>CM029622.1:6154151-7497162 GCA_017311315.1 Dendrocalamus latiflorus | reverse complement strand
TATCGCTGCTTTTCCTTCTATGCCCTGATTTACAAAATCTTCTCTCTCCTTTATTTATATATATAACAGCTCACTAACTATTCTCTCCCCTATTTCCACGGTATTTATAGTAGGGTATCATGATTTATACCCTCTTAATCCTTGTGCCCACTCAAAATAAGCCTTATATTTTGAAATGGAGGGGGTATATGATAGGAGAGAACCTCATGCAATTGCAAGGTCTAACATACATATTTTTATCACCAAGGTTAATATAAGCGCTCATAAACACCAGGAACTAGCCAAATTAGTTTGGTCCAATCAAGGTTGCCATAATCAAAGACCTTGAGTCGAATCAGATATGTGTCCTGACAGAATCGGATTTGGCCATTTCATGTAAAATATGGATGTTCACTTGCATTTTGCGCTAATTTTCATTTCTTCAAACTAATTTTATAGTATTTCTTTCAACTAAGCAATGTGTAATGATTTATATGTTGATCCTCAACTGATGGTGCACTTTTAACATGTATGTATGATGAGCATTAACCTCACCAACAGCATTATTTTTAACAAGGGACCAGCAGCAATCTATTATATTATTAAAGCAATAGTAAAAGAGGCCACCACATTCGCTTTCAATGGGCAGAAAATCTCACGTTAATCAGTGGAAAGAGAGAAAGAATTACACCGTCGATTGTAGTGGGTCTAGATTATAATGGTATAAATTAAAAGAAAGAGCCCATGTCAACTACAATCCAAAAATAACTGAAACTCAGAATAAAAAATATAAGAAAATTAGCAATTTGATTTCTATACGAATGCGTAAGTAAAACCAATAAATAAATATAATTTGGAATAAAAATTAAATAAAAAATTAGCCATAGGATTTGTACACAAATTACAACAAAAAAATCATTTTGCTTAAGCATGACTCCGCTTGTAATATCTCTAGTTTTACTAGTGATTTTAAGATAACCTAACATAATTTAAGTCAATATAATCACTAAATGGCTAGTTTTGGTTTGTTTTGCTATATATGTGTGTTCATATGACCTTGCAAGCTTCATTTATAGCATGGTTTGGTGAAATACTTTGTTACTTGACTTGCATAATTTTTAAAGCTCCTAATGTCACTAAAACACCATTAAAATTAGCCATATCGGCATTTCTCTTCTTTAGCCTTCATTTAGTTTCTTCCTCACATATCTTGATGAATGCATTGTCCAAGGGTTTTGGACAATAAATGCATGTATTGGCTATGGGGAGAATATTTGTCAAGAAAGGGGACAATTTGAATTCTTCGAGTCTTTGAAGTTTGCAATGAGTTTCTACTAAGGAGTTTATATTCCTGTGCAAATCTTCATCTTTTTTATGTCTTCTCACCATGATCAAGGTCATATAGAACACTTGTTCTTTCTTTAGGACTTAGAGTGAGAATTTCCTAAAATTATCACGTTTTCTTGGATTTGAGTGGTTTTGATGAAAACTTGCTCTTTCCTTTACCCTCAATCCATTTCAATGCTCTCTTTGCTATCCTGATGCTTTGTGCTCAATTCTAGACTAAGGAGAATTTGTCTTTGCAAAACCTCTTTTTCATTTCCAAAAATCAACACATTTGCATTTTTTAGTTAGTTGCCAATGTGTTCATTGAGGGGAGATTGACAGACTATATAGGCAGGCCTAGGTCAATTTGTGATGACCAATTATCAGTTGGGTTGAGTGAAATCTACTGTTTTGCAAAGGGTTTGCAATTCCCTAAAATTCAGTTACTATCAGGTCTCAGGCGGTAGTCCCAGCTGGGCAATGGTGGTAGTACCGGCCTAATGGCGGTGGCAGTATTGGTATGGTAGCCGTGGTACTATCACAGGTACGCTACAACCGGACTCTAGATGGTGGTAACAATTTTACTGAGAGGGGTGTTTTTGGGTTTGGCCAAGTCCAGTAGTACTGGTGCACTACCATGGTACTACCTGAGGAACGGTTTAACTAGGTCTTGATTGGTGGTACTATCGAGGTGGTAGTACCGGCCTTGACAAGTGGTCATACCATGACCCTGTTACCGAGAAATGGGTAAGGGATGGTAGTATCGGCCAATGGTTGGTGGTACGACCGAGGCGGTATGACTAGCAAGGGGATTGTGGTCATACCGTCTGAGGCGGTTAGTTCTAGAAATTGGGAATTATTTGGAGATTTGATCATGGGTTGTCAAAACCTGAATTTGTAATCCGGAATCCTCTATGATTCCACCGTGCTATTCCTTGGATCAATAGATAGTGTACAAAGATACATTATTGAACATCAAATACATATATTGAAAAAGCGGAACTTATATAATAGTAAACTTACACATAGGCCAATCAAATCAAAACCTTTAAAGAGAAGCAACAGAAACGGAAACATCACACAGTGAAACCTTTAGGATATGCCCATAAGCAACCAATTGGAGCTCGCGACCAAGTTCTTGGCCTCATCATCTTTCAATCTTGTCAATGCCCTTTGATAACCGCATGGCTTTTCTTTCTCCTTCTTACTTCTGAATAATAGTAATTGAGCAATATGAGTACAAAGGTACTTAGCAAGCCACCACACATAATGCAATATTATAATAGATGCAAGGCTAGCTAAGGGAGGCTTGAGGTTCTTTTATTGCATAGTCAAAATTGAAATACAATAAGTAGAAAGTCTGAGACTTAGTATTTTAACTAAACCATGTTTTAAAGAATGTAATGCGATAATAATCTTAGTGAAGGTTCCATCCAGCTTTTATAGAGCATGGTTCTATCCACCCAATGCTCTTTTCATTTCTTAGGTTCTATCCACCCTTTATATTCACTAGGTTCTGTCCACTTAGGGAAAATCAAAGTTTGGGTTCTAACCCCCCCCCCCCCTATTTTTATCCCAACCACAAATATTCTTTTGTAAAATAAACACTAACTCGAGTAGTTCCTGTGCCCGCCCTTGATCGTGGGTATGGTTGTTCAAACAATTTTTACTCTGCAGAGGTCACACACTTTACCTACAAGTAGATAATTGCCTGCCTAGCCAGTCTAACCACTAGGGCGCCGGTTTAACAGCTCGCCGAGTTAGACTATAGAAACAGCACTCCACACAATCCGAGAAAAGAGCCAACTTCTAAACCACTAATACAAATACAGTGAAACATGGCACAAGTTTTCTCTAGGATGTTATAAATCTATTCAATGATGGATTATGAAGATCAATGCTGAAGTTCTAGCCTTTATCCAAAATAAGGAAGGTTGCACCAAAACTGAGTAAAAGAGAGAAACCTTGATCTACTCTTACTCATGAGTCTTAGATGATCTAAATGACCTTGGATAGATTCTCATGGGTTATAGCAAGCTAGATCATAGCATGAACTCAAGCCAAATCAACCACAACAGCAAAACCCCAAATCAAATCTCTCTTGATCAAAATTGGGCAATTGCAAGAACTTTCCCAAGAATGTGCCTATATGGATGGGATCTATTCTCCAAGAGACATCTCCACCTCTTACGCATCCTTAGCACCAAGAGAGATCAGAAGGAGATGAGTTCCAACCAAGAAAACCAAGCACATCAAAAGCACAAGGAAGAATCCATGGCATAACTCACTTAGTCAAAGTTTAGATGTTTATTTCAATTGGAGAGGAATATTTTATAGCCACTCTCTCAGGAGGACAAAGCTCTAATCCTAGAGCACACACACAATGCTCCACACAAAGGAAACCCTAATCTCTCACAAAATCCTAGAATAATCTTTTCTCTCACAACATTTCTCCTCGAAACAACCTCCACGTTGTGCCCAATGCCACATTGCCAAGATCGTACACCTCCTCCAAAGGCTGTCACCACTTGAAACACCCGAGTTCTATGGCACACCACACCAACAACTCAATCTGTGATACGCAATTACTTGCCACCAAGATCGTACACCCGCTCCGATGACCGTCACCACTTACAACACACAAATTCAATTGGCACACTACATATAGACATTTGTCTCATCACGATCCTTGTCTTTCTACCATACTTCTCCACTTAAGATAATGCTCTACTCGGACTTATGCGACATGTTGTAGCCTCAGTCTTATCACTGACTGCACAATCACCAAGTGGCTTTATAATCAAAGAACAAGTAACCGATCTGAGCACAAATAACATGCACTTGACTCTCATCAGTAAAATAACACATGCATGGACTCATCATGACTCCCACATGCATGGATTCCTACTATGACTCACACCGTTGAAACCAATAGCTCACTCAAAATCACAAGAGGCCGGTCTGACTGCCAACCAACGGCTAGTCAGACTGCCAACAAATTGACCTACTCTCGGCAATAGAGGCTGGTTTGACCACAACAAGCATGCTGGTTAGACTACCCTACTCCACCTGTCAGACAGTTAGCAGGCTCAGTCAAACAGCTCTCTGGTCAGACCATCTCACCAAATCGGTCTAATCGCCACTGCTCAGTAGTCAAACCACCTTAACAGACAGTCTAACTATTGCCTCACTACTACAGAGAAGGTTATACTAGACGCCTCATCATAGACGGTTCTACAGAATCCGTCAGTGTTAAGCTACAGTGTAGTTATCTCAGATGGTTTTACTAACGTGGCCGTCTATGTTACAATCGATGGTAAGAACTGTCTGTGATGACCTACTTATCACAGACAATTTTTCTAGTTGCTATATAAATTTTATTTGTGCTTTATACACAACACAAACATAGGCTTAATGATTATGGCGACATACATGAGCAGGTAGCACTAGATTCTGATCATGATTGTACCAAAATGGAGAAAAATAATATACATTGATTTTCTACTCCAAAAAGACCACGACTTCACCCGTGTGCAACAAATAATTTACAAGTAAACTCATTTTCTCCATAGATAACTATATTGTAGTCTTCTCTTCGCTTGCAATGGCTGAGGCTATCTTTTTAGAATCACATAGTCGTTCAGCGCTTATGTTGCCAAGGGAGGGACACACAAAGAATCCAGTGCTACACTGCAACATATGTCACGATTTTCAGTAACCTCTACAACATAATAATCATATATCACACTTCATAATAATGCCTCTAGAGATGACTATACCTATATGTGTAATTCTATTTTTGAAGTGCTACCAGTAACTACTAGGCAACATATACACATTCTACGTTTGCCGCCATATGCACGAAATCATGGGAGCTAAGGAGAATGATCCAAAGGTTTGTCAATCTAGAAATAATCTATTTCAGAAACTTGAAGACATGGTTTGGATATTTATGGTTCTCAAAACCAGGAGGCTATCTAACATAGACATCTTCCTCAATATACCCATTGAGAAAGACACTCTTGACATCCATCTGGTACAATTTAAAGCCTTTAGATGCTGCAAATGCAAGTAAAATCCTGATGGCCTCTAGCCTAGGCTACAGGGTGAAGGTATCCTCAAAATCTAAACCCTCAACCTGGAAGAAACCCTGAGTTACCAGTCTAGCCTTGTTTCGAATGAATACCCCATCCTCACTCTGCTTGTTTTCTAAACCCACTTAGTTACTATGACATTATGACCACTAGAGGGCTAACAAGCAACTAAACCTTGTTCCTCTCAAAATTCTCTAACTCCTCATGCATGGCATTGACTCAAGACTCATCAAAAAGAGTGTGACAGATGTCCTTAGCTCATAAGAGATGACAAAGGTAGAATGTAGATAGAAATAAGATAAGCCAGACTTTGAGCACATAACATACTCAAAAAGATCTCCTATGATCTGCTCTAGGGGATGACGACGCTTAATGTGTCGGGGAGGTCCTAGATGAGAAGAAGAAGTGGCCTCCACCTCATGAGCTGAGGAGGTAGGAGCAGATCCACAAGCTCCAGAAGAATCAGAAGGTGAGGGCTAATCTCCTTGAGGTGCAGTGGTAGAAGTAGGCACCTCAAGAGAAGATGGGACTAGATCAGGTAAAGAACCGTCATCTCTATCATCCTCATCATCTACAAAGATAGTCTCGGACTACACAACCGGACCTAAGATGTCCGACCTAGTACCAGGACTGGCCTCATCAAAAGTCACCACACTAGTCTCCACAATCCTACTAGTCTCATAGTTACAGACCCTATAATCCCGCGAAGAAGTCGAGTAACCCAGAAAGATACCATCAGAAGAACAAGACTCGAACTTATCTAGTTTCCCAAACTTCAGAATAAAATACTTGCAACGAAAAACATGAAAATGAGACACTAGGTTTTCGCTCATACCTCAACTCATAAGAAGTGCAATGCAAGTATGCCTTAAGAAAAACTTTGTTCGAAACATGGTACGCGTTGGCTATGGCCTCAGCCCAAACTTCCTAGGTGTAGCATACTCATCGAGCATCATCCCAGCCATCTCGACCAAGGTGTAGTTCTTCCTTTCCACAATGCCATTTTGCTGATAGATGTGCGGAGAAGAAAACTGATGCTCTACACCTATGTCATCACAGAAGCTCTCAAAGTAGAATTACTTGAACTCTGTGCCATTATCACTGTGGATCGCTTGTAAGGCACCAGGGAGCTCAACAGATAACCTACCGAATGAACCCCAAAAATGACTAAAAGTCTTATCCTTCAAGGCTAAGAAAAACACCCAAGAGAATCTCGAGAAGTCATCAACCACAACAAGAACGTACCACTTCCCACCGGCCGACTGCACTCTAGCTGGAACAATAGTATCTATATGAAAAGGCAGTCCAGGCGCATCAGTCATAGTCACAGTGACTGGGGATGAGAAGTGGCAACCATCTTACTATGCCAGCAAGGAGCACAAACTAAGTTTTTGACCAATAGGCAGACCACGAATGAGACCGTGGCTGCTCACTCGGGTCAAATGATCAAAACCAATGTGACAAAGTCTCCTATGCTAGAAGGAGAGATCACGAGACTTAGAAACAACTAAGCATTAGATAGAATCAGCAGAAGACTCAATAAAATCAGCACAAAAGATCCTCCCAAACTTAGTAATCCCACAAACCAAATTTCCCGAAGAATCAAGGATTTGATAAGTATTTTTCTTAAAGCTTACCTCGAAATCGTCATCGGTAAGCTGAGAAATAGAAAGCAAATTATAATGTAGCTTACTCACTAAGGTAACATCCTTCAGAATAAAAGAGTCATTGATGCACACAATACCTTTAGCGATGACTCGACCTGACGAAGCGTCTCCAAAGGTGATCGTCTCATCACCTATAGCTCGGACTAGGGATGAGAACCAACAAGAATCTCCGGTCATATGGCAAGAATAGCTGGAGTCCACAAGACACACATCTCCCTTCCCAGCCTGGTGAACCCGAGTCAATGAGAAGACAACATCGGTGGCTCAGTACTGGGTAATAAGAGCAGATCTAGGAACCCAGTACTGCGTCACATAACGAGCCGAAGATGCAGTCACAGAAACAAAAGACTGACCTCTAGCTACTCTACGCGTCTCGCCTCTCATGGAATCAAAAGGTCTAGGAGCAGACCTCAAGCCTCTACTAGGTCCAACCACTATGGAAGAGCGGGTCTGACCTATAGTAGTATGCTAATCACGTCATGGATAGCTACCTCGACAGGGAAAGAGAGGTCTATCCTCAGGACGGTGAAAACCCAGACCAGAAGCAAATCGAGGACCAAAACCAGAAGAAGCCTGAAAATCAAGTCCTTGACGCTTCCTAAAATCCTACAAGTCAGGAGAGCTATCTATGACTCTAGACCTCATGTTGGTCTTAAGAGCACTCCGAGTCTAGGGCTGACTCTAAATACTCCTAAGAGTAGAAACACGGTCTCTTCACGCAATCCTGGCACACCTGATGCAAAACTCAATCACATGTCCATCTTTCTGATAAAAGGTGCAATGGTATTTCACCTTCTAAGAGGTCGAAGCAGCAGAATGATGCTTCACCTTCTGAGAGGTCGAAGCAACAGGTGGCACAACCTTGCTGTCAGAAATCCCATAGACAAAACCCACAGACTTAAATTCTATCTTTTTAGCCTTAGGCACAACCTCAATCACGCCTCCAGCTACAGCTCTAACTATTATAGGTGGATGTTTCCTCACATCCTCTAAGAAATCATATCCTAGACCCTGCTTAAATTTGCAAATCTTGGATTTGTCTAGAATAAGATTAAGTCTTTTCTTGCCACCTACAAATTTTTTGAGAGTATTCATGAGCTACTCATACTCCCGAAAAAGAGAAGCATGGGAAGCCTAAGGAGTAGAAGAGGATGAGGGACTAGAGGGAGAGGATGAACAACCAGAAGAAGAAGATAAAATAGCACATGCATATCTCTCCTCATGCACGGCTAACTCAACTTTGAGGGCTTCGCAAGACACACATGGGGCAGACCTAATCCTAACCATTTGGGCCTCGTAGCTCTTCCTAAAAGTCTCTTGCATATCCCCCATCTTCTCCTCAATCTCAGTATAGAATAAGAAATCAAATGTGGGCTTCTCTAGTAAATCCTTAGTTGGCTTCTCACATTTTTCATCCAATGCAATCAATTCAGATTTTAGTTTTTCACAATTATTGTATGGTGAGCTAATAGGGGCTTTAGAAGCATATTGAGTCATTTTCTTATTTTGATCACACATGTCCCAAAATTGCTTAGAAACATATTCAAGTTTAGCAGTCAATTTAGGACAGTTGGAACAAGAAACAATAGGCTCAAACAAAGAAGCACGTATTTCAGCAATCTTATGATCTACCTTTTTAAAATTAATCTTCATGTAGTTACAACTATTATAGGTTTCAGGCAGATCAAGAAGCATGGTATATAATCCTCTAAAAGTATTGTCCTTATCCACACATGAGGTGCAGAGTGTAGTCTCAACAGAATCAAAATGTAAAGAAGCAACCCTAGACAACTCTAACTCAACTAGCAGACTAACATTCTCCACCTTAATCAAATCTAGCTCAGAAATCACACTATCATGTGAGGTCCTTAGTTTCTCCATATCGCCAAGCAAGGTAACACATACATCGCAATCGTCACAGGATGAAGCAAATATAAGTGAAGTAAGATCCCGT
Organism: Dendrocalamus latiflorus; assembly: GCA_017311315.1. Classification (NCBI taxonomy): domain Eukaryota; kingdom Viridiplantae; phylum Streptophyta; class Magnoliopsida; order Poales; family Poaceae; genus Dendrocalamus; species Dendrocalamus latiflorus. The sequence continues at coordinate 7,488,142 of CM029622.1, read as the reverse complement.
GACAAGCTCTCTACCTCCTTCTCGGACTCACCACACCTAGTCCTAAATCTAGCATAAAATTTTCGTAACTTGAGAAAGGCATCATTAAGCTGGTCGTAGGAAGGACATACCTCATCAGACTCGTTGTAGAGATCATCATCGCTGATGTCATTCTCATCAGCCATGAAGCACAACCCCGTGAAGTCGTCACCGTCCTTGGTGCCCTTGTGCGGATCATCCTCGCCGTCATCGTCGCTCCAGCCCTCCATATCGCTGAAGTCAAAGTTGTCGAAGGTGGTGAGAACGCAGTGAAAGAGCTTCTTGGCCTTACCAAGGTTGTGGTACTTTTTCTCTTCAACTTGATCACAAATTGGGGGCTTCTTGTTGCGGTTCTTACTGATATAGTCATTCTTGCTCATATCGCCATAGTCATTATTGCCCTTCTCCAACTTGGAGTAGTTCGCTCGAATGTGGTTGGAGCCACCACACTTCAAGTAAATCACCAGACCTCCTCTCTTCCTCTCTCTAACCCTCTTGTATGCGTGTGAGAATTTTCTAGCTAAGAGGGCTAGGTCACTCTCTGGAAACTGCTCAATATGGTCATCGCTCATCTCGCATAAAGCAGCCAAAGAGAAGCCCGAAGCACCATTAAATGATGCACTAGAGGCAGAAGTGGGATCGGTGACCCAAGCCATCGACTGTGACTTAAGCCATCGACTGTGACTTCATCTTGTGAGAGACAATGTCGATCTCATGAGTCTTGAGGCGTGGATACAACACGTCAAGAGTCAAGGTCGACAAATCAATCATGTCCTTGATGGTGGTCCCTTTCATCTCCCAAACCCTGAGGTCCAAGGCAGAAAGCATCTGGCAAGCATTATCCGAGTCTAAGTATGTGAGAGCAACATCTTGGAGGCTACTTAAAATCTTGTGAAATCTATCAAAGCACTCATCTAGGGACTCACCAGCAAGCATCTCAAATTTATTATATTCTTGCTTGTACTGGTCCTATCGGACAATCTTGATCTAGGTGGTGCCCTCATGGTATGCATCGAGGGTCACCCAGACGTTGTATGCCAACATGCGATGAGAGATGTGATCGAACTCACTCTGGCTAAAACCTTGGATGATGATGTTCCTTGCCTTAGCATCTGGTGTATCTATCGCTATGATGTGCTCAATGGCAGGAATAACGGACCAAGTCTTAACCTTTCACCAGATTGCATAGCATTGAGCCTGAATGTAAGACTACATTCTGCTCTTCTAAAAGGGATGGTGGAATACTTGTCTGCTACCATAGTTCTAAATACCGGTTAAGATCTATGAAAAGAGCTAACGAGCTCTAATACCAATTGAAAGACTGAAGATGGCAATAGAGGGTGGTGAATGGTGCCTCCTAATTTCCCCCAAGAATTTAGCACTCCTTCTCTCCAATAGCTATAAAGCTATGAAGATTAGAATGCAAAATCACCAACAAACAAGCAAAAGAAGCTGCTAAAATTTTGGAGAGGAAACAGCAAAATCAGAAGTACCACTGATTGCACTGTGATACTACCGATTTTTGAAAGTACCACTGTTTTCACTACGATACTACTGATTTTTCGAAGTACCATTGTTTGCACTATGGTACTACCGTTTCCTTGATGAATAGAGATTTTAGCACGAGTTCAAACACATGTATCGAGAGAACTTTTAACTCGTAGATCCAAATGACATAAAATTTGACAGAGATTTACTCTAGGGTATTGTGAACCTATTCCAACAAACAATCATGAAAATCGTGACCAAATTTTAGACCTTTTTCAGTTTGTTGGAATGTTGCATCAAAATCGACCCAAAGCCAAAATCGGTGAATACAAACTGCTCGTGGGATGATGATGACCAAGAAGAGTCTAGATGTATTTTCACACATCACAGCAAGCTAAAACACCGAAGCATCCCAGCCAAAAAACCTCGGAATAAGAGATGGACCAAAGAGGCCAAGATTAAGCAAAACCAGAATTTCGCATGAATCTTGCTATTAAGGTGCCTATATGGGTGGAGATGTATTCCCAAGGATTATCTCCATTTCTTACACGTCCTTGGCACAGCAAGATCACAATAAGGAAAAAAGAGGGATGAAACCAACCAAAAGTCAAGCACATCAATTAAAAACAAGAAGGACTCAAGAGTTGCACAAAGATTAATGCATTACTTACTTGAGAAGATAAGTTTTATAACTACTCCACCTTGGAGAACAAAGAACACACAATGCACTCACTCTCAAACCCTAACCCTAGAGATAAGAGCAAATATGATGGGTTGGATGGTTAACCCTACATGTCTCCATCCCAACTCTTTTATAGGTGGGCAACCAGCCACCTACACCCCTTAATGGATCCTATCCACTATTACAATGGGAAAAACACGTTAACCCCACATATACGGGTTTTACTCTCACAAGTTCACTTATGCATGCTTTTCAAAATACATAAGTGTGCCTCCGCTAAATCGTTAGCTTTGATCCAATTCCACCTTGACCTAAACCATTCTCCAATGCATCGTCCATGCACCGCGGTTTGGTCCAAGATGGTTTCCGATTACACCGAACCATGGCTCACTTGGCCAATACAAGGTACAAGGTGTCATTCCGTCATTCGAACTTGCCTTTAACATTCCCGCTTTTCTCATGCTATACTTGAGCTCACTGTCTCACCCAGCATCCTCAATCGTTTTGGGCCTCAACTCCTCTATGAGCCTAGCCCCGATCTTCGTTATTAACCATGGCTGACTTCAAGCGACCCTGCACATCCAAAGACAAAAAAATCATTTCCAGTCACAAGTTCTTTACAACTTAACCTACATTAGCCAAAACATGCATCATGCACTCTTAATCCAATGACCCAAGTCAACCCAGCTTAATCCATAACTTAATTCCCCAAAATCCTGTTTTTCTAGGAAGGTCGGAAGTACCACATTTACCATGCCGGTACTTCCGCTCTGTGGTACTACCGTTCTCCAAAGCGGTACTTCCACACGTTGAAAATCTCACCTGGAGATCTCTGGAAAAAATGTAATGCAACTTAACCCGGTACTTCCGCCGAGAGATACTACCGCACTTATGCCTGCGATACTTCTGCAAAGCAGAACTACCGCACTAATACCTGCGATACTTCCGATTTTCCTGACACTTCCAGAACACAGTCCAAATCAAATGCAATCTTTGCAAAATTAATTGACCACTCCATAAACTTTGCAATAATTCATCACAACAATATCATGGACTTTCTCACATGGTGCTTTAGCATGTTGAATGGCTACTACGCTTATCTTTTGTTTTTTGCTGCTAGTTTTGTTAAGCTCTTCAAGCTATTATTTGTAAGCTTAGCTATGAGGCCGCAACTCTGATAATTAATAATATGAGTCTTTTTTTAGTTAATCGTGATGTGATCGATATTTTATCTATAGTTTCACTGTATACTATCGTGATCCTAAACTAGTGTGGAATACACAGAGAGTCCGGATTTACATATTCGAATCTCGACAACATATTTGGTATTTTGTGATATTCTTAGCTGGTGAATGCTTTTCAAACCTGCTGTGATATGGACAATAGTTAAATTAGTACTTGCTCAAACCAGTTACTACTCCATATGAATTTAGTGCTTGTTATGTGGTCCAACTTGTTGCTTGTCCATGTGTTCATATTCCGTAGTTTAGAGATTGTCGTGTAGCCATGGGTGTGGGTGTGTTGTGTAGGAAACAAATTGGCACTAGAAACTGCACTGTTGGAGGGAATCAAGTGTTCATGACATCGAGGGAATCAAATTTTCACAGTGTACGGAAAGTATGGCGTTTTCACAGAGGTAATATAGGATTTGTTTATATTAGCTTCTGCTATAATTATTTAGATTTTTGAAACGGTTTTCTCACTCCTATTCCAGAAACAAGGTAGGGGTTACGGAAACATCACGTATCCTACTCCTCTTGTTCCTATCTTGCGCATGCATCACTCCCTTACTTCTCCACCGTTCGCCTCCTCCTTCGCAAAGTCACTTCTTTTAGACACTATTGTTAATTTTTAGTCAAAAAACCATCATCATAGTTAAAAACTTTCATCCACAGCTAATATGAATAGGCATATAATCTTTTCCAGGACTAAATGGGAGTTGTTAGATGGAGAGTTGACGTTAATGGTCCAGGGGAAAGAAAAATTGAAAGCCAATATAATGGAAGCGATAGTTTTTCAATGGCATGAATTGGATTTTCTCGTTTTTCATAGAGTGAGGGATTCGAAATTGGATCTATTCATTTGGTCTGCGGCTTATCATTTTTTATTATGACTTATTAATCTAATAAATAAAATAATGTTTGCTGATAGAAACTAAAAATCAAAAATTAAAATCCGCTGAGAATATCCATGGAGTTACGAACCCTCCCGTAATTTGGACCCGTTTGCCTTTTGCGCCCCCACCCGGCCCGGCCCAGCCCACATATAATCGGGCACCCCGGAAAGCAAAACATAGTTTTTGGAACACAAACGCCCAGTGACAACACAACGAAACCAAACCGCGGGCCCAAACGAATCGAAGCGATGGCATCTCGTCTCGTTGCGGCGACGGCCTCCTCCTCCTCTTCCCCCCTCGCCCGCCTCATCTCCCGCCGCCGCCTCGCCGGCGCTGCAGGTATGAGCGCGCCTTATCCTCCCGTTTCCAGATCCAAGAATCATATGCGCCCATTGCTTGGATCGGCTGGTTGGTTGGGTCCGTTCCTGGATACGCCATGCCCGATTTCATGGCCACGATCTAGTTTGGGGATTAGTTGTCCATGATGGGATATAGGTGGCACAGCATCGATGTGACCATCGCTCCAAGGATATGCGGGAGCGCTTTCTGCTGGAAATCAGGGCCCGTTTTTATTTGTAGTTTTGGTGCGGCATGTCATTGCGCTTGTTGTCTTACCTTATTGCTTGGCTCGTCTTGTGCTTAATAACAGACCACCATGGGCCTGCGAAGGTGAACATGTGGCAAGATCCAATGCACCCGGGTAACTGGAAGGAAGAGCATGTGAGTTTCCCCTCAAATTCTTGTTCCCCCTTCATTACATAGAGTTATTGATGTACATTCTAGTATGGTTTCTACTTCCCTGGCATACAACATGTGAAGGGAGTGCCTTTTTTCAACGTTCTAAAAACCGGTAACCGGTATTCATTCGGTCACCCTAATGATTATACGGCCTAACCGGCCCAATTTTATGCGGCCTAGTATATCGCCTAGTTGAACCATTTTTAGAACACTGGTTTTTTAGTTTTGTTATTTTCTTGAGATAGATCATTGGCACAACGACTGTGGGGTTTGATGGCATGTTTCAATTCATGCAGAGGTGTTATTTTCCCCTTTTTGTGCAGTGTGGGAAAGAAATTTTGCACTGCATATGTAGTTCAGGAGGAAATGGGAGTGAGGGGGTTTATTGCACCAGTTATGTTAACATGCATTACTATTGAGAATTTTTATCCAAGACAATTTAGCGGAATATATCATTAGTGTGAGGTACTAGTAGAGTCTTCCACGAGAGCCAAAGGTATCCAGAGTTCTTACTGAACTAGTGAAATTTATTGGATTGCTTAAGAGGAACAGTTGATCTTCTAGACAGAAACTGCAGTAGTTGGTTGGGGGTTCCAAGCTGTGTGCCTGTACTGCTTTTCTGTGATCACTTAATGTTTTTGCTTGCAACTCTGATGCTTTTCAACTGAGAGCAAGGCTTAGATGTGGATGGTATGCTAACAGAATATTGGTATGCTATTTTAAAACCGATTAACCGTTTGTTTCATATGAACTATCTAACCAATTTCTGGAATTTTGCGGGTCCACTTGATATATGTTGTTTAGCTAAAATGTTTGCTTCATTTCTAACTGTAAAATTAACTTAGTGTTGACCTTGAGCTTGTGGCTTAGGTTTGAATCACATAATTCATCACAAAGTTCATTCCAAAAGAATTTGATATCACTTTAGAAGCATCGTGCTTGATGTGAAGTAGGTCGAAGTAGAATTACCTAACTTGTAAGCCTCAAATGATTCCTACAAGCGACACCTCTCAATGATCCTTTTTAGACAAAAGCTAGCTGTTATGGCGCCGGGAGGGGGGTAATGGAGGTGCTGGAGGTGCAGGACCCTGACTACGCAGGCGTAGCTGCTGGTAGAAGTGGAGCGAGGTTTTGCCCCTCGGCTCCCTATTTTTGCTAGGGAGAATAGAGATAGGAGGAAGATAACTTCATTGCTTCATTATTCTCAGGGTGCCCTGCGGCTTACATAGCCATCTGGCCAACCAATTCCCCTCAAATCACTCTCAATCATTCCTTAATAGCTTTACTAAAAATAGCACCAGCTAATGATGCGGCCATTATTCCCTCTACAGGCGCCATTTTAGCCACTTTCCTGGTTTGATGTACTTGCCTTTTTAGCTCTACGGGTGAATGTCTTGCCCCACATGACATCTCTACCCCCCTCGACGAGCAGCTCGTCCGCGAGCTGGAATTGTGGGTAGCGCTGGACAAAGGAATCGGCATCTTCCCAGGTGGCTGCAGAAGGTGGTTCGCCCTGCCATTGGATGAGCACCTGGCGAATGCCCCGTGCCAGGCGGGCTTTGACTGCTGCTGCCGGAACGGGTACTGCCACACCGTGATGCATAGGTGGTAGTGGTGGTGGAGACTCCGGAGGCTGACCGTTGAAGCGCTTAAGGAGACCGACGTGAAAGACGTCATGGATGCGGGCACCAGGCGGCAGGTGGAGGCGAACGACGACCACATTGATGACCTCTGCAACCTTATATGGCCCGTAGTAGCGGGAGCGGAGCTTGCCGGACGTCGCTGTGGGCAGGGAGAGGGGGGTGCGATGACGTACGCGCAGCCAGACCCAATCCCCCACATTGTAGGATACCGGCCGGTGACGACGGTCGTAGTAGGACTTGTAGACCGCCTGGGCTTGCTCCAGCCTGTAGCGGACATCCGCCAGCAGCTCGTCCCGTTCCGCCATGGTTTTAGCCACAGCCGCGACCCTGGACTCGCCTGGATCGTAAGAGCGGATCGTGGGCGGGTCGCGGCCATACACCAGCTTGAACGGCGTGTCCCGGAGGGATGTTTGGAACGCCGTGTTGTATGTATATTCTGCCCAGGGAAGCCATCGAAGCCACTGGCGTGGCCTATCACCTGTGAAGCAGCGCAAATACATCGTGATCACCTTGTTGGCGGCTTCAGCTTGGCCGTCAGCTTGTGGGTGGAAGGCGGTGGTCATGTGCAGTTTGGCGCCGGAGAGGGTGAGGAGCTCCTTCCAGAACGCCGAGGTGAACACCGGGTCGCGGTCGGAGATGAGGGACTGAGGAATGCCGTGCAAGCGCACGATCTCGGCGAAGAAAGCCTTGGCGACGGTCTCGGCGGTGTAGGGGTGGCCCAGCGGAATGAAGTGGCAGTATTTGGAGAATCGATCCACCACCGTGAGGATGACGGACTTGTCGCCTACCTTTGGAAGCCCCTCGATGAAGTCCAGCGCGACATCAGCCCATACCATGGATGGTACAGGAAGGGGCAGCAGCAGTCCGCCGGGAAGCAGGTGCTCTGTCTTGTACCGCTGGCAAGTGAGGCAGCCCCGGATGAAATCCTGCACAGCTGAGCGCAGATTAGGGGCGTGGAAGTCGCGGCGGAGGCGGTGCAGAGTCCGCTGGATGCCTTCGTGCCGGTCATTGTGGATGTCAGCCACCAGGTCTTGAAGGAGTGTGGAGGACGGGGGCACATAGAGCTTGGCGTCGAAGGTGACCAGCCCGTCCACCAGAGCCCAGGGTGCGGCGCGGCGGCCTGCCTGGATGTCCTCCCGCAGCGCCACAAGTGTGGGGTCAGTGCTGTTGGCCTGGCGCAGTCTGTCGATGAAGGTGAACTGTGGAGCTGCTAGGAGGAACGCCGTGGCCGAGTCGACGTCGCGGCGGGAGAGCGCGTCGGCGACGACGTTGGTGCTGCCTGGTTTGTACTCCACCTCAAAGTCGAACCCCAGCAGCTTGCCCACCCAATGGTGTTGCGGAATTGTTGCCAGGCGCTGGTCGAGGAGGAACTTGAGGCTATAATGATCCGTGCGGACTAGGAAGTGGCGACCCCAGAGGTAAGGCCTCCAGTGGCGGACGGCGTGGACGAGGCCGATGAGCTCCCGTTCGTAAGCCGCCAGGGAGGCGTGACGCGGCGCTGCTGGGCGGCTGAAGAAAGCCAGGGGGCGCTTATCCTGGAGCAGTACAGCGCCGAAACCCGACGAAGAGGCGTCGCACTCCACCACGAACGGCTTGTCGAAGGCCGGGAGCGCCAGCACGGGGGCTGTGGTGAGCGCCGCCTTGAGTGCGGCGAAGGCGGCCGCGGCTGCGTCGGACCAGCCGAACCCCTCCTTGCGCAACAGGGCAGTAAGGGGCGCGGCGATGAGGCCGTAGTCCTGTACAAACTTGCGGTAGTAGCCCGCCAAGCCGAGGAAGCCGCGAAGAGCCCGAACTGTTGTGGCACCGGCCACTCCAGCACCGCCTGGACCTTGCCGGCGTCCATGGACACGCCGTCGGCTGAGATGACGTGGCCGAGGTACGCGATCTTTGGCTCGCCAAAAGCGCATTTGGAACGCTTCATGAACAGGCGATGCTGCTGAAGCACGGAGAGGACGGTGCGGATGTGGCGGAGGTGGTCCACCAGGACGAAGCGACGAAGAAATGGACGGAGGACATTGTTCATCAAGGCTTGAAAGGTCGCTGGAGCGTTGGCCAAGCCGAAAGGCATGATGAGGAACTCATAGAGCCCGTCATGCGTTCTGAACGTCGTCTTGTGAACGTCGGCGGGAAACATCCGAACCTGATGATAGCCCGAACGTAGGTCCAGCTTGGTGAAGTAGCGCGCGCCGTGCAGCTCGTCCAGCAGCTCGTCGACCACTGGAATCGGGAAGGCGTCCTTGACGGTGATGCTGTTGAGCGCGCGGTAATCGATGCAGAAGCGCCATGAGCCATCCGCCTTCTTGACGAGGAGGACCGGCGAGGAGAAAGCCGATGAGCTGGGTCGGATCAGGCCCTGCTGCAGCATGTCGCGACACTGCCGTTCCAGCTCATCCTTGTGCGCCGATGGATATCGGTAGGGGCGCACGGCCACCGGGGCAGCACCAGGCAGCAGGGTGATGTGGTGGTCGTGGGAACGCGGCGGCGGCAGCCCGTTCGGCTCGGTGAAGACGTCCTGGAACTCTGCCAGCAGCGCGTCGAGGAGGTTGCCGCCCGTGGTCGTGTGAAGGCGTGGGCTGGCTGGGCTGGCAATGCCACGCCAACACACGGGCTGAGTGCCGCGCCAGAAGGACATGGAGAGCTGCCCAAAATCCCACAGAATGGGGCCCAGCGTTGCCAGCCACTGGGTGCCCAGCACGATGTCGTAGCCGGCGAGCGGAAGGACGTAGAAGTTGGCGGTGAAGTGCTCCTGTTCGATGGCGAAGGTGGCGCTGCGGAACATCCCGACGCAGGGCACGCGGTCTCCGTTGGCGACGGTGACGGACAGAGAATCGCGGCGCTGGGGAAGGAGACCGGTGGCCGCCACGCTGTCCTCGGCGATGAAGTTGTGGGTGGATCCCGAGTCCAGCAGGGCGTGGAGAGTGGCGCCGCCCATTGTGATCAAGACCTTCATGGTCTCGCTGGTGCGGATGCCTGCGATGCCATTCAAGAAGGTGCTAGGCGGGCGTCGAGGTAGGGCCTAGCGCCCAGGGGGCCTAAGCGGTTAAATCAAAAATAAGGACAGCAGACAAAGATAAGCAATCATATATATGTATTTGATGTTTAAATGAAGAAAATTAGTACCTTGAGCAACAATGATAGCTCTCTATCCATTGATGTAAATTTTTGATGTAAATGCTTGATGTATAATTGTAAAACCTGCACATTAAGCAATGTGTGAGTTTTTTGTATTGAATAATTATTGTGCATTTGTGCTTCAAACTTGTAAATTGAAAAGAATAAAGGAAATGATAGCAATATAATAAAACATACGTAATGAATTATGAAGTTCATAACAAAACACACATAAGCATTGTTCTCGAATCTCAAATACACGCAACTAAACACACATAAACATAGCTTTTCTCACAAGTTACAAACACACAACATAGTTAAGGTAGCAAGCATGATAATGTGAACATGTGATGATGAAATGAGTCAATCTTCGTCCTCTTGTCCATAATCCTTGGTTGGCACCACTTCATCTTGGTCAGATTCAAATTCAATATTTTCAAGATCCTCATTGACCTCTTCTTCGGATTCGGAATCAAAATCATCTTCATGAAGCTCTCTCACTCTAGTGCTTCTACGAGGTTGCATGGCTTCATTAGCTCCCATCGCCTCATCAATTAGATTCCATGAAAGACCTGTTTCGGGATCAACATCGTCATCCCCGCCTTCAATCACCCACCCTTGAGCATTACTAGCATGTGAAGCTAGAAGGACATCAATGTTCTTCTTGTTACTCTTTTCTTTTTTGTTCAATAATCTCGCATTGAATTGAACATAAACTAGATTATTGAGACGATGAGCATCTAGTTTATTTCTTTTCTTTGTATGTACCTACAAGTTACATAATGAAGTTTAGTGCTAGACTTTCTTGACCACTTGAGTTGAAACATGTAATTTTTTCTTGAATAGCAAGAGTAGAAAGATACCATGTCAAAAGTGCTCCAATTTCTTTCACATCCCGATGAACTTGAGGTCAAAGAGAGGATTCTTATGGCAAATTTTTGCAAGTGAGGAACATGACATCCATATTTCGACCACCAATTAGCTACATAATAATAAGAATGAAAGATGAGTTATTAATAACGGATGAAATGTCAATTTATTAAATATGTTTAATTAAGAACAAGTTTACTTTACCGGGAATAAGATCTCTTTTTTGACATCCAAGTCGGGCGGGGGTTTTCCCAAATGTCTCCTTTTTACCCTTGAATATATCAAAATCAACATTGAGTACTTGATCCATTACTTCATCATTACCATGATAAAATATTTCAACACATTCAATAAACCCATCCATAATATCTTGTTCCAAAAAAATAGATCGATCACCATAGCTATAATATGGGTTTAATAGATATGCCGTCAAATGCAATGGAGAATCAAGCCTTCCCTTCATCTTTCCATCAATAGCATTAATGATTAAGTTGTAATTGCTCTCTGAATTATTTAAGGCCTCTTTGATTTTCTTCTTTGCCTCTAAAATTTCTCCATAAAGAAAGGCCATAGATGGACCATCCCCGTCAACCATGCGAAGAACCTTCACTAATGGCTCAAAAACCTTCAAGCAAGTAACATAACATGTTAGCAAATTTAAAAAAATCAAATACATAACATAATGGACAGCACTATTATTTATACCTTTAAAGCATTGTTCACACCATTCCAAAATGATCTACTAATGAGTGTTGCGGTTGCCGTGACGCCTTTGCCTTTTTTAGTGTGGGCAGATTCTTCCCATTCCTTACTAAGTGCCATCGCCCTTAGTTCGACTTTCTTTTCAATTAAACTTTGCAATGTAAGAAAGGCTGAAGCAAATCTAGTCACCCCCGGCCTTATTATATCTCTTCTCTTTGTGTGTTTTCTCATCAATGCCAAGGTCTTGTCGTGTGAGTAGATAAAAACCGTCAATGCTTTTGCTTGTTCAAGCGTCTTTTTGTACTTTGGCATATTGCCAATTCCTTGTAGCATAAGGTTGATAGTGTGAGTTGCACATGAGCTCCAAAAGATATTTTGCCTTTTAGCCTTCATTAATTCCTTTGCTCCCATATTATTTGAAGCATTGTCCGTTACTATTTGAACCACATTTTGATGACCAAGAGTGTCAATGCATCCATCCACATACTCAAAGATATACTCACTTGTGTGCGCATCATCCGACGTCTCCTTTGATCCTATGAAACTTGTTCCTAAATTGCAATGAACACATAAGTTCATAATACTTCTCTTTTGAATCGTCCATGCGTCGGTCATGAGGGAGCACCCAGTCATGGCTCTTTCTTCTTCATGTGCTTTCAACAACTCATTAGTTCTTAACACTTCCTCTTTCAACAACGGCTCACGAACATCGTATTGAGAAGGACCTCTAAAGCCCGGGCCAAAGCGACCTATGGCCTCCAACATTTGTTTGAATTCATCGTTGTTGATAGCATTGAAAGGAACACCTAAAGAGTGAAGAGCAAATGTACAAGCCACAACGTAAGATTAACAAAGAATGAATTAATAGCATACAAGATAATAAGAATAAAATGAATGATAATTGCAACCTTTACCGGAAACATAAAGCCATCTTGCCACATATTGCTTTACTTTGTGATGTCTCTCTTTCCAAATTGCTTCTGTGATTTTTTGTTGCCGCTTAAGCTCTTGAGTGCTTAAACTACTACCATGAGGATCAATTGGATTGGCAAATTTATCCATAGGGCCTAACTTTCGAGGGATTGGCTCTCCAATTTCTTCGAGCCCTTCATCATCCTCACCATCACCTCGAATGGTCACATCTTCCCTAACCTCATCTTCATGAGCTTTCTTACTCTTCTTCTTGTTCTTTGCCTCCGCAATAGAGTTTCGACACTTCACTTGATCTTCCTTTGTGGATTTAGGGCATTTCGCAACATTCCCACTAATGTGTGCAATATGTTGCTTAATCCTATAAATCCCACCGGAAACAACCTTATCACACAATACATTTGACTTTGTCCAGGTTGTTCGGATTCACCAACACACCATAGTCCCACCCTACGTCACCCGATTTTCTTTTGAGACTATCTTCTGTGTTGCTCACCTCCGGTGCCGAAGCAACAGATGACATGCTAGTTGCTACACATATATGACAATATGGCATAAAGATTTAAAAATTACCAAAGTATTAATAAAGTGTATACGATGCATCATCAAATTAGTTCACTAATCAGTAATCAGTATAATTAAAAAAAATAATGGGACAGTCTCCTCCCGTGCCGACAGCTGGCTCCAGCCGACTGCCGACACCTCACCCTTGCGCAGGCCGTGCGGCCGAGCCACTCCCTCAAGTCGCTCGCCGCTCTCGCGTCTCCCTCTCGGTCGCTCACTCGCTCCCTCCGCTCTGCCTCTCCCTCTCGGTTGGGTCTCGGCCTCTCGGGTCTGCACTCTGCTCCCCTCTCAATCTCCCCAGAGCTCAGCCGGATTCATCGCCGGAGCTCCCCAGCGGAGGCGGAGGGGAGGTCAGAGGCGGAGGGGGAGGGGAGGCCGGAGGAGAGGCGGAGGGGGAGGCGGAGGCCGGAGCCGCGGAGGAGGAGGCGGAGGCCGGAGGCGAAGGGGGAGGCGGAGGGGAGGAAGTGCAGTACCTGGGTCCTGACTCCTGACATAATCCGGGCCGGATCCGGCGAAGGGGGAGGCCAGAGGCGGAGGAGAAGCTCGGGGCTGCTCAGGCGAGGACGCGAGGCGGAGGGACCCGGCGGTTCGACGGCGCGCGGAGGTGCGGCTCCCCCAACCCTAGCTTTTCTTTTGTGCGCTCTGTCGAAATGTCACCGCCCGAACCGTTTATTTTGTGCTTCTTATGTCGCTTCCCACGCCTAGGCGTCCTCGGCGGCCGCCTAGCCGCCGCGCCGCTGCCGCGCCCGCCTGGTTTGCCGCCGCCTGGCGACCGCCTTTGACCGCCTAATCCCGCCTGCGACCGCCCAACCGCCTAGCCGCCTGGCATCCCGCCGAGGAGCCAAGTCGCGGCGGCCGGCTGCCGCCCACCGCCTAGGCGCCGCCTAGGGCGCCTTTTACATCACTGGGCCGGGAGCGCCAGCACGGGGGCTGTGGTGAGCGCCGCCTTGAGTGCGGCGAAGGCGGCCGCGGCCGCGTCGGACCAGCCGAACCCCTCCTTGCGCAACAGGGCAGTAAGGGGCGCGGCGATGAGGCCGTAGTCCTGTACAAACTTGCGGTAGTAGCCTGCCAAGCCGAGGAAGCCGCGAAGTGCCCGAACTGTTGTGGGCACCGGCCACTCCAGCACCGCCTGGACCTTGCCGGCGTCCATGGACACGCCGTCGGCTGAGATGACGTGGCCGAGGTACGCGATCTTTGGCTCGCCAAAAGTGCATTTGGAACGCTTCACAAACAGGCGATGCTGCTGAAGCACGGAGAGGACAGTGTGGATGTGGCGGAGGTGGTCCACCCAACTGGTGCTGAAGATCAAGATGTCGTCGAAGAACACCAGGACGAAGCGACGAAGAAATGGACGGAGGACCTCGTTCATCAAGGCTTGAAAGGTCGCTGGAGCATTGGCCAGGCCGAAAGGCATGACGAGGAACTCATAGAGCCCGTCATGCGTTCTGAACGCCGTCTTGTGAACGTCGACGGGAAACATCCGAACCTGATGATAGCCCGAACGTAGGTCCAGCTTGGTGAAGTAGCGCGCGCCGTGCAGCTCGTCCAGCAGCTCGTCGACCACCGGAATCAGGAAGGCATCCTTGACGGTGATGCTGTTGAGCGCGCGATAATCGATGCAGAAGCGCCATGAGCCATCCGCCTTCTTGACGAGGAGGACCGGCGAGGAGAAAGCCGATGAGCTGGGTCGGATCAGGCCCTGCTGCAGCATGTCGCGACACTGCCGTTCCAGCTCATCCTTGTGCGCCGATGGATATCGGTAGGGGCGCACGGCCACCGGGGCAGCACCAGGCAGCAGGGTGATGTGGTGGTCGTGGGAACGCGGCGGCGGCAGCCCGTTCGGCTCGGTGAAGACGTCCTGGAACTCTGCCAGCAGCGCGTCGAGGAGGTTGCCGCCCGTGGTCGTGTGAAGGCGTGGGCTGGCTGGGCTGGCAATGCCACGCCAACACACGGGCTGAGTGCCGCGCCAGAAGGACATGGAGAGCTGCCCAAAATCCCACAGAATGGGGCCCAGCGTTGCCAGCCACTGGGTGCCCAGCACGATGTCGTAGCCGGCGAGCGGAAGGACGTAGAAGTCGGCGGTGAAGTGCTCCTGTTCGATGGCGAAGGTGGCGCTGCGGAACATCCCGACGCAGGGCACGCGGTCTCCGTTGGCGACGGTGACGGACAGAGAATCGCGACGCTGGGGAAGGAGACCGGTGGCCGCCACGCTGTCCTCGGCGATGAAGTTGTGGGTGGATCCCGAGTCCAGCAGGGTGTGGAGAGTGGCGCCGCCCATTGTGATCAAGACCTTCATGGTCTCGCTGGTGCGGATGCCTGCGATGGCGTGGAGGGAGATGAGGGGCGCGTCGTCCGGCGCCGCGGTCTCCTCCATGCCGTCATCATCAGCGGCGTCGGCGAAGTCCAGGAAGAAGAGCCGCGGGCAAACTTTATTGTGGCCGCGGCTGAATTTGTCATTGCAGTTGTAGCAGAGGCCAAGCCACCGGCGTTCCTCCATCTCGGTCTGGGAAAGTTTCTTGACGGGGCGGCCCTCGACGGTGATGGTTGGTGTTGCGGCGGCGGAAGCGGGAAGCGCCGGTAGGGCGCGCGGTGCTGGCAGCAGGCCCCTGCATGCGGTCCGTGGTGGGGCGGCAGGCGCGGCCAGTTGTTCCCGGAGTTCCAGCTTCCTGGCGAGGCTCATGGCGACCGACAGGGACTGCGGATTATGGACTTCCAAGTCGAGGCTCAGTGGTGGTTGGAGGCCGGCGGTGAAGAGTTGGACGCGTTGGGCCTCCGTGAGGCGTCCTGCGCGCGGGAGAAGGGCTTGGAAGCGGTCTTGGTAGTCGACCACCGAGCCCGTATGCTTGCAGGCAGCCAGTTCACCCAGCGGGTTGGACCGCAGGGGAGGACCGAACCTCAGGTTCAGGAGTTCGGTGAAACGCCGCCAGGGAGGAGTGCCCTCATCTTGTTGCACCTGGATGAACCACAGCTGGGCAATGTCCTCCAGGTTGTACGAGGCCATCCATACTTTTTCTTCCTCGATGATGCGCTGCTGATGGAAATAAGATTCGCACCGATTGATAAAGGCCAATGGATCAGTCTTACCATCGTACTTCGGAAAATCCATCTTCTGGAAGCGAGGAGGCCGGTCATGGTGGTGCTCGCCAGTGACCAGGGTCTTTGCGCCTGACGAAGAGGAGTCAGAGCGGCGCTCCTGTTGGAGCTCGGCGACGGACGTCTTCAGATTTTCCACGGTCTCGACCAGGGTCTGGAGGAGGGCCGCGAGATCAGCTGGGGACGGCGCTGCCATGGTGGACGTCACAGAGGCAGCGGGTGATTGCGTGGGGTTTAGCGGTGGAGTTGGTGATGAGGATCGGCTGGAACCTGATACCAAGGTGTTATGGCGTCGAGAGGGGGGTAATGGAGGTGCTGGAGGTGCAGGACCCTGACTACGCAGTGCGTAGCTGCTGGTAGAAGTGGAGCGAGGTTTTGCCCCTCGGCTCCCTATTTTTGCTAGGGAGAATAGAGATAGGAGAAAGATAACTTCATTGCTTCATTATTCTCTGGGTGCCCTGCGGCTTACATAGCCATCTGGCCAACCAATTCCCCTCAAATCACTCTCAATCATTCCTTAATAGCTTTACTAAAAATAGCACCAGCTAATGATGCGGCCATTATTCCCTCTACAGGCGCCATTTTAGCCACTTTCCTGGTTTGATGTACTTGTCTTTTTAGCTCTACGGGTGAATGTCTTGCTCCACATGACACTAGCCAAAACGTTTGTTGTCATATTTCATCGTTGTTGAAACAATTGTAATGTAAAACTGGTTTTTTTTTTGGTGTAATGTAATAGAATGCTCATTTTTCATTCTTTTTATTTTTTTGATCAATGTAACTTTCAAAGAATTATATTTTTGCAGTCATTACCATGTATCTGTGTAGTCGAATTTGTGGCGATCTTTATAAGGTCTGCTTTTCATTGTGTTTTCTCTGTCATGTTATCTTGTCTATCATAGTTGTACTTCTAATTAGCTTTGTCCAAATGAACATAAATACATGAGTTTCAGTTAATTGTTTTTCTCTTGCTATTTACATTCCAATATGTTGGAATCATTTTGATTAGCTTACATAGGGTTGTTTTCTCATGCTTTTTTTGTAAATAATTCAATAGTTCATGGAAAAAATTATTTACTATGTTTTGCCTTTTGCAGTTTGTGCTAGCCAGCTTAGCTATGTGGGGTGGTATTATTTTTGGTGTGTCCAAGCTTTTCGGTGGGAAGATGGAAACCAAAACTGAGGTATTCTTTTTTTTACTTATATACTATCTTAACAACACTCTTCAGAGTTCTTGATAGTGCAAGAAATCTTTAATAATAATGATAGTAATTAGAAGTGCAAGACACAAATACAAGATGCATGTGGCGCTTCACTTTTGAAAGGGTTTACTATCATGTTCATTATAATTCATTAGCATAGTGGCAAGATGTTGAACTGCCTGCTGTGATGTCATCAGCAGATTTTTATTTTTACCACTCAGTTTTGATGTCAGCTTCATTAAAAGCATTGCTTACAGGAATCTAACTAAACAAGTAACAATGCCTTCTTACTGATCATGCGCTATTGACAAAGTACATGTATTGGGATGGATGAGTGGGTTGCATTGATATTTCACAATCATGTACCTGTTTCAAGATGTGGAAAACATACTACACAGTACACACATGACATGAAAATTCAGTGATACTTCTCTGATACATACCGCGCCGGGGGGGGGGGGAGTATTCCTGAATTTTCAAATAAAAATGTATAATTTTCTAATACATTTGATTGATAGTTTGATACTCATTCGATACAGTTTCTATATGTGCGCTCTCATTCCTCAAAGATAGTACATCCAAAATTTTGTTTCCAATAAATTATAATCCGAACTCTGTACTGTTAAGATGGAAAAATATATTTTCTTTCATTTTCCAAGATGGGTAGGGTACAGGTGATAGTTTTGGGTACCGTCCACTACTCAATCCTACCAGTGGGAGTGGGAAAATACGGAAAAATGTGGAAGGGTGGAAGCTGAAAATCTTTTTTCAGCCAAACTGCGTTAGTAATTTGTACAATATAGTAATCCCCTTTGCCTTTTGCTATATGTCTGTCTTATTTACCTGGGTGCACTGCATTTTCAAAAGCTCTCTCAAACCGGCTCTTATTTCAGTATTTGTTTTGTTTTCTTGAGAAATTATCAAATTGACTTTAGTATTGTACCCAGGGAAAACATTCTCAACCAGTTACCGGTGGTTTTTGCCTTTCACCGTTTTCTTAGAGGGTCCCGAGATTTCTTAGAACCGGTCAAAATTTTATTTTTATATTTAAATCTAAGAATAAAAAAGGAAGGGGTAATAGTTCATATGCAAAGTAGAAACTTGTGCGTGCTGCAGTGGTAAGGCATATGCTGTGGAATCCCAGAGATGCCATCTTTTGTTGGTTCCCCCCTTTTGTCTCAGAAATTCAAATTTCAATTCATACAAAATGTTCCGAAAATTTCCGAAATTCTAGTTACTGGAAATCTTGGAAGGTGCCGAGAATTTTTTTATTTTATCCAAGGCTGTTTTCCCTGATTGTTCCAACTCAATGGCGTGTCTCTGCATAATCACTACCTGGATGGTTGGCATGGTCTTTTCCTGTAGTTGTCAATTTTATATTCATATGTACATATAAGCTGTTTAAACCTAGCCCATATTATAAGAATCAAGAGATACTTGGAACTTTGATGAGGCCCCGGCATTATGATAGCTAAGTTGAATAAGTGAGAAAAACACGGAAAACAGAAATATAGAGGGGAAATCAACCTGTAGCCACTTTGTTTGTATGACATCTGCGCCAACTGCCAAGTAATTTAAACCCGCTAGTTCACAACCATAGAGGCAGGTGGCATGTTCTAGGCTTCTAGCTTACGTGCACTGTTTGAAAGGTTTGTGATACAGTCGTATGGAATTAACCAAATGCCATGATCATGTGTAACAACCTGATTGTATTCCTGCTATTATGTTTGCCACCTGAAAACTCAAACCTTTTTCTATCTAATGTGTTGTTACAGGTGGCACCAGCGCTGGCACATTAGACTGCATCAGAGCTTTATTTCATACTGCAGACTTACAAGTGTATGGAATAAAAATGTCTGATCTGCTTTAAGTTTGTTGTTGACGATAAATTGTGGCAACTAGAGATGTGAGTTTGTCAGGCAAGATTTCGAGCAGCTACGCTTTCCCAGCCACTATGAATAATCTTACTGCAGTGGAAATGTTTAACTTAATGTTTGTGAACTGCGAATCTTGTACTTTTATCTCAATTGATTAATTGGTATTTTGTTGTCATCTACATCATCTCATGTTTTGAATCTGCACGATTGTGTGATTTGAGTTTGTACGAGTTCCAAATTGCAACTGCTACTAGTTTCTTAATCTGACTTTGTTCGAGTCCAATTCACCTTAACTAATTTGCCAGATTATTTTCCGCGGTTTAAATAAGAAGTCGTTCGCAAGGAATGTCTCTGACGTGGTACATGCATTGAAGATCGCGCTTGTCACTATGTTTATTATTGTTATTGTTAATTGGCCATGACTATATTTTTACTAGTATTTTTCTGATTGGAAAGCATTTTTTTGGTGCTATACTGCTACTTAAACACTTTTTTAGGCGTGCTAGTTGACGTCCAGCGTGACTGCTTTGAAACAGTACCAAATTGAAGCGTAGCCTCGCCTTCTACCTACGTATGAACGGAACAGTATACTAATTTGTAGGTTTTTTCTTTTCAGCTTCAAAAAATTACTATTTGTTTTTCTTCGGTAATTAGTTTTTAAACAGAGTGTCTTTTTAAGGTGAGATTTATAAATTAATTGTAATACATACTGTAACGATTTTATTTATATTGGTTAAAACCACATATAAGTTTCTGTTACTTTATACTTTCTTTTATAAATAATCTAAAAACTATAAATCACAGTTAAAAACAATAAAAAAACGAAACATGCCCTGTATTCAGCGGTCATCGCCAGGTTCGTGCCGACACAGGCTTGCACGCTCGCATCAACTAGAAATCGTGACCATGGGACTAGGTGAGGCTGACCAGTGGGTACTATGTGTCAAGTACCATGAGGACGCTTCCGTGGTTACTAATGTGCCAAGATTAGACGAGATTCTTGAGAAATTAGCAAGGGAAATAATAAGAAAATGATTTGTGAGGAATTCGCGAGGAAATTAGAAAAAGGCTTGAGGAGTACTTAGACGATAATATGAGTTATAATGATGTTAACAAACTAAATGACTTACAGAGGTGACTTACAAAAAGTAGCTTTTTATGCCTCTCTCTCTCTTATATTTGCTTGGATGCGGAACTGCGATACACGGAAGCCTGAAATGGGGCGTCTGGCCATCTCCAATATGCACAAATTGATGCTAGGGAAAGGCGAGAAGGTTTTTCAGAATCTTATCCGGTAACACTCTTGCTTAAAATCCACTCAAAATCTCGCCCACCGTAGAATAGATGTTTAAAATCCACTCAAAATCTCGCCCACCGTAGAATAGACATGTGCATGTATAGTACCTCACTTACACTTTCATCTTTGTAAAAGGATTAATCCAGAGAAACTACATTTAGACCCAACAAGCATTATATGCTAGTACAACTCACTTTTGGCAAGCAACTTAAGATTAATCCCACCACCACAACCCCAAAACTCTATATAGGCCACCACACTAATAGCCTGGAGTATTTACATTGACCCTCTTTAAGGGTTAACACCCTTGGCAAGACACCACATACACAACAGACACCTAGAACCACCCTTTGGTGCAACTTCCATGACTAGTAGTGTGCCCGTGCTAACGCTACGGTAAATTGCATAGGTTTACTTTATTTTAGAAGGCAAATTTTTTAGAACCTTGTATTCACCCCTCTAGTTAGTTATCTTTGATCCTACAACGAAAGACTGGGAGAGTCAGAGAGGAACGAGGATAAGAGAGCCGAAGAGGAATGAGGATGGGGAATGCCGAATGCAGATCGCCAGATCAGGACGGGGATGGGGAGGAATGATGATTGTGATCAATGGAGAGTGCGAGTTGAGTGAGGACGGGATGGGACGACATGTTAGTGGGTTGGTCGGCTGGGCCTGGCTTGGGGCATGGGTGACTATGGAGAGTGGACATGAGCCAAGTTGGGTTCGTGAGCGGGCTCACGAGCGGATCGAGCTCGGCTCGTTTTTTTGTGAGCTGGGAATGGGGCTCGGCTCGGCTCAAAAATTCACAAGCTCAAGCCGAACCAACTCGCGCTCGTTATAAACCGAGCCAGCTCACGAGTCTCAAGCTAATTTTCAGCCCTACATATGTCAGTCGCACTTTCAACATGCTTCTTTACAAACTTCAGCAGCCCTTAAATTCGTAGACCGTTTTGCCCCCGAGAGGAGGATGTAATTCCCACTTTCCCAGCACATGGGCAGCTGGGGCAGTATAGTCCATTCGCTAAATAATAATTGGAGGAGCTTGTCGCCACGTCTGGGTCCATGTGTACGCGCGTTCATGGCGCTGACATTCCGATTCGGGTGGCGCGCTACTGACGCAGCTAAATTTCTCTTTCCTTTTCACAAATATTGAACAACTCAATGTAGATGAAAATTCACTCTATATATATATTTTCACATTGCACGACAGTACACAAAAACGTTTCACATTACTGCTTACATAAACTGAACTCCCTAAGCCTAAACTGCTACTGAACTCGAGCTATTTTTGCTTCCTTTCTTCCTTTCAGATCCTGTATGCTAAATGAGCAGCCAGCTCATTCTTACACAATGGAAGTAACAATTTACTACATTTATTCACTTTCGATGTATAGTATTCTCCTGTGCTAACCGAAGACATGGCATCTTTTCAATGGAAACTTGATCGAAACGACGAGCTGATATAGAACACTGCAGGTTCTTGACCACTCTCTCAGTCTTTCTTGAGTAGATCATAAAACACTGCAGGCTTTCTGTAGTTCTTGATGCACGCTTCCTGCAGCCAACCAGAATCGCAGGAGGTTTCAGTACTCAGTACAAGAAAGTAGGAACACATCTTCACATTTTAGCAGCTGTAAACTTTGGACAGATTGCTGATTTCACTTGCCTGCATTGCAAATGCTATGTGGAGCAGAGTCGCTTCGGACCACTGTCTGCCGATGAACTGAAGCCCGATGGGAAGCCCGCCTTTGTCATACCCAACCTGACAGATTGATCACCAGTTTTGCCAGTCATGTTAAGCACTGTGTAGATATATTTTATTTCTGCAGATAGTAGAACAAGTTCAGACATCTATTACCATGACGGTTATGGCCGGCAAACCGAGGAAGTTCCCTGCTATTGAGTACCGGATCAACGCAGCTTTGGTTGAAACAACATGCCAGAGTTAGCTTACATGTTACGTGCAGTTACTGAAATATTTTCTGAATTCTGGTTCGTTACCTCCATTTATGTAGTCGAGTTCACCGCTGTTTAGTGCGTCATCTTGCAGCGTGTAGGCAGTCACACTGAAGATGGAATTGGTAATGAAGGATGAGTACTACATTTTAGTGACAAGTGATGCATGTGTGGCTAATTCGAGTGATGAAAGCTGAAAATACCCAGTCATTGGTGAGACGATGACATCTGCTGTCTTGAAGATCTCCTTGTGGAAGTACATCTGACGGTTCCTGAATGCATGTTTTGCAGTTCGATCTTACTGTGTCTAAGATATTTGTGCAATATCCTAAGAAATCAATTACAGTTCTAATGTTGAGGGACTCTTATCTGAAAAAAATGATAGCTCACCGGAGTCGTTGCGAATTCAGGTAAGCTCTGCTGCTGAATGCACCGTAGACACCCAGCGCGACTCTTGCATCCCACCCGATTTCGGATTTCTTCCTGGCACAATTCGAAGGACATGGTCAGTTCAGTCATAACTCAGAAGTTTGTTGCATCAAAATGCAGAAGACATCATATCAACTACTTACAGTTTGTCAAGATATTTCGCAAGAAGCAGTGCATTCTGAGCTGATCGTCACGTAATGCGCAAGGCGCATCTCCTCGATCTCAGGTATAGTAACATCCAGAGTCTTGCAGTGAACAAACAATGACAAGAAGAATTACATGAGCTGTCACGGATTTCTTGACAAAATTATCACTACATTTCTTTCTGTCAATCCACTTAAGAGATATGTTGGAACGCCACAGACAGGCCTAAATCTGTACAGAATTTCATATAATTTTCACTTTTACAGATCAACTCTAAGAATACAGTGTTCTTACTTCAAAAATTGTGTCTGTCCCAAACTCCTTCCTCTACTATAGCATGTCAGCCCAAATTTGTGCTGCCATTTCAAGGTCAAACTTCCTAGCTTTCAAAAATCTGCATGACAGATAGATCAGAACGAATAATCACCAACTGGCATTTGACAATTGAAAACACCAATATGAGCCAGTTTCATCTGATATTAACCTAAGCATTGTACGGTAATCATCATGCCTCAAAGGCAATAGGCCCCTGGCAAACAAAACCTCCCAGAACGAGCTGACCGCCAGCTCCTCCTCCGCATCCCTGACATCCTCTATTGCTATCCTTGGCACTCTGCAGTTCACTTTCCTCTTCCCCCTCTTCTTCAGCGAATGCGTCAACCTCGTCGACATGTGCAGCGCCTTCTTCCTCAGCAACCGCATCATTGTGTGCCTCGGCTCGTCCTCCAAGTTCTCGACATCCACTCTATCCCTCCTCTCATCATTACTGACCGATATCTTGATGTCGTCGACATTGCTCTCTGCAACAGCACATCGCAATCAGTAGAGCGTTAGCTGCATTGCATGATACGTTAAACCTACATACCTACACAATAATCAACAACTGTCCATACCTGACATTCTCCAATCTCCACAAATGCAGCCCAAACGATCAAGTCAGGCTTCGCACTCTGTACGTCTCTGTTGATCACTGATCCGACACTCGATATATTCAACCACTCGAGCCTCCACGCTGCCACAAACCAACACATATTAGAATCCAATTGAAAGACTTGTACTGGAAAACATCGAACTCGTGGCGCATTTATCCGATTCATAGCAACAAGAAACCATGAAAATAGCTTTAAAAAATCAATGGTTCCAGAAAGCAAAGGTACAATCAAGCAACATTATTAAATAGCTTGAAAGTGCATTGTGTCAAACAACATTAACTAATATGCTAGAAAAATCATTATTAAATTTTCTGATTGGATACCTTTTGCAGCTCAGCAAGGTACAATCAAGCATTTTTGCAAGTCACCGGTCGGGCTTTTAACTCACTCAATCTGGATAGTAAAGAAAATAAACAATCTCAATCATTGACCTATATGAACTTGAATGAATAGTCCGCAAACTTGTGCGATGAAACACCTGGAGGCTGTTCATGAGCTTTGTCATAGTTGAGAGAGACATCGAAGTCCTTAGTATGTCTGATGGACCTGAACATCTGTACGAAAGAAACAAATAGCAAGCCAGTTTATATATATATATATATATATATATATATATATATATATATATATATATATATATATATATATATATATATATATTTCAAATATAGTAAGAAAAGTTAACATTCATCCCTTTCTAGTAAGAAAAGATAGATCTAAAGTTTAATAATCAACAGATGGATCAACTGTTTGCATTGCCGTGTATTGTATATGTATATTGTTTGTACCAACTAACCTAAATACTTATATCAAAATAAATCCAGTAAAAACAAAGGTACAGAGAATGATCAACTCCTACCTGAAGTTCATGCTTAAGTGCACAACTAAAAGAATGCAATGATTCATCCTCTATATTCAGTAAGCTTTACTTCCTAGTTCCCACAAATTTTAATCTAGTTTTTCGAAAGTCAACCACTAAATTTTTATGGTTCCAAACTTGCAACATTGTGCTGCCATAAACCAAACCAGCAAGGAAAAAAACCTCATGAATAACATGAGATCGAAAGAACAGCAAATACATTCAAAAGAGGAGTTTGTTCATCCTTGCCTGATCCATGGCAAGACTGAAGTAGTTGCCCCAGGGGCCTCTAATTATGCACCTCCCTGTGACAAGGTGATGTACCTCGGCAACCAGCTGGAACCCCGAGTAAGTTAAAGCCACCACGCTCGCAGCAAGCGTGTACCTGCATCGCAGAAATCCATCAATTTACACCTACATCAACAGTAGCAGAGGTTGTGCCTAATATGGGGGAATTTTTTAGCTCTGTGCTCCAGAGTTAAGAGCGCAACCTGTACTCATTGTAGCGGTGGAAGGAGTCACCGGACCAGCCCGGTGTGCCCGGTGTGGTATCGGCGGCCATGACAGAGAGCGAGACCAAGCAGAACACGGCGGCCGAAGCCCTAAACCCTAGCTCAGCCCTCCTAATCTCCGCGCGCCGCACCTTCTCTGGGATGCCGCCGAATAGCCATCTCTTGGATCCCACGCCGCCTCCGCCCCCGCCGGCGGCGGCGACCGACAGGGTGACCACCGCAGGCGCTACCTTGTCGGCTGGTGGCTTCCCCTCCGTCGCCGCGGGGTCCTCGCCCGAGAGGAGCTTCGCGATGGTCAGGGCCGACTCCTTCTGCGGCGATCCGGCTGGGGCCTCCGCCATAGCCGCCGGCGGCGGCGGCGGTATGGCCTCTTCGGTTTGAGTTAGCGCATGGGCTAGCGTCATGTTCTCCGATTCGCCAGCTGCTTCGTCCGCATCCGGCTCCGACTTGGCTTCCTTGGACACTGGCGCTGGTGGAGATGGCGATGTTGGAGCGGGAGCGGGAGCAGGAGCAGGGGGGAGCGGCGGCCACTGCGCTGTTGTTTGGTTCTCACAAGGGAGGGGAGGGGAAGGGTCGGTGGTGGCGGGTGGGATCCATCCGAGAGCGCGGAGACGAGGCGAGCACGAAGGCGGCGATCTGGGTGGGAGGCTAGGGTTTGGGGCGGAGCGCAGGGGGAGGGGAGGGGAGAGGAGGGAGACGCCGTCCTCCCGTACCCCCCGCAGGAATTGGGCGCAGGGGGCGGTGCGTGGGCGTCGGGTAGGTACCGGTTCAATGATGATGCATGAACCAAATAATTTTGGCCTTTGGATTTTCAATGAGTAAGAGAAGAAGGCTTGAGGAGAGATCTAGACCATCCATTTGAATGAAGTTGGAACCTTTTGGTACACAAATCTGGGTGGACTTAGATTAGGCATGACTGTAGGGGTGGTTGAGGGGGTGGATTTAGTAAAGAAAATTTTGGTGTATTGTAGAGTAGGGTAGATGTGGATACCCACTAAGAGCCCACATGAATACGTACCTGTGCAGCAAGGGTTGATCCTAAAATCCGCTCAAAGCTCAGTCCACCACACTGCCCTAAAATCCGCTCAAAGCTCAGTCCACCATGATGCAGGTGCATGCATGCATAGCACCTCGCTTATATTGTCGTCATTGTTTTATGTAAAAGGGTTAATTTAGAGATGTTATATTTAGATCCAGTGGATATTTATATACTACTGTGACTCGCTTTAGACATGTAATGTAAATTAATCCTACCACTGCTACTACACATGAGCTTATATAGGCAACCACACTAACAAAGCCAGGTAGTACATATTCACCACGTCGGAGACTCGGGAGTAACCAGAGATAAAAGCTGTTACAAACAAAAAGCAGCAGGTGCCCAATGTACAGATGCTTCTTCATGTACAGATGTCTTTCCAGACAGACATCTATTCAAACCACCCCTCATCATCTATATATATGTATCAATATGTACAGATTCAATCTGATGAATGAAACCATCTTTCTCTCCAATCACTTGTTATCAATTCTCTTGCAATACGTTATCAGCATGAACGCTCATATACAAGTGCAAACAGAGAAGCATTCACGATGAACTCGGTGGAGAGCACGGCCGCTCCACTGCACGGCGCGCGTGGCAGGCACCACGGTGTGACGCGGCGCCCGAAGCGGCGTCGACTGGTGGCGCACCGCGCCCGAGGAAAAGCCGAAGTAGCACGGCCCACCCGAGCCGGCGGCGCGGTGGCGCGCGGCCGCCAAGGCCCAACGCGAGGCGCGGCACGCGGCCCAGAGCGGCGGCGCACAGCCGGCGAGGCCCAGGGCAAGGCGCGCGACCCGGCACACGGCGCAGCCCGGTCGGCGCATCAAGTCGGCGCGACGGCGTGGCCCGCTCGGCGGCGCCCGGGGCGGCCCTTGAGGCCGACGGCCGGCAGCGTCTCCCCACGAGGCGGCAGCGCCCGCAGCCGGCGGCTCCCCTAGGCGGCGCCCGAAGAACTGACGTCCGGCCCCACATCCCGTGGCGGTGGCGCTGCAGAGGCCCGCGACAGGCCGGCGCGGTGGCGCCCGAGCCGAAGTGGCCCGCGGGAGGCGGCCGGCGCCCGTGGCGACCAGCGGCAGCAGGCGCGGCCCGACCGGCCGGAGGCACCCGAGCCCGACGTGGCCGGTGCGGCCGGCGCTCGGCGCGGAGGCGCCTGGAGCGGCATGGTGGTCGGCCCGGACGCGCGCCTTGACCGGAACGAGCCCGAAGCGGCCGGCGGTGGCGCAGCCCGAGCCCGTGGCGACGCTCACGGCCGGCGACACGGCGCGGCTCCCGCGGCCGGTGGCGCCCGAGGAGCCCACGGCCGGCGGCGCCCGAGGCTGGCGGAGGCGGTGCCAGAGACCGGCGGAGTCGACGCGGCAGCGCCCGTGGCCGAGGCGGCCCGGCGGCCGGCGCGGCGTGCAACCGGCGCGAGGCGGTGACGCCAATGAGGCCCGGAGGCGCAGCGGCGTGGCGGGGAGGCGCGGACGACGAGGCGCCCGGCGGCCTGCGGCGGCGTCCGGCTGCTTGCGCCCGCAGGCGGCGGCGGCTTGACCCGCCGGTGGCGGCGCCCGCGACGGGTGAAGGTGGCCGGCGGCGACGGCGTGGAGGCGGCGGCGCCCGACGCTCCCAGGCGGAGGCGGCGGCCCAATGGGCAGGGCGGCGGCGGTTAGGGTTTGGGGGGAAACCCTAAATTCCCCCCCCTACCCTCATTTATATACTGCTGCCCGAAATGGGCTTTTAGCCCAAATAACCTCCACTTCCCCACATGGGCCCAAAGGCTGAACGGGCCTTAGCCCAGGTTTTCGGGATTTTGTATTTTCCCCCTTGTATTGCATAGAAAATGCAGAAATTTTTTTTAAATCAATTACTATTGTAATTTTTGCAGTATAGTCCTTTTGCTTGTTTATAATTGTACCCGTTAATCAGTACTTTTATAAATTAGCATTTCAATCCCTACAGGATCTGAAAATTATGTAATTGTTCAAATAGATGTGCATGCACATTTCTATAACTTTTACATATTTAGGATTATTTTATTGCAATTTATTTACAATAGGAATTGCGACCATATTTAAATTTGCTATCTTTTGCAAATTTAAAATTTAAAATTCCCATTTAGTAAGTACCATTGTACTTAATAATTTGAAAAAAATTTTGCAAAATATTATACCTACCAAAAATATCATAAAATCACAATTTATGGCACTTTGCTTGTACGCTATGCCATACAATAAATTGGTGTTCACCACCAATATTGTGATTTATACGGTATTATAAATATAACCACATGTTATATTTAATTTGGGTATATATTCCTTCGGATTACAATACTCATATTGTTTTCCACATATTTTGCATTTTATTACAACATTACCATATACATTAATTTACCTCATGTAAATTAATTATTTATGGTGTACTTTTTATGTAAGTTTTTAAATAGCTTACCATACAAGCACTTAATATTTTTTTTATGCAAATGCCTTAGGTTGATTTTTTCTCGTTTTGGAATAACACAAAGTTTCTTAACTTTGATATTGGCCATACACAAGGTAGTACCATCGTACTACTGCGGGATTTATTCCTCAACGTGCGTACCCAGTATCAAGTTTTGAAACAATTTGGTCTACACTTTTGGGTAACTACCTTTATTTATTTTCAAATTGGCCATACACAAGGTAGTATCATAGTACTACTGTGGAATTTTCATCCTCAACGTGCGTACCCAATTTGATTATAAATTATTCAAGGTCTACACCTAAGTGATTACCATGGTTCTTTTTCACATTGGCCATACACAAGGTAGTACCAAAGTACTACTGTGGGATTATCATCCTCAAAGTGTGTACCCAATGTTGAAAAATGAATTAAATAAAGTTAACACCATTGGTGATTAACTATGTTATTCCACAATAGGAGAATGTCCCTTTATGTATGTCAAGTTTACCTTGATTACTTGCATTTCGCATTACTTATTTAACATTGCCAAAGATTTTAACAAATCTGTGGTCCTACATATGTAGGCACAATGGCTGCTAAAGAGTTTGAGGCTCTCGCTCTTGACGGCCACAACTTCCCCACATGGGCGATGGATCTCAAAGTGAGTCTATCGTTGCGCGGAATGTACCAGGCAATTGCAACCCCCCAAGAGGGTGTAGCTCCTTTGGCTGAGCCTCTCAAGTACAATGCCTTATTTATCATAAGGAACCACATCCATCCTGATCTCAAGGCTGAGTATCTGATGGAAGAAGACCCACACGCTCTGTGGCTTGCTCTTCAAACACGGTATGAACAGCAGAAAGCAGTCATCCTACCGGAGGCTGTCAATGAGTGGAACCACCTCCGCATACAGATTTTAAATCTGTGGGAGAGTTCAACCATGCTGTTCATATCGAACATATTTGGTATTGAAAATGAAGTTTGTATGTATTCTATATACTACTATAAGAATTTCATTAAATTCTTCTTTGTGTATATAGATTTTTGGAGTTAATCCAATGGAGGAGGAATTATGCCTTGTGGATAGTGGTACCACAAACTCTATACATAGGGACACAAAATATTTCCTAACTCTTACTAGGAGGAAAGGAAATGTTTTAACAATCGCTGGACGCGATGCAACGATAGTAGGCTCTGGTCGCGCCTCTATCACTCTCCCTATGGGTACACAATTAGAAATTGAGGATGCACTTTTGTATCCCGATTCAACACGTACCCTACTTAGTTATAGAGATATCCGTCAAAATGGTTTCCATGTTGAAACCCGAAATGACAACAAAGAGGAATATCTCCTCTTAACCAAAAATAACGGATATGGCAAACAAGTACTAGAGAAAATTCCATCTTTACACTCCGGATTGTACTATACATACATCAAACCATTTAACATATTGCGGACAAAGTAATTTTCCAAAACACTAACACATTCCAAACATGGCATGATCGTCTTGGCCATCCAGGCATTGGAATGATGAGGAAAATTATTAGCAATTCAATTGGTCCTACATACCATAAAACAAAATTTCCGGAATCCTCAGATTTTGTGTGCACTTCCTGTGCCACCGGAAAATTGATTTTAAGACCCTCTTATCTTAAAATCAGAGCTGAACCACTTAAATTCCTTGAACGCATTCAAGGAGATATATGTGGTCCTATACAACCATTGTGTGGACAGTTCAGGTACTTCATGGTTTTAATTGACGCATCTACTAGATGGTCACATGTGTGTCTTTTATCCACACGAAACCATGCATTTGCTAAGTTAATTGGTCAAATTATCCAATTACGAGCGCATTACCCTGAATATCGAATTCAATCAATTTGAATGGACAATGCTGCTGAATTTTCATACCATGCCTTCAATGACGATTGTATGGCTCTTGGGATACAAGTTCAACACTCTGTTCCATATGTCCTTACATAAAATGGTTTAGTAGAATCTCTTATCAAGAGAATCAAGCTCATTGCAAGACCATTACTACAGAATTGCAACTTACCAACATCATGTTGGGGTCATGCAGTTTTACACGCTGCTGACTTAATCTAATTGCGTCCAACTGCATATCATAGCACTTCCCCGCTATAATTAGTACGTGGAAATCCACCAGATATTTCCCATCTGCGAAAGTTCGGTTACGCTACATACGTACCGATCTCACCACCGCAGCGTACCTCAATGGGACCGCACAGGAAACTTGGGATCTATGTTGGGTATAAATCTCCGTCAATCAGAAAATACCTCGAGCCCCTAACAGGGGACCTGTTTACGACCCGGTACGCTGATTGCATATTCAATGAGGAACATTTTCCGGCATTAGGGGGAGACAACAAGTACCAAACTGAATGCCAGAAAATTAATTGGAATGTACAAGGCATTCCTGCCTCAAACCCACGTACCAGAGAGACTGAACTTCAAGTTCAGAAACTCATTCATTTGCGAAATATTGCAAATAACCTGCCAGATGCATTTACTGATTATAAGGGTGTCACAAAAATCCTATAATCCTGCCAGAAATGTACCTGAAAGAGTGGAGGTACCGCAAAGTACCACTCAACTCCCAGTTCAAAATAAGAGGGGGAGAAGTACGGTACAAATGGCGGATACAGCTTCTAACAAGCGACAAAGGAAACAAAAGAATGTAAATGCAGATCAACCTCAAGTTGATAGACACCATAGGATCCTTAAACCCAGATCAACAGTGCACTCAATTACTGATCCTGGGACATCGGAATACCCCGACTCAAATGTTTTGGGAAATAATATTGAGTCATCAGGGGTCCAAGAAATTTCCACAAACTATACTGATTCTGGAGAATCATACGATCGTAAGACTACAATTGTCGACATTTATTTCTCCACAACAATTGCAAACAACCTTCAAAATGATCCAGATCCCAAGACCATGGCAGAGTGCAAACAGCGCTCGGACTGGACTCAATGGAAGGATGCAATTCAAGAGAAGTTAGCCTCGCTCAAGAAAAGAAATGTATTCACCAATGTGATACATACACCTCCCAAAGTATTCCCTGTCGGTTTCAAATAGGTTTTCGTCCGCAAACGGAATGAAAACAATGAGGTGGTGAGATACAAAGCAAGGCTTGTAGCACAAGGGTTCACGCAGAGACCCGGCATTGATTTCAATGAAACTTATTCTCCAGTAATGAGTGGAATAACATTCCGATACTTAATCTCATTGGCAGTACAAAATCATCTATCTTTTCAGTTGATGGATGTAGTGACCGCATATCTTTATGGGTCACTTGATTCGGACATATACATGAAAGTTCCCGATGGAATTTCAATTCCGAATCCAAACGCAAATCGCAATATGTATTGTGTAAAATTAAACAAGTCTTGATACGGCTTCAAACAGTCGGGAAGAATTTGGTACAACCGACTAAGTGAGTTCCTAACCAAAAAGGGATACTCCAACAATGATGATTGTCCATGCGTGTTCATCAAAAGATCCTCAACAGGATTTTGCATTATATCTGTGTATGTTGATGATCTTAATATCATTGGTAACACACAAGATATAGATGAAGCACGTAATCATCTTATGACGGAATTTGAAATGAAGGATTTGGGTAAAACCAAATTTTGCTTAGGTATACAACTTGAGCACCTTCATATATGCATCATAATGCATCAATCAGCCTATGTCCAGAAAATATTGGAGAAATTCAATATGGACAAAGCATATCCATCGAAAACCCCCATGGTTGTTCGAACTCTTGACAGGGACAAAGATCCATTTAGACCCCGAGATGACAATGAAGAGCTATTGGGACCCGAGGTTCCATATCTCAGTGCCATCGGAGCGCTAATGTACCTTGCAAATTGCACCCGGCCGGATATCGCATTTGCAGTAAATCTACTGGCTAGATATAGCGCTGCTCCAACCAAAAGACATTGGGTGGGAGTGAAGAACATCTTTAGATATCTTCAAGGCACTAAAGATCTCGGTCTATTCTTCCAGAAGAATAAAAATGTGGATTTAATAGGATATACTGATGCTGGCTATTTATTAGATCCCCATAATGCCAGATCTCAAACAGGCTTTGTATTTTTACATGGTGGAACAGTCATCTCTTGGAAGTCTTCAAAACAGACTCTAGTGGCTACATCCACTAAACATTCTGAAATAATTGCATTATATGAAGCATCACGTGAATGTGTATGGCTTCGCAGAATGATTAACCACATACAACAATTATGTGGTATAGGTGCTATCGCATCACCTACCATTATCTACGAAGATAATGCTACTTGCGTTGTTCAAATACAAACGGGTTACATAAAGAGCAACATATTGCTCTTAAACTATTTTACCCACATGAATTGCAAGAGAGTGGGGAAATAAATATTCTGCAAACTAAGTCTTGTGATAATCTCGCGGACTTATTCACCAAGTCATTACCAATTTCCACATTCCAAAAATGTGTTCATGGAATTGGTATGCGAAGACTACGTGATTTGCAGATATCAGGGGGAGAAATCTCCTAAGATTTAACCCGTTCAATATAAATATTGTACTCTTTTCCCTTTATGAGTTTTTCCTCTAAGGTTTCTCATTAAGGTTTTTAATGAGGCAATATGACTACGTAATCATAAATATATTATATCTCTATTTTCCCCACAGGGGTTTTTAAGGAGATATAATCATATATATGCCATATCAAATTTTCTCCTTAAATTTTCCCATTGGGTTTTAAAGGAGTTTTCATGGCATATCTACTTTATAGGTTCTCCTCATATTTTTCCCTACAGGGTTTTGGAGGAGTTTTTCCAAGATTATGAATCAAGATGATCATATAAAGATACATTGGTCAAGGGGGAGTGTTACAAACAAAAAGCAGCAGGTGCCCAATGTACAGATGCTTCTTCATGTACAGATGTCTTTCCAGACAGACATCTATTCAAGCCACCCCTCATCATCTATATATATGTATCAATATGTACAGATTCAATCTGATGAATGAAACCATCTTTCTCTCCAATCACTTGTTATCAATTCTCTTGCAATAAAAGCCATATCCTTGAAGTCGGCCCAAGTAGATAAATCGGTTAAGGCAAACAATTCGCTGTGCCCACAAGTGTTGAAAAAATTGGTGTGCACTCGTCGGTCTGATAGGTACCATTAAATGATTAATTGCAATTCAACTGATTAATCAAAATTTAAATTTTGCTTTCTTAATAATATAATTTTTAATTTAAATTGAATATAATAACAAAAAATATGGTAAATTATCACTGCACAAAACAGATGGTTCACCAAATTTATCAGTGTTAAGTGCAATCACAGATGATTTAAGTTTAGAGACTATCTGTGTTATTGCCAGTGCTAAAAACAGTCTATGAAGATATAATATCACAGACGATTCATGATGAGCACTGTCTATGAACTATTACAGACAGTTCTTACTAAGAACTATCTGTGATATTGCCAAATATCACAGATGATTTTTTATTTAAATTGTCTGTGATATGCTTCCCGTCTCGTAATCCTCCAAAATTTCATAATATCCTGCCTGAGCCTAAGTACGATTATGTTCTGAGACACCTTTAGTAAAATGGGCGTAACTTTTGCATATGGTGTCTGTTGTAGGGGTGGTCCCCACCTAGGCCCAGTAGGCCTGTTAGGTCCGAAATAGGATATGTGTAATGACATAAGAGCCCCCGAGGGGAATACTCATGTGTAAGGGTACAACTGTACAAGCACACCCCATGTGAATATATATATGTGGCATAGGCCACGGGGAGAAAGGAGAAGCCATTCATTTACTCAACTCTCCACTACTACACACTCTCTCTCTGTTTGGTCTGTAACCACAACAGTTGGCGCCGTCCGTGGGGAGGACAAGAACAAGCCTCCAGATCTGAAGGAGGATGGCACCAAGGAAAGCTTCACTGTCGGCGGCGAAGAAGAAGGTGGAGGCGGCGAGGTCTCGCGTCAGCACTGGGGCTTCGGCTCTAGCAGCCGCAGGTACGAGCGGTGGTGCAGGTGCGACAGCGAACCCCGCCACCGACGCAACGCCCGACCCCGCCACCGACACGACGACCAACCCCGGAGATGGCAACGTAGGCACATCCATTTTTCCACCCAGCGCAGAAGCGCCAGCCACGCCTGCGGTGGAGGCCGCCCTGCTGGCGGCCCTTAGCGCATTCCAGCGGGAGTTAACAGACCTCCGCGGAGCTGTGCGGGACATGCAAGAGGCTCGGAGCCAACCCCCCTCCCCGGCGGTGGCGTCCGAACCCCCTACGTCTAGTCGCGTCCCATCGCGGCGAATAGATCCAGAGTCCCCGCTCTCCGCGAGCCTGCAGCAGGCGGCTTGGCCCGAGGGCTTCAAGTTCCCGAGCGTCATCGAGGCCTACAAGGGCGACTCCGACCCGCGAGGCTTCGTGCGCATGTACGAGACCGCTATCGAAGCCGCTGGCGGAGATGACACCACGAAGGCAAGGGGACTCCCTCTCGCGTTATAAGGCGTGGCGCTGTCCTAGTTCTTCTCCATTGCACCACAGTCCATCCACGCGTGGGCACAGATCCGTGGCCAACTCTGCAGCAACTTCCAGGGAAACTACATCGAGCGTGTCGATGCGGACCAGCTCTTCGCAGTCAAGCAAAAACCCGACGAAAGGCTCCGGGATTACTTCAAGCGCTTCGGGAAAGTGCGCTGCCAGGTCAAGGACGTCAACGAAACAACCGTCATTAACGCAGCAACACAAGGTCTCCGCCCGGGACCACTCGCTGAATATAACGCGCGGAAGCCACTCAAGTCGGAGGCAGAGCTCTTCGACAAAGTGGAAGCGTACGCTCGAGCCGAAGAAAACGTACGGAGGCGCAGCGGCAACGGCTCCGACGCCGGGCAAGCTGAGGGCTTGTCACAAAGAAGTAGCGCAAAAAACAACCTGAGAACGGACCACAAGCAAGTGTCCGCGGGGGTGACACTCGTGAGCCCGTCGACGATGGGGTGCACCAAACCTCACCAGGCGACAGGCGTAAGCCCCGGTGTAACCATCGGAGACCCCAAAAGGCCCGCCATATCTTGGCTGCACAGGGCATTCCCCGGGGGGCTGTGTCAACCTCGCGCGTTGCAAGGGGACGTGAAGGAGGCGACGATGCCAAGCTGCGCGCGGAGCAGGAAATCCTAGAATACGGTAGATGGTGCGAGGTACACGGCTACGGGGGCCATTTCACGCGGGCATGCACCGAAGTTGCGGCGTTACGACAGGCAGTGGCCCATGTACGGGCTTCGAAGACATTGACCCCCGTAACAGCCCGCGTACAGCATAGGCAAGGCGGTCCCTCCCGTGCTGGGTCTCCCGGAGAGACCCAATGCCGTGGCATTAATGTCATCGATGGAGGCTCTTCGTCGAGCACTTCCTCGGCACAACTACCTCGGCAGGCATCCCCTTGCAGCATCACCTTCGCATCAGCCGATGCCCAGGGTGTAGAATTCCCCCATCAAGATCCCTTGGTCATCCAGGGCGACATTGCAGGTTGCGACGTCAGGCGCATCCTCATTGACGGAGGGAGCTCCGCCAACATTTTGTTCGCGGAGGCCCTCGATCGTATGGGCATACCTCGGAGTCTATTAAAAGCTTCGGAAGCCCCCCTTCAGGGCCTCGGAGGGTAGCCTCTGAAGGCTCTGGGTCAGGTTCGCCTCCAAGTCTCCTTGCACCAGGCCGACAACGCCAGGACCGAAGATGTCGTCTTCGACGTCGTGGACGTCTCATATCCGTACAATGCCATACTGGGCCGGCCCGCCATCAACTCCTTCGAAGCCGTCCCACACTACGCGTTCCTATGCATGAAGCTCCCAGGACGGCGGGGCGTTATCACCATCTTCGGCGATCAGGATATGGCTCGGAGCATCGAAACCGAAGCTGGACGCTTGCACCGCAAGGTGCACGCCCTCATCGACAAATACCGGGCGGATACGCCATCCGCTCCGGGTTGGACACCTAAGCCCCACCCAGAGGGCGGGGTGAAGAGGGTGCCGCTCCAAGCGGAGGGGCAATTCGTATCCATAGGCGAAGACCTCCCTCCGGAGGTAGAGCAAGACCTGCTCCGAGTCCTCCAGGCCAACATAGACGTCTTCGCATGGTCCCCGGAAGATATCAAAGGAGTGGACCGCGCCCTCATCGAACATAACCTCGCGATCCGCCCTGACGCCAAGCCCGTCAAGCAGAAACTTCGCCGTATGTCCATGGACCGGCAGCAGGCGGCCAAGGTGGAGGTGGCGAAGCTCCTTCGAGCGGGGGTTATCTGCGAAGTTCAACATCCGGACGGGCTCGCCATCCCGGTGTTGGTTAAAAAGGCCAGCGGCGCCTGGCGCATGTGCATCGACTTCACAGCCCTCAACAAGGCATGCCCGAAGGACGATTACCCTTTACCGCGCATAGATCAACTGGTCGATGCAACCGTCGGATGCGAGCTCATGAGCTTCTTGGACGCCTACTCCGGCTACCACCAGGTCTACATGGCCAAGGACGGCGAGGAGAAAACCAGCTTCATTACGCCGGTAGGGACCTTCTGCTTCGTAAGGATGCCCTTCGGCTTGAAGAACACGGGCGCAACTTTCACCCGCCTCGTCGCGCTGGCCCTGGCCGTCCAGCTAGGGCGAAATGTGGAGGCCTACGTGGACGACGTGGTAGTAAAAACCCGCCAGCTCGCCTCCCACGGCCGGGATCTTCAGGAGACTTTTGACAACCTCCGAAAGGCGGGCATCAAGCTCAACCCAGACAAATGTGTCTTCGGTGTACAGGCGGGCAAGCTACTGGGCTTCCTCGTATCTGGGCGAGGCATCCAAGCGAACCCCGATAAGGTTGACGCTATCCTAGGCATGGAACCTCCCAAGACAACGCGGAAGGTCCAGAGGCTGGCAGGCCGCATGGCGGCCTTGAGCCGTTTCCTCTCCAGAGCGGCGGAGAGGGGCTTACCATTTTTCAAGACCCTCCGCGGTTGCGATGGATTTCATTGGGACGATGACTACGCAAAGGCCTTCGACGACCTCAAGAAACACCTCGCAACCCTTCCCACTCTGGTGGCCCCAGCACCAGAGGCTCCCCTCCTACTCTACCTCGTTACCTCGGCAACGGCGGTCAGCGCTGTCCTCATCCTGGAAGAGGGCGCGCTCCAGCGGCCAGCGTACTTCGTCTCCGAAGCCCTCCAGGGTGCCAAGACGCGATATACCGAGCTCAAGAAGCTTGCTTACGCGCTGGTCATGGCCTCAAGAAAACTCTGGCATTACTTCCTGGCGCACCCGATAACGGTGCCATCATCGTTCCCTCTGGCAGAGATGCTGCACAACAAGGAGTCCACGGGGCGAATTGGTAAATGGGCGGCGGAACTGGCCCCGTTCTCCGTAACATACGCCTCTCGGCGGCGATCAAGTCTCAAGTTCTGGGGGACTTCCTCGCGGAATGGACCCCCAAGCTCAGCCCGCCCTCCAGGTCGAAGACCCGGTGTGGACACTTAACACCGACGGAGCGTACGGTGTTGCGGGCGCAGGGGTGGGCGCCGTTATCACCACTCCAGAGGGGCAGCGCCTGCTATACTCGGCGCGCCTAGCATTTCCGGCTACGAACAACACGGCCGAATACGAGGCATTACTCTTCGGCCTCGGGAAGCTCAAAGCGATGGGAGCAAGGCGAGTCCTCGTCCGCACTGATTCCCGGTTAGTGGCGGGCCATGTGGACAAGTCATACCAAGCCAAGGACCCGGAGCTAGCCAAGTACCTAGCAGCCGTACGAGTGAAGGAGCGGCACTTTTTGGGTGTCATGGTGAAGGCCATCCCTCGAGCAGACAACGAGCAAGCTGACGTCCTGGTCAAGGTTGCCAGTCAGAAGCTCCCGATTCCCGAAGGGGCATTTTACGAAACCCTGCCAGCGGCGGCCACAGCACAGGATAATCGAGATGCGGCCCTCGTCCACCAGATCACCCAGCAGGGTGACTGGCGGGAGCCCCTTCTCGCTTTTCTGCAAGGCATCGCGGAACCGGATGACCCCTCTGAGCTCCGGCGTTTGCAACACCGCGCTAGGTCCTTCCAGGTGCTCGACAGGGCGCTTTACAAGAAGGGGGGTCTGCGCACCGCTCCTGCGGTGCCTCCCGCGCGAAGAAGGAAAGCGCCTCCTCGCGGAAATTCATGCGGGTCTCTGCGGCTCGCACCTCCAACCGAGGTCTCTGGTGGGCAAGGCCTTCAGACAGGGTTTTCATTGGCCAACAGCTGTCGCGGATGCCCAGGATCTCGTGCGCCGTTGTCAAGGTTGCCAATGGATGGGAAGGGCTATCCACAGGCCCCCGACAAGCCTCCATTTCATACCCCCGGTATGGCCGCTGGCGAGGTGGGGCATCGATGTCGTGGGACCGCTTCCCAGGGCCCCAGGAGACCTGCGATTCGTCGCGGTTGCTCTGGAGTACTTCTCCAGGTGGCCGGAGGCGGTAGCTCTAGCCAAGATCACCTCAGCAGCTCTGCAGCGCTTCCTCTGGCAGAACATCATATGTCGATTCAGCGTGCCCAGGGAGATCACCGTCGACAACAGGCTGCAGTTCGATGCAGCCCCATTCAAAGAATTCTGCGGCAACATGGGCATCACCCTCCGGTTCGCCTCGGTCGGACACCCACAGTCCAACGGGGCGGTGGAGCGGGCAAACGGCGCCATCTCCGCCGCAATCAAGAAGCGCCTCGTCGGGTTACCAAAGGGGAAGTGGCCGGGCGAGCTCCACAATGTCCTTTGGTCCCTTCGCACAACGGTCACACGCCCAACGGGGTTCACGCCTTTCAAGCTCCTCTTCGGTGATGAGGCGGTCACACCTGAAGAAATAAAGGCTGGCACGCGGCGGGTCCTCGTCCAAGCACCAGACGAGGAACGCCAATTGTCCGTGGATCTCCTTGATGGAGACCGGGCAAGCGCCACACAGCACGTCATAAAATACGCGCGACAGATGGTGGTTGGTCGCAATCGCTCGCTGTACCCGCGCGAATTCAGACCGTGAGACCTCGTCCTTAAGATGGCACTCCAGGCGGAGACGGTAGGCAAGCTCGAGTCCAAGTGAGAAGGCCCGTACATCGCCGCGGAGGCCCTGCAGAAGGGAGCGTATCGCTTAGCCACCTTGGAAGGGCACACGCTCCGCCACACGTGGAATGCGGACAGGCTACGGCGGTATTACGCATAAGTCAAGCACACAAGGGCAAGGGCCTTCCACGGCTTCGGCGGCCATAAGCGGCTAACGGTTAGTGCCTTAACCCTTGTAACCGCTCACCCGCGCAAACAGAAATTTAATAAAGTGCATCGTTCATGCAAATTCTCTCGTTTTCATACTAAAAG
Source organism: Dendrocalamus latiflorus (assembly GCA_017311315.1). Lineage (NCBI taxonomy): Eukaryota > Viridiplantae > Streptophyta > Magnoliopsida > Poales > Poaceae > Dendrocalamus > Dendrocalamus latiflorus. Next base: position 7,448,127 of record CM029622.1, on the reverse strand, counting down.
CGCGCGAAGGGTCACCTTCGTGTGCACTCGGCATGAGCATAAATAAAGACGCGTGGGGGGACGCCTCCGCGCGCAGTCTACGGACTCTAAATAAGACGTAGCGTCGAGGTCCGCTTCCGCACGCACTCTACGGAGTATAAATAAGACGTAGCGTCGAGGTCGGCCTCTGCACGCAATTTCACCGCCCGCAAGGCGCGGAGGCTCGCCTCCGCGCGCAGTCTACGGACTCTAAATAAGACGTAGCATCGAGGACCGCCTTCGCACACACTCTACGGAGTATAAATAAGACGTAGCGTCGAGGTCCGCCTCCGCACGCAATTTCACCGCCCGCAATGCGCGGAGGCGAGCCTCCGCGCGCAGTCTACGGACTCTAAATAAGACGTAGCGTCGAGGTCCGCCTCCGCACGCATTCTACGGAGTATAAATAAGACGTAGCGTCGAGGTCCGCCTCCGCACGCAATTTCACCGCCCGCAACGCGCGGAGGCTCGCCTCCGCGCGCAGTCTACGGACTCTAAATAAGACGTAGCGTCGAGGTCCGCCTCCGCACGCACTCTACGGAGTATAAATAAGACGTAGCGTCGAGGTCCGCCTACGCACGCACTCTTCCGGAGTATAAAAAAGACGCGGATGCTATCCCTGCGCACTCTACGGAGTATAAACTAGACGCGAACCCCGCGCACGCATGGGCGTTGCCCCAGTGCGTACTCTTCGGAGTATAAATAAGACGTGGATGTCGATCCCACACACTCCTCCGGAGTATAAAGCAGACGCGGATGCTATCCTGTTGGTGACATGCCCTAGAGGCAACATGGAGATGTTGAATATATCACATACTATGTTTATGATACATTGCTTTGTTCCTTGAAATAGACATTATCATTATTGATCAATGAGTATGTGACTTATTCATGAGACTCTTAATGCCAAAATGTTGCTATTTCTAAATGATCCCTGATCATATATCATATGAGGAACAAATATGATTTAAAGATCAGCATATATATTGATTGATGATCATGTCTCATGGATCATGGTATGGAGATACCAAATCAATAATATGGACATGTGTTAGTGAACATATGTTGGATAGACCCGCCATGAGACACTGCAGAAATTCCATGTGTCATTAGTTGGTCTCAAGTAGTGTTTATGTAGAATCCTTAGACTTGAGATCATCATGGTTCCCAACATGCGTAGTAGCCTATTTTGGGACTACTAACCACTACTCCGTAACTGGGTAGTCATAAAAGTAGTCTTCGGGTTTGCTATGAAACATGTAGTGGGATGTGAATGATCAAGATAGAATTTGCCCCTCCTTATGGGAGAGATATCTCTGGGCCCCTCGATGTAATGGATTATGAAAGTGCATGGCCATGCCAATGTGATTGAGGAGTCAATCACAAGTTTATAATCCATCACGGAATCGAGAGAGTGATTGAGCTATTAAGAGGATGACACAGGTCTCGCCTTGAGCTTAATCTATATCGTGAGGCAAAGGGATTCGTACATGAGAACATTACAGGTTCAGCCGATATGATCTTTACGTATACTTTGGGGTTAATATGTCTTGCTAGAGGCCGCTATTAACAGGGTGACCGGAAAGGTGTTTCCGGGTCGCGACCAAGTATACGTGAACCTACAGGGTCGCACACTTAATGGGTTGGAACACTAATTCGAATGTGATTCGGATGTGGGCTCAATTCGGATAGAGATCCGGATAGACTCCTATTGGGCCTTGGTCCACGAGGCCCAAGTGAGGAGGTCTATATATTTGGAGGCGGGGGGCTGAGGGATGCACGCTTCTGTTCCTCCCGAGCAAAACCCTAGCCGCCACCTCCCGAGCCAAACCCTAGCCGCTCGCGAGTGCTGGTACACTCGCGATCGGCGTTCCAGCCCTGGACGTGTGGATACCGGTGGAGGCGCTGCTCGTTGCGGCGTTGATCGGCATCAACAATCTACAGATTGGATCTGCTCGTGGTGTGGTTGATCGCGTGGAGGAGACGATCTGTTCGGAACGATCGGCTACTTCCACTACTACCTCGACGCGCGTGGTTGGATCGGCTTCTCCAACTCTTCTTCCGCTGCGCTGCGCGTCTAGTGGTAACGATCTATGATCCCTCCTTAGCATGATGTCCTGGTGTGCGCGGTAGAAATTTTTTTATTTTCTGCTATCGTAGCCTACGCGCGTTCCTTCATATCCCTGCGCACTCTACGGAGTATAAACAAGACGCGAACCTCGCGCACGCATGGGCGTTGCCCCAGTGCGTACTCTTCGGAGTATAAATAAGACGTGGATGTCGATCTCACGCACTCTCTGGAGCACAAAAAAACCAACGCGGACGCTATCTCCGCGCACTCCCTGGAACATAAAAAACAAGGGGCGTGGTCGAGGTTCCCATGTTTTGCTGATACCCGAACGAGGGGCGACACTATACCCGCGCTTTACACGACCCCCCAGCTCACAGCATATCGGGGAGAGTTTTGCGAAGTCGCGCGACGAAAACGAACTACGCCTACCTCCAGTGCCCTCTACTGCGGCCTCCACCTGGGTCATGGGCGCCTCGCTGGCCTGAGGAGCGACAACCCTCCCGGCTTCAGGAGCATCTCCGCTAGCTGTCAGGGCCGCAGTCACTAGACCCGCCACGCTGAACCGGCCCCTAGAAGATGGCGGCGACTGCACCCGAGGCTGTTTTACCTTCGGAGTCGTAGGTGAAGCCTCCGTGGCTACCTGGGCAGCCGCGGATGTTGTCGTCAGCGACAACGCTGCGGTTGCCGCTGGAGGTGACGAGGCGTCATCTTCAAGAATGGCGAGACGCACGCTCGTCGCCTTGCCACCATATACGGCCTCGTTGGGGGTTACACGGCCCCCCGAACCGGTCGATCCGAGCCCAGCGCTCGTCTCGCCCCCCATCCTCACGTTCTCGACCGGCGGCACGGTCAGCGAACTGAGGGCGATGACCTCCGACTGGACCCCGCACCGAGAGGGTGGCGCCACCACCGTCGCACCGCTCGGCGATTCCGCAGGCACTGGGCGCTCCGGAACGGGGATTTCCAAAACCTCGCACACCCGATTAATCCGCCCCTGCTTCACCAAGGAAGTCGCGGACTCACGGGCCTTGTGCTCCTTCGCCGTGTACGGCCCAAGCATCGCAGCCCATGCGCACTCCGCACCTTCTAACCGGCGTACTGCACGCACAAGCGGAATATCATACCTAAGGGTCCGCAACCACCCACGTGGTACTTGACATATCGCAGGGATACTTACAGGGCGTGGAGGGCTTATGAAGCGAAGACACCCCCGGGTGGATGCCGTCCTTCCGGTCAGGCCCTCGCCGCTCGTACTTCCAGTTACAAGAAAGCGGGGATATCCCGTACATGGTGAACTCCTCGGCGAGGTCACACATGTTGAACCGGAGTACGACCCCAGCAAGTCTTCGCGCCTGCTGCTCGTCGCCGAGCCGAGGCGTCACTTTCGGACAGCGGTCGAAGGATATCGGCCCTCCACGGCTCCGGAGGCCGCTCGTGCTCGTCACGGTGTAGTAGAACCACCACCGTGTCCAGCCGGACTCCCACTTCTCCCGTGTAGCCAACGCGGGAAACAAATGCGAGCACTCCAGCCTTAGCACGAAGTCCATGCTGCCGAAGTTCGAGTAAGCCCCCCTCTACTTTCCTCGGTTGGCACCGTGCGTCGTGTAGGATGGCGAACAACTCGGCGTGGGAACGGGTGCCCTCCGTCCGCATCGCCCAAGTAAAGATGGCCAACCGAACGACCGCGGTTGGAGTCAGCTGCGCCAGCTCCAACCCATACGCTCGCAGCACTTCGCGAACAAAGTGTGTCGCGAGAATTCGGAGCCTGGGCAGGCGAGCCCCGGCACGCTCCTCCAGCTTCTCCTGAAGAAGGGTTCGGAGAGTCTCCTCCGTGACACGGCTCCGCCCCAGCACACGGGAGCAGCGACCTTTGGACCTTTTCTCGGCGTCCCAGCGGTGGGTAGTTTGCTTCCTGTCGCGCGGAACCAGGCGGTACTCCGCCGGTGGCGGCGTCAGGCAGCGCTGGCTCGACGAGGCGCTCTCGCTAAGGCGACGTGCAGGGTCGTCAAGGGCGGCACCCATGTTAGCTGGGAGGTCGTCGCGCGCAGCCATCCCTCTCTCTCACGGCGGTGGGCAGGCGCAAAGGCGAGAATAGCAGCAGGAGGCGCAAGAAGAATAGGAAGGAACAGACAAGCGATCAAGCAGCCAAGGGGAACGAATGCATGCCACAGGGGCGGTTTATAAAGCCCCCCGTCTCCCCTGCAGGCAGAAGATCGAACAACAGAATTACAACGGTTCGACTACCCACGATCAGGCAGTGCAACCGCTGGCAACCGCGGCAGGCGGCGGTAAGTGGCCGCTCAGCGCCCAATGCGCTGACACACTCCTGCCGCGTGGCCACTTTTCCTGGGGAAGAGGCGAACGGCCGTGGTCGTGGGAACGCTGGCATCCCACGACGCTCCAGTTACAGCTGGCCACATGCCCACGTCCAGTGCAGGGCAGGCGGAGCAGCCATGCCAGCCTACCCCTGACAAAGGCTGGCGCGATTCCAGGCGTCATTAAAGCGCACTCCCGGACCAAGAAACCATCTCCCCGCACTAGCGCCACATCGCGTGAAGTATTTCCCGAGATTCGGCTGCCAAGGGCAGCCGACCAAGTTCGGCTTCGCCCATAAATATCCGGAGCGCGAGGTAGGGCACGCCCGGACCCCGGCCCCGTCGGAGCCTTCGGCCTTCCCAGTGCCTTCGGCCTCGAAGCCGCGCCCGCCCCGGGTACGGGCGACGGCCCTCCCACAAGCTAGACCTCAGCCCCGTCGGAGCCTTCGGCCTTCCCGGTGCCTTCGGCCTCGAGGCCGTGCCAGCTTCGGGACCCGAAGACAGCCCTCGCGCAAGCACGGGCGGACATGCGAGCTATCCAAGTCATCAAGCATCACAGGCCGATGGGACGGAGGGGGCCAAAGGACTCAGCGGCATGGCTTCGGCCCGTGAAGCCCTTCACCATGAAAGGCTCCTGTTGTAGGGGTGGCCCCCACCTAGGCTCAGTAGGCCTGTTAGGTCCGAAATAGGACATGTGTAATGACATAAGAGCCCCCGAGGGGAATACTCATGTGTAAGGGTACAACTGTACAAGCACTCCCCATGTGAATATATATATGTGGCATAGGCCACGGGGAGAAAGGAGAAGCCATTCATTTACTCAACTCTCTAGTACTACACACACTCTCTCTGTTTGGTCTGTAACCACAACAGTGTCCATTTTCGACGTTCTTATACTCATTGAAAATCTAACGATGAGCCTAATCCAAAAAAGATGACCCACTTGCACCAGTCACCCTCTAAGACTGCCAAAATCAGCTATCTTTGGCCCTAAATTTGTGTCGCAAGTTTTTTGTTTATGTTTTTGCCCTTTTTCTTGGTCTTCTCTTCAGAATTTGGGTTTTGCCTCAACTGGAAAGTTATAGATCTCATCGAAACCTTTCAAATGAGTATATATAAGCTATATAAAACTTTACTATTTTATCTTTGAGACTAACTGTTTACATTGCACCGATATATTATCTTTGTGCCATTATTACAAACGGTTTTTAATAAGAACCATCTGTGATATCTCCTGTTGTCATAGACGGTTTTTGTTAAGAACCGTCTATGATGTCTCTATCATAGACGATTTGTAATCCAAACTGTCTGTGACACCCTGCCACGTCACCGATCCGCGACATCTCCCCCAAGATCCTGATCTCACCCGTCCATTCTCTCCGCATCGAACGGCAGGCACCAGTTTCCTCCCACCTCTCGCTCCTTATTAATCCCTCTCTTCCTACTCGAAGAACCAACACCATCAGTACTACTCCAACTCATTTGTGCGCAGCAAGGGTGGGAAGGGGTTCGGCAAGGGCAGCTAAAATTTCGCTTGAAGTAAGATGGAAAGGAAAAAGGCAATGACAGATCTGCACTATTCCAAGTCTCCGGTATCGGCGGGAGGCTTCTGCTTGTTACATCCTAAAAGTGTGGCATTCTGTTGATTTTGGCAGAAAAGTTGAAAATGGTGTCCGTTACCTTTTTGTTTCTGCTACTTGAAAATTTTTCCGTACCACTTGTTTTAGATTGTAGTTTAATAAAGGACGTGTAAGCCTAGTTTCCATTAGCCTGAAGTTTTTTTGTGGTGTAAGAATCTTTCTAAACTTGTAACCGTGAAGCTTATATTTGTAAAATTGTAAGTGTCCTCTTGTGTATGCAGTGCTATATGTAATTCAGATCTGTAATTTAAATTCAAATATGTCGTTTCGCTTTCAGAGGGCATAGCTAGCATTTCCTGAGACTAGCCAAAAAATAATAATTTTTTTAGATATGCTATCTAGTTTTTTAGGTATAGAAAGAACTATCATAGACAGTTTTTATTCTGAATTGTCTGTTATATGTCCTCATCATAGACGGTTTATGGTTAGAACTATTTTGTGATAGTATACCTTCACAGACGGTTTTAGTTTCTAACCATGTGTGATAGTATACCTTCACAAACGGTTATAATTTCGAATTGTCTATGATATGGTTTTCACAGACGGTTCAAAACCCGTCTGTGATAACCCCTATTATCACTGATCCATTGATTCAAACAGTTTAAGGAACCATCTGTGAAGACGGTTCCGAACCATCTGTGATGAACTTTTATGTAGTAGTGTGAGACGTTGATTGGGACAATCGTGAGAGAAGATGGTGGGCTAGAGGACGATCGAATACTTCCACCACCGATGTGCGCTACGTTGAACCGACTGCTTCAACTCTAGCTCCGCTACATTGTGCTTTTACTCGCATAGTTTCCTGATTTACGGGATATAAATTTTTAATCTACGATATTGTAGCTCACTCGTATTTCAACATGGAGATTGCTGGATAAATCCTGTATCTCACAGGAGACAAATATATATTTTTTCACTGGACGTATATACGTATGTAAGACAAGACGTACCCAAGCCGACCCAAACGATCGAACCCGGCGGCTGGGTTGCTCGACCGCAACCTTCATAGTATGGCGCGGTTCCACTGTTCACCAGTCCAAGTCACTCTCTTTGCGGTGCTGTGCTGTATAACTAGGACTGTTCGTTCGGTTTTTTCGGTTTATACGGTTCGGTAAATACGGTTTGTCCGGTAAATACGGTTTGAATAATTCGGGAAATACGGTACTTTATAGAATACGGTACGGTATCGGTAAATACCATATTATTTCGGTACGGTATCGGTAAATACCAAAGTTTGCGCGAATTGCTAAACGTTAAATAATCTCCATAAGACCATAACTCACTCCATTCCAGAATCCAGACTAGCTCTGGCTGGCACAAGCACAAGCACAATTACAAGCACAAGCAGTCAAGCACAACTGCACAAGCACAACTCTCTTTCACTCTTTCTCAGTTCTCACCACTTCACCAGTTCTGGTTCTGGGCCTCTGGCTGGCACAAGCACTGCACAAGCCGCACAAGTTCACAACACAATCGCACAACAATACGACATCAAAAAAGCTCATCAATTCATCATCACATTCACAGATCACTCATTCATCAATCACCAATTTTACCAATTTAATCTCATCTCCAATTCTCCATTCTAGAAGCAAAAACCTGCATAATGCATATAAAATAGACCCAATTATCATGAGCATAACGCATGAGGAAACAAATAGGAAACGCTTAGGCAAAACAAGGAGTTAAAGCCATGCAGAATGAGGAGCTGGCTCAACGGGAGCTCACCAGAGCGATGCGGTCGCCGACGTGGGTGAAGAAGAAGCGGAGCCATGGTCGGATCTAGGCGTTGATGTGCGCAAGAAGCAGCAGAGTGAGAGGGGGGCGGCAGAGGCGATGGGGGAGAGGAGGATCCTGTATTCCTGTGGACGGCGGAGGCCGGATCTGCCAAATGCGGCGGCGGGGGAGGGGCGGGGGGGGGGGGGGGGGGCGACGGCGGAGGATTGGGGTGGGGGTGGTGGGGCGACGGCGGAGGGGGGTGGGGGGTGCGACGACGGAGGATTGGGGTGGGGGCCGGGGGGGTGGGGGCGCGACGGCGGAGGATTGGGGTGGCGGGGTGGGGGCGCGACGGCGGAGGCAGAGGATGGGGATCCGAGGCTGCGGTGGGCGGGGTGCGGGGGAGCAGGGGAGGGGCGGTGGGGGGTAGGAAAGCGATGGCCGGCGGGCGGAGGCGATGGGGACGCAGGAGGATCTCAGCGGCCGTCGGCCGAGGCGGATGGAGGCGAGTGGCCGGTGGCGTCTGCGTCTGCGGGAGCCGGGCTAGGGTTGAAGGCGTGAGAGACTGAGAACGCGTGAGGCCGGCTGGTGGGCCGAGACACCGAGATGGAGACGCGCTGGCGAGTTGGGCCGTCGGTTTAATCGGTAAAATCGGTTTTTCATCGATTTTTACCGAAAAAACCGAATCAGTGAAATAGCGCTTTTTCAGAAACCGAATCGAATACCGAATACCGGTCAAACCGAGTTGACCGGTTCGGTTCGGTTTTTTTGGTACAGTTTTTTCGGTTCGGTTTAAATCTGCACAGTCCTATGTATAACTCTGAAACAAGCACCTGGTAGGGATTGCAAGTCGAACACATATATACACTGTAGTCCAAGCTGCACAAATAGAAAAAAAACTCCTCCATAGCGTATATTATTGACTTTTCATGGTTTCTGATATGTGAATTCGCTGCTATTTTTATAACGTATATTAGCATAAATTAATAATTATAATATTATGTAAGTCATTTCACAGCTAATCTAGTGATATAGTAGTTTCAATATGGCCATATATATATATATATATATATATATATATATATATATATATATATATATTTGAACATAGTGATAATCAAATTTTGGAACATTTTTCTCTCGAAAAAAAAGAACATTTAAATACGAGGATTCTAAATATCAAATAGAAAGAACTGAGGCTGTAGTTGTTTGGTTTTGTACCTACTCACAAAATTTGTTTCTTAGGACAACTGTTCTTTTTTCCTATTCAATTTGACAAACGACTCGTTCATATTATTTTTTAACTTTGACTTATCTACCCTACTCTATAATACACCAAAATTTTCTTTACTAAATCCACCCCCCTCAACCACCCCTACAGTCATGCCTAATCTAAGTCCACACAGATTTGTGTACCAAAGTAATTCAACTTCATACAAATGAATGGCCTGGATCTCTCCTTAAGCCTTCTTCTCTTACTCATTGAAGATCCTAAGGCCAAAATTATCCGGATTATGCACATCATTGAACCCAGAAAACCACTTCCGCTCCCCCCCACCCCCTCCCGCACCCTCGAGTTTTTTGCTATTATGGTACCCTCTAAGTTGGGCTTCGACGAAACGGTATCTACGTCGTGGGCTTCTCTAAAATAGTACTCTTGTACTTAAGACTTCTCTCAAATAGTATTCTCAGGGATTTTAACTCAAATAATTTGATTTTCGAATTTGTACTCCCCCAATTGACTGAACTGCGTACAAAGATTGATAAAATAATGATAAAAGCAAAGAAAATGATCAAGTAATAATAAAGCAGAAAATTTTGATAGTGAAGACAGGGTCTTGCCCTTGGCGTGTGGTCCGATCACACCTGCCGCGTACGTGGTCTGGTTGCCCCTGCCGACGTGCGACCGTCCCTGGCTGGCGTGCAATCGTCCGTGGCCTGGGGTGCGCGCACTCCCGTGCGATCCTTGCCGCGCTCTCGCCTGGCGTTGACGGCGCCGCGCCGAGTATTCCGATCGGTCAGTCGGCGTGCCGCCGTCGCCAATGAAACCCAAACGATGTGAAAAGAAGAAAATAAAAGTGATTAGGGTTAAACAAAATGAGCAGGGGCAGTTCAGTCAATTGGGGGAGTACAAATTCGAAAATCAAATTATTTGAATTAAAATCCCTGAGAATACTATTTGAGATAAGTCTTAAGTACAAGAGTACTATTTTAGAGAAGCCCACGACGTAGATACCGTTTCGTCGAAACCCAACTTAGAGGGTACCATAATAGCAAAAAAACTCTCCGGGATTCCCTCCCCATCCCGCACCGCCTCCTCTTCCGCCCCCATGCGCCGGCACCTCCTCCTTCCTCCTCTTCCCTCCCCACGCGCCGCCTCCTTCTCCTTCCCTCCCCTCCTCCGCTGCTGCTTCCCCAGACCGCCCGGTAACCTCACCGCCGGCGACTCGCTATACCCACCTCCACCGCCGCCGTTGCTTTGCTTCCTTCGCTTCTGCTCCGGAGCTGTAGAAATCTCTAGATCTCTCTCCCTCGCGCGCGCTGCCACGCACATGGCGTCGTCCTCTGACAAGCAGCCGAAGCCGCCCGAGCCTCCCGCGGCGGCGGTGGCCGCCGCCGCGCAGTCGCACGCCGAGTGGGCCGCTTCGCTGCAGGCGTACTACGCCGCCGCGGGGCACCCCTACGCTTGGCCGGCGCAGGTGCGAGAATGACCCAATTTTTCGCCCTTTGGGTGCGGGAGGGGAAAGGTGGGGGGTTCTGACTTGGGTTTGCTTTTTTTTTCCTTCCCTCGGATGCAGCACCTGATGGCGGCGGCGGCCTCGGGGGCGCCGTACGGAACGCCGGTGCCGTTCCCCGTCTACCACCCGGGCGCCGCGATGGCGTACTACGCGCACGCGTCCATGGTCACGGTGAGTTTCGTGCCCAGTTGGGGAAATTGGGCTTGGATTTGGTGGGGGCTTTGCGGTCGTGTGAAATCGTTGCTTCTGTGCAGGGTGTTACTTACCCGACTGCTGAAGCTGTCGCAGCGGTGAAGGGCAAGGGTAAGGGCGGCGGGGCGTCGCCTGAGAAGGGCAGCTCTGGGGCGCCCTCCGGCGACGACGCTTCCCGGAGGTGCGTTTTGTGTATTACTCCTCTGCCAGTGTGTTTTTGGTTTTTTTTTGGGATTTAATTTAGTTGGAATTTTGTTGCGTGTGCAGCGGTGACAGCGGCAGCGAGGAGTCGTCAGAGACGAGAGATGATGACACTGACCATAAGGTACCAAGCAACTTGCTGTGACGCAAGGGGCCATTTTAACCTGCATGTTTTTCCCCTGTAATTAGTATGCTTGCGGTTCATGTTGGTTCTTCAGGATTCATGTGCACCTAAGAAGAGGAAATCTGGTAATACATCGGCGGAAGGTGGGTTGTTGGAATGCTTAACTATGTGGGTTTGGCTTGAGATGTTCCTTTGGGAAGTTGTGAATGATTAAAGACTGGTGTTTGCCAGGTGTGCCGTCTCAAACTGTTGTTGTGCCCTGTGCCGCTGTCGAGTCACCATATCAGGTGAAGGGGAGGTCTGCCTCGAAGCTTCCAGTTTCTGCGCCTGGGCGAGCAGCGCTTCCCAATGCCACGCCGAATTTGAACATAGGGATTGATCTTTGGAGCGCTTCTCCGGCCTTAGATGTGCCCGCAGGGCAGGGGGAGGCGAATCCTGGGTTGGCACTTGCCCGACGTGATGGCGTTGCTCAACTGGTATGGATTGTTCTTGCTAAAGCTTATGCCAACATGCTGAAAGAGACTTTACCATGTGCATCTACCCGTTTTAGAATGCCTCAAGAGTCATGCCACTTGAGTTTTGTCTTATTATACATTGTTAAAGACCATGTTTGTGCCTTATTCATCTGGATCTACTGCTCTGAATATTTTTTTTTTGCAGGATGAGCGTGAATTGAAGAGGGAGAGGCGAAAACAATCTAACAGGGAGTCTGCAAGGAGATCAAGGTTACGCAAGCAGGTAGTATTGGAAACAATACATTCTCATTTCCTGCAAAATGTCGCGGAGTGAATAAATCATGCTCTATTTCTTAATTCTGCTCATATATGGTAGTACCAGTGAACCTGGTAAACATCTGTTTTCATGGCACCGCAAACAAAACAAGGAGACTAAAAGTATGATGTGACAGTTTTGAGCCAAATTTTCCAAACTTTACTGTACCCAGGCTGCCCTACCGTTGGCACTAATTGAGTTGATTTTTCCAAATGGGATGGCTTGGATTTATTGATGTTAAGCATATTTAAAATAGGAAAACTGTATAGTATGGTAGCTTTGCCTTTAGCTCTTGGAATTGTTTTGTTCAAAGCAATGCTGCCAAAGTTGGTTAGTTTTATATCAAATTCGGGAAAACATTGAGCGGACCTCCGATAGTCTACATATCATGATCTTTGAAATTGATTTTGCAAATTGCAAATTAGCAAATGTTGAGAAATGGATTGAAGTCTGAGAAACAGATATGCTTTTTTGAAGACAATGACAAGCATATAGTCAAAACAAATATTTCATCCAAACACTGAACTCATAGTGTTGAATTCATAATTAGATTGAAGGAATTGTTACCTACCCTGCTCCCTTACTAGGGAGGGGCATGGCTTATTATGTTTTATATAGTTTTGACATCTTTTGGTATTTCAAAAATCGGTTTTTCGCGGACCACCCTCTGAATTCACCAAACTTTAATTAGCATACGGAACCTTAAAATCCAATATCGACTTAAACAGAACACATACGAAGTCACAAATAGGATGAGGAAGACGAACCATGCATTCATCATTTCAAATCGTTGTCAATGCACAAATCAGAAATATGATGGCAACCAAAAGATTAATGATCTGATAGGGAGGGAAATAACTAGCTGTATGGGTCTGGCAGTAGGTGACGAACCTGCAAACAAACACTTCGTCGCCAGGACAGCTGCTGCATCACCGGGGGGAGGGATTTAGTGTGCTGTCTTGCTGCTGGAGGCCGGAGGAGCGATTTTCTGTGATGTTGCCTTGTCACACTCGAATGGCCATAAACCCATCACAAACAATGAGTTAACGAAACAGGCAAACAGCGATACACAAGTGGTAGCATTGCACTAAAAATGTAAATGGTGGTCTCATGATACGCTGTTACTTAATGATATATTAAATTTATGTATGCCATCCTTCAAGCAAAACCTCCTGGTTAGAGCCCTGATGCAGATTGCACTGCAGCCCTTGCTGATTGTTCTTCGAAAGTTAGAATGCTTGCATGGAGTGTAACGATAAGGGCCTAAACAATAATTTCGGTGTTGCTGCCTTAGTTTAAACAATAATTTCGGTGTTGCTGCCTTAGTTTAGTGGGTAACATAGTTCCAAAAACCGGAGGGAACGGCCGGGTTCTGCCTTTTGGTTTCCCTGGCCCGTTCACCCCTCTACGCCCCTTAGTTGAGCCTAAACAATAATGTCTTGTATGATATATACTAATTGTGATTATAACCATTGCAAGTGACTTGTTTTCATTTCTACCAGTCTTAGAAACCATTTGAACATTTTGTACCCTGGTGCTGTTCTGCAGTGTTCCTCTCTATTACCATGTGAAGTTTGCTATCCTTGTGTGGCTCCAGTTTCCTTCAAATGGTGTAAGTCATAAACTCTCTCCCTCCCTCCCTCGGTGTCCAAAAATGTTAATTAGAAACCAAAAGCTGTATTCTGTAATATTTTTTTTGTTAAAATGAAGACCCATGCTAAGGAAATAAATTAAATAAAGCATATGTGTTGTTGTTAATTTAAAGAAGTAATAAAGCATCTGCAGACAAAGTTTTGATGAACATCCGTGTGGGGCAGGGTATGTCAAACTTTGTCCACCACCAACTTCATCAAAATCAAATAAGGAAAAGGACCACCCCAACTGGGTCAGTTCAGACTTCAGATGGTTTACCCAGCAGCGTTTGCTTCTTGGTTATACAACCTTTAGCTATCATGATGTTCATGGCATCTGTTCTCTATCATTGCTTGGCCCAATCTTTTTCCTTTCTCCTTTAAAGCACAATGTTGCTGCGATTATCTTGCTGAAAGCCTATGGTTCCATATTGGGTGTACTCCAATTAACCAACAAATTAGAAAACTTGATTATGGTGTTGACGTAGTTATTGGGACACCTGGATGTGTAATTGATCTGCTTAAAAGAGGTGCTCTGAATTTGTCAGAGGTCCGGTTTGTTCTTGATGAAGCAGACCAGATGTTGTCGGTGGGTTTTGATGAAGATGTTGAGACAATTTTGGATAGGGTGCCTCCACAACGTCAAACCTTGATGTTCTCTGCAACAATGCCAAGCTGGATACGAAAGCTCACACAGAAGTACCTCAAAGATCCTGTGACAATTGACCTTGTGAGTGCTACTTGTTGTAGTGTTACACTGGTTTTATACACATTTATTGCTAACTTTGTAACTTAGATTTCATTGCATAATTTGTGGAACAGTGTCCATATCTGACCTTGTCTATCATGCATTTGCAATTTCTATATGCATTAGTTACCTTTTTAAAATTTGGAACTTAAATCACCCAAAATTACTTAAATTATGTTGTATTAATATTTTGTTTTGCTCGGTTCCCGTTAAAGACTAATGCTGTGAAAACTAGCATTTGGAATTTGAGGTCTTAACAAGAATTACTTTTCTTGTGATATATATTATATATCAGAGTCTAAATTTCAAAATATCGCAGATGCTTCCCCCACGGTAGGCCAACAACCTACGTATGGATCAGGGTGTTCAACTCTGAACCAAGCATCACCCATAGTTGGCAAAGAAAATATTTTTCCGGATGAAACCATGGATTGGCTACATAGAAATGATAATTATGAGAGACGTGGGAAATCCACTTGTGATACCTATAAGAACAGGCTCCTGACGAATCGAGCACTATACATAAATATGGATGAATCTGATTGTTCGTTTTATTTTTTACAAATTTTATCTTGTTTCGTATTTTACCGTAGCGTTAGCACGGGCACACTACTAGTGAATAGTAACATATTGTAGAGAAACTTGTAGAAATACACTTGCATATGATTTTGACCAATATAAATGATGTCACTAGTTAGATACTACAGAAAAATTATTTACTGTAAAAAATAGTTTTTAAAAGCTAATACGAACAATGTAACTATATCGGTGAAGTAAGGCATTGGCCCCCACACTAAGCAACTAACCTACAAGTCAACAGCAACTTGCCCATGTGTTCAAAGGAAATAGCTTAGATGTCTCAGTGATCAACACTGACCTCAAGGGAAAAGAACACACTATCCTTTCTCAACACTAGATAGTATCGAGTTATATGTATTAACCAGTTCATCTAAAAGCTTAATTTGATAAAGAAAGACAGATAATTTACTTATATTTCAACACTTCCCCTCATGTATAGACTCTCTCAGATTTAAGACGTGAAATAGAAATAGGTTGCAATTAATTTTTTAATTACACAAACCGGGTTTTGAACTTAAAGCTTCTTGGTTATGATAGCATATTGAGTTGTATGCACCACCAATTCACCCAAAAGAAGGGTAATTCACTTATACTTCAACACCTCCCCTCACGTGTAGATTCCTCACGTTTAAGACGTAGAATAGAAGTAGACTATAATTGTTATTTTGATTGCACCAACCGGGTCTTGAACTTAAGGCTTTTTAGTTCTGGTACTATATTGAGTTATATGCACCAGCCAGTTAACCTAAAAACTTAAACTAATGATAAAAAAAATAAACAACTCATTTATACTTCAACAGATATATTGGCAAGGTGAAAAGTGAGTTCAAGTCAAGTGACTAATCTAACTGAACATAATTCAATCCAGGCTACATGAAATCCAGTCATCCATGAACAAGCCCTAAGCTCCAATCAGTGCACATAAATGTGGAAAACGACTGCTCGTTTCAGATCGCAATGCTTTTTTAACATGCACATGATCCCCACGTACACACACAAAGCCACTAGCTGACATGTCAATCCTATCCGGGAGGACACGGAACGGATAGCGGTGCCTGTGCAGCCCTGGTCGCTGCACCACCGTCCATACGTACAGGTCAGATTTTTAATCAGGCTCCCATGTACGTGGTGCTTTCTTTACCCACAAGATCCGTCTCATTTTCCACGCATGTGATGCTCTGATCTGATGTAACTTAACACTCCTCGGAATCGGATGCTCTTAAGACTCCGTGTTAAGACTAATCCCGTTTGGACCGCAAGAGTTTTACAGGAAAAGAAACATCCACTCTTACTCGAACACAGAAATTCGGCAAGAGCCTTCTAGCTGAGCTCTCCTGTATAACCAAAACGACATGCAGGATGCAAACCGTAATCTGCAAAACGAAAAAAAAAAGTTCAGCTATTAGTAACGTTACTCAATAATAGGGGTGTTAAGGAGATAGAGTTGTATTAGGAGATAGAGTTGTATTTTATTCCATATATGCCTTATCTCTATATGGCATATCCTCTTGTACTCTCCGATATATATGGCCCTTTGGGTCTCATATCAATACGCACAATATTCATAACATGGTATCAGAGCTTAGGTTAGGGTTAGGGTTTACTGCACCCGTCGTCGCCTCCACCTAGCCTCCGCTCGACTTCCGCATCTGCTGCCCCCGGGAGGAGCGATCTTCGCTCCCGGGGGCGGCCACCTCTTCCCGGCCGCGTCCGCATCGCCGCCGCCGCTCGCTGGCCGCCGCCGTCACGTCGTTGCGTGGAGGCCGTCGCCGCGCCCACCCCGAGCTCGATCCGGCCGCCACGCCCCAGATCTGGCCTCGCCCCGCTCGGATCCGGAGTCGTTCCGGCCGCCGCGTCGCCCCGCGCTCGATCCGGCCGCCGCGTCGCCCCGCGCTCGATCCGGCCGCCGCGTCGCCCCGCGCTCGATCCGGCCGCCGCCTCGGATCTGGCCGCTGCCGGTCTGGCACCGCACGGATCCGCAGCCTCCACGATCGAGGCCTCCCGCCTCCCGCCTAGATCCGCCCACTCCTCGCCGGATCCGTCAGATCCGGCCGCCTCCACGCTGGATCCGGCCGTCGCACCCACTCACGGCCGCCGTGCCCATGCCTCCGCCTTCGGACGCCGCCTCCCGTGCCTCCGTGCCCGCGCCGAGCCGCCTGCGTGCCCGCGCCTCCGCGCCCGCGCTGCTGCCTTCTTCCGTCGTGAGATGGGAGGGAGAGGGTGGAGAAGCGGTAGGCGCGAGTGAGGAGACGGGGGAGTGAGGAGGGTGTGAACCGTGAGAGAGAGAGAGAGAGAGAGGGGCGGGCCGCAAGTGCATCAAGTAGCCAGGCCCACAAGCTAATCCATGCATTCGCTGCTGGTCTCGCTAGTATCTAGTATTTCTTTTGAGTCAATTTTCGAGTCATTTTTCTCGTGAGTCTCTCGTTGCGTCCATCCGAAAGTCCGTAGTTTCTAATTTTTAGTTCGTCCAAGCCGTGCGAGCCCACAAATTTATTGTCAGTCATAGAAGTGTAGGAATTCTCTTTTGTCTGGCAGCAGCCGCCGCTCTACTCTCTGAGCCGCGTGCAGATCGTAGAAGTCGTTATGATGCCGCCGTTTCTCTAGCCGCCGCCCCGAGCTTCAAAGGCCGCCGCGCGTCCTCTGTGCACTGCGCCGCCGCCTCTTGGGCTTCGATCTGCGCCGTCATGCATCTATCTATTCCTCTTCGGCTTGATTTAACAGTTTATTCAAAGGCTACACGCAACGACGACATCATCAAGACTCGGACTTCGGATTTATCTTGTTTTAGTGTTAACCCTTTTTCAAATGCAATGCTATTGCATACGCCTTGTATTTGAGGGGGGTGTTAAGGAGATAGAGTTGTATTCTATTCCATATATGCCTTATCTCTATATGGCATATCCTCTTGTACTCTCCTATATATATGGCCATTTGGATCTCATATCAATACGCACAATATTCATAACAAGGGGATCTCATATGGTCGTGTCTACATCATTCTAATCATGGGAAAATGCAGGATGGTCATGCAGGTACACTCAGATCCAACTAATTTCAGTTATACATCTTTAGGGAATTGATTATTAATGCACAAAAGCAGCGAAAAATGGACATAAACGTGACAAGCAAGTTCTCATAGGATATTTCTTACGTGGCAAAATAGAGGTTATTTGAGATGCAGATAGCTATCATCCTGTCTCTTCTAGAAATGGTTTTCGCGAAAACCGTGTGCTGCAAGGTGGATAGTGACATTATACTGGCCACTAGAGGGTAACAGACAAGAATACAAGACTCATGATTCGTAAATAATGAAATAAGGATTGTGCCAGAGTCTAGGAGAAGATTTGTGAATCATGAACTAAGGGATTGAATGGATGATGAGATTTAAGAGGCAATTAACATATTACCATGTGCTTTAGAATAATGTTGAGTGGTGGGATGCTGTTGTGGAGCTGACCATAACTCTTTTAAGTTGACGCCTGGTACATGATGTAGGAAACCAGGGGCGGATCTACAGTGGGTCATGGGTGTTCAGCTGAACACCCAAATTTTTTGACAAAAAATCTAGTATATATAAGGTATAATACATGTATATATATTAAATTGGGTCAAAATAGCAATTCTAGCCTCAGTCCACCAGTAAATCATTAGTCGGGCCGGCCGACGCTCGCGCCTGCGGCCCAGCCCATTGCGAGCGATCGAAACAGCGTCCGCCACTCGGCCCGATCGATCCGCATCCCGCCCGAGCTCCCGACTCCACAGCCCCCAACCCTAGCCGAGCAGGCGAGTAGCGGCGGCTGCAGCGCGACCCCGCGTCGACCGCGCCTCCGGCGATGCGCGGCCCGCGCCGGCCCTCCGCTCCGCCCTCCGGCACGACCCGGGGAAGGCGACGGCCGACGGGGAAGGGATTCTCCATCCACCATTTCCTCACTGCACAAGGGACCATCTCTTCGGCAGTTCGGCTGGCTGCCGCTTGGCCGTTTCCTTTCCCAGAGGTAATGGATTCCATTTCTTGGTTTCTTCCGTGCCCTTTCCGCCTAGGATTGCTCGATTCAACGATGCGGTGCCGTAATATTAATTGGCTTTTGTGGTGGGTTCGCCTGGGAATCCGTTGGCGTGTTCATTTGCTGTGGAAAGGATTGGATTTGGGAAAAAGCCTCGCCTTTGGCGACTTCGTTGCCCTGCAACCATGTTCAGGCTTTTCATGTTGACACTCAGCAGGTAGAGTTCTTTGTTGCAATCAATTTGTATGGCACATGAGGTCGGTGCTTTGTTTTGTTTATCGAAATGTTAACCTTGTCATATGAAATCCTGTATGTTGAATATTTCTAGAAGTCCAAAATATATATTTGATTTGCATTAGGGTGTAGATGAATCTCCACATTTGTTATCTGTGGATTATTAAAGTATACAAACAAAATGTTTGAATCCAGCACTGTAAGTGCATGGTTTTGCATTGTTCTGAATTCTTTTACGAAGTTCTGAATTTTCAAATGAATGTCACCATTTGTATGTGCAGGTTAATGAGTTTGTTAAACGTGCTAGAGCTGCCAAGATTCATGCCTATATAATTGGCCATCTGAAGAAGGAGATGCCTACAATGATGGGGAAAGCTAAGGCTCAACAGCGACTCAGACAACTTAGAAGATGAGTTTGCAAAGGTACTTACAGGCAACAGCGACTCAAGATTGAGTATATTTCAGTTCTTCCATTGGGCAGGGAAATCAAATGCATTGATGCTACATAATCTTCACGTGCTTGCATCTGAATTCGAACTATTTTCATTCTTGTCTTTTTGTGCAACATTCATGCTGGACTGATACAAGTAATCCGGTGGAAACAGGTCCAAAGGGAGTACCATCTTCCAGCTGAAGATGTTTGTAGGAGAGAGTTGAAAAGAGTAAAAAAGGGCAGGATCATCAAGGTATGCAACTGTCATTAATTTCTATGATTTGCTATTTAGCTCATGTCATTATGCTTAGCTTTATGTCGCTTATTTTCTCGTAATAAATCATTAATTTCTATAATTTCTATATTTTTATTATATCTATATACACGTATTGTTGTATCGATGTTTTTTTGGGGGAAACGATGTGCCGTGGTATTGACGTATTTGAACAACCTGGCTTCGAAGTCTGAACACCCATCCTAAAAATCCTGGATCCGCCACTGTAGGAAACTGATGAGTCATAAAGCTGGAGCACATGCTGTATCCTTTCATGGTTCAGACACTAGTATTTACTCAGAAGAAAACAAGCAAGAAAAGAACAAAAGGGTTTCTTGCAAGGGATTGCTATCTCCTAATACAACTCTATCTCCTTAACACATATCACTATTAGAAGGCATTGCTCCACCACTCCGCAGGCGCACACACATAGGACCAGCGAGAGAGAGAGAGAGAGAGCTGAAGGCATGGAGCACAAGAACACAGGCAAGGTATGTTCTTATACTTAGTGTCTCCAGTCCCAGAAGATTTCAACCTAAGTATTTGGATAGAGTAGAAAAGACGAGTGTGGAAAGCGCAAATGATTCAGCTATATATCAACTTTCTAATTCCTATCATATTCATACCAAAAGAAAATCTTCTGAGATACTCATAGAAAAAATCTTTCTTGATGTGAGAAAGCCATAGGACTTACTGATTTTCCGAGCTCTGCAAGAAATCCACTAAAACTAGCTAGTTTCTGCTTTGTCTCAGCATCGATTACGCAAGTAGATGTTGGATGCCTGTACTGGCCTCTTGGAATTAACCGGGCCAGTACAAATTTAGAAAACCTGCAAATTACAATTTATCCTCACCTGAATTCTTATCTTGTCCACCTGCTCCAAAGGCAGAGGCAAAGCTCAACATGATGCACTCAAAGCTTATCTGCTGCAAGCTCTACATTTCTGAAAGCCGCAATGCCATGGCTGTTGATGCAATCAGTCGCATAGGCCTGAAAGACCCTGAGGTTGTTTTGCTCAGCAAGTTTGAGGATGACCACTACAACCGTGTACGCTACACGCTTCTCTCCTATATTATCAATGACAGCTCAACTGGTGAAGTGGTATTTAGCCCAATCAGGCAGGTATTGTTGGCAATGATTGAGGCTGCATTTTCAACCATAAATCTTGAAATGCACTCTGGAGCCCATCCAAGGATCGGTGTCGTTGATGACATGTCCTTCCACCCCTTGAGTCAAGCAGCCACAATGGAGGATGCAGCTCAGCTGGCTAGGCTGGTGGCCTCTGACATTGGCAATGGCTTTCAAGGTGTGTTGAATTTCTCAAGCTTTTCTATAAATAGCATCTATACTATATATACAAATCTTTTGATCCTCTTCCCCACACTGTATGCAGTCCCGGTGTTCCTGTATGCAGCCGCACACCCCACAGGCAAGACTGTTAGTGCAGTACGACGTGAGCTTGGCTATTACCGGCCAAATCACAAGGGCATCCAGTGGGCAGGTCAGGTGCTCCCTGATACTTTGCCAATGAAACCAGATGAGGGCCCAACTCATGTTTCTAGTAAAAGAGGTGCCACAATGGTCGGCGCTACAGCTTTCCTTGAGCACTATAATGTGCCAGTACTATGTAAGGATGTCCCAACCGTGAGGAGGATCACCAGAAGGGTGACCGGACGGGGTGGAGGGTTCCCGACAGTGCAAGCACTTGCCCTTTTCCATGGCAACGATTGCACAGAGATTGCATGCTTGTTGGATCCAGGTCATGTCGGTGCTGATCAGGTTCAACAGCTGGTGGAGCTGATTGCAGCAGAGCAAGGACTTGAAGTTGAGAAGGGTTACTTTACTGACTTATCCAAGGATATGATGCTTGAAAGGTACTTCAAGATACTTTCTACTGCTGATTGACATGTGCATAATTTTCTTGGCAGATTGACATAGGTGTATTTGCATTTTGTGCTGCTGATTGATATTCTTGTAATCATCATGCATGTCTGCACTTGCATGCGTGCTGCTGATTAAATTGTGGCACCATCGTGCATGCCGAATAAATAACCAATTCAGTCTGACATTGTGTATATAAAAATTCTAGCAAAATGTTCTCCCTCTGCGAAGCAAATTTAAAATAGTAGCAGATCAGAAGTGGAGAGCTCCCGTGGAGAGCAATAAGAGAGAGAGAGAGATGTGGGACTCTCTGTGTGTGTATGTGCATGCGCGTGAAGTTAAGTCATGTCCTCTGTGCTCAAGATGGTTTCTGGAAACCTCCACTTAGTAATCACCACATAATAGATCTGATCATTGTATGAGAAGGTTGTTTTCAGTGATCAGGGCATGGCAAGGAAATATCTTTCGTGTCAAAGGACAAATGTTTTAAAAAAAGAATAGAGCATGTCGCACATTTCTGCTTGGAAATTTCAAAAAAGGATGAAATTGCAGCATAGACAGATGATCCATGAACAAATAAAATGGAGTTGTAGTGGTTAGGATCATTCCTTAAAATTTGAATGAAATTTCAAACAAGGATGAAATTGCAGCATAGACAGATAGTTGATGAATAAATAAAATTGAGTTGTAGACTTGTAGTGGTTAGGATCATTCCTACCAAAGAGATGCGGGTACTTACAACTGAAGGGGAAGGAAATGAATAGAGAATGAGCAGACAAACAATATGTGATCCCAACCTCAATAAGTAAAATGAACAGTCTAAATGATGGTTACAAAGCTAAGGTACTGAGTACAAGTAACACAACTTGCTATCATTGATAAATCAACCTTTCAGAACTCGATCACAGGATCTTACAAAACTTAGAAAAATACTACTAATTCCTTTTGTCCTAGATATTTAGACCTACAAGTTAAGAAAAAGTAGTAGAAATGTAGAATGTTACTTGTATCATTTGCAGTTTGCTGACTTATAATGTTGATGCTATCTGAGTGTATATTGTATTACTGTACATTAAACATAGTAAAACAGTGAGGCAGGAGGGATTTTAACTGCAACAGATTGGTAAGTATCATCACCTGACTTCTGCTGAATCTAAGAGCCATAATGAGGTTAGCAGCCTTGAACCCTTACATCGATTCTTTCTCCTGCAAGTAGCAATACGGTCAGAAAAAAAGTTGCAAGTGGAGAAAATAAACAAAAGTGTTTTACCTCCATGGATCGATTTTACTGTCCAGTACATTATACAAAGTGGACAACCACATCTTAGGCTTATATTGGAAGGGATAAAATCGAAATAACATTAGTGAGTCCTCTATTGCTGAAAATGCCAGTGAAAAATCCCTTTACCAGGTGTTCCAATGGCATTTTCAAAGTTTCCCCTTGGAAGAAACTGCCATCTCCGTGGAAATTTAGAAGGTCATTCTTGATGATTAATGACAACTTCTTGAGCTTAAAATGGCTGGAGCAACCAAATTTTGTAAATCAGAGCAAGCATAAGCAAGACAGACCCAAAAGAGACAGAAATAGAATGCAGACTCAATTTTACATTGTCGAGAACCTTTTCTTTTTTGTTAGCAAAGATTAAGAAGGGAATCCATGGTATTAAATTCATCAATGTTGCAAAAATGCTGGTAACGGGGAAAAAATGGGCATTAGTATAGACAAGAATACTAATTGCTCTAGAAAGTCGTGAGCTTCATTCTAGGATATTTGGGATACTCCAAGCTGAGGCACATCACCACAAATATTACCAAGGATTGGGTGGTAAACTGGTATCACAAGATGAGAATGAGAAACCTGAGTTAATTATTCACCATTACGACATTGGTGTTTTATTTACAAGTTTTGGATTAGTAAAATCTACTGCAACAGTCTCATGTGGTTTGTAGGATCATAAGGATGAGGCCGTGATAGTGATACATAATTTTAAAGCATCAGCAGGTTGTCAACCTTTCATTTCATCAACAGCTTAAACTTTTGAGTGGATTAGTTAGTACATGAATCGAGGCCAAAAGTCCCTAGTTCAAGACCTGGCTGGCGCAAGATTGGGAAAAACTATTGGCTGAGGTATCTGGTGATGAGACCAAGGTCCCAAGCCTGGACCAGGATCCAACCCAAGTAAGTCCACGTCATAGGACTGGTTGAGCACAGAAATGAGGCGGAAGTGTTAAAGTATGAGTATATTGCCGAGCTTTCCTCAATAGCTTAAACTTTTGAATATACTGGTTGTTGCATGAAAACTCAGCACATACCTATGTTAGAATGATCTCAGGGGATTTGGCCCAACGGCCAAATCCCCCCCCCCCTCGCTCGCGCCCTGATCGGGGGCGCCCAGCCCATTATGGCTGGTGGGCCCCTGTCGCTAGCGCCATATAAAGAGGTGGGGGCCGGGGCGGCACGCACGACGAGGTTCACCGTGCCGCCGCCAGACCCACCGACAAACCCTAATCCGACCTAAGAGGGGGCGCTGTAGCGACGGGAAGACCACCGGCTCCTCTGCTTCTTCCCAGATCGCCGCCGCCAGGAGTCGCCGCCGCCCGGGACACGCCGGCCGCCAGGGAGACGCCGATCCTCTTCCCCGACCATCGCTGCCCGTGCGCAGAGCTTCACCGACGTACCCGCGATGGCCAACCCTTCCTCCTCCACAGCCGACGGTTAGTACCTCTCTCTCTCCCTCTCGGATTACCTCAAGAACACGAACCCTAGAGTAAAGAATCACCCCGCTAGATCTACCCTAGGAGATCCTAAAGAAACTAATCTTACAATGGTATCAGAGCAAGATCTAGGAGTAGATCTAGATGCGGGAAAAGAAAAGAAAAAAAGATCCCGAACCCTAGCTTCCCAGATCGGCAAAAGAAAAAGAGAAAGAGGGGAGAGATTGGGACTCACGGGTGAGGTCACCGCCGTGTGCTACGTCGGACGCCGCCGGTCGGCGCCTCGGGCCGCCGTCGCGTGCTCCGGGTGGCCGCGCCGTCGCGTGCTCCGGGTGGCCGCGCCGCCGCTGCCGGCTCGGGGTTGCCCCTCCGTGCGCCCCGCCTCCCATGGGGCCGTCGCGCTCCGCGTCGGGAGCCGCCGCTGTCGGCCCGTCCCGATGGCGCCGCCGCTCCGCGGGAGCCCGCCGCCGACGCCCTCCGCCCGGTTGCGCCGCTGTCGCTCCGAGCGAGCGCGCCGCAATCGCCCGGTGCCGTGCCGCTCCGTTTTTTGCGCAAAGGGGCAGGCGGAAATGGGGGCTAGGGTTAGGGTTTCGGGGTGTTATCCCCGCCGCGCACGCGTATCGGCCGTCCGATCCAATCGGACGGTCAAGATTTCGCGGGCCGATGCGGTTTTTGGGCCAGCCGAGTTTTGCAGCCGTCAGATCAAGATCCAACGGCGCACGCCTGCGGGGGTTTTTGGGCCGCGCGGTGAGAAAGAGGCCGCCATGGGCCACGCTAGAGGAGGCCGCGCCGCTGGCTACGTGGACGCGCGCGCGCGCGTGAGGCACGGGGAGAGTGGGCCGGCTGGGCCGCGGCCGAAAGAATGGGCCAAAAGGCCGAATTGAACAGTAAATCCAAAATTGGATTTTCATTGATTATAATGATTTTCAGAAGCAATTTTTAATGAATTTCAATGAAATTTGATCCAAATTCTCTGTAAATTTTTGCACCAACGTGTTAATTTTTCAGAGATTAAATGTGTACTGTATAATGCTTCTGAATATTGAATTATTTTTTAGAATAATTACAGTTTCCGCTGCAAAAGATAATATTGATTGATTTTTCATTATTAAATTCGAACCAACGGGAGAATTTAATTTTGGAAAAATAGAGATAAATCCCAGATAATTATGACATTGTTATTTTCTGACCAACGTTGATAATAACAATATTATAATTTTTTTAATTGATGATTTTTATGCATTATTTCTATTTCTGCCCAACGGTGATGTAGATTTAATGTATAGATAAAATTGTTTTAAATTGTATGTCGTATTTTTGACCAACGTTGAAAATAAGGCATATAATTTTCCTGTTACGTTCTCACTTTATTTGAACTAAATTTTCAGGCGGATACAACTTGATGAGTTGTATCAGAGAGATCCCCACTCTTAAAGGAGATAATTATGGAGAGTGGAAGAAAAAGATAGACTTAGCGTTTATCTTAGCTGAGGTGGACTGGGTCCTCACTACAGCACTTCCCACTGAGCCTATGGCACCAGTGAGGGATCAAAATGAGGATGATACTGCTTGGCAGAAAAGACAGAGGGATCATGCTCCCTTACAAATGTCTTATAATCTTGATCATAAGAAATGGACCACAGCCAACAAGAAATGTATGGCTGTGATAAAGAACACGATTGAGCCTGCTATTGTGGCCTCAATCGCAGAGTGTGACACTGTCACAGAGTACCTTGATAAAATAAAGAGTCAGTTCACTGGCTCTTCAAAGACTTATGCTACGCAGCTGATTAAACAGCTTGTGACAGAAAGGTACTCTGGTGGTGGCAGTGGCATAAGAGAGCACATACTGAGGATGAGCAACTTGGCATCCAAGCTTAAACCAATGGATTTGGCTCTCAAGGATGAGTTCCTTATTCATTTGGTTTTTGCTTCCTTGCCTAAAGAGTTTGACACATTTGTTGTCAACTACAATATGCAACCCGAGAAATGGGACTTGGAAAAATGCATAGCTATGTGTGTGCAAGAGGAGGAAAGAATTAAATCCTCACATGGTGGATCTATCAACTATGTGAAGGATAACAAGAAAAAGAACTTCAACAGTACCTCCTTCTCAAAGAACAAAGGAAAAGCCTCTGTCCATCAACCTCAACAGAATAAATTTGCTGTAGACAAAGATCAGTGTCTTCACTGCAAGAAGACAGGACACTACAAGAATAACTGTCCTGATTATTTAAAGATGATAATGGCAAAGAAAGGTGAGAACATTATTACCTTTATAAATGAATCCCTGTATGTGCAATATTCGAAATCCACTTGGTGGATTGACTCAGGAGCAACTATTCATGTTGCTAATATTTTACAGAGATTTCGTTCGACGAGGACTACGCAAAGAAAAGAAAGATGCGTTAAAGTCGCAAATGGAGTCCAAGCTGAAGTTGAAACCGTTGGCGGTCTTTCATTAGAGTTAGCTAATGGCTCCAATCTTTTAATTAGAGATGTCCTTTTTGTTCCCTCTTTACAGAGGAATTTGATTAGTGTTTCAAAATTGGACAAAGATGGTTATGATTGTAATTTTGGAAATGGCAAGTGTGAAATAATGTTTAATAAAGAATGTGTTGGTCTTGCCATCTTACAGAATGAGCTTTATCTGTTGTCACTTCGTGAAAATGTGAATTCCGTATGTGATGTGAATGAGCGTATATCCTCGCCTGTGAATGCGAACAGAAAACGAAAGAGAACTCATAATGAATCGTCGAAATTATGGCACTGTCGTTTAGGCCATATTTCGAGGGGGAGAATAGAAAGACTTGTTAAGAATGAAATTCTTCCTCTATTAGAGTTCTCAGACTTAGAACAATGCAGAAAATGCATTAAAGGAAAATATGTAAAGAAAATTAAAAAAGACACTAAAAGAAGCACAGGAGTTCTACAAATTGTTCACACAGACATTTGTGGTCCTTTTCCTGTGAAAAGTGTGGATGGTTATGACTCGTTCATAACATTCACGGATGATTACTCCCGTTACGGATATATTTATCCAATCAAAGAAAGAAATGAAGCCTTGGATAAATTCAAGATATTTAAGGCTGAAGTTGAAAACCAACACGATTTAAAGATTAAGATAGTCCGATCCGATCGTGGCGGGAGTACTACGGTCGACATACCCCATATGGACAAGTTCCTGGACCTTTTGCGAGGCTTTTACAGGAAAATGGCATAGTGGCCCAGTATTCTACACCGGGCGAACCTCAGCAAAATGGAGTAGCTGAAAGACGCAACCGTACCCTGATGGATATGGTGCGAAGCATGATGAGCTACTCCACACTGCCATTGAGTTTATGGATGGAGGCGTTGAAAACCGCCATTCATATTCTCAACAGAGTGCCTAGTAAGTCGGTGCCCAAAACACCGTACGAGTTGTGGACAGGAAGAGTTCCCTCACTAAACCACTTACGTGTGTGGGGGAGTCCTGCTGAGGCTAAAGTATTTAACCCAAACCTTGGGAAACTTGATCCCAAAACAGTAAGTTGCCATTTCATTGGCTACCCTGAAAAGTCAAAAGGTTATAGTTTCTACTGTCCAGACAGATATACAAAGTTTGTAGAAACGAGACACGCTGTCTTCTTAGAGGATGAAATGATGAGGGGGAGCATGGTAGCTCGAGAGATTGACCTTGAAGAGAAGCGGGTGTATGCGCCCACTCCGATGATTCAAGAGCCATTCTTCACACTACCTGCTGTCGCTGCACCGACGGTGCAAGACACTGTGGTGCCAGCACCTGTTATTGTTCCTCCCGTGGCAACAATGAATGAGAATGAAGAACTTGTTCTTCAATATCATATAGAACCTATTGCCACAGATGAGGGGGAGCAACAGCAGCCTCAAACAGTAGATGTACCAAATGAGGAGGCCCCGAGGAGGTCTCAAAGAGTAAGAAGATCAGCTATTTTTGATGATTATCAGATTTATCATACAGAGGAATTTCAAATGGAGGATGATCCCACCTCATTTGAAGATGCCATGAGAAGCGAAAATTCCTCAAAATGGCTTGAGGCCATGGAAGAGGAAATGAGGTCCATGAAGACTAATAAAGTCTGGGACTTGGAAATTATTTCTAAAGGAGCCAAAACAGTAGGCTGTAAATGGGTCTACAAGACAAAGCTTGACTCCCAAGGGAATATAGAAAGATACAAAGCGCGACTTGTGGCGAAAGGCTTTACGCAAAGAGAAGGGATTGATTACAATGAGACATTTTCTCCAGTCTCATGTAAAGATTCCTTCAAAATCATAATGGCATTAGTAGCACATTATGATTTAGAGTTACATCAGATGGATGTAAAGACGGCATTTCTTAATGGGGATTTGAAGGAAAATGTTTACGTGGCACAACCGAAAGATTTTGTCGTGGAAGGAAATGAAAGAATGGGATGCCGCCTAAAGAAATCAATTTATGGGTTAAAGCAAGCTTCAAGACAGTGGTACTTGAAGTTTGACAGTACAATAAGAAAATTTGGGTTTAAAGAGAATGTAGAGGACAACTGTGTATATGCAAAGTTTAAAGATGGGAAGTTTATCTTCCTAATCCTGTATGTGGATGATATCCTACTAGCTAGTAGTGATGTCAGTCTGCTACTGGAGACAAAGAAGTTTTTGTCCTCAAACTTTGATATGAAAGATCTTGGTGAAGCTTCGTTCGTTCTAGGGATAAAAATTCACCGGGATAGAAACAAGGGGACATTGGGACTGTCACAAAAGGCATACATAGAGAAAGTCTTAAAGAAATTTTGGTATGCATAAATGTAGTCCTTCACCTGCACCTATAGTCAAGGGCGACAGATATGGGGATTTTCAATGCCCCAGGAACCAGTATGAGATCGATCAAATGAAAGCGGTTCCATATGCTTCAGCTGTCGGAAGCTTACAGTATGCTCAAGTATGCACACGCCCTGACTTAGCATTTGTTACCGGGT
Source organism: Dendrocalamus latiflorus (assembly GCA_017311315.1). Classification (NCBI taxonomy): domain Eukaryota; kingdom Viridiplantae; phylum Streptophyta; class Magnoliopsida; order Poales; family Poaceae; genus Dendrocalamus; species Dendrocalamus latiflorus. Next base: position 7,418,868 of record CM029622.1, on the reverse strand, counting down.
TACTTGGCAGATTCCAGAGCAATCCTGGAATAGAACATTGGAAATTGACAAAGAAAGTCTTGCGTTATTTGCAAGGAACAAAAGGCCTCATGATGACATACAGAAGATCAGATTCACTCCATATAGTGGGGTATACAGATTCTGATTTTGCGGGAGATGATAGAAAGTCTACATCCGGATATGTGTTCACTCTCGCTGGAGGAGCTATATCGTGGAAAAGCTCAAAGCAAACCGTCACTACATCGTCCACAATGTATGCCGAGTTTGTAGCATGTTATGAGGCTACGGGGCAGGTGAACTGGCTAAAGAAGTTCATACCCGGTTTGAAAGTGGTTGACGACATCAATAGACCACTTAATTTGTACTGCGATAATGAACCCGCAGTAACGTATGCCCACAACAATAAGTCAAGTGGTGCTGCCAAACACATTGACATAAAGTACTATGTTGTGAAAGATAAAGTTCGGGATCAAATTATAAGTCTTGAGCATATAAGTACCGCAAAGATGCTAGCGGATCCGCTTACTAAAGGCTTACCACCCAACGTGTTCAGAGAACATATAGCCGGCATGGGTTTAAGGGAAAGCCTATGATTCCTGGACTAAAAGATGGCCCAAAAGATTAAAGTAACTATTTCAGAACAAAGAGGTGTATTGTAGCTGTTAAATCTATCGGCGATTGACCGTGACGATGAGACATGTTCTATGCACTAATCTGCGATGGAATGAGTAAAGTCAAAAGTAATTAAAGTTAAAGCATAGATTGAGATCAAGGGGGAGAATGTTAGGGTGATCTCAGGCATTTGGCCCAATGGCCAAATACCAGCCCCTTGACCGCGCCCTGATCGGGGGCGCCCAGCCCAATTTTCTGGTGGGCCCCTGTCGCCAGCGCCATATAAAATAGAGGTGGGGGCCGGGGCGGCACACACGACGAGGTTCACCGTGCCGCCACCTTCCCCACCGACAAAACCCTAGATCCGATCTAAGAGGGGGCGCTCTAGCGACGGGAAGCACCACCGCCAGATCGCCGCCGCCCGGGACACGCCGCCGCCAAGGAGCCCCGCACCTCTTCCCCGACCGTCGCTGCCCGTGCGCAGACCTTATTAAAATGGTGAAACCTGTGATTGTCTCTCAATATTATTTCTCTTCCAGTGATAAGGGAGAAGAATTTGAATGCACAATGACAATCACCACAAACACGAAGGGTTCTTGAATCATCGGAGTGGGCGCATACGCCCGCTTCTCTTCAAGGTCAATCTCACGAGCTACCATACTTCCTCTCATCATTTCATCCTCTAAGAAGACAGCGTGTCTCGTTTCTACAAACTTTGTGTATCTGTCTGGGCAGTAGAAACGAAAACCTTTTGACTTTTCAGGGTAGCCAATGAAATGACAACTCACTATTTTGGGATCAAGCTTCCCAAGGTTTGGGTTAAATACTTTAGCCTCAGCAGGACTCCCCCATACACGTAAGTGGTTTAGTGAGGGAACTCTTCCTGTCCACAACTCGTACAGTGTTTTGGGCACCGACTTACTAGGTACTCTGTTGAAAATATGAATCGGTTTTCAACGCCTCCATCCATAAACTCAATGGGAGTGTGGAATAGCTCATCATGCTTCGCACCATATCCATCAGGGTACGGTTGCGTCTTTCAGCTACTTCATTTTGCTGAGGTTCGCCCGGTGTAGAATACTAGGCTACTATGCCATTTTCCTGTAAAAACCTCGCAAAAGGTCCAGGAACTTGTCCATATGGGGTATGTCGACCGTAGTACTCCCCCCCCACGATCAGATCGGACTATCTTAATCTTTAAATCGTGTTGGTTTTCAACTTCAGCCTTAAATATCTTGAATTTATCCAAGGCTTCATTTCTTTCTTTGATTGGATAAATATATCCATAACGGGAGTAATCATCCGTGAATGTTATCTCCTTTGAGAGTGGGGATCTCTCTGATACAACCCATCAAGTTGTATCCGCCTAAAAAATATTTCAAATAAAGTGAGAACGTAACAGCAAATTGTATGCCTTATTTCCAACGTTGGTCAAAAATACGACATACAATTAAATCAATTTTATCTATACATTAAATCTACATCACCGTTGGGTAGAAATAGAAATAATGCATAAAATCATCAATTAAAAAATTATAATATTGTTATTATCAACGTTGGTCAAAAAATAACAATATCATAATTATCTGGGATTTATATCTATTTTTCCAAAATTAAATTCTCCCGTTGGTTTGAATTTAATAATGAAAATCAATCAACATTAACTTTTGCAGCGGAAACTGTAATTATTCTAAAAATAATTTATTATACAGAAGCATTATACTGTACACATTTAATCTCTGAAAAAATTAACACGTTGGTGCAAAAATTTACAGAGATTTTGGATCAAATTTCAATCAAATTCACTCATAAAAGCTTCTGAAAAATCAATTAAACCATTCCTAAAAAATTCACTGTTCATTTAGCCATTTTGGCCCATTCCACGCGCGGCCTCGGCCCAGGCGGCCCGCTCAGCCTCCGAGCCTCACGCGCGCGCGCGCGCTCTCCCCCGCGCCCAGGCCGCAACCTGGGCCTGGGCTGCGAAAGTGCTTTCCCGCCTGGGCCGAAAGTGGCCGGCTCTTCCTCAGCCGTCCGATCGGATCCGATCTGATCGGACGGCCGACTGCGCGCGCGGCGGGATAAAAAAAACGAAACCCTAACCCTAGCCCCATTCACGCCCGCCTCCTCCCGAAAACCACGGACGGGCGACGGCGCGCGCGCTCGCGCAGAGCGGCGGCGGCGGCGTCCCGCGCGCGGAGAGGAGCTGCAGCGGCGTGGCGGCCCCAGCGGAGCGCCCACGGCGGCGCATGCGCGCGGGAGAGGCACGGCTGCCCCGGCCCCGAGCGGCGGCCCCAAGCGGCAGCGCGCGGCGGCGCCCGCGCGGGCGGCGATCCCAAAACGGAGCGGCCCCGGCGGCGCGCGCGCACGGCGGCTCAAGCGGCGGCGCCGGCGGCTCCCACATGAAGCGGCGGCGCAACCGTGAGTCCCCTTCTTTCTCTTCTTTTTGCCGTTTTCTAGGGTTAGGGAGGGGTTTCTTTCTCTGTGCATTTCTTTTTCCGCATGCCGGTCAACCGACGGCGGTCGCCGTTCTTTTCCCCATCTAGATCTACGCCTAGGGAGCTCTGATACCATTGTTAGGATAGCTTTTAGGATCTCCTAGGTTAGATCTAGCGGGGTTTCTTTACGGGTTCGGGTTCTTGAGGTAATACCGAGAGGGAGAGAGGGGACTAACCGTCCGATGTGGAGGAGGAGGGGTTGGCCATCGCGGGTACGCTTCGGCGAAGTCTGCGCACGGGCAGCGACGGTCGGGGAAGAGGTGCGGGGCTCCTTGGCAGCGGCGTGTCCCGGGCGGCGGCGATCTGGCGGTGGTGCTTCCCGTCGCTAGAGCGCCCCCTCTTAGATCGGATCTAGGGTTTTGTCGGTGGGGAAGGTGGCGGCACGGTGAACCTCGTCGTGTGTGCCGCCCCAGCCCCCACCTCTATTTTATATGGCGCTGGCGACAGGGGCCCACCAGCCAATTGGGCTGGGCGCCCCCGATCAGGGCGCGGTCAAGGGGCTGGTATTTGGTCGTTGGGCCAAATGCCTGAGATCACCCTAACAATTGCGACATCCTTGTCAGTATCGCTCTTCAGGCTGTGAGCATGAACTTGCCTGCCCATATCCAGCAGGCAGCAGCGGCATGCTCCCGCACACAGCAAACAGGCTCGAGTAGACAAAAGTGTGTCGGCCTAATACCTTGGCACAACATGTAGAAAGTCAGGAGAGCACCCTCTTCCTCCGTGCAGTTCACATACGCGGAGATCATGGATGACCAGACGATTAGGTCCACAGAATCCGCCTCATCAGAGACGATCTGCATATCCTCCAATATTCCTTTTGCCGCGTACATAGAAACCAGTGAAGCCCCGACGAACGGATCTTTGTCCAGGCCAGCTTTGATGACAAGCACATGCACGGCTTCCCCGTGTTCTTGCATGCAGCCGCCGCCGTCCTCCCTGCCGACACCGGACAGCAACGCCGGGAACGTGTACTTGTCGGGAGCGACACTGCGTCGAACACCTGCCGCGCGAGGCCGGGTTCCCTGCACGACGCATAGAAGTTGAGGGCGGCGGCGGCAAGGACGGTGCTGTCGTCGCCGCCCAAGAAGCCGCGCACGACGGCCTGCGCGTGGAGCTGCGCGCCCAGGGAAGGGGAAGGGGAGGAGGCGAACGAGGCGGCCTTGAAGAGAGCGGAGAAGGCGCGGGGCGTGGGGGTGCCGGTGGGGAGGTCTCGGGCGGCGAAAAAGGTGGACGACGTGGACGAGGTGGCGGCGGCTTCGGCATGGCGCGAGCTTTGGGTTCCGGTGAGGAATAGCGTCGAGCAAGTTGGGAGTGCACGGAGCATGAAGGAGCGGTTGTGGGAGGAGGAAGAAAGGGTGGCATTGGTGGGTGAATGCTAAGCCGGAGTGCTGGAAGCCTGGAATCAGCTGAGCTGAGGCTGCGAGTGAACAAACAAACAAAAATGTGAGATCTGGACCCGGCCGCATACCGAGTTACTCTAGCTCACGCCGGACGGAGGTAGAAGATAAACAGTAGACAAGAAAAAATTTCTCGGCAACGAACGCCGCGACGACGAACGCAATATCTTGGCTAATATTTATCAAACACAACTCAGAACTCAGGCTCTCACCCATCTACGTACAGGATGGCTTTATACATCATGTGTGTGTAGCGCCCAGGAGCTCACGTCCCTAGTTTCATACGCACGTACGCATGCCCATCAGCGATCCATTTTTCTCGTTCGCAAGCCACCACTCGCGCGAGACTCGATCGTCGATTGCCGCTGCTTGATCCGTGCTCCACGTTCACCCTCCGATGATGCCGCCAACCATCTCTGACTTGGGCAGACACTTACCTGGCACCCGACGCTGCACACACATGCGCCGTCGCCGACTCAACTTGACACGCACACGCTTGCACACAACGGCCACGAACACATGGCGTGGTTTATTCTAACAAACTCCCCCTAAACCACGACTTCACCGCGCGTCCCGCCCTACAGGAGCGCCGGCTCTTCGTCGGCATCGGCAAATGTGAGATCTGGACCTGGCCGCATACCTAGGTCCAGCCGGATTTTTACTCCCCGGGCCACAGGTCCACATGGGCGGAACACAACCAAGCCCACGGAGCAACGGAGCAACAACCTTATAAGTGGTACTGGGCCTTCTCCCCCCAAAAGACTAGTCCAATGGGTGGGGGCTCCCCCACACTTATAAGTTGTGCTTTCTCCTCTTCCACAACCAATGTGGGATTATTCCCAACAATCTCCCCCTCACACATTGGTTGGACACATCTACAACCATGAGGTCCAAGGAGGTGTTAGGCACCTAGGCTCTGATACCAAATGTGAGATCTGGACCTGGCCGCATACCTAGGTCCAGCCGGGTTTTTACTCCCCGGGCCACAGGTCCACATGGGCGGAACACAACCAAGCCCACGGAGCAACGGAGCAACAACCTTATAAGTGGTACTGGGCCTTCTCCCCCCAAAAGACTAGTCCAATGGGTGGGAGCTCCCCCACACTTATAAGTTGTGTTTTCTCCTCTTCCACAACCAATGTGGGATTATTCCCAACAACAAACACAGCGACAGCAACAGACCAAGGAAATCAAAGGAACGAGCTCATGAGCTCAAGATTTCTTGGCTGCACTTTCTATCTGCATTCCCTTTCTTTGTCATCTTCTATCCTTCCAGCCACCAGCCCAACACCACTCCCTGACCCCGGCTTCCTCCAACCATCGCCGCGCCTTGCCCCGTGTCCTCCAGCCACCACTGGGCTTCGTCCTTGGCATCCTTCGGCCACTACCGCACCTTGCCTAGCACCTTCTTCTTTCCTTCGTCCCCGTCGGCCAATCCCACCGGCTATTGCTGCGTCGCCCTGGCTCTGCCTAACCTAGTCTCCAAGGTGATGGGAACAGCGGCGTCCAGAGGCAAGGCAGCGGCGAGAAAGGAGAACAGAATAAGAGGAGAGCGGAGAGCGTTGCGTGTTTCGTGAGGAAGGCGAGCGCACGTGACACACTGGACGAGGTTGTTTGTGTGGTCTGGCCAATTTTCCTGAACGTGTTGGTTCAGAATCTCTATGAATATTTTCTCGAGTTCTTTTTCATTATGACTTATATTACAGTAACTAACTTTTAAATTATGTGTTTTTTAAGATAAACTTAATAAAAAAGATTGTAGTAAAAAGTGTACTGAGTTCAGTTGTACCGGCTAAAATCACATACAACTATTTTTCTGTGCGTATTGTCTCTCGCAAACAGTTATAATTCAAAATTTTAGAACCTATTCTTTTCAGCTTCTAAAAGCTGTTTTTCGGTTTTTCTACAGTAACTAACTTTTAAACGGAGTATCTTGTTAAGATAGAGTCTACTAGTTAATTGTAGTACATAATGTACCAACTTCATTTATATCGGCAAAAATCGCACGTGAGTTTCTGTTACTCAATAATATCTCGTACGAACAGTCCAAAAGCCACAAGACACAGTCAAAAGTCATAAGTTTCAGCTAAAAAGAACATGCATTAAGTCATAAGCCATAAGTCATAGACCAAAAGAATCTAACTTTGTTCCATTTATTCAACCAAACGCTTGAACAAGGACATATTTCGAACCATCCGATCTAGGTACCATCTGTTCATCCATCCAAAAACGGCCTGAGTGAATGGCAAAATTAGATATCGGAAGATAGAGTCTGTAAATTTGTGTTATTTGCTGGTGATCACTCCTCGCTTCCCAGACACACAAATTAATGTTCATTTGCATGTGGAATTAAGAGTAGACCTATTCATTTGTAGCCTGGCCCGGTCCGATTTTTCTGGCCTTAGGTTGGGCCTGTCTCGGTCTAAAGCCCGGAAAAGACCTAACAAAATAATAAAATAATAATAAAAGAATTTTGTCAGACAAAATTAAAAGTTATACTTTTTAAATTTTATAAAATAATTCTATGGGGGAAAATGGAAATTTCGGGCTTCAAGTCCCGAGCTGGTTGGTGAATATCGTCCGTTAGCAAAGAACCACAGATTTGTAGTACGCTTCGTCTAAATAATATTTTCCACGCGTTTTAGCACATTGTAATTAAATATAACGTCATGTAGCCAAATTTACCTAGTTTTAGCTGAGCTATAACTTGTTTCGAATACAAGAACTTTGCAAAAAAAATTTGAAAATTAATATGAAACAGTTTAATTTCTCGTAAATCTGAAAAGTTCCCGTGTTTCAAATGAGACCAAACTAGCAAATAGTACTAATACCTCGTACCAAATAAAATATGACATTAACATTAAACTACTAATAACCGAAGCAATCCATTCACTCACTCACATACAAGGCTCTATGACAAGCTTGACTACCCTAGCCCAAGCCTTATGTCCTCTCTATCTCTCCATGTTCTATCTAAACTATTGTATCCTTTGTTTAGGACACCTTTGAGACGCAGAAAATAAATAAGACAAAGGAAATAGTAATACCAATGTAATCCTTAACGAATATAGGTCTAATCTCGTGTTAGAATTACATCAAAATTCCTGTGGAATGAGTCATTTCATAGGAATCCTACGAGCTCGTTACTTTGAATCCTAAGAGCTCGTTAGTTTGTTTTAAAGGGCTGCTTAGATTTTTTTGTCTATACAATTTAATTCCTTCGAAACTCCTAAAAAAAATCCTACGTCCAAACTAAGCTTCAGCTCCTACTTCTATATGGCATACAGAGACAGTTCTCTAAGCTTTTGAGTGAAGAAGCTAGATCGAGATCGGTCTTAAGAATAGTATATTTTCACTAAAATTATATGAAAATAGTCGGTAAAATAGGACGGAAAAATCGTGCACATGGAAGAAATCCTGCAGGTTTGATGTGTATATCACACCACGCTAAATACTGACAGGATCATCAATATCACGGGTGAAAGGAAAGCAAATTCAGAGGATTACAGTACACCAACGCTACGGATGAATATAGCCACGTCTACATGTATCTTAGTTTAAAAGCCCCGTTAAATCTATTAACAGTATATACATACGTATGCGTGTACTGTATCAAAATGCTGCCCTCGCTGCGCTTCGTGCTGCCTCCCGCTTCATCTCTGCTTCTTTCCCGCTCCCTCGGAAGTAGAGATATACACGCTGCACGCAGAAAATAAAATTGTAGATGATTAATTCTAAGTCCCCAAGCAGATTGTCCAGAATACAGGTCAAGGCGTCAAGGGAAGACCAGAAAGCAGTAGTTAGTATCTTCACCTGAATGACCCACATGCTGAGCAATGACTCGAGGCAGAACATTGCGAAGCCAAGAAAGTAGAACACCTGCAGGTTAGATAGTATCATTCAAGAGAATTGTTAATCCGTTAAAGATTAGTTCGCTTTTTCAATGCTACGAAAAATGACATTTACCAATTACTATAGTATGTATGACATTGGGAAATGTAAATGGTATAGTGTGGAACGTGGATTCCGGTGGGTAAAAACTCACTTACCCCAACAATGACACTCTTGCCTATTAAGCTGATGGCTGGGAGAATCCCCCTGCATAAAGAGTGAAGGAAACAAGATCAGACTCCTCTCACACTGTGCGCTGACGATGAGGTAATCTTCACACAAGCCAGTATGCCTGAGTGTTATCCCAAATCCTGCATTTCTTCGGCAGGGTGACAGGCCTCAAGACTAACCTCGCCAAACGCATGGTAGCACCTACCTATCAGTTGCCAACAAATAGATGTTCAATCCGACTAGCTTGCAACCTTTGTCTGCACCGCAGTCCTCCTTATTGAGTTTCATGCACCAACCAATTCACCCAAAAGCTTAAGCTGATGAGGAAAGATGGGTAATTTACTTATACTTCAACACTCCCTCTCACGTGTAGGCTCCTTTAGGCCTAATACGTGGAATAGAAGTGGACTGCAATTATTTTTTTTAATTGCGTCAGCCGGGTCTGGAACTCGGGACCTCTTGGCTCTGATACCATATTGAGTTTCATGCACCAACTAATTCACCCAAAAGCTTAAGCTGATGAGGAAAGATGGGTAATTTACTTATACTTCAACACTCCTTCCCGATCAAATACCTAGGAGGCTAGGACACCCGCTCTCCCTCACCCGACTTAGGAGAGTGGACTTCCAGCCTTCCTCTACTAGACAAGGCCGGCCGCCGGAAGATTGGCGAGCTGGCAGGGAAAGCAACTCACACCGGCAGGAAGAATGACGCTAGTGAAAATGGTGCTCTCCTCGCAACCGCGAGGCATCTTAAAAAGTTTAGATAAAAAAGAGAGGAGGTGTTTCCTCTGGGACGGAAGCGAATCCATTTCAGGAGGAAAATGCAACGTCAACTGGAACCGCTGTTGAATAACTTCACCGCACCAAATTATATATAGCTCTAGTTTTTTTTTGAGTCGATTTAGTATGTCCTTGTTTTCTGCATTCAATAGAGATAGAAAGTTTAGTCTTTTGTTTATCTCAATTTCAAATGTAACAGATCATACGGATCACGGAAGATGTGTTTTGATCCTGTGATTTGATTGTATCTGTAACAGATATTTTGTAATCACTATTGAATAAATAGAGGAAGGGAAAACCAGAAAACGTGCGGCAGTTTTGCGCACGGCAAAAAAAACATGTGTTCTGCGTTGTTCGTAGCCACCGAGAAAGAAGTGATCTTAAGGTTACTGTTCCCCATCCAGGATGGAGGCAGAGCCGAAGTTCAGAGCGGTTTCGAAGACCTACGGCGATGCAATGTGGCTTGAGATCGATGTCTCCTCCAACCATTCGTACCACTGGCAGCAACGGCCAACGAGCAATGATGTCGGTGGTGGCCATGACCTTGCGGCGCATGCGGTGCCAAAGGAAGCCGGGGTTACGCTTCGGTATCCCATCCTCACGCGATCCAACTACAATGATTGGGCTCTCCTAATGAGAGTCAATCTCCAGGCTTAGGGAGTCTGGGAAGCAATCGAACCTAGCGGCGCAGAGTACTGATTGGATCGAATGGCTTTAGTGGCGATCTTGCATGCTGTTCCATCTGAGATGCTTGCTTCATTGGCCACAAAGAACATAGCAAGGGCAGCTTGGGAAGCTATCCGAACAATGCACGTTGGCGGTGATCGCGTTCGCAAGGCAATGGTGCAAACTTTGCGCCGTGAATTCGAGGCCATACGCATGGAGTCAAAAACCATTGATGATTTCTCCATGTGACTTACTGGACTTGTCAATAACATCCGGTCACGAGGAGATGTCCTTGAAGAAGAGAAGGTTGTGAGGAAATTTTTGTGGGTTGTCTCGCAGAAATTCTCACAGATGGCTATCTCGATTGAGCAATTTCTCGATCTTGATAGCATGACAGTTGAGGAGCTTACCGGCTGTTTCAAGGCCGTCGAGGACCGATGGGAGACCAGAGAGAATGGCGATAGAGGAGGTCGTCTTCTGCTCGTAGAGGAAAAATGGGCTGCACGCTCAAGAAGAAAACACTGAAGTTTCTCAAAGGGTGGTGGTCAAGGTGCGAACCATGATCAAACTCGCGAGAAATCAACCTGGCAGTCCAAGGGAGGCACTGATGCGCAGTCAAGGGGAGGCACCGATGTGAAGGATGCTGGATCGTCAACTGCAAGAAGACAGAAGCCAAGGGTAAAGTGTTTCAATTGCAGTAACTTTGGACACTTTGCAATGGATTGCCGCAAACCGCAAAGGGAGCGCAAGGAACAGCAAGTCAATCTCACTCAAGTGAATGAGGAAGAACCCACTCTCCTTATGGCACAAGTGTGCAGTCTTACTGAGATAAGGGAGGAAGAACATGAAGAAGTATTCCTCAATGAGGTACATGCACAGGCTTTCTTGGGGCAAGTAGATGAGGAACATGAAGGGCCCTGGTATTTAGATACTGAAGCAACAAACCATATGACCGAAGCCAAGAAGAACTTCACTGAACTTGACACAATGATTAGGGGTTCGATAAAGTTTGGGGATGGCTCAATCGTTGAAATCTGCGGAAGAGTCACCGTGATCTTCACAGTCCAAGGAGGAGAGCACAGAATGCAGACTGATGTGTATTTTATTCTGAAGCTCCGCAACAACATCATAAGTCTTAGACAGCTGGATAAACGTGGCTGTCAAGTGCTTATCCAAGATGGTGTTCTGACGATATGTGATCGAGAGAAGCAGCTTATTGCCGAGGTGAGAAGATCCAATAACCGGTTGTATATGCTCCATCTTAGTTTGGTCGAACCAGTTTGTTTGGCAGCTCGGTGCACGGAGGAGGCCTGGCGTTGGCATGCTAGATATGGTCATATCAATTTTCGAGCATTACACAAGCTGGCTTAGGAACATATGGTGCACAAATTGCTAGAGATATGCACCACGGAGGAGATCTGTGATAGTTGTCTTGCAGGGAAGCAAAGAAGAACACCATTCCCACATAAGACAAATTTTCAAGCTGTTGATTGGCTTGAACTGCTGCACGGAGACTTGTGTGGTCCAATTTCACCAGCCACACTAGTAGGGAGAGGCTACTTTCTTCTCCTTGTCGACGATCATACCCGTTACATGTGGGTATCCTTGCTGAGCACAAAAGATGAAGCTATAGAGGCAATCAAGAAGTTCCAAGCTGCAGTAGAACTTGAGAGTGGAAGCAAACTCAAGGTGTTTCATACAGATCGTAGAGGTGAATTCAACTCAAGGGAGTTTGGCCACTATTGGGCAGAGCAAGGTGTTACTGGGCATCTGATGGCACCATATTCCCCACAACAAAATGGCGTCGTTGAATGGAGAAATCAAACAGTGTTTGGCATGGCTCGAAGCATCATGAAGGCAAAAGGTGTTCCGGAAAGATTTTGGGGCGATGAAGCTGGCACTGCAGTTTATATATTGAATCGATCTCCAATTGCAAGTTTAGAAGGTATGACCCTATATGAAGCTTGGCATGGGAGATGTCCCACCGTACATCACTTCCGTACTTTTGGGTGTTTGGGTCATGTCAGAGTTGTAAAACCGAATTTGAAGAAGCTTGACGACCGGAGTATTCCAATGGTGTTCATCGGTTACAAAGCTGAAAGCAAGGCATACATGAAATTTGATTCTGTTGGAGGCAGGCTACACATCACACAGATGTTGTATTTGATGAAGAGCAAGTTGGGACTGGAGCAAGACAGAAGTTGAGTTGGAAACATCTGTGCCAAGGGAATAATTCTCTACTTGTTATAGCACCAGTCAGGCTGCAGAAGATCAACACCACGAAAGTTCGAAGGTCTCAACACCAAGTCATGGATTGGATGGTGGGGAACAAACGCTGATGTCTTCAGCAACCAAAACACCTGTGCTACCGGTTGTACCGCAGGGAGTGCAGTGGGCAACCCACCAAGTAATGTGTCATTAGAAATCGAGGATAGGCCCAGACAGTACTTGGCACTTCAGAACCTTTACGACAATACTGCAGTTCATGATTTAGCTAACCCATCTAGTGACATGTGCCTTCTCACCTCCGGTGAACCTGAATCCTTTGGAGAGGCCAAAGCTTAGAGGTGTTGGAGAATGGCCATGAGAGAAGAGATCAATTGCATTGAAGAAAACATGACTTGGAGTCTTGTTGACTTACCAGTTGGGCACAAACCCATTGGGTTGAAGTGGGTTTTCAAAGTCAAGAAGGAAGCCCAAGGAAATGTTGTAAGGCATAAAGCACGTTTGGTAGCCAAAGGTTATGTCTAGCAGCATGGAGTCGATTTTGAAGAAGTATTCACTCCCGTGGCGAGAATGGAGTCAATGCGCCTGATGCTAGCACTTGCAGCTACACAAGGTTGTAAGTCCACCATATGGACATGAAATCCGCGTTCTTGAATGGAGAATTACAGGAGGAGGTGTGTGTGTCAACCTCCGGGATTTGTGGACAAAGCCAATCCTCACAAAGTGTTGCGGCTCAACAAGGCGCTATATGGATTAAGGCAAGCACCACGTGCTTGGAATGAGAAGCTTGATAGCAGCCTTTCCTCTCTCGGGTCTCAGAAAACTGCATCAGAACATGCTGTGCATAGAAGAGGAGAAGGGGAGGTGCAATTGCTTGTAGGGGTATATGTTGACGACCTCATAATCTTGGGTCCTCAGGCTGAAGTCGTTCGACAATGTGTGCAAGAAGGAAACATAGACATCGGGTTCATTAGTTCTGAAGAATAACTTGCTGATGTGCTAACAAAATCGCTTGGGCGAGTTCAATTTCAGAAATTGCGAAGCAAACTTGGGATGATCAGGTGCAGCGAAGTTAGGGAGTGAATGTTGAATAACTTCACCGAACCAAATTATAGCTCTAGTTTCTTTTTGAGTTGATTTAGTATGTCCTTCTTTTCTGCATTCATTAGAGATAGAAAGTTCAGTCTTTTGTTTATCTCAATTTCAACCGTAACAGATCATACGGATCACGGAAGATGTGTTTTGATTTTGTGATTTGATTGTATCTGTAACAGATATTTTGTAATTGCTACTGAATAAATAGAGGAAGGGAAAACCAGAAAACGTGCGGCAGTTTTGCACACGGCAAAAAAAAAAAAAAAAAAAAAAACTCTGTGTCCTGCGCTAGTCTGTAGCCACTGAGAAAGAACTGATCTTCAGGTTACTGTTCCCCATCCGGGACGGAGGCAGAGCTGAAGTTCAGAGTAGTTTGATTGCCGGTTACTTTAACAACCGCGTTTGCAGACCAAAGCGGCTTAGCGTCCTGGCATACTTGACCTTGAAAATTTTGCAAGAGCGCTGCATTTTCGCTGGCTGTGGCAAGCAGTGGCGTAGCTATGATCAAAATCCTGTGGGGTCAATTCCTTCAAAATCTCTAAAATTATGTGGATTTCTATGAAATTTTCAACAGTAAGAGATCTGTTTTGCAAAATCCTGTGGGGTCAATTGACCCCACAGGGAAAGCCTCCCTCCGCCATTGGTGGCAAGCATGGAAATCGGATCAAAAACCTTGGGTGTGACGAGACGGATTGCCAATTCTTTGTGGCTGCTACAACTATATAACTTTGGGGAATGGAACAAAGGATCTGTTCTGGCACTCGGCATGGCTAGGTGGAAGACGTCCTAGATCATGTCTGCCCGCTTCTCTTCGCTCTCTCCAAAAGAAAGAACAGAACTGTCCATAATGTGCTACTCAACGGGAATTGGATACATGATCCAGCAATCAATCAGGCAACATCGGGAGTGCATTTTGCAGATTTTGTTCAGCTTTGGGAGACTACAATCAATCAATCTGGACCCTAATTTGCCAGATGACATAACTTGGAAACTCACCCCACATGGCGAATACACTCCAAGCTCGGCTTAGCAGGCGCAGGTCCTAGGCTCCACAGAGACAAATGAAATATATCGTGATAAAAGTATAGTGTTTGTGGAAAACTTACGTCAATGATTTCCCTACAAACAGAATTGATGGAGAAACAGCTGCGTACACGCAGAAAGCTATGTGAACCTGTTTGGAGTCAGCAAGAACAGGTGAGATTCTTATCCCCAATAAAACAAACAAGTAATGTGGCATACGTACGTGAAATACATTCTATTTTGCAGCAATGTTACAGGGAACTCACCAAGTAGAACAGAAAAAACCATCCAAATTTCAGAGCACTCTCATTCCTGTAATATTTGTTGTAGACAGAAAACTATGAGACAATGTGATGATTACAGTTTAAACACAAAACATCAGATTTTCATTAAAACATATTGTAAGACAAGTGATGTTACATTTACCTCATGGCACGGTAAAGTGGTCGGTACCACAGATAGTATGCACCTGGGCATCCAAGAATGAAGTAGATGACTGCAAGAAACCAGATCTTAGGACCTGCATCCGGGAACAAAGAAGCACAAACAGATAAGCATTCAGTGATTATCACTACATATAGCACCTAGGCTATATGCTGTAGTTGATACGATCGAATAGTCTCAAATACGAACACGAATCTATATTTTTAAAACGAATACGAATTCTAATATTCTCAAATACAGATACGAATATTCTTGAATACGAATATGGATATTTTCGAATACGGATTTTCTCATATACGAATATTGGATAAAACGGATTCCTAGCGGTTTTGCCGATTTTTCACCGGTTACCGGTTATAAACCGCCTAAATTCAAATTTGAATCACAAAATTCGTACGGATTTTCTATGGGTTCTAGAAACAGATCGAATACGAATCGAATAGTCTCGAATATGAATACGGATACGAATATTCTCGAATACGAATGCGAATACGAATATTCTCAAATACAGATACAAATATTCTCGAATACGAATACGGACATTTTTGAATACGGATTTTGCTTACCATATTCGCGTTTTCTCGGATACGAATATAGGATAAAATGAATTATCCGTTACCATTTTCCACCCCTATGTAGTTCCATAAAAAAGATGCTGTATCTCTTTAACAAAAATGCTGTACAAAAAGAAAACTATATGGGCTTACCTTCTCCTTTAATCCAGGCTGCAGTAACACAGATGATGTTCCAAAACAGGCACAGTATCAATCCTACCAGAAAGAGACAAGCAAACAGATTACACCCTTGTGTATCACAAACAGACATAGTGAAGTAATTTTATGGAGAATGGAATGAGTTAATACTTCCTATTTACTTGCTTTATCCAGTGGCTGTGATCAGAAATAGGAGGAATGCTGTTTAAGTACAGGTCAAAGAACACATACCTAAGAGTGAGGCAAAGGCGACATACTGGGTTCTTTGCAAGTGGACAGGTATCTCATTGCCAATATCATGGTGAATGATGGGGAAAAACGGAGGCCAGTTTTTCTCTTCCAAGACAATTCCAGCTGTGAAAGAAAGAAGAGCAACAATGCTAAATTACAGGAAGTTAAGGCGAAGCACAAGAAGGAACAAAATAATGACAGAAGAACAAAAACAGAAATTCTACCTCGAGCTGCAGCCTCTTCCCTCCTTTTGATTTCCTAAATGGAACACACCAAGAATCAGCACAAACAGTGGCAACAATCACATGCAGCAATTGCAGGATCTGCATTTGATTCAGTTACCTTCTCTCGCCTGTTTAACTCAGCCTCCTTGGCAAGAAGTTCCTTCTCTCTTGTCTTCATGTCCTGTGTATAATAAGCAAGCAAGAAGGGTTTACTACTCTCAAGATTCATGCCAATATCATACTAGTTACATCAAAGTACTGAACTCTAGAAGGTATTGTAATGACCTTGTTTGTGTCCATGGGAATATCCACTGGGGTAACGAAGTCATTGTAGAAGTCTGCTGGCTCAGGAGGAAGAGGCGAAAGGCGGGTGCTGGGAGGAGTAGGGCGTGATTGCTGCATCAAGGTGATGACATGTTCATATGATCAGCCAGATAAGGAAGCATTTTAACTTTGGTCAGGGAAATTATATGCACTGCAGGAATGCAGGCTCACCGTTGTGTAGAATGCACCTCCGGAATAGCTGGATTGAGCAGCTGATGCTCCTCTAGTAGCTTTGTCCTGTTACAGGAGCAGTATGAGTCAGTTCCGTACAGAAAAGCAATTCCTCACATGTCTGAAGAATTATTTTGTTTCGGTTTTCTTTGACCAAATCTAGTTCAATTATACTTTTGAAAGGCAACCTTCTTGCAGAAGCAACCACCCGTTCCTTATGCTTAGGGCATAATAACTGAACAGTAAGAAAAATAATAACTGGTGTTGAACACAAACTAGCTTATCCGCTCATTTCGGCTTGAGTTTCTGACTTATTTTTCACTATTCAACAATTTCGTCTTTTTCTGGTATTTTTTTTAGCTTTTTTGTCGGTTCTTTTTTTTTCCCGTATTCGTTTGTATTGTTCGTGACGGGCTAATCTGTTTTTTCTATTTTTAAAATTTTTAAATTTAATTACGTCAACTAAGCTACCGTCAGCTACAGTGTTTTTTCAGTCAGCTACAGTATTTTTCAGCCATAACCCACTCAAATTAAGCCCTTTTGAGCAGATGTCTATTCTGAACTCCGGTTTCCCCATATTCAACTATTACGATGTACCCTGTGTGTCTATTCTGAACTCCGGTTTCCCCATATCCAACTATTAGGATGTACCCTGTGCAACCTTTCTTTATTTTCTTTAAGCTCTATTGTGATTTACAAAAGTATTCCTGGGTATATACAACAAACACAAGTCTGTTCCAGCTGTACTAATCAATCAACTTATCAGTTCTAGGTGTTTGTACAACAAAAGATATGCAGTGAGCTCCAACACGCAATCGATTATATATACATATGAAGCAACTCTTATGGCACAAGGAACAGGGCTCACAAGCAACCAGCAAGCTACAGTCGAATGAGGAAATAAGGCCCGTAAATCAACGCATGAATTTCGAATGAATTTTGTTGTAAATAATTTTAATCCACCATAATTCCTTCCAAGGCAGTTCAGCAAAGCTCCAGGCATCCATGTTGCAATGAATTCATATGGCAAAAAGACCAACTCATCAGCCTAATTAAAGTGCAATCACAAAGCCTCTCCAACCACAGCTACACCATTTTCCGTTTGGGAGTTTTGGTGCAACTAAGCTCTGAATTAAGCATGGCGACAGAAGCAAGGAGTCTAGCAGTATTCAGCAACAGAAACAGCTATCTAAAAAAACAACTAAAGGGCCAAATTAAGGAGAAATCAAACAGGGGGCTGATTGATTTTTGATGAAACAGGAGCGGCGGTGGAGGAGGAGCTGGAGCTCGCCGGCGACCTTACCGCGAAAGGGTTGACCTCGTCGCCGCCGCCCTCCTCGAAGGGGTTGTCGTACCTCGACCTCCCCGCCATGGATCACCCTCTGACCGATACTCGATCCTCCTCCCCTCTCTTTTCCGTCCTCTTGGCTTTGCTCTGCCTGTGTCGAGGTCAGCAAAGAGGAGCAGGTGTGACAAGAGAAGCAGCAGCCCAATTAGACCTTAACGCCTCATTAATTCTACGCAAGTAGTAGTTGGTCCTTGCAAGAAGTTGCATCATCACATCTAGAACGAGTAGCAGTACTATAAACTACGGAAATTTTAGCGGACTGCGAGTGGATTTGTCCGGCCGTCGTGTTTACTTTTATTGCCGTCAAACACGTCAGCCATCCAGCTGATGGACCTTTTCTTTTCCACGAGATAATTGGTTTTTTTTAGGACTCTAAACGTTGGGTTTCGTATATTTAGGACTCCAAACGTTAACTTTACAAAATTAGTACTTATATCATTGACACTTTGATTTCTATGATATTATACCTTATTTATTATTTCTTAATCTCTTTTCTTAATGATTGGCATCTAATATGACCCTTATACCCCTCCCTCATTTAATCACGTACACGTGCTTGGGGAGGAGCCTGGTAACTCATGATTGATGCAAAAGATGGGAGCTAGCAACAACTGTGTAGAATGCTGGCTGCCTTCTCTTGATGCAATGGATATCGATCAAGAAGAAGAATAATCCAGGATGGAATGAAGGGTTGCTGCATATCTCGTGTTTGATCTCTCTCTATATAGAGAGAGGAAGCTAGCTCTACGCGACTGCTTAGGCGCGTTATCTTGAGAGGAGAAAAAAGAAATAAAACAGAAACGTTGAGCAGCGGCTGCCTTGTCACCTTGCCGTTGGGAGCGTTCTTATTTTCCCTTATCTGCCATGAACGTTCGCCGTTGGTCGCTGCAAGCCGATGGACTCCCAGGTACGTGTACGTGATTAAATGAGGGAGGGGTATAAGGGTCATATTAGGTGCTAAGCATTAAGAAAAGAGATTAAGAAATAATAAATAAGGTATAATACCATAGAAATCAAAGTGTCAATGATATAAGTACTAATTTTGCGAAGTCAACGTTTGGAGTCCTAAATATGCGAAGCCCAACGTTTAGAGTCCTAAAAAACCAATTATCTCTCTTTTCCACTATACTTTGTCGCCTCCTCTACGCCATCCTTTTCTTGGGGTAAAAGTCAGATTCACTCAACTCATACGCACCCTACTCGTACCATACACACATGTATACACATTCTATACACGCTAAAATTTAAACAGAGACTCAATAACCTTCGAAGCATGGAGACACAATATCCTAATAAATACACATGTGTATATACTCTATAGAGGATACTGTTTACTAGACGAAACCCTAAGAAATGAGAAACACTAAGTTCGATCTCAAGGATCGAACCCAGGTCAGGTTGGGGGTGGGGGGACACCCTCGCCTCCTCCCACCAAGCTACAGCTCAAGCCTCGCCTCCTCTATGCCATCTGGATAGCGATGGCTCACGGGCCTATTCTTTTGAGACTTTGGCTTTTGGCTTTGGGTTTCTCCGAAAGTTGAAATAAACGAGACAACTTCTTAAAGTGGATTTTTAAACTATTTCTTGAGTCCAAAACCGTCTGCTACTATATTAAAAAATACAACCAAAATCTATCAACCGTAGCCCAACAGAATATGACCTAATTTGAGAATCTTTGCCACTGCCTCCCTTGCTGAATTCTCAAGAACACAATCTTCCTTCAAAAAAAAAAAAAAACGGATTGCAACACTGTCACAAGCATTAATCAAGTATATATGCTTACAAAGACCGGAACAGAAGTATATATGCGTGATGCAACAAGCTGCCGAAACGATATGCTAGCAATTAGCATCTGAAGCCACAGCTTGGACTTTTCTCTCTCTCTCTGTTTTTTTTTCTCCTCTTTGCCTTTGGGAATTTTAGTTTCAGATAAGAAAAGAATTTTCAGGAAACAAAATGTCACTGCGACTGCGCTACAGTTTTGAACTTGCGATTTATAAGTACAATAATTCTGGCACTACCAGCAATTATAACTAGTTCACTCGGTCATACAGCAAATTTAATCCACATGCTTGATCTTCTCTCCTGGTTTCAGCTATGAAGGAGGGTGTCAAAACGGTAGACCGCTCGCGGTGCCGCATCGGGCCTCATCTCCGCCTCCCGCCCGGTTCCGCGGAAATTCCAAATATGCTTTCTGCATGTAGTAGCGAATATTTCCCAAGATTAATTTGGTTTGTGAAAAATTGTGTGTTATTAGTTGTATGCCTACCTGCATGACCCATATGCTCAGCAACGCCTCAAGGACAAACATCGCGAAGCCCAGGAACTAGAATATCTGAAAACAAGAAATAGTGCGTTCAATTATGTAAGCTTTGAAAGGGATCAGTGGTTCCAGACTGATGGAACTAGTGCCACTAACGCTGTCAATCTTTATCACTCCCTGCAACTAGGCCTTGTCTGAAGAATATGGGTCACAGTTTATTGACAGAGGGACTAAAAGAGCATTAGTTTTATAGAACACTCGCTTTTTTTTTTTGATCTAGTTTGAGTTGGTGGTGAGCGGCGGTGCCCCCGCCCTCCCCCGCGCACGCCCTCCCAGCTCGCCTCCGGCGGCCGCGGCTCACGTGGGGCGGCACCGGAGGGCGTGCCGGATCGGCGCGCTTCAGATCCGGTCCTTCCGGCGGGGAACCGTGGCTCTTAAGGCCGCCCTTTAGGTTGCCGCCTCGCCGGCTTCTTCCCGGCGGGGCCAGCCGGTTCCGCGGGGCGATCGGCGGACGGGCGGCGCGCGGCGGTGAGGGTGATGAGCGGCGGCGCTTCGGCTGCTTGGAGAAGGAAAGAAGAGTCGGAGTTGGGGTCGGGGTCGGGGCCGCCGGCCTGCTCCGACGCGACGCGGGGTCGGGGAGCCGAAGGCCGCTGGTGGACCGGATGAACTTCGCTGCTTGGGGGATTGGCCGAATCGCTCAGCACCTCGCCGTGTACTTTGGAAGACGACGAGGTAGGGTGGGCGCCCACCAGCTGTTCGACGTTTTGGGTCACCGGGTAGGTTCAAATTGCAGGTGCGTTTGGCTGAGCTTTGTCTTCTTGTTTAGTTTCCGGTGAGTGTGTGCCTGGGTTTGGGTCTCCTTCGGAGCTCTGTTGTGTAGCTCAGTGAGCTCGGAACGAGCGTTCGCTCGTTGTTCTGTGGGTGTTTTGCATAGTTTTTTTGCTGGTCCTGTGGTGAGTGCCTGGAGTTGGAGCATTGTAGGTGCTCAGCTCTGTGATCTCTGCTTAAGTTTTTGCCCCATGAAGGGGGAGGTTTGCTCCGGGGATCAGCTAAGTGATGATTGGAAGACGGTGTTGCCCCGGCGACATTCTGCACCATATCTCCTAACGACGTCTGATCCGCTAGACGGCATGAGACGTTCGAAGGGAGGGTCAAGGTTCTGGCCGCTCGAGGGGGAGAGTGGTGAGGACAGTGACGATGAGGCTGCTAGTCAGCGCTCCACTGGGTCTGAAGAGGATTTCATTAGAGATGCGTTACAGGTTGGCTTCTCGGTCGATGAACTGATCAGGGCCGAGGAACGCCTATCTGAGAATGTCTCCTCTCCAGCTTTTGGTTCTGTTGGCAGGGGTCCGGGTCATGCCCCTCACCCTCGCCCGTTGGCTTCGAGAATTGTAGAAGCGGTGGCAGACTTGCGTCTGGCCTCAAGGCCCAAGTCTTGGAAGGGACCTTTACCCAGACCGCGTGTATCTCCGATTAGAAAGTTGGGGGATGTTCTGGTTAAAGATTTGAGAGGCCCTGACCGGGAATCGTGGATAGTTGATGCGAAGTAGACGATGTCGCTAGTTGAACACTCGCGCCAATGCACGAACCCTCAACTCTTCGGAATACGCCCAAAACACACCGGATAATTGTTCGTCGCGAGACCACAAACGACGAACGCCAAGTCCCCAATTCCCAATGGAACGACGGCTTGACCTTGAATTGCAGAACGAACCATGGATCGCCTAGTTCTCTCTCAAAGTCCTCGCATGAACTCTGGTATTGAAAGAACAAGCAATAGCTATGTTTCAATCTTATGCATAAAATTCGTCTCCCCCTAAAGGCTGCCAATACAAGGCTTATATAGCCCTTTGGGACATCCATATGGTCCCCAAACCAAGTACAACTCAACCCTATATGGTTTTGGATACAAACTCTCACAAAAAGGAAACTATAATTTTCACCCGTCATATTGTTTTGGGCATAAATTTTATGCGTGATGAATTTGAAGGTGGGACCAGATCCATTGCCGTAGCCCTTGAAATTATCTTTCCAACAAGTACAAGAACACTTGAATCGGACTCCGTTTGTGAAAGTTATGGCCTTTTTAGTAACTACTTATTAGGCTGTCCTGAACCGAATCCGAATTAAATTCTGAGTTGAATCCGAGTTTGAATTGGGTTGAGCACGTGGGAAGTCCGAATTTGGCTTGAAAATCTTATCCAAAACTTGTAGTTTAAGTCCTTGGGCTTCTCCCCTTTTGCTCTCCCACTGAATGGGCTTCTTTCCTCCTTGATCAGCTGTATGGGCTGCTTGGCTTTCTCCTTTCCATTTCCATGGCTTTGAGCTTTTTGTTCTTGGTAGCAAATATGATTAACCTCCTTGTGCTTCTCCATTGCTTTGGCCCCGGAATCATCATAATATTCAAATTAATCATGTGCGTATCCGCATCATCCTCCCCTTTTTCAAGAAAAGCCGTCCTCGGCTTTTGGTAGCCTGAAATTGTACTAAGCAAAGAATACAACGTATATGCATGGTATATATATTTGTCATCAACACTTCTTTTGCTTAGCATATCAAGAACATATGAAGGTGTAGTAGATAAAAAGAAAAACACATATGCATGGTATATGTATGAATTAATTATTGTGTCATTCTCGTTGTTCCACACAAACCAGTTAATATAACAACAACCATAAGATGTATACATTGTAATATTGCCTTTCATATCATTCTCCCTCCCATGAGAAAAAGTCGTCCTCGACTTTGCTAAGCATATGGATAAGTCATTAATGGGCCAAACTAAATTAAGTTGTTTAAATATGGGGGAGAAAATTTTTAGTTCCTTCTATGCTTCAACTGCGCTACTCTGATTATTTGTACATGATTGTACATTAAAGGATGAATAAGTAGGCTTAAGAAATCTTTAAAAATATGAAGCACTATTGTTGAAACTCACCTCATTGTGATCATGATATGGCACAAAAGTTTGTTTATCTAAAATATGCAATTTCAATTCAACAAGCTTATCACATGTAATGCATATTCGGTAAACATAAAACTTATCATCTATACCATAATTTTCAATCAAATTGAACTTATATGTATATGCATAGGTACTAATTAGTGATTTTAAACACGAAATTTCAGCAACATTCTCAATCACACTAGATAGCTCTCTAGGATCATCAAACATGATATAGCACAAAGAATCACTAGGAGATATTTGAGTAAGAATTTCCTTATGAGTAATCAATTCCACATTATGTAAGTTGAGCAAAAAAATTTCAAAACATGGAATTTTCATTCGCATATTTGAGTTCTCACAAGTACTCACCGTTTCACAATTAATTTCAGCGCCAATATTGTTACCTTTATTGTTCTCCTCAGTTGATATAGGTGTTGTAGGTATTAAATCATCATGATGTAACAACGGGGCAGCAAGTACTTCATCTTCAACCGTGGTTATCTCCTCATCTTTGACTTCCAATGATGCTGGTTGTTGAATGTTTAACTCCTCATCTTCAATTTCAACCTGCACAATGTGAGAAACAACACTAGAAGTAGACATTAATATGTTAGTTTCAAAATCATCCTCACTTTGTCCATCATCTACCTTTTTCTTCTCTTTTGGTGTTTCTCTCACACTCTCAATTGGGATGCTCTCAAATTCACATATGGTGGAATCACACAACTCACTTTTTTCAATATTCTCTTTCCCTTTGGCTATGTGGCTCTCACTCAGCCCTGTCAACTTCTCAAATAGTGAGCGCTTGTAGTGACGAGGTACAAAGCGTGCCCGCAAATGCTGCTTCATCTGCTCCCAGGTGATAATCGGCAACTCATGGCACTCCATGCGCTTACGGATGAACTGCTCCCACCAATGTGTGGCATAATCATCCAAGCCATTGGACGTAAGCAACAGCTTCTTCTCATTGGAATAGTTGTTCATCCGAAATAACTTATCAACTTTCAGCTCCCAAGTGAGGTATTGTTCCACATTTGTACCACCTGAAAATATAGGAAGATTAAATTTGGGCTTAGCGACAAGATCCTCGGCGTCGTCGTGGCAAGGACGCTGCACGTTGTTGCGGTGGTGGCGCTGTCGGTCATCGTAGTCGTCGACGGGGAAATCGTCATACCGGCACAGCCATGCGACGCGCCTGTTGCTGACGTCGCTCCTCATCCAGACGAATAGCACGCTACTCCTCGGTCTCATTGTGCAGAACGATCGAAGGGCCGTGCACACTTGTATCATCAGCTGGTGCACCCCCACATAGATTCTGGTGTGCGAACATGGCACGCAGCTCCAGAAAGTTATTATTGATGGTCGTACGCAATTGTGTGACCTCCTCTCCGGGGTGTTCAGTCCAGTCTGAACTTCCCCGAGCTCATCGCGCACGCCATTGTCACCATCTTGAAGTTGTTTTTGTAGCATCTCGCGCAACTGAGTGTACTCGGTCCACGTAACCGGCGCCTCCGGATGAGGTGGATTCTCCTCGTGACCTGACATGGGAACAACTCACAAAAAAGAAACGAGGTTATATCCGGGTTAGTAAAACAAAAGCTCTCTCTAAGCTTGCAACTCACTGTCCTGAAAACAAGACAAGCTTATCGTTCCAAAGTGAATCAAGGACGGCAAATCGATAATTGTGACAGCGAACGACCTCAACCCGGTAATGTATGAGCGTAACCAAGAGCAAGGGAGTACACAAACGGGTGTAGGTGGAGTTTGGACAGTTATGTGGATATCCTATGCAATCTGATATTCAACGTATTATAAAGCTAAGTAATGATCCAAGCTAGAGTATTTTGCCTATGTGCTAATCAATTGGTTTAAGCGAAGTGTATGAACGCACACGCAACGATAAATGTGACTTAATGCAAACAAAGGAATGAGCTAGAAAGAGACAATCTGAAATTGAGATGAATAACTAGCTCTTTTGCACTAAGTACTAGGATAGACGCTAGCCAATTGCAATAGTTATGAATGTAAGGGCACTAGATTGCTCTATGAGAATAAGTACACAAGCTGAAAATATGAACTAGGGTGTTCCACAGAGTTTCGGCCAACACTTTTTATTTTCATTTTTTCTTGATCAAATCGCAGGAAACTTTCAGGTTTTTTTTAACTATGCCATGGCTTACTCCCTTTTTTTTAAGTTTGGCCGAACTAGTGTTGTCTTCCCTTTGCACAAATTCAAGAATTCAGCAAGCGTAAATAGTGCTCAAGAACAGCCCTAACAGCAATATCAAAAGCTAGTCTCAATTGATTAAAAGATATAAGTGAAGCTCAACTATAGTAATTTTTTCTTTTTGGCTAGCTAGGGTTTGTCACAAGCAGTGATTTTTTTTAAGCCAAACCGCAGCTAACTCTCGGTTTTGAAGGAAGTGGATACTATCACAAACTCTCCCAAAAAGAGAATTTGGATTCAAAAGTAAATGCAATTTACTCTTTTTGGTTGCTAATTGAGGGATTCATTCAGCAATTTTCTAGGGTTTATATGGACACAAAGATCAAGCTACGCAAAGGAAACACATGGATCAGCACTAAAACAAAACTCTAATGGACGAAGACTTAACAAAATGCACAAGAATAAACAGATCAAACTATGGTTTTGGTATTGCAATTTTCGGTTTGATGGACGAAAGGACAGAAAACGAATCTAACTACGGGTAAAGACGTTCTCACTGAGTAAACCTAGAATCTGATACCACATGATACGGGGAGGGGTCCCGATCTTCTCGGTGAGGAATCGTGGATAGTTGATGCGAAGTAGACGATGTCGCTAGTTGAACACTCGCGCCAATGCACGAACCCTCAACTCTTCGGAATACGCCCAAAACACACCGGATAATTGTTCGTCGCGAGACCACAAACGACGAACGCCAAGTCCCCAATTCCCAATGGAACGACGGCTTGACCTTGAATTGCAGAATGAACCATGGATCGCCTAGTTCTCTCTCAAAGTCCTCGCATGAACTCTGGTATTGAAAGAACAAGCAATAGCTATGTTTCAATCTTATGCATAAAATTCGTCTCCCCCTAAAGGCTGCCAATACAAGGCTTATATAGCCCTTTGGGACGTCCATATGGTCCCCAAACCAAGTACAACTCAACCCTATATGGTTTTGGATACGAACTCTCACAAAAAGGAAACAATAATTTTCATCCGTCATATTGTTTCGGGCATAAATTTTTATCCGTGAAGAATTTGAAGGTGGGACCAGATCCATTGCGTAGCCCTTGAAATTATCTTTCCAACGAGTACAAGAACACCTGAATCGGACTCCGTTTGTGAAAGTTATGGCCTTTTTAGTAACTGCCTGTCAGGCTGTCCCGAACCGAATCCGAATTGAATTCTGAGTTGAATCCGAATTTGAATTGGGTTGAGTATGTGGGAAGTCCGAATTTGGCTTGAAAATCTTATCCAAAACTTGTAGTTTAAGTCCTTGGGCTTCTCCCCTTTTGCTCTCCCACTGTATGGGCTTCTTTCCTCCTTAATCAGCTGCATGGGCTGCTTGGCTTTCTCTTTTCCATTCTCATGGGCTTTGAACTTTTTATTCTTGGTAGCAAATATGATTAACCTCCTTGTGCTTCTCTATTGCTTTGGCCCCAGAATCATCATAATATTCAAATTAATCATGTGCGTATCCGCATCAAACCATTTCTCCACTGTTGAGTCATGATGGATTGTTTTTTTTAAGAAGCGAAAAATACAATTCACTTCTCTATATTCATACTTTTTCATCAGTTGCACTCAAGTTATCTTCTGTAGTTCAAAAAATTATTAGCCTAAGTTCAATTTATGAGCTTTTTTAATAAAAAATACCATTAAGTGCACATGAAGTTAGCATCTACTTTAAAAAATTGCCACCCAATGTTCTATAAGTTTTTATCTACTATCATTGGTGACTAATGCATATGTTGTGTGGCTGAAAAGAGGATTGTGCCTAATTGCATGGAAGGTGAGGCTACAAATTTGGACCCACTCGACGGAGACTACAAAGTGTGCATAGCAATATACAAAGGAAATAAGGAATTGGGCCTTCTTATAACAACCAAGCTCGCTGATAATACCCATCTGTAAAGCAGTTTTTTGAGATGTTAGACCCCCTAATGACTCGATCCAACCTGCCTTAAACTCAAATTCATCTTATGCTCAAATACAATGAATTTAATGCTTCTAAAGCCTATCATAAAGTATTGCAGTTCATGCATAAGTTCTTTGTGACATGTGACTTAAAATTTGTGAATGAGTTTTGCAAATTATTGAAGTTCATGTTTTCTCTACTTGCGGCATGATGCTAGAAGTTTTCAACTACACATTGAAAACATTTGAGGCTCACATAAAGACTTGGTACATGCAACTTGAGTTTGACCAAAAGCATATGGAAATTGGTTCAAGTCCGTGTTGCCATTTGTATAGTATGATTCTAAAAGGTTGGCAGATGTGTTCCATGACCTATCGAGAATCTCATACTATCCTTGAATCCATAATATTCAAAGTGCAACCTTGTTATGAAATTGCTCAAAGAAATATGCATGCTTTACACTCCTTTGATATATACTTAGGTTGCTGGTGCATTTAGTGAGATTAGTTGATTTAGGCCTTAATTGATGAAAACCAAATTGTTTACACTCCTTTGATATAGACATAGGTTATTGGTGCACTTAGTGAGATTAGTTGATTTATTCCTTAATTGAGAAAAACCAAATTGTTTACACTTCTGCATTGTTAAATTTGGTTATAGCCTAGAGAAAAAAAATAAAACCCCTATCACCCCCTTTCATCGGTCTTCTTGATCTTACAAGTGGTATCAGAGTTTGATCTATCATGTTATTAGACTTCACCGCCTAGAGAGTAAAGGATGACGACTAGTGATACAATACACTTCGGTGAGACACCTTTATTTGATGGCACATATTATGCTTATTAAAAAAAATCCGCATGCCATGTTACTTTAAGGTCATAAGTCCTAAAATATGGCGGATTATAGATGTGGGCTTTTCTCCTCCATTGGATCCTCTTGCTCCAACATATGAGGGAGAGAAATACTTACATCTTGACGATCAAACAATTAACGCTTTATTAAGTGCTTTGAGTGTAGAGATGTTCGATGTCATATGTAATTTCAAGAGAGCTCATGAGATGTGGATATATCTTCAAGATAATTATGAAATATCTACCTCAACTAAAGAAGATTGCATACAAGAATGAATGTCGGATGAAGAATACTCAACCTCTTGCTCCGACGATGAAGAATCCACTAGCCTCTCCATATCAACTCATTGCCATATGTATAAGGTAATAAAAAGGTAAATAATAATAATGACAATGATGAACTTACTTTTGATGAGTTGATGGATATGTTAGAGGACTTAAATGAATACCTTGGCAAGGAGAAGTCAGAATTCAAAGTCTTGAAAAAAGAATTTCTTTCACTCAAGAACTCTTTTGATGAGCTAAAGGAAGCTCATGAGACTCTCCTTCTCAAGAATCTCTCTAAGTCCAAGATGGATATTGGCATTACACGCAATTTATCAGATGATATGCCATGTGTAGCTCCTAACCCTTGCGTGCCATCTAAGATTAGCATGTACACCTCTTATGATGATTTGTTTGACATACCTTGTTGTTCCAAAATAGATGCTTCTATTTTGTCTATATCTTGCGATATTAACCTTGTAGAGGAAAACAAGAGGCTTAAGGCACAAGTCATCAAATTGGAAAATAACTTGGAAAGAAGCTACAAAGAGAAGGCCTCTTTTGACAAGCTTTCGAGCAGTCAAAGAACGGCAAATGAAAAGAGAGGTGTTGGCTTCATCTCCAAGAACAAGGAGAATAGAAAGACACGGCACAATACAAGACACACGAAAAATTTCAAGTAACATGATTGCAACAAAACATCACATTGTCTCAAAATGCCCCCAACAAGATAGACCACACGACAACATCTTCAAAAATGGGGCAAGCTGGCAATAAGCAAGCTATCAAGACAAGAAAGGGAATGAAAGACATACTTACTATAATTGCCACAAGAAGGGACACTATGCCTCTATGTGTCTAAAGAAGATGGTGAGGAAGCATGTGTCATCAACAAAGAGCCAAAATGGCAATAAACTAGAAAGATGACTATGGGTGGAGCAAAACATCAAATGTGCAACAATTGCCAGGAAAAGAGACATTTTAGTAAGGATTGTCCCATAGGTATCACTCTTAAGCCCTCTCTTTATAATGAACATTATTTGCTTAGGAAGAATCAAAATGGCAATGTATTTGATAGATATGTTAGTTTACCTAAATCTACTAGTAGGGCCATTTGGGTCCCTAAATCCATTATAACTAACATCCAAGGACCCAATCGAGTTTGGGTACCAAAATGTATTTGATTGTATAATAAGTGCTTGAAGATACATTACAAGCTTGGATCTCTCATCAAGAGGTGGACTTCACCATAAGTAAATATGGAATCAAGCTTGAAGATCAACATCTCACATCTTGAGTTAATGCTATCTCAGTAACAATCATTTAAATTGAAGTATGTAGCCCTTACCATGTATAGATTGCATTATATGAAAATATTCTTCAAAATTGTGTTATTACTCTCATTCGAAAACTCCTTTGTTCGCTTTTTGAGCAAGATGGGTGTGGCACATTAAGGGGAGTGCTAAATCATAATCATGTATACCACATCCCTAAATGTGCCCAAATGAATTAAGTGCTAATATTAATTTTCAAAAGTAAGCCAATTTAGCCAAGAACAAAATTCTTTATAACTATTAGTTTTATCTTGGAAAACTAGTTCCAAAAAGCATATAAAAACTTTGCAAATGTTTTCAAAAGGTTTTGGTTTTGTAAAAACTAATTTCAAAGGAAAAATGAGATTTTGGCCCAAAAATATAGTTACCAATATCTTGTTTTGGTTTTAAACTTGTATTTTTTTAACGGAATTTAATCTTGTATTTCACGTAAAGGTGAATGCAAAGTGTTTTTGCAAATAAATCCAAGATGAAAAACCTAAAGTTGGTCTTTCTTAACAATTCTTGCATTTAAAAGTTTCTTAAAAGACCAACCTATCAAAAGTTATTTAATTTTGAAACTCACCCAAAAATCTTTTTGACCTATATCGGTCATATTCTAGCGCCATGTGAGTTTTACCTCTCGAACCAGATCTTTTAGTATGTCGTGGTTCAAAATGGTATTTCAAATTCATACAAGCCATTCAAATTGAAGAGTTTTTATTTGGTTCATTTGGCATTCATAGAGTGAAACGTCTTGTAATATACAAGTTTAGTTTTTCAAAAGAGCATTTTTGGTCAAAAATCCAATATCTTGTTTAAAGGAAAAGTTTGTGAAAAATCGCATAAATATACTTAAATATGTATTTAAAATGTTTTCCCATGCATTTAGAATAAAAATCTATTATTTAGAAATAAAATAGCAAATTCAGCCTCAAAATGATTTTGTTTTTGGATTAAAAGATGTATTTCCGTAAATCAAAATCTATTGAGTTTTTGAAAATTTGTCAATACCAAACTCATGGGGTTGGTTATTTCAAATATTTCTCTAGTTTAAAGTTTTTTACAAAAGACCAACTGTTGAAAAGTTATACCCATTTGAAATTCGTCGAAATCAAAATCGGTGCGATGCAGTCTGGAACTTGACCATGGTCGAAGCCAACGTAGTCGTAAAGCTAATCGACATTCTAGACAGAGATTGCACTGACTACCGACTACTTCAGTTCAGATTCAACAGAAGAATGCCAAGAAACAAAAGCTCTGAACATTGCCGAGCGGTAGCATAGTGCGAAGCGACCGAAAGACTGAACGAAGTCGAAAGCAATGCGCTTCAGTCTGGAACTCGACCATGGTCGAAACCAACGTGATCGTAAAACCGATCGTGGCCCAGACAGCGAACAGTGACACCGACTGATTCAGATCAAAATGAAAAACAAAGAATACGCGGTGATCAGAAGTTTGAATGTGGTAAAAAACAACACGCTTCAACCTGGAACTCGACCATAGTCGAAACCAACGTGATCGTAAAATCAATCGACTTTCCAAACCAAGATTTAACTAACTTCTGACTGCTTCAATTCAGACTCAACGGAGTAATGAGAAGAGATCGAAAGATCTGAACTTGGTCGAAAAGAGATGCAATGTGGTCGAAATCTTGACCGTGGTCGAAACTAGAAGGAAGAACAGAGAAAGAATAGAGAGCGCATGACCACAAGATCCAAACTCCACATAACTTTTGATTAAAAGATCAATTGACCATGAAACTTTGTACACAACATGGTTAAGGTCTCAAGAGGTTGCTCTAATCTTTGATCGAAAACTTAGCCCCAAAATTGAGAGCTTTATGATATTTCACCAAGCGCACACAAGAACTGAAACCGTAAAATCAAAAAGATAATTAGACCATGCCCGTGGGAATAGAATAGCCAAGATAGCTTTGAGAATGATTCCACAACACCCAGCAAGTCAGATTGTCAACAAGACAAGCAAGAACTTCCTCTTAGATCAAGACGGGAAAGAAACAACCAAAGAACAAGAAGAATAGAGGAAGAACCAAATCGAATCCAACTCAATCTGATAAAAACTACACATGCAATAGATAGAAACTTGATGTAATGATATAATGATTGGTTTCACAGCCACTCCCCTTAGGAGGACCAAGCACTAAGCCTAGAGCCAACACCCACTCTCTAACCTAACACACATGGAGGGAGAAAGAGCTAGCCACCACCAGACCTAAGTCACGGTCTATCTCTCAACCTCAACTAACTCTTGCCTCCTCTCCCCTTTTTATAGGCTCACAAATGAACCTTAGATCTAGTGGATCCAACCATTAGTCCAACCGGGGATAACCCGTTAACCCCACCTAACACTGGGTTTTACTCATGCACACTTCTCAAAGTAGCTTACATGTGGCCCCTAATGACTTGTCGTCAAGCCTCTCACACATTCGGATCCCACCGAACCATCCTCGCTTGCAAATGACCCAAGTCACCTGGCACACCACGTGCTTCTCCTCGTGCATGACGGCACCCGGCATTCTTGACCGTCTGGACCTTGACTCCTCCCCGAGCCTAGTCCAGGCCCCCCTCGCTGTTACCTGTCATGTCCACCACCGGTAGCTTTCACTCTAGTTCCTTGTCGTCCCAGCTTGCAACCACCTCACCAGCCTTGATCATATTCGGTGTCTCCTTGACCGTTCTAGACCTCAACACCTCTCTGTGCCTAGTCCTGGTCCTCCTACGCCTTACCACGACCTAGCTCCAAAATCCTGCAACCAACACCAATAAGCAATCCATCGTGTAGTACCACACGATACATAAAGATCATCAATTTGCGCAATCAATATGAATACACCCAAATTACTGATTCTAATCCTAGAACCAAGCAATAACCTCATGTGCATAAAACAACAAACACCCTAGTTAACCCTAATCAGAACACCAATATTCTAGTGAACAATCTCAGCCCACCAACTGGTCTGGTACGACTTACGACCACTCGGATGCACAAGAAATGATGTACTCGTAGCTCATGAGATCCTACTAGCAGTCTATGACCATGTAGCAGATGCTATGACCATGGAGAACACAAGCTACGACTACCGTACAGATCGCTATGACTACCTAAACAATGGCTACGGCTTACCAAACCAGGTCACTACGACCTATGACTACCACAACCGATAGCCACGATCACCGATCACACAGGCTTTGACTTACCACTTACGACCAGGATGTAAGCTACAACCATCGATCACCAGGATATGACTTCTGCAACCGATTGGTATGACTATCAACCGCATTTAGCAAACGCTATGACTGCTTATGACCGATTGCTATGACCATCAAACACTTAGCTTACGACTACCGATCACGACCAGCAAAAGCTACGATCACCGCTCACAAGTTATGCACTGTGCTCTTTCTATCCTAATCTATTGTATAAAATGTGTACCCATTAATGCCGTATCCTTGCTATGTTACAACTGTAAATTTTGGCCCTCTTGCCAACCATTGCAGTATTTCACTTCACAACCTCCCAGTGAATTACACTCTTAACCATTTGTTGAACCGACGATTGTGCTGTCTCATGATCCAATCCTCCGATCGGCTAGGATTCCCTTGGCATAGCTTGCCTTTATGCTTTTCAATATATGGGGACACTTCAGTTATATGTTTCAAGACTGTGAAATGGGCTTGAGTGTACATATCCAGCTCAAGAGTTATTGCTTTCTTTCCGATGGTCTCGATACCCTCTAGCCTCCCCTCGTGATGAGATGGAGGCACACCTACTAGTTCAACCTAAACCTTGTAATCGATGCAGAACTCAATAACCTCTTTGGTTGCATAACCTTCAACGATGCTGCCCTCCGGCCGAGATTGATTGCGTACATAGGACTTGAGAATTTCCATGTACCTCTCGAATGGGTATATATGACATAGAAACATGAGGCGGCATATCTTTATCTCTTTTACATGGTGGACAATGAGATGGACCACGATATCAAAAATGATGGAGGGAAATACATCTCAAGATGACATAGAGTCGTCACCACCTCCTTCTACAGATTATCTAGTTCATCGGGATCGATGACCTTTTGAGCAATTGCGTTAAAGAAATAACACGGCCTCATGATTGTCGCTCGAATCTTGTTCGACAAAATACTTCTAATTGCAAAAGGAAGCAATTGTGTCATTAGCACATGACAGTCATGTGACTTTATGTCAATTAATTTCAAATCTTCTATGGAAACCAGTTTCTTCATGCTGGCGAAGTGACCGGATGGAATTTTCACACCATGCAAGCACTAAAACATTCAGTTCTCTCAGACTTAGATAGAGTGTAGTAAGATGGGGGAAGGTACGTGCGGCCTTTATCAGTATCTATCAGTGCTAACTTGGTCCTGATGTTCATAGCGACCAAACCACGTTGTGCATTGACATAATCCTTTGTTTTGTCACGAATGTTTAGTAAGAGACTAATCAAACTATCACATACATTCTTCTCTACATGTATGACATCGATGCAATTGTGAATTTTTAAGTGCTTCCAATAAGATAAGTCCCAAAATACTGACCCCTTCTTCCACATGTTCTTCTGACGGGTCCTCAGCTTATATCCATTTCCAAACACAACATCAATATATTTAACCATATTGTACACCTCTTTCCCACTAAAAGGTCTTGGTGTTGAGTCATCCTCTTTATTTCTGTCAAATTATTTCTTCATCTTGTAGTATGGGTGATATCTTGGAAGGAACCTATGGTGACACATGTACATAGTTTTATACGAGTTGTTCAACCACACACTCTTGGTATAATCTAAGCAGTGCGGACAGGCTTTGGCTCCGTTAATATTCAACCCCCATAGGTTACCAAGGGTAGAAAAATCATTGATAGTGCAGAACAACATGGCGCGCAGAGTGAAGTTCTTTTGTTTGTCTGCATCCTATACTGTCGGATCCCAGAGTAACGACTCCGAAACTCTCTGTGTAAGTCGAACTAGTCTAGGAATAGCTAGTGCACACAGCAAAACAAAGATACATATCGAAAGCAAATGTGAGAGACCATGTGGTCGTGACCCCATGTGTATGATGAGTAATTGACTTCGGTTTAGGATAGTCGAGTTTAGTTTATTTGGTCGGACCATGTCGTTTCGTGGTGCAATCGGTTCGGTCGGACTTGGTCAAACCTAGTCAATCGTGTTTAGGATGGGTATTCCTTTGATTCGACGGGCTTGGGCTTTATCATGCCAATTTTGATTACATGTATCGAGCAGTGCTATTTGATGTGTTTTTTGTCTGTGTTGGCTACAGGACATCGAGGCGGAGTCGTGGCGAGACACGGTGGACCGGACTAGGCGCAGGTGGCGCTGAGGTCAGAACGGTCGAGAGGTGTCGAAGACGGCGAGGGCTCAAGGTGGCTGTGAGGCTTGCAAGGCAAGAAAGGAGGAAGCTTCCTGGAAGGTGCGCGAGGGGCGTTTCGGTAAAAACGCAAAGCTGCACTAAAGGAAGCGGGTTGGATAAAGCATCGAGTAGGTGGTGACCTAATGGGTAAAGCATGTGCAAACCCATTAGTGGGAGGCTATAAAAGGAGAGGGAGAGGTTATGCTGAAATTGAGAGAGTGTGTGTGAAAGTTAGGGCTTTAGTTGGTTCTCTCCATACATGAGTTGAAAAGGCTTTAGGGCAGCTCTTGTATTTTATTTTGGGTGTTTCTCTTGAGTTGTGAGATGGGGTAAACTGTTGTAATCATTCCTCTTGTTTAATCATTCATCTCTCTTTGTCTCAATTGAAGAAATTTCAGCATGAATGAAATATGAGAGGTCTTACTTGAGTTGCTCTAGTGTTCTTTTATTTCTCCTGCATTAGTTCCTTGTTGATCTCTTTTGGGTGCAGCATTTTTTATTTTACTTGAGTTTCTCTAGCTTATTTCTTAAAGGATGCTTGCTGTGCCAACAGCTTAAGGGCCTTGTTCCTCATATTATATTGTTTTTCTTCGGCCAAGTGCTAGTCAATTTCCTTGCCCTGGGTAGAGAAGCAAATCCTTGATCTATTCTCCTCTGTTGTGTTTGTCTTTTGTCCCTGCCAATCAAGAACTTTTATTATGTCTTTTTACTTCATGGGAAAGAAGAGCTATTTGTTGTGAAGTTATGAGCAGCAAGCTATGAGTTTTGTTTTTCTTGGTTTGCTTTTTACTCTCAGTTCATTTTTGAAGATTTCGGCCAAGCAGCAGCCTCCTGTTAAAGCCATTCTCCTATGCTCTGTTTGCATTGGCAACCCTCTCAGTTTTTGGCAGCTAGGAGGTTTCATTGCTTTTCGGTTAGGACAGGGAGTAGTTGGCTGTCTTGTTGTTTCCAGAGAACAGCTTTGAGCTGAGAGCTTGTCTCCTTTTTGGCTTTCCTTCTTTCTTTTACTTTAGTTTTTACTCCCTGTCAGTTGGCTGTCCTGCAAGTTAAAAGACATGTTGTTCGGCTGAATTATTTGCAGCTAGGAATGGTGTACACGGCTGCAGCAAAAGAACACTATTTGAAGATTTCGGCCAGCACTCATTTCTCTGCCGTGGCAGCAATTTTTGCGAGTATTCTCTGCCGTGGCAGCATTTGACTGTCGTTTCTTTGCCGTGGCAGCGTTTCTTGTTAGTTCTTTGTCGTGACAACTTTTGCTGCAGTTTCTTTGACATGGTAGCGTTTTTGCTAATTTCCTTGCAGTGGTAGCAATTCTCTACTGTTTTCGTGCCGTGACTTCCGCTCAAGTTCTTTGATCTCTGTTGATTTTCTGTAAGTCTTATTTCTTCATCTTCATAGCTCTCTATAGCTATTGGAGATACTTTTAGGGTTTCCTTAGGGGCGTTTTTTAAAGTCGACATTCACCCCCCCTCTGTAGCCATTTCGGTCCAACAAAATGACCAAATATTAAGCAAATGAGTACGGCCTTATGGCCAAGTCTTACGTTGATAAATCAAATAAAAAGGAAGTTAACAGCGGAAATAAAATGATAACTGGCGAAGCCCAACTGCCTGCCCACAGGCAAATGACTTGTCAGACCCAGATTTTATAATCCGGAATCCACTGTGTTTAACTGCACTATTCCCTGGATCAGTAGATAGTGCACACAGTTACAGTTCCGAATATCAAAGTACATATCAGGTGAAAATGTTAATATAATAGTAGACTTACTCATGGGCCGATTAGGCCGAAATCAATAAATTGCAGCAGCGGAAGAACGAAGCACACAGGTGGGACCTTCAGGACATGCCCACAGGCAGCCAACTGGAGGTTCGCGACCTAGCCCTTGACATCTTCATCTTCTCGGCCAGCTTGTCCAATCTTGTTGCTGAGGCGAGGTAATTTGATTCCTGAATCTGAATTTTGTCGCAAAAGCGAGCGTGAGCACTCCGACCCCGTGCTCCGCGAGCCAATACACAGAATGCAAATAAATAGTATGCATGGCTTAACAAAGGAGGGGCTTAGGTTATTTTATTTTTGCGTAGAGTGCTTTTGAATACAATTACTTAAAAATCCCTAAGACCTAGCAGTTTGAACCAAATCATAATGCGTGAACAGAATGCAATATCTTTAATAGTGATACAGATTTTTCCCTCACCATATATGGCATCTGCACCATATGCTTAATTCAGCGTTATAGCCGCTTAACTTACCACTAGGACGATACCCAGGACAATTCCAAATCAGGGCAGTCCTTCGCCCTTCACATTTCCAAGCCCATTTTCCAAATATTTTTAAATAGAACTATATCTGGTTAAGTTCCCATGTCCGCCTTTGACCGTGGGCACGGCTATTCGAATAGTTTTGACTCTGCAGAGTTTGTACACTTTCACCACAAGAGACAATCAACTCGTTGCCCCACATGATTCCTTAGCCATGTGGTTGAGCAGACCATCACAGTGACTTTTCAAAGTATCTAGCCCCTTTTTCTCATTCACCTTATGGGTAGCCGCCCACTTGCGGTGGGTCCCATCTGTGCGCGGGATGTTTCCCCCAGACACTAACGCAGCCGGGCTTCTACTTCCCGCAACATTAGGAAAGCTGGGAAACTTCACCCTCCACTGGTGTCCCTTCAGGCCCCCTTGCCATAGCGTAGCCCCATCAATCCACTACCAGTGAGATGAGTCCGGGGTTTCGATAAGTCTACTTAGCCAAGTTGTACTTTACAGACTTGTGGTTGCACTGTTTTACACAGGAGGTCATGACAAGATTCAGTCCTTAATAGTATCTGGGCGGTTCTACCACAAACCACACTCTCGTGCATCCCTGCACCATACCCCCGAACCATCCGCCCAGATAAATAAGCATTTTGAGGTTTTTGGGAATATAAAATAACCATATCCAACATACATCAGTCATTACCACCATGACTGCCCGAATCAATTTCTCATGATTAAAAGTGATGCTTGGGACAATTTCTTGCCCCGGGATTCCTAATCAATGCTAAGCATGGCTTATAATTAAGGACTTATTTTCGAAAGTTATTCATTATAAGGTTTTCCACTAGGCGACAAGGCTCACGAGTGCAATATACCAAAGAGGGGTGTAATACTTAGCCAAGTTGAACAATGGGCATATAGCTAAACTTTTAAATCAACATATTTTTGCACAGAACATAACAGCATGCATTTTGATAATTTAAACAAAAGTAAATTGCATAAAATGTAGGTTCAACATGATCAAAGTATTGACTCGCCTGGCGCGGTTTACCGCGGACTTGAGCTCACTTGATGCTTCCTCTTGAGCTTCGGATCTTTTCTTCTCTTCACTCGTAATCTTGCTTGATCCCTTGATGCTTCAGGACTCCAGTTTCTAACTACGTGCTAAACGACTGAATCCAAATAAAAACAAATAACTCAAGAGATCCAAAACAAATAACTCAAGAGATCCAAATAAATCCAATCATTTTAAATACCGATTTACCTTAAATTACGCATTTATTATGGTTGGAGAATAGAAGGATGATTTAGGTGGATGTGTTGTAAGCACAGCGGTAGCTGGGTTTGAGCAGAA
Source organism: Dendrocalamus latiflorus (assembly GCA_017311315.1). Classification (NCBI taxonomy): domain Eukaryota; kingdom Viridiplantae; phylum Streptophyta; class Magnoliopsida; order Poales; family Poaceae; genus Dendrocalamus; species Dendrocalamus latiflorus. The sequence goes on along the minus strand of CM029622.1, from coordinate 7,380,268 downwards.
GGACGAGTTGTCTGAATGCTTTACCGTGAGGGAAAATTTTAGAAATACGAGGGATCAAAATGAAGATGTACCTACAGTAATTATCTGCTTTTGGAAAAAGGAATGTGGCCAGACATGGCCGATTGGGGAAAAGCGAGGCTTGACCTCATTATTAATAAGTTCTTTTATTATTTTGTATCTATCAAGGAAGTTCCATGAGTCGGGTTAGACCCATAGACTGGTGCAGGAGTTTAGTGTACAAATTTTATCTCTAGGGTATGCATTCCTTGCAACTCAGGTTATGATAAAGGCAAACGGGACTGATGGATGAGATCTGTACTTATTCTATAAATCTTTTAGTCGAAAGTATTATAATACTTGGATATCTTTATTAAGTTTTAGAATAATCTCTGATATAGGCCTTTACTTACTAATTAGATTAAGATAAATAGCAAAGGCTCAATATTTATTCATATATGGTAATTAATTAAAATTTAAATCTCTAATAATACCATTATCATATTTTATGTATCTTCATTCATAGCTAAGCTAAGTTTAGGTTGAATTAGGATTCAGTTGTATGGGCCATATCTTGTTATTTCATGCTCATCATTATTATTTACTAAATCTAGTATTAGATTTAGTTAATAATACCATTATTATCTTGTTTATACTCTAGCTTCTACTAGGCTTAGCTTTACTTCTATTTTAATTTACAATTAGCTACCTAGGCACGGCTTGGTATATAAGGTCATATTTCAATATCTGCGAGTTAGCAAAACAACATATTTAATGGGAGCATGCTAAATATTGGGCATAGATTTTAATTATAAATAAGAGTAGTCCTTAGCTTAGTGCCTTGATTTCATATCTAAATACGATATCCAAACTTTTAACTTTCTCTTGAATTTCCTTCATTCTAATTAAGATCTTTACTAAATTCGAATGTCTAACCAGAGAAACTTTTCTGTATCAATGCCCTTAAGTAATATTCAGTCTTTGAGTTAATTAACCAAATAGTATTAATCATTCACATATGTCAGTTACTCCACATTTAAATATTAAACAATCTGGTTTTAAGACATAATTAAATTTACCAGATTTTCTAGGTTATTCCTAAATTTATCCTGATTTTTATTAACTTAACAGAGCTACAAAAATTTAAAACAAAAAGTGGGGAGAAATTGCAGCCGACTGGGCTCGAACTCAGGACCTGCGGTAGCAAATTCTTAACACGAGCGCAGCTAGCCAAATGGCCTACGGCCTGGGCTGATAGAATCGGAGGGGAAGAATACATGAACCAAGGGGTGGCTGAGAACCAAACAGAGGAGATGCTCGGGCGGCTATGGCCGACGGCGTCACCGGCGAGGCCCGGCCTGGGAGGTGGCGGCGACCGCTAAAATGGGTTGGCCCGGGTATAGGGGAGCTATGGGTGGCGGCGAGTCAGACGGAGCAACCGCGAGGCGAACGGGCTACGGCGCGGGGCGACCGGCGGTGGAGGTGGAATGGGGGCGACGACGCCGGCATGAAGGGAAGGGATAATTGAGGCGCGCGTGAGCTACTGGGAGGCGAACGGAGGCTTACCGCGTCGGTGGTCGAGTCGGGGAGAGGCCGTGGTGTGCCGGCGACGTTGGCCTGCGGTGGCGCGGAAGGGCTCACGCCGCCGGCGAGCTAGGGTGGACGGCAGCTCCGGCCGGTGGCGGGGACGACTTTGGGGCGCCGAGAAGATGCTCCCCAAGCGAGGAATCGACGGGAGGTTGACCGAGGAGGCGGCGGCGGTGGAAATGGCGGCGACGGCCGGCGATGGGGAAAGTGGGCCGTGCGGCGAGCTTGGTGCGGCGTTTTTCAATTCAACCGGAGGGGAGGGACTAGAGGCTCGGGGAAACCAGGTGGTGGGCTCGGATTAATGGGGGAAGCACCGGAGCACCGGGACGGCGAGGAGGCGGCCGGGCGGCTCACGGCGGTAGGAAGACCGGGGAGGAAAAAGGGATGGCGCTGGAGCTTCTTATGGTCACAGGGGGCTGCGGAGACCGTGGGCGCTTGGGCAAAAACCGGGGGCGACGTCAGGAGGGTGCAGCGCATGGCTGCCACGGGGCGGACGTCCGCTGCGGCGTCAGAAGGAGCTGAGCACGGGGAGGAAAGAGAGAAGGCGGGAAGAAGGAGCTGGCGCGGGGCTGGGGCGCGGGGTCCGCTGGCAGGGAGTCGGGGCGCGCTATGGAGTGGCCCCACGGAGCAGCGAGCGGCAGAGGCGGGGAGAAGCGAGTGGCCGGCCGATGCGGGAGTTTGGAGCGGGGAGAGAGAGGGGTTGGGCCGGGCCTCCGGCCGGCCTGACTTCCTTTTTTTTTTTGTATTCCCATTTTGCTAATTTATGCCATTATTTTCAAGATGAGATTTTATATTTTTAGCTTAAATTTCTCCCTTCTTATACTGGATCATCTTTTCAGATTCGTATTTAAAGTTTCGAATCTCCATTATTGGTACATTCTTTTTATGGCATTACTAATATTTGTTTTTGTCTTTTATGAGTTCTTAAATTTTGAAACCTCCACCAAATTCAGGAAAACACCATAAAATCCAAATTCCAATAAAATATATTGCAAAATATTTCAAAAGCTTCATATCTTCAAATTTAAAATTTTCAGGATGTTACAAATCTACCCCCCTTAAATGAATCTCGACCCCGAGATTCCGGTAGAGTAGAAAGAAGTAAGCGGGGTCGATTGGCTAGCAATAGGCTTTAGAGTTTAGCTGGTTGTGACGACCTGGCAAATCCTCTTGCTCTGACTCAACTAGGTCCAATACAAATTGTTGTACCTCCAAGGTAGTCATACATCATATCAGTACTTCCAAAAATAATTACACCCCACAGTAGTTCTTCGACATTCTTGTCTTGCTACCCCCCTTAAAATAAATGACATCTGACTTTAGTCATCCTTTCTAACTCCGGGCATAACGAGTCCTGCTTTTTCACATTCTATGCATATGTTATTTAATGAAGTTTCTTGGTCGGGTGGCAGCACTTTTGTAGTAGCAGCTTGTTCCTTTTTGCAGTCGATAGGGTTTCCTTTGGCAGAGTTGGAGCTAATGGTGACGGCATCCATTATTTGCTTGTTCGATTTCCGTTGAGGGCAGTCTCTCACATAATGTCCTGGGTCACTGCATTTGAAACAGTTGAACCCTTGGACTGACTTCCTCTGAGGGCCTTGATTGGTGGTGATAGCATCCCCGGCTAATCCTTCTAGATTCCTTTTCTCAGGGCACCTACGAACATCATGTCCTTTTTCTCCGCAATAGAAGCAGATAGTATTCTTTCGGGGTCCGCCTAATGTAGTGGTACGGTTGCCTATCTTGTGGCGACTCGTTCTTAGTAGTCTTTGTGGAGTGGATCTGAGCGAATACTTGGACGAGTGGTAGGGACCACAGCGAGTAAAAATCATTGGTTCCTGCTTCTTGCTTCTAGCCTTATTCTTGGCCATTGACGATGCCTTGACGATGACTGGAATAGTGAGTCTATTGTGGAATAGAGACTTGAGTCTTGATCCTCTTGCAGGCTAAGGCTTCTTAGTTGTTATCTTTTTCAGAGATGTTGCCTCTTTCCACTTCAGAGCTTTAAGTGTGTTGACTTGATTATCTGCTATCTCTTGCCTGCAGACCTGACGAGGTTTTTAGCGAAAAGGTGGGGGGAAACAGCATGAGGTAAGTATTAAATCGTAGAGATAAGATGTTCTAACCCATTTAACTTTAAAGGAAAATACCCCGGAAGCTGGGGTGATACAGGACCACACAAATTTTAAAAGCAAGTTTTTCCTGTGACTGCGAAATAGGACGCCCAAGAGCAAGAAGGCAGTGCACAGAGCCAAATAAAATCTTGCAACAATACAACGTCTACTCGGGGAACACACATAGGAGGGTGCAGGGTTTATATGCACAGTCCGTCTAAAACGAGACCATCTTATCTTCATGATCATCTTCGACGTTCCTAACCTTAATATTTGGAGTAGGGGTATGAGAAAAGGATCAAAAATTTTCCTTTTGCAATTAATAGAAAGAAGTGGAAAGTATTTGGGGTAGTTTCACTGGTTTTAGCACTCACTCCTTTTTTTTTTAATGATCCTTGTGGCTAAATAGATTTTTTTTTGTTGGTATCCTAATCTCTTCCAACGTTCAACTATCCATCACTGAATCAAGTCACTCCCATATGATTTTTTTTGTACGTAAGGCTTAGAATCCAATGGCCTTTATAATTTAACTTCCACTTTTGCAAACTGCACTTAGGTTATCTTTCTTCATTAATTGTTCATAGTATTACTGCCACCTAAGACTCCAAACAGCGAAGGAGGTTATTTATTGTATTCGATCCACCAATCATACTCTTCCTATCGTATCATCCATCATTTCATTAACCTAGTCATGGTTATCTAAGTCTCGCATAAATCTTTGACTTTCAATCATATTCAATCCTTTTTGTTATTGATCCAAAACCATAAATTCATTATTCTAATAATCAATCTCCTTTTCCATTATCTATCACTAACTAATTCACTAGTATACCTCCACCAAATACATTAATGATCAAATCTACGATTCACTAGTGTACATCCACCGAGAATACACTTATCAAGATTACAATCCACTACTTATTATGATTCCTCCAGTATTCTCAGAAATTCAATTCATCCATCTAGAAATTGTTCAAATTCTATTAATCTCAATATTGTCAACATCTCCCAATAATTTTAAATTATCAGTGTCCTAATCCAGCAAATACCTTTGCACTCCCTAATTCTCCAAAAATCATTTAAATCATCTATCTAGCCTGTATATTCAATTACGCTCCACCAATTTATTTCTCCTAGACTCCACACTATCATTATCCCTCTTATGATCAATCATGAATCCACCAACTTCTTTATGTGGTTACCATAAACAGCCATCTTCCATTTAAAATTCTTATTAATCGAATCGAAGTTACCAAATTTCGATATGTGCCTGAATTTCCACCACATCTTTATAAATCCAATCTTAGGTTCATCAATTGCCAATTTTATCAGCTTCCCAATCCTATGAAGATCTAGCTTTCTTTATTTAGATCCACTGATGACTTTCATATCGTGAACTCCTAATAATCCAGTCTGGTGTCACTGATCCAAATCTATAGTTTGCTTCTTCAATGATCAACCTGAATCTTTATTGTATATCTACTCCTCAATTATCCATCATTATTACTTTTAAATCCACCAGTGTCATGTGTATCAGGACTTCCTAATAATCTGAGATTGTATTCAAAATCATAATTACTCATTTAGTAACCATCCTAAATCTTTATTATCAACCTTCGCATTAATTCATTATTATGAACATCTTCCAGGAATAATGTTATTAATCAAGCATATACTTTGATAATTGTTGTCATCTCTCCAATTTCTCAAAACTCTATCAATTTATCTAGCAATCGATTATATTCCATTATTACACTATTGTAAATATCTCCCAAGAATTATGTTATTTATCAAGGTTGTACTCCCGCAATTATTTTCATATTTCCTATTTCTCCAAGAATAACTTAATTCATCCATCTAGTCATTCTAATTCTTTCTGTTAGGCTCCACCAATTTTTTTTTGTTCTCCCAATTTTTACCCTATTATTTTCTCCAAAAATAACACAATCTTTGATACTAAGCTTCAAGGTTAAGCACCATGACTCTTGGCCTTAAGTGCGTTTTCATAGAAAGTTTACAAGAGAAGTACTGGATTTTCATCACTTTGAATTTGGGTAAGAGAGCTTCAGAAGTAAAATGGCTAGGGCAGCATATGGATAAGGGGAATAATCTAAGATAGATGAGAATGAGCAATATAACTTATATTTTTGGAATTAGTATTTTAAAGAAGTATTTCTAGTTATGAACTAACGACCAGGCTAACTAGGTCACGACCTGCAGTCGATATGCTCTGATACCAAAGCTGTCAGACCCAGATTTTATAATCCGGAATCCACTGTGTTTAACTGCACTATTCCCTGGATCAGTAGATAGTGCACACAGTTACAGTTCCGAATATCAAAGTACATATCAGGTGAAAATGTTAATATAATAGTAGACTTACTCATGGGCCGATTAGGCCGAAATCAATAAATTGCAGCAGCGGAAGAACGAAGCACACAGGTGGGACCTTCAGGACATGCCCACAGGCAGCCAACTGGAGGTTCGCGACCTAGCCCTTGACATCTTCATCTTCTCGGCCAGCTTGTCCAATCTTGTTGCTGAGGCGAGGTAATTTGATTCCTGAATCTGAATTTTGTCGCAAAAGCGAGCGTGAGCACTCCGACCCCGTGCTCCGCGAGCCAATACACAGAATGCAAATAAATAGTATGCATGGCTTAACAAAGGAGGGGCTTAGGTTATTTTATTTTTGCGTAGAGTGCTTTTGAATACAATTACTTAAAAATCCCTAAGACCTAGCAGTTTGAACCAAATCATAATGCGTGAACAGAATGCAATATCTTTAATAGTGATACAGATTTTTCCCTCACCATATATGGCATCTGCACCATATGCTTAATTCAGCGTTATAGCCGCTTAACTTACCACTAGGACGATACCCAGGACAATTCCAAATCAGGGCAGTCCTTCGCCCTTCACATTTCCAAGCCCATTTTCCAAATATTTTTAAATAGAACTATATCTGGTTAAGTTCCCATGTCCGCCTTTGACCGTGGGCACGGCTATTCGAATAGTTTTGACTCTGCAGAGTTTGTACACTTTCACCACAAGAGACAATCAACTCGTTGCCCCACATGATTCCTTAGCCATGTGGTTGAGCAGACCATCACAGTGACTTTTCAAAGTATCTAGCCCCTTTTTCTCATTCACCTTATGGGTAGCCGCCCACTTGCGGTGGGTCCCATCTGTGCGCGGGATGTTTCCCCCAGACACTAACGCAGCCGGGCTTCTACTTCCCGCAACATTAGGAAAGCTGGGAAACTTCACCCTCCACTGGTGTCCCTTCAGGCCCCCTTGCCATAGCGTAGCCCCATCAATCCACTACCAGTGAGATGAGTCCGGGGTTTCGATAAGTCTACTTAGCCAAGTTGTACTTTACAGACTTGTGGTTGCACTGTTTTACACAGGAGGTCATGACAAGATTCAGTCCTTAATAGTATCTGGGCGGTTCTACCACAAACCACACTCTCGTGCATCCCTGCACCATACCCCCGAACCATCCGCCCAGATAAATAAGCATTTTGAGGTTTTTGGGAATATAAAATAACCATATCCAACATACATCAGTCATTACCACCATGACTGCCCGAATCAATTTCTCATGATTAAAAGTGATGCTTGGGACAATTTCTTGCCCCGGGATTCCTAATCAATGCTAAGCATGGCTTATAATTAAGGACTTATTTTCGAAAGTTATTCATTATAAGGTTTTCCACTAGGCGACAAGGCTCACGAGTGCAATATACCAAAGAGGGGTGTAATACTTAGCCAAGTTGAACAATGGGCATATAGCTAAACTTTTAAATCAACATATTTTTGCACAGAACATAACAGCATGCATTTTGATAATTTAAACAAAAGTAAATTGCATAAAATGTAGGTTCAACATGATCAAAGTATTGACTCGCCTGGCGCGGTTTACCGCGGACTTGAGCTCACTTGATGCTTCCTCTTGAGCTTCGGATCTTTTCTTCTCTTCACTCGTAATCTTGCTTGATCCCTTGATGCTTCAGGACTCCAGTTTCTAACTACGTGCTAAACGACTGAATCCAAATAAAAACAAATAACTCAAGAGATCCAAAACAAATAACTCAAGAGATCCAAATAAATCCAATCATTTTAAATACCGATTTACCTTAAATTACGCATTTATTATGGTTGGAGAATAGAAGGATGATTTAGGTGGATGTGTTGTAAGCACAGCGGTAGCTGGGTTTGAGCAGAAGGACGAGTTGTCTGAATGCTTTACCGTGAGGGAAAATTTTAGAAATACGAGGGATCAAAATGAAGATGTACCTACAGTAATTATCTGCTTTTGGAAAAAGGAATGTGGCCAGACATGGCCGATTGGGGAAAAGCGAGGCTTGACCTCATTATTAATAAGTTCTTTTATTATTTTGTATCTATCAAGGAAGTTCCATGAGTCGGGTTAGACCCATAGACTGGTGCAGGAGTTTAGTGTACAAATTTTATCTCTAGGGTATGCATTCCTTGCAACTCAGGTTATGATAAAGGCAAACGGGACTGATGGATGAGATCTGTACTTATTCTATAAATCTTTTAGTCGAAAGTATTATAATACTTGGATATCTTTATTAAGTTTTAGAATAATCTCTGATATAGGCCTTTACTTACTAATTAGATTAAGATAAATAGCAAAGGCTCAATATTTATTCATATATGGTAATTAATTAAAATTTAAATCTCTAATAATACCATTATCATATTTTATGTATCTTCATTCATAGCTAAGCTAAGTTTAGGTTGAATTAGGATTCAGTTGTATGGGCCATATCTTGTTATTTCATGCTCATCATTATTATTTACTAAATCTAGTATTAGATTTAGTTAATAATACCATTATTATCTTGTTTATACTCTAGCTTCTACTAGGCTTAGCTTTACTTCTATTTTAATTTACAATTAGCTACCTAGGCACGGCTTGGTATATAAGGTCATATTTCAATATCTGCGAGTTAGCAAAACAACATATTTAATGGGAGCATGCTAAATATTGGGCATAGATTTTAATTATAAATAAGAGTAGTCCTTAGCTTAGTGCCTTGATTTCATATCTAAATACGATATCCAAACTTTTAACTTTCTCTTGAATTTCCTTCATTCTAATTAAGATCTTTACTAAATTCGAATGTCTAACCAGAGAAACTTTTCTGTATCAATGCCCTTAAGTAATATTCAGTCTTTGAGTTAATTAACCAAATAGTATTAATCATTCACATATGTCAGTTACTCCACATTTAAATATTAAACAATCTGGTTTTAAGACATAATTAAATTTACCAGATTTTCTAGGTTATTCCTAAATTTATCCTGATTTTTATTAACTTAACAGAGCTACAAAAATTTAAAACAAAAAGTGGGGAGAAATTGCAGCCGACTGGGCTCGAACTCAGGACCTGCGGTAGCAAATTCTTAACACGAGCGCAGCTAGCCAAATGGCCTACGGCCTGGGCTGATAGAATCGGAGGGGAAGAATACATGAACCAAGGGGTGGCTGAGAACCAAACAGAGGAGATGCTCGGGCGGCTATGGCCGACGGCGTCACCGGCGAGGCCCGGCCTGGGAGGTGGCGGCGACCGCTAAAATGGGTTGGCCCGGGTATAGGGGAGCTATGGGTGGCGGCGAGTCAGACGGAGCAACCGCGAGGCGAACGGGCTACGGCGCGGGGCGACCGGCGGTGGAGGTGGAATGGGGGCGACGACGCCGGCGTGAAGGGAAGGGATAATTGAGGCGCGCGTGAGCTACTGGGAGGCGAACGGAGGCTTACCGCGTCGGTGGTCGAGTCGGGGAGAGGCCGTGGTGTGCCGGCGACGTTGGCCTGCGGTGGCGCGGAAGGGCTCACGCCGCCGGCGAGCTAGGGTGGACGGCAGCTCCGGCCGGTGGCGGGGACGACTTTGGGGCGCCGAGAAGATGCTCCCCAAGCGAGGAATCGACGGGAGGTTGACCGAGGAGGCGGCGGCGGTGGAAATGGCGGCGACGGCCGGCGATGGGGAAAGTGGGCCGTGCGGCGAGCTTGGTGCGGCGTTTTTCAATTCAACCGGAGGGGAGGGACTAGAGGCTCGGGGAAACCAGGTGGTGGGCTCGGATTGATGGGGGAAGCACCGGAGCACTGGGACGGCGAGGAGGCGGCCGGGCGGCTCACGGCGGTAGGAAGACCGGGGAGGAAAAAGGGATGGCGCTGGAGCTTCTTATGGTCACAGGGGGCTGCGGAGACCGTGGGCGCTTGGGCAAAAACCGGGGGCGACGTCAGGAGGGTGCAGCGCATGGCTGCCACGGGGCGGACGTCCGCTGCGGCGTCAGAAGGAGCTGAGCACGGGGAGGAAAGAGAGAAGGCGGGAAGAAGGAGCTGGCGCGGGGCTGGGGCGCGGGGTCCGCTGGCAGGGAGTCGGGGCGCGCTATGGAGTGGCCCCACGGAGCAGCGAGCGGCAGAGGCGGGGAGAAGCGAGTGGCCGGCCGATGCGGGAGTTTGGAGCGGGGAGAGAGAGGGGTTGGGCCGGGCCTCCGGCCGGCCTGACTTCCTTTTTTTTTTTGTATTCCCATTTTGCTAATTTATGCCATTATTTTCAAGATGAGATTTTATATTTTTAGCTTAAATTTCTCCCTTCTTATACTGGATCATCTTTTCAGATTCGTATTTAAAGTTTCGAATCTCCATTATTGGTACATTCTTTTTATGGCATTACTAATATTTGTTTTTGTCTTTTATGAGTTCTTAAATTTTGAAACCTCCACCAAATTCAGGAAAACACCATAAAATCCAAATTCCAATAAAATATATTGCAAAATATTTCAAAAGCTTCATATCTTCAAATTTAAAATTTTCAGGATGTTACATGACTGCAAGACACGTCCTACTCGTCCTGGTCCTCACCGTAGTCGTAGACATCCTCCTCTGTTATGATTAAGTAAGGTGAGTACAAACTTGTACTCCGCAAGTCACACGGAATATGCAACATAATGATAAGGGCCACAAAGGAAGGCATATAGGGTTATTTGAGCATAAAACAGCATTTGATGAAATACAACATATAGATTAAAAATGCTAAATTTAATACGATAAATAAAACAATATGGTAATTGAAATTCATACCGTTAGTGCAGGCTCCGACCATACACCAACCTAACCACGGGAATCCCTCCCGGACCATCTTTCCCGAAAACATCCCGTGCGGATTCCATCCATCCACACGTTTTCCATACACTTATGGATTCCATCCATCCATAAGGTTTTTGAATTTTTTTTTGTAAAACCAAGTCTAATCTATGAAAAACTCTTGCTTAGCATGCCCGTGTCCGTGGGCACGGCTATCCAAGATAGATTATACACTCTGCAGAGGTTGTACAGCTTTACCCACAAGATATGATGTCCTCATAATGTCGGCCAATACATGCTCCCTTAGGCGTGCGACTGAGTAATCATAACAAGGCCTTTACAATGCGAAGCCATCAACCCGGCCAAGCCAACTCTAAGGTTTCACCCCAGTAAGGAATCCACCAGACTGGGACCCCCTCTTGAGCCTAGGTGAGACTTCTCATGGCTACAACCACGCTCACCCAAGTGGGACTTCTCATGGCACCAACCACGCCCACTTTCAACCTACGACTTGACTCAGATTGGGACTCCGCAAATTATTCAGCCAGGGCTGTCCCATACCAGCCATGTGGTAGTACGTTAGGGCTTAGCAACAGTAGCTCAAAGACCGGTCCTTAATCTGACTTAGGCCCAACCACATACCCCTGTGCACGACAGTCAACCACTGCGGCTCCGACCAACAGGGCATGCCTGCACCCACCAATCTAACCAATTGCCTAAGTCTAAACCAGGTTTTATATTTTATTTTCAAAATAATTCATAAACCTTCTTAACTCACCAAAGCCAAGAGCACATTTGTAAAGCTCATCATTTCATGTTAAAAGCTCATCATTTTATGTGAAAATATCCCAACCCAATTAATATGTCTAAGCAGGGCTAAGCATTTGATTTAAACTCTCTAGCCATCACTAATGTATTAACTAGAGCTTTAATCTAGGGTTACAAGGTATCATGATAATTCAAGGTCAATGGAGATAATAACAAGTAGGCAATAGCTAAATTCAAAACTGAATTGAAATATTTGAATAAAAATATGCATGCAGAATAATTTAAAATACATAATTTTATTTTGAAAATTGGGATCAACATGATCAAGGGGTGTGACTTGCCTTGCTCTTCGAATTGGTGAGATCCGTCGTTGGGGAAATCTTCAGAATCGTCGTAGTCTACGGGCTCCAGGAAGTTTGAAAAGAGGGAAAAAGGAAAAAAAAGGGGATTTTTGGAATTATTTTTCTAAAGAAAAAGGGATTTATGACATCAGCAGGGATTAATGGAATTATTTCCCTAAAGCCAAATCATATTTATGGCATCAGCCTTGCCTCAGAGAGACTGATAGTGGGCCCTGGTCCACATGGACCAGGTCCATGGACTCAGGCGGAGCTGAGGTGGTGGGGATGTGAGGTGGCGCTGATGGGGGCGGGACACGCTGAGGTGGCGGGGGACATGGCGCCATGCGGCTGACACATGGGCGCCCGAGGTAGCTCCGGCCGGAGGCAGCGATCGGGTGTGGCGGCGACGGCGCTCCGGCGCACGGCGGCCGGCGGCGAGGAGCGGCGGAGGTAGAGGGGCTCGCGGGGATCACGGGGAGAGCACGGGCCTTACCGGCGGCAAACGGAGACGGCCGGTCGGCGACAGTGAGGCGGCGGCGCAGTTCAGGCTCCGGCGGGAAAGACGTTTCGGCGGTGCTCGGGCCGGGCGGAGGGGCGGCCGAGGTGCGCTTGGGTGCGGCGAAGGCGGCGGCGAGGACGACGAGGCAAGGCAAGGCCTGAGGCGGTGGCGATTGCTCGCCGGAGTCCTAGGCGGCGGCGGAGGCAATGACGCACGGTGGGGGGCACTAGGGCGGCGGAGAGGCGAAATCGGAGGCGGTGGAAGGTGGGGCGAGGTGAGGCGGAGCTGGTGGGGGTTTAAATAGGGAAGGAGGGGGAGCGGGGTGGCATGGATATGTCGCCGGAGTGGAGGAGTGGCGGCGGCGGTTACGGGAGATGGGGAGTGGGGGTGGGCGGCGGATCCGGCAGAGTGGGGAAAGTGGGGGCGCGGATCTTGCGGGGATGGTGGCGCACGAGGGTGAGGGCAGCGTGCGGCGAGAAAGGGGGAAGGGCGGCGGCGACGCGGGGGAGGAGGAGGCGCGGTGGAGAAGACGGGCCCGACATGTGGGCCCGGGGCGCAGCGAGAGAGGGGGCGCGGGTGGCCAGGATGGTGCCACGCGGGGAAGAGGGGGAATCGGACGGGCGAGGGTGAGAGCGGGGTAAACAGGCGGATGGGCGGCGCGAGGGGAGGCGGCCGATCTGGGCCGTCGGCTTGCGGTCGGTGGGGATTGGCCGGGTGTGCGGGCGATAGGTGGATCCCGGCCGCACGCGTGGCGAGCGGGGAGGGGAGGTAAGTGGGATGGCAGTGGCGACATGGGCGGATCTCATCCGTCCATGTGTCAGCCGGATGGGGGAGAGGTTTTATTTATTTTTGTTTTGATTTTCTGAAAACCCGAATAAAGACATTTAGGCCTAGAAAATAGCAGGAAACTCCAAATAAATCCCAGAAAAATCCTATAAGTCTAGAAAAATTCAAGGAACCAAAATAAAATTACTTAAACCCATTTTGATCACAATTTCTCCCAATCTTATATCTTTTAAACCAAGGCAAAAACAAAAGGAGGATTTTAAAATTCCTGAAAAATAAAATTAAATAAAAAGAAAATTTGGGATGTCACATATACCTATACGCTTGTATCGGGATGCTTTGCACACCGGATAAATAAGTAATTTTGCATACTCTTTACAGTAGAGGATACAATCATTTGAACATGCATGTATTCTTTCTACTTACATTCCCAATGGACAAAAAGCCTTCTTAGCTTGGTAGGTAGTTCTTGGCAACACATTTCCCTCTAGAAGGATGTTCGCTAGGAGATCAAACAACACTGTGAAACTCTTGTCGGACCAACCATTATTTGCCTTCAATTTCAGCAGTTCAAGAATAGATGACAATCTTGTGTATTGTGACTTGCAGCCCAGGAGCAAAGGTTTCTCCGAGTCCATCAAGCCCTTGAATTTACCAAACTCTCTCACTATAGTATAGCATCTGATTTAGATTGTCATCATACGATCTATTCTCATTGAAAACACAATCCACAACCGGCATATCGTTGTCTCCCTCGACGATGTTATAATCACCTTCCGGTATAATATTCTTCTTTTCACCGTGATAGGTCCAACATGAATACCCCTTTTTGAAACCCCTTATAATCAAGTGAGTTTTGATCTATGATGAGTTGGTAAATATCTTCAGATTATCACAATTAATGCATGGACAATACATATATTCTATTCACTTCTTCAACATATCCTACTCAGCCGCTCTTCTAAAAGCAGACACACCATTAATGTACTCTTCACTCACACGGTTTTCAACGTACATCCAGTTTTGGTCCATCTATGCTACGCATGTAACAAATTTGTGTCAAATTAGATTATTAATGCTACTATATAGCTAGGCAGCCTAATACTTACACATAATTGACATTCACCTTATAATAAATTGTCCATATCTAAATTAAGTAGCTAGCTATGTACATTTATGAAGCATTGTATATATCAAGCAAGAATATATTAAAGTAAACTAGGAGTAGTGACGCATTCTTAAATTGGAGCAAACTACCAGTTAAGCTAGATCTAAACCTAGCTATCACCTCTCTTTATTAAAAGGCATATAATCAGAAGCAAATACGTACTAGCCTCTAAGCACCAAGAACAAATAGATTTACAAGAGTAAGTTCTGCAAGCGGTGTACTTTCACCAAACTCTCCAAAGTCGGGAGACTCCTTCATTGTAGCGCAATGAAGACAGATCTGTCGGGACCATGCTAGCTATCCATTTAACAATGCGGTGTATCCCAGACATGTTCAACCGTGAAACGTCAGTGGTCTTGCACTATCATAGATGGTTCTCATTAATAACCATCTGTTATAATTCGTAGATGGTTCTTAACAAGAACCACCTGTGATAATACGAGATTTCACAGATGGTTATTATTACAAAATGTCTGTGATAATTACTTATCACAGACAATTCATATTAATAACTGCCTGCGAATAAATATAACAGACAGTTCTAAAGTTGAACCTTTAGAACCGTCTGTGATAAATACGGTTCTCAAATCTAAATTATATATATAAATACAAATTCAGTAATGACTCAGGAGTAAATATGTATTACTTAGTTACTTTTTACTGATCAGTAATGCCATCATGTCGTTATACCAAGACCGTTTATATATATATATATATATATATATATATATATATATATATATATATATATATATATAAGAAAGTAAATACAAATTTAACTTGTTGATTTTACATATATACAACACCTAAATAGCGTTGCTAGTCGTTTCTTACAAAAGATAATAAAAAATCAGAAACCTAACTGCTTCGATGTTTTTTCTAGTGTTAGAGGTAGCATGCAATCTCCATCTTCAAAACTTTGTAGGCGATATGGTTGGCATCGGACGGTTGAAGATCATCAATGAACGAAGCCTAAAATGCATCCACCTGCTTACGCGCTCGTTCGAGTGTCTCCCGAACACCCTATGACTAAACAATGAAGTCGAATTGAGCCCATAGGCTCTCTTCATTTTCTTGAGGGGTCTCGGCAAGGTTGACTCGGTCGCCTGTTGCCTCAACTAAGCACTCCAAGCAATGGCAAGCCTCTTGGAGAGATGCAACATCGTTGTGGAGGACCACGTCGATGGCGAGGTTAGCTCGCCAGAAACGGGAGACCAATAGGAAGACGTGGCGGAGGAGGATATCAAGACGATGAAAGGTTACCTTCAACTGTTTTGGCAAATCCTCGAATAAAGGAGGGAGGACACTGTTGGCACAGTGTCCTTCCACAGCATCCGCCAGTGTATGACTGGTGAGGTGCTCATCCAAGATAGCCAGATTGGCCATCAATGCTGGCAACAAGGAAGAATAAGGAGCTATTTATTTGTGTTTGAGAGACCAGGAAGACAATGAAGATAGCCGATCGGCGAGGTGCTTGTACAAGATTAATCTCTAGTGGCAGATGATCATTTTTATACAACAAAGAATACATCCGGCTCGTGAGATAAGGGACACATCTGTGAGCTGAAACGATCGATGGCCCACATCAGGGAGAGGGAGCATATCACAAACAATTCTAACCACAAGCCATCTGTGATACACAACTACCATAGACGATTTATATTAATGACCGTCTGTGAACTATCATATACGGTTCTAATTAAAAACTGTATGTGATGTTTCAATTATCATAGTTCGTATTAATAACCGTATGTGAAATATCACAAACGGTTTATTAACAAGAATCGTTTATGATAATAGGGTATCACAGACGGTACATGAAGCATGCTTGTAAAACCGTCTGTGATAATTATAACACAGATGGTTCAAGAAAACCGTCTGTGATGAGGCATCTAGTATATCCTTTTTTTTTGTAGTAGTGGTGGTCTTGCATTAGTGAGAATAAAGATTTAATCAAATGTGAATAAGTAAGGTTAAATGTTTAAGTTAATGTTTACCATTTTATTGTGTATTTGCTGGGTCTTAGACTCACCCTTACTTTATTGTTGTTTTTAGATGATCATTGAAAGCGACATACCTGGGATAAAAGTAGCACATACACATCATGTGCAAGCAACCATTAATTTACCACCTTTAGTTATATCATTTATATCTTAGAGAAACAGCTCATTTATTTCAAACTTAATTAGTTAACATTTGATACTAGATGTTAGTTTCGTGGATCATGAATAGTAGTAGTGCGTGTGGCAGTGATGAGTTATGAATGTGTTTATCGTAATGGTTTATTTAATAGTATTGTTGCTTGTCAATGCTCCCAGGCACATGGTTATGGCCGTTCTTGGCCGCGTGGCCTCAAGCGTTCTTGAGTGCGAGGTCCCAAGTTAGTCTGAATGTTTATCCCTATTTATGTTATCTTGATATGCTCATTCTAGGATAGATTGTTGTAGAGTTTTTTTGAGATATATTGCTGCAATTGTAAATAATTATTGTTTAAATTTAGAGTGAAAAGTGGTGGTGACATTCTGAACTCTTTGTTAGGCTGGAGTGTTACAAACTCCCCGGAGCCAGATATCGAGCATGCCGCCGTCAAGGGCAAGTCCGAGATAGGTGTTTGTTGTAGCTATAGGATTTTTTTTATTACAATAGGTGTTTTGTGATTTTGGGGACTATATGTTTCAATGTCGCAGAAACAAATTCTTGTAATGGGATTTTTTAAAAAAGTTTCTTGATTTGGCAACTGCTTGTAACGCCCCCATTTCTAAGGGCGCCAGGACCCGGCATTCCGCAACTACCCAAGCTTGGCCAGTTACGGAGCGTCGAGCAAGAGAATGTCATCACAACGCATGCTTACAACAAAAGAGCCCAGCCTTCCACTCGTATCGCTCGTCCTGAAAGAACCGGCTGACGGCGTGGAAGACTGGCCTGTGGTACCCATCAGCTCTGAGGTACTGCTGCATCTCCCAAAGCTTAGAGCGCCAACCCTCCATACGCTCTAGGCGAGAGTGAACGAAGTGCACCATCTGCCGAAGAACGAAAATTTTGAAGTTAGACAAGTACAGCAGCGAACATTTTGTAAAAGTAAAACTTAAACAAAAATAAACTAAGACAGATGAGGTAGCAACAAGAGAGGAAAAGGCAGCAATAGTACTTATATTTTCACAAACTCCTTTTAGGGTTTAAACTAGGTTTTGCGATGAAATCGTTTTCTAGTTTGCCTTAGGTCTCAACCTACGGTCAAGCAGCTTGCTCTGATACCACTTCTTGTAACGCCCCCGTTTCCAGGTGCGCTACGACCCGGCATTCCACAACTACCCAAGCTTGGCCAGTTTCGGAGCGTCGAGCAAGAGAATGTCATCACAGTGCATGCTTACAACAAAATAGCCAACTTAGATTACAATATAAGGTTTATCAACCCAATTTAACTGCAGCGGGCATGCAAGCCCAAAAGTATATTACATTACACAAAACCACCAGGAAGTCTGAGCACGACCGAGACCTAAAACCAAGTATCCTCGTCGTAGAACGGCTCTTCTGGAGCTTCCTCGACGGGGAGACCTTCGCCGGCTTCTTGACACTCTGAAGGGTTTAGCAAGCCATGAGCTATCCAGCTCAGCAAGTCACAAAAGGAAAGCCCTAACTTAGCTAAATTGCACACATCAACAAAGGATGGGCGTATACATGTTTTATTAATTGTAGTGGATGCACTTTTATTTGTAAACATATTTGGAAACCTAAAACCTACGACTACTCCTCAAGATTAAGGGGGTTCCTGATAAATTTGATTAACCAACTAATCCATTTAAAGCACTTGAGAAAGCTACTCATGCCTCGCTGCTGGAATCACCCAATAGACACAACACCATTAACCGGGAGCACGACGTATTCGAATACCTTTTGTTGACTCTGCAGAGTTGCCCAACTTTACCCACAAGCATTCTTAGCCCTCATGACTGAGTTAAGGAACTGGGTCGTTTCACTGCACAATCCTTGATATACACTCTCCCGATAGGTTAGGGGCTCGCACACCCTCGGGTATCCGTTGGCTAGCACGGAATGCCAGGCCCGAGTTGTGGAGACCTATCGTTGTCCAGTCTGGATTTGCCGATCCACACCAACTCCCAATGTAGGGTTTCACCCGAGTTGAGCAGCTACTAAACCAGGGTTGACAAGTCAACACCTGTGGTTGAGCGGCCAATATGTCATTTGCTCGGCGCAAGGGTCTAGTCCTTACATTTTCACAGGCGACCAACTTTCACCTCTGGGTAAAGTGGTGGTGAAGACCGTCTCGCGGTGTCCCACAACACCTTTACCCTAGGCTTCACGGTAGCTCACGGTAGCTCAAAGGCTCACCGGTGGCCTTTTTGCTGGGTGGAAGGTGATTTGACGGTCTACGGGGCTTGGGGCTCACAATGGCGGTGACGAAAATAGTAGGGAAGCTTCTAGTGAGGCTGTCCACGGGAGAGTCTCTCGGCCAGCGGCGAGCTTCGATGCTATGGCTCGACGGGCTCGCACCTAGCCAGGGAAGTTCACAGAAAGGTTTAGGAGGCAGAAAGGATGCTCAGAACGGAAGGAATCGAAGTTCAGAAGGGAGGATAAAAGGCGCATTTAAGCTTTGGCGGAAGGAATCTACCGACCCGCGGCCACAACCTTAGTATTGTGAAATTTTGCATGAGATGAACTACAGGTATTTATACCATAATTAGAGCAATTCTAGGATTGACAAAGGCATGGCTACAAATTAATATGGCATTTGTCGGTGGTAGATATTATCTAAATATCATGTCATTCTAAATATTTTAGTTTAAGCAATTAGCATTTTGCAAATAACCATAGTGCAAATACATAATTACATAATTAAACGACATGGGATTCAATATGGTCACAGTTTTGCGACTTGCCTTGAAACTCGACGAGCTTGGCAACCTCATAAACCACGTTTCCTTGATCTTGCCCTTGAACTGTCGCCTCCGAAATCCCCGAAGCTAGCGCAAACACACAAAAATAATATAAGTCCGGCTTGACCCTAATCAAGCGAGGAAAAATAAATCTATGAAAAAGGAGTAAAACACACAAAAGTTTAAATGAGGGATTTTTGAATTTTTCTGGAACGAATTTGGTAGATTGGAGGCCAAAAATGGGTTCAGGGCATCAACATGAACAAAATGGTGTAATTTGGGAATTTTTGGGATTTTCTATGATTTTCTGGGATTTTATTTGATTTTATGGATTTTTGAAAATTGGAAAATTCCTGGAAAATCTTTTTGCACAGTACTGGGCTGGCCCGGCGCTACAGTGCAGCCCGGGCGGGAGAACAGCGAAGATGCGTCCACGTCGGGGGGGGGGGGGGTCATCTTCAGCCTCTCGCCGCTCGCACAGCGGAGAGACAGAGGCGCGAGTGCCTCCGCCCCACGGTGACGACGAGGGTCCCTGACGGCGATGGAGGGCAACAGTGGATAGCTCTCGGTGAGGTGGTTCCATTTTGGTGGTTAGGGGAGTAAGAGGATCAACAGTGGCGGCTGGCGGCAAAATAGGAAACTTCGGCTTCACGGCAGCTCAAAGGCTCACCGGTGGCCTTTTTGCTAGGTGGAAGGTGATTTGATGGTCTACGGGGCTTGGGGCTCACAATGGCGGTGACGAAAACAGCAGGGAAGCTTCTAGTGAGGCTATTGTAACATCCTGATTTTCTGGAGTTTATAAAGCCCAATTTTCAAAAATTAATTTTCTGGAATTTTCTGGAATTAATTAAAGCTTAAAGGAAATTTTCAGAATTTATTTAGATTTAATATGATTAAATTAAACATTAACATAAGTTGAAAATATTTTAATTGGGTTCTTTGTGTCAAAAGAAATTTCCTGGTATTTTTGGTGAATTTTCCGGATTTATTTGCTATTTTCTAGAGCTTTTTAAAGTTTATTTGGATTTCTGGAAAAAGAAAAAGAAAATAAACCCCCCTAACCCTAGTGGGCCGAGCCCACTCGGCCCGCCGCCTGCCACGCGTCGGCCTCCGGCCACCCGCGCGCGTCCCGCTTGCCCTAACCCTAACCCGCCGCCGCCCGGGTATTTAAGGGCGCCGACCCCGAGGTTCGCCGTCATCCCGCAGCCGCCGCCTTCGCCGCCGTCCTCAGAGGCCGCCGCCTACGCCTCGTCGGCTTCGCCGTCGTTCGTCGCCGTCCCTCCGCCGTCCGCCGTCTCCGCCGCCGTGCCTCCGTCGCCGGTGAGGACCCTGCCGCCGCGCCCCTCTCTCCGCTCCGCCGTCGCTGACGCCGGAGACGAACCCGTTCGCCGCCGCCTGCCGTCGCCGTCGTCTGCGTCGCCGCCGTCGTCCACCGTCGCCCGTGAGCCCCACCGCCGTCCCGAGTCGCCGCCAGCCAGACCGCCACCGTACCGGACACCCCGCCGTCGCCGCACTCCGCCGCCCGGCAGTCCCGCCCGGCCAGCGCACGCGCCGCCTCGGTTCCCGCGCCCGCGTGTGTCAGCGCTAACGCCAGCCGCCCCTTCGCCTCCCCGTGGACGCCGTCCACCGTGCACCCCGCCGCCGCCATGTGGGTCCCGCCCGTCAATCCGAACCATAGACCCGTGAGCCGATCAGGCCTTGTCAGCGCCCAGTCAGCCTTGCCACGTCAGCCCTAGGGCTTGCGTGTCATGACCCGTCAGCAGCCACGTCAGCCCTAGCCGCTTGCGCCAGCAGCCAGTCGGTCCGCACTGTTCCGTGCGCCGGGTCCACCGTAGACCCATCTCACCGTGCACCCGGTCCACAGCACAGTGTAATTTCCGAATTTCAGCCTTTTTCCTAAAACCAGATTTTTCAGAGCCCCGTTCTCCCTTGTCCTAGCTCCGATTGACCCGATTTTTTCCTAAATTCATCTAAAATTGAGCTCTATCTTTTGGTTCAGGTTTGAGAATTTTTGAAGTTAATTTGAATTTTATTTGAATTTATTTTGTCTCTTCGTTTTGTTTTCTCTCTCGTTAGATCACGCGTTCGAGGGAGCCGCCGTCGGATTTGGACATCAAGAGCCGTCAACTGAGCAAGGCCAAGGCAAGTCATGTCCTTTGATCATGTTGAACCCAGTTTGCAATCTATTATTTAAATATTTTGTTTTAAATTACATTGCATCGCTACTTTTGTACAAACCTTGTAATTGGTAGTTATCACCTCAATTGAGTAATTCCCTCCTCGTTAAATTTGAATGCCATGATGCCATTGTCACCATAGGTTGGGAAACTATTGATGCTATGTTATGATCACATTTGGGATGGCACGATTAGTATGCTTAGCCATGCTTTTAGTATCGTTTGGGTTCATCATCACATGTGATTAATTAATTTGACTTAATGAGATATCGAATCGTGGTTGGTGCCACTGTTATAAAATTTGTGCCATGGCATTGGTGTGTCATTGGCGTGGTTATACAAAATTGGTTTTCACTCGGGCGAATGATCGTGCAGTGAAGGGGGAAGTGTGGATTCACTTCGTGGGATGTGGAAGTCTCGCCCGGGTACACTTAAGGACTTAACTTTGTGCGCCATTGATCTGAGTCTTACCGTGCAAACCACATGTCTGGTATGGGACAGACCTGGCTGATTAATTTGGGATGTTTCAATTTCAATCTCGCTGGGATGAACATGGTTGCTGATTTCCATGAGGCGCAAGGGGGGGTGTGATGTGAAACCCTAGCGGGCGGGATTGGGTTGGAATTGAACATTATAAAGGCCTTGTTGTGATTTCCTTAGCGCGAGGCTAATCACATCGTGTGGGTACAGTTGTGCAACCTCTGCAGAGTGTAAAACTATTCGAATAGCCGCGTCCTCGGTCATGGACAATGCTCGGTGATTTCACACGAGGTATAGTTACTCTTGGAAAGTTTGTAGCTGGTCAGTGGATGGTTAATTCACTGTTGGTTTAGCTTGAGGATGGGAGGTCCATAAGTAGTTTACTTCAATTCCTTTGATTATTCATTATTGTTTTATTTACAAATCTCCTTCAATCTATTTATGGTAATTTCAAATGTTGTTTTATGCAAATTAACTCTTTCAGCCTTCCGTTGGTAAGCCTTGCATACTATATTGCATCATTTGTTACAAACGGCTTGCTGAGTACCAATGTACTCACGGCTTTACGCCTATGTTGCTCAGTTGAAGATGAGGAGTACTACCAGCAGGAGGTTCCAGGAGGCGAGTACTTCGACGACTACACGTTCTAGGCTTCGCTCCCCACTCGATTGCCCGTGGGCATGTCGATTGGCCACTACGTTTTATTTTGGATTTTCCGCTGCTAATTTTTTGTTAAGCCCCTAAGGCTATTGAGATTGTAAGCTTGACCATAAGGTCTCACTTTTGGATATTGATTAATAATTTGAGTTTTCTTTATTTAATATCGTGATTGTGGTGATGATTACCTCTATGTTTGACTGTGTGCACTAGCGTGATCCTGGACTAGTGCAGTATACACAGAGAGTCCGGATTTGCATATTCGGGTCTCGACAGCTATCCACGGGAGAGTCTCTTGGCCGGCGGCGAGCTTCGATGCTATGGCTCGACGGGCTCGCACCTGGCCAGGAAAGTTCACAGAAAGGTTTAGGAGGCAGAAAGAATGCTCAGAACGGAAAGAATCGAAGTTCAGAAGGGAGGATAAAAGGATTTGCTTTTTTTACGGGGGTCGCCGGCTCAGGGAGAAGGGGCGGCGGGGCTGCGAGGCGGCGGAGTTTCAATCGGCGGCTCACTGGGGTGATTGGGAGTCACAGGAAGCCAGTGGTGGAGTAAAAGAAGCTCTGAGAGCACGGGAGAGCAGGGAGGCGAGGTGGGGCGCATTTAAGCTTTGGCAGAGGGAGGAAGAGAGGAAAGGAGGGGAATGGGGAGCGGCATGGGCAGTCTGCAGAGGGGACGGGGAGTCGCATCCGAGCGACGGAGTTGCGATCGAGCATTGAGGCAAGTAAAGGCGCGGGGTGGAGTGCGGGAGTAGGTGAGCGAATGGCATGGGTGGAGGCGGGTCGTGCGGAGGAGGGGGAAGAGGTGGGGCTGACGAGTGGGGACCTCAGGAGGATCAGGCGACGTGGCGCGACCTCAGGCGGTCGGTGACGGCGAGCCAGCGCAAGGCGTGGCGCTGCAGAGCTCTGCGCGCAGTGCAGGCGCGTGCACGGGGAGAAGGTGGAAAGAGGAAAAACGCCGGCGGAAGAAGAAAGCACAAAGCCGAAAAGGGAAAGCGGATTTTTCCGGGACTTTCCGAAAAAGGGAAAGGGCTCAAAAATCACTCAAAAATTCAGGAAAAATCACAAAAATGTTTGAAATTTTCTGGAGCATTTCACTGCTATTGGTTGTTGCACTTGTGAAATCATAATATTCATAAGTTTGTCTCAAATGTTGTACCGCATGTGCTTATGATTTTTTTTGTTGCAAAACGACATTTTTTTGGTTGCTCTCTATTTGATGCGTTGCTTCACTGGGGTTTGGATTGTTGTGGCTGCGAAGAAGAAAAGCAGTGCTTTGTAGGTTTTATTGCACGGGGATTTTTTTTTGGGCCTGCCAGTGTTTCTTTCGTTCCATGGGGGTCGTCTCTTGTTGCGTGTAATCTTCCAGGATTGGACGATAGAGGGGAGTTGCCGTTAAAAACATCCCACAGACATGTAACGCGCGGACAATAACTCCAACGATAATTTAAACATATGATACATGCAATACAAATAGGACCCAAACTTGTAAGTACCCTCCAGAAGACGACATGAGCCATTAACTTTGATTCCACTAAACTCCTCCATCAACTTCAAAAGCGGTGCATCTGAAGGTTCAACCTCACACGCAAGAGAAGTATTATTTTGGTGAGCATGTAACCGGAGCCATCCATGCATGCATGCATGGACAACGGAGCCTCCTCACATGGGAGGGGATGAAGGACCCGGATCAGCCCACGCGAGTCCTGGACCCATATTGCCAAACTGCATCATGTCACACCCGGCGCCGGCACCGCCATAGCTCCCGTTGCCACCGCCGAAGCCACTGTACACCACGGCGCCGAGGTCCCCTCCGCCCTGGACCACATCCATGGGCCATCCCTGCTGGTACAGCGCCTCCACGTCCGTGTCGCCGGTGGCGTAAGGCACCACCAGTGGCATGGGCGCCGGTGGCGGCGCCGCCGAGAGCTCCTGCCCACGCAGGTATTCGATCCGGTTCTTGACGCTCTTGAGGCGCATCTCCACCATCCAGCCGAGGCTGGTGAGCTGCTCGATGGTGAGGCCCAAGAGGCCTGGGCGGCGGCCGGTGATGGCGTCGTGCAGGAGGAGCATGGTCTCGCGCTCGCGGTTGTCGCGCTCCGCCTTGTGCAGCTGATCCTGGAGCTTGGCGATGCGCTGCTGGAGGAATCCCTCCTGGTTCATCATCTTCTTGTACTGGTCCAGCTCCGGCATGGCCTTGAAGCGGTCGACCACGCGCACCGCCTCCTGGACCGATGGCCACACCTCCGGCTGCGTCGACTCGTCCTCGCTGTACACCACGACGCACGCGTCGATGTCGCACAGCGTGGCCAGCTCTCTCGCCTTCTTCATCAGGCCCTTGCGGCGCTTCTTCAACGTCGCGCGCCGGGTCGCGTCGTTGGAGATCCACTGCAAGCTCACTTTCTTGCGAGCCATGGCCGGACTCCGATCTGATCAATCTGTAGCAAGAGAGAAGGTAGCTACGAATCGAAGGGAGGGGAGGGGTGGTGGTTTTATACCGGAGGACCAGCGTGGATGAACAGATTGCAGCCATATATGGAAAGTAATTATTCTGACAGATTTGGAGAAGATCGCATGCATTAGTGCTGGTTAATGTGCAGCTAGCTAGCATATCTTCTACCCCTTAATTGTGTGATCGTGTCCATCTTGAAACCTCACAACACACGCGAGCTAGCATTGCTCGCTGGATGATGACAGCAAAAATTAATCTGGACTACTTATAACATGGAGACAATTCACGAGATCTCTGTGTGCTCTGAATTAATACTATAGCTTTAGTATGCACAAATGCTTAGGATCAGGGTAAAACAATATTATTCATGATTTATGAAAATTGTTCATGATTACACAAGAATCAACACAGATTTTTCATGTTTGTGTGTCAGGATAAAGCCTGCTAGGAGATCAATCGATTATGGAAGGATTCTTGCATGATGTCTGCCTGTATTAGAAGGATATGCTAGCTTGCAGATATTTCTTTCCAAATTTTGCTCTAATCATGGTTAGTGTTGAGAAGGATATGGGCTGTCGGTATATGGCCCAGAGCAGAAAAGCTAAGCCATGGTTAGTGTTGAGAAGGATATGGGCTGTCGGTACATGGCCCAGAGCAGAAAAGCTAAGCCCACTTCCCTTCCCCTTCAGTCTTCGGTCTCTTCAATCCCTCTCCAGTCTCGACACTTCCTAGCACACGAGCTATGCGTGCTGCCGCCAACAGCACCGGCTGCGCCATTCCCGACGGCCGAGTTCTGACGATCCCCGCCTCCTTATGCCTTCTCCCCACTCACCCCCCAACCCTAGCCGGTGCGAAAACCGTATTTTCGGCTTGATGTGATCTCACCGCCGTCAACCCCAGGCGCAACCGTCCCCGGCAACCACCCTCGAAGGATTATATGAGAAGGTCTATAGTTTTATTGTGATGAACCATTATCATTTCGAAAGAGTGGAGATTTGAAATAGCGGATTCGTAGATTTTTCTTAACAACCAGCATAAATGGATGATTTTAGAAATTTTAAGTCATAGGATGATTTGGTGACCAATGTTAGTAGTTGTAGGTTGCATGAGACATGGCGCCATTACTAATGTGGATCAAGTTATGAAGAACTTGTGTCCGAAAATATATTTTTTGTCTTTAGATGTGCAGGGTCGCTTGGTGTCACTCGTGGTCAACGACGAGGATTGAGGCTACGATCATGGAGAAGTCGAGGCCTAAAATGATTGAGGATGCATGGTGAGACGGTGAGCTCAAGCATGGCATAAAAAAGGTGGGAAATATTGAAGGCAAATTCGAATGATGGGATTGCACCATATGGCTTAGTCGGCCAAGTGAGGCGTAGTCTGGTGAAACCAAAACAAGAGAGACTTACCGACATGTAGCAAGCCAGTGGTGCACCAACACGTGGCAAGCATGATGAAGACCGGGTCAAGGAAGAGTATTTTAGTAGTTTAACCAAAATATCGAAAATGGCTTTGAAAGAAAACCGCAGCGCGTGAGCAACGCTTAAAAAGGTGGTTTAGCTCTTGGAGAAGCTGGTTTGATCAAAATAGATCAAACCTTAGGACTTAACAGATTTGGGCTTATGCGCTTTTAAAAGCGTGCATAAATGAATACATGTAAGTAAAACCCGTGTGTGTGGGGTTATTGAGTTTCCCCCATTGTGCTAAGTGGATAGTATCCACTAAGAGTTAGATATGGCTGATTAGCTCATCTATTTAAGGGGTTGAGATGGAGACTTATGGTTAATTATCCAACCTACCTCTCTTGTGTTAGGGTTAGGGTTTGAGAGAAGTTGAGTGCTTTTGGCTATAAACTTTTCCTCCTTAAGTAGCAATACATCAATCTTTGTTTATCTCCATAGATCTTTCATATTTTGATTGATTTGCTTTTAATTTGGTTGGTTTTGATCTCTTCTCTTCCCCCTTCTTGATCTTGCTATACCAATGACTTATAAGAGATGGAGATAACATCTGAAAATCAATATCTACCTATTTAGACACTCGGTTGGCAAGCTCATGAAGAAACCTGATTTTTGCTCAATTTGGCGTCTCCAAGTAATTTCTTGATCTACCTATTTTTGCCTTGTTTTCTTTAGTGTTCTTGCTTGTAGGGATATGTGAGAACATATCTAGAACTATCTTAGCCATCATCTATCCATGAGAACTCATATTTACTGTTTGTGGTTTTTGACCTGTTTTAGCGCAAGCTGCCTTCAAACCAAAAAAGGTCAGAACTTTGGCAATGATTTTATTGATCATTAATTGGAATAAGTTTCTGACATCTTAAAGAAGGTGCATACCAAATTTCAAGTGATTAGAATTTTGAATTGAGAGCTACCTCATTTTTAGGTTTTGGCCTGGTTTTGGTGTAGCAGAGTTTCACAAACCAAAATATCTTAATTCACTCAAGTTTTTTTTATTAGGGTAGATTCTTATGGTCATGAAGTAGTTTTGGTTCACATTTCAAGTCTTTTAGATCGACGGATAAAAAATTATATGATTTTTTAGATTTGAAATAGTGTTGAAATCACTATTCATGGCTGAAAATTTCAGTAGCTCTAGGAATTTTTGGATTTTTGGCTTCTTGATCTTCATATCTTCTCATAACTATTATAGTAAAGATTAGGGGAATACTTAGATAAAAATTTGAAAACACCATTCACCCCTCTATTGCCATACCAGCCCTAAAACCCTCAACTAGGTTCTACATCCACAGCTACCGCCGAAGCCACCATATGTTTTTAGTTGTATGTTCCTATTGTTAGACACAAACTACACACTACTTTGTAGTCGGCACTGCTCTGCAGTTTACTCCGAATGCAAGTCTCTGTATTTTGGAATGTTTCGGATGATGAATAGTGGGAAGCGGCAAGGTTCAGAGTTAGCAATACAGAGTAAAACTCTCACAATTTGTGATGCGCAACTGACTACGGCTTTTTAGTTTTCTCCCTCTTATTAACAGCAATAAACAAGGAAATAATTACAGAGAAGTGCTGGCCCGAGTCTTGCTCTGAACCAAACACGATTCGAAATGCTTGCACCATCTCACAAACTCCACAACTCTGTTAGCTACTGAAAGTAGAAAGCAAAACTATATGCTGAATAACATGACTTCCTACTTCTATGAGAAACTAACATGGACTGCAAAATAAAATGAAATAACTGAATGGTGTGGCGAAATTACACTAACACCTACGTAAAAGTTCAACAATCCCCACATGAATCCAATTGAAGTTCTTGAGTATGTTGGCTTTGCCCTAGGAGAGCGAACATAGGAGAATTGCTCCGATCACAACTACGTAGCTGAGTTTTTTGAATTTTTTTCATTCTCTTATTTTTCTTACAAAATTAGTTACAAACCTTCTTGTTATATAGTATAATACTCTCTGACTACTATACGTGCTCAGATTTCAAGTTGGACATGACTTCAACTTGAGTAACACATGAAGACGGACTTTACTGTGTCTTGGACTATAAGTCAAGATTATTTCCAACAATCTCCCCCTAATCTTGACTTGACATATTTCTTCATACGCAGCACCTAAACTCAGTCTTATGAGTTTGCACGTTTCCTTTACTCACACGATCGGTGCCAAGATGCATCGTCTTCAACGCCTCCCATACATCTTTGTTAGTCTCTTTTTCGACTAGTAGGAAGAGCGTCTCTTTTGGAATGTCTTGATAGATGGTCACTAATGCTATCTTGTCCTTATGCTTATCGATGTTGCCGTTCACGACCGCGTCCTATAGTCCTTAAGCCTTTATATACACTTTCATTTTGATTGCCCAGGCTGTATAATTATTTATCGTGAGTATCGGATAATACAACGAGACAACAGAACTCATCTTTACCATCATATCTGATGATGATATTACTTCTTAAAAAATATAATATAATCTTTAAACCAGATGAAAAACTTAGTACAGAGAGAAACTACTCTCGGATCAAGGAAGAACCGAAGGAAAACACGCTGGAACCGAAGCTAGAGACCAGGCGTGCTGCCCTCTACGTTGCTCGGACTGAGGAAAACTAAACACTAGCGCACCTTTTTTCTTGCGTGCCGTGCCGCAGCACCTGCTACCGGAAGACCCTTTCCTCCCTTGCTTGTCGAACCGATGCAGCAATAAAAAAAAATCTTCTCCTCACGTGAAGCCTTGAAGCCTGGACCGAAGCTCTCTTCTGCCTCGGGTCTCGTGCCTTTACTGTATTGCTAGTGACCTTGACTTGCTAGCAGGGTCTGTCTTGTTTCTCTCTCCCGCTAACTTGACACCGTTGTTTGCTAGCTACTGCATGGATTTGGATAGGTTAGGGCCCGTGGCCTTAAGATAAATGGTTATATAGATCTTTCAATATATATAATTTATGCCATCAAATAAAAGTTTTTTATTTATAGAAATTCTCTCACTAGTTATTCTTTTCTCTCTAGGCGGTAAAACTTAACAAAGAGAGACCAAATTCCAATACTACTTATAGGATTACGGATAACCGACTAGAAAAGAGTGAATATGAGGTTTTTAAATTCTTTTGACTAAAACACAATTTTAATAATGAGAAGGAGATGAAAATGATTTTCACAAATCAAGGCCTAAAATATCTAAGTCTTACTATGTGCACCAACGACCAAACTAAGGGACGAACAATTAATATAAAGTCTAGGAAAGTAAATGCACAAAATAAATAATAAGGAGATAAACCACAAGATAAACATAAAGACTTTTTTGTAGTCTCGGAGACTTACCGGTCTCCACTAATCCACATTGAGGGAGATTGAATGAATCAAGCTAGCTCAATGCGCAAAATAAACCTTCCTCAAATCACTAGTGGTAGCTCTTTCTCACTCTGGGTAGGTGAGTTTTAACCTTCACAACACGACCGGACCTCTTCTTAACTTCATGAAGAAATCACCGACTCTTACGCCTCCAAGCTGTCTAGGAGTCAACAACCTCCAAGAGTAATAAGTCAATGACGATCACTTGAAGGTGCTCAAGTGCCAAATAACTCAATCAATGGATGGAATGCACTTGAAATCTCTCAACTACTTCAAGAATGTGGAGTAAAAGCTCAAGAGGTGAAAGAAAAAGCAAGGGCTCAAGTATATTCAATAGAGTCCCAAGGGTATGCCCTTACTGCAAGTAAGGATGTATTTATAGCCCCCAACCACCAGGGTAACCATTCGGGACAAAATCTCCATAGAAAACAGCAAGAGTGATAGTACTGCCATATAGGGGCCGATAGTATTGGATCCTAGAACAATGGCTACTTATTGTGCATTTAATGCACTTGAACTAGCTATTATCTAAGTGGTTGGTACTATACTCACATGGTTCGGTCATACCGCTTACGAGAAAAACAGGATGTCTAAAAAGACTCTTTGAAAAATAGGCATCAACTACCAAATACCGGTCATACCGCTCGAGCGGTAGTACTACGGTTTTCATGGCGGTAGAACCGCAATGCCGAGAGGAGAAAACACCCAAAAATAGTGTTCTGGAAAAAAAGCAATTGGCAGCTCAAGTATGGTCATACCGCAAGTATGATCATATCGCTATTGTGGTAGTACTTCCTTTACAACGGCAGTAGTACCTGTTGTAGCACCAAGTAGCACTACAACTTTGGTTAGTGCTGTTTTGATCCAACAAGATGAAGCCAAGGGGGAGGGAAGTGAGGATGGCGAAAACAGAAAGAATGTAATCACTATGACACATGAAGAAGACAAGGAGAAGAACCATGCTGGCCGCGACGAGAAAACCCTAGTTTGGAACCTTGGGTTGGATGGAGTTATGCGTATATTATGTGGGCCTAATCATGGTGAAGAGATAAAGAGAAAGTTCGTTTGGCTCAAGAGGAAGACATAACATCAATCAAGTTTTAGTGCTTGTAGTTTTGTGCACAAAGTTCAAGACAGGGGCGGACCCGCCCTTTGGGCATGCTCGGGTGGCCGCCCGAGCTCTGTCACCAGCAGACCCCCCGACCCCTGATCGTGTCTCCTCCCTCTCCCTTTCCACCCCACTCCCCACCTTCCTTGACCTACTCAAATCTTGCGCCCGCGCTTTCAAACAAAGCTCTAGCACCAGCGTCGCCACGGTCTTCACTTCCAACTTCCAAGGGCATCGAGCTGCACTGTCGCATATTAAAGTTGGGCTATGGCGTGGATCGATATGTGCAAAAAGCGCTCGTGTCCGTCTATGGCAAGTTCAGGCGTCTCAGTGATGCATGGAGGATGTTCGATGAAATGCCCATAGGAGCGCCGTCTCTTGGTGTGCACTGGTGGGGGCTCACGATGCGGTTGGGGACTTGCAGGGTTCAGAGCATCACCGGGCCGCTGATCTCGCTGGCGACTAGCGTGCACGAGCTGCTTGAGTGTTCAGTCTGCACCAACTCCGTGTACCCTCCGATCCACCAGGTCAGCGCCTCGGTTCTTGTGCTTGGGTTCTTTTTATTTCTTGATCACCTCTAGGATCTTGGGCTGGTCTCAGGAATTTGCGCGATTTGGTTGATCTAGTGTAGGAAAGATGGGATCTTGGTTGCATGTTTGTGTAATTGGGTTCTTGCACGACCACGATTTGAGAGCACGAGCGATCTTGATACAGAGAATTGGGCATTTGGGTTTTGCGTTCAAAGGGGGCAAATTGATGCCATGATAGGAATGGTGTACTTTGGATGTTTCTAGTTAACATACGAATTGTAGGAAGGGTTTTAAATTAGAAATAACGAGATGTATGTGGGGCAATCATTCTTCTGCGAGGAATCAGGTTGGGAGGCAGAATGTTATGTGGTTTTGATTCTTCAATAATTTCTGAAGCTTTTGGGCCTTTGTAAACTGTTTTAGATTCTTCAATAATCCAGAATGCTATAATGATGGAAATGGAGCATACTACATAGAGGAGATTATCATGTATTGTTGGGTTCTTTAGGGTAATCGTACTGTGTGATGCTTCATCATTGGTTGCAATCATGTTATTTTATGGTCTGAGTTGTTGAGTGTTCGTGCCTCATGCAGAATTGATAGGCAAGGTTCCACACCTAAGAGATAAATGAAAAACTTTGATGCTCTGTTTGTTTGGAGGAAACTAGGATTGTAGGGAAGAAAAGAAAGCTACACTTTTGCTGGGAAATAACACTGGATAGAGGTCGTTTGTGCAAATCTTTACAAATGACCAATCAAAAAATAAAATTAGATTTATTTTATTTTATTTTTCCCCAAAAAGAAGAAGGAATATTGCTTGTTCTTTTCTCTTGTTTGGCTAAGAGAGAAAAGAATATTCCTTTTTAGAGAAAGTAAATTAACATAGTCTATGTTAAAAGTTTTTTCCTCTGCAAGTGTAAAACACATTCAAAGCTTCAACTAAAACTCGTAGAATGAAAGTGCCTTGTTCTTCCAGACGTACTTAGTTATTTACTGATATGTCTTTTGTCTTCTCTTTTTATTACATCTTTTATATTACTATTATCAAATTGAGACACTATCAATCCATCTATCTTTCATAACTCATAGGTTACTTCTTCTATAACTCATCTACAACTATGGATTAAGTTTCATTAGTGAGGTATTTTTCAATGTCCTACCGTTATCTGCATATGTCTACATGCGAATTGTAGTTGCTGTTTCTATTTTAGATAACATACTTTTATTAGTACGATTGCAACATAGTTTGATCATGGATTGTTTTGCTTTTAGGTAATAATGTTTGTTTCACACTTCCGACTTCGCCCTAGCACTATTTTATTCCTAGGTCCGCCACTGGTTCAAGAAACTTTAAATGCCAATTCTAAGGTCTTTAATATGGACAAAATAAATATTTGGAAAGCTGATGAAGTCTACTTTCCAATGAATCAAACGATATTGGAGTTTTCTGCACAAAATTATGGTAACTTCATTGGATGTTGCGCGAGCTGTCCAGAGAGACGTGTAAGACTTGCCAAACATAAAGAGTCCGAGTATTGTAATGCAAGTAAGGGTAAAATCTGACCACATCATGGTTTTTCAAAGGTTGAGAAGGACTCCTTTTTAATTTTCAAACGGATTTGGAAGCCCCTTGAACAAGAAAAGAAAACATATAAAGATTTGAAGTCAGTTCGGATTCGGTTCGGGTCAGACAGGAAGTCCAACATTAAAACGCCCATAACTTTCACAAACGAAGTTCGATTTAGGTGTTCTTGGACTCCTTGGAAATCTAATTCAATGTCCCATACAATGGATGAGGTTCCAGCCCCAGAATCCTCACGGTCATGTCGCAAATTGAGAGAGAATCTGATGGTAGCAGTTTAGATTTATCCTTTTTAGTTCGAATTAGAGTTTATTTCAGCCTTAGGCCAGGTTGGCATAAGGTTTAGTCAAGGTCGTGTATTGTGCACCTATATAAGTCTAGGGCTTAGCCCCATTGTAATTTAGGCTATGATATGATATGAATTGAGAAATTGAGAGACCATGTGGAGGTATCCTCATTTTTGTGATGAGTAATTGACGGTTGTGTTAGAGAGTTTGAGTTTGTTTTGGGTATTCTAGGTTTGAGTATCTTTCGTTAATGCTATTGTTGATTATGCTGTTTCGTGCGGTGCTATGTGACGGTTTGCTTGTCTGTGTGGCTGCAGAACTTCGGAGCTAGGTCATGGTGAGGCGAGGAGGACCGGGATTAGGCACAGGAGGTGTTGAGGTCCAGACGGTCAGAGATGCCGAAGATGACCGAGGCTGCTGAGGTGGTTGCGAGCCGGGAGAAGAGGAACTGGAGCTGGAGCTACCGGTGGTGGATACGACGGGCAGCGGCGAGGTGGATCGGGACTAGGCTCAGGGAGGAGCTGGGGTCTAGACGGTCAGGATGCCGGGTGCGGTCGTGTGCAACGGAACGGACCGGGACTAGACTTAGGGAGGAGTCGAGGTCCAGACGGTCAGGATGCCGGCTGCGGGAAGCTTTCAGGAAGGTGCTTGAAGGCAATTTGGAGAATTGACTGAAGTTTGGAGTGGAGAGGCTGGTTTCCCTCCATTCCTATGTGTGTTGACTTTTTGCCTCAATTGGGTGTGAGGCATGGAGTGGGTTTGAGCTGCCATTTCTTGATTTTCTCCTTGTGGGTGTGAGCTTGGAGATAAAAGGGGCAGCTGGAGAGAGCTCAAGAAGGAGAGAGCTGAGGGAAGAAAGCAAGTAGAGGTTCTAGTATAGTGAGTGCTCTCGTGTGTTCTGTGAGGTAGCTTATTTGTGAACCATGTAGTGAGATGAGTGGTATTTCTTATCAACTGCGTATGGGGGACGTAGTGAGTAGTTGTAAACCTTATGTAATCATTCATCTCTCCTAATCGATATGAGAAATGATGTGATTGAGATGATTTGGCTTCCTATTTTCCTATCTGTGTTTTGCCTGCGTTTCGTTGTTTTCCTCAGTTCTTGTGATTTAGAGTTGGATTCTTGATTGTTTAGTTGCCAAACGGATTGCTCTGTGATGGGAATATGCATCAAGACCATTTGGTCAGTTAGTTTCCAAGAGCCAAGTGGTTGGATCAAAGAATCCCTCTTTTTCATACATGCATTTCATTTCCTCTGCTTTAGCACTTCTAGGGTTTGATTCTCTCAGTGAAATGGTAGCTAATGATTTGTGTTTTCAAGCCCTGAGGTCATTGCTTAGCTAAATGCAAAGGTTCATGAGCAAAATAAGTGAAAATAATGAGTAATTTGGAAATCAGTTTCATTCTCAATTCGATCTTCAGATTTTTGCTCAAAAGTTGATTCCTTGCCTCTTTGGTTGCATACCTTGGTTCCCTAGGCCATCTTTGCTATTAAGGTTGTTGTCTTGCTGTTTTGAGTTGAGAAGATCAGAAGCAAACACTCAATTCCCTGTGCACTACTTCTTTAGTAAAAACTGTGCAAAGCTTCAGTCGACAGCTCTGTTTTTCAGGGGGCCGGTCTGACCTCTAGGGTTTCGGCCGGTCAGACCAGAGAGTGTGAGGCAGTCAAACCGGCGACTACTAGGCGGTCTGACCGGGCCAGTAACATCGGTCTGACCGGCCCTTTGATGGCAGTCCGACCGGCCATACCCCGCGTGGTCAGACCGGCATATAGCCGGCGGTCAGACCGGTCTTGAACTGGCGGTCTGACCGGCCGAGCTCATGCGGTCTGACTGGCCTGGCTGTTTCCTTTGAGCTCATTTCCTACCAGCTTCATTTCTGTGTCCTTTTAGTTGCCGTTCTTTCTCTGTTGTCAGTGAGCATGAACTCTCGCTCTTCATAGCTCCTGTAGCTATCGGAGAGGAGATGTTGTGTGGATACTTGGGGGGCAAATTTTAAAAAGGCACCATTCACCCCCCTCTGTTGCCATTTTCGATCCTACAATTGGTATCAGAGCCGGTTTGCTCTTCTTGATAGATCTTTACCGGTCTGTGAGCCATAGCAACGGACAAGTATTCCACCAAGCCCCCGATCTTCGATGGGATCGACTATCCCTTCTGGAAGAGTCGGATGGAGACCAACATTCAGGCTCAGGGCTATGCTATCTGGCGAAAGGTTAAAACGCGCTTTGTTATTCCTACCAATAAGAACATCAATGTGGCAAACATGCCCGATGTTGAGGCGAATGCTAAGGTAAGGAACATCATCATCCAAGGTTTGAGCCGAAATGAGTTTGATCGCATTTCTCATCTTTCATCGGCCTTCGACATTTGGGTGACCCTCGATGCTTACCATGAGGGCACCACCCAAATTAAGACGGTACGACAGGACCAGTTCAAGCGAGATTACAACAAGTTTGAAATGCTCGCTGGAGAGTCACTTGATGAGTGTTTTGTGAGGTTTCACAATATTTTGAGCAATCTCCGAGCGGTCGGTCTCACATACCCCGACTTGGACAACGCTCGCCAAATGCTTTCGGCCTTGGATTTGTGTGTTGGGAGATGAAAGTGACCACCATCAAGGACACGATGGACCTTTCGACGTTGATTCTTGATGCGTTGTACTCACGTCTCAAGACTCACAAGATTGGCATTGTCTCTCGCAAGTCGAAGTCACAGTCGATGGCTTTGGTCACCGATCCCAATCCTGCCTCTGGATCTTCTGACATTGTTTCTAGTTTCTCTTTTGCTACTTTGTGTGAAATTAATGATGATCATCTAGAGTAGCTTTCAGAAAACCAACTAGCTCTCTTAGCCAGAAAATTTTCTTATGCATACAAGAGGGTTAGGGAGAGAAAGAGAGGAGGTAGTTTGATTTGCTTTGAGTGTGGTGGCCCCAACCACTTTCGAGCAAACTGCTCCAAGTTGGAGAAGGGCAAGAACGACTATGGCGGCTCGAGCAAGAACGACTACACCGACAAGAACCGCAACAAGAAACCCCCAAGCAAAGGGAAGAAGTTCCACGACCTTGATAAAACCAAGAAGCTCTTCCACCGCGTCCTCACCACCTTCGACGACATCGACCTCAGCGAGGTGGAGGGGTGGAGTGACAACGATGGGAAGGATGATCAACAACCCAAGGACGGCGATGACTTCACCGGCATGTGCTTCATGGCCCTTGAGGGCGACATCAGCGACACAAGCTCTACTCCGACTCCGATGAAGTATATTCCTCCCATGACCAGCTCACTGATGCTTTTCTTAAGTTAGAAAAATTTCATGCTAGATCTAAGAGCTAGGTGTAGTGAGTTGGAGAAGGAAGTAGAGAAATTGTCACGGGAGCTTATTTCACTTATATCTGCTCCCTCCCGTGATAACTGTGATGTATGTTCTGCTTTGCTTGGAGATATGGAGAAACTAAGGAGCTCTCATGATAGTTTGTCTTCTAAGCTTGATATGCGTAAGGTGGAGAATGTCAGTCTTTTAGCTAAACTAGAGATGAGTAGGGTAGCTGCTCTTTCATCTACTGTTGTTGAGACTACATCTTGCACCTCATGTGAG
This sequence comes from Dendrocalamus latiflorus, assembly GCA_017311315.1. Classification (NCBI taxonomy): domain Eukaryota; kingdom Viridiplantae; phylum Streptophyta; class Magnoliopsida; order Poales; family Poaceae; genus Dendrocalamus; species Dendrocalamus latiflorus. The sequence goes on along the minus strand of CM029622.1, from coordinate 7,343,320 downwards.
GATAAAGACAATGCATTTAGAGGTCTTTACACTATGCTCCTTGATCTGCCAAAAACATGTGAAAATTGCAATAATTTGAAAATAAACTTAAAGAAGGCAGATCATAAAATTTCTGAGTTGCATGCTACTTTGTTTGAGCCCATTGCTTCATGTATGAACTATCCCAAATTAATTGCTGAACTTGAATCTGTCTCAAACAGTTTCAAGAAATGATTGACCACAACAATAGATTGGCTCTTTATGCGACTAAGGACCCTGTTAGCTCACCATGCAATAGTTGTGCAAAACTAAAACTTGAACTCATTGCTTTGGATGATAAACGTGTGAAGCTAACTAAGGACTTACTAGAGAAATCACAATCTTGTTGTGTGTGTGTGTGTGCTGGTGTGGGGGAGAAGCCCAAGGGTATGGTAGAGACGCTTAGCGACGAGAACCAAATGGCTAGCAATAGGATTGTCCCTCCTGAGGCGGCTGTGCGTGCACATGTCATTCGTTCTTCTGTTGTTTGTTCTTCTTCTACTCCCTTACTTTTTGCTGTCTCTTCTTCCCCCTGCTCTTCTTGCACCTCTCTCTTTCAGGAGTATCAGTATCTTATGAACACTCTTGAGAGATTTATTGGAGGCAAGAAGAAGCTAAATCTTATTCTAGACCAGTCCAAGATTTGCAAATTTAATCAAGGTCTAGGATATGATTTTCTTGAGGATGTAGAAAGCATCCACTTGCTGTTCTTAGACCCATAGCAGCAAGTGTGATCGAGGTCGAGCCTAAAACTAAGAAAGTTCAATTCAAATCGGCGGGCTTTATGTAAGGGATTTCTAACAGTAAGGTGATTTCACCTGTTACTTCGACCTCTCAGAAAGCGAAGCCCCATCATGCTACTTCTACCTCTCAAAGGTGAAGTATCATTGCACCTTCTGTCAGAAGGATGGACACTTGGTCGAGAGATGCTTCAGGCGTGCTAAGATCGCGCGTAGAGACCGTGTTCAGGCTCTTAGGTGTATTCAGGGTCAGCCCCAGACCTTGAGTACACCTAAGACCAATATGAGGTCTAGAGTTGCTTCTGTTGATGGGTTTGGGCAGCATCGAGGACTTGGATTTTCTGAGTTTTCTGGTTTTCGTCCTTGATATGCCTCTGGTCGTGATATCCGTCGACCTAAGGATAGATCTCGTTTCCCCCATCGAGATAGCTACCCACGGCGAGATCAATGTGTTGTTGGTGCTCTGACTCGCTCTCCCATTGCAGTTGGATCCAGCAACAGCTTCAGGTCTGCTCGTAGACCTTCTGGCTCTTTAAGCGACAGAGAGCGTACGGTAGTTAGAGGTCAGTCGTGTGTGACTACTTCTTCTGCTCATCTGTGACTCAGTATTAGGTGCCAAAATCTCTTTTGATTTATCCCAGTACTGAGCCAACTCTCTCTGTTTGACTCAGGTTCGCCGGATTGGGAAGGGAGAGGTTTGGCTCGTGGACTCCGGTTGTTCTTGACATATGACCGGAGACTCTCGTTGGTTCTCTTCCCTAGCCCGAGCTCGAGGTGATGAGACTATCACCTTCGGAGACGCTTCGTCTGGGTGCGTCATCGCGAAAGGTACTGTGCGCGTTAATGACTCATTTATTTTAAAAGATGTTGCCTTACTGAGTAAGCTACAGTACAATTTGCTTTCAGTTTCCCAGCTTACCGATGACGGTTTCGAGGTGAGCTTTAAGAAAAATGCTTGTAAAATTCTTGATTCTTCAGGGAGTCTGGTTTGCGGGATTTTTAGATATGGGAGAATCTTTCGTGCTGATTTTGTTGAGTATTCTGGTGATCCTCTCAAATGTTTAGTTGCTTCTAAGTCCTGTGACCTCACTTTCTGGCATAAGAGACTTGGTCATATTGGATTTGACCATTTGACCCGAGTTAGCGGCCACGACCTCATTCATGGTCTGTCTAAACTCAAGATGGTCAAAGATCTAGTTTGCGCTCCTTGCTGGCATGGCAAGATGGTTGCCGCTTCTCATCCTCTGGTCACAGTGACTATGACCAATGCACCAGGATAGCTGCTCTATATGGACACAGTTGGTCCAGCTCGAGTGCAGTCAGCAGGAGGGAAGTGGTATGTTCTTGTCGTAGTCGATGACTTCTCGAGATACTCTTGGGTGTTTTTCTTAGCCTCGAAGGATGAGACATTTACCCACTTTCGGGGTTTGTTTAGTAGGCTTTCTGTTGAGCTCCCGGGTGCCTTACGAGCGATCCGCAGTGATAATGGCATGGAGTTCAAGAATTCCTACTTTGAGAGGTTTTGCGATGAGACAGGTGTAGAGCACCAGTTCTCTTCTCTATACATCCCCCAGTAAAATGGCATGGTGGAGAGGAAGAACCGTACCTTGGTTGAGATGGCAAGGACGATGCTTGATGAGTACTCTACACCGAGGAAGTTTTGGGCTGAGGCTATACCCACCGCATGCCATGTTTCCAACAGAGTTTTTCTCAGGGCACACTTGCATCGCACTTCTTATGAGTTGAGATGCGGGTGAAAGCCGAGTGTCTCTCATTTTCGTGTGTTCGGTTGCAAGTGATTTATTCTGAAGTCTGAAAACCTAGATAAGTTCGAGTCACGTTCTTATGATGGGATCTTTCTAGGCTACTCGACTTCTTCGCGGGCTTATAGGGTCTCGAACTGCGAGTCTAGTAAAATGGTAGAAACCTATGAGGTGACCTTCGATGAGGCCAGTCCGGAGACTCGGCCCGATATCTCAGGTTCTTTAGAGCAGTCCGAGCCTATCTTTGTGGATGATGAGGAGCATGGAGATGAGGGTTGTCTACCTGATCCAGTTCCTCCTGCCCTTGAGGTGCCTGCTTCTTCCACTGCACCTCGAGGAGATCAGCCCATACCTTCTGCTTCTTCTGGAGCTAGTGGCTCTATTCCTACCTCATCAGCTCATGAGGTAGAGGCCACTTCTTCATCTCATCCAGGACCTCCCTGAAATATCCAAAAAGACCATCCTTCAGAGCAGGTGATTGGAGATCTCTTTGAGCGTGTCACACGCTCAAAGTCTGGCATGTCTCACTCACTTCTGTCTCCACTCTGCCTTTGTTGCCACATTCGAGCCCAAGGATATTAGTCATGCTCTTTCTGATGAGTCTTGGGTCAATGCCATGCATGAGGAGTTGGAAAACTTTGAGAGAAACAAGGTCTGGTCGCTTGTTAAGCCCCCTAGAGGTCATAATGTCATAGGTACTAAGTGGGTGTTCAAAAACAAACAGAGTGAGGATGGGGTAGTCATTCGAAACAAGGCTAGACTGGTAGCTCAGGGTTTCTCCCAGGTTGAGGATCTAGATTTTGAGGAGACCTTTGCCCCTGTAGCTAGGCTAGAGGCTATTAGGATTCTGCTTGCATTTGCAGCGTCTAAGGGCTTCAAACTTTACCAGATGGATGTCAAGAGTGCCTTCCTCAATGGGTTTATTGAGGGAGAGGTGCATGTTAGACAGCCTCCAGGTTTCGAGAACCCCAAATACCCAAACCATGTGTACCAGCTTTCCAAAGCCCTGTATGGACTTAAGCAGGCCCCTAGAGCTTTTTATGATAGGCTTAAGTTCTATTTGTTGAGTCATGGGTTTGAAATGGGTAAGGTAGACAAGACCTTATTCATTCGCAGGTATGGCAATGACCTTCTACTTGTCCAGATTTATGTGGATGATATCATTTTTGGCGGCTTTTCTCATGCTCTTGTTTCACAGTTCTCGGATGTCATGAGCACCGAATTTGAGATGAGCATGATGGGCAAGTTGACCTTCTTCCTTGGCTTCTAGATCAAGCAAACTCGGGAGGGTACTTCTTGCATCAGGGCAAGTACACCCGTGAGCTCCTGAGACGCTTTGACATAAGTGATGGCAAGCCGGTGTCAACTCTAATGGCATCAACAACTTCACTTGACCCAGATGAGGATGGCGAACCAGTTGATCAAAAAGAGTACAGAAGCATGATTGGCTCCCTCTTGTACCTCACTGCCTCGAGACCGGACATACACTTCTCTGTGTGTCTGTGTGCTCGATTCCAGGCTTCTCCTCGCGTATCTCACCGCCAGGTGGTGAAACGCATCCTTCGGTACCTTCGAGCTACACTATGATATCTGGTACTCTTCCTCTTCCTGTCTTTCTCTTAGAGCCTACTCGGACGCAGACTTTGCTGGCTGTAGGATAGATAGGAAGAGCACTTCTGGCACCTGCCAATTCATTGTCACTTCTCTTGTTTCTTAGTCTTCTAGGAAGCAGTCCGTGTTGCACAGTCCACCGCAGAGGCCTAGTATGTTGCTGCTGCCAGTTGCTGCAGCCAGATACTTTGGATGGTCTCGACCCTGCGGGACTTTGGGTTAGTTATAGACAGTGTTCCACTCTTTTGTCATAACACTTCTGCTATTAACATTGCCAAGAACCCAATGTAACATTCCCGGACCAAGCACATTGATATCAGATATCACTTCCTTAGAGACCATGTGGAGAAGGTTGACATAGTGCTCCAGTTTGTGGAGAGTGACCACCAGTTGACGGATATCTTTACTAAGCCTTTGGATAGCTCTAGGTTTTCAGCTCTGCGGGGAGAGCTTGGGGTGGTTTGTCCTTATGGACTGTTGTGAGGGGAAGCTTTGTGCTTTACTGTTTTATCTTGCTTATATGCTCCTGTTCTCATTTTGTTGCATTGCATATGGGTGCATTTGGGTTAGTCCTTCTAGCATAGATTAGAGTGGTTCTTTTGTCTAGATGCTTAGATTTCTTCCTCTCGTCTTGTGGTTCTAGGATGCTGCTTATTAGCTGTTTCTCTTCTCACTAGGTTGAGCTCACTCACTTCTTATAGGTTCTAGCAAGGGTTGGGCCACCCTTGGGTTGATAGAGAACGTGTTTGCTCTTTAGTGTATTAGAAGAGCCGCTGATAGTCCTTGGGGTAGATGAGAGTCAGTCTGAGCCATAGTATCCTCTATATCTTGTCTATGCTTTAAGGACTGCCTTTTCTGTTTTTATTCCCAGCCTCTCGTCTTTATAGTTTTGGTTCAGGGGGAGTTCATTTGGGAGCTTCTGGAGCTTAATATTGATATAACTCAACTTGAAGTGCATCACATGTTGAGGGGGAGCTGGATTTTTCTTGCATTTCAGCATTCTGCATTGTAATATAATTACATGGAGCCTTAACTATTATCCCTTTATGACATATTTACAATGCATTACATCTTGCCAGGATCTGTGCTTAATTGCTAGATTTATCATAACTTTATATATGTCATCAAGCCTTTGCCATGATAGGTTGATTAACATTACACAAACTTGAATTAAGACATGTCATGTTAGCTCTTGAGACTAGTCTGTCTTTAGTTATCCTTTTATGATTCATGTCATGTCAAATAGGCTAAGTTGAGTCTTGAATCTTAATTGAGCTTTAGTTTGAGCTATGCTAGTTCTTTATAAATTTCTTGTTCTTGAACTAAATGCAGCAAAAGCAAAAATATCTCTTTTGTGCGAAAGAACTAATCTCACCAATTCGTTCTCATGAGACTGCTTGCTATTGCAGCAGACATGAACTCAGGGAGAGTTTTGGATGACCAAGATCATCTCCTTAAGTTTCTTGCTTGGAGTGGTCGCATAAGGCTTGAGATCTAGCACATGATTAAAATTTTGGTTGATAACGACCATGAGTTTCAAAGAAAAACATATCCATTGTGCTAAATTTGCTTAACTACAAAAAGAACCAAGTACTTGAACAAGTGATTCATTCTTGAACTTGTAGCACTCTAAATTGTCTCAATCATAGCTTCTTGGTTCCACTTAGATTATTGACATGGCTCGCATCATCTTTGGATACCTTTAGCTAGACTATACTCTTGAATGGCTTGACATGCTAACAAATTCATCTAATATTCAGATTGTTACTTATGTGGCTTGGCTTGATTATGCATATCTTGTCATGATCTTGATAGCTTTCATCTGTGTTATGGCTTGGTGTAATACTCAAATGGTCATTGTGGATAATCTTCATGGCTCTAGTTGCTTAGATCGAATAAAATTCAGCCATTTCATCCACACCATGCCTTATTCTCTCTTTTGCATCTTGATGATTTTATTGCCAAAAGGGGGAGAATATTGGAGAAAAAGCCGATTTTTAGGAGCTTTTGAGGAAAACTTGCTCTTTCTTTTGCTCCTTTGTCTACATGGTCTTGCATCTATTTGCTCTCTTTTAGACCATGTGTGACTTTTAAACAAACTCAATTTTATGCGCTTTTTCTGTGTTTGCCAATATACTCATCAAGGGGGGAGATTGAGAGACCATATGGAGGTATTTCCATGTTTGTGATGAGTAATTGACGGTTGTGTTAGAGAGTTTGAGTTTGTTTTGGGTATTCTAGGTTTGAGTACCTTTCGTTAACGCTATTGTTGATTATGCTGTTTCGTGCGGTGCTATGTGATGGTTTGCTTGTCTGTGTGGCTGCAGGACTTCGGAGCTAGGTCATGGTGAGGTGAGGAGGACCGGGACTAGGCACAGGAGGTGTTGAGGTCCAGACGGTCAGATATGCCCAAGATGATCGAGGCTGCTGAGGTGGTTGCGAGCCAGGAGACGAGGAACCGGAGCTGGAGCTACCGGTGGTGGATACGACGGGCAACGACGAGTGGACTAGGACTAGGCTCAGGGAGGAGTTGGAGGTCCAGACGGTTGGATGTCGGTTGCGGTCGTGTGCGACGGAACAGACCAGAACTAGACTCAGGTGGAGTCGGAGGTCTCGGTCGGAGTCAGGTGGACACGACGGGCAGCGGCGAGGTGGATCGGGAATAGGTTCAAGGAGGAGCTGAGGTCTAGACGGTCAGGATGCCGGGTGCAGTCGTGTGTAACGGAACGTACCGGGACTAGACTCAGGGAGGAGTCGAGGTCCAAACGGTCAGGATGCTAGTTGCGGGAAGCTTCCGGGACGGTGCTTGAGGGCAATTTGGAGAATTGACTCAAGTTTGGAGTGGAGAGGCTGGTTTCCCTCCATTCCTATGTGTGTTGACTTTTTGCCTCAATTGGGTGTGAGGCATGGAGTGGGTTTGAGCTACCATTTCTTGATTTTTCTCCTTGTGGGTGTGAGCTTGGAGATAAAGGGGCAGCTGGAGAGAGCTCAAGAAGGAGAGAGCTGAGGGAAGAAAGCAAGTAGAGGTTCTAGTATAGTGAGTGCTCTCGTGTGTTCTGTGAGGTAGCTTATTTGTGAACCATGTAGTGAGATGAGTGGTATTTCTTATCAACTGCGTATGGGGACGTAGTGAGTGGTTGTAAACCTTATGTAATCATTCATCTCTCCTAATCGATATGAGAAATGATGTGATTGAGATGATTTGGCTTCCTATTTTCCTGTCTGTGTTTTGCCTGCGTTTCATTGTTTTCCTCAGTTCTTGTGATTTAGAGTTGGATTCTTGATTGTTTAGTTGCCAAATGGATTGCTCTGTGATGGGAATATGCATCAAGACCATTTGGTCAGTTAGTTTCCAAGAGCCAAGTGGTTGGATCAAAGAATCCCTCTTTTTCATACATGCGTTTCATTTCCTCTGCTTTAGCACTTCTAGGGTTTGAAGGTAGGGGATGCTTGGTTCCTTGATTCTCTCAGTGAAATGGTAGCTAATGATTTGTGTTTTCAAGCCCTGAGGTCATTGCTTAGCTAAATGCAAAGGTTCATGAGCAAAATAAGTGAGAATAATGAGTAATTTGGAAATCAGTTTCATTCTCAAATCGATCTTCAGATTTTTGCTCAAAAGTTGATTCCTTGCCTCTTTGGTTGCATACCTTGGTTCCCTAGGCCATCTTTGCTATTAAGGTTGTTGTCTTGCTGTTTTGGGCTGAGAAGATCAGAAGCAAACACTCAATTCCCTGTGCACTGCTTCTTCAGTAAAAACTGCGCAAAGCTTCAGTCGACAGCTCTATTTTTCAGGGGGGCGGTCTGACCTCTAGGGTTTCGGCCGGTCAGACCGGTCCCTGACTTGCGGTCAGACCAGAGAGTGTGAGGCAGTCAAACCGGCGACTACTAGGCGGTCTGACCGGGCCAGTAACATCGGTCTGACCGGCCCTTTGATGGCAGTCCGACCGGCCATACCCCACGCGGTCAGACCGACATATAGCTGGCGGTCAGATTGGTCTTGAACCGGCGGTCTGACCGGCCTGGCTGTTTCCTCTGAGCTCATTTGCTGCCAGCTTCATTTCTGTGTCCTTTTAGTTGCTGTTCTTTCTCTGTTGTCAGTGAGCATGAACTCTCGCTCTTCATAGCTCTTGTAGCTATCGGAGAGGAGATGTTGTGTGGATACTTGGGGGGCAAATTTTAAAAAGGCACCATTACCCCCCTCTGTTGCCATTTCCAATCCTACAGAAATAGAAACTAGAAAATCACCATGATTTGGTAGCCATTGTTGGCGTGTTCTTGAGATTTCCATCGAGAAATTACTCTTGGTGTGTTGAATCCAAATGTGGTGTTGGATTCTACTCACTGAAACTTCAGTTTCTCTACCGTTTGTTCACGTGCTGTGGTGTGTGTGGGAGAATGTTTATCTTGGAGGTGTATGCTGTTCTTGGGTGTGCAAGAACCTTAGAACAAGGAAGGCATCCAGCAAGATGTATCGTGAAAGATCAGAGCTAAAACAACGTGGTTCAGCTAGCCTGCTAGGTGGATCCACATCAGTATCGATGGAGAAAGATAGCTAGATACAGAAATGAGGTTCTCTGGAAAAAAGCTACCACCAACAGGAGAGTAGTCGTACCAAGCCAACGGTAGTATCGGGCTTTAAATGGCGGTCGTAATGTATTAGAGCAAAACAATGTAAAAAGCAAATCCAAATGTCAGCATGCATTTGAGCTACGTGGCACAATGTTTGAGCTACTAACCAAGAAGTCAAGAACCCCTTTTAATAGTGTGGCATCTAAACTAGCAATCCAGCCTTAAAATATCAAACACCAAAACTGGTAAAAACTAGAAAGAAGTCCTCAGCCTATTTATACCTTTGACTTGATTTGATTCAATCCATAGCTATCTTTGCATACTTTTTCATGTTCCTGTACAAATCCGGGACTAAACATTTTTAATTACTCGACAAACATATTAGTCTCTTAAATATATTTGTTATTAATTACCAAAATAAATATTTATAGGCGATGCTTCAGGGCGGTTGGGTCACGCAGAGAAGAGGGGAAGGCGAAGTGGTTACAGGCAAATTAGTGTTTATATATGTTGTGGCTCTCTTTGTGCTTTTGGCATTTGTTGAAACTCTGATGCATTACTGCTTCAGAAAGAGGAGCAAAATCTGAAGTGAAACCACGAGTATGGCGTTTCCACTTGGACATCTAAATATATTAATAGAAAGTGTTAAGCATCACTTAAGTGTTTTTTGGATTATAAGTATTCAGATTTTGATATGTTAGATCTCCATCTAATGGATTCCTTATACCCCTCTTAAAAAAACGAATCTAGGTGTCTATCCAATGGATCCCTTATACCACCCCTCCAAAAAAATATGAGTGCTCTGAATCTAGAGCGTTAGATCTCATCTAACGTCTAAAAAATCTGAGTACTCCTAACCCAAAAAACTCTCTGGACATCACCTTTATCATCACTCTTAAATATGCTACAGGATTGATACACACTATTAAAATTAAAACCACTGTTTCATCTTCTAATCCTTGCAATGACTTTTGCATAAATCAAATGCGTTTAAGGAAATAAACGCACGGATCCAAATCTTGGGCCACACACGACCAGATGCGCCATCTTGACATGTACCTGAATATATACTTGTGTAGGTGGCCGCCATCCAAATGCGTTTAAGGAAATAAACGCACGGATCCTTGGTCAAGCGATCTGATCTTTTCCCACTCGCTGGAAGGTGCTTGGTCCCTGATTTCTGTGCCGAAATAATCCCTTGCCTTCTTATGTCCAAGCTTTCCTTCCTTGAGAAGTTGTAGATATTCTGGACACGTTTTCTGCATGCACAAAATTGGACAGCTGACCCTCGCGAGCTGGTCGACGACGGGGACGACGCACTGGTCAATGACTAGGGGTGCAAACGGGTCGGATTCGGACGGATACTGTTGTTACTATATCCTAACCCATATTTTTTCTCCAGATTCGGTACCAATCGGATTCGGTGCCGGATCGGTCGGGGATTAACCCGTTTGTAAGGAATGTATGCAGTACAGCAAATAGAGTAGAAGGACGTACTGTCAAGAACTTGATGTTACTACTTAATAGCTGATGTGGAAGATTTTATTTTACCACTGCAAAAGAAAATGAAATGTCAAATAGTAGCACTAACCTAAAATCAAACTTGAAGACGTATCGGATTCAGACGGATATTGCTGTTACCATATCCTAACCCATATTTTTTCTTCGGATTCGGTACCAATCGGATTCGGTATCAATCGGATTCGGTGCCGGATCGGTCGGGATTAACCCGACCCGTTTGCACCCCTATCAATGACGAACTGGTCAGCGATGCACTGGTCGACGACGCCGTCACACTGGCCAGCGGTACACTGGTCGGCGATGCACTAGTTGACGACGACGTTCAAGTAGTCGGCAATGCACTGGTTGACCGCATCACGCATGGCTTCCTCCTCGGCTATTACAACACAAAAGAACTCCACAGTCATGTCTGAGTATAGAATAAAGCATCGTATATATCGTAGTGCTCCTCAGCATCATCTTCGTAGATTTCTTCATTTTCTTGGCAAACATCTTCTTCTGTTTATGATTTTAGCAAGTATGAGTACAACCAACCATACTCAACAAGTCATACGGGAAAATGCTATATAACTACTTGTCAGTATTTTCCAAAGATGGGAGTATAGTGGTTTTGTTAAAGTATTTGTGGGTGCAATTTTATTTGTAAACATTTTTAAATACAGAAGATTAATAACTTCTTAAGGAATTGGGGTTTTAAAACTTGATTACCAGACTTCAACATTTCCAAAATATTTCCAAATCTACTTATGCTTCGCTATTGGAATCACCCATTAAACACAACTTCATTTACTAGAAGCACGGCGTATTCGAATACCACATATTATAACTCTGCAGAATTGCCCAACTTTACCCAAACACATGATTCCTCAACCCAAAGTTATATTACAACACAAAAAAAACTCCACAGTCATGTCTGAGTATAGAATAAATCCTAACACCAGGCGTCGTCTATATCGTAGTGCTCCTCAGCATCATCTTCGTAGATTTCTTCATTTTCTTGGCAAACATCTTCTTCTGTTTATGATTTTAGCAAGTATGAGTACAACCAACCATACTCAACAAGTCATATAGGAAAATGCTATATAACTACTTATCAGTATTTTCCAAAGATGGGAGTATAGAGGTTTTTTTAAAGTATTGTGGGTGCAATTTTATTTGTAAACATTTTTAAATATAGAAGATTAATAACTTCTTAAGGAATTGGGGTTTTAAAACTTGATTACCAGACTTCAACATTTCCAAAATATTTCCAAATCTACTTATGCTTCGCTATTGGAATCACCCATTAAACACAGCTTCATTTACCGGAAGCACGGCGTATTTGAATACCACATATTATAACTCTGCAGAGTTGCCCAACTTTACCCACAAGATTCCTCAACCCTCATGACTGAGTTGAGAAAACAAGGTTGTTTCACTGCTCATCTCTTTATGTAGCCTCTACCCTATAGACTAGATATCCCTGTCATGAAATACGGCGGCCTGATAGGGTGGATCCTACCATTGTGAAAGTATGGTTTTACCATTTCCATACCACATGCTTCGCTGGCTATTCCCTTTTCTAGAACAGTATATTATATCTATAAAGTAAATATTAAATCGATTTGAGCAACTACTAAACCAGGTTTCACAAGTCAACGCTTGTGGTTGAGCGGTTGCTATATTCTTTACTTAGCATAAGTTTCCAATCCTTACTTTTTATCAACCAGGTAACCATCCACAGATAAATATCCTAGTACACTATGGCACCGTCACTACTGGTGTAAAGCAGTTGAATTTCCTAAACTATCATAGTATATTTTATAGTTATTTATTATTACTAAGGCTTGTCAAGGTGAATATGCCCATTAAATAAAATAGGGCTTTTTCATGTGGTAGGATATAACTAATATCATGCCATTCTAAACAGTTATTGTATAAGAAATAACAATGCGTAAATAACATAATGAAAATACTAACAAACAGATAATTAAAGAAATGTAGGTTCAATATGATCAAAGACATGTGACTTACCTTGCAGATCAATGTATTCTACAATTTCATATTCTTCTAATTCTTGGGCTTGATCTTGAGCTTCCTCTTCTTGAATTAGTTGACCTTCGACATCATGTGCTAGCGTAAAGCAAAGGAAAATAATTCAATTCCATACTCGAAGGGTTGAGCTAGGAATAAATAAATTAAATGAAAAAAATAAAATCCAAAGAAAACCACTTAAATTAGGTTTTGGGCTTATAGGTGTCCGATGTGATAGAACAGAGTTAAGAAATGAGTCAGTAGGCTCGAAACGAATGAAATAGGTATATTTATGCTTTTTAGGGTTTAGTGAACAGTAACAAGTCGGGTTCACTGATCAAACCGGGTTTTACTGTGCTTACTGGGTCGGATACTGCTCATTGCGGGTTAGGTTAACAGATGGTCGGTTGGGTGAACAGTAATGGATGGTTACTATTCATCGAGGGCATTTACTGTTCATCACGGGTTCATAAACTGTTGATGCCAAACCCGCTTGCTACAGTGAAATCTCAGCCTGGTCTGCTAGTCGATTTGGCTCGTCACTGTTTGGCCCAAGATGAATAGTGTCATCTTCCACCTCCATCGGCACTGTAGCACCGAAAACAAAGGAGGAGAGTGATGGTGATCGGCAAGGCTATAGTGATTTGTGACAGGATTAGGGACCATGGTTGGGTTCCTGGCGCTACTAGGATTCCATTTTTGGGGTTGGCGGGGGCGGGTGTGTCGGCGTTTGCCAGTGGCAAGGTCTTCTTTCCACGGGACGTTTGAATGGTACAGGAAGTATCGGTAGGTTTCTAGGACGGTAGCGTTTGCGTTTAAGCATCTTTGGGGTTAGGGCAAGCTCAGGGAAGTGGTGGTTCAAGCAGGGGTGGCCAGAGTTGGGCTATCCACGGCGAGGTGCCATGGCCGAGAGGTGGGCTTCGGCGGTGGAGAAGACGAGAGCTAAGGCAACGGTTCAGGGAGGTTTCCAGGGTCAAGAGGTAGCTATTAGCAAACGCAATCGAAGAATGATGAGCTAAACAACAAGATTTGAGCTAAACAACAAAATTTGGCAATGCTCTGGCCGAGGGATAAGAGCACAAAAAATTAGGGATAAGAGATCTGAGCGAAAAAATAATCCGTGTTGGCGATTTCGTCTCGGCACTTTCGCTGAATCTGTCGCAACGATTTCGTCCCAGTGCTTCCGCATTGCCTATCCGAGTGATCGAGGCAGCAGATAAACGTCCATGAGTAGCGCCTATATTTCTTTACTCCGCGTGCGGCTAGAGAAATCAAGCCTCGCACAAGAAAACAGACAACACATGAAGGCAGAATAGTGCAGTAGCAAACGGACAGAGAAAGCAATCAGAAGCAAAGCAAAAGTGGCACGGAACCTGAGGCAACACTTTTCTTTGTGTCAGGAGCAGCCTAGTGTGATTTTTTCGATGAAAATTGTTAAGTGCGCATACAAGTGTACCAGGATTTTCAAATTACGAAAAATTTGCTAGGTACACACAAATTCATACCAGCAAAATTTGGTTTTCTTTCGCATGGTGACTTTGAAGTATGATCTTCTGCTGTTAGATTGCGACACAAGGTTTTCTCTATGTCAAGGTTTTCTCTATTTGAATAATGCACTTCTGGGGATCGACAAGATGCCAACTACATTATCTGCTGATGAGAAGCAACGTAAAGATCGTAAGGCCTTATCTCAAATTCATCTTCATCTATCAAATAATATTTTAGAGGAGGTTATGAAGGAGACATCCGTCTCCACATTATAGCTGAAGCTGGAGCAGATTTGCATGACCAAGGATCTGACCAACAAAATGCATCTGATGCAGAAGTTTTATTCCCACAAGATCGCGGAGGGTGCCTCACTGTTGGACCACCTGATAGCTTTCAAGGAAGTTGTTGTAGACCTCGAAGCTATGGAGGTAAAATATGATGATGAAGATTTGTCTTATTTTGCTATGCTCCCTGCCCAGTTTGTATTCTACTTTTAGAGATTCTATTCTACATAACTGAGATACTCTTACTCTTAGTGAAGTTTATAAAACTCTATATGCTAAAGAAAAGATAAAACTTATAGTTCCCAGTGAAAGTTCAAGTACGCATGCAAAAGGTTTGTCTGTCCACGGCAGGCAATAAGAGAAGAGCTCAAACAACAATTCAAAAGGCAGAAGCAAAAGCAGATACAGTGGCAAATCTAAATCCAGGAATAGGAAGTCATACAGGTATTGCAAGAAGGATAGTCATGACATATCCGAGTGCTGGAAGTTGCAGAACAAGGAGAAGAGGAATAACAATTTTAAGAAGGATCAACAAGATGATGAACCTAGAGCCACCATTGTCACCAAAGAAGGTTTTGAGGGAGATGTTCTCGTTGCCTTTGCTAGTGATTCCAAAACCAGTGATAAATGGATTCTTGATTCAGCCTGTACGTTGCACATGAGCTCAAACCGTGAGTGGTTCGTTACTTATGAAGTTACACCAAGTGGATCAGTGTTGATGGGTGATAATACACCATACAAGGTTGCAGGCATTGGTTCTATCTAGATCAAGATGTTTGATGGCACCATTAGGATTTTTTCGGATGTTTGTCATATTCCAAATTTGAAGAAAAATCTTATCTCACTGAGTACTCTTGATGCTAAAAGGTACAAGTATTCAGGTGGAGATGGAGTTCTAGAAGTCATCAAAGGTTCTCTTGTTGTGACGGAGGGTGATATGAAGGCTGCCAACTTATATCATCTGCGAGGTACTACAATTTCAGGTAATGCTACTGTTGCTTCAAATAAATCATCTGATTTTGATGCTACTAATCTTTGGCATATGCATCTCGGGCATATGAGTAAAGCTAGAATGATGTAATTATACAAAAGAGGATTTTTGATGGTCAAAGCATCGACTAGTTGAAATTTTATGAACATTGTGTCTTTGGCAAGCAAAAGAGGGTGAAATTTAGTACTGCGACTCACTCTACAAAAGGCATATTGGATTATGTTCACTCTGATTTATGGGGAGAATCCCGCGTTCCGTCACTTGGCGGTGCAAGCTACATGTTGATTATCATTGATGATTACTCAAGAAAATTTTGGGCATATTTCGTCAAGCACAAATTGGATGTATTCAATACATTCAAGGAGTGGAAGATTATAATTAAAAGATAAACTGGCAAGCATGTCAAAAAGCTGTGTACGAATAATGGTTTGGAGTTCTGTTCTGGAGAATTTGAAGTTTTATGCAAATCAGAAGGTATTGTGAGACATTATACTGTCCCAGGCTCTCCTCAATAAAATGGTGGTGTGGCAAAACGCATGAACAGAACCATCATAGAGAAGGTACGTTATATGTTGTCAAACTCTGGATTATCTAAGAGTTATTGGGGTGAATCCGCTTCCACTGCTTGTTATTTTATTAATCGGTCACCAAATTTGGCTATTGATAAAAAGATTCCAATTGAGGTATGATTTGGCTCTCCAACAGATTATTCAAACTTAAGAATATTTGGTTGTCCTGCTTATGCTCATGTTAATAATGGTAAATTAGAACTTAGAGCAGTTAAGTGTATTTTCATATATTTGCGGGGCACATGTAATGCTTGTTTACAATTTGGGAAGACTAGAGATGGACTCATTGGTTATGTGGATTCTGATTTTGCTGGAGATTTGGATAAAAAAGATCTCTCACTGTTATGTATTGACTATTGGAGGGTGTGTCGTTAACTGGAAAGCAAGTTTGCAACCTACTGTCGCCATGTCTACTGCAGAAACTAAGTATATAGCCATTTCTGAAGCTTGCAAAGAAGCCATTTGGTTAAGAGGTTTATTCACTGAGCTTGCGGAAGTATATCTTGCACTACAATATTTTTTGATAGTCAGAGTACTATTTGCCTTACAAAAGATCAAATGTTCCATGAGAGAACAAAGCACATTGATATCAAGTATCACTACATTCGAGGTGTCATTACTCAAGTTGATATTAAAGTCAGCAAGATAAGTACTCATGATAATCCAGCTGATATGTTGACAAAGCCAGTTCCTGCATCTAAGTTTGAGCTATGCTCAGACTTAGTTGGTATTACTCTGTAGTCCTTTAGACTTTCGGCGCTCAAGGTATACATGATAATTTATTGGATGAGTCTATCATATTCTTCGACTACTGAAGGAATTTAGCTCAAGGTGGAGATTGTTAAAGTTAATCCGAATTCGTACCGTATCCGTGTAGGACACTTCATCATCTCATGCCAGACGTGGCATGGCAGGTGCATGCACATGTTGCATCAGACGTGGTGTCAATATGTAGCAACCGATTCTGATTCGATTTCCTCTCCGTGTGGGACTCTTTTCCCTCACACTACATATATGTGTACCCTAGTAGCCCATAGAAAGAGCAAGCATTCCATTATAAACTATCCTCATTACAGTGATTTGCCTTCGAGCGCCTGTGCTTTTTTCCCGCAAGGGCTTTTCACATAAAAATTCGTGTCTCTTGTCTCTACTTTACTGTGAATTATTTGCAATAGAAAGGAACATGTCCAGATTAGACCAACAAAAATTAGTTGAAGCTATGGTGGCATCTCTCTTCTACATGTATAGGGGCACACCTTCACTGGTTGAGCTCCCTGCACCCGAATTTTTTCTATTTTAGCCCTTTTTTTGAAAAAATTTCACATTTAGACCCCTGGACGTCTTAATTCCGTTTTTGGACCCTAGGCTCGGCGCTGTGACCCACGGCGCCGAGATAACACGTCTCGGCGTCGTGGGCCACGGCGCCGAGATAACACGTCTCGGCGTCGTGGGCCACGGCGCCGAGATCCCAGGCCCGCACCACCGTGGCGGCCTGCGTGGCGCCGACGTGGCAAGCACCTCGGCGCCACTTCTCACGGCGCCGAGCTCGGCGCCGTGGATCTTGGCGCCGAGCATGCGGCCTTTTCCTGGGGCACGGCGGGTTGCCTTCTTTCGTTCTTTTCCTCTGTCCCTCTCTCTTGCCTGCCTCCCCGCCGCCGCCCCGTGGTGCCGCCGCCTCCCGTCCGCCTCCCCGCCGCGGCCGCCCGCGTCCCCGCCCGCCGCCGCCTCCCGTCCCCGCCGGCGTCCCCGGCCTCCCGCCTCGCCGCCGCCGCCCCCTGGTGCCGCCGCCTCCTGTCCGCCTCCCCGCCGCCTCCCCCTGGTGCCGCCGCCTCCCGTCTGCCTCCCCGCCGCTGCTTGACATTGTGTTTGTAAGTTGTAACCTTGCGCTTACATATAATGCAAATTGCTAAGAACCCTGTTGTATGAGCTAGTTCCCAAAGTTTCAATCTCTTAGTTTGTGCATGTGCATACATGTGTAATGTGTCTACGTGCTTGCAATCTATATGGGTTTATATATTTGATCGATATGTTTGTGCGGACATGTGTATGTGCGTGAGTTGCTCAGTGCCTCATATAGGTGGTTCCACACATTAGGAGAAAACTTGGTTTTCTACTGTGTTTCGTGTGGAAATTGACAATATGTGCTTAACAATTGTGCACTCCTCTTATGGTGCTATCTATGAGAGAGTCTGGATTTTTAGGCTAAAGTAGACTTTGGAGGAGAATGATGCAAAATGTAGTATACTATGTGCTTGCTGTGTTGCATTGAAAGCCAATCGTGTAAACTTTTGAAGTAATAAGTATGATGTTCTTCATGGTAGAATATGGTTTACGCTGTTGTGGTAGCTATACTTAGTTCTTTGTGGACATTTTTATTGGGTTGGATTTGCTCTTATAGATTGTTAAGTGATGCTTCCATTATTCCAGTTAGTTAGGTAGCATTTAGTTAGTGAGTACGTACTTATTAGTTAATATCTAGTATCCAATTTCGATTAAAGGTATTAAGTTTGGTTTTCTTTATGTTGGACTGACAAATTCAATTTTTTTTGTAGGATGGTGCAATTGCACGTGCTAGACCCGTACTACGAGGAGAACCACCGAGGACAGCTCACCGCGGAGATGCGGTACGACGAGAGGTACACTCCCTTGCTGGAGAGGGCTGGCCTAGACGCCATCTCTTACCAGGTTCGCCGTGGGTTGCCCACCTTCAACCCCTCGGCCATCACTGCACTGGTTGACAGGTATTCTCCTAAACCATTGCTCCACTTGCATGTTCATTGTTTATCGGCTATGTGCGCCTCAAATTCTCTGACATGTAGTCCTCTTTTTTGTATCATGTAGGTGGAGGCCGGAGACTCACAGCTTCCACCTCCCTTTCGGGGAGATGACTATTACGCTCGAGGACACTCAGAAGATACTTGGTGTCGCCATTCACGGCCATCCAGTGATCGGACCGTGCGTGGCTGCTGGTTGGAGAGCTCGAGTAGAGGCCTTCCTCGGGACAGAGCTTCCTCCTGAGGCAGGCCATCGCACTTCTGGAGTTCCAATCACCTGGCTCCGGCAGACTTTTGGCATGTGTCCTGAAGATGCGGACGAGCAGACAGTTGCCTACTACTACAGGTAGGGGTGCATATCGAGCCAACCCGTCATCTTATCGAGCTTTTTCTAAAATTGACATAGTTTGATTTAATATCATTTTACATATAATTGCAGAGCATGGATCGTGCACTTGTTTGGCTGTGTTCTCTTCCCCGACGCGACGAGGGACAGCGCGTCGTGGATGTACATCCACTGCCTCACTGATTGGGACACGGCGGGGCAGTACAGCTGGGCTTCCGGGGTGTTGGCGTTCTTTTACCGCCACCTCTGCGAGGCGTGTCATCGGACTTCGGCGAACTCGTCGGTAGGTGGTTGCCTCTACCTCCTCCAGCTGTGGATGTGGTGTCGTCTACCAGTTGGTCGTCCCACGGTTTTGCCTCCTCGTCCATGGTTCACAGAGGTTCCTCTTCGTCGATGTCCGACACTTGCATATCTTTGGGACCAGGTCGCAGTTCCCTACGCCAGGACGAAGCGGGCCTACCTAGAGTACATGAACGAGCTCAATGCGCTCACGGCCTCCAATATAAGTTAATTCCATTTGGTATCGTGATTTTCATTTGTTAGTATATGACCTTACAAGTAAATTGTTGCTATGCAGGTTAAGTGGGAGCCGTACGCCGAGCAAGAGGTGGAGGCCATTCAGTTCAGCGCACTGTGCAGCATAGACGAGGCCCTCTACAGGATGAGGTGCCCCCTAATCTGTTTCTATGCTGTTGAGTATCACCTGCCACATAGAGTTGCACGCCAGTTTGGTATAAGGCAGCTGTGGCCAGTAGCGCCGTTCTCCACGTCAGTGGCCTTGCACAAGTAAGTGCCATGCAATTTCAATTCTAACCTTGGATTCGAATTGCACAGAGCTTTTTCTAATTTTAATGATAATATTACCTTTCGGGCAGATTTGATCGTCAACGACAGAAGAAGGTCACAGACTTTGAGCAGCAGCACCACGTGTACGTTGAGGAGTGGGGACACTTTCAGGACCACGTGGACGACAACGACGAGCCGCACAGCAACGAGCACTTCCGGCGGTACCAAGTTTGGTACCAGCGTGCGACGCGGTCCAAGCTTAAGGGCCAATGGACTCAAGATGACTATGCTGACATTGAGTCCTCCTCCTCCGACAACACGCCCTACGACCAGTCTACTCGACTTGGGATGCAGGTGGAGATAGCACCAGTCCTGGACCGTGTGGTAATGTTCAATCTCATTGCTTATTTTCCAATAGACATAAATACCACTACATATAGTAAATTATCCATTCTTTTGCTTGTTTGCAGGGCAACACCCTGAAGCAGTCCGTACAGGACATAGAGCGTTTCTCCAGGACAGTCGACGACGTTAGGACGCGTAGCTTCCTAGAGGTAAGCTTCGACAAAGCCACTCACAAAATTAGTACCTAATATCTTCGTATCTTGTTCGTTAACAAAATGTTGGATGACAGAGGCTAGCAGGTCGGCTACGTCGTGCGGTTGGTCGTTGTGGTTGCAGCACAGGCGCGGCGAGGGACGTAGACGTGCCTTCGACACGACTTGCAGACCCGACGCGGCGAGGGTCGTACACGGGACAGAGCTCGTCCCCCACGAGGAGCGACACTTTCCCGGCCCAGGGCGGTGAGGACGACGACGAGGACGAGGTGGAGCAGCAGACTTACGATGAGATCGGCCCGTCTCAGCTCGTAGACGCTCCTTCGACTCAGCCTCTACCACGCGGACGCCGCCGCTCGCCTTGCCGTTACACTCCAGGCACCGACGCACTTGGTAAGGGTAAGGCTAGGAGGTAGTGACGGAGACTAGTCGTTTCACCTGTACAGGAGCTGTTATAACATTATGGACTATTTGTACTTTGTTTGTATGGATTGAGATGTGTTATTAATGAGCTACGTGTTGTATATATGTGTATATGTTATGTTCATGTGATATTTGTATTTATAGTGGCTCCAAAAAGAGTGCAAACTCTGCCGAAATTTTCTGACGTCCACGATAAAAGTAATTGATATGCCGACACGTTTGCAATGACACAACAAGAGAGATAGACACAATAAGATATAGATGTGCATGTTTGTGAGAGCGTGCTTCCACAAATGGAAGATTACGACTTTTCAGCTAAGCTTATTATCTCGGCTTTTCGCATGCAATGATTCCCACGTGTCTTATTATCACTTTCCCTCCTTTCGTCCAATTGTTCCTATCACAGTTGTCCTCAAAAAAATTTCAATAAATTCCTTCCAATAAAACAACATAACATGATCGAAAAATGTTATTGCCAGTTCAACATATCTTTCACGGTCGGCATTGTACAAAAATCACAAATACACTAATCGTTACTTCACACAAAACTCGTTCGTGCTCTACCAAGCAAATTTCTTAATTTTCATAATTGGAAAAATAATTTGCGTAGCACCAAAATGTACTCCACATCAAAATTTTATTTTTCAAAAACCATTAACAACGTACCATAATCTTTTAAAAAAAACTACAATAAATTTTCTACATAACTAATTTTCAAAACATACGTCGTATTTTTTTGCTCTCTTTAAATAAATAAATATATTACATAATATTACTATAATTAAATAATCCAAATAAAAAATACAACAAGTAATTCATTTTTGCCCGGTGGCAGCCAGCTCGGCGCCACGAGCTACGGCGTGGATGTCGGCGCCACGAGCCAAGGCGCCGAGTTACTTGCCACGTCGGCGCCGCGCAGGCCGCCACGCTGGAGCGGGCCTGGTACCTCGGCGCCATGGACCTCGGCGCCGAGACGTATTACCTCGGCGCCGTGACCCACGGCGCCGACCTCCTGGGTCCAAAAACGGAATTAAGACGTCCAGGGGTCTAAATGTGAAAATTTTTCAACAAAAGGGCTAAAATAGAAAAAATTCGGTCCCTGCACCATAGGAATGTTGAGGTCAGCAAAACGTTTAGGTGGCAAGATTTTTCGGCTCCTGAAACCGATTTTCGAACTCTGACCAATGCTTGAACTTCTGGAGGCTTGACTGCAGTGAATTGGTCTATTGGGTGGTGCTGGATGAAGTCATCTTCTGCAAGGAAAATGTGCTCTTTTAGGCACTTGGCGCAATTGGATCATGTGCGTTGAGTGCCCGCCTTCTGATCAGGGCTCTCATCTTCACCATGCCACGCACCGACATACAGTGGCATCGTCGCGCACCCCCTTAGCATGATGTGTCTCCCCTCTTATGCGTGAAACGCATGATATTGCACCTCCAATGCACTCACATAGGACTTTGGCCCTCGAGCCAATCTACACTAAAATTCATGTCATAACACCCCACATGCAACACCTTCAAATACGTGCAGAATATGTTACCTTGCACTGCCTACGACATTTAAGGAACCAGAGAACACACTGCATCGAATTTCCATTGGTGACCTCAAATTTGGCTTGAGGAATACTCTTGAGTTCTGCATCGCCTTGTCCAGCAATATCAGGAGTTCTTGCTTACCCACAAAACCTCGCAGTCTTATAGTTTCCTTCATGCGTGGTTGGTTGATCTGTGTCTTGGTCAATAACACCAGCTCCTTATTTTTGTTGTCAAAATGTTCACCAGGTAACTAGTCCGGGGATATTGAATTGGGAAATTTTGTTCAGCAGCATTTCAAAGAACCACATTTAGGTGGATGACATAGCATTTGGACTCGACTGCACAATAACACCTTAAAGATCTGGTTTGTTTCCAAATAGTATTGTCATCACTTTTCCGTCTCTAATTTCCATTAGCGTTGTACTAATACCTTAAAGGTCCGGTCTTACTACAGCGAGTGGATGAATTCATCCCAAATTCGCTTGTTTTCAATCCCATCTCCTCCTATACCATCTTGTTCCATGGAGAGCCGGTTCTCCTCCTATCCCCTCAAAATCTAGCCAAGGTACACTACTACAGAAAACCGTATTACAGACGGTTCGAAAATGTCATCATAGACGATTTTCTGAACCGTCTGAATTTATGGGTCAGTGATAATCGAAGGTTATCACAGACGGTTTTTAGTTACAAACTGTCTGTGATATTCTTTTCTACACCTAAATCTATTTCTGTTTATTGGCTAGCCTCAGGAAATGCTAGCCATGCCCTTTGAAACAAGCAAATCAACATGTACATGTATACATACAATTCACATCTCAATTCATTTCACAAACATAAAACATCTAATTCACATCTCAATTCATTTCACAAACATAAAGCATCCATTTCGCAAATCAATTAGTTGAAATGAAATAAAATATCCATTAACAAATACACAATTACAAAAGATCTACATTGCATTTGCACTTAGATGGTAACATTGCATTTTTAATTGCTCTATCACTCCAGAATCGAGGTCTCGCGAAAGGAACAGATCCATAATCAACGAACTTGTCAGGATACACAAGCTATACTTGGATGGTGTATGATTGCCATTCAAGTATTGCTTGTGCAGCTGATAAGTTCGTTGATTATGGATCTGTTACTTTCGCGAGACCTCGATTCCGGAGTGATAAGAGCAATAAAAAATCATTGTGCGCAATGGAACTCTCGATCTGAGTTTATGACTCGAGCCACCAAAAAGTACGCCAACTCTCCTCGAATTCGTGAAAGGTCACACTGTTTCAATGCAGTTAACGGGATGGACGCAGCCTGTCGATAGAAATTTCAATGTGCGTATCTATATAACGTGATAAGTATGAAGTAATTATGGGAAGATTGACAAACCTTAGAATTGATGATCCTCGAGGAATTGAGGAGTAGTTCCATATGGTGGCAAACGTAGAATCCACATGTGTTGCTTGGCGGCTGCTAGTGGCACTGCAAAAAATAGAATGTGTTAATTCAAGAGGCATTACTACCAACTGTTGCATAGGATTAATTAATGTGTAATAGCGAATATCTTAAAATTTCGAGCATGTGTCAGGCCTTTGGCCCCTTGCGTCGAGACACCTGCCTTTGCAACGTACATCGCGAACGCCCTACGTGATTCGAAAAAGTTGACCTTAGTCATTTGGAAGAAAAGAAAGAGTACAATCTAGGTATGTATGGAGAAAATGTACTTACCTATCGATTACTTGGCTGATAACTGTGAAGTCCATTTTATTCTTACTTAGGGAATCAAGGTAATATACCTTGTTCTATTTTGGTACAATTATTATTAAAATCCAATGATAGTTCCGATTGTAGGGCATAAGTACATATTCCTTATTGCGGTAAGCTAGCAGTCCTCTTGCAATGTACATCTCGATGAAGGGTGTATCCTTGTCGATGGTATCCTTGGCGACCAAGTGTGGGCCCAAGAAACCAACCGATGATGATTTGGATGATCTAGCTTTAGTCAGCATGTGTCTATATATATACACACGAAAGCAACATATTATATATGATATTTATCAGTATGACATGAACGGAGACTATAATTGTACGCACTTACAGCGTCCAGCATCGAATGAGTGAGGCGTCGAGAGCGTTGAGCGTGAAAAGATCGAATAAATCCTCAAAGGTGACCACGAAGACACACTCTTGAACACTGTGCTCTAAATGATCTGGCACGAATTTGACAGTGATACCTGAGCGTCGTTATCCCTCTGGCTTATTGGACTATTCCATATACCACTTGTGCAATTGCTGGCAACTAATTGCTAGGGTTTGGAGGCGCGTTACTGGTTCGAACAGCGGCTCGTCAAGCACGAATTTGCGGGCCAATGGCAGGTACGGGATATCATCATCGGTCTTCTTTTCTTTGCCCTTGCTGCCTCGGTTGTAGGTCGACTTTATGATAGTCGACTGTAAAAGTAGCATCGGTGCAAGTTGTTTTGGTGAGAATAGCACCCGTGGAGATAGCACCGGTGCAGGTAGCGGTGCTGGAGACGAGTCTTGTGGAGATGGCACCAGTGCATGTAGCTCTGGTTCGCACTGCCCTTCTGATCCTGGCATCGGTGAAGAAGCCTTCAGGGAGATGTCGCTTTTGGGTCACTGGATGAATGTTCCAATGGCCTGCCTTAGAGTCATGATCTCGTTGTTGGGGGGCTTCGGTAGCGGGACGACCTCAAAATTGATATGCACACCATCCACATTAATTTTTGCGAAGCTTGACGCTAAAGCTTGACGGTGCACCATGGCCCCGATACCAGACGGATATGCCTGGCCCTATGCAGCGCACAAGGGAATAGAGGCATATTTCACTTGGAGCCTGCACTTCGTAGGCTCCTACATAACGATACAAAATTAGCTACTCCAATAGGCCTATCAATGGAGCAAGCATTCAAGAGATAATAATTATTACCAGGATGTCATCCACAGGAAATCTGGCCTCGCTTTCCATTGGATTGGATGCGCAACTACTCGGACGATTGCGTGGGCTAGCTAGCACAGGAGCGGCGGCGGCCTGCTGATTTTCTGTATGTCTCCGCACCTCATCTCTGACATATCCGCCAGCTCCTCTCTAAGAGATGCCTTGATCTCTTCTCGTAGCCGTGCCTCACGCTCGGCTTTGGTTCTCTTCCTACGCCGATACATTTCGGAGTCATCTTGAAAACCATATTTCCAAGGAATGTAAAGCCCAATGCCTCTCGTACGACCCGGGTGCTCTTTGTTTCCCTGAGCTGCGGAGAGTATATCTTTCTCCCTTGTTCATTGGAATGATCCCTAGGAAGATTCAACACTCAGCGCTTCCTGCAAAGAGCACGATATGTCATTTCACTTCGTACGAAGTTGTGGAGTAATTACAAACTACGTAGTTCGATCGATATCTTACCAGGCATTGGGACATTTGCTGGTCTGCAGGGTTTCGAAAAGAGACGTCCCCCGATGTCGTTGTAGATGACCTTGCTCTAATCTAATTTCGAGCACGGTCATCTGGGATATTGGCAAATGGCGGGGCGGTGTTCTGCAGGATTGCCTGTTCGTCCTCCCTCCTCCACTGCGGGATTTTACCCGCATACCCAGCTGTGCAAAGTCTGTGAGGGTGTGTGTTTTTGGCCTGGAAGGCCTTGTGCGCCGCACTTGTACTTTTGAAATTTTCAGTCGTCTTCATCGCCTTGAACTCTTCCTATTGTGGTTCCAGGAATGGATATTTATGAAAGGGTGTTTCGTCTTTCTCCACGTAGTCCTTGACAAGCGTGCTCTTGAAGTTCTTCCATGCTTTGCACGTCGCTAGCAAGGCTTGTCGTTGCACGGCATCTTGGTGTTCTTTTGGGACCTCGAACGATGCCAAAATTTCTGTCAGCAGCTCATGTTTTCGAGTCTCAGGCACGCTCTTCCACGAATCGAATGTGATCTCAATTTGTTCTCGTGCAACTATTCCGACCATTCTTTGGAATGTGCTTACTGCTTTGGGAGGAAGGAGAGGGGTCCCAGATCCATCGACCTCTGTGATAGTAAATCGGCCCTCAGACTTTTTCAATAGCGCTCTTCCTCGGCGTTTTGATTTTGGAGCGGATGCATCCGGCGATGATGTTGAAGAATACGCGGGTGACATGTTGGCCTTCTAAACAACATATACAAGGGATATATTCAAATTACGTGCACTATAAGCAACAGAAAAGAAGAATCCAATGACTTCTTCAAGATATAAACAGGTGGAAAGAGAAGACCATACTTCTCACACTCCAATAGCTATAAGGAGTTATGAAGAACCATCCTAGAAGACCATAAGATAAGAAAGTGCCATACTATGATTCGCTCAATTTGTGGGTCTATTAGGATATGATAAGAAAGTGCCATACTATGGTGATATAAATAGAACAAGAAAACATTTCTAAAGGTTAGCTTAATTTTTAAGAATAGAAATTCTAGATGTTTTACTCAAGTCTGCCTACCAATACTTGAGTCATGTGCTTATGTTAGTAAGGGACCAAATAAAACATCGAGGCATATGATGTTTTCACTTTTGCAAGTTTAGCTATGCATAGAATCCATGGACATATATTCCACAGTGCCACCATTATATATCATCAAACATTCCTAGAACAGTTCATCCACGAAGTTACTTTCACTAAGAAAAGAAAAACCTAATCCCTTACCTACGAAGCAGAAAGAACGACCCGAGGGAGGAGGATGGCTATGGGCTCGAGGGAGGAGGACGGCGACGGGCCCGAGGGAGGAGGGCGGCGGCGGCGGCGACGGAGGTGCGAGGAGGCAACGGCGACAGCGGCGAGGACGGAGGTCCGAGGAGACAGATCGGGAGAGCGGTGAGATTTAGATCTATAACTGCAGCATACGCGCAAAACTCTAGCCAGAGGGCATTTATAGGGAGGCTTATTACACACGGTTCTATTTTAGAACCGTCTGTGATATAATTATCACAGACGGTACTAAACTTAGAACCATCTGTGATAATAAATATCACAGACGGTTCTTAACATATAACCGTCTGTGATATTTATTATCACAGACGGTTCTAAGCTTAGAACTGTCTATGATAATGATATCACAGACGGTTCTAAACTAAGAACCGTCTGTGATAAGCACTTGCCCCCAACAGTTATTAATATAAACACACCAACCAGCATTCAATAATATAAACACCAACCATCATTCAATAAGACCTCACACAGTGTATTTCTTTACAATAGCTGGGTGTATTTCTTTACAACAGCCTAATGAACATAGAGATACATATGTATGACTCATTCTCAAAATTCACCTATATATCACACATTTTCATATATACAACACATACATGCATTGTTATATACATAAATGAAAATGCCCACATATATGTCACACATTCTCATTCCACTTGCTTATTTCCTTTAAAAATTAGCCCTTCATGATGATCAATGCGTACGTAACTAGTTTCATTATGTTGTTCGTCGTCGACCCTTATGTCATTTCCAAAAGAAGGTAACTCGTCAAATTGATTGTATTCTTCCTCATCCACTACATTCTCTACTCCGACAATTCTCCTTTTCCCATGAAGAACTACATGGCGTTTCTTATTTGCCGGGTCGGTTACATAGAAAATTTGAACAACTTGGTTGGCGAGTACGAATGGTTCGTCTTTGTACCCAACACGTTGGAGGTCCACGGTAGTGACACCGTACTTGTCAACCTTCACCTGTGGGAGATGCATCCAACGACAGCGAAATAAGGGGATCTTGAAAACCATGTAGTCGAGCTCCCAAATCTCTTCTATGAACGCATAGTATGAGTTTCTCGACCCATAGGTACTGAACGCATCTATGCAAACACCGCTGTTCTGGTTAGTGCTCTTTACATCCTGAGACTGTGTATAGAATGTGTACCCATTTATGTCATATCCTTGCCATGTCACAACTGTAAATGTTGGCCCTTTTGCCAACCATGTCAGTGTCTCACTTGGCGAGCTCCTAGCGATTAGTTCCTTCAATCATTGATTGAACCGACTGTTGTGTTGCCTCATGATCCAACATCCGGCCGCTCCGGATTCTGTTGCCGAAACACATCCTTGTGCTGGTCGACATAAGGCGTCACTTCAGTCATGTGTTGCAAGACTGTGAAATGGGCTTGAGTATACATGTCCATATCTGCAGTGATTGCTTTCCTTCCGATAGTTCCGATACCCTTCAACCTCCCCTCATGACAAGATTGAGGCACACCTATCGGTTGAGTCTGAGCCATATAAACAACATAAAACTCAATGACCTCTTCGCTTGTATAACCATCGACGATGCTGCCCTCCGGCCGAGATCGATTCCATACGTAGGACTTGAGAATTCCCATGAACCTCTCAAATGGGTACATGCTACGTAGGAATACGGGCCCGCACATTTTTATCTCCCACACAACGTGAACAATGAGATAGACCATGATATCGAAAAACGAAGGAGGAAAATACATTTCAAGATGACACAGAGTCATCACCACCTCGTCCTGCAGAGCATCTAGTCCTTCGGGATCGATGACCTTCTGAGCAATTGTGTTAAAGAAATAACATAGCCTCATGATTATGTCTCGGACTTTGATCGGCAAAATATTTCTAACTGCAATAGGAAGCATCTGTGTCATCAGCACATGACAATCATGAGACTTCATGCCATTTAACTTCAAATCTTGCATCAAAACAAGTTTCTTCATGTTGCCGGAGTAACCAGATGGAACTTTGACACCATGCAAGCATTGGCACAGTTCTATTTTCTCATCCTTGGACAGAGTGTAACACGCAAGGGGGAATGTACGTTCGTCCATTATTTGTTAATGTCGGTGCTAACTCAGGCATGATGTCCATATCAGATAA
This sequence comes from Dendrocalamus latiflorus, assembly GCA_017311315.1. Taxonomy (NCBI): domain Eukaryota; kingdom Viridiplantae; phylum Streptophyta; class Magnoliopsida; order Poales; family Poaceae; genus Dendrocalamus; species Dendrocalamus latiflorus. The sequence goes on along the minus strand of CM029622.1, from coordinate 7,314,452 downwards.
GTCAAGCCGTGCGTTGACGCCGTCCTTTGTTTTATCACGAATGTTCAGTAAGAGGCCAATCAAGCTGTCACATACATTCTTTTCTACGTGCATGACGTTGATGCAGTGTCGAACATCTTGTTACTCCCAATAAGGTAAGTCCCAAAATATTGATCTCTTCTTCCAGATATTCTTCTCATGAGCCCTCAATTTACGTCCCTTTCCGAGGACAACATCTAAATCCTTAACCATATCATAAACCTCTTTTCCCCTTAAATGCCTTGGAGCTGAACCGTCTTCCTTCTCTCCGTCAAATTGTTTCTTCATCTTGCGGTATGGGTGAGCCCTCTGAAGGAACTGGCGGTGACGCATGTAGACGATTTTGTTTGAGTGTTTCAGCCACACACTCTCGGTACCATCTAAACAGTGGGTACAAGCTTTGGCACCTTTGGTACTCTGGCCCGATAGGTTAGCAAGGGCAGGATAATCATTTATGGTGCAGAACAATAAGGAGCGCAAGTTCTCTCGTTTGTATGCATCCCATACTTGTACCCCTTCGTTACACAGTACTTTTAGATCTTTCACCAACGGTGCTAGGTACACATCGATATCATTCCCAGGTTGCTTTGGCCCTTGGATAAGTATCGACAGCAAAATATACTTTCGCTTCATACACAACCAAGGAGGAAGGTTATAGATGCAGAGAGTCACAGGCCATGTGCTATGTGGGCTGCTCATGCTACTGAAAGGATTCATTCCATCTGTACTCAGTCCAAACCTTATATTCCTTAGTTCTGCACCGAAGTCTGCAAAATTCCTATCGATGTTTCTCCACTAGGTGGAATCAGCAAGGTGTCTTAGCATTCCATCCTTCTTGCGCTCCTCCGAGTGCCAACGCAACAGTTTTACCTCCTTTGGATTTTCAAAAAACCTTTTCAAACGGGGAATTATAGGAAAATACCATGCCACATTAGCAGGAGGTCCTTTCTTCACTTCTGTTCCCTTGCCGTCATCTGATTGATTGTTACGTTTGTATCGGGATGCGTTGCACACCGGACATACATGCATGTTTGCATACTCTTTGCGGTACATGATACAGACGTTCGGACATACATGTATTCTTTCTACTTCCATTCCCAACGGACAAAGAATCTTCTTGGCTTTATACGTGCTTTTAGGCAATTCATTTCCCTCCGGAAGCATGTCCGCTAAAAGACCTAGTAACGTCGTGAAACTCTTGTCAGACCAATCGTTGCTTGCCTTCAATTTCAACAGTTCAAGCACGGCCGACAACCTCGTGTACTTTGACCTGCAGCACGTGAACAAAGGTTTCTTCGATTCCTCCATCAAGCCCCGGAATTTAACATACTCTCTCTCATAATAGTTCTCTTCTACATCGCGAAGCATCTGATCCAGATTGTCATCGTGCAACCTATCTGAATCCGAACCACAATCGACATCATCCGGCGGCATGTCATTCACTCCACCGGCGATGTCATCTGGCGGCATATCATTCACTTCACTGGCAATATCATCCGGCGGCATATGATCATTGACTTCGCCATGACTGGTCCAACACGTATAACCCTTTTTGAAACCCCTCCGAATCAAGTGCGCTTCAATTTGCCCTCGGTTCTTAAACATCTTTAAATTCTCGCAGTCAGTGCATGGATAGTACATATATTCCACCCCCATATTCAGCATATCCTCCTCGGCAGCTCTTGTAAAAGCAGACACGCCATTAATGTACTCTTCACTCACACGGCTCGCAATATACATCCAGCTACGGTCCTACGTTATGTATATATATAACAACTTAGTATTAAAATTTAAATTAATTAATCATTACTACATATATACCGGCCACATGCATTGAGGCTTAATTTGCTAGCTTAATTCATATTATAAACACAACAGCTATTATATAACCAACAATTTTGCAAACCATCTTCAATAACACTCACCAATTACTTAGATCTAAATTGTAATGCAAAGAAAAATAAATTTCATTACTAACTATATCTAGAGCAACCAGGAAAGTATGAATCTTCAAAGTTCAATCTCTTCCTCCTCCCACCAAATTAATTGGCCTGAAATCGCCTAGCTTGCCTCCTGAGCGAAAGAGTGACAGTACCGGCTAGATCTGAATCGAAATGAAAAACAGATGCGGTTCTAAGCAGTGCAATAAATGCCTAGCGCCATTATCATAGACGGTTTTTTATTAAAAAATGTATGTGAAAATCCTGAGATTATCACAGACGGTTTTTAATAAAAACCGTCTGTGATACTCGTTTTCTCTGACGCCACCAACAAAGACGGTGTCCAAATTAAAACCGTCCGTGTTAGTGTCGGTCACAGACAATTTTGTCAAATCGTCTGTGATTGGCCGTCTAGTATTAGACTTTCTGTAGTAGTGGTATTATTGTGGTGTACTATGGGTGCGGCGGGTTGAACCGGTCTTCCAGCACCCCAAGAGCTTAATTCTGAAAAATAACTATTTCTCGTTTGGTCACCTCATCAGTAGTGATTATAGGAGCTAACCGACCGATTATACGGGTCAAAGAGGGCACTCATTCCTTGCATACAGCCGAGTAGAGTTGGTTTTAGATCATTGCATTGTAGGGTTCATAGATGTTAGACCATGTGGTTAAATCTAGAATATTTATGATGATCAATAATTGATAATATTACTTATCAATGTTACTTGAGGTGTGTGGCGTGTGTGGATTCATGTCGGTTAAGTTGGAAAGAACTTGTGCCTGAAAAAAATGTTGGTTTAGTATTTACATGTGCAGGATAATTCGGAGGCGCTCATGGTTTACAGCGAGAATTAGAAGATGGTTTGGTGTGAAGTTATGGTTCAGAGGGTCAAGGATGCCGGAGGAAACGGTTGTGTTCGAGTTGGGACGCGTAGAGATCAAATGTAGATGATTCATGTTGGAGCTACGATGGTGTGGTTCGGAAGTTATTACATGTGATAGAAGTGAAAAACCTGTGTTATGTAAGAGTTTTGAGTTCCTTGAACAGTAGTGGACGTAAAGCTTAGTTGAGATAAAAAAATCTAGATAGATGAGTTGTATTACAGTTTTAAGTAGATTAAAAAGAGAGACTCGGATACGGGGCGGTGGCTGATATATACGTACACACGGTGGCCGCATGCAGGGTGACAGATTTTTAGGTGTGCGTGGCCAAGACTTTTGAGATGATGGCTGGCTGTGGCTCTTGATTAGATTTGTGAAGCTTTTCTTTTTGCATGGTCATCACGTGAGATAGAGGACAAACGTCACCATCTGCAGTCAAGTTTGCATATGCTTCTTCTCGCTCGTTTGCCTGATCAGTTGCTTCTTTTCGATGGCTTATGGTTGGAAGTACTGTAGTTGGCTAAAAAGATATGTAGCTGATAGAGACTTATTTAGTATAATTAAATTTAAAAATATTAAAAAATATCAAAATATGTTAGCCTATTACGTATAATATAAATAAATACGGAAAAAAAAGAACCGGTAAAAAAGCACAAAAAAAACTAAAAATTCAGAAAAAGACAAAATTTGTGAATAATGAAAAATAAATCGGAAGCCCGAAGCTTAAGCCGAATTGATCCGATCTGGCTTTTTGGTTAGCAGCCGTAGCGTGCCACGGTCCACGTCTCCGATCGAAGCAGTATCGCGCGTGCTAACTCGGTTTGTGCTGTGCATCGCGCGAACAAAAGCCAATGCCGAGAGAGAGCAAAGCAGTGGCACGGTTCACGTTTTCCTCTTCGTCGGTTGGTGCGTGTCCAGCAGAGACGCGAGGCGACGATCGGCTTCTCGCGCGACGTGTCTTTCCCAAGCGTAGCTTGTTCGGTCAACTCAGTGCAACGTCGTCACAGTGTTTTCTTTTCATCGGACCAGCTGCATTGAAAAGCAAAGCACTATTTCAACAGTAACGACTTTGGAGTGATAACTTTGGGAGAAGTGCTATAGAACATTTACCTGTTTTTGAGGGAGGTGTTGCATATCAATTCAACGGATCCCTCTATACAACCCCTTAAAAAATAATCTGGAGTGTTAGATCTCTATCCAACGGATCCACTCATATAAACCCCATCCAAAAAATGATCTTAGGTGTCGGATCTCCATCCAATGGATCTACCCATACAAGCCCCCTTCAAAAAAATGATCTGGGGCATTGGATCTCCATCCAACATCCTAAAATCTGACTAATTTTGACCTAAAAATAGTCAAATGTTGTATAGACACTCCCTAACTTTGGAGTGATAATTGTGGATTATATCCAAATGGCTAAAAACATGGTAAACCTCTTTACAAAGTACTATCACGAAAAGTGATAGATAATGCATGGAAGGATATGGGAATGAGACCTACGTGAGTTATATCATAGTGGTAACCTTTCCTACATGACTGGAGATCTCGTGAATAGGCTCTGGGAAAAACAAATTATTGGGTGACTAGAGAGTACATTCTTATTTATAAACCATTCCACTCTAGTTGCAATACTCTCATTTCTATATGATAGGTTTACTTTGTCTCAATGTGTTCTAAGGCTTTAAGAAGTGAGATATCGTCCTTCCGGGTATTCTTGTAAGAGCACACTTATGTGAGCCTGACAATATGGTATTTGCATAACAATCTGGCCTGATTGGGCAGCGTCATATCATCTCAATTGCACATACAGTAAATAAATGCTTGCATTTAATACCATCAAACCTGTAGAAGGTACAACATATATTGAATCAAACAAGCTACATACTACAATCCACCACAAAAGCAAGTTGCTGAAAATTACAACCTGACCATAAGTAATTGTAACGACCCACGTCCTTAATTAACCCTAAGTGACAAATTACAACGTTAAGTAGGATTAATTAGGTAGCTAATGAGCTAAAAATACGAGGGAATTTAAACTTTTCTTTGCAATCATTTTAAATGAACTCATCAAGCGATAAAATAATACGTTGTTTTACCATTTCATCGACAAGGGCGAATATTAAACTGTATAGACTAAAGCGAGAAAGAAAATTTAGTTGCGCGGCTAGTAGAAGTATTCAACTCAATTAAATTATATATAACAGCCCATTGTAAAACAGTAATTAATTACGATCCGCATAGGTTAAATCAATAACATCCATTGAGCGACAATTAGAACTTATATCAGGTCAAATAAAAAGATTACAATTTGTATTACATAACCACGACAATATAAATTACAACAAATATACAAATTCATATCTCAACCAAATAACTATCTCAAGGACTAAGCAATTGCGATACAATGGTATTCATTCAGGAAGTGTATGAGGTAATTTTACACCAAGTCCATCTCATACATAAATATTGCATTCAGGATAATTGAGGATAAAAAAATTACATTTAGATAAATTACATTATTCGGTGTACATCAATAATTAAGGGAAAGCCAAATTACAGTTAGATCATCTTATACATTAGAAATTGCCGCCGAATTGCCATCACACCGTCAATTCACTTGTGATTCCATTTGTAATTATAATATCGAAAAAGACCGAACAAAAGTACAAATAAAAACAATTGAAGCAAGAAAAGAAGATAGAAAGTGCCGTCAGAGCCCGAGAGGTTAAATTCGGGCGGGGTAATCCGTTCACGGAGATACCTGACCGTCCGGAGGCCAGTCGGCACCTGTCACAACCATAGGATCATCATTCAGCATAAATAAACCTGAAATTGATACCATAGCAACCGACCAAATGCCCAAAACCCAAAAATATCAGTTGGCCGCTACAGTAATGCTGCAGTAAGGGACATCACACCTCTCCTGATAACCTGCCACCTAGCCACATAGAGAACAGCACAGATCGAGAAGACACCGCACAGCCCGAGCCAAATATCACGCATAGTTACCAGAGAGGGCAGAAAAAGCACGGCAGAGCCATCTCCCACTACCTCTCATTCTCATTTCTACCAAACCTTCCCCATCCCTCTCAAGCCAACAGAGAAACCCCACCACCGAAGCGAGGCCAGGCGAGCTGACCAAGCGCACGGCGAGCCGACCTGGAGCTAGACGACGGTGACGGCAGGAGGCAGACCGCAAGCCCAAACATCATCAACCCTAGAGGGACACACACCAGGCGACCTCCATCCCACCACAAGAAGGCGACGGCTACAAGCCAACCTTCAACCTTTCTCACAGCGAGCCAACCAACCATCCGTGAAGGTAAACCACAAAAGATTCATGGCAGTATATCACATTCAGCCACTATAGTCCATACTAAACTAGACGTGCAGTAAACAAGCCCAGTAGAGCACCATGAATCCACTTAAAGCATACCACCAGAGGTAGAAGAGAAGGAGTAGAGGAGGGGTAAATGCAGCTTACCGAAGAGGGCGGTGGCTGCGTGCTACCACCGGCCGAGCCACACCTCTAGCTACCACCGGGTACTCCCCCGGCATACGGGCGGCGACTAGTCGGCCGTGGTTAGCCGGGGCAACTCGCCTCCCAGCCTAGCACCTCGAGCAGACAAAAATAACAAATCCAAAACAAGTAGATTGAGTTAGATTTGGGAAAAGACACCAGATCCGGGCCCTAGGCCATGAATCTGGCCGAGGTTCCCTGAGCAGCGTCGAGTAGCAAGGCGAGGGCGGCCGGCCGTGGTTTCCCATGCGGCACCAAACGGCAAGGCGGGGGCGGCCGGGTAGAATGGCGTAGCGCAGCTGGGGATAGGCGGCGCCACTGGAGTGGGCGGCGCTCGGGGAGACGAACCGAGGGCGGAGGAGTGAGACCCGGGGGCGGAGGCGTGTCTACAGGGCGGCGCGAGGAGGAGGCGCACCGGTGGAGCGGCGTGAGGAGGAGGCGCGTCGACGGGGCCGGCACACGAGGAGGCGCGCGTGCAGGAAGAGAGGCGCGTGAGGGGGAGTCGAACCAGGGGGAGGTGAGGCGCTGAGAACGGGGGCGGAAGAACCGAGGCGGCGGCGGTGTGGAGAAATCGGGAGAGGAGAGAGGCGCTGAGAAAAGGGAGACGGGGGAAGGAGATGAAGTGGCCGAAGGCAGCAGGAAAAAGGGGATCGGGCGGAAAGAGAAAGAAAATAAGAAAGAGAAGGAAGAAAAAAAAAGAAAATAGGGGAAAAATAGAAAAGAGAGGGAAGAAACGCGCATAATAAAAACTTCGTCTTCGTAATTAGTTAAATTACTCGATACCAGTATGCTAATCATGTTAGAATTACAAAATCTCACTAATCAGTAATTGTGAAGATTGAAGTTTAATTAAGGGTTGTTACTAGATTAAAATCTGGCACGTACCAAATTGAACCAGAATATTGCCATTCAAATCATTAGCATTCCTAATTAAATACCTACTTAACTCTATTGGTAGTATAAGCTTGTGAAATTTCAATGATAAATATTCATGATTATTATAAATAAACCAAAAATGTCAGTGAATTAAAACAGGTCCGCGTAAATATTAGAACATGTGTATTGTGGTTTATACTGCTCAACGGCATAATTAATTACTTAAGACAACTTGGTTGGTAATATTTAAATTATAGAAGTTCACCTTTGATAATTATAGAAACCCACCTCTGATTACTCCAAAATATGAGATCAAACTAACGGTGATCCAACGATTTAAAAGAAGCGAGTACGGATTTAATTAGAGTACTATAGTCTAAGACCATTTTAGTTGCAGATTTAAATACCCAGATAAATTGATTAGGTCCATCTAAAAAGTAGAAGACCCCTAATCAGTATTTACAATGATTAGAATAAATGTATTGCCATCTACAGAATAAAATCGTAGCGTGTGCCAATTTAAATGATGCATTGTTAAGTAAATCATTCGAGGTTATAGCTAAATGCTTACTTAGCCTGGATAGTATTAAATCATAGAACTTTCCTAGTAAATATTATTGGATCCTAAAAATAAACTAAAGGATGCCGTAGGCTGGAACTTGCACGCAGGCGAAGCAAATGATCATAATGTCATTTAGATCATTCTATTGCGCATTTAAAGGCCCAGCTAAATTTTGTTAGTCGAATATAAACTGTGGAAATCCACTAATAACTATTCTGAATTATTAGAATAAATTAGTAGCCGTTAGAAGATTTAGAACTGGTCATGACGACTAGAATAACCTGTACCAAATTAAAATAGTAAGCCATGATTTAAAAGTTGTGCCGCCGATTAAAATGGTACATAGCAATTTAAATAGCGTAAGCCGTAGCAATTCGCATCTAGCTAAAATAAAACTTGGAGATCGTGCGAAGACGCTTTAGTATAATTTAATTAATATTACTAGGAATTAATAAAAACGTTGGGCGTGCCTACTAGATCAACCATATCTCATGACGTTAGTGTGATGTTATCGAGTGACGAGTAGTGTATCGAAGTTAACCTCGATTACCGGGATTGGGTTAAATAGTGACGCCTTACATTAGGAGCACAAGCACATCGAACCATCGTATTTTATTATATTTTTGTAAATTAAATCGTAGTCGACATATGTAATTGCAGACGTCGATCCAAGCTATGGGAGTGACTTCACCTGATCCTACTTGGGTCCGAATCTATGGTTGAAATCCAGGCAAGCTCATTCTTCGATCATGCACGTAGCTATGTTAAAAATATGTGTATTTCCAGCAATATTAATAATCCTAGTTAAATGCATGAAAACCATTATTTTAAAAAGAAATCAGAGAATGAATATGTTATGATGTTATGATGAGTAAGATGAGAAAAGAAAAGAGGAGAAAAAGAAAGAAAGTAAGAAAAGAGATGAACAGTTGTGGTACTGCTGAGAGGAGCAGCAGGCCCACAAGCAGAGATGTATACGGTGGGTAAAGAGGTTCAGGGAAAGGATGCAGAGAGGATAGGCGGACCTCTTTACATAGGGTTATAATATAAGGACTTACCCCATTTTCACTCGGATAGGGAACCGTAATTATCGTGCCAGCCAATTTCCTGTTTTGGACGGTCAGAATTTAGTATCCCGTTACGTTAACCAGTCCACCACATTGGGTAAGTATTTATGTATGAGTAAAGAGATGGATGGAGCTCAGAACCAGTAATGCAAGTCTGGAAGTGAGTAAGTCCCAGACGCTATATGCGTTCAGTGGAGTGTTGGGCCGGGGGCCGGTCCAACCAACACTATTGGAAGTCGGTGGAGCCCAAGAGAGCGACTTGGTACACCGATGGATAATAGATGGGCTGGTGGATGGAATAACGTAATCGGAGAAAGGTTCTGTACTCTGAACTGGATTCCATACCTAAGGCAGTGTGGAAGAAACCTAAATAAGAAGGTTCAGAGCAGCTTTGGGTACAGTGGTACAAGCCTGCGCAGTGCTAATGAAATCATGAATTCATGCCTGTTCACTGGAATGTGGACTAAGGTGATCATTAGGGATCGTACCTTACTGGGTGAAAAATAAAAATTGTTTTGGGAATTAAAAAGGAAAGATCAATTATTTTCATAAGATTATTTTCAGAATAAAGAGATTAGAATCTGGACTTAAGGACATGAGAGCATACCAGTGCATTTTTGCTAATAAAGCTTGCTGTGTACTTCTGTACTCACCCTTGCTATTACCCTCCCTTGTTTAGGAGTATGTCAATGCAGAGGATAGTCAGGATCAGAAAGAAGCTACGTGGATGGGATACCGTCGATTCGGGATACAATGGGTATCGAGCGGGCATCCTGTAGAGTCATTCTTTAATGGGAAGTAGTTAGAATATTTCTTTCCTTTCTAAAGAGTATGTTGTTCAAGCCCTTGAGGCGTTGTAATAAACTGTAGCCCTGCGTGGCGATATTCTTGCAATATCATGTTGTGTCTCTAATTATTGTTCTACTGCAACACTCTGATGGGCTTATTATTCGTTCGAGCGATGTTCTATCAGCTAAAACGAATAATAATCCGTTGACTAGCGTTATTACCCCATGGTAATAAAGCGGGTCGCCACAGTAATGCATTATTGCATTTTCCTAAAAGATATAACATGTTACACGCCAAAGACTCCATTAATGAGCCAAAAATGGAGCCAGTTAATAGGAGCATGTAGAATCTGTAGGATAAGAACCACTTGGTTGCTAAATGGTCTGCATTTGTCATTGAGTCTACAAAACTATATCAATGTCAACATCTGTTAAAAGACCTAAGAGAAGAGATTCCAACACCATATCTGACAACGATTGTGATATGGAACAAAACACACATCTACTGGTCTACACAACTACGAGTATGCGACTGCTTTCTTGTACGCCAATTACTGCATCTCAAACCAGGAAATGAAGAAGAGGTAAATGTGCAGAGGTGAAGACAATTCAATAGATTTCACTTTAAACTAGTTTTCCATTTGTCAATTATATGTAACATAAGCTTTCATCCCACCGAAATTGATATGGAACAAAACACACATCTACTGATCTACACAACTAATCTAATATGTGATATAGAAATTGAAGAGCAAACTCTTGTTCCAAAATAACTTTGATGTGGAAACACAAATAGGTAAGCATGCAATTGACAAAAGGATTATTTTTTTACTTTCATCTTTATGTTATATCCACGACATAATATGTAGAAAAAAAGAACCTGGAGGAGTACTAACAATCTAGCATTCGGTTTGCAATTTAATAATTATATTGAATTGAGTAAAAAAGATTAAGCAAAATGTTATGCTAAAACTCCAGAAATTGCGTGTATGTGAATGATTATCTAGTTTCATTATTTTGAGTGGAGAGAAAGAGCATATAATCCACAACTACAACACCTAAGTCCAATCAATTGAAAACATCTCATCCCAACATAAATATTCAAAGCCCAACTTGAATTGGAAGCCAGAGGGAGGGGTTAGGGTTTTAGGTTGGAAAATCTGAGGTGGCACCATGAGAGAAGAGGAGAGGAGGTCAGACAAGGTGAGGCTGCCATTACCATTGTGGAAGATGCAGGCTGCTGGGTGGGGGTGGAGGGGCAGCAGGCAGCTGGATCTAGACGACGAATGCGGCGGCTGGATCTGGAGGACGGGTTGAAGGAGGTGGCTGGAGACCTGGAGTCATTGGTTGATGGAGGGACGAGGTGACGAGGAATGGAGAGTGGAGACGACGAGTCGTTGGAGTGGAGTCAGCGAGGAATGGACCGAGTCGCTGGAGGAGGAGTAAGGATTGAGGAGTGTGGACGATTGGCGGAGTGGAGGACTTGTCAAATGGCAGTGGCTGGGGACTCAGTCTCGGTCTCGGTCTCTCGGAGGCTTGGAGCCTGAGTGCCTGATAGAGGACTTAGGGTTTACTATTTTAATTATTGGGTTGGTCCACCTGTCAGGTCGCGGGTAAATGGGTGAGATGGGTATGGGTGGAGCTCACCCATACCCATGCCTATTTACCTGATGGGCAGAGAGTTCCCCCTATTTTCATACTCGTGGGTAAAGAATACATCCCATACCCAGCTCTATTAGGGTATTTACCCATGGATACATGGGTAAACGGGCACAATTGCCATCCCTAGTCTCTGGTCATATCTTTGGCTCCCGAGTACATCTACATAGGATATACTCGTTGCTTTAGAGGGCTGATATGACAGGTGATGAAGTCATTTACCACATACCAGCTGGTGACTGAATTCCAATGGAAGTACTCGGGAGGAAGGCTATCCTACTAAGGTCCTTGGGGACTGAATTTCAGGAAGTGTTCTTCTTAGTAGCCTTCCACATGAAAGAAAGGCTATCTTCGCTAGTCGTCTCTTAGTAGAACCACTTCTTCTTCCAGCCCAACCATAAAGACCGAGTGAACACATGGATGTATTGCTCTATCTTGCCATCGTGGAACTTCAAACCGCAACTCTCGGTAATAGCCATCGTGGAGCTTATCACCTGAAGCATTAAGGCATCTTTTGGCAAGGGACAACAGCCGCTACTTCGCCAACTATATGAAGGTTGATGTTGGAAAGAAGAGGGAACAGAGGAGACTAGAAAATAGAAGCAGCGCAAGATTTTTTGCATTACTTTCTTCCCCAATTGTAATCAATTCTTTAAGTAATAGCCACATAGGACATATGGTTGTTATTCTCCTAGGAGAAGGTTTAAACCTGTATAAAAATTCTCGTGTCTCTACTCTGCATGATCATAGTCTAAGTCTTCAAGAGCTTTCCTCGAATCCAAACAAATCATAACTAAGACCGGTATTAAAACACCAATAGTAACCTATCGGGGTTGAGTACAAAAGGAGCCAAAACCTATCCACACTGCTTAGATGATACCAAGAGTGTGTAGTTGAATAATTTGTACAAAACTGTATACATGTGTTATCGTAGGTTCCTTCCCAAGCATCACCCATACAGGAAGATGAAGAAATAATTCAACAGAAAAAGGGGGACGGCTCAGCTCCAAAGCCTTTTAGTGGGAAAGAGGTCTGTGATATGGTTGAAGATATCGATATTGTGCTTGGAATGGTACATAAATTGAGGACCCGTCAGAAGAACAACTAGAAGAAGAGGTCAATTTTTTGGGACTTATCATATTGGAAGCACTTAAAAGTTCACCACTGCATCGAGGTCATGCACATGGAGAAGAATGTATGTGATAGCTTGATTAATCTTTTTTCGAACATTCGTGGTAAAACAAAGGATGTTGTCAACGTATGGCTTGACTTGGTTGATATGAACACAACGATTGATTTAGCACCGAAAGAGACTAATAGGCGCCAAATATACCTTCCCCAACTTGCTACACTCTATCCAAGGCTAAGAGAAATGAACTATGCCAGAGCTTGCATGGTATGAAAGTTTCGTTCAATTACTCTGCCAGCTTAAAGAAACTTATTTCTATGAAAGATTTAAAATTAATTGGTATGAAGTCTCATGATTGTCATTTGTTGATGACACAAATGCTTCCTATTACAATTAGAAGTGTTTTACAGAACGAGGTCTAAGTGGCAATCATGAGGCTGTATTATTTCTTTAACTCAACTGCTTAGAAGGTTATCGATCCTGATGGACTAGATGCTCTGCGGGCCAAGGTGGTGCTGATACTATGCCATCTTGAGATGTATTTCTCTCTGTTATTTTTTTATATTATGGTCCATCTCATTGTTCAACTTATGAAAGAGATAAAGATATACAACCCTATGTTTCTACATCATATGTACCCGTTCGAGGGGTACGATGGGAATTCTCAAGTCCTATATACGGAATCAATCTCAGCCAGAGGGTAGCATCATCAAAGGTTATGCAACCGAATATGTTATTGAGTTTTGTATCAACTACATGGCTCAGGTGGAACCGATATATGTGCCTATATCTCATCATAAGGGAAGGCTAGAGGGTATTGGAACCGTTGGAAGGAAAGCAATCACTCCTTATATGGATATGTATGCTCAAATCCATTTCATGGTCTTGCAACACATGACCGAAGTATCCCCGTACATCAACGAGCACAAAGATAGCTGGTCGAAGGTTTGGATCACAATGAATGGTTAAAGGTGTGATTCACTGGGAAGTTATCAAGTGATGATATGCTGCGATGGTTGGCAAAAGGTCCAAAATTTACTATTGTGTCATGGCAAGAATATGACACAAATGGGTACACATTTTATACAACAGCTCAGGATAGAAAGAGTATAGTCTAGAACAGCAGTTTCCTCATAGATGTGTTTCACGAGAAGTTCAATACCACTGGGCCTAACATAACAAAATATGGGTTGTGCACCTACTATGGGGTTCACAGAAGAGATTTGAGAGCTCAACTACGTACTTTTCAAGATCCCCCTATTTTGGTACCATTGGGTCAAACTTCCATAGGATATAAAGGACAACAAGTACGACATCACTACTATGGATCTCAAACGTATCGGATACAAGGACGAACCATTCATACTCGCTAATTCAGTTGTTCAAGTTTTTTATGTAACTGACCCAACAAAAAAGAACTGCCACGTAGTTCTTCATGGAAAAGGAATGATTGTCGGAGTAGAGATTGCCATGAATAAGGAACAGTATAATCAATTTGACGAGTTGTCTCCTTTCAAAGATAGCATTAGGCTCGAGGAAGAACCCAGTGAGGAAGCTAGCTATATGTGTGTTGATGTTGTGAAGGATTATTTTTTTAAAGGAAATAGCCAAGTGGAATGAAACCACGGGATGAACACCTATTTGGAAATTGTTCCATTATAATTACAAAATTATTCCATTGTAATTGATTTAGTAATTAAGAAATTATTCCATCTGTGATTGTAGTTCCTTTCTTGTTTTTAGAGAGCATGGTTAGCATTTCCTAAGGCTAGCTGAAAAACAGAATATTTTTTAGCTATAGAAGAAATTATCACAGGAGGTTTAGTGGAACAAACCGTATATGATATGTATTACTAACAGTTCTAAAATAGAACCATCTATGATATTGTCGCACATCAAGACTATTCTAAAATAGAAACGTCTATGATATGTATTACGAATATTCTAAATTAGAACTATTAGTGATATGGTTACATATCATAGACTGTTCTAAAATAGAACCGTCTATTATATGGCCACAAATCCCTTTATTAGTTTGCTCGCTCGGGTTTGCACCCTTACTCCTCACTTGCCTGTCCCCCTTCCCACCCGAGCTCCCCCGACCTCGACGCCGCTGCCCCCAACCTCGATGCCACCGATCTCCATCCTCCACACCACTGCCCCCGACCTCCTAGGCTTCACCTTGGGCGAGTCTTCGTCCCCCAAACATATATGCCTTTGTGTTAAAGTATATGTGATGTTGTTGGTTGGGGGCTAGTAAGTTGATGCCAAGTTAGAGTAACTAGGAATATATATTTGATAAACAAAATGAGAACATGAGTTTGAGAATTTTGAGAATTGTTGTTTTAATAAGTATGCATGATATATGTTGAACTTGGAACGATGTTTGAATAGTTTTATGTAAAACGAGGTTATAGGTTATACTTATACATACATGGTAGAGCTAATTCATGGAGAAATCCATATTTGGAAGAGTAATTATGTTCATCTCTCATTCATTCATGTTTCTTTTATGTTACAAAGTTTATTGTGGGGAGGGCATCTGTCGATTTCTTCCTATGTTGAGTTGCATTACATTCCTAGTTTTAGACAAGAAATTTTTTAATCAAGAAAATTTCTTGTCCTTTGCTGAAAAGTTTCTATAGATAGCAAGTAAGAGAGATGGTACCCACATAGTCTTTATCGCTGTTATTGACACCGCTGAATGCATCTGGCACTCCGATGGAAGGGATACCTAAGCGAGATTGCAGAGGAATATTGAAAAGGCCCGAGAGCTTAATGACCATCATGAAGGTCACTCCTGTTGAGGTCCCTCTGCATCCTAAGAAAGTAGTGGCAACATTCCAAACTATCTACGTGATAGTTGCAAGGAAACGGATCCCCATCACCACACCAAGCTGGAAGACTTTGACAAGATAAGAGAAAGAGCAGCTGTGGGATGAAATTTCAAGGTCATTTGAGATTCCAGTAGAAGTCCAGGGACCCGTGTGATGGCAGGTGTTCCTTGCGATGGGAAAAGCATGGAAAATCTTCAAGAGCATGCTTGTCATGGAGTACATGAATAAGGCTCGGACGCTCTTCACCAAGTATGATTGTCAGAAATCCCTTGGACAAAGCCCGCAGACTTGAATTTAACTTCATCAGATCTGGGCTCATCCTCGATCACACCTCCTACTATGGGTCTGAGAATAGCAGGTGGATGCTTCCTAATGTCCTCATAGAAATCATATCCTAGACCTTGATTAAACTTGTAAATCTTGGACTGGTCTAGAATAAGATTCAGCTTCTTCTTGCCGCCTACAAACCTTTCGAGAGTGTTCATAAGGTACTGACACTCCCGAAAGAGAGAGGTGCAAGAAGAGCAGGGAGAAGAAGAGACAGCAGAAGGTAAGCGAGCAGAAGAAGAACCAACAGTAGAGGAAAGAATGGCTTGTGCACGCACAGCCGACTCTAAGGGGACAGTCCTACTACTAGTAGGTTGGTTCACGTCACTAGGTGTCTCTACCTTACCCTGGGGCTTCTCCCCCTCACCAGCACACACATCACAACAAGATTATGGCTTCTCTAGTAAGTCCTTAGTTAGCTTCACACATTTATCATTCAAAGAAACGAGTTCAAGTTTTAGTTGAGTACAACTATTGCATGGTGAGCTAACATGATCCTTAGTCGCATACTAAGCCATTTTCTTGTTGTTGTCAATCATTTCTTGAAACTGTTTGGAAACAGATTCAAGTTCAGCAGTTAATCTAGGACAGTTCAAGCATGAAGCAGCTGGCTCAAGCAACCAAGCATACAACTCAGAAATTTTATGATCTGGCCATTTTAGGTTCATCTTCAAATTATTATAGCTTTCACAAGTCTCAGGCAGAACAAGGAGCATGGTATAAAGACCTCTAAAAGCATTGTCCTTATCCTCACATGAGGTGCAAGCAATAGTCTCAACAGTAGTAGATGACGAAGGAGCTACCCTACTCATCTCGAGCTCAGCAAGAAGACTAAGATTCTCCACCTTAACAATATCAAGCTCGGAGGACAAACTATCATGCGAGGTCCTTAATTTCTCCATGTCACCCAACAGAGCACAACATGTATCACAATCATCATGGGAGGGAGCAGATGTAAGTGAAGTAAGCTCCCGTGATAGTTTATCTACTTCCTTCTCCAACTCGCTAACCCTAGTTCTAGCTCTAGCATGAAATCCACCTAACTTAAGAAAAGTATGATTGATCTGGTCGTAGGTGGGGGATACCTCGTCGGAGTCGGAGTACAGCTCGATGTCGCTCAGTTTGCCGTCAAGGGCCATCAAGCACATGCCGGAGAAGTCGTCACCGCCCTTGGGTTCTTGCTCACCCGTCCCGTCGTCGTCGCTCCATCCCTCCACCTCGTTGAGGTCGAGGTCGTCGAAGGCGGTGAGGATGCGGTGGAAGAGCTTCTTGGCCTTCCCAAAGTCGCAGAACTTCTTCTTGCCTTGAGGGTGCGCTGGAGGCTTCTTGTTGCGGTTCTTGTCGGTGTAGTTGTTCTTGCCCGAATCGCCGTAGTCGTTCTTGGCCTTCTCCAGCTTGGGGCAGTTTGCCCGAATGTGGTTGGGGCCACCACACTCGAAGCAAATCACATGTCCTCCTCTCTTTCTGTCCCTCCTCCTCTTGTAAGCATGGGAAAACTTTCGAGCTAGGAGGGCCAGCTGCTCATCCTCAAGCTGCTCTAACTGATCATCAGTTACGTCACAGAGAGCAGCGAGAGAGAAACCACAAAGTGAATCGGAAGAAGAAAGACCTGAAGCCGAACTAGGATTGGTGACTAGAGCCATCGACTGTGACTTCGACTTGCGAGAGACAATGTCAATCTCATGAATCTTGAGGCGCGAGTACAGCGCATCAAGAGTCAAAGTCGAGAGGTCCGTGGTGTCCTTGATGGTAGTCACCTTCATCTCCCAAACCCGCAAATCGAGAGCCGTGAGCATCTGACGAGCATTATCCGAGTCTGGGTATGTGAGACCGACCACTCGGAGGTTGCTCAAGATCTTGTACAAGCGCGCAAAGCACTCATCTAAGGACTCACCAGCGAGCATTTCAAACTTGTTGTAATCTCGTTTGAATTGGTCCTGTCGGATAGTCTTGATCTGGGTGGTGCCCTCATGGTATGCGTCGAGGGTCACCCAGATGTCGAAAGCCGACATGAGATGAGAGATGTGATCAAACTCGCTTCGGCTCAACCCCTGGATTATTATGTTCCTTGTCTTAGCATTCGCTTCAACATCAGTCATGTTCCCGGCGTTGATGTTCTCATCGGCATGAACAACAAATCGCATCTTCACCTTCCGCCAGATGGCATACCCCTGAGCCTGGATGTATGTCTCCATTCGGCTCTTCCAGAAGGGGTAATCGATGCCATCAAAGACGACACAAAGTCTCTGGAAGTGCTACCAACCAAGCACAAAACCAAGCTTAATGCCAAGAGCAGCTAACCAAGAAAAAGACAATAAAGAGAAGACTTAACCCTTGAGCTGCTGCTGGACAGAGAAAGGGAATAAGAGCACTCCCGACAACCAAACTGCAGGTGGCCGAAAACAGCAAGTAGACAATACTTGGTTCAAATTTGAGCTCTTGTTTCAGCTGTACAAGACAGCAAAACAACTGCAGCCGAAACTATATTTCTGCACTTGCCAAACTGCACAAAAAGAGGACTGCAAGCACAACCAAAAAGGGACTGAAAAGAGACTAAAAGAGAAAGGTTAAAGCAGCTGCTGAAAGACGGTTTTTGCTGCAAGCAAGGAGCTGTTTTTGCAGCCAAAGCAAGGATCAAAGAAGTACATACTGCAGTCACATGCTGCTGCTGCCCATGCTAAAGAAGTTCGGACTGTTCCTGCAGCCCAGAAAAGAGTTTACTGCTGCAGCAAATACACTAATTGGGACAGCTAGCAGGTGATGAAAATATGGTCGAAACAAGCACTGCATGCTGCAGCCGAAGGCATCCCGGAAGGATACTGCAGACTGGAGGAAATAACAAATGAACAAGTAAACGCAGCTGCAGAAGAACTGATGAAACTGCTGCCACGGCAGAGATAAAACAGCAAAATTGCTGCCACGGCAGAGATAAAACAGCAAACTGCTGCCACGGTAGGAAATAAACAGCAAAACTGAAAATAAGCACTAACAGAGAAGCAAATGGCAGACCAAAAGAGAAAACAAGCAAGACTCAAAAGACTACTCAATGGCTTCTCAAACACATAATTTCTTCGATTGAGACAAAGAGAGATGAATGATTAAATATGTGTTCTTACATCACTCTCATTTTCATCCTCTCATTTCATGCTCATTTCATTACATGGAGAGATCCAAATAAAACCCTAACTCTTACACCCACTCTCTCAATTTCAGCACTAGAGAGCACCTCTCTATTTATAGCCTCCATAATGGGTTCACACCACGCTTTACCCATTAAGCCTCCACCAACTCATGGCGCTTTATCCACAATCCACTTCCTTTAGTGCAGCTTTGCGTATTCACCAAAACGCCCCTCGCGCACCTTCCAGGAAGCTTCCTCATTCCTTGCCCTCCAAGCCACGCAGCTACTTCGAGTCCTCGCCGTCTTCGACACACCCCGATCACTCCGACCTCAGCACTACCTGCGCCTAGTCCGGTCATCCCGTGCCTCACCACGACTCCACCTCGATGTCCTGCAGCCATCACAGACAAGAAACAAATCACATATCACCGCTCGAAATATTGTAACCATACAATAGCATCAGACGAAATACTAAAAGCCCAAACCGATCGAAACGAAAAATAAATGACTTAAGCACGTTCGACCTAGCTCGACAAAGTCCGACCGAAACTAATTGCACCGTGCAACGACATGGTCCGAATCACACAAACCAAACTTGACTTTCCTAAAACAAATGTCAATTACTCATCACACACTCAGGGTCACCTCCACATGGTCCATCAGTAGTATACCATCGGTGAGAATGAAGTGGCGTCAGCTTGCCTAGCAAGGTCACTGTGCACACCTGGTAGCACTGCTCGATGCACCCCATCTCATGAGGAGGCCCCATGCCCCTTCACAGTAGACCACGACCAAGGTAACTCACCACCAACACCATCTAAATCACCAAGCCAGTAAGAAATCAATCCACCGCAATGAAAGCAATCAAAAGAGTAAAAAGCATATGAAGTAAATCATAGTAAGGGATAGAGAGAGAGAAAGGGAGGATTAGGGTCACCATAGTGGTCAACCGAGCGGAGGCGCCTGAGCTCGGGTGTCAATTAGGAGAGCCAGCAGCTCACTAAGGCAGCCATTCGCGAAGCCATAGAGGGCCGAGCCGAGGCGGCAACCGAGGCCATGGACATGATGCAGAGGTGAGGTAGCCGAGGACATGACTTGGGTGGAGAGTAGGCGGCTCTGGAAGGCCTGAACCAGCGGCGACGGTGTCGTGGCCGAGGTTGATCCTAAGGCACTGATGGCTGGAGCCGGGACGATAGCCAGAGGTGTAGGGGCAGTGACGCCAAGTGGAGCCGAAGCACGGGCTGGTTGGTGGAGTAAGGGCCAAGAAAGGGAGCGAGAGAGAGAGAGTGAGTGAGGATGGGGAAAAGGAGAATTGAGGGAAGAAGAAGAGATAGAGTAGGGGATAAGGAAGAGAAGGTGTGTGGCCTATAGCATTCGGCTAAACAGGGAAGAGTAGGAACAAGGGATGAGAGAGGAAAGTAAAAGAAGAGAGAGAATAAGTGCATGTTTAACAAACATTTCATTCGCAAATCTTTAACCCTGAGCATTCCATTGCATGCTGAATTATTCAATAAAATCTTGCCAATCGTGTTAACTTGTAATACGCCACCAGCGAATATTTATAACTACAAAAATAAATTTAATGTTGTTAGTAGATTAAAATTTAGTGCATACCAATTAAATTGGTATATTATTATTTAAATCATTCTCATACAAATTTAAATACTTAATAAATTTGTTAGCCGCATGTAAATGTAGAAACCCGTTAAGAATGATCTAGGACTTTAGAATAAATTAATTGCCATTCGAAGATTTAAAATCTGTATGTGATTAAATAAAATGACATGCGGCAATTAAACTTCAATGTGGTGATTAAATTTGCAATTGAGTCATAAAATCAGCAAATGGCTAAAATAAAATTTGAGGATCACATAGGGATGTTTTGGTATATTTTATCTAATTGTCTACCTACATGCTATTTTCTTTGGCACTAGTAAATTAAACTGTAGCACGCATACTAACTGTAGAAAACGAACCAGGTTTGGAGGGTGACTTTATTTGAGTAATCCTGAAACCCAGAACTTTGATATAAACTAAGGCAAGCATACCTTTGATAATATGATCCAAGTATCTTCAATAAAAACAAGTATTTACCTATTAAAATAATTATCACTCTGCATAAAAATAATTTTAAATTGGATTAACGCTATGAGAAAGAAAGGAAAGAGATAAGGGTAGATAGCTGGAGAGCCACAATCGTACCAATAAGTAAAGGGTGAGCAGAAGGTGCATTTGGCAGGAGATAAGGGCAAGGTTGGGACCTTCTACATAGGGATAAAATATAAAATTAAAAAAACTTTACTTGTGTAATGGACCGAATAAGTCATATCAACCATTATTCCATCGAAAGATGGGCAGATCAGTAACTATATCGAGGTTATTATACTCTCCACATGGGTAAATAGCATAACTAGGTGAAGGAACCTAGAACTGGTATAGAACCCGGAAGTAGAGGATCCAAAGCACGACGAACCCAGAACTGATATAAAGCCCAGAAGTAGAGGATCTTAGGTGCATATATTAGCACTAGTGGAGCGTTCGGGAAGCGCCAGACAACCCCAACCAACATCTACTTCGAGATCGGTGGGCGCCAGATAAGGGTGAGAGACCAGCTCTAGCCAACGGTTAAGAATAGTTGGATGGAGATATAATATACCAAGATGAGGTAAAAGTTATGTGCTCTAATTTGGACATTGCATCCAAGGAAATATGAAGATCCACTCGCTACAAGAATCAGAGTGACTATGGGTAAAGTGGTACAAACCTGCGCAGTGTTATATAAATCATGAATTCACTCCTGTCTCCTAGACTGGAGGCTACGGGAACCATTGAAGATTCTTTCCACTTATACGAACGTTTAGTGGATTTCTAAATTAATAAACCGAAACTTTTCTTAACCTAAAAATAGTTATTTTCCATATATCATGGAGATGAGAATGAGAATGAGAGCTCTATGAAACGTTAGTTTATGAGTATACAATTCCTTTTTGCTAATAACACTTGCTAAGTACTCTATACTCACTCTTGTTATTACTCTCATTTCTTTAGAGGATAGTTAGTCTAGAGTCTCACTTGGTATGGACGCGGCTTACCCTGAAGAATTTTGTCCTGAGGAGGGAATGGGATGGGTATGAGAACGAATCATATGAGGTGGGTACCTCATAGAAACTTAGGACGACTAGGGGATCACCCTTGGCGCAGGCACAACCCCATGGAGTATATAAAGTTTGCATTATGTCTGTATTTGTAGAACTCAATGAGTGTTTAGATGTTGCATGGGCGAAAAACCTACTTTTGGTATTGTAATATTATTCAAGCCCTAATGGTCTTGTACCAAACTTTAACCTTGCATGGCTATGCTTATGTAATATCATGAACTTTCTTTAATTATTGCTTCGCTGCAAAACTCTAAAAAGCTTATTATTCGTTGAAGCTGTATTCTATCGAATAAATAAATAATAATCCGTTGACTAATTATATTATTCCTCGGTAATGACATAGGTCGTCTCATCTGAATTTTGGACACATTTAGACCCCCAATCACCCGAAATTCCAAAAGTAGACCCCAAACGAAAAAATTCCGATTTTGGACCCCTACTGAGCGCGCGTGTGTGAGATGGCGCCACGTGTCCCGGTCGTGCGGTGTGGTACCGCACGACCGCACTGTTCACGGGTCGTGCGGTACCACACCGCACGACCGCCTTTTTGAGCGCACGACCGATTTTTTGACCGCACGACTCGGTTTTTTGAGCGCACGACCGATTTTTTGACCGCACGACTCGGTTTTTTGAGCACACGACCGGTCGTGCGGTACCACACCGCACGACCGGGACACGTGTCGGCCTCTCGTAAACGCGCGGTGGGGAGGGGTCACTACTACAGAAAGCCTTATAGTAGACGCCTCATCACAGACGGTTTTGTGAAACCGTCTCTGATGAACACTATTACAGACGGTTGTAATTAGGAGGCCGTTTGTGGTATTTGTGGCGGGAAAATGGATTATCACAGGCGGTTATTACCGAAGTATCACAGACGGTCTGTATTAAAAACCGTCTGTGATAATCCCAGATTATCACAGACGGTTTTTAATCAAAAACCGTCTGTGATAATTCACAGACAGTTTTTAGTTAAAAACCGTCTGTGATAATGGCTAAGGCATTTATTGCGCTGCTCAGACCGCATATGTCTTCATTTCGATCTAGATCTAGCCACTGCTGCGCACTTTTTCACTCGGGAGGAAGCTAGGCGATTTCAGGCCAGTTAATTTGGTGGGAAGAGACAGAGATTAAGCTTTGAATATTCAGTCTTTCCTGGTTGCTCTAGATATGGTTAGTAATGTAATTTATTTTTTCTTTAATTGCATTACAATTTAGGTCTAAGTAATCCATTAGTGGTTATTGAAGATGGTTAATTTGCAAAATTGTTGGTTATATAATAGCTGTTGTGTTTGTAATATGAATTGAGCTAGCAAATTAAGTCTCAATATAATAAATGTGGCCCGTATATATGTAGTTATAATTAGTTAATCTAGATTTTAATACTAAGTTGTTATATATGTACGTAACGTAGGACCGAAGCTGGATGTATGCCGCGAGCCGTGTGAGTGAAGAGTACATTAATGGCGTTTCTGCTTTTATAAGAGCCGCCGAGGAGGATATGTTGAATAAGGGGGTGGAATATATGTGCTGTCCATGCACTGACTGCGAGAATTTGAAGATGTTTAAGAACCGAGGGCAAATTGTAGCGCATTTGATTCGGAGGGGTTTCAAAAAGGATTATACGTGTTGGACCAGTCATGGCGAAGTGAATGATCATATGCCGCCGGATGACATCGTCGGTGAAGTGAATGATATGCCCCCGGATGACATCACCGGCGAAGTGAATGATATGCCCCCGGATGACATCGCCGGTGAAGTGAATGACATGCCGCCGGTTGATGTCGATTGTGGCTCGGATTCGGATAGGTTGCACGATGATAATCTGGATCAGATGCTTCGCGATGTAGAAGAGAACTATGATGAGAGAGAGTATGTTAAATTCCGTGGCTTGATGGAGGACCAGAGAAACCTTTGTACACGAGCTGCAAGTACACGAGGTTGTCGGCCGTGCTTGAACTGTTGAAATTGAAGGCAAGCAACGGTTGGTCCGACAAGAGTTTCACGGCGCTGCTATGTCTTTTAGCGGACATGCTTCCGGAGGGAAATGAGTTGCCTAAAACTACGTATAAAGCCAAGAAGGTTCTTTGTCCGTTGGGAATGGAAGTAGAAAGAATACATGCATGCCCGAACGACTGTATCCTCTACCGTAAAGAGTATGCAAACATGCATGTATGTCCGGTGTGCAACGCATCCCGATACAAACGTAACAATCAATCAGATGATGGCGAGGGAACAGAGGCGAAGAAAGGACCTCCTGCTAAGGTGGCATGGTATTTTCCTATAATTCCCCGTTTGAAAAGGTGTTTTGCAAATTCAAAGGAGGCAAAACTGCTGCGTTGGCACTCGGAGGAGCGCAAGAAGGATGGAATGATAAGACACCTTGCTGATTCCGCGCAGTGGAGAAACATCGATAGGTGTTTTGCAGAGTTCGGTGCAGAACCAAGGAATATAAGGTTTGGACTGAGTACAGATGGAATGAATCCTTTCAGTAGCATGAGCAGCCGACACAGCACATGGCCCGTGACTCTCTGCATATATAACTTTCCTCCTTGGTTGTGTATGAAGCGAAAGTACATTTTGCTGTCGATACCTATCCAAGGGCCAAAACAACCTGGGAATGATATCGATGTGTTTCTAGCACCGTTGGTGGAAGATCTAAAAGTACTGTGGAACGAAGGGGTACAGGTATGGGATGCATACAAACGAGAGAACTTCACTCTGCGCTCCTTATTGTTCTGCACCATAAATGATTATCCTGCCCTTGGTTCCACCACCGGATACTGCACCGGTGCTATCTCCATTGGTCATACTCTCGCCAGAGCAACTTGCATTGGTGCCATCTCCATTACAAGACCAGTCGGTTCCACCACCGGATACTGCACCGGTGCTATCTCCACGGGTCCTATTCTCGCCAGAGCAACTTGCACCGCTGCTGCCGACTTCCGTTAAGTCGGCCTATAGCCGATGCAGCAAGGCCAGCAAGGGCAAAGCAAAGAAGACCAATGATGATATTCCGTACCTACCTTTGGCCCGCAAATTCGTGCTTGGTCAGCCGTTGCTCGAGGAAAAATACTTCCAAAAGCTACCATATAGTTGCATGCAATTGCACATGTGGTATATGCAGCAGTCCAATAAGCTAGAGGGAGAACGGACTTCAAGTATCACTGTCAAATTCACCGAAGAAGATTTATACCACAGTTTTCAAGAGTGTACGTTCGTGGTCGCCTTTGAGGATTTATTCGATCTGTTCACGTTCAACGCTCTTGACGTCTCAATCATTCGATGCTGGACGCTGTAAGTGTGTACAATCACAGTCTCCGTTAATGTCATACCGATAAATGCCATATCTAATTTTTTGCTTTCGTGTGTATATATATAGACACATGCTGATTAAAGCTAGATCATCCAACTTATCAGTTGGTTTCTTGGACCCACAATTGGTCGCCAAGGAAACCATCGACCAGGATACACCCCTCGTCGAGAGGTACATTGCAGCAGGACTGCTGGGTTACGTCAAGAAGGATTATGTACTTATGCCCTTCCTTCAGAACTTTCATTGGATTTTAATAGTAATTGTACCAAAATGGAACAAGGTATATTACCTTGATTCCCTAAGTAAGAATAAAATGGACTTCACAGTTCTCAGCCAAGTAATCGATAGGTAAGCACATATTCCCCATACATATCTACATTGTACTTTCTTTCCTTCCGAATGATTAAGGTTAACTTTTTCGAATTACGTAGGGCGTTCGCCACCTACATTGAAAAGGGAGGTGACTCGAAGCGCGGGGCCAAGCCCTGCTGACACATGTTCGAGATTTTAAGGTATTCGCTATTTCACATTAATTAATCCTATGCAACAGTTGGTACTAATGCCTCTTGAACTAACACATTCCATTTTTTGCAGTGTCACCAGCAGGAGCCGGGCAACACATGTGGATACTACGTTTGCCAACATATGGAACTACTCCTCGATTCCTCGAGGCTCACCAATCGCAAGGTTTGTCACTCTTCCCATAATTACTTCATACTTAACACGTTACATATATACGCACATTGATATTCCTATCGACAGGCTGCGTCCATCCCGCCAACTGCATTGAAACAGCCTATTTTTGGAGGGATTCGAGGAGAGTTGGCGTACTTTTTGCTGACTCAAGTCATAACGCCAGGAGGATGGTTCCGCTGCGCACCATGATTTCTTATTGGTCTTATCACTAAGTGCAAATGCAGTGCACATCTTTTGTAACTGTGCATTTGTTAATAGATATTTCATTTCAATTCAATTAATCGATTTGCGAAATGGATGCATGCTTTATGTTTGTGAAATGAAGTGCGATGTCAATGGGATGTTTTATGTCTGTGAAATGTATCTGAAAGGAAATGAGATGTGTGAATTGTATGTTTTTTGTCTGTGATTATCTGCTTGTTTCAGAGGGCATGGCTAGTATTTCCTGAGGCTAGCTATAAACAGAAATAGATTCTGCTGGGGGGGGGAGTATCACAGACGGTTTTTCATTAAAACCGTCTGTGATTATGCAGTATCACAGACGGTTTTTCATTAAAAACCGTCTGTGATTATCCGATATCACAGACGGTTTTTTATTAAAAACCGTCTGTGATATCGGATAATCACAGACGGTTTTTAATGAAAAACCGTCTGTGATAGCGCATAATCACAGACGGTTCGAAAACCGTCTGTGATAACTTGGATTATCACTGACCCATAATTTCAGACGGTTCAGAAAACCGTCTGTGATGACGTTTCTGAACCGTCTGTAATGTGGGTTTCTGTAGTAGTGGGTCCAAATCGGGAATTTTTTTGATTTGAAGGCCAAAAATGAAATTTCGGGTCATTAGGGGTCTAAATGTGTCAAGAATTCGTCTCATCTCCGCTCAACGCTGCTAGCACATTGCCTCGGAGATTCTCTCTGCTAGCAGCCTGAGCAGCTCAACGGCGGCCAATCCGGTTGCTTTGGCTGCGTCGCAGCAGGAATGGTCCCCTTGGAGATCCGCCCCCCCCCCCCCCCCCCCCCCACGCTGTTGCCGTGCCTGCCGCAGCCTCTCAGCTTAACGCCGGCGAGGCATCTCGATCTGCTTGCGTGAGGCGACAATGATGCCACGGCGCTGCATCTCGATCGCGCTATTTAACACGCCGCCGTGATTAAATAACTGTGCAGCAAAAGATTTTTAGTTGACAGAAACTACCACGCACGATCTGTATACATGGAAAACGACTCCTGATTCATCAAGTCCAACTCAATTACACAGTTTTTTCCGTATCTCTATTCCTAATCTATACAATGAATCTATACCATGTATAATGTGGTCTGCCAAATTTATGGTCAGATTTTTCAGTTAACGTGAAAGTTTTCACAGAGTGGCTAATTAGTAGAACTACGTAGATAATAGATCGACTTGCCAGATATAACGGCTTTTGAATATGACGTACGAAATGTAATATTTCCTAATTCATTCAAGTTGTGTACATTCGAGCTGTATGATGTTCCCTCCGTTCGTAGAGAATTTTTATGGCACCTTATACTCCAGTACTAGTGCTGTACGATGTTCCCGCCGTTCATAGAGAATTTTTATGGCACCTTATATACTCCAGTACTAGAAGTATGTATTAAATCTAACCACTGATTATAATATAAACCTTTTTTTGCTTTGGCACTAGTTTCTTTCTAAGATATAAAGAGCAATTAATCAATACCTATTAATTATTTTTGCGCAAAAAATACCTATTAATTATTACCATGAAAATCGTTCACTTGCATGAGAAGTTGGAAAATTAGTGTAAGATATGTTCCTATAAAAACACTCTTACATGTTATAAATGTATCATTTTGTTCTAGTAATAATATAATTAAGAAAATAAGTAGTATATGCAATGCATTCAAACGTATATGTGAAAAATTGTACTACATTTAAAAATGCTGGTAGCGAGTTGCCGAAGTTAAAAGTAGAGGTGGCAATTTGCACCAATTAAAAGTACATCTGGTGGATCGACAAAATTTAAAATATAACCCGGGATTTGCATCCTTATGAAGTTATGGTGGCAACAGTGCAATTTTTTCAAATACATAATTATTTGAAAAATTGCACTGTTGCCATTTGTAGCTTCCGAAGATTGCAAATCCACTGAAACTATTTTAACATTGGCCAACAATATCTTGGAAAATACTCTCACTGTATTATAAATTTTAAGTTTTACAGATATACTCTATCCAATCATGAAAGATGGAACTCCTACCTAGTTGTGTTCAAATGGACCGTGTCTAACGGGCTGACCCATAGCCTGTTACCATAGGCACGGCCCACAGCATGGTATGGCACAATGCACGTCGAGTTGGGCAGCACAATACAAGGGGTTAGATCATGCATGGGCCGCCACCTCGGCACAGCGTGCCAACACGACACTGCACAAATAGTGTAGGGCCAGGCACGACATAGCACGGGTACGGGCCATGCGGCACGGCGACCTGTTCGGCAAGCATAGCCCCTTGGCACAGCCCATTTGGCACAGAAATGTGGCTGTTAAGCACGTTTAGCCTAGGCACGACACGGTAAGCATGGCCCATTAGGCCCATTTAGCATGAGTAACGATTAATTTTTTGAAATTTATAGCCATTTTGTAGCCATTTGTGAGTTTAAGATACGAAAAAATTCAAACAAATCTCAAATTTTTCTAAAAATAGGTAGCATACCCCACATTCAGCCACACTCACCAGCAATCTCTTCTCTAAATTCTCTTATGAAAATTTCGATACACTTTGTGATAATTTGGCTAAATTCAAAATAATTTTGCTAAAAATCCAAAAATTCAAAATCTGCCCTGCAATCAAGAAAATAGGTAACAATACTAATTTTCATATACTTATATTGTTCTTATTTTTCTTTATTTTGGTATAAAATAGGTAATAGTGTAATTTCCAAGTTACGTTTTGCAGTTTTTCACATTTCTCCATGGAAAATTTTGACAATTTTTTTACGAGTGAATATGGAATTGATTTAAAAGAACTTTCGTCCTTTAGGAATGAAACATTTTCACCTTCACCTCAAATGGCAGAGTAGACTCCGGTTGTACCATCGTCAGGCTCTACCAGTGCTTCTGGTCAGCAAGCACCAGAGCCAAAGAGATCCAAACCCAGCACGTCAGACATGTGGGTAGATTTTGACAAGGTAATGAAGCGAGACACGTCCGGAGATCAGGTAAGAGTTACTGTTTGCAAAATATATTATCCTGAATTGTTTGTAAAGTCTTTAGGTAGAACCAGGCACTTGCACAAATATGCCCAAAGATGTAAAGAAAAACAAGGTATAGCCATAAGGTAGACGTAGCTGCAGTACAACCCTGATGGTACGATA
The DNA here is from genome assembly GCA_017311315.1 of Dendrocalamus latiflorus. Classification (NCBI taxonomy): domain Eukaryota; kingdom Viridiplantae; phylum Streptophyta; class Magnoliopsida; order Poales; family Poaceae; genus Dendrocalamus; species Dendrocalamus latiflorus. The sequence goes on along the minus strand of CM029622.1, from coordinate 7,285,191 downwards.
TGTAACTAGGATTATAATCCCAAGATAACTCGAGTATCTTTAGTCTGTTTAATTACCTCACAAGATCTTCTTTTAAACTTTGGTGCATCAAATGCATTCGAAGAGTACATTTGAACTGCTCATAATTCTATATTCACTCACGTTTCTAGACAAACAACAACTATAGATTTAGTTAAATGCTACAACAATGGTCATGATAAAATTAAATAACTCTTTGGAACTGTATATTTTCGGTGGCCTTGACCTCAGACATATGAAGTGGTCGGTTTAGGAAAAATTATCTTAGTATAGTCACTCATTATATAAATGATGACTGGGTATTGGAAAAGAGAACCATAGGCTTCAAACTAATTGACTAGCACATATGGGTGAGAATATAGCAGAATGTATTATCAAAGTCATGCAAGATTTTGGTCTTACAAATAAAATTTTTGCAATTACCCTGGACAATGCTACAGTAAACTTCAGGGCATTGGATATTCTCACTCCTTATTAAGTATATACACTTAATACTTGTTGCTACGTCAATGATGTGCCCGCCATATCATAAAAATATTTGGATTTTTCTCTATTTGAATTTATTTGGCTCTTATTTGTGTTATTTGGCTTTTACCAATTAGACACCGACGTTATGGGTAAAGTTATGTGATCTCTAAAAGGTGTATATCTATTCAAATAGCCAGATCCCTGATTTAGTGAATCCTCCACCTTAGTAGTTTTATATTTGGCAAAACGGTTTAGGGTATGTATGGATGGGGAAATCCGTGCATAACTTGGATGGCAAAACGGGTTTACCGCTGTTTTATTATTTAGGGGCAGCAAACCTCTCACTTATTAGCTATGAAACCTTACTATTGTTTGATTACCAATGTCAAATGCTCTTACAAATTCCAGTTGCAATCTATTATTCGTTATTGCAAATGAAAGCTCACCTTGTGCAACAATGAAAGACTTAGTAGAATAACCAACTCTTTTGGCATAGCATTGCATACTATATAATCTTTGTTTAAAAGTCTTGCAGAGTACGATTTCATACTCACGATTTCTTGTTGAACATATTCAAAAGATGTGAAAGAAAACCCGTCGTATGATTAATTTTACACCGTGGATTTTGGGAACGAAGACGCCGATCTCTAGGGTTCATAGTCAGTTGCTTTTGGTTAAGCTGAGGTATACTTGCTGGAATTTATGCCTATTTTATCGTGTTTCTGTTGTAAACTTTATATCATGTGAACTATTTGACCGGTCAGCCCCTTTTATTATAAAACTAGTCGTATATGACTTAGTTTTGGTTGATAATTATATCGTACTACTATGTTTATTTGATCGTGTATGGATGTAATATGAACGTTGTTGTATGTGTGTGCTACATATAATTAAAAAAATTAATGATCAAATATGTGTATTAGATATCGTATCGATGCCCATGATAACAAGTAAAAAAAGAGAGTATAAATAAGCGAGCTCATAGAGTGCATCTTGTACCGTAGAATTAAGGGGGAACTAGTAAGGGCATCTCCAATGGTTCTAGCTAGCAACTAACTAGAAGACTTCCACATCATTTATATAGTACACACTAAAAGCTAGCATTCTAAAGAACTATCTATAATGATAGCTATTTGATGCTTACATACACACACAGAAAAGGACTATCATTTATAGAGTCTACCTCGTTTTACGTTATAGACTAGTGCTTAAGGAAGAGCTGACTCGATTTTTTTTTGCATACTCTCTTTCCTCCACATAGGATATATGCTGATGTGTACATACATATAGCTAGCTGACTCAGACCATTGGAGATGCCCTAATGGTATGACCATTAGATTCCCCTCCCAATCATAAATACACGTTGTTTTAGGATACATTTAGTTAAACTTTTAGAACTTTGATTATCAATATTTTTTTAAATATTTAGGTTAGATATATGAAAATTATGTGTAGATGTTTATCTTAAAAAGTATTTTTATAATATTATAATTTTTTTATAGGGTGTTATAAATATATTATAATAGAAATTAATAGTCTAAGTTATATGTTTTTAGTAACCACGTAGATGTCAAACCATGTGGATCTACGACCGGAAGGAGCCTTGCATGGGTAGCAGCGAGAGTTAAGGCGTTGAGTTACTGCTCCAACTCCCCATGGAATCATGGCGCTTGACCATTTACGTCCTCTCAATAATAGCGCGAGTCAGACAACCCCAGACACTTGTAATCATTACTAATCCCAAGAGAAACCGCGCCCCCCCCTTGAATCCAAACGAAAACGCAAATCCAATCAAAAACGCATATATATCTAATGACACTAAACTACATAAGTAATATCTATAACCTATTATCTTATATAGATATAAGAGTATATACAACAATATAGATAAGTGTTATCTATAATATCTTTTATCGGAAGTGCTAGAGTGCAGTCGACTGTTTTTTTGTACCCCAAACAGTCGATGCGTCAGCCGTCCGTTTTCTTTAAGATTGGTGCTCGGGATGAACGCAGGACGCGGGGGGACGCTACCGGATTTGCGAAATGCACCCGTTATTTCCCCAGACCCGGCATCATGAAGCTTCCTGTCCGGACGGGTTTTGTTTGAATTGTTTTTTCCTCGTTTTACGCGTCTGTCCTAATCCCACTCGTTCGAGAGAGAGCCAGGGGGCGCTGGAGAGTCTAGGTGCGGAGCACCCGAGGGAAGAGAGAGGCGAGGTGCGGAGCACCCGAGGGGAGAGCAGTTTTGAGGGGGAGATCTCGTCGCCGGAGCGGGAGATCTCGTCGCCGGAGCGGGAGCCGGAGCGGGAGAGAGGCGAGGTGCGGAGCACCCGAGGGGAGAGCAGTTTTGAGCGGGGAGATCTCGTCGCCGGAGCGGGAGATCTCGTCGCCGGAGCGAGAGCCGGAGAGGGAGAGAGGCGAGGTGCGGAGCACCCGAGGGGAGAGCAGTTTTGAGCGGGGAGATCTCGTCGCCGGAGCGGGAGATCTCGTCGCCGGAGCGGGAGCCGGAGCGGGGAGAGAGGCGAGGTGCGGAGCACCCGAGGGAGAGCCGTTTGAGCGGAGATCTCGTCGCGGAGCGGGAGAATCTAGTCGCCTTCCCAGTTTTGAGCGGGATATCTCGTCGCATGCGTCTTCTCCGGTGAGTTCCACCTCGCGCGCGCGGGTGTATTTTCTCCCATGAGCTCTGGATCTCTCGCTCTTTTTTACTTCTTGTATCTACGTTTACTGTTTGGTCACTTTAACCGATAGATCTCATCGCAGTCTTCTCCGTGTTGTCCTCCGACAGACATGTTGAGGTATGCTTAGCTCTCTCTCTACATATTTTCTTGTAGTTTTTCCTGTGTTTTTTTACTGTATCTCCGTACATATATCACATTTGTTGTGGGTCAGATATGTAGTTTAGATGAAGGCTATATTTGATGTATCTTTTTTTTGTACCGATGCTGTTTGCTGCTGCTGTTCTAATGTAGTCTAGATAGTCCCTTGACACCCTTAGTAGCCTTTTGTGGAAAACGGTACTTTGTATGTAGCAGTGGAATATATTTTGAACTGGCATTTCAGTTGGAACTTAGTTTTTCAGATAAGCATATTGTTTTTTCTTCATAAACTGGGTTTTTGGTATGAAGGCTAGTTGTGCTAGGAAGATTCATTTGCTGTTGCTGTTATTAAATACTAAAAGTCTACAACACCTTGCAAAGTAGTGTTTAGTTTATTATTTTTTATATTTTGTTAGTTTTGTTTAGGCATAGTTTCTGATTTTGCGAGTTTCTATCTGATATAGCTATTTATCTGTAGAAGTGTTGTCATTTCTTCCCTTTAGTTTGTTTTGACTCTTCAATATTGACTCACAGCTTTTAGAGGAGGATACTGTTTTGAAGAGGTTCAAATCTTACAAGAACAGTGTGAAACAGGTCTCGAAAGTTTGGAATGTTCTCACTCTTGTTGTTGTCACTGGTATGGTATCTTACTTTTGGTTTTTCTTACCGCTTCTTTTTCTTGCACCTTACACCTTTAAAAATTGTATGGCGCAGTAATTAATGATTCAGCTTTGTAAATGGATGTTGACCACTTGCCCTACTGGTATATGCCTATTGGCTATTATCTTGTTAGTTGATTGGCTAGTAAATTCTCTACATTTTAAACAAGAAATGTCAATAGTATTTTGATATTGGTGTGGAAATGGTAGCATGATTCAGTGTTTCTACATCGATAATTAGTAAGATATCTTTCATATTCAGCTCCTTTTGATTGAAAACATTGCTGTATTATATCCTTGTTTGTGCATGAGACCATGTTGAGGCTATGTTGTTTTACTCTTTGAGTATTTTTGCCATGCAAGCAGTGCGGTATAGGCTATGTTGTTTAGACCCTGGTAGACTATGATGTTTAATTTTCAACAGTGCAATTTTATGTTGCCATGTCAGTATGTACTCTAGATAGTTTTTTGTAGGCTATATTGAGGTATTTTTTTTGTACTGATGTTGTTTGCTGCTGCTGTTCTAATGTGTTTTTTATTGATGAAATGTGTGGCTCATTTGAAATGTCATCATTTTTTTCTAGATCTGGAAAGCATTATTTTCATCTAAGACTTTTTGAATTTTCTGTGTATTTTTACTGTATCTCTGTACATATGTCACATTTGTTGTGTTCAGATATGTAGTTTAGATGAAGGCTATATTGAGGTATTTTTTTGTACTGATGTTGTTTGCTGCTGCTGTTCTAATGTGTTTTTTATTGATGAAATGTGTGGCTCATTTGAAATGTCATCATTTTTGTCTAGATCTGGAAAGCATTATTTCATCTAAGACTTTTTGAATTTTCTGTTGCCATGTCAGTATGTACTGTAGATAGTTTTTTGTATATGATAACATACCCCTCTCCATTTTTTTTCTATATGATTCTTGTACTGATGCTATTGCTTGCTGCTGTTCTGACATCATGCATATTTTAATTTTTAATGCACATTTTTTTGCTGAAACTTAGCATATATCATCCTGCATATAGCTGCTGAAACTAACATATATTATTGTGCACATAGCTTAAAAAAATGAAACTCTGCAAATTTTGTTTGGTAATCCAATCCTAGAATACATTGTTTGCGAATATTTATTTTTAGTCATTTTTTGTTTATGTTTTTTTGTAGGTTTTTTTTAATCAATCCTCATAAATGTCTGCTCAAATGAAATCAAAGTTCAAATCCATTTTTGATCACCATGTTCAAAACCCGTCGTTTGATGAGGTATTTTTTATATTTTTAATTTTATTGGGGTGCTCTAAAGTATAATATGTATCAGTTTAACTTAGTTGCTTATGACATTCAATGTTGTGTAGGTTAAGGAGACATTATCGTCAATGCTTCATCAATTTGAGCATGAACAGACAATAAGGTTACATCATGGGTTAGAATGTTTGGCTGTTGGTATAGCCACAGTTCTTTGTTCGATAGAGAACTGTACTGTTGGTCCAACAGGGTTTAGTCCTACTGGGGTATGTGATGATGCTGATTGCGATCAAGAGGAAACTCAGAAGCTACCCAATTCGGGGTCAGAAACAACGCCAGGACAATGTGATGATCAACCGACACAGAAGTTATCTAGCTCAACAGGTGAAGTAATTTTCTGTCTTATTTCTTTGTTCATCTTTTTTTTATATGCATACCAGCATTTCTGTCTATCTGTTTTTTGTATTTTGTTTATATACTCCTCTTTTCTAAATTTGCTTTTACATGTGTCATCTAATATTTTTTTTATTTAGAGTCAATCCGAGGGGGTGATTGCGATCAAGAGGAGACTCAAAAGCTAATGAATTCTGGGTCAGAAGCAACACCAGGACAATGTGATGATCAACCGACACAAAAGTTACCTAGCTCAACAGGTGAAATGATGTTCTGTCATATTTCTTTTGTTGATCTTTTTTTTATATGCATACCAGCCATTTGTCTATCTGTTTTTGTATTTTGTTTATATATTTCTTTTTTTTAAAATTGCTTTTACATCTGTCATCTAATATTTTTTATATAGAGTCAATCCGAGTGGGTGATTGCGATCAAGAGGAGACTCAAAAGCTACTCAATTCTGGGTCAGAAGCAACACCAGGACAATGTGATGTCCAACCGACACAAAAGTTATATAGCTCAATAGGTCAGTATTACCTGTGTGTTTTTCTCTCTTTGAGCTTTTTTTTTTTTGCTTTGCTTGCATACCAGCGCATTTTTCTATCTTTTTTTTTGATTATACTCGTTTTTTTCATTTGTTTTTTAGATCTTTCAACTAATAATAAAAGAAAGAGGACATGCAGCAGCCAAGAATTTGATAGCACCAGGAAAGCAGGTTTGTTACCTTTGTCGTCGTGTTTTATACTGTATTGCTGAAGTCCAAAAACCCAAGATGAAGTTCGAAATGCAAGCCATATTTGCTGAAGCTCACCGACTTTGTTTTGTGTATGGTGGTTAAATTTTTGTGTGTGTGTGAAGGTTTTTGTGATGCTGATCAAGTTAGTCTTCTACATGGCAAGGTTCATACATGCTCGAATTCTTTTCTGTGTTTTCTTATATAATTTAGTGCAAAAAAAAGATTTTTATAAATTTATGTACATGAAGTTATTTTTTGGTCATCTAACACAAGTTTGTATGTTGTTTTTGGATTTTTTTCGTATGCAAAGGGAACCACGCTTGATGCACTAGGTGAGGATTTTGGAAATGATCACGGCTGCGTTTCTATTGATAGATTCATTCCTTCTATCCAAGGTAGCACGATCATTTTCGCTAGATTGTTTTTTCATTTTTTTTATCATAGTTCTGACATTAGTAAAGGGTTTTGCCAATCAGTCTCATGTAGGCAATGGTCGTGGTACCCCCAAACACTTCTGTTGTTTTCCATAACCATTGTCTAACTTTTTTTAAAAAAAATTGTGAATATATGCATGCAACCTATGAAGTGTTTGTTATTACAGAGTATTTCAACAGCTCAATAGATGTTCTGTGTCATTTTTTGAATGCTATGTTTGATTACATGTGTTGCAAGATGTGGTTTTTTTTGTTTTCTAATCTTTTACTTAGTATCATATCTAAATACAGAGTACTATCACTGCCAATGTTTATTTGTTAATTAAGGAGGCAGCATGCATTAACACGCTGTTGCAATTAGTATACCATTTACTAAACCAATTCCCCCCCCCACCCCACCCCCCCCCCAATTCTTTTTTGTATACTTAATCTGATATAATTTCCAGGAAGCCAAAACCAAGCTAATATAGGGGCAAATGATAGGATAAGCAAATACTTCAAGTTCCCGTATAGTCCAAAGGTTATGGAGTTGTTTAACTGGGTGCCTTCCTTTGATCTCGGCATTGATGATGATGATGTGCATATTATACGGAGTCAACCAGATACAATCTTTCCACCGGAAGGAGTAAGCAAATCAAATATGAACAATGTTTCACATTCTGTTCATGGTGTCACAGGAGGCAGTTATGTAAAAGAGGTAAACATCCTTCATCTTCAGGATAATGCATTTAGAATGTACATTCTCAAAATATTTTGTCTGATTAAACTTCCTGATGTATATTTGCATGGCAGATTCTTGAATACATCCATGTAAAATGTAAAATGTGCATGGCAGATTTTTAAGTTCCTGATGTATATGTGCATGGCAGTTTCTTTGAATATATCCATGTAAAATATATAAATGTAAAATGTGAATGGCAGATTCTTTTGAATATATCCATGTAAAATATATGTTTGTTATCAGGTTTTGTTAGATTAAACTTCCTGATGTATATGTGCATGGAAGATTCTTGAATATATCCATGTAAAATTCAAAAAAGTACATGGCAGATATAAGTTTCCTGATTATACTTCCTGATGTATATGTGCATGGCAGATTCTTGAATATATCGATGTAAAATGTAAAATGTACATGGCAGATATAAGTTTCCTGATGTATATGTGCATGGTAGATTCATTGAATATATCCATGTAAAATATAAAATGTAAAATGTGAATGGCAGATAAAAATGTAAAATGTGCTTGGCAGATTAAACTTCCTAATGTATATATGCATGGCAGATTCTTGAATATATTACTGATTGAACCTTTTTTTTTAACATATCCATGTAAAATGTAGCATCAATATATGTTTGTTATTAGGGTTTTTCAAGAAGGTTATACCTTCTTGTGATTATTTTTTTTGCATGGCAGATTCTTTGAGTGCATGTGGATTTTACATGACCACTAAACATTTTAGGAGTTTCTCTTTTTTGATAGATCCTAGCACCATGTTTTTTTAACTTTTACCAGTCTTTTTTGTTGTTGTTTCTTTTGAGTTATTTTTTGGAACCTTTTTTTTGAATATATGTATGTAAAAATGTAGCAGTGATATTTGTTGTTATCAGTTTTTTTAAGAAGGTTATACCTTCCTGTGATTATATGTTTTGTATGGCAGATTCTTGAGTGCATGTGGAATTTACATGACCACTAACTATTGTTTTGTTAAACACTTTTATCTTTTTAAAAATAACTTCTTTTTTTGAAGGACATCCGCACTTTAAACATTGATAGAGTCAATGGCGCCCAAGTCTTGAATAATCCAGAGAATCATAATCAGGTGTATAAAAGAGCAGAGCCTTTTTCTCTAAAATTGTTTTAGTTATGAATTCTATTTTTTGGTTATGCCTTTCATGTATCTTTATTTTGTAATGTTATCATCTGTTTGTTTTTAACCTAGGGAGGAGTCATTGTTACTGATAATAATAAGTCTCAAGTTCCTACAGAGACCACCCCATTTGCCAAAGGTGTCTCTTCTATGAATGTCATCAATATGGTAAACAAACTTTTTATTTTTTGTGTTTTATTCATGTCTTTTTTCTTCCCCCTGTTGTTGCATGCTGGTTTATCATTACTGCATATCTTTGCATCATTTTTTTATATAAAGATAACAATGATGTCTCTTTTTTTTTGGTGTACAGGTCTCCCCAGACATTGTGTTCTCTTCAATCACTCCACAGAAAACTGTTGTTAACGTACTTCAACCAATCGATGTCAATGTTGTGAACAGCGGTGGCAGCGGAGGTGCTGGGTCATCCACTTGCAAGATGCCTGCTTATGGAAAGAGAAGGCAGGTGAGGGGCAGTAGATACACTGGTCACCCATACACTAGTCCAATTAATAGATTTGTTGTGTCTTCAGAAGATATGGCATATTATCAAGCAGTAATTAGTTTGTCAAAAGGAAAACATGGCAGGTTAGTGTTTTTATGCACCCACATTTTTTTATGCATGCATTGTTTTTGCCATTACTTCTGCACATATGTAATTTGGTATTTTTTTTAAAGTTCCAAGGCAATCTCAGTGAAACCAGATGGCAAAACATATGTCACATATAGCTGCTTAGGGTACTCTCTCAGGCCCGAAGGCAAGATTGACAATTTTTTGGTGAATTGCTTCTGTCGGCTTCTTTTTCAAGAGAATCATCCCACAAAGTCTAAGAAGCACTTTTTTTCGACTCAGTTGGAGTATGTCACCATCTAAATAAAAATTTGTAGTTGTTTTCAGTTCATACATTTTGATCTTTTTCTTTTTTTGTAGCAACAACTTCTGAAGCCAGAATCAGAATTCAGATTTGCAAATGTCAAGCATGAATTCGAAATTGCCCACAAAGTAAAGTCATTACAATCTTGTGAACTGGTTAGTACAATCTTTGTGAACTGGTCACTACAATCCTCTTTTGTATGTATTGTTAGGTTGTTTAACTGGTTTTTGTTTTCAACATTTTGTTTTTTTTTTTGCTAACCTATCTATTATGCTTTGTCTGTTGTGTACTAGATTCTATTCCCTATTTTAAAAGAGGATCATTGGTTCCTTTTTGTTGTCGATATAAAAGACCAGAAGTTTGTATTCCTTGATTCGGCAGTTGGTGGGAGGTCGTACGATGACACCACCATGATGAATCTTGTATGTATGCTATATCTTTCCTTTTATTTTGTTTTGTCCAGCTTTTTTTGTTGTACTATCCCTTATTTCAGTGCTAAATCCATATATATCATTTGTGTTTTTGCTATGACCATCAACCAATTTGTAATCTTATTGTATATTTAATTCTTTTATTCTACAATTTTTTGGTCTTTTGTAGATAGGGAATTTCACAGCAGCATTTTTTGCAACCGCCAAAAGAACATCAGTCAACCCTCTTGATTTTGACATCGATCAGCTATCACCTCATCGGCAAAATTGGAAGTAAGTCCCCTTTTTTTTCTTATGTGCGTTTTGTTTACCAGCAAACATTTTTTCTTTTCTCATTTATGATGGTTTGTTTGTTCATATTTATTCGTTTTCCCAGGAAAGACTCTGGTGTGTTTGTTATGAAATATATGGATATTTGGGACCCTAGAGTTGCGTTGGAAGCTCGGTTCACTGTCGATGATTTGCCAAAGATAAGGATTCAACTTCTTAACCGTATGTTGCGCAGCAACCAAAACTTGGTAGATTTGAGTTGTGTTCAATGTTTAGTTGGGAAGGTTAGTCATTTTTTTTGCATTTTTCATATATTTATACTTTTCAGGCTGTTTTTTGTACAAAGTAATGTATCACTGTGTTTTTTTTGTTATTTGTAGGGTGACTTCCAACACGTTGGACATCAAATTTAGCTGTTTTCGGACATCTCCAATGGGTTTTATGCATTTGCTATGTGTATAGCCTTGTATGGCAACCAGTTCAATTGTTAGGATGCATATTCATTAGTTTTATACTATATGGACCATTTTTTTTGCTTTTTAGATATACTAAACGAACGATGTACTGATCTTAAAAAGCTTTTTCTTTTTTTGTGAATCAACCCTTGAAGTTTTGTTATGTTTGCTCATTTTTCTTAAATCCTATATTAAACTTGCGAAGCTGTTGTTTTGTTTGAATTTGTTTTGGTTGATTTTGTTATCCTTTTTATTAGGAGGTTAGTATCTGTAGTTGTTTTGTGTGGTGAAACATCCCAATATGTTTTGTTTTGGAAGTTTGAATGCTATGTTTGATTAAAATCCATATATTAAACTTGCCAAACTGTTGTTTTGTTTGAATTTGTTTGGGTTGAATCTCTAGTTGTCATATTAAACTTGCCAAAATTTTTATTTGGAGGTTAGTATCTCTAGTTGTTTTGTTTTGTCAAACATCTCAAGCTGTTTTGTTTTGGAAGTTTGAATGCTATGTTTGATTAACCTCCATATATTTAAACTTGCCAAACTGTTGTTTTGTTTGAATTTGTTTGGGTTGATTTTGTTATCCTTTCTATTAGGAGGTTAGTATCTCTAGTTGTTTTGTTTGATTAACCTCCATATATTTAAACTTCCCAAACTGTTGTGTTATCTTTTTTGAAGTTTGTTTGGTTTGGTTTTTGCAAACTTTTTTTATTAAGAAGATGTTTTATTTGGTCAATTAATAACCAAATAACTGACATGTCATTGGTTTTTCTAGGGACAGTGAGTGTAATCTCTCTTTTTTTCTTTTTTATGTGATCTGCGGTAGGAATTGATGCTAGTGGGCCTGTCATATGCTCGATGAGGATAATTGTGGTCTAATACTGAAATTTAACGTTTAAATCTTGAGCTCTAGATCGTTTTGAATTGCTGCCATTTTGTCTCACTGTCCTACAGTTAGATTTTTTTTGAGAGTATGTATCTGTTGTGAAACATCCCAATATGTTTTTTTGCCCTAGATGTCTTATTTGATTAAACTTCCCAAGATGTTTTGATTGATCAATTTATAACCAAATGACTGACATGTCATTGGTTTTCTGGGGGACAGCGCAATCGTGTGCCTTGCCTATTTTTTCGATTACTTCAAGTGATTTCGAAACATCGCTGTACAGTGAGTGTAATCTTTTTTTTCTGTGATCTGCGGTAGGAAGTGATGCTAGTACGGTCCTGTCATATGCTCGATGAGGATAATTGTGGTCTAATACTGAATTTGAACGTTTAAATTTTGAGCTCTAGATCGTTTGAATTGCTCCCATTTTTGTCTCACTGTCCTACAGTTAGATTTTATTTTGAGAGTATGTATCTGTTTGATCACTTTTTTTGGCACTGATTCATCTGCCAGCCAAGACTTTTCTGTGATGTACAGTTTTTTTGAGCTCTAGATCTGTTTGATTTTATTTTGAGTCAATAGTTGAGATTATCAAATTGTTGTGTTTTTAGAGCTCAAAATTTGAATCTCATTTGTCATATTCATTTTATGAAGAGTATAGACCAAAGTAGCGGGACGGCCAAGATTTGAAATCTTGTGCAACCCTACATCTGAGAGCAATAGCACAATTACATATGCTCAGTTTTTTATTTGCCTAGTTTTGTTTGTGAACTATTATGACGAATGCAAGTAGCCACACTGCCATAACTGATCAGTATTAGATGTTTTGTTCTGTTAAATTTCGCAAGTTGTTTTGTTTGGTGATTCTTGAATTATTTTTTTTGGTTTTTCTGGGACAGTGCAATCGCGTGCCTTGCCTATTCTTTTCGATTACTTCAAGTGATTTCGAATATCACTACACAGTGAGTGTCGTCTCTTTTTTTTGTGTGATCTGCAGTAGAAAGAAGATGTTAGTGGGCCTGTCATCTGCAGTAGAAAGTGATATATTTCCACAGTGATCAGTACCTCCACAGTGACTACAGTGCTTCAGTTTTAATAATTTTGACAATGGAAGTTTTGGTAGTACCACCAGACTTTTTTGTATGTTGAGGTATGCATATCTCCCTCTATACATCTTTTTTTTGTAGTTTTACTGTGTATTTACTACATCTCTATATATGTCACATTTTTTTGTGTTCAGAATCTTCAGATCTGTAGTTTAGTTGGAGGTTACAGTAGGTGAAAATGAAGGGAGGGGGTGTGTGCTCAAAACAGTGATACTGTTGCATCTGTTTTTTTTCTAGTGTTGTTATTTTCTAAGTTGAGGTATGCTTATTTGTGTCTATTACTGTTTTGTACTGCATGTCTATATATATCACATTTTTTTACATTCAGATGTTGTTTGTTGTTGTTGAAGCAACTCAGAATAATTGCAAGAGAATAATCTTGTTATGGTCTCAGTAAATCATGAAATACTGAAGGATGTTTTTTGTTTATTTTGTTTTGTTTTGGTCTCAGTTAATCATGACAATACTGAATGTATTTTCTGTAAATTGAAGCATTGATATTTAATTGCTGCTGTTTTGTTCGGTGAAACATCCTTAGTTTGTGCACTTAATATATGCCTAGCCCCATGTATTTTTAATTTCTTCCAATTCTTTTACATAGTTTCTTTTTGAGTTGTTTTTTGGAACTTTTTTTGGATATATCCATGTGAATGGGGAAGCATTGACATATGTTATCATACTTCAAGAGTTTATACCTTTTCTGCTTTTTTTTTTGGATTGCAGATGTTCAGTGCATATGAAGGGTGAATCATCCTTAGTATGTGAACTGAATATATCCATGTAAATTGAAGCATTGGCATATGTTATCAGTATTTTTTTAAGTGAATATATGCTCCTGAAATACATCCTTAGCAGTGTTTTGCTGAATATACCCATGTAAATTGAAGCATTGACATATGTTGTCATTCTCATTAAGTGAGTATACGCTGCTGAATATATCATTAGTATGCTGCTGTTTTGTCTTTTTTTTGTTGTTTATTTCGATTTGATCTTTTTTGAAACCAGTTATTTTTGTTTATATCCATGTATTTTGAAGCATTGACATATGTTATCATTCTTTTTTTAAGTGATTTTATACCTTTTTTCGGCTATTATAATTTTTTATGCATGGCAGATGTTCAGTGCATGTGGAATTTTAGATGACTAATTGACTACTTACTTTTATTGCTGGGTTTTTTTGCAGGTGTTAATTGAAAGTAAATGTTGCAGCCAGTACAGTAGTCAATTGGGACTGTAGCCCCTTTTTTCCGAGTTTGAATGATGATATTCAGGGGGGGAATCTGTGCCACCTCCATGTTTACATAAGCTGTGCTACGAAACTGAAGCAAATTGAAGCAAAAAATCAAGGTTGGTTCACGCAATGTACCTTGCATTTGTTCTTGGACCCCCTTTTTTGCTTCTAATTTCTCTCGGGTTCCTAGATCGTCCTGCTGTTGCTCCGTTTCTACTTGATCTCTGGCACCATCTGATCCAAGGCGTTCTATTTTTTCTTCTTCAGGCAACGTATCCACACTGTCTTGATGCATGCTGAGCCTTCCTGCTGTGTTGATTTTTCTTCAATCAGCTGGTATCTGCATCGGGGAACCCTCTGTTTATTCTCCCCTTTGTTCTTCTAGTTTTGCTTTTTTTCCCCTTTCACTGGATCACGTTCTCGACGAGTCTTTATATATTACTTGGGTGTCAAGTTGATTGTTCTGTCTGAAGTTTTACAATCGTGGGCTTTTGTATTGATTTTGTACATTTATGTAAATGTTTTCTTGTATAAACCGTTGTTTTCGTGGGCCTCTGTACAACTTTAGACCATGAGAAACAAGTTGACGAAAACGGTCCAATAACTTTTTTTTTGCGTTCAACGTGAGTACAAAACGGGGCTTTGTAATCGTGGGCTTTGTACAGATATCCAATCTGTTTTTTTGGCGTACAACGTGAATACAAATCGGGGCACAAAGCCCAGTTCGGAGTCTGACCCAAGCAACAAATAAAACCCACAAATGAAGCAGACCCGTTTTTCTTTTGAGGGCCCGTTAAGCTGTTTTATACAGCTTTTGTAGTGGATAATCTTGTACGTCAAAAAACAAACTGTGCGGTCAGGATTTTGACTGTTTTGACGATAAAAAACAGTCAAATTTTGTATAGACAGTCCCATCTTTTATATCATATATAGATGGCTCACATAATAGGTTATTTTTGTATACCTTTATAGACAGATTCTCTATGACACAATTTGTTTTATTTATCGTGTTGTAGTTAACTACTGTAAAGGAGACGGCTTAATTATCTATGCTTCCCTTCTCTTCTCCACATTATCTCGTGTTCTACATGACAAGATTTATAGACAGCTGATATTACACTATTGTACATAGCCTAAGACTAGAAATAATCTTTTCAATATGTGATTTCTAGCAATCACCCCATTCAATTAATTTCTTCCCTCTCATCTCACCTCCTCTCTCTCCGTTTTACCATCTTTATCCTCTAGATTTTTTGGTCCTCTCAAATATACAATGTCTTTGTATGAATCACTACTACCATATCTTTTTCTTAATTATTCTTTTATATCATCATTTTATCTATTTAGTGTGTTATAGACACTGCTTACATCAAAAGACTGTTGAAAGCGCCCTAACCTTTTGGGAGGATGCAGCACGTAGCTGCCGCCGGCCCAGCACTGTACAACCGCATTGCACGCACGCGGCTCTTCTACAGTGGTGTAACAGCAACAAGGGCTGCCTACACCTGTTGGCAAACCGCGTAACCTATTACGCGATCATGCAAACGATCCAAGGAAACTAAACAAAGTGAAGGTAAAACCACCTTTCGTTCCGCTAAGCATCAGTGTAGTGCTACTGCTACGTAGCAGTATACCACTGCCAGTACCAGAGTACAAGAAGTAATAGCGTCAGTGCATCACCAGCTGCTGGGAGTTGGAGCAGTGATGGCGCCAGCTCAGTGGTGAATTGACCCGAGTTAATGCAGATGCATACGCAAGCTGCAGTTGCATTCACCCGGTCCGGTCGATGAGCGCCATCTAATTGACCCCGACCTCCCATCTGCACGCTCGCGCCACCACCCCATCGCCATTACATCGTCCGTTCCATTCCACTGATTTGTAGCAAGTTACAGGGACAGTACGTACGTATACGCGCGCAGCGCCGGCGCTGGTGGTTGGCTGGCGAGCCCGCCATGGGGAGCTGCGTGAGCAAGAAGGCTGCCCGCGCCGGCGCCGGGGGCAAGGTGGCGGCGCCGCTCCCGCTGGAGAAGGAGAATGTTCTGCCGCCCGTGGTGGTGGAGGAGGAGGTCAAGGAGGTGCTGTCCGAGACGCCAGTGCCGCGGCCCAGGCCGCCGGCGCCGGAGCCGGACAAGGTGAAGAGGGGGCAGGAACAGAAGGAAGAGGAGACTTCCAAGAGCGCGTCGATGGCGTCCGCTGCGGCAGAGAAGGCAAAGGCGAAGGCCGGAGGCGAGCAGGAGGTGGAGCGGAGGGCGGTACTGGACGTGCTGGAGGAGGAGGGGGCGAGGAGGAGAGCGCCGGAGCAGAGGAAGCCCAAGGACGCCGGTAACGGGAGGGCGAGGTCGCCGTCCCCTGCGTCGGCGCAGAGGAGGCAGGGCGCAGGCAGTTGCGTGCAGCCGGCGGCGCCGCGGCCGCGGCCGCGGCGGGAGCAGCCGGCGGTGGTGTCCGGCATCGGGTGCCGCAGCGGCAGGTTCTCCCAGTCGGCGACGAGGAGGGCCGCCGACAGCGCCGTCAGGCGGACCCACTCCGCCAGGGAGGCCGACATGATGCTGCCGGCGGTGTCGCGGACGCTGGCCAAGCGCTCCCTCAACGCAAGCATCAACGGCAACGGCAATACCGACGGAGGGAGCGCCGTTAGGCGGGACCCCGGCGAGCGGTCCGGCAGACGGCCGGACTCCCCAACAGCTAGGCGCCCGCCCGCCTCTCCGGCAGCCAACGGAGCCATCCACCGGCAAACGAGCGCCGGCGTCGGCGCCACGCGCAAGGCGGCGAAGGGTAACACCGCCCCCGAGCAAACCAAGCCGCAATGCAGCGGCGGCGGCGGCGGACGGGCCCCGGGGGAGGCCAGAGACGAACTCGACGAGGCGGCATTGGCGGGAGGAGGAGAGCACAAGGAGGTGGCGGAGGGTGCGCTGGGCCAGAACCCCTCGGTGGCCATGGAGTGCTTCATCTTCCTCTAGTGCTCCATTCCATGGCGTCCTCTGTTTCTTTCCTCTCCATCACTCTTGCTGGTTGCTCTGTAATTTGTTGGCCATTATTATCGTTATCGTATCATAGATTGGAAGCTAGCCATTGTCACTTAGTTATTACTTGTCCCCTGCGAATTACGTGTGCTCTGTTCTTGCTTTTCCTGGGCTGCGAGATGGAGATGGAGATGGACGGTGGCCGGCCGGCCATTTCAGTCGGAGCCCGGCGTTGGCGTCGCTATGCCGTGCCACAGCGTTGCTCTCCAACCAGAATCTAGGTAGGTTACTGGCAAATCAGAAGATGTTACTGCTCAACTTGTTTCGTGCAGTGTAGAAATAGATCTACTGCTGGCCACTCATCACACGTTCTTCTCTTAGATGAGGAAGAGTTGTACTTGCTTGACTTTACATCACTTTACATTGGGATAGACTATTGCACAGCCGACTGAAATTTTTTTATCTTTTAGTCACCTAAAGTTGCACTTTGAATCACCTGAAATTGCACATGTTTTTTTAGAGGGGGTGCTGCAATTTTAGTTGATTGAGAGTGCAACTTCAGGTGAATCACCTAAATTTGCAGCTGTTTTTTTAGGGAGGCTGCAATTTTAGTTCATTTAGAGTGCAATTTCAGGTGACTGAAACATAAAAAAATTTCAGTCGCCTGTGCAATAGCAAAACTGCTTTACATTGTATGCCTTGGAAGAATAACATGATAACACCAGGTCCTTGAGTTGATGACAATACCGGACATATTTCTTCGACTCTGGATCTAGTGATGGATACATGATTGCTGACAATTACGATAGTGGGAGGTACATAGTCAAGGATTATGGTTGTGTATAGGACTGTGCAATCGGTTTTTTCGGTTTAATCGATTCGGTATATACGGTAAATACGGTGTTTGTAGTTCGGTAATATACGGTATTTTTAGAAGTACGGTTCGGTATCGGTAAATCCCAATTTATTTCGGTTCGGTATCGGTAAATCCCAATTTATTTCGGTGCGGTATCGGTAAATACCATATTTACCAAAGTTGACGCGAATTGCAAACGATATAGCAACTAGCGAGACGAGTAGGCGATAATACATATACTATTGGCAATAGAATTAGAATTTTAGAAACACTCTAATGTAATATGGAGATTCGATGACATATGCATAAAGTAATAAAGCATAATAATTAATAATGTTCTCTGCCTATTAAAAATATTTGTCTCTTAGTCTTATTTTATTTGAATAACTTGAAGCAGAGAAACACTCATCAGTGATCATCACTTGAGCTCACATCTTCTCACCAAATACGCACAGGAATGTATACCGTGGCCGCACATCAACAGATGGACGAGTGATGTGCGTAGGTTGGTATATTGCGAACTTGCGATATTTCATTACGTGATTCGTTAGAATAACGAACAATGTGATAATCTTTCACATTGGTTCCTTCGTTGTTAAATTTCACCAAATTGCAATCGTTCAAATAAAGTGGCGGCCTTTCGTTAATTAGTGAAAGATTATCCCGCCACGCAGCACGCTACGTAGCACGAATTGCGATCCCGCCACGCAGCACGCTATCTTCTTGCGGATTGCGGCCGGGCCGCACGACAAGGATTTCCGGAGAAGGGCCGGGCCCATCATCCGTGGGAACAGAGGACCGAAGCATCCGGAGTCTCCCTCCCGTGACCGCCTGCGGAGTCGCTGGCTTGGCTCTGTTCGGTATTCGGTTTTTAATCGGTTTTTCCCGAAAAAACCGAATGCTAAAAAAATCCAAAATTTGAAAACCGAACCGAATACCAAAAATCGGTCAAACCGAGTTGACCGGTTCGGTTCGGTTTTTTCGGGTCGGTTTTTTCGGTTCGGTTGAAAAATGCACAGCCCTAGGTGTGTAGAACATACGTCTGGTACCAGTATTGTTCGTTGGAAAGATAGCAAAGAAGATTTATTTGCATCCAACTGAACCTTGTGACAATCCCTGGTGGTGTCGCTGTCGTCATATAAGGGCCTGTTTTTTTGGGTTGCGGTTTATGGTTTTTGGCTGAAATTTTTGAATTTTGACTGTTTACGATACAGATTACGGAGAGACAGATACTCACTTGCGATTTTGGCTGGTACATATGTTGGACTTTTAACGTGTAGATTGTTTAACTTGTAGACCCTGTATTGAGAAAATACTCTGTTTGAAAATTAGGTAATATAGCAAAAACCAAAAGCCGTCAGCTTTTAACTTAAAGAACAGGCCCTAAGTAAGTCACTCTGGTAGGCAACACAGCACCAAAAATCACAGGTAAAGGAAATCGAGAAATTGACTTGTTAGAGAAGAGACCAAAAGAGCACAAGCAACTAGAGTTAGAAGAAATTAATGAAATATAAAAATACCATTGGACATCAACGTGTCCCTGATTCACTCTGCCGGTGAGAACACCACAGAAGAGGCAACAGGGCCAGTGGTGGACTGAGAACTAAAAACCCTAGCATTATTTTAGTGAAAAATAGCTTTTGTTAGTGTTGAGGGAGAGTCTCCGCACTATCTTATGCCCACGACAATTTCGGTGTGACAACACACATCAAGGAATCTACTCTAGACAAGATCCGCAGACCAACCCTAGATGAAGTCCAAAGGTGGGGTCTGGAAAACCAAGACGGAGCCCAAGACCGATCTCGGCCAAGATCTGGAGTCCAACCCCTATGATGTCTGGAGTGCCCCAAGACGGGGTCCGCGCCACCCCGAACAAGGTTCGGGGCCGACCTAAGATGAAGTCCAAAGGCCAACCTCGAGTGGGGTCTGGAGGCTAACCTCGAACGGGGTTCGGGACCGGAGTCCCTCGGATGCGGCATGACCTACTTGGCATGAAGGACGAAAATACCCTTAGGAGTAAACTAGGCCACGAGGGCAGACCTGCTTCACTCGCCACCTCCTTCCACTCTATAAATAGGACACCTGGAGAGGAGGAGGCCATTTATAACACTTAACACCTATATGCAATACACTTGTTCATCCATTCGTATGTGATTCTCGTTGAGTCCCTTCGTATCATCGGTGGTCCTCGAATCCGACCAGAGTGCTTACAAATTTACTATTCAATTTCGTATCGACGATAGTTGGCACCTTTTGTAGAGACTTGAGCGAGAAGCCATGTCGCCTAGGAAGATGAAGGCACGGAAGGTCGCTGGGCAAGTCTGTGCCATCTTGGGCCTCATCGGGGCACCGTCCCCTCTAGACTGCCTCCGAGTCGGGCATGCAAAGCCCCTCCAGACCCCCGCTGGGTCGCGCATTTGGACCTCTTATGGACTTCGTCTCCGGACCGTTTCATCCCTTCAGACTCCCATCGGACCTCCTCCGAGTTGCGTGCCTGGCCCCCCTCTGAACCTTGGGCTCTATCCCCGCGCTCTAGCCCTTCAAACTCTGTCCACACCCCTCTGGACCTCGAACTCCATCCAGAAGTTCCACCTATCCTGCCTCCATCCGCGCCCCTCCAAACTTTAGACTCCATCCACACATTCTGACTATCTGGACTCCATTCGTGCCCATCCGAACCTTGGACTCCGTCCACACGCTATGGCCCTTTGGATTTTGTCGACACGTTTTGGTTGTCCATACTCCATCCGCACCCCTCCAGACCTCAGACTCCATCTGGATTCCATCCATGTGATACAACCCCATCCGGGTGCTCCACCCTCTAGACTCCATCCGAGGTGTTCACCCCCGAACCCCCCTCTGGGTCACGCTCCTCAAGGCCATGTATGTGCCCTTTGGACTCCATCTGCACTCCTCCAGACCTTAGACTCTGTCTGGATTTCATCCACATGCTCTAGCCCTCTAGACCTCATATTCTTCCTGGACTCTGTTAGTTCGCTTCGGCCCTCTGTACTCCGCCCATGTGATTTAGACCCCATCCAATTGCTCCACCCATCGGACCCTCTGGGGTGTGCTTCTCCGGACCCCTCCAGGGTGCTCTCCTCTAGACCATGTCTATGCCCTTTTGACCACGGTCTTAGTCCATGAGCTTTGACCCTCTGGACCATGTTCGTGCCCTCCAAACTCCGTCCACACCCCTCTGGACCCCCAGACTCCGTCCGGGGATACTCCTCTGGACCCCCCTTCAGATCACACTCCTCCAAACCATGTTCACGTCCTCCAGACTCCATCCACACCCCTCCAGACCCCCTTTGGGGTGTGCTCCTCTGGACCCCGTTCTGGTTGCGCTTCTCTAGACATGTCTATGCCCTCTAGACTCCGTCCGCACCCCTCTAAGGTGTGCTCCTCCAAACCCCCTCTAGGTCGCCGTCCTTTGGACCGCCTCCACGCTACACTCCTGGACTGCCCCGATGGCCAAACTTCACCCTGAAAAATCTGAATTTGAAAATATGAATTTCTTGAATTATTTTGCAATAGATTCAATTGGAATTTGGATTTTATGGTATTTTCCTGAATTTGGTTGAGGTTCCAAATATTGAAGAAGTTCATAAAAGACAAAGACAAACAATAGTAATATCAAAAAGGAAATATGCAAATAATAGAAAACTAAAATTTTAAACACGAATCTGAAAAGATGATCCAGTATAAGGAGGGAAAAACCTGAATTGAAATACAAAGTCTTACTTTGGAAATAATAGCATAATTAGTAAAGTAGGGAAATATAAATCCAAATGAACATTTATATGGACATATTATATATACATATGAATATATCTGCAAAATTGTGCACATGCAAGGATTAATTCAGTAATAAGGAGGTATGAATATGAAATTTTTTTTGAGCTAGTAAAAATAAATAAAACCACCCACAAACCTACATAAAAAGAATTATATAAATATATATGTATGCCAAACATGCATATGCTAGAAAAAAGGACTGTAATATAAGGAATAGAAATATTAAAATTCAGAGAGCAAGCAGAATAAGCAAACATTAAAAATGTATAAATACAACCTTACACATCAAATAAATAAATATAAAAAAAGAAAAAGAGGGGAATGAAGCCAGGCCGGCCGAAATGGACCGGCCCAGCTCCACCCCGCGCCCCCGCCGCACTTCTCCCCACTCACTGCCGCGCGGGACCTGCCTTCACCCGTGCTTCTCTCTCTACCCACTGGGCCCAGCCCCGCGCCTCCCCTTCCTTTCTTCTCCTTTCTTCCCCGTGCGCCGGGTCCCCCTCCTCCTTTCGGCGTCAAAGCCACGCGACACGGTTCCGCGCCTAGCGCGCGCCAGTGGCGCCCCGAATCCCGCTGCCTGCCTTGCACGCCCGACTGACCGTGCCCATGCCCTGCTGCGCCGCCTGCACCCGCCGCTGCTTCCGCCGCATGCCGATGCGACCGCACTGGCAAGGTCCCGAGGCCAGCTTTACCCGCTTGCCTTTAAGTACCGCTGAAGCTTCCCCTGGTCTCCTCACACCCCCTCCTCTCTTCCACAGTGAGCAATCAGACGCCGAGCAACCAAAACACCGGCGAGCCAGTCTTCTTCCCCACCGCCGGCCACCGGGCTCCCCGCCGAATCTTGCCGCCAAAATCCAATTCATTACTCCCACACCATCTCCGGAGTCCCGCGGTCCTAACCCCGGTCTTCCCCGTGCCACCCGTGGGTTGTACATCGCCGGCACCGCGCCTCGGGTCTCCTCGGTCCCCGACACCACCACCTTCGGCACCCCCTCTGCTTCGGCAACCCATTTTAGCCGTCACTCGACCCTCTCCGGCCGCCCCTCGCCGCCGGCACCGTCGCCCGCATGCCGCCCCCGACCTCCTCTGTTCCACACCCCTACCGTTGGGTTCTTCAGCAAAAGTTTCTGCTAGCCAGTCAGGTAACACCCGATGTCCGCCTGGCTAGCAGCGCTAGCGTAAAAACCTGCCTCGGCCACGCGCGTTCGTGCCACCGCTCCGCAGCACCGAGGTGGGTTTTTTATTTTAATTTTTGTGCTGTGCGTTGGTAGTCCAGAAAAGTGAGAAAAATCAGGAAAAAGATTTAGAAGAGATGCAAAATTTATCTAGGG
Organism: Dendrocalamus latiflorus; assembly: GCA_017311315.1. Classification (NCBI taxonomy): domain Eukaryota; kingdom Viridiplantae; phylum Streptophyta; class Magnoliopsida; order Poales; family Poaceae; genus Dendrocalamus; species Dendrocalamus latiflorus. The sequence goes on along the minus strand of CM029622.1, from coordinate 7,262,356 downwards.
AATAAATAGGCCTAATAAATACTTAAACATGAATTAAATATTACATGTAGCAGCTAATATTCTTTTAACCTTGTGTATTAAATCCTAAACTCCTAACTTAAAGTATAGTGAGGTATTAGTTAGGACTAGTGTGTAGGTTCAAGCCTCCATGATATTCTAACAAGTAGAAATTGAGTAATTATGGTAAATCTTTATCAATTAAAAAGAGTTAGTAGGAATATAATTTGGGTAAATGCTCACATGGAATGATAACATATCAAATAGAAGTTTACTACACAATAAATCATGAATCTTTGCATATTAGAAAATGAGGAAGGAACTAACCATTTGCAAAGTTAAGCCGTAAAATATTGTCGTTAACCCTAATAACTAGGATAATCCTTGTTACTATTAAGTAATGTGAACACTAAGCCAACAACCATAGGCTTTGATACTCAAATGTAATTAGAGGTTATATTGCGTAAAAATGACTATGGTTAAACTTTAAATAATTGTAATGGGATTATTCTAGCACCAAAGCAAATGAAACAAATCTCAGTGATATATTTTATTAAATAGCAATATTGAGATATGAACCGGAATGACAAGCTCGGCTCAAATAAATAAATTTAAAATTTAAAAAAAATAAATAAAGCTAAGTCTAATTATAATTGAGGTATAGACAAAATGATAATGTGCCATAAATTAAACCTTAACATTAGATTTAATGAATAATAATATAGAACTTAATTGTAAACGTCATATGCCCTAAGTATTAGCGCTCGACAAAATAATGCTCCACGTCTAACCTAACTCATGGAACTTCCTTGATAAATACAAAAATAATAAAAGAGATTATTGATAAAAAGATCAAGTCATCGTATTTTACCACCGGCCTTGCCTCAAACCACCCGAATCATCCATTACCTCATAACAAAACTAAATTGAGTTTATTCGGATTTATTTGGATCTTTTGAGTAATTTGCTTTTATTTGGATTCAATCGTTTGTCGCGTAATTATAAATTAGAAGTCATGAAGATTCAATGGATCAAGCAAGATCAAGCTCAAAGTGAAGATAGAGACCAAAGGCTCATGAGAAAGCATTGTGTGAGCTCAAGACCGCGGTAAACCGTGCAAGGAGAGTCAATACTTTGATCATGTTGATCCTACATTTTCTGCAAATTATTTTTGTTTAAGTTATCAAATTGCATGTTGTTATTTTATATGCAAATACATGATTAATTCAAGATTCTAGTTATATGCCCATTATCTAACTTGATTAATATTACATCTCCTTTGGAATACTCGAATGTGTGAACCTTGTCGCCCTAGCAAAATTATAATAGTATCATTTTGAAAATAAGTCCATAATTATACGCCATGCTTAGCACTGCATAGATACTCGGGGGCGCTGGAATGCCCCAAGCATCATTATCATTTTCAATCATGAGAAATTGGTTTGGGAAGTCATGGTGGTAATGACTGGTATATGTTGGTATGATTATTTTATGTTCCAAAAATCCTAACTTGCTTAAATATCTGGGCGGATGATTCGAGGGTGTGAGTGTGTGGTGCAGTGGAAGCACAAAGTGGGTAGTGGTAGAACTGCCCAAATACCACTAAGGACTGAATCTTGTCATGACCTCCTGTGTAAAACAAGTACAACCACAAGTCTGTAAAGTACAACTTGGCTTAGTAAATTTACCGGACCATGGAAGTCATCATCATGGCAGTAGTGCAAGTGGCAGCCTGGGTGGCAGGCTTGAATGGGACTCCCGCAAGTGGCAGCCTGGGTGGCAGGCTTGAGGGAGAAGTTCTCTTGCGACGCGCTAGCAGTGTAGGTAGCCAGCTGCTAGACGCATAGGAGGGGAACATCCCGCACAACGAATGGGTCCCACCGCAAATGGGAGCAACCCATAGGGTGAGATGATGAAAGGGGCGAGGTACTTTGAACGGTTACTATGGTGGTTTGCTCAACCGCATGACTAAGGAATCGTGCGGGGAAACGAGTGAACTGTCTCTTGTGGGTAAAGTGTGCAAACTCTACAGAGTCAAAACTATTCGAATAGCCGTGCCCACGGTCAAGGGCGGACATGGGAACTTAACCAGATATAGTTCTGTTTCAAAAACAACCTTGTGGGTGGAAAGAAAAAAGTGGAGGGCAGTGGAAAGCCCTGATTTGAATTGTCCTGGGTGTCGTCCCAGTGGTAAGTTAAGCGGCTATAACGTTGAAAGATGCTATATGGTGTGGATGCCATGTAACGGTGGATGGAATCTGGATCGCTATTATTATTGCATTCTCTTACACATTATATTTTTGTTCAAAACTGCTAGGTCTCAGGAAATTTATATGTATTATATTTCTTAAATAATGGTAATACTTCTCACAAAATAAAATGTTAGGAAGGATAAATAGAGTCATGAGTAAAGAACATGGAGGATGGTACTAAACATATAGAGATATTGGTAGATTTTGTGTCGATTACCACAAGAAATGATAGTGTGAATTCTGGTAAAATAAATTGGTAGATCCAAATCGAACGTACTGGATTATCATTGGATTGTAGAGTGAATATATTGGCTAGATGATTTGAATGATTTTTGGAGAATTAGGGAATGCAAAGGTAATTGCTGGATTGCAATACTGATAATTAATATAAATTCTTAGAAGATGATGGCAATAATGGGATTAATAGGATTGGATCAAATACTAGATGGATGAATTGAATTTCTGGGAATATTGGAGGAATGATAACAATTATTGGATTATAATCTTGATCAAAAATATTATTGGTGGATGTATACTAGTGAGTCGTAGGCTTGATCATTGATATTCTCGGTGGATGTATACTAGTGAGTCTGTCGTAGGGGTGGCCCCCACCTAAACCCAGCAGGCCTGGTAGGAAGTTATAAGGCCCATAATAGGCCACGTGTAATGACACAAATACCCCTGAAGGGGTTAATCAGCTGTAAGGGCATAATTGCAAAAGCACTCCCCATGTATATATATAGAACATCTGACCATGGGGAGGAGGCAGGCCATTACATTCATCTTCATCACTCTCCACTACCATCTCTCTCTCTGTTTGGTCTGTAGCCACAACAGTTGGCGCCGTCCGTGGGGAGGACGAGGACAAGCCTGAAGACCGAAGGAAAAAGATGATACCGAAAAAAGCTTCACCAGCGGCGGCGAAGGGAAAGAAGACGGCTGGGTCGAAGCAGCGCGCGAACACCAGGGCCTCGGCATCGGCCGCCGAAGGAGTTGGCGGCGGCATACGCGCCGTGGCCGCGGGCATCGACGCTCGCGCTGCAATGACCGACCCCGCCAGCGCCGCTACAACGACATCCAACCCCGCCGCTGGCACTGCAACGACAGCCCCCGCCACCCTCGCCGGTAGCGCGGATCAGACGGCCGGGGGTAGCCGCAACGAGCCATCCGGGGGATCTGGAGATCGGGAGGCGATGGTCCCTGCGCCGACCCGTCCGCTGGGCGTTCCGGCGGCCCCAACGGCACCTACGGTGGAAAGCGCCCTACTAGCAGCCCTCAACGCGTTCCAGCGGGAACTAGGGGACCTTCGCGGAGCTGTCCGAGATATACAAGAGGCTCGGAGCCAGCAGGTCGCGCCAGTAGTCGCGCCCGAGCCCACGCCAGAGAAGGCGGACAGCCGCGAAGCCCCCACGTCTAGCCGCGTCCCGCTGAGGCGCGTAGATCCGAAATCCCCGCTTTCGGCGGGGCTGCAGCAGGCGGCGTGGCCCGAAGACTTCAAGTTCCCTAGCATCGCCGACCTGTACAAAGGCGACACAGATCCTCGCGGGTTCGTGCGCGTGTACGAAACCGCGATCGAGGCCGCGGGCGGAGACGACACCACGAAGGCGAAGGGACTCCCCCTCGCACTGCACGGCGTGGCGCTCTCTTGGTTTTTCACCATAGAGCCAGGCTCCATCTACGCGTGGGAGCAGCTTTGCGACTGCCTTCGTAGCAACTTCCAAGGACACTATGTCGAGCGAAGCGATGCGGACCAACTCTTCGCTGTGAAGCAAAGACCCTCGGAGACGCTCCGGGGCTACTTCAAGCGCTTCGCCAAGATTCGATGCCAGGTAAACGATATTAATGAAACCACAGTCGTTAATGCAGCCATACAGGGCCTTCGCCCGGGCCCGATGGCTGAGTACAACGCGCGGAGGCCAATCAAGACAGTCGCCAAGCTCTTCGGCAAAATGGATGAGTATGCGCGGGCGGAGGAGGATGCGCGAAGACGCAGCATTACCGCCCTCGGCCTCGCCCATGAGGAGCGCCCCCCGCGCGAAGTCGGGGCGGGTGGTCCCTCCTCGAAGCCGGGCCGCAGCCGAGAGCCCCGAGGAGGCCCTCCCCGAGGCAGCGAGGCCGGGGTACAGGAAGGCTCTTCAAGGAGCAGGCCTAAACCTCGGCGCCGCCAGCGCCGGTCGCAGGCGACCCATCATGTCCTCGACACAGAGAGCGCCCGCCAAGGACCCGACCCCGCCTCACGGAGGGGAGACCGGGGATCGGAAGGCGGACTGGATTACGGCGGCCAACCCCACGCAGAACAAGAGCTCCTGCAATATGGCAAGTGGTGCGAGGTACACGGCTACGGCGATCATTACACAAGGGCATGCACCGCGGTGATGGAGCTGCGGAGGGTGACGACCGGATCTTGGGCTCCGCCTCCTCGGCCCCCCGCCGGAGCCCACGTGGGGCACCCAGCGGATAGCCCCATACGAGCCACCGCAATGGAGGGCGCGCAGCATCGCACCGTCAGCGTCATCACCGGAGGCTCCTCTTCAAAAGCCCCCGGGGAGCAGCCGCAACTGTGGATGCCGCCCCGCAACATCACTTTCGACTTGAACGACGCCAGGGGCGTGGAGTACCCTCACCAAGACCCTCTAGTCATCCAGGCCCACATAGCACGCTGTGACGTCAGGCGCGTCCTTGTCGACGGGGGAAGCTCCGCAAATATCTTGTTCGCAGAGGCCCTCGACCGCATGGCGATCCCCCGAAGCCGACTAGAGCAGCCAGGAGCTCCACTTCAAGGCTTCGGGGGTCAACCGCTGCAGGCCTTGGGGCACGTGTCCCTTCCTGTCACTTTCCGTCAAGAGGGTAACAAAGGTAACATCCGGACCGAGCATGTCACCTTCGATGTCGTAGATATCCCACACCCCTACAACGCCATACTGGGGCGACCCGCCATCAACTCCTTCGAGGCAATCCCGCACCACGCGTTTTTGTGTGTGAAGCTCCCGGGCCAGGAGGGTGTTATCACCGTCTTCGGCGACCAGGACCTGGCCAGGCGTGCCGAAGGCGGCAGCCGCGTTCCGCATCGCCCGGTGCATGCCCTCTCCGACGCGCTCGGTGATGGGCCCTCCGCCCCCGGGTGGACGCCCAAGCCTCGGCCCGAAGGCGGAGTCAAGAAGGTGCCGCTCCAGGCGGAGGGGCAGTTTGTGTCCATTGGCGAGGGGCTCCCACCGGGGGTCGAACGGGATCTGCTCCGAGTGCTTCAGAACAACGTTGACGTCTTCGCATGGTCCCCGGAGGACATCAAGGGCGTAGACCGAGCAGTAATCGAGCATCGCTTGGCAGTCTGCCCCGACGCCAAGCCGGTCAAGGAAAGGCTTCGGCGTATGTCGATGGATCGGCAGCAGGCGGCCAAAGCAGAGGTGGCGAAGCTCCTTCGCGCCGGGGTCATCCGCGAGGTCCACCATCCAGAGTGGCTCGCTAACCCGGTGCTAGTCAAAAAGGCCAGCGGGGCTTGGCGCACGTGCATCGACTTCACAGCACTCAACAAGGCGTGCCCAAAGGACAATTACCCCTTACCGCGCATCGATCAGCTGATCGACGCCACTGCTGGGTGCGAACTCATGAGTTTCCTGGACGCCTATTCCGGCTACCACCAGGTATACATGGCCGAAGACGACGAGGAGAAGACCAGTTTCATCACACCACTTGGGACGTTCTGCTTCGTCAGAATGCCCTTTGGTTTAAAGAATGCAGGCGCTACCTTCACCCGTCTCGTCGCCATTGCCCTGGCCGCCCAGCTCGGGAGGAACGTCGAAGCTTACGTCGATGACGTGGTGGTCAAAACCCGGCAGCTTGCTCTGCATGGCCGGGACCTCCAGGAGACCTTCGACAATCTCCGGAAGGCGGGCATCAAGCTCAACCCCGACAAGTGTGTCTTTGGGGTGCAGGCGGGCAAACTCCTGGGTTTCCTCGTGTCCGGACGAGGCATCCAGGCGAACCCCGACAAAGTAGACGCCATCCTGGGTATGGAGCCGCCCAAGACAACGAGGGCGGTCCAGAGGCTGGCAGGCCGCATGGCAGCATTAAGCCGCTTCCTATCTAGGGCGGCGGAGCGGGGCCTGCCGTTTTTCAAGACACTCTGCGGGTGCGATGGATTTCGTTGGGACGGAGATTGCGCGAAGGCCTTCGACGAGCTCAAGCAGCACCTGGCAAGCCTCCCCACTCTGGTCGCCCCGGCACCAGAGGCTCCCCTCCTGCTCTATCTGGCCGCGTCAGCCACCGTGGTCAGCGCCGTCCTCGTCTTAGAGGAAGGCGCCATACAGCGGCCCGTCTACTTTGTCTCTGAAGCCCTCCAAGGCGCCAAGACAAGATACACAGAGCTTGAGAAGCTCGCCTACGCGTTGGTTATGGCCTCCAAGAAGCTTCGGCATTATTTTCTGGCCCACCCGATCACAGTGCCTTCCTCATTTCCCCTGGCAGAGATGCTACACAACAAGGAGTCCACAGGGCGCATCGGCAAATGGGCTGCCGAGCTCGCTCCCTTCTCCTTGACGTATGCCTCCCGAACGGCAATCAAATCCCAAGTCCTGGCGGATTTTCTCGCCGAATGGACCCCGCCGGCTCAGCCCGTCCAAACGCACGATGATCCCGTCTGGACGCTTACAATCGGCAGCGCTTACAGCGTCGCCGGCGCGGGCGTAGGGGCAGTGATCGTCACGCCCGAAGGACAGCGCCTGCTATACTCGGCGCGCCTTGCCTTCCCCGCCACCAACAACACGGCGGAATACGAGGCGCTGCTCTTCGGCCTGGCGAAGCTCAAGGCAGTCGGCGCGAGACGGGTGTTGGTCCGCACCGACTCGCGTTTGGTGGCTGGCCATGTGGACAAGTCATATCAAGCCAAGGACCCTGAGTTGGCCAAGTACCTCGCGGCGGTGAGGGCGAGGGAAAGGCACTTTTTGGGTGTCACCGTCAAGGCCATCCCCTGCGCGGAGAATGAGTAGACCGACGCCCTCGCTAAGGCGGCCAGCCAGCAACTGCCCCCCCTGAGGGGGCGTTTTACGAGATATTAGCGCAGGCGGCCATCGCGCAGGACAACCGGGACGCGACACTCGTCCACCGCATTGATCGGCCAGGAGATTGGCGAGAGCCCATCTTCAATTTCTTGCAAGGCATCGCCGAGCCGGAGGACCCCACCGAGCTTCGGCGCTTGCAGCACCGCGCATGGTCCTTCCAGGTGTTCGAAGGGATGCTCTACAAGAGAGGGGTTTGCGCACCGCTCCTGCGCTGCCTCTCGACCGAGGGGGGAAAGGAGCTCCTGGCGGAGATCCACGCGGGCGTGTGCGGATCCCACCTGGCACCGAGGTCATTAGTCAGCAAGGCGTTCAGGCAAGGCTTCTACTGGCCAACGGCCATCACCGACGCCCAGGACCTCGCCCGTCGGTGCCAAGGGTGCCAGTGGATGGCGCGCATCATCCGCAGGCCCCCGACGAGCCTCAACCCCATTCCCCCGGTGTGGCCGCTGGCACGCTGGGGCCTTGATATAGTAGGACCACTTGCCCGAGCTCCAGGGGACCTCCGGTTCGTGGTAGTCGCGCTGGAGTATTTCTCCAGATGGCCGGAAGCAGTCGCCCTGGCCAAAGTAACGTCTGCGGCCATACAGCGCTTCCTATGGCAGAACATCATATGTCGCTTCGGTGTGCCCCGGGAGCTCACGGTCGACAATGGCCTGCAGTTCGACGCCACCCTCTTCAAAGACTATTGTGACAGCATGGGCATCACCCTCCGATTCGCCTCGGTAGGGCATCCCCAGTCCAACGGGGCGGTCGAACGGGCAAATGGCGCCATCTCCGCCGCCATCAAAAAGCGCCTGGTCGGATTGCCGAAGGGCAAGTGGCCAAGCGAGCTTCACAGCGTTCTATGGTCGCTTCGCACAACGGTAACGCGCCCGACGGGGTTCACGCCGTTCAAGCTCCTCTTCGGTGACGAAGCAGTGACGCCTGAGGAAATCAAGGCCGGCTCACGGAGGGTCCTCGTCCAAGCACCCGAAGAGGAGCGCCATGTGTCCTTGGACCTCCTCGACGGGACACGGGCAGATGCAGCCCACCATGTCGAGAAGTATGCGCGGCAGACAATGCGTACTCGGGACCGCTCTATATGCCTGCGGGGATTCAAGCCTGGGGATCTTGTTCTCAGAGTGGCGCTCCAGGCGGAGACCGTTGGCAAGCTGGAGTCCAAGTGGGAAGGCCCGTACATCGTAGTGGAGGCATTGCCGAAGGGGGCGTACCGCCTCGCCACGCTCGAAGGACAAGCCCTCCGGCACACATGGAACGCGGATAGGTTGCGGCGGTACTACGCCTAGAAGCAGGGCAGCAAGCGTAGAGCCATCAGCCCTTTGTCATGCGATGCTCGCCCGCGCAAACGGGAGTTCAATAAAGGTTGCTGTTCCCAAAGCATCCCCTGTCCGCGCGAAGCAGAACAAAGTCCACGGACTATAAATAAGATGTAGCGTCGAGCCTAGCTCCGCATGCGACAGTCCACGGACTATAAATAAGACGTAGCGTCGAGCCTAGCTCCGCACGCGACAGTCCACGGACGATAAATAAGACGTAGCGTCGAGCCTAGCTCCGCACGCACTAGTCTACGGACTTTAAATAAGACGTAGCGTCGAGCCTAGCTCCGCACGCGACAGTCCACGGACTATAAATAAGACGTAGCGTCGAGCCTAGCTCCGCACGCGACAGTCCACGGACTATAAATAAGACGTAGCGTCGAGCCTAGCTCCGCACGCACTAGTCTACGGACTTTAAATAAGACGTAGCGTCGAGCCTAGCTCCGCACGCGACAGTCCACGGACTATAAATAAGACGTAGCGTCGAGCCTAGCTCCGCACACGACAGTCCACGGACTATAAATAAGACGTAGCGTCGAGCCTAGCTCCGCACGCACTAGTCTACGGACTTTAAATAAGACGTAGCGTCGAGGTCCGCCTCCGCACGCACTCTACGGAGTATAAATAAGACGCAGCGGGGGGACGCCTCCGCGCGCACTCTACGGAGTATAAATAAGACGTAGCGTCGAGCCTAGCTCCGCACGCACCAGTCCACGGACTTTAAATAAGACGTAGCGTCGAGCCTAGCTCCGCACGCGACAGTCTACGGACTATAAATAAGACGTAGCGTCGAGCCTAGCTCCGCACGCACCAGTCCACGGACTTTAAATAAGACGTAGCGTCGAGCTCAGCTACCGCACGCGCGAGTCTCCGGACTATAAAGGAAGTCGTAGCGTCGAGGTTCGCCTCCGCACGCACCAGTCCACGGACTTTAAATAAGACGTAGCATCGAGCTCAGCTTCCGCACGTGCGAGTCGCCGGACTATAAAGGAAGTCATAGCGTCGAGGTTCGCCTCCGCACGCACCAGTCCACGGACTTTAAATAAGACGTAGCGTCGAGCTCAGCTTCCGCACGCGCGAGTCTCCGGACTATAAAGGAAGTCGTAGCGTCGAGGTCCGCCTCCGCACGCACCAGTCTACGGACTTTAAATAAGACGTAGCGTTGAGGTCCGCCTCCGCACGCGCGAGTCTCCGGACTATAAAGGAAGTCGTAGCGTCGAGGTCCGCCTCCGCACGCACCAGTCTACGGACTTTAAATAAGACGTAGCGTTGAGGTCCGCCTCCGCACGCGCGAGTCTCCCGACTATAAAGGAAGTCGTAGCGTCGAGGTCCGCCTCCGCACGCACTAGTCTACAGACTTTAAACAAGACGTAGCGTTGAGGTCCGCCTCCGCACGCGCGAGTCTCCGGACTATAAAGAAAGTCGTAGCGACGGGGTTCGCCTCCGCACGCGCCGGTCCATACTTTGAATAAGACGCGGATGCCCTCCCTGCGCGCTCTACGGAGTATAAACAAGGTGCGGAGGCCTTCTCCCCTTCGCGTTCGGCGGCAGGTAACACCAACAATAAGGTACTACTTGGATTCATTGCAAAAGCAAAGGGGATTACAAGGTTACAAGTGTAAGAACCAGTGCATTATCCCCCTGCCCTAACCGACCTACCGCTCAGCCTTGGCGCGGTGCGGACGAACCCGTGCCGTCGTCGCCGTGACGCTGAAGGACCTTTCGTGCCACTGGAGGAGGTCCCCCTCCCCATGCAGCGTCTGCTGCACGGCGACCCTCGCTGCATCTTCCCCAAAGCGGACCCAGATCCGTTCATGGAAGTTCTGCAGGCTAGGCCCGATGAAGCGGATGGCGTCCGACATGACCCCTGGTCGGTCGGGAAGATCCAGTTGAGGATTTGATAGCTCATGGGTATGTCTACACCCACGAGTGTGAAGCAGGGCGAGGGCGAAGCACGCACCAACATAGCCGCAGTGCTCGCCAAACGTTCTGGCGCCACGAAGAGCAACGCCGGCCCCCTCCTCAATCAACCCGAGCGTCTCCTACAGGGCCTCCGGCCCGTGCGTAGTGTCCGGCACTCTGATGCACAGATCTCGGAGGGCCTGGTTCAAAGACTCCATGGCTCGCCACGCCGACGTGGACGCATTTTCCAGGACGAGCCTATTCTCGGCAGCGGACTCCGCCAGCTGGGCGTTCTCCCCCTCTAGCACGGCGATCTGCTGCACGAAGGCGGCGCGCTCCTCAGCCGCGGCGCACCTGGCTCCCGTGGCCTCGAGTTCTGCGGCCGCCATGGCACCTTTCAGCGCGCGAAGTTCTTCATCCTTCGCGGCGAGAGCATTGCTTGCTTCACGAAGGCTGGCTTCCAGAGCCCTCCGCTCCCGAACGCGAGCCTCGTCAAAGGACCGGCTGAGGGCAAGCGTCTGGCAAAAACAACAAATCAGCAGGCGTCCAGCAGTACCTTACAAAGCTGAAGCGCACATGTTTACCCTCATTTCGGAGGCCTGTAGCGCGAGCGCTAGGAGTTCCCCCTCGCATGACGACAACATCTCCCGGTCAAGGCCGTTGTCGGCACGCTCTGCGGCTGCGGTCAGGTCGCAAAATATCTCCGGGCGAGAGAGGAAGTCCGAGCGAGCGAGCCCCGGCCCCAACGCGCCAGGATTTACCGAGGCCACGGCCACGTCAACAACGGCGGACACCTGCGGGGCACCCTGCACAAGGCTTCCGACTTCGCGCATACCTCCGCTGCTCGATCCTTTGCCACGTCCGGGAGACTTCGTCTCGTCTGATGTTGGCAGAATGAGCGAGCAGATCGGAGAAAGTCTCGCGAAGTCAAGTGAAGAAAGCGACTCACGCCTACCTCCTGCGCCCCTCGTCGCGGTAGGACGCGGCGCCGGTTCGACCACTCAGGGGGAGGCGGGCGCTTCGACGGTCGGGGAGAAGGTCCTCTTGGCCGCGCCAGACGCCGTAATCCCACAGCAAGGCCCCGCAACGGCGTATCGACCCCTCGCTGGCGGCGGGGAGTGAGTCCGAGGGCGTTTCGCCGGCGGTGGCACAGGCGATTCTTCCACGGCAGCACCAGCTCCGGTTACCGTCGCCCCCACGGTTTCCTCTGTAGGGGGCGCGCCCTCGTCGGCCGCTACGGTTGATAACGCACCTTCAACCGTGGTTTTCTCGCCAGGAACGACGCCACCCCCCGGGTTGACGAGTTCCAACTCAACGGTGGCCGCGAACCCGAGCACGGGCTCGCGGGCGTCGGCAGAAGGTGCCGGGGGATCCGAGGCGGCGCGCCCCTCCGAAGCAGTATGGCCAGGCCCACCGCCGGTCGCACGCCCCGTCTCAGCTGCGCTACCCGCCGGGGGGGCCGCCGGGTCGCATACGGCAGCCGGGGAACGGGCCTGGCGTCGCGAGGATAACGCCCCCGTAGGGCTATCACCGTCCTGAGCGCCCGGAGTCTCGGCGGGAAGCTCTTCCGGCACCGCGCGCTCCGGCACGGTAATGCCTACAGCCTCGCAGGTGCGGTTTACCCGCCCCTGCTTAGCCGCCTTGACTGCGGCCTCGCGAGCCTGGTGCTCCTTAAGCGTGTACGGGCCGAGGAGCGCCGCAATCACGCTCTCCGCATCTTCTAGCCGAGCCACTGCGCAGGAGATCACGTCAGTCAGGTGGAAACCAAACAGATACAATGGCGCGCGCAAAGCGTGCTGGGCGACTTACAAGGAGCGGAGGGCGGAAGCAGGCGAGATACGGATGGATCGAACCCGTCCTCGCGGGGGCCGTTCTGTCCAACATACTTCCCCCGGGAGGAGAGTGGCGCCGCCCCATACATCGTGAACTCCTCGGCTAAGTCGCGCACGCTCATTCGACGGGCGACACCGACAAGACTCTGTAGCTTTCGCGTGTCGTCAATCTCCGCCTTCAGACTCGGCGTACTGTTAAACGAGATCGGCCCACCTCGGCACTGCATTCTGCTCTTGTCGGTCACGGTGTAGTAGAACCACCACCGAGTCCAGCCGGACGCCCATTGCCCCGACGAGGCTGGCACAGGGAACAACGTCGCGCACGACGCCCGGAGCACGAAGTCCACACCGCCGAAGTTGGACACTGCCCCGTCAACCTTTCTGGGTCGACACTGCGCGTCGTGCAGAGTGGCGAATAAGCTTGCGCTAGGACGCCACCCCTCGGTCCGCATCGCCCACGTGAAGACAGCTAGGCGGAGTATCGCGTGGGGCGTCAACTGGGCTAGCTCCAACTTGTAGGCCCGCAGGACTTCGCCCACGAACAACGTGCAGGGCATTCGAAGGCCGGCGTCGAAGAACGCGACAAAAACAATCGCCTCCATTGCCCCGGGCTTCGGCTCCGTCTCGTCCCGGCGGGGTAGGCGAGCCCCATTGTGATCCACGATCTTCCCCTCATCCACGAGCCGCTGCAGCGTCCCTTCAGTCACGCGGCTCTTCCCCAGCACACGGGAGCAGCAGCCTCCCGAATGCTCCATGGCGTTCCACCACTTGTTGGCGCGCGAGCTCCCCCGCGGCACCAGTCTGTACTCCTTGGAAGGATGGGACACCTCGCCCTGGCTAGGCAAGGAACCGCTGCGGGGATGGTAGGTGGCGTCGTCATGGCTAGCCATCGCTCTTCGTGACAAGGGAAGAAGAAGCAGGGAAAGGAGCAGCTGGCGTGACAATTAGCACAGGCGGAAGCAAAGCGGCAGATCAAGAAGCCAAGCAAAGAAAGGGTGCCTCCACCTCAACACTAGCACCTTATAAAGGCCGCTCGCCTGTCATATGGCTCAACGCACCGACAGATCAAATTCGCAGCGGTTCGGCTGCCCAAGATTTGGAAAGAAGAACCGCCGGGGCCTAGAAGGCCGTGCCGGGTAGGTGGCCAAGCAGCGCACAACGCCTCCACGCCTTCAACACGCGTCCAACTTCTCGGGGGACGCGGCGAACGGCCGCGGTCATGTAACCGCTCACATCCCACGACGCACCAGTCGTGAGTCGCCACGTGTCCCACCTGCAGAATGGCAGACTGCACGACGCGACAGCCTGACTTCTGCCAGGCCAGGCGTCGGCGTGATTCCAGCCGCCATTAAAAGCGCACTACCAGACTGCAAGGTCGCAACAGCCCCGGAGCGCAACCATACCGGCGCCAAGCTCCAATCTCAGCGCGGGGACGGAGCGCGCGCGTCTACTTCGAGCTAGGCGCCAGCCTCCGCTACCACCCGTTCGAAGGGTAGGGGACGGAGCGCGCGCGTCTACTTCGACTTAGGCGCCAGCCTCCGCTGCCACCCGTTCGACGGGTAGGGGACGGAGCGCGCACGTCTACTTCGAGCTAGACGCCAGCCTCCGCTGCCACCCGTTCGAAGGGTAGGGGACGGAGCGCGCGCGTCTCGGCTTCGACTTAGGCGCCAGCCTCCGCGGCCACCCGTTCGAAGGGTAGGGGACGGAGCGTGCGCGTCTCGGCTTCGACTTAGGCGCCAGCCTCCGCTGCCACCCGTTCGAAGGGTAGGGGACGGAGCGCGCGCGTCTACTTCGACTTAGGCGCCAGCCTTCGCCCGCCACCCGTTCGAAGGGTAGGGGACGGAGCGCGCGCGTCTCGGCTTCGACTTAGGCGCCAGCCTCCGCTGCCACCCGTTCGAAGGGTAGGGGACGGAGCGCGCGCGTCTACTTCGAGCTAGGCGCCAGCCTCCGCTGCCACCCGTTCGAAGGGTAGGGGACGGAGCGCGCGCGTCTACTTCGACTTAGGCGCCAGCCTCCGCTGCCACCCGTTCGAGGGGTAGGGGACGGAGCGCGCGCGTCTACTTTGAGCTAGGCGCCAGCCTCCGCTGCCACCCGTTCGAAGCGCAGGGGACGGAGCGCGCGCGTCTCGGCTTCGACTTAGGTGCCAGCATCCGCTGCCACCCGTTCGAGGGGTAGGGGACGGAGCGCGCGCGTCTGCTGCAACAAGGTACTTTCCATCCCAGACCTAAGCTCCCCAGCCACAAGCTGGGAGAAATTCACAGGCCGCAGGGGACGGAGGGGGCCAAAGGACTCGGCGACATGGCTTCGGCCCTGTGAAGCCCTTCACCATGAGAGGCTCCTGTCGTAGGGGTGGCCCCCACCTAAACCCAGCAGGCCTGGTAGGAAGTTATAAGGCCCAGAATAGGCCACGTGTAATGACACAAATACCCCTGAAGGGGTTAATCGACTGTAAGGGCATAATTGTAAAAGCACTCCCCATGTATATATATAGAACATCTGACCATGGGGAGGAGGCAGGCCATTACATTCATCTTCATCACTCTCCACTACCATCTCTCTCTCTGTTTGGTCTATAGCCACAACAGAGTCATAGACTTGATCATTGATATTTTTGGTGAAGTATACTAGTGAATTAGTTAGAGATAGATAATGGAAAATAAGGTTGATTATTGGAAGAGCAAATTATGGTTGTGGATCAATAACAAAAGGATTGGATTGTTAGGAATTTAGAATACAAAAGATATTGGTGGATTAATTAAATGATATTAGATAAATGATGTCACTAGCTGTTTAGAGTTTTAGGCAGCAATTGATCGGTGGATTATAAAAATGATGATACTCGTTGTTTGGGGATTTAGACAGCAATTGATTGGTGGATTGTATAATTGATGATATTCACTGTTTGGAGTCTTAAACAGCAGTCAATAAAGAAAGTGCATTTTCAGTGGATTAAGTCAATTATGGCAATTGTTGTGTGGAGTTTAGGTAGCAACAATAATACTATAATTAAATAATAATAATGCTAATAAAAGCGATTTTTGGCAAATAAAATAACCCGAGCCTCTCCTTTGATAAGCCATGCATACTATCTATTTGCATCCTGTGTATTGGCTCGCGAAGCACGGTGGTTTGTGCTCACACTCGCTTTCACCACAAATCCAGAATCAGGAATCAGATCATTACGCTTCAGCAACGCTATTGGTCATGGTGGCAAAGAAGATGAAGATGTCAAGGGCAGGTCGCGCTCCTCCAGTTGGCTGCCTGTGGGCATGTCCTGAAGGTCCCACCTGTGTGCTTCTTTCTTCCGCTGCTGCAATTTAATGATTTCGGCCTAATCGGCCCATGAGTAAGTCTATTATTATATGTACGCTTCCGCATGTATGTACCTTGATATTCAGAACTGTAATCTGTGAGCACTATCTACTGATCCAAGGAATAGTGCGGTGGAATCACAGAGGAATCCGGATTGTAAAAATCTGGGCTCTTACAATGGTATTTCCTAAACTAGGGCCTCCCCTAGCTCATGGACTCACCTCGGTGAGCTCCAACACACCTCGATGGCTTGACCTCAGTATGGTTCAACTTGGCCTTGACAGCTTTGCCTTGGTCAGACTCTACTTTGCCTCCATGGTGTCTCCTCCACTAGAGGCTCCCCTAGCTCAATGGATTTACTTCGCGAGTTCCAACACATCTCGATGGCTTGCCCTCGGTGTGGTTCAACTTGGCTTTGACGGCTTTGTCTCGATTGGACTTCGCTTCACCTCGATAGTGTCTCCTCAACTAGTGGATCCCCTTAGCTTGATGGAATCACCTCAGCGAGCTCCAACACACCTCAATGACTTGGTCTCAGCGTGGTTCAACTCGGCCCTGATAGCTTTGCCTCGGTCAGACTTCACTTTGTCTCGATGGCGTCTCCTCGACTAGGGGCTCCCCCTAGCTCGATGGATTCACCTCGGTGAGCTTCAAAATGCCTCGATGGCTTAACCTTAGTGTAGTTCAACTCGGCTTTTACGGCTTTATCTCAATCAGACTTCGCTTCACCTCGATGGCATCTTCTTAACCAAAGGCTCTCCAGCTCGACGGATTTACCTCAACGGACTCCAACACGCATCGATGGCTTAGGCTCGACATAGACACATACTCACCCACTGGGGTTGGGTATGCGACAACTCGCACTCCGAGGTCAAGTCGTCTTACTCTCACCCTCAAGGGTCGGGTCTGCAACAACTAGCCCTTCAGGGTCGAGTTTCCTTACACTCATCCTCTGGGGTTAGGTTTGTGACAACTCGCTCTCTAGGGTTGAGTCGCTTATACTCACCCTCCGAGGTCAAGTTTGCGATAGTTGGCCCTATAGGGCCGAATAAACAAAATCTCACCTTGCCTAGGTGTCCGCGAGTTTTGTCCCAAGCGCCAAGTTTTTTAATGGAAGACGATGACATTCTCGCCTCTTCGATTGACCAGGCACCTGTGAGCTTCGTTCTGAGTGCCAAGTTTTTTCCTATCGGAAACGACAACATTCTTGCCTCCCCGATCGGCTAGGTGTCAGCGAGTTTCATTCCAAGTGCTAAGTTTTTTCTGATGAGAGACGACGACGTTCTCACCTCCCCAACTAGCTAGGTGTATGAGTTTTGTCCTGAGGGCCAAGTTTTTTCTAATGGGAAACGACGACGTTCTCGCCTCCTCAACTAGCTAGGTGCTCACGAGTTTCATCCCAAGCACCAAGTTTTTTCTGATGGGAGACAGCGATGTCCTCACTTCCCCAACTAGCTAGGCACTATGAGTTTCATCCCATGCACCAAGTTTTTTCGATGGGAGATGGCGACGCTATTGCCTCCTCGACCAGCTAGGTGCTCACGAGCTTCGTACTGAGTGCCAAGTTTTTTCTTATGGGAGACGGTGATGTTCTCGCCTCCCTGACCAGCTAGGCACTCATAAGCTTCATCGTAAGCACCAAATTTTTTCTGATTGGAGATAGGGTAACGAAATACCCCTAGTAAAGAGCAGTAGATGAGCTTTATGTTAACATTAGGCTAGTAACAGCAACATAGGTCTACTAAACAATACAAGCAGCTATAATCCCTTAGCACCTTTGCCGAAGAAACCCTGGTGGCCACAAGATGAAGCAAAGGTGTCCGAGCGCCATGCGTTGTTGGTCAGTGTTTGAGTCAACATCATTCCTCAAAAATGAGTCATGACATGGGGCGCAAAAATAAGTCCTGAGCGCCAAGTTTTTTCAATGGCATCGCATGCTGTCGTCTAGGTTTGACGTCCATGATGGTCTCAGGCGCCATCTCTTATTCAACCCTACTATGCATTGGGTGCTAGTTTGGGCTAGGGACAATGGACCTAGCCTGGTGTAGTTGCCTTCCTTATCCTCTAGGACATTGCCCTCCAGACTAGATCCGCGCTGCGCCAAAGATGAAGTCTACGTCATTCCCGAGAAGGTGGTTCACTATGCCAGCTGCCTCGGCCCTTCCAACACATCAACGAAGATTTTTGAGCATCTGAGAGTGATCGCTTAACTCCCAATGTGGTTCAATCGGTCTTGATGGATTTGCCTCAACCAAACTTTACTTCGCATCGATGGTGTCTTCTTTACTAGAGACTCCCTCTAGCTCAATGAATTCACCTCGGTGAGCTCCAACACGCCTTGATGGTTTGGTCTCGGCGTAGTTTAACTTAGCCTTGACGACTTTGCCTTGGCCAAATGGGCTCTCCCTAGCTCTACAGATAACCAAATGGTCACCAAATCATCTCCTTCCGCCGAAGGCCACACCCCAGTTTGTTGAGTATTCCATGCCTCGCAATCAATGTCTCGACGAGTTGACCACACAAGCCTTGATGAATCGATCACATTGCGTTCGGATGCATATCTCCTCACCTTGAAGGCCATTCCTTGATGAATCGTGAACTCGCAAGGTCATGCCTCAAGCGAGTTGAGTATCCGGCACTTCGGTGCATGCCCACACCACTAGAAGGTTTTTGGTTTTTTGTGACTGGGAGACAGTTGGAGAAGGGCTATTCCCAGTCAGGGAATATAAACTATGAGTCCATGTCAGAGATCTTCCGTTGGGGATTAGTGGTCAGAGAAGGTACGTATTCTCCAGCTAGCCAGTCAGAGATCACAAGATACCCGACAGGAGATCATAGTCGGAGATTATTTCCACGTGATCGACTCCTGCCAGGTGGCTAGGCATGAACCCCAACTGACCAGTCGGGGAACCTGCAACTGGTAGGTAGAGAAAATCTCATTAAATATTTGATAAAGAGAAATAAAAATATTTCGGGTCAGATTTTTCTCACCATTCCAGGAACATGCAATCATGACTAAGATTCCCAAAAAAAAATCATATATTGGTGCATTTTATTCCATGGGATTCACGGAGAAATTTGTACAAAAATGTCGATATACAATGAACTCAAGTCTTGGCCTATATAGTCTTCTGAGATGAGACCATACATTGTGATCTTAAGAACTATATTTAGTATTTTCCAATACATACTATATACATGAACAACATGAAACTAAAGTAAGTTATCTCCAACTACACATCCTTTCCACCTTGGTTCAACACATCAAGTTTCTTGAGCGGAAATTGCTGCTCTTGGAAGAACGCCTCGAATCGTAATCCTGGAGATATTTCGGACCACGCTGAAGTTGGAGGGCTTGAGCGGCGATTGCTCTTGAAATCTTGCATGACATCACGATCTGCATCACTGAAGAACGATGATATCTAATCAGAAGTCAGAAGACGAGAAGCCTTGTATGAAGGGCTTGGCAAAAAAAGCTTGAATCAAAATTAGGTTCGAAATTAAAATGAATCCATTTCAAGTGAAAAAAAGATTAACAAGACTCGGCTCGATAGTGCCTCATTAGTTCGAATTTAAAATAACAACTTAAATAATAAATAAAATGATTTTATGTCGAACTATATTAATTTTAAAAAAACTTGATAATAGCTCGTTAAACTCAATAGTCAGCCCTATATGGATCTTCTGTGTAGTTCTGCAGGTGGGCAAC
Organism: Dendrocalamus latiflorus; assembly: GCA_017311315.1. Lineage (NCBI taxonomy): Eukaryota > Viridiplantae > Streptophyta > Magnoliopsida > Poales > Poaceae > Dendrocalamus > Dendrocalamus latiflorus. Next base: position 7,242,979 of record CM029622.1, on the reverse strand, counting down.
GCGTACATGTGGTATCTTCATCCCCAGATGCTTTGTCGGTGCCACTACGCCGATACGCCTCCTGATTTCTAGGGTCTTTCTTGCGCGCAGAAGCCATTAGAAGATACGGGGAAGTACTGCAGAAATGGAAATAGATTTGAGGGAGGAGGTTTTTTGTTGGCTCCCGATGAGATCGGGGTGAATTTGTAGGCGTTGTGGAGAAAGGAGTGACAGGTAGAGCGTTGGATTATATTGTACGGTGTTGATGCGTACGTGCAGTTGTAGAATTGTGAGATTTTGGAATTTGTGGCCCCTAGAAAGTTTGTTTTGTAGAACTAGCCCTTCTATGATCTAATTTGCATTTCTAGCTCTTCTACAGTGCACCTGCCCCGGCACGGGGTGTGGCAAGGACCTACCCTGTAGCAATTTTTTAGAAAAATCTATTTAAATATACTTTTTGTAAGAATTTCTAAATATAGTAAATGAGCTGCAAAAATTATAAATATAGCCTCCCAACAACACAACATACTTTTTTTACGTAATTTTTTATAATTTTATCTATTCTGAATTTTTCCATAAAATTTCTACAATCAGTATAATTAAATGAATTTTTGAGAAAAATTCAAAAGGATAAAATTACACAAATAAGTGCACTATGTCCGGATTCTAAACAAAATAATTTATAACTTTTGGAGCTAATTTTCTATATTTAAAAATTCCTTAAAAATATACTCGATGGATTTTCAAGAAAATGTGCTAAAGTATCGTCTCCACGGTCACCACACGGTTTTGGGCGAAGATTCCGCGAACGCTTGCGCCATGCATTCATTAATTTTTTTTTCTGAACTTTACATCGCATCATCATCACATCTCATCAAGTCTCATCGCTACCTCTATTTTCTCACCTATTTCAGACAAGCGCACGACCATCGATGCTCATTCACAACCAATTCTCAAAAGTGTTTGCCAATCAATCATTTGCTCACTTGCGGTGTTTAGTAGTTTGCCAATTTTTATCGTTATGTACTTAATAATGTGCATACATTATTTCATACGCATAATTGTTCGGTTCGTACATTATTTCACACGCATGCATATTACTTTCTTTGTGCCTTTGCAAAATATTTTGTACTACTGTAACATAATATTTTCGTGCATGTTTTACCTCTCGCAATAACTGCACATATTTCTTAGAAATGCATGTATGCTTTATAGCACTGTAGATATTTCTTAAAAATGAATGTATATTATTTTATGTGCATGAATGTTTGGTCCATACTACCATATTTTTATATTTTAGTAATACATGCAGTTACTGTCATCCCTATGGTATATATTTTCCTGTTATGTAATGCATATTTTACAGCAAGCTCTTACTCTACATATTTCTTAAAAATGCATGTATGTTATTTAACAGCTATAATTGTTTGTTATTGTACGCACGTCATTGTGCAGGTCGTACTATCACCATTTTATATTTCAGGAATGCATGAAGGTTACTTCCATCCCTACGGAATATATTTAATAGAATATATTATGTTCATGCATATTTTACAATGCGTTGAATGCGTGAAGGTTACTTTCATCCCTACTGAACATATTTAATGGAATATATTATGTTTATGCATATTTTACGATGTGTTGTATATATTTGTTACAACTTATTAGTTGTTCTCTATTCCCAGCAGTGCAATCTAGTCTACCACACCACTTTAGGAGGCATGGGACACCTAGCATCGCTATCACACTTGGATCGGTGGCAATGGGCTGCCAACCCTAGTGACATGGGCACCGATGGAGACTTGGTCATTGTACGACCGGTATGTTGGGAGGTTTTGTCAGTTTGGGGTTCACCCGCATGTTGAACATGGCACAGAATCTCTTGATTGACGCCTCTCTTCTTTCTGCCCTGGTTAATTGTTGGCAGTCGGAGACCCACATGCCTCTCTTCTTAAGTGCATTCTATAGTGCTAGCGCACTCTTCTCTGCCATGTATTCATTCTTGAGAGTGAGACAGAGATTGTTCCTGAGAAAGTGAAGTGCCTGATCATTTTCCTTGGGGGTGGGTTGGGCATCCTGCGGTGCGTCAATCCCAATAGGAGCGTGGAGCTTCTTGGCTCTAAGTACTATCTCGACATCAGAAGCCCAAGTCAAGTAGTTTTGGCCATGCCAGGCCAGCTCCTCGAACTTCTGGTTTATGATGCCAGTCATCTACATGTGCATGAAAGGAATAAATAAGTTTACTTCCAGTAAACATGTATGAAATAAATTTACTATAGGTAAATAAATTTGATAATGGTACAAAAGATTCTCATAATGTTTCAGGATTTTCTATGCATTTTTTTTATAAATTTTACTACTAATTTCGGTGATTAAAGGCAATTTAACTAATTTCGATTAATCAAAACAATAAATAAATACAGAAAATATAGAAAATAATAATAACAGAAATGAACATGCTTCCAATGCTAAAAATAATTCAAAATTTGAATTCCTGAGGCCCTTTTGTGCCGAAATTTGAATTTTCAATGAATTCTGCAATTTCTAAGGGCCTATAAGCAAATTTTCAATTCAGAGAAAATTTTCACGTAATTATTTGATTTTTGAGGGTCTTTCCGTAAAATTCGGGACCCATTAGTAAAATATAAGGGTCGTTCTGCAATTTTTAGAATTAGAGGGCCTTTTTGAAAAATTGCCGACGACACCTCCAGAACGGGCTCCGACCCGTTTTCTTTCTTCGACCGATGCGGCCCACGCGGCCCGTTCAGCTGGCTTCAAAACAGCAAGGGGCAGGATTTCCCCTACCCCGTTTTCTCAGCGGCGGCGGCAGCTTGAGCGGCCGGCTCGGGCAGTGCGCATGGCGGGGCGGCTGGTGGAGTAGCTGGCGGCGGAGTCGGCGCAAGTGGCGGGGGCCGGCCAGTGCAGCGGCTGCAGGCCGATGAGTGGTGGGAACCAGTCGGTGCGAGCAGCTGCAGGCCAACGACGCTTCGGGCGGAGCCGGCGGCGGCGCCTCGGGTGGCGGCCGGGCTTCGGGCGGCACTGGGAAGGCCGGCGATGGGCGGCCTTTGGGTGCGACAGTGTATCTTGTGTGGTCAAATCAATCTAAAAAGCTTTGCAGAGCTGCAGTACTTGTGAGGTCACATCGAGCTAAAAAGCTCTATGGAGGTGCAATGCTTTTTTGGTCATATCGACCTAAAAAGCCTTGTAGAGATGCAGTGTTTCTGTGGTCACATCGAGCTAAATAGCCCGACAGATGTCCAGAGGTTCAACTGAATAGTTCAGCAAAGTTGCTTATACATGCAATAAATACAACACATGACTCAATAGTACAATGTTTTTAAATCGAACACACCATAGTACAACATAGCGCAATTGTTGGATCGTGATTGGCAATAGAGGAGGGGGGTGAATGGTGCCCTTTGAACAATTACACCCCCGAAAAGTACTTACATGCGAGTCTCCTCTCCTATGGCTACAAGAAGCTATGAAGAGAAGGACTTAAGCTCTCTGGAACCTCAAGAAACCATAAAAGAGAATGGAGATAGACACCCAAGACAAAAACTGAAAATCAACACAAAAAGCAGAGGGGCCGGTCTGACCTCAATGTGCCGGGCGGTCAGACCGCAGTAGCCAGGCCAGTCTGACCGGTCATTTGCCGCCGGTCAGACCGCCGGCTATATACCGGTCTGACCGCTGGCTATATACCGGTCTGACCGCCCCAATAGATCCGGTCTGACCGGTCGAGAAAATTCGGCAGTAGTAGAAAATGCAGAGAGAGGCGCAGACTGACCGAAAAACCAAAAATACTGGGATTTGAAGAAGTCAAAGAAATTAGAGAATTTCTGCCATTCTCTTCAGCCTGAAACCAAGGAGGTTACAAACTAAATGCCATCAAAACCCTAGAAGATCAGAGAAGACAACTAAAAACCCAAAAATCAACAATTGAAGGAAAAAGCTGAAACTTACAGAGAGCATCACCAAAACTCAAATTGCCCTCTGATCTTTGATCCTTAGACCATGAAATTGAGAGATGATCTAAACAATAGTCTTAGGACTTAATTACTCATCTCAGTACATCATCTTTGGAAGAGAAAATCAAAACATCACCAAACCCTAGATTTTCAAGAACAGGGGGGAAAATTTTTTCGAAGCTCATGGAGAATGGAGAGATCAATGAATCTTCCATTTGATCTTGAAAATGGAATGCCCAAAGGGTCTTGAGATCATTCCCATCTCAGAGCAATCAAAAAGGGCAAGAATCAATCAAGAAAACCAAGAACACGAGAGATTAACAGAGAACCGCAAAGGAGCAGAAATTGATCCATCTCAAACAAAAGCCTTCTCCGATTGATACAAGGAGAGGAATGATTCTACAGGATGATTCTTGCAGCCAAAACACATCAAGAACACACTCTACACTGAGTCCCCATACCTGATTACAAGATTGAGAACACACTACATGCTTCACCAGAGCCAACTCACGCAGGGGAGACAAACACCAACAGAAGTCTGCTCTCCCACCAACTCTCAACAACTAAAGCTCAAAAGCAAAACAGATTCTAACCCCTCTCTTAAGTCATATCCTCCACCAGGGACATGCATCTATTTATAGCCCTCCATAATGGGTTCACAAATCACTTTGCCCATTAAGCTTTAGTGCTTTACCCGCTAACTCTAACCAAATCTGCCTCCTTTAGTGCAGCTTTGCGTATTCACCAAAACGCCCCTCCTACACCTTCCGGGAAGCTTCCTCATTCCTTGTCTTCTAAGCCTCGCAGCTACCTCGAGCCCTCGCAGTCTTCAGCACACCTCGACCGCTTTGACCTCGGCACCACCTGCGCCTAGTCCGATTCTCCGTGCCTCGCCACTACTCCACCTCGACGTCCTGCAGCCATCACAGACAAGAAACACATTACATAGCACCGCTCGAAACACATAATCCTCATTAGCATCAATAAATCGTACTCAAGCACAAAATGACCCAAATGACCGATCGGGAAGAAGAATACACCTCAAGTCCGACCAAACAAACCCGACCGAGCCAAATGCCATCATGTATGAAACGCACAAACCAAACTCAAAATTTCCATAATACTTATCAATTACTCATCACAAGCATGGGGTCGTATCCACATGGTCTCTCAATCTCCCCCTTGATGAGTATATTGACAAACCCAGAAAAGGCGTAAAGATGAGTTTGAAAATGAAAAGAAAGTCAAACATGATCCAAAAGAAATCAAGAAGCTTATGACCATGTCGACAAACGGAGCAAAAATAGAAAGAGCAAATTGTTCTCCAAAGCTCCAGAATTTCCTTGAAAATGGCGTTTTCTCCACTATTCTCCCCCTTTTGGCAATAAAATCATCAAGGATGTAAAAGAGAGAATAAGGCATGATATTGGATGAAATGGCTGAAGTTTGTTTATTTTAAGCATTTAGAGCCATGAAGATTATCCAAAATGACCATATGAGAATTACATCAAGCCATAACATATAAGAATGCTATCAAGATCATGACAAGACGTGTATAATCACGCTAGGCCAAATAAGTTACAATCTGAAAATTAGTCGAATTTCATAGCATGACAAGTCAACCACAATTATAATCTAGCTAAAGGTATCCAAAGATGATGCAGGACATGTCAATAATCTAAGTGGAACCAAAAAGCTAGTATTGAGTCAATTTAGAGTGCTACAAGTTCAAGAATGAGACATTTGGTCAAGTACTTGTAAATTGTGTAATTATTACAAATTGAGCACAATTCACATGTTTTTCTTTGTAAAACTCATGGTTGTTTCCAACCAAAATTTTAGTCATGTGCTGGATCTCAAGCCTTATGCGACCACTCCAAGCGAGAAGCTTAAGAAGATAGTCTTGGTCATCCAAAACTCCCCCTGAGTTCATGCCTAGTGCAATGGCAAGCCGTCTCATGAGAAGGAATTGGTGAGATCAATTTTTTCGCACAAAAGAGATCTTTTTGCTATCTTAAACAGGTGTACTAACTCATGCTTAATCAAGAAACTAATATAGCTCAATCTAAAGCTCAACAAAGATTCAAGACTCAACTCAGCCTATTTGACATGGCATGAATCATAAAAAGGATAACTAAAGGCAGACTAGTCTCAAAAGCTAACATGACATGATTTAATTCAAGTTGAGCATTTGAATCAACCTATCATGGCAAATACTTGACTACACATATAAAGTCATGATAAATCTAGCAAATAACTCAGATCATGGCAAGAAGTAATTCATTGTAAACATGTCATAACAGGATAATAATCAAGGCTCCATGTAGTTATATCACAATGCAGAATGACATGCAAGAAAATCCAGCTCCCCTTCAACATGTAACGCACTTTTAGTTCAAATTGAGTTATGGCAATATTAAGATCTAGAAGTTCCCAAATGAACTCCCTCTGAGCCAAAGCAATAAAAACGAGAAGCTGGCAAGAAAATCAGAAAAGACAGTCCTTAAAGCATAGATAAGATATAGAGGATACTATGGCTCAGACTGACTTTCATCTACCCCATATGACTCTAGGACTATCAGCTGATCATCTAACACACTAAGGAGCAAACACGTACCCCGTCTACCCGAGGGTGGCCCAACCCTCGCTAGAACCTATAAGAAGTGAGTGAGCTCAACCTAGTGAGAAGTGAAACAGCTAATAAGCAGCATCCTAGAATCATAAGATGAGAGAAAGAAGTCTAAGCAATTATACGAGAGAAACACTCTAATCTATGCTAGAAGGACTAAGCCCAATGCACTCATATGCAATGCAACAGAAAGGAGCAAGAGCATAATAAACAAGATAAAGCATGAAGCGCAAAACTCCCCCTCACAACAATCCATAAGGACAGACCACCCCAAGCTCTCCCCGCAGAGCTAAAAACTAGAGCTATCCAAAGGCTTGGTAAAGATTTCAGCCAACTGGTGGTCACTCTCCACAAACTAGAGCACTATGTCACACTTCTCCACATGATCTCGAAGGAAGTAATATCTGAATCAATGTGCTTGGTCCAAGAATGTTGCACTGGGTTTTGGCAATGTTGATCGCAGAAGTGTTATCTCAAAAGAGTGGAACACTGTCTATGGCTAATCCAAAGTCCCGTAGGGTCGAAACCATCCAAAGCACCTAGCTGCAGCAACTGGCGGCAGCAACGTACTCGGCCTCTACGGTGGACTGTGCAACACCGGATTGCTTCCTAGAAGACCAAGAAACAAGAGAAGTGTCAATGAATTGGCAGGTGCCAGAAGTGCTCTTCCTATCTATCCTACAGCCAGCAAAGTCTGCATCCGAGTAGGCTCTCAAGGAAAAACAGGACGAGGAAGAGTACCAGATACCACAGTCAATGGTAGCTCGAAGGTACCGAAGGATGTGTTTCACCGCCTGGCGGTGAGATACGCGAGGAGAAGCCTGAAAGCGAGCACACAGACACATGGAGAAGTGTATGTCCGGCCTCGAGGCAGTGAGGTACAAGAGGGAGCCAATCATGCTACTATACTCCTTCTGATCGACTGACTCGCCGTCCTCATCTGGGTCAAGAGAAGCTGTGGATGCCATGGGAGTTGACACTGGCTTGCTATCACTCATGTCAAACCGTCTCAGGAGGTCACGAGTGTACTTGCCCTGATGCAAGAAGGTACCCTCCCGAGTCTGCTTGATCTAGAAGCCATGGAAGAAGGTCAACTCGCCCATCATACTCATCTCAAACTCGGTGCTCGTGACATCCGAGAACTGTGAAACAAGAGTATGAGAAGAGCCACCAAAGATGATGTCATCCACATAGATCTGGACGAGCAGAAGATCAGTGCCATGCCTACGAATGAACAAAGTCTTATCTACCTTACCCATATCAAAACCATGACTCAACAGATAGGACTTAATCCTCTCATACCAAGCTCTAGGGGCCTGCTTAAGTCCATACCTGGAGGCTGTCTCACATAGACCTCTTCCTCAATAAACCCATTGAGGAAGACACTCTTGACATCCATCTGGTAAAACTTGGAACCCTTGGAAGCTGCGAAAGCAAGCAGGATTCTAATGGCCTCAAGTCTAGCTACAGGGGCAAAAGTTTCCTCAAAATCTAGACCCTCAACCTGAGAGAAGCCCTGAGCTACCAGTCTAGCCTTGTTCCGAATGACAACTCCATCCTCACTCTGCTTGTTTTTGAACACCCACTTAGTCCCAATGATATTGTGACCTCGAGGGGGTTCAACAAGCGACCAGACCTTGTTTCTCTCGAAATTTTCTAACTTCTCATGCATGGCATTTACCCAAGACCAATCAGAAAGAGTATGACAAACGTCCTTGGGCTCGAATGAGGCAACAAAGGCAGAATGGAAACAGAAATGCGACATGCCAGACTTTGAGCGTGTGACTCGCTCAAAGAGGTCTCCAATCATCTGCTCGGAAGGATGGTCTTTCTGGATATGTCGGAGAGGTCCTGGATGAGATGAAGAAGTGGCCTCTACCTCATGAGCTGATGAGGTAGGAATAGAGCCACTAGCTCCAGAGAAAGCAGAAGGCATAGGCTGATCACCTGGAGGTGCTGTGGACGAAGGCACCTCAAGTGGAGGATGAGGAACTGGATCGGGTAGACAACCCTCATCTCCATCCTCCTCATCGTCCACAAAGCTCCTGAGATATCGGACCTAGTCCCCGAACTAGCCTCGTCGAAGGTCACCTCACAGGTATCTACCAACTTACTAGATTCGCAATTCCAACCCTATACGCCCGCGAATAAGTCGAGTAGCCTAGAAAGATGCCATCACAAGAGCGTGACTCGAACTTATCTACGTTCTTGAACTTCAAAATGAAACACTTGCAACTAAAGACATGAAAATGAGAGACACTGGGCTTTCGCCCATATCTCAGCTCATAGGAAGTGCGATGCAAGTGTGCCCGAAGAAAAACTCTGTTTGAAACATGGCACGCGGTCGCTATAGCCTAGGTGTAGAATACTCATCAAGCATCGTCCTGGCCATCTCGACCAAGGTACGGTTCTTCCTCTCCACGACGCCATTCTGCTGTGGGACGTGCAGAGAAGAGAACTGGTGCTCTACACCTGTCTCATCGCAGAGCCTCTCAAAGTAGGAATTCTTGAACTCCGTGCCATTGTCACTGCGGATCGCTCGTAAGGCACCTGGAAGCTCAACAGAAAGCCTACTGAAAAGACCTCGCAAATGTGTAAACGTCTCATCCTTCGAGGCTAAGAAAAACACCCAAGAGAACCTCGAGAAGTCATCGACCACGACAAGAACATACCACTTCCCTCCTGCTGACTGCACTCAAGCTGGTCTAACTGTATCCATGTGGAGCAGCTATCCTGGTGCATCGGTCATAGTCACTGTGACCGGAGGGTGAGAAGTGGCAACCATCTTGCCGTGCTGGCAAGGAGCGCAAACAATATCTTTAACCATCTTGAGTTTCGGCAGACCACGAATGAGATCGAGGCCGCTAACTCGGGTCAAATGGTCAAATCCAATATGACCAAGTCTCCTATGCCAGAAGGTAAGGTCACGGGACTCAGAAGCAACTAAACACCGGAAAGAATCACCAGAAGACTTAGAAAAATCAGCACGAAAGATCCTCCCATAACGAGAAATCCCGCAAACCAGACTACCCAAATAATCAAGAATTTTGCAAGCGTTTTTCCTAAAGCTCACCTCAAAGCCGTCATCGGTAAGCTGAGAAACAGAAAGAAATTATACTGCAGCTTACTAACCAAGGTAACATCTTTCAAAATAAAAGACTCATTAACGCGCATTGTACCTTTGGCGATGACGCGCCTAGACGAAGCGTCTCCGAAGGTGATCGTCTTATCACCTGGAGCACGAGCTAGGGAAGAGAACCAACGAGAGTCTCCGGTCATGTGTCGAGAACACCCGGAGTCAACGAGCCAAACCTCTCTCTTCCCCACCCGGCGAACCTGAGTCAACGAGAGAGTAAAGTCTCAGTACTGGAGTAAATCAAGAGTGATTTTGGCACCCAATACTGAGTAACACGTCGAGTAGAAGAAGTAGCCACACACGACTGACCTCTAGCTACCCTACGTTCTCTGTCACTCAACAAGTCCGAAGGTCCATGAGTAGACCTGAAGCTGTTGTTGGGTTCGACTGCTATGGGAGAGCGAGTCGGAGTACGAACAACACGCTGATCATGTCGCGGGTAGCCATCTCGAAGGGGAAAACGAGATCTACCCTCAGAATGGCGGAAGTCACGACCAGAGGCATATCGAGGACGAAACCAAGAAAACTCAAAAAACCAAGTCCTCGATGATGCCCAAACCCATCAATCCGAACAGTCCTAGACCTCGTGTTGGTCTTAGGTGCACTCAAGGTCTGGGATGACCCTGAATACACCTAAGAGACTCAACACGGTCTCTCCGCGCGATCTTGGTGCGCCTGAAGCATCGCTCGACTAGGTGTCCATCCTTCTAACAGAAGGTGCAATGATACTTCACCTTCTGAGGGGTAGAAGCAGCACGATGAGGCTTCGTCTTCTGAGAGGCCGAAGCAACAGATGAAATCACCTTGCTGTCAGAAATCCCTTAGACAAAGCCCGCTGACTTGAATTGAACTTTCTCAGTTCTGGGCTTGACCTCGATCACACCTGCAGCTATGGGTCTGAGCACAGCAGGTGGGTGCTTCCTGATATCCTCAAGAAAATCATATCCTAAATCTTGATTGAATTTGCAAATTTGGACTGGTCTAAAATAAGATATAGCTTCTTCTTGCCTCCTACAAACCTCTCGAGAGTGTTCATAAGGTACTGACACTCCCGAAAGAGAGAGGTGCAAGAAGAGCAGGGGAAGAAGAGATAGCAGCAGGAGAAGAGGAAGAACCAACAGCAGAAGAAGGAATGGTATGTGCACGCACAGCCGCCTCAACATTGAGGTCTTCACAAGGACTAGAAGGGACAACCCTACCTCTAGCTGTTTGGTCATCATGCCTAAGCGTCTCTACTCCTTTGGGTTTCTCCCCCACCGAGGCAATCACATCACAATCAGTTGATGACTTCTCTAGAGGATCCTTAGTTAGCTTCACATATTTTTCATTCAAAGCAACGAGTTCAAGTTTTAGTTTTTCACAACTAATGCATGGTGAGCTAACAGGGTCCTTAGTCACATACTGAGCCAATTTGTTGTTATAATCAACCATTTCTTGGAATTGCTTAGAAACAGACTCAAGCTCAAGGGTTAATTTTGGATAATTGGTGTAGGAAACAATAGGCTCAAGTAAGGAAGAATGCAACTCAACAATTTTATGATCTGCAGATCAAGGAGCATGGTATAAAGATCTCTAAACGCATTGTCTTTATCCTCACATGAGGTGCAAGATGTAGTCTCAACAGTAGATGAAGGAGTAACAATCCTACTTATCTCTAGTTCAGCCAAAAGACTAACATTATCCACCTTAAGCATGTCAAGCTCAGAAGACAGACTATCATGAGAGGTCCTTAATTTCTCCATGTCATCAAGCAAGACAGAGCATGTATTGCATTCGTCACGGGAGGGAGCAGATATAAGTGAAGTAAGCTCACGTGACAATCTATCTACTTCCCTCTCCAACTCGCTACACCTAGCTCTAGATCTAGCATGGATTTTCCCTAACTTAAGAAAAGCATCATTAAGCTGGTCATAGGAGGGGTATACCTCGTCGGAGTAAAGCTCGATGTCGCTGATCTCGCCCTCAAGAGCCATGAAGCACATTCCGGAGAAGTCGTCGCCGCCCTTGGGTTCTTGCTCGTCCGTCCCATCGTCGTCGCTCCACCCCTCCACCTCGCTGAGGTCGAGGTCGTCGAAGGCGGTGAGGACGCGGTGGAAGAGCTTCTTGGCTTTGCCAAGGTCGCGGAACTTCTTCTTGCCTTGGGCATGAGCTGGGGGCTTCTTGTTGCGGTTCTTGTCGATGTAGTCGTTCTTGCTCACGCCGCTGTAGTCGTTCTTGCCCTTCCCCAGCTTAGGGCAATTCGCCCAAATGTGGTTGGGGCCACCACACTCGATGCAAATGATCGGGCCACTCCTCTTTCGATCCCTCACCCTCTTGTACGCATGAGAAAACTTTCTGGCTAGAAGGGCTAACTGGTCCTCTAGTAGCTGCTCTAATTGATCATCAGTTACGTCACAGAGAGCAGCTAGAGAGAATCCACAGATCGACTCGGAAGAAGGTCCAGAAACCAGACTGGGATCGGTGACTAAGGCCATCGACTGCGACTTTGACCTACGAGAGATTATGTCAATCTCGTGAGTCTTGAGGCGTGAGTACAATGCGTCAAGAGTCAAGGTTGAGAGATCGGTGGTGTCTTTGATGGTAGTCACCTTCATCTCTCAAACACACAAATCAAGAGCTGCGAGCATTTGTCGAGCATTGTCCGAGTCGGGGTATGTGAGACCGACCGCTTGGAGGTTGCTCAAAATCTTGTGAAAACGCGCAAAGCACTCATCGAGGGACTCACCAGCAAGCATTTCAAACTTGTTGTAATCTCGCTTGAACTGGTCCTGTCGAACCGTCTTGATCTGGGTGGTGCCCTCATGGTATGCATTGAGGGTAACCCAGATGTCGAAGGCCGACGTCAGATGAGACATGCGATCGAACTCGCTTCTGCTCAAACCCTGAATTATGATGTTCCTTGCCTTAGCATTCGCCTCAACATCAGCCATGTTTCCGGCATTGATGTTCTCATCGGTAGGAACAACATACCGGACCTTGACCTTGCGCTAGATGGCGTAGCCCTGAGCCTGGATGTAGGTCTCCATCCGGCTCTTCCAGAAGGGATAGTCGATCCCATCGAAAATCGGGGGCTTGGTCGAGTACTTACTGTCGCCATGTGTATTCACCAAAACGCCCCTCCTGCACCTTCCGGGAAGCTTCCTCATTCCTTGTCTTCCAAGCCTCGCAGCTACCTCGAGCCCTCGCCGTCTTCGGCACACCTCGACCGCTTTGACCTCGGCACCACCTGCGCCTAGTCCGATCCTTCGTGCCTCGCCACGACTCCACCTCGACGTCCTACAGCCATCACAGACAAGAAACACATTACATAGCACCGCTCGAAACACATAATCCTCATTAGCATCAATAAAATCGTACTCAAGCACAAAATGACCCAAATGACCGATCGGGAAGAAGAATACGCCTCAAGTCCGACCAAACAAACTCGACTGAGCCAAATGCCATCATGGCACGAAACGCACAAACCAAACTCAAAATTTCCAGAATATTTGTCAATTACTCATCACAAGCATGGGGTCGCATCCACATGGTCTCTCAGCAATACACCGGATAGCTTACAAATACAATTGGTTAGGACCCTTGCGCAACTAAGTGACACTAGAGGAATAAGGTCTATTTGGGCAATTTCTGAACAAGTGCCCGGAAGTCTTGCATAGCCTGCACCTCCTTGGTCTTGGCCAGTCTCCACATTGGCTCACACCCATGTCATTGTGGATGCGCCTTGACTGACACATCCCATGGCCTGCTCAATTCCAAGTCTCATCGACAGTGATGGTGATGGGCAGGGCACGGACCCCTTTCAACACACCGTTGTAGACTTTGGACATGTTGGTTGTCATGATACTATACAAGCACTATAGGTGTCGTAAAGAAGGGACCATTTCTCATAGTCCAGGGCATACACGCTCATGCACTTAGCAAACTCACTTTATGGTGCGCCTACTCTAGAACCTCCACTTGCACACTCAATTTTGACCTTAAGCTCCTGCCACATGGCGTCAAATTTGCGCTTCTAGTTCTACAGGTAGAGCTTCTTGAACTACTTCATGAGATCCTTGTTCAGGAAGCGTGTGTGGAAGTTAGTGGCTAGATGCCGCATGCACCAATGTGTGCACGTCATTCCATTGGAACGGCGGGCTTGTACTGTGCTACATGGTGTGCAGTGTGGACAGCAACCCGGCGTGATGGTCGATGATGACGCACACATTTGGCTGGTCTCTCACAGCATGTTGCTTTATGTTGGCTAGGAACCACAGCCAACTGCTAGTGTTCTCGTTCTCCACAGTTGTGAAGGCAATCGGGAGCAACTGGTCATTGCCGTCAGCAGCAACAGTGGTGAGAATGGTGCCCTTGTACTTCCCATAAAGGAATGTACCGTCCATAGTCAGGACGGGACGGCAGTGGGAGAGGCCCTGGACTACCGGGCCAAATGCCTAGAAGACTCGATCATGGATTACGGAATGTGGGATGTTGGTAGGGTTGGGCCTCTCCATCTTGTTGATGCATGTCCCGAGATTAGCATCTGTAATTTACTTCAACATTCTATGAACTAGGTCATACGGCTCTTCATAGGTATCGTACAACACTTCGAGCACCTTCCGCTTCACCTGCCAAACCTTACTGTAGCTAACATCATACCCTACTGCATTCACTACATCAGCCATTAGAACCTTCGATGAAACGGTTACATCGGTGACAACTACATGGCTTATGACGGCCGCAATATAGCTTGAGGTCACATTCCTATGCATTTGCAATGGCTCTGCAAGTTCACATGTGTGATCCATCATGACTGTGATGTGGAAGTCCGTTCCTGCCCCAAGGAATCTCTAGGCTTAGACTTTGCTTGGGCAAAAGCTAACCACACACTTAATTATGTACATGTCAAGGTTAGACCTACAAATAATCGAAAACAAATCATTCTCAATATGACTTACTGTAGATAGTTGAAGTTACAGTAAACAACATCAAAACTCACTCGTAAACTTAGTAAGTCCGACTGATCTTCAATGTGAAACTAGCAATAGCTTGCTTGGCGACAGTCTGTGGGAAATGTTTGCTTGATCGTGCGAAATAGCACACCCGCAAGTGCACGGGTTGCCACTGAAATAGCGGCGAGTGTCGTGTTCTCCACAGGGACTAGACTGAGGCTACCGGTGCTCAGGTAAAGCTAGGTCAAACGAAACGGGGGAAAACTAAACATAAAACGACTACCAAAGCAACCGACGAACGAACTACAGAACAAACGAAAGACGACGGAACGAACGATCGTACGAATGGACGTCATACGACCGAACGAACAACACGAATACGACACAACGACACACGAACGACAACGACTACCAACCGATGCCCTAACTAGCTACCGACCGATAGACAGAAGGAGGAAGGGAAAGTCCAGAAGCACGGAGGGAGTCGAGAGAGAAAGAGAGGGAAGATGGTCGACGGCTAACTAGTCGATTACGGCAGGGCAACAAAAGCACAGAACTACGAACGACTGCACGGCTTAACTACCGACTGACCGCGGAAAGGAGAAAAGAGGGAGTCGAGAAGCACAAGGGAGGATCCAGAAGCACTAGGCGGGTTGAGACAGCAAGGGAAAGGGGAACGGTCGACGGCTAGCTGATCCGCGCAACTCAAACAACACGGCACATAACAAATCACTAAACACGGACAACTGACAGAGAGTTACTAACAGCTAACACAACAAACAATAGCAGAAATCACAGATACTATCCATACTCACTAACACAAATCACACACAAATTCTAGAACTAACCTTCCAGCACATGAACATATAGCAATTCTGGAGCAAATTAACATAGCAAATCACAAGCATCCATCATAGTTCACATACATCAGAGTTATCATGAGCAGCAAAAAGATAAAGAGAGAAGATCTGGAGATGAACCGAGGAGTAGAGAAGAGGAAGCAGAGCAGAGGTGGAGGCCGTCGGTGAAGTGAGCCGAGGAAGGAGGTGCCAGTGGCCGGCGTCGGTGGAACGCTTGCCGTCGGTGAAGGGGTCGCAGAAGTCGAGGCAGTCGGCGGTGTAGATGTCGGTGAAGTGGTGGCGGTGACAGAAGAAGTCGGTGGAGTCGCCGGCGGTACAGAGGAAGATGTTGGAGGCGGCGACGCTCGGTGAAGGACGCGATGACGCTCGACGGCGCCGGTGGTGATGGAGGAGGAGGCGGAGAGGAGTGGTGGCAGGAGAAGGTGAAGGGGAGTGACGGCGAGCCGGAGTAAGAAGAGGCAGTGGTGGGTGTAGAGGGCGGAGAAAGGAGGTGCGCCGGTGGAGAGCAGTAGGGCGGCGTGAAGGGAGACGCGCCGGCGGGAGCAGGTGGCCGGTGCGGATGGAGAAGAGGAAGGCGGTCCAGAGCGGTGGAGGAAGGGCACAGGGGGCGGAGACCGGAGGGAGAGACGGCGGCGGAAGAGGAGGAGCAGCTGTGACGCGGGTGGATAGAGGCGGCGGGCCGAAGGGAGAGCAAGAGGAGGGGGCGCAGTAGAGAGGAGGCGCTCGGGTGAGAAGTGGTGGAGGAGAGGCAGAAACGGGCGGTGGAGCCGTAGAGGAGAGGGAGGAGGGAGATGGCTGCCGGAGGAAGCTGGTCTGAGGGAGGCGGCGGAAGTAGGGCGGCGGTGTGGTGGATGAGCAGAAGGCGGAGCGGGTGAAGGAGAGCAGGGGGGCTGGTGGCCGGAGGAAGTGGAGAAGGGTGCGCAGAGGCGGCGGTGGCTGTGGAGAAGGGAGGTGCTAGGTGGGAGAAGAAGGGGATGCGGCGGCACACTGGTGGGTGGCGCGGAGGAGTAGCGGCCGCCGGTGAGATGGCCTGGCCTCGCCGGCGCCGTGGCTGGAGAAGAGGCGCAAGGGAGAAGAGAAAAATGGAAAATGCCAGGCTCCATTTCCACAGGCAGCGGCGGCGGCTGGATGAAGGAGATGGGGAATTTTGCAGATTAGCCCTCAAAGATTTTAGGGTTTACAAGGAGATCCTTCCCCATTAGTATTTTCTTCTGTTTTGACCCTTGGAAAGTCCGATTTCATCGTGGTTTGATCCTACGCGTCCGTGACAACGCGCACATCTGTATGGAGCAGTCCCGAAGGTCCAGAATTGTCGTTTATGCGCCTCGATCGCGCCGGCCTGTGGAAAAGCATAAAAAATGTAAAAGGGTCCAATTTGAGCAATTAATTTTAGAAAAGCGTGTAACTGATGATAAATGGTCCCAAAATGCGAAGAGAATGAGGGTAAAATGAGGGCTAAATCTATATAAAAATGACGCATGTCAATGTTGCCCCACAAGTAGGGTGTCCCCATCGAAGACCCACAAAGACTCGTGGTCCTATGGTAGAACAAGGGAAGAGACCGCTTGGCAATCCAACCGACTTGGAACATAGTCCGTGTCGGTGGAAACGATGCCGCCGATGACCCCACCCTCATTGCCAGCTTCATCCTCGCTGGATTGCAAGTCAAAGTCCTCCTCATTGTTAGTGGCAGTGCCCTCAAACATGCCATCAATAATCTCATGATAGTCAACACGAGCACCCTATCATTTATCCATACCTTCATTCGGTTGGAAACCAGCAGAATCTCCATCAAAAGGAGCATCCTGCCTAGCGACGTCCAACGCTTTCGGGACCTTTTCCATCGTCAATGAACCGAAGAGGAGAGGAGCATCGCTGCCCCCTTCGACGATGCCCCCACTAGCGGATTAAGTGGGATAAACAAAATAGACATACACCATGGGCCATCGATAGATCGGAGCATAAAGATTGCTAATGATCTTCATGTAGTGTGCCCACATGGCACTGCTGGTCACCTTCGCTAGGCCCCACAACATCTGCCCATGTGGTGGGACCATGGTGGTGATGACTACCTTTATCACTATTCTGTTCCTGGTGACATGCCTGTCGAACAACTGCTGAATGCACTATCGTAGCTCGAGCAAATCCACGTGTGCCAGGTTAGAAATGTTTAGTATGGTGTGCCGGTAGCTCGACATATCAAGCTTGCCTGGACTACAATGCACGACCTCCCCACCATGGAACATGTACAATGTCTCCATTTTTGATGAAAATAACACAATACTTCAGCAAAACACAACACAAATACCATACATACGTTGTTAAAATGAACTTACCAATACAACGTTACCATCTCTAAACCTTAGACACGGAAGACTGCAAATTCAAACATACATCACATTAGTAATAACTTCGGCAATTGGTGCCAACAAAATACTAATGAAATGATTAAGTACTAATTCTACATATTACGAGGATGCTGCTGCTCGAACAGAGGGGGGCAGCTCGCAAAGAGGGAGAGATGACTGAGAGGAACGAGCGAGCAAGTGGGGAATTTTGCGAGTAAGAGTTGAGGCTTGTGATGAATGAGTGCGTGGCCGTGTGTTTAAATAGCTGAGCATGGGATAAAATGACGAACGAAAACGATGTGCCCCGTGAAGACGAATCGCATGGGAATCAGCTGAACGAATGCGTGCACTATAACCATCTTCCTGCCTCGCCCCCACAGGGGGCAAGTGACCGGTTGTGCCCAGCATAGGGAGCAGGTCCATGCCACACCCGGTACCAAGGGCAGGTTGCCAAGAGGGGACAGATTTGTAAATTATGTCGGAGGGGGCTAGTTCTGTAAATATAGATTTTTTTAGGGCGTTGTGACTCGACAAGGCAGCTTTGCTCGGCGACATAAGCCAACGAGGCAGCTTTGCGCAACGATGAGACCAAATGAGGCAGCTTTGTACACTAACATGACCAGACGAGACGGCTTTGCTCAGGGACGTGACACATTGACAAATGCGCGGAGGAGGGAGGCTGGGTAGTGATCTAAACCCTTAATGTGTGTCTCTAAAAAGTATCTCTTATCTAAAATAGTCATGTGATACTAAACTTCCCACATTCCAGGTCACTTGAAATCATGAAACCCGAATTTTCGAAACCTAAAATCGTAATTTTTGAGACCTAAATCCTTAATTTTTTTAGATAATTTTAGAATATATAAAATATTCTAAAAAATTACATAATCGAGTACATTACATAGCCTTCAAAAAAATTCATAATGTTTGGACCTCATTTTATATATTAAAAAATTTCTACAAATAGTATATTTAAATAAATTTTTGAGCAAAATTAAGAATGGATAAAATTATAAAAAAATTATACAAGCAAGTATAATGTGTCAGAAGGCTTCACAAAAGTATTTACAATTTTTAGAGCTTATTTGTTATATTTAAAAATTCCTGCATAAAATATACTTAAATAGATTTTTCTAAAAATTTGCTACAATACTGCAATAGTGCTCCTGCCACGCCCAGCTCTGGAGGAAGGTCCCTACCGCACCCGATACTAGGGCAGGTGCACTGTAGGGGGCTAGAAATGCAAAATTAGGCCGGAGGAGACTAGTTCTGCAAAACAAAATTTAGAGGGTCATAAATGCCAAAATCTCTAGAATTGTAGTCGTGATCCTTGGGGAAAACTAATCTAGATTTATATTGGCTGAGATGATGGTGGAGTTGATTCATGGGCCCACTGCAATTACGTGACCCCTTTTCCCGGAGCAAGTAACTGCATGCACGGCACGGGTAAGCAGGAGTGAATTTGTGAGACACCAATTCAGCTTTTGACTACCCTTTTTTACTGCAACTACTAAGGAATTAGTGATAATAAAAATTCTCCCCGCAAAAGGAGGAAAAAATCCACTTGAGAAAAAATAATATCCTTAATTCTAGCTCGATATGTGTCAGCACTCAGGATACATGCTACTGCAACATAATCGAATATTTTTTCAAAAAAATATAATTATAGACGTTATGTTACAAAAACTATACTGTGGATAAGAATAATAAAAAAATCTATTTACTTATTTAGCATGGAATTGTACTCAATCGGATAGTTAACCTTTGGCCAGGTCTTGTGTGACTCGTCAGGAGATACGTGTCTGGCGTGTCGGAGAAATATGCTGACATGGAGGATAGCCAAGGTGTAGGTGGCAGCATCCGAAGGATTGCACGACTGTTCGATGTTACCAGACAGCTCTGTTAGCCACTATTTTAGGTTCTGAGATAGACCAGTCGGAGCTTTTATTTCCAGTCCATTAACCGGCGTTTCGGTGCACGCCTCCTTGTCTCACAGGTAGCTCATTAGCCTTTAAGACTTCACGCCCTAGCATACTTCTCTAGCTGTAGAGTTAGTTCATCTGACAATGCTTCGTCTCCATGTGATACAACTCGATATACAGTGCAATCCCTCAACAAAATGTAGCTTCACATTGTGCATTCCTTGCTTCATAGGCCACGCTTCTGTAAGCAGAGCACATGGCACGCCTCCTAGCTTCTAATGTCATGCCGCGCGACAAGTCGAGCAAACAATGGCTTAGTACATATCCCCTTACTTTGAAGGTAAGCCTCATCGGGTTGGTCCTGGGCATGCGCACTGACCCACATCTCAATATGTCATTCAACTCAGCGTCACCAATTGAGCTCGTACATAGAGATGTGTACGCCCTTGTCAGCTTCACGTGCCTTAAAGCTCTGTCGACCTCAGATTAGCCGCACATCCACACCGTTTCAACATATTCACACAATGACCCGTTTACCTAAGAGCTCCGCGGGTCTCAGGCTAACAAGTCGGGCACACTCATTTTCTACATGGTCAAACGAGTCAATCTTATGCACCCCGAGGTTCTGTCATTCTTTGGCGCTAGTTCGACCACACCTATGTGAGTCGAGCTTGGCACTCCTATGCATACCTACACCTCTCGAAGGCCATGAGTCAAGAACTCGCTACACTAGGCACTTCTTTGGGCTAGGTCCTACCTCTGCGCCTCCACGCAACTTCGGCATTTAGGCGGTAAATGCTTGACTCCATATCCGTGATCCCATGTCTTTTTGTGCCATGGTGAACTCTTTGGTATAACCTAAAATCGGTCAAGCGGAGCAATGAATCTTTAATGAACACCGAGGGAACCCAACTCGGAGGCATGGGCACAACCTATCATCTAAAGTTCATGTGACGACTGAAGTATTTTAATGTGTTGCCAGAACGCATCGTAGGTTACCAGTAGAATTGTTAACCCGAGGCAGAGCACCAACCCTTTTAGCAAGTCGGTGCACTGGCCAAGACAAGTGGTTGATGACCACCTGGATCGGCAAGGGCTGCATTTGAGGGAGGGTGTCCTACTACCATGGGCCCATGACAACTTTGGCGTGACAACACACATTGAGGAACCTACCGTGGACAAGGTCCACAGACCAACCCCAGACATAATCCAGAGTCCCCTCCACATGGAGGGGGTCTAGAAAGCAGGACAGAGCCTAAATACCTACCTTGGCCAAGATCTAGAGACCACCCCTGTTGATGTCCAAAGTGCCCTCCGAACGAGGTCCACACCATCCCGGATGAGGTCTAGGGGCCGACCTAAAACGAAGTCCAGAGGCCAACCTCAGGTTGGCTCTGGAGATCGACCCTGGAGGCCAACCTTAGATGGGATCTAAAGGCCAACCTCAGAAGGGGTTTGGGAGCAATCCCGAGCGAGGTCTACAGACCAGCCCCGGACTCCCTCGAACGCAGTGGGACTCACTTGGCATGAAGGATGAAAATACCCTTAGGAGTAAGTTAGGCCCTAAGAATAGACTTGCAACTTTACTCGCCTTCTCCTCACACTCTATAAATAGAACCCCTTGTAGGTGAAGAGGAGGAGGCCATTTGTAACATTTGACACCTATATGCAATAGACTTGTTCATCCATTCGTGTATGATTTTCGTTGAGTCCCTTCGCATCATCTGTGGTCTTCGAATCTGAGTGAGATGCTTACAAATTTACTGTCCAATCTCGTATCGTCGACGGTTAGAAAAGGCATCTAATTTATACTTATACATGAGGTTAAAGTACATAAGTATCGAACTTTTATATTGTCGACCATGTGAGAACAGTTTGTTACCTTTCCTTGAGTCGATGAATAACATGCTAGATTTCATAGACTTCCTTAGTGGAGACTTCAGATTTAATGAAGGCAGCATGATCGCCGATGACCATGGCAACGGGATCATCATGGATGTGTAGGTAATGCGCCCGTAGTGGTGTTCATCTAAAGCAAACTATGCCTGGTGGCTTCTCTGGCAGCGGCGTCGCTGTCTGAGTGAGTTCGGCAATCGACACAGCGCTAAACGCCACTATGGACAATTAAAGGAAATGAGATTCACCGGAGAAAAGAACAAAAGAGTAGGATCAACAAGATCTATAAGAAAAAATTTGAATAATTTAACAAAATCTGGAGTACATCTACAGATTAATGGGTCCCCTACCTACGTAACACCGAAAAAGAGGGAAGATGGTTGACGCCTTGACGGAGGACGTGAAAAAATGAAAACCCAAGCACACTATATGGTGTTCGCGACTCCATAAATTTTCGCGGCCCCGGAGAAGAAATTTTCTGGCACATACATGAACGGAACCATCTCAAGGACTTATCACTTTTTGTTACACGACATAGTGAAATTTAACAAAGACAACTTTGAGCATATTTCTCATTGCCTGTCCGTCTAAAAGAAGCGAAGTCGTTTCTACGTCGAAAGAAAGCCCAAGTAATTTCGGTCTTGACACTACTAAGCACAGGCTACCCTACTGTGATCCACCATCCATGGGCCGATGTAGACCAGGAAACATATAAAGGAATGCTTATTTCACTATTCACGTATCCACACACCAGGAAACATATCCTGGGTTTAATCCATATGATAAACTATTCGCATATCCACACACCAGGAAACATATCCAGGTTTAGCCCATATGGCAAACATAGTTGTTGTGGCTACTAACCAAACAGTAAAGTGAGAGAGTAGTAGTGGAGATGATGGATGAACAATGCTTGCCTCTTTCCAGCGCAGCTCGTCATCGACGGAGGTGGAGTATGCCCTGGTGGGGTGCAACCCGTCGCTGGCCGACAAGCGGTGGACGGCCGAGAAGAAATAGGAAGGCCCCTGCTCCAACGTCCTGGAGCAGACCCTCGTGACGGAGGAAACGATCCAATCTCTTCTACGACACTCAAGTTTTTCTTTTTCTCTTCTTTACTTCTCGCATTACTCGGTGCACATCTGGTTACATTACTCCACCCCTTCTATACCCGGCTCTACAACTCTAACTTGAGTTTTTTTACTACGAGTACAAACCCACTCCGACACCGGTTCGATTACTACTAACTTTCGACTTCCATTACTACTGACTTTCGACTACGATTACAACTGACTTTCCGGTCTGACTTTCAACTGCGATTGCAACTCGACTTTGATCACGACCAAAACTTGAAGATTGCTTCTAAACAAGATTATTTCCAACATTCTCTCCCTAATCTTGTTTAGTGACTTCAGTCAAACTCGTATCCGACCATGACAAAAACTTGTTCATGACTTGAGTGTCGTCTCCATTGAGCAATCTCGTAGACATGGTCAAAGTCGACCTACGACCATGGCAAACATGGTCGGAGGGGCTTATGACCACGACAAAGCCCCAGCAGACGTGGTCAGAAGGCGTTCGACTACGGCAAACCTGAAGAAGACGTGGTCGGGAGGTGATACGACCACGGCAGAGGAAATTTGAGAGTGATCGGAAGATGTATGACCACAGCGAAGAAACTTGAACGTGGTCGTAAGAGCGTTCGACCATGTTGAAGAAGAGTTGAACATGGTCGTAAGGGCGTTCGACCATGTTGTGAAGACACTGAACGTGGTCAATAGAGGCTACGACCACATTGTGAAGGCTTTGACCATGGTGTGAGTGTGTAACGTCCTGGAAATTAAAATTTGTAAAATGTGAAGCCTCTGAGTTGTTTTGCAATATATTTTATTTGAGTTTGGATTTTTATGGTGTTTTCTGAAATTTGGTTGAGGTTCCAAAAAGCTAATTGACTCAAGAAAAGAACAAACATATTTAAATAATAGAGAAGTAGGATTTAGAATTCGAATATGAAAAGATGATCCAGAAAAGGAAGGGAGAAATTTGACTTAAAATATAAACTGTTATCCTTGGAAAATAATGGCATGAATAACAATAGTAGCAAGTAAATAAAATACCAACATATATATATATATATATATATATACCAAAATTCTTGCACCTACAAATTTAGTGCCAAAAATATACATAAGTATAAAATCAGGAGAGCAAGAGGGAATGTATAACACAAAAATACCATTTACACATATATACAAAAGTATACCCTAAAACAAAAGGAAAATAATAACAAAAAGGGAAAAGAAAGAGCCAGGCCGGCCACCAACCCGGCCCAGCTCCCCTCTCTCCCGCACCTCCCTCACTGCGGCCAAACGGCCCAGCCGTTTCCCGCGCGCTCCGCCGGCCCAGCTCGCTCCCTCCGCTTCCACCCTCTGCCATGCGGGCCCTCGCCCCGTCTCCGCCTCCTCTCACTGGCCAGCGGGCCCGACCCCACGCGCCTCTCTCCTTCTCCCTTCTCCTGTTTCCCGCACGCTTGGCTCTCCTCCACCGCTCGACGCCGGTCAAAAGCCGCACGACCCGACAAAGCCGCGCGACACGGCCGACGTGCGTGAAGCTGCCCAGATTCCCACTGCGTGCTTCACCGCCCGCTGTAGCCGCTACCACCGCCACCCGACCACGCCGCCTGTCCCCGACGTGCGCGCACGACGCCGCGCGTGGCTAGCTGCGCCCCGCCGTCTATATAAGCTAGACATCTCTCCATCCGCTCCTCCATAACCCAAACACTCTCCCATATCGCTCAATTGAGCTCCCCCTCGCCCAAAGCCGCCGGCACCACCCATCTTCCCTAGCTCCAGCCATCGGCCTCCCCGCCACATTTCACCTCCAAAACTCAATTCACCCCTCTCACACCCTCTCCAGAACCCCACAGTTCTAACCCCGGCTCCTCCCGCGCCTCCCGAAGACCCCACCTCACCGGCATCGGAGCCCACTCCCGAGTCGCCGTCACCGCACGCCGCCGGCCCGCCACCGTGCCCCTCTGCCTCCGCCGACTCCACCACCGGCACCCCCGTGACTCACGGGACGCGTTTTGGTGTTCACCCGCACCTCTCCGACCGCCGCTCACCGCCGGCACTGCCGCCCCAAGCTCCCATTGCCCGACCCCCACTCCAGGTTGGTTCAATTAGAAAAACGCACCCTATATGGGTAAGCAACACCCGAGTGACCGACTGGCTAGCAGCGCTAATTCTCTTCTCCTCCCCCCCCCCCCGACTCCCTCGGCCGCGCGCGTTCGAGCCCCCGTCTCCGCAGCGTTGAGGTTGAGTCTTTCTTTTAATTTTCAGACTGGGCAGTGGGTCCCACCTATCAGCGGCTATATATATTGCATTCTGTGTGTTGGCTCACTGAGCACGATGGATTTGTGCTCACACTCGCATTACCAAAATAGAAACAGGGCCACAAGATCATTATGACTATGAGGATACCCCAGCTACTGAAGGAAGAGGCAATGAAGGAGATTAGAGCATAGTCTACGTTTTCTGAACATAGACAAGTTGACCTCAGGCTTTGTGTGTACGTATATTATCTAAAGTCTAGGTAATATATAATGCACACATTACCCCCAGTCGCTTGCCTGTGGATATGGTCTTACTTTTGCCTTCGTTTCCATTGTTCTATTGTAATGAAGACATTTGGCCTAAGCGGCCCCTTTTGTAAACTGTCACCCAATGTGGTGTAATTTAAATCCTGTAATATTATTATTGTCTATGCGATGTATGATGTGATTCAGCAATGCACCTATGTGCACTATCTACTGATCCAGGGAATAGTGCAATGAAACACAGTAGATTCTGGATTGAAAAATCCGGGTCTGACAGAGTGGTCGGAAGAGGTTGAGACTGCGCCGTGATGACTTGAACGTGGTCGGAAGGGACTCCGACCATGTTGTAAGGAAGTGAACGTGGTCGAAAGGGTGTTTCAACTAGGGTGAACAGTGATCGCCAGCATCACTGCGTGATCGTAGAGAGTTGCAATCATGGTAACTCAAGCAAGGTCGAAGGAAGGGCAGCGCAGCGGCAGAGAAACACGGTCGAACGGCAGTGGGAGGTGGTCAGAAGCGGTTGTAAGCTCTCGAAACCGGTCGTAAGCAATCTTAAGCGGCCGTAAAGTCCTGGGAGCAGTCGTAAGACTTGCAACAATTGGTATTAGAGCAATTCCAACAGTGGTATCAGAGCCATGGGAGATCAATCAAAGGCCAAGGAAAGTGTGTCGCTGCAATATCCACTCCTCAGTTCGGATGATTATCCAGTCTGGGCCATGAAGATGAAGGCCAACATGCGTGCTCAGGGAGTCTAGGTGCTGTTGATCCAAAACAGAAGGACAAAGTTGTTGTTGATCGACTAGATCAGATGGCGCTGGCGGTGATCTATCAAGCTGTGCCCAATTCGATGATGCGACAATTGATCGGCAAAGAGACGACATGAGATGCCTGGACAACGCTGCAGACAATGCATGAAGGCATTGACAGAGTGAAAGAAGTTCGACTCCAAACTCTGCAGAGCAAAGTTGAAGCAATGAGGATGGGAGAGAGCCAGACAGTGGAAGAATTCTCACGGAAGTCAATGAAGTCGTAAATGAGATCAAATCTCTTGGTGACAAACTAGAAGATGAGGTGGCTGTGAAGAAATACTTGAGGATTTTGCTAGAAAGATTCATATCGGTAGTGACTACTCTCATGTATTCCCAAGATCTCACAAAGATGAAGATAGAAGAGGTAACTGGGGCTCTCAAAGCGCATGAGGAGTTACTAAAGGGGTTTCAGTCATACAAGGAGCAAGGATTTTACAACCAACAAGTGTTGCTAGCTAAGGAGGACACAAGGAACCAAGGCAAGCCGGACCAGACAGACTCATCATCTAGTGGCTTTGGCCAAAGCTCATTCTCTGGTCGTGGACAAGGGTATGGCTAGAGAGGAAGAGACTTCCAGCCTGGAAGAGGTGGAAGAGGAGGTCGTGGAGAAAGACCTGGTCGAGGTGGTGGCAACAGGTTTCAAGATAAGTCACGCATCCAATGTTTTGAGTGTGAAAAATTTGGTCATTACGCTGCCAAATGTCGAAGTCATATCCAGTGCCACAACTGCAAGAAGTTTAGACACCATGCAGCAAACTGCAGGAGCAAGAAGAAGGTCGAGGAGGCAAATCTCACTCACACCCATGAAGGTGAAGAGCCGACTTTTCTACTATCCCATTGTACAGAAGATGTGCCGACAATGGTGATGCTAAATGAAGGGAAGGTATTTCCAAACTTGATAGAGAAGGGAGAGAAGACACTGGAACAACTAGTAGAATGGTACCTAGACAATGGGGCAAGCAATCATATGACAGGTACATACTCCATGTTTCATGTGCTAGATGAAAAAATACATGGTATAGTGAAATTTGGAGATGGCTCAACTATCCAAATCAGAGGAAAGGGCACAATTTTGTTGAAGTGCAAGGACGGAGGACAAAAACCGCTGTCAGATGTATACTACATACCGAGTCTTCGCAGCAATATTGTGAGTTTGGGACAGCTAACTGAAGAAGGATGCCAAATTGAATTAAAAGGCAATTATCTAAGAGTATTCAACAGCAGTGAGCGGCTGCTAATGAAAGTGCAAAAGTCAGCAAATCGGTTGTACAAGATTCTTTTGAAGATTTGTAGACCGATTTGTGTGGAGAACGGTCTGGAGGAGCTAGATCATGGAGGACTTCATCAACGGGCAGCCAGAGGCAAGCCTGTAGTTGTAACGAGCAAGTCGTGGCAGACGGCAGAAAAGAGCATATGGTTGTAACGAGCCACAGCTCTGGAAGGGTAGCGCAGCGGCAGAGAAACATGGTCGAACGGCTGTCTGAGCGGTCAAATGGTAGCGGGAGGTGGCTATCAGAGCAATTCCAACACTCTTGGCGCTGGACACAGCAAGGGCAAGGTGGTGAGATAGAGGCGGTTGCGCTGTAGTGTCACACATGCATGCTGCCAGCGAAGTTCAGGAAGGTGGCGAAGGCGCCACGTGGTCTGATGAGGTGGCAACAGCAGGCGACGATGGTATGCGAGCGAAGCATCGGCGATGGGGGCAGGGATGGCACGGGGAATGGGTTGGGGATGGTATGCAACAGCCCAAGGGGAGGAAAGGAGGGGTAAAGGTGGCTGGGCTGGCAGACCGGCGTATGCCAAGGAACCGGGAGGAAAAAATAGTGCCCTGGGAAGGAGAAGAGGGAATGGGCTGGATTGAGCTCAAGAGGGAAAAGAAGGGCTTTAGAAAAAAAAATCTTGGATTTTTACAAGGGTGAAAGGACTTTCGGTACAAGGGAAAACACGCACAACTCAGAAGAAACCTGGGAAAACTCAAGAAAACACAACAACGACTTAGGAGCAATATAAAAAGATTTTGTGAAATTTTTCGTGTAAATTTCAAAATTTTGGGGCGTCACATGTTCCGTGTTGTCTTGCATCTCCGTAATCCCTTAGTGTGTGTGTATTGTGAGTGGGTATATGTTCTCCCTTATATTTGAAGAGTGAACAAACATATAAAGAAGAAGAAAATAAAATCAACATGTTTAAAAGAAAAATAAAATCAACATGTTTAAAAGAAACAACACCCTAGCTAAGAATTGATTATCTAGAAACAATAAGAGGTTTCGTAATGGAACAAAGAACATCGATCAAAAGGCATGGATCCAAATGTCCCTATGGGACGGGCCAGTGACCTAATAAAATAAAAGAAAAACCAAGCAAAGTAAATGCCCATTTTTCTAAATTTAAAATGTTTGATTTTTTTATTTAAGCCATTTTTTCTCCATCTCACTCCTAGTTCTACTGCTTATTTGGATGTCTTTGTGGTCATATAATACATACATAACAGTTGTATGTATAACTATAACAAAAACGAAGGGACATTGGATAAAATAACAAAGATCATGGGTTATTGTAGGATCGAGTATGGCAAGTCAGAGAATAGGTGAATGACTCCTTAAACTTTTCCCCTGGTATTAGCAACACAATACAGCAGAAAACAAAAACCAGCAAGCTTCACCAAAGCCAAGAGTCAAAGATCACAACTCGTCCGAGACTTTCAGTCTCACTAGTCTGACTACTAGCTAGAGAGCAGTCAAACCAAATCACAGGGGCAGTCTAACCACTCCACGAATAGAGGTAAAAACATCACCGCACACGATAAAAAAATGGCTAACTCTTAAACTACTAATCTAAACAAGATGAAATTTGATACAAACCCTCCCTAGAATGTTAGAAACTTATTCCAATAATTGATCGTAAAGATTATAGCCAAAATTCTGACCTTTAATCAAAGCAAGGAAGATTGCACTAAATCCGGACAAATGAGGAAAACCCTGATCTGTACTTGCTCGTGAGTCCTTGATAATCTAGATAATCTTAGATGTATTCTCATATGTCATAGCAAATTAGATTACAGCACAAAATAGAAAAGAACCGAGAGAAACCAAGAACTCCTCAAACACCTCGAGAGGGCAACAAAATCGAACAAGAACAAATTAGGGATAAGATAAACAAATTTGATCTTCTATTACCATGAAGGGATGAAAGATTATAGACTCTTCATGCCTAGAAGGACAGAATTCTCACAAGAGCACACACACAAAAGCTACCAACACAGGGAAACCTAACCTTAACTCCTCTCCTCAAGCACAAGAGATCTATTCTCTCATCACATACAAGGGCTTATATAGTGGAGACTTCTCACCTGACACCTAACCTTAACAATCATGCCACACTTAGTGGATACAACTACTTACAAATGAAAATTTTTGGCAACTCACATACAAATGGGTCTTACACTCACACACCTGCATGTTTCTACATACTCGAGTTCAATCCCTAGTATTGATATGGTGTACCTTATTTAGGGTCTATTCATATTGGCTTTTACTAATGGATTTTGGTTTTAGCTTATAAATAGTAATAAATTGTAAAGAGTTGTATGGAGAGAGAAACTCACATGCGATTTTGGCCGATATAAATGAAGTCACTACAGTGTACTACAATCGACTAGTAGACTTCGTCTTCAAAAGACACCCCGTTAAGAAGGTAGGCACTGTAGAAAAGCTATTTACTATAGAAAAATAGCTTTGAGAAGCTGTTGCAGCCTACGACCTCCCAACAGCCTTTACAACCACCTTGTAGTCTTTACGACCATGTTCTGAATCGTTACGACCGCTCTGCTGTTGGCTACGACCACGTTATGACTACTCCGACCATGCCTTCTTGCTCTGACTGCGTACTCGTAGCTTCAGCTGATGAAAACTACAACTACGTGAGTGATATGTTGCGCTCCTCATAATCGCTCCTTTGACCACGTAGTATCGCTCGATCACTGTAGTCGTAACTCGATTACGACCACACTGTGATTTACGACTACATTGAAGGCTCTATCGACTGTCGTGGTCGTAACCCATACGACCACATTTTCTGCTTCACGACCATAGTCCTAGCTCATTTATGACCACGTCTTCAGCTCTGTGATCCTGGTCATAACTCGCTTACGACCACGTCTTCTACTCCTGCGGATACCTCCCCTTGCTGTGGTCGTAAGTCATTTACGACCACGTCTACGATCACGATGAACTCGATACTCGATAATTTCCCAGAGCCAAATCGCTCTTTCTTCTCTTCTTTATTTCTTTCTCTCGTTCGATTACACAGATCGCTACGATCACCCCGATTGCTCCTTGTCCTCTCTCATTACATTGCTATACCCTTTTACACGCAAATTCTATGACTAAGAAACGGACTCGATTATGACTACGACTACGACACGAACTCAACAATCCGACTCGAACTCAAATACGACTACGACCACAACTCATACACGACTACAACCACCAACTCATACACGACCACGACCACCAAACTGAAAACAAGATTACTAACTCTAACATTCACCTCCTTATTCTTGTTTTTCCATCTTGATCGTGCCGATCTTCTCTCTTGTTTTCGCTTCTTCCTTCTACCTACATTCCCATGCGCTGTTCCTTCCTGAGTCTTGCACAATATGACGCTTGCCGCGCCTCACACATGGACTGTTCCCGTCCTTCCTTATACGTCTGCCTAGGTAGGAGCATCTGCTCCCACAGCCACCTTGGCTTCGCCGTTACCTGAGCCTCCCGCTCCTCTCTCTTAGACTAAATCTGTCCGCTTTCTTGCGTACATCTGAATTGAGGCTACACCGTCCCTAATTCCTATCTCCAATGCTTCTTGCACTCCCTTTACAAAACCACAAAAGACTGTACCAACTTGTACTCCAAGTCTTCCTCTTGGACCTTCTACACCGTTTTCACATGCCTCCCGCATGCATGATTTTATTGGAGTGACACTCACATCGCCTCCGCCAACTGCATGCACTCTGGAGCCGCTGCTCCCTTCATGCACACATGCATGTGCATGGTCACCCGAGCTACCGCCTGCATCCTTTGCACTTCGTCCATCTGTGCCTCTCTTTACACAAACATGTTTACAAGTTTTTATAGAAATCTTGTACAACTGATTTGGAGATCTCTTCACTTTCATCAACAAATCTTTGTTCTTGTCGTACACAAGAAAGAACTCATCCTGCAGTATCACCCTGCACCCTCTTTCTATCATATGCCCGAGAGTAAGTATGTTATTGTACAGACTTGGTATATAGTAAATTCATGTCAACAACTTCATATCTCCGTTCTTACATTGCAACTGTAAGATCGAGGAGGCTGACTAGAGGGGGTGAATAGGCGGTTTAAAAATTTTCTTCTAATTTAAGCTAACAATTTTAACTTTAATTATTGCCTAAATCAAGTAAGCAATGTAGCAACTAAAACAAGTTAAAATGACTCAAGTGATCACTAGCACAATATGAATTATCCTTAAAGCAAGTACAATTCTAGTCTAGATCAAAGTTTGCTACTCTAACCACACAAGCAATCAAATGATTCTAATGAAATAAATTGCTTGAATGTAAATGAAGTACAAGAGAGCAAACCACAAATGACACGATCACTTTTTACCGTGGTGTTCGGAGACTTGCCGGTCTCCCCTAGTCCACGTTAAGGTAAGCCCGAACGAATCGGACCGGCTCCACGAATTGAGCCAAATCACCTCGATCACTAGCGGTAGCTCTTTCCCTCTCCGGGTAGGCGAGCTCCAAACCCTCACAATCTTGTCGGGCCTTCTCACAACCTTCTTGAGAAGATCACCGAACTCTCCCACCAAGCCGTCTAGGTGTCGGCAAACACCAAGAGTAATGAATCACAGCGGGATTGATCACTCTCAAGTGCCAAAGGATCAATCTACGGACGAAATGCACTTGAATTCGCTCAAATCACTCAACTACCTCAATTGAATGCACAAGTGATGAAATAAGGTGTGAGAGGTTGCTCTATGCTCAAGGATGCTCAATAATGGTTCAACAACATATCCTTGTGCTGGTGGGGTCGAATTTATACCCCCACCAACCTCAAATAGCCGTTGCAATTAAAAATCCTGAAATTTCAGAGAAATCGGTAGTTCTGCAGTGTTAGGGCCGGAACTACCGGATTTCTGCAAAGTGCTCAGAACAGCTATGTCAGAGAGTCAGAAGTATCTGTTGACATTAAATGCGGTACTTCCGCCGTTGTAAGTGCAGTACTTTTGGATTTCTGGAAGTTCCGATATAGCCCCCGGAACTTCCGATCTCGACGAGTTGAAGTTTTGAAAAAGATTGCTCTCTGGAAAAAAAAAGTTCCGCTCGGGAGGCCGGAACTTCCGACCTAACGGAAGTTCTGCCCTTCATGTGGCGGTACTTTCGATTTCCGAGAGACTAAGTTTAATTCCAGTCACTCTCTGGAAAAAAAAGTTCCGCTCGGGAGGCCGGAACTTCCGGCCGATCGGAAGTTCCGCGAGTTTAACTCCGGTACTTCCGGCCGATCGGAAGTTCCGCTTTTTGAACGCAGATACTTCCGAAATTTCTGACAATGCACAGTTTTAATTCAATTTAATTTCTATGTGCATGCATGATCCTAAATTGATCCATAAGGCACATAAGCATGTGATCAAGCATTTAACCATGATCCCTCTTAATAGTACGGCATCTAACCTATAATCCGGTCTTCCAACCTTTCTCCTAAGATCGATAAAAATAAAAGAGCCCTAAACTATTTACCTTGTTGCCTTGGAACTCTTTGAATTTTGTGAAATCTTTTTGTGTGCCTCTTTCTTTGCCTTTGAGACTAATCCTTCCAAACACTCAACACACATATTAGTCCCATGATCACATAATGTCATTAATTACCAAAACCAATAATTTTGGGGCCTCATTCAGTGTCTCCATGACCGGTGCCTTTTCAACATATGAGGTGAGAAGTACTAGCGATTCATCACCTTCTTCTTTATTTTGGGTAAGGTTCACCTCTCCGTCCTTCTTGCTTCTACAATCCGAAGCATAGTGCTCGTACTTGTTATAGTTGAAACACTTTATATGGTTGTAGCATCCTGACGCGTAGTGCCTGTATTCGCCACATTTTAAGCACTTGACATGTGAATTATCACAGGACCTGTCTCCACCGTCTTGCCCAGCCTTGTCTCCATGGCCAGCTCTACCACCTCGGCCACTCTGGCCGCCTCGATCGCGCCACCTCCCGCCACGACCGTCTCTTGGATCTCCCTTTACTAGCAACTCCTACCCATTATGAGTCTGAGATCCCTACTCATTATGCGACTGAAAACACTTTCAGTAACTCCTCATGTGCCTTGAGAGAACTAGTGATATCCTCTATCCTTTTCTTGTCTAGATCAGAGGAATACATAAGTGTGGTGACAACAGGTACGTACCTTCTTCGGAAGTATGCGCAGGTACTTCTTCACCGTCACAGATTTCTCCATCTTATCGCCAAGAGAGTTAATCTGATTGTACAATAAAGTCAACTTACCGGCAAACTCGTCCACCGACTGGGTCTCTCCCATCTTCAGATTCTCAAACTCGCTCCACAAATTCTAGAGCCGCACCTCCTTGACACAATCAACTCCCGCGTGCATCGTCTGAAGCGTCTCCCATGCTTCTTGTGCCATCTCCTTGCTGATGAGCTGATGCACCATCACATCTGGCACTGCCTGGTAGATGACGGCCAAAGCCGCCTGATCCACCTTGCCATCCACCTCCTTGTCCTTCCCCTTCGGATCGATTGCACCGTAGACTCCCTAGGTGCGCATGTTTGTCTTCATCTTCATTGCCCACACCAGGTAATTTTCAGTTGTCAAGAGAGGGTACTGGAGAGAGATTAGCCCACTCTGAGCCTTCGCCTTATCGCCCATGATCTTCAACACGCTCTGATACCACTTGTTGCAGCCTACGACCTCCCAGCAGCCTTTACGACCACATTGTAGTCATTACGACCACGTTCTGAGTCATTACGACCGCTCTGCTATCGGCTATGACCACGTTGTGGCTGCTCCGATCACGCCTTCTTGCTCCGACCGCGTACTCATAAATTCAGCTGATGAATGTTACGACCACGTGGACGCTGTGTTGCTCTCCTCATAACCGCTCCTTCGACCACACAGTATCACTCGATCACCTTAGTCATAACTCGATTATGACCACGCTGTGACTTACGACTATGTTGAAGGCTTTATCAACTGCTGTGGTCGTAACCCATACGACCACATTTTCTGCTTCGCGACGGTGGTCGTAGCTCGTTTACGACCACGTCTTCAGCTTTATGACCGTGGTCATAACTCGCTTACAACCACGTCTTCTGCTCCTACGGACACCTACGATCACGATGAGCTCAATACTCGATAATTTCCCAGAGCCAAATCGCACTTTCTTCTCTTCTTTATTTGTTTCTCTCGTTCGATTACACCGATCGTTACGATCACCCCGGTCACTCCTTGTCCTCTCTTTTACATTGCTCTACCCTTTTATACCCAAATTCTATGACTAAGAAATAGACTCGATTACGACTACGACATGAACTCAACAATCCGACTCGAACTCGAATACGACTACGACCACAACTCATACATGACTACAACCACTAACTCATATACGACCATGACCACCAAACTAAAAACAAGATTACTAACTCTAACAAAAGCCAATATAATATGATCTTAATTAGAATATAAATGTGTGTGCATGTTCAATGAAAAAGCTTGTGCTCCTACTTCTTGAGGACCGGGACCTCTGCAACCCATAACATGTGTGTAGTCGGGCGTGAATGAGTCCTAAAAAAAATGTCCCCGCACCGGCCGTAACATATGTATGTTCACTTTGTTTTGGAAAATTTGCCGAATGAAAATGATTTTTTTAGCATGCATTAGCAGTGTAGTAGCGAGAAGTTTGTCGAGATCGAGCGGTCAAACCTCATTTTTGATGGAAGCCAATCAAAGAAGGTTGCACGAGTTAGGTGTTGGCAGTGTTTCACTCCAATTCTGGCTCCGTTTGCTCCGTTTTCGAAGGCTAGAATTTTGTATGAATAGCATAAGAAATAGTTCAATTTTTATAGGAGTCGTGAAATATCCTTATATTCCAAAGAAGACCTCAAAGTGCTCTGCACATTAGATTAGAAATCTGTCTTACTTTCCATGAATTCCTAGGTACGCCATTGATCCAATTTATCATATGTGTATATTTGTAGTTGGGAATGATGAAATGTTTTTCTCATCTTCTCGTGGTGCCGCTAGACCACTGGATCAACTCTCTATTCAACCCAAGAACTAGCAATTGAGATACGAAATGAGTCTACGGGTTTGTTCTTTTCCTTCGAAGCTGACGGTTTTTGGTTTTTACTATAGTACCTAACTTTCAAACGGAGTATTTTCTCAAGACGGGGTCTACAAGTTAAACAATGTACACGTTAAAAGCTCAATATCTGTACAAGCCAAAATCGCAAGTGAGTATCTCTCTCTCCGTGATATGTACCGTAAACAGTTAAAATTCAAAAATTTCAGCCAAAAGCCATAAGCCGCAGCCACATCCAAACATGCCCCATGATGGATGGAAGTATGGTTGATTTAGAGGTTAAATTTAAACACAAATCGAATAACATGAAATACAAATTTAAAATTTCTGCTCAATTTGATTGAACATGGGCATCTGTATAATTTGTACACTGCTAGATAATAATACCTAAGATTCTCGCATACAACCCATAAAATACTCAAGGAACACGGACTGGCACTAGAATAAGATAAAGAATATTTACTTAGCCACGCCGCAACACCTAGCTTTACGGAACTCGAATTTGAGTACGGGCAATACATCATTTGTGACGCTTTATATTTTGTTGATCAGATTCAATATGAAATTGGGTGAATTCGAGTATTGGTTTTCACCAAGACACGGTTTCTAGCAACAGACAAAACACGGAACGAAAGAACTAGCGAACTTTGCATTTTTGTTTTTCCTTTCGTGGCAACGCCTGCTTTGTTCGCGCGATAAATCTAGTGCCGGCAGGAAGCCCGATAGTCAAATGTTGAGAAGAGGCATTCGTTCACCGGCTGGCTGCGGCCGGCCGCAACCTGCAACCTCGTCCACAAGCGATGCCCTCGCGATTCGACGAACTTGTGCGTGTACGTATCTTCTTCGTGCGGATAAGTTTTTTGACGCGCAAAGTAGCTCGACAGTCTGAATTGAACGAGCAACCGAGTCCCTATTCCTCTTTGATTTTGACTTTTAGTTTTTTCGAAAATCGAAATAAATAAGATGATTTTTTGAAACGAATTCTTCAATTGATTTGCCGAGCTTAAAATCATATGCACCGTTCATATCGATACATTTACTCTTTATTACCATCTCAAAAAAAATATAGATAAAAATAAACCACGCAAAAGCTATCAACTCCAGACAACTCTATGTACGGCTGGCAAAAAAACTCGGACTCGTGAGCCAGCTCGGGCTCGGCTCGGGCTCGTGAAAGCTTGGCTCGGCTCGTGGATGAAACAAGCCGAGCCGAGCCAGCAAAAAAGCTCGGGGTCTAAACGAGCCGAGCTCGAGCCAGCTCGCGAGCGGCTCGGTTGGCTCGGCCCAAATAGGCCCAACTCCTTCCACCGACGGCCCGACGCCTCTCACGGCCTCAGGCCCTCAGCTTCTTTCTCCCCTGCCGAACCGTCTGCCTATGCCTCCTCAGTCCTCACCTTCCCCAGTCCCCATTGGCCCACTCACTGGGCTCTCCCTCTCGGTTTCCCTCTCTCCACTCACGCCGCACGCGCGGACGCGCCCCTCCCGACTCTTTGCCCTCGGCGGCGTCGACGCCGCGCCTCGGGTCCTCCGTCCCCGGCTCCATGCCTCCCCTAGGTGGCTCGGTCTCAGCTCCTCCGCCCCGGCTTCTCACTTCACGCCGCCGCGTCGCACCGGTGCAGCTTCCCCCTCCTGCCCTCCTTGCCTTTTGGCGCCACCTGGTGAGCCACGGCCCGGCCGCTCCCGCCTTGCCGCTCGGCGTCGCCCTGTGAGCCATGGCCAGATCCGGCCGATCTAGTGCTTTTCTCCAAATCCTACCCCGATCTACCGATTTTGGCTTGCTAATTTTGTTTGGTTTTGCCCGAGGTGTTGGGTTGGGACTTGGGAGCCAGATACATATGTGCCTTCTTAGCATAGAAATAAATTCGACATTCAGGGGACTAGTGCAGAACGGCCCGACCTAATGTGTGGACTAGGGTCATTTTCCCTTCCTTGCGAGTTCGACGTTGAAATTCTCGGATGCCTCTTTGGCCTTGACCGTCATTTCCCCTTTTTTCTCACGCTCCTTGCCGCGAGTCTTGCACTCCCTACGTATGCATGCCTCGAGATGAGTTTTCGTCTCCTAACGTATACGCTTGGTTTGCTTGTCATTGCGGCACTCCACCTCCTAGATCTCGCATGCCCTGTTGACATTCCACTCCTCATAGTCAAGAGTCTACTGGTTATATGGGTGGATCTCTAAGTCGATCCACTTGCGGTAGCCACATAACGGTTGCGAGGACTGGGGGTAGACAAGAGAGGTTGTTATTGCGCATTTTTGTAATTTTATTTTCTCATTTTGTTATTTACAGAACTTACTTTCGAATTAACATGAAAATTAAATGTAAAATTTTATTTAATTTTACTATAACTTTGTATTACTTTTGTTGCAATTTTATTCTATTCGTACAAATTTATTTCTAATTTATTTTTACGACCCGACACATTGTGTCTGGTGATTCCCTAAGCCTACTAATTCTAATATTCTTGTTTCTAATCCAACTACTGTTGTTATCACCTATAAATGCTCTCACATAAATGCTTAGTTTTTCAAGGCCTACACAACTACAACTATATATGTTCACAAAAAACAAACTACACTATAATACATATGTTCACAAAAAACAAACTACAATATTCTCTACACTATAATACACCATGCATCATATATAGAAGTTTTGCCACAAATAAACAGTGTATTAAAGATTGACATACAACAACATTCACAAAAGATGGTTTGGCTAATTACGTGCTAATCACATTGATGCAATTATAGTTGCACAGTGACAAGAATTACCTTTTCTTGAAGCTCACAAGGCGATGTACAACTTCCGTAATTGCAAAAACTGCTGATTCCAAATGAAAACAACTCAAAATTCCATGTTTACACTCCTTACTTTCCTCCCTTCACTCCCTCTCTCGCTCTGTCCTGGCTCCAACTGCAAACAACGCTCTTTCTTGCTGTGAAACTGCAATGACCTCCGAACCAATTTATTGCCGAGACTCATCGAACATAGCAAACACCAAGGGGGGCATATGCAGCTGCTGCCGGCGCGTATGCGAGCGGTATGAAAAAAGCGCAAGCGGTCGCTGCTTTCGGCCGGCCGACGGGACACTCCTTGGTCGTAAGTCTGTCTATAATCACATAGTCATATGTCCTACTGCAACTATTCCTTGGTCGCAAGTCCCTCTACGACCACATAGTCATAAGTCCTACTGCGACTGCTCCTTGGTCGTAAGTCCCTCTACGACCACATAGTCGTAAGTCCTACTGCGACGGCTCATTGGTCATAATTAAGTCTATTTATGACCATATAGTCGTAAGTCTTACTGTGACTACTCCTTAGTCGTAAGTTTGTCTATGACCACATAGTCGTAAGTTGTATTGTGACTACTCCTTGGTTGTAAGTTTATCTATGATCACATAGTCGTAAGTCTTACTACGACTACTCATTGGTCGTAAGTCTCTCTACAACCACATAGTCTTAAATCTTACTGCGATTACTCCTTGGTCGTAAGTCTCTCTACGACCACATAGTCTTAAGTCTTACTGTGACTACCCTTTGGTCGTAAGTCTTTCTACAACCATGCACTCGTAAGATGTCCTACGACCTAGTCATAGACTTTTCTATGAACAACCTATCTAGTGCCTCGTATAGTCGCTTGACAAGATGGTTAGAATGTGTGCTCATCTCTAATAACCGCACACGATCTCCCTCTAACAACAATCGTTGTATGGTGAACCGCCTACACGTCTCTCTGACAATAACTTCCATTAGGTGCTTATCTCCTGAACCGATGAGACGTCTTTTGGCGTAAGACAACTGCTGTCATTTGGTCAACTATATAAAGGATTGCATTGGAGAAGAGAAGGGAGAGGCAGATCCAAGCAAGAGATAGTGCAATGCATTTCTCATTACACACTTTATAATTTTTCTCTCTGAGTAATAGCAACACAAGACGTAGGATTATTATTCTTCCAGGAGAAGGCCCGAACCTGTATAAAAATTCTCGTGTTTTCTTTCTGCATTACTAGATCTTAGTGATAAGTGTTTTCCTTGAATCCAAACAAATTATACGTAAGATCGGTATTAAAACACCGACACATTCCTATACTGACTTTTGGCTTTTAGTTATATGGGAGGCTTAGGCTTTTTCTAAAAACTTCGTAGAAAAACCACCTCTTTGTTTGTGCTTAGGTTTTCTAGCTTTTAAACCAAATAAAAAACTTAAACAAATAGAGCCATAGTCGTCTGTATGCATATTTTCATGATCTCTTTAGCCACAACCCCTTGCAAAAGCATAGTATAGGTCTACTCAGCTTCATCTTACTCTTTGCCACACTACCATTGGTCAGAAAATCACCATTGCCTAGAGAAACTAGGTCGGAGGGCGCATGAGCACGTAGGCGTGATCCAAGTACCTAAAATTTCAACTTAGGGAAAACATGCAGCTAATTAATTAAAAAACCCTATTTTATAAATGGAAATCATTTTATAAGACCAACAAGAGATATCCAGCCAGAGATACCTCGCCACCACCAGAATCTTCACTCTACCCCACAATTCTCATTGGACGTTTCTGCTAATGTCTTTGGATGTTTGGATATTAGAGGTGTTCTTTTATATGGTGGCTTATGAATTTTAGTTATACCTTTGAGCTTGATCTTACTCTTTGCCGCACTACCGTTGGTCACAAAATCACCATTGCCTAGAGAAACTAGGTCGGAGGGCACATGACATGAGCATGTAGGCGTCATCCAAGTACCTAAAATTTCAAGTTCGGGTTTTGCAGCTAATTAATTCGAAAAACCTATTTTCTAAATGGAAATCATTTTATAAGACCGAGAAGAGATATCCAACCAGAGATACCTCGCCACCACCAGAATCTTCACTCCACCCCCCCAATTTTCACTGGACGTTTCTGCCCATGTCTTTGGATGTTTGGATATTGGAGCTTTTCTTTTATGCCGTGCCGTGGCTTATAGATTCTAATTATAGGGTCTGTTTTTTAGCTGAGACTTATGTCTTTTGGCTGTGATTTGTAATTTTTGTGCTGTTTGTACGAGAGATTACAGAGTAACAGAAACTCACGTGAGGTTTTTACTGATATAAATAAAGACGGTACAGTATGTACTACAATTAACTAGTATAATCCATCTTGAAAAGATACTCATTTTAAAAGATATTCACTGTACAAAAGTCAAAAGCAGAAGTTAAAAGTTGTAAAAGAGCCAGCCATAACTTATTAGTTCAATAAAGAGTAATTATTTAAAGAAATCACAGAAAAAATCAACTGAAAAAGAAAAAAAAGGTAGGGCCATCGGCTTGTCTCGCTTCACTGGCCCACCCGGCCGAGACAGGTGGCAAAGAGTTATGGTCCGAATTCCACACGCTCGCCGCCTCCACAATAATTTCCGCGGTCGAAAATACCCCGAGTGGGCACGCGAGAATCTCAGGCGAGCACACAGTCAATCCGGAGACGGCTCACGTCCGCAGGATGGCGCGGCCGCGCGAGATCCACAGGCGCGGCGCGGCCGTGGCCTCTGAGAAATCACCAGCCGCGGCGGATAAAAAACACGCGAGCGGCAGCGAGAAATAACGCGAAACGAGCGTCAGCGAGCGCGCGTGTGTGGTGGTGGGAAGTTTGGTTGGAGCACACGAGTGCGCGGCGATGGCGGCGACCGTGGCCTCCCCCTCCCCCGCCTCCAGGCGGCTCCCCAGCCACCCCCTCTCGGCCTCCACCGCCGCCCCGTCTTTCCTCCGCCTGACGAGATCCTCCAGGCGCCTCCGCCGCGCCCTGCGCGTCTCGGCCGCGGCGGAGGAGGCCGACGTGCTGCCGGGCCCGGGGGGCGAGGTGGAGATGGCGGCGGCTGGCCGGCTGGAGGAGCAGCCGGAGGGCCCGCTCGGAGGCAGCCAGCTCGACATCGGCGGGCTCGCCTTCCAGGGCGACATGGGAGGCGGCTTCGCCAGCGGCGGCAGTGGCGGGGCTGGGGCCGGCGGCGGCAGCGGCAACGGCAAGAAGATGCTGGACCGCGGCATCAACACGGCCATCGTGCTCGGCGCCAGCACATACGCCCTCACCAAGCTCCTCACCGTCGACCACGACTACTGGCATGTACGGGCCTTCTTGATTTCCAACAAATTGTTTGTTCTAATAGGTGGTCTTGATCTCGATTGGATTAGAAATTAACCTTGTTTTGGGGTTGTTCTTGATTGGATTCGGTTCAGGGGTGGACAATCTTTGAGATCCTGAGGTACATGCCGGAGCACAACTGGTCGGCGTACGAGGATGCCCTCAAGACCAACCCGGTTCTTGCCAAGATGATGATTAGTGGCGTCGTCTACTC
Source organism: Dendrocalamus latiflorus (assembly GCA_017311315.1). Lineage (NCBI taxonomy): Eukaryota > Viridiplantae > Streptophyta > Magnoliopsida > Poales > Poaceae > Dendrocalamus > Dendrocalamus latiflorus. The sequence continues at coordinate 7,201,223 of CM029622.1, read as the reverse complement.
TCTCGGCGACTGGATCGCGCAGGTGCGTATCCAATTCCATTTGCATGGCCGTTCTTAGTTTTCTATAACTTTTTCTGCTGTTGCAATAACTAATTCTGCTGCTGCTTATGTTTGCAGTGCTATGAAGGGAAGCCAATCTTTGAGTTTGACCGTGCTCGGATGTTCCGGTCCGGCCTCGTTGGGTTCACGCTTCACGGATCCCTTTCACATTACTACTACCATTTTTGTGAGGTAGCCATTGTTGCCTCAAGGATTTGTAAAGATTTGTATTTTGTTGATATGGTGAATGATACGAATGCATCAATTTTCTTGCCTCAGGCACTGTTCCCGTTCAAGGATTGGTGGGTTGTTCCGGCGAAGGTTGCGTTCGATCAGACGGCCTGGTCTGCGATGTGGAATAGCATCTACTTTGTGGTCTTGGGTTTCCTTCGTTGGGAATCACCTTCCACTATTTTCAGCGAGCTCAAGTCCACGTTCTGGCCCATGCTTACTGTAAGCCTCAATCATCTCTTAAATTGTGAATTATGTTTCTATGAATTCCTTGCTTCTGGAATATTCATACCTATATTTTCTCCAAGCTTTAGGTAAAAAAATGAACTTGATGAGTTTTCACGGACTAGTATTCACTTAACAGAATAATCCATAGATATAACGCACTTTAATTTAATCAGGGTTCACTTACAGCAAAACGATAAGTATACAATTCAGTCAAATTGACAAACTCTGCTGCAAAAGTAACTCAAATATGTTGCTTAATTTTCATTGTTGTAATAACTCTAGGTGGTAGCCCATTCCTCAATTCTATACTAGTGAAAATGCTTGTGGATCATGTTCTAGTCAGTTAGATGTATATTATTGTATGCACAATTTATTTGTCTTGTTTTCCGTTCTGACAAAGCTGAAAATGTTGGTTTAAATTTAATTGCAGGCTGGATGGAAACTGTGGCCATTTGCACACTTAGTTACATACGGTGTAATTCCTATTGAACAAAGACTTCTCTGGGTCGACTGTGTGGAGCTAATCTGGGTCACCATACTGTCAACGTAAGTCTGATTATGTCGTCTTATTTTAAATTTCACTGAATTACTCCTGCCTAACTACGTCCTGAACCAAAGGATACTAATTTTTCTTTTCCATGTTCGCTAGTTACTCAAACGAGAAATCTGAAGCAAGGAATTCAGAGGGTCCCTCCACATCAACAGCTTCAAAGGTATGTTGCATTTCATCTCAAGCAAATATTAAGAATCAGTTAAGCTTTGTCATCTGTGTCATCACTAACACCCAAAATTCTATGCCTTCTTTTCAGGACAACTCCAGATAGCACTAGACTTACCCAGGGAAGCTGCTTCACTTTCATCGTTTTGGGGTTGTGTAATTGTACAATTAGTTGCTGCAGCTCTGCAGGTGTAACCATCTTCTTGCTTTTATAGATACATGAAACGTAAATTGTGCAGCAATTGCCAAACAAAATAAAAAAGAAAATGTTCTTGAGCGAGATCAACTGCTGATGAAATTCGTGCTGTTCAAGCCTGTAGCAGCGATGGTTTTGAAACCTCTTTTACTGGTAGCCTGGTACTCATGGGATTCTTTTGCTGTTTATCGGTGCAATCAGTCAGATGCTCGATGGAACTGCGCAACAAAGCACGAAGCAAAAACCAACAGGGTTTCACCATTGGCAGTTCTGGCTGGTTACATGGCATTCTATGGAAATATGCCTGCACATCAGATGGTCGATGGAACTATGAAAGCATGAAGCAAGAACAACAGCGTTTCAAACATTGGCAGTTTTGGCTGGTTACATGGCATTCTATGGAAGTATGTTTGCACACAGGAAGCGAGATGAGCATCACAGTAGAACAAAAGTCTTGCACCAATGTTTCCCATACCAAAACAAAACGTTTTCTTTACAAAGTGGTGCTTACAACTGTAGAAGTAAAAAAAAACTGTCGTATAAGCAGCTGTACCACACTTCTGAGATGTATGCCCATACTTTACAGATGTGCAATTCAATAGATGTACGTTCCAAATCATGAAACCTACCAGATTTCATGAAGCTGACTGTTCACAAGCACAGTTTGGAAAGCACAGATTAAACTGCACATTTCTAAAGTACACGCAAGAACCCCACAAAAACTTGGATAGGTATAACCACAGGCTAGTCACAGACTGACTTATCCAACGTGGAAGTAACTATCAAACGTCAAAGTGGCTATACTGATCATTTGCCACTGCTACATGCGTCATGGTACTACAGCCTTCAGATCATTGAGCACAGACTGTGCTGCCAACTTCTTTGCCACAGACTTATTGGAACCTGTTCGAGTTGCGGAGTATATAGTCCCTTCGTTCTGCACCTCTGCAACCACCGACGATATTCCATCCTCATGAGTTTCTGTGTAAGAACACCTACCGTAAGACATGCGATCACATAATTCCTGCAGCTCTTTCACTGGGTCACGCTGAACAGTCTCTGGGGTAGCAAGAGGTTCCAATAGCCGTTTCATGCTTCTCCACACAACAACTTTGTCATACTGGCTGTCAAGATAAATTGCACCAGCTATTGATTCGATCACATCCCCAAGGACCTGTTTCGTTTGCAAATAAGTAATAAGTCCAACTTAAGCTATGCAATTGAAAAGATTCCTGGAGTGGATACAATATAGGATGTTACGAAAATATAGGAATATTGCTCCAGTTTAGAAAGCCTGACGAGTGAGCCAGCCAACTCTCATGATTAATCAACAGTTGTTCCATGTTACCCTGCACTTTAATGTATCACTTATCCTGAATTTAGCTATCATCTTTAAAAGTGTAGAAAAATAGACGTATACCAAGGTTCAACTTCCAGAACCAGCTCGTTACCATCACCTATCGGTCATACCGGTCCTAACCAGTATGATACCAACAAAACCCAGTGGTGTCACGCCTGGATCTCAGATTGTAGTTGTGGGTTGCAGGAATCCGAGAACTGGAGGACGTGGGAAGGGCCGTGGTGAAGTCACGGCGGTCGGACCGGCAGGAGGCGGTCGGACCGGACGGAAAGAAGAAGTCAGGCCGGAAGAGAAGCGGCGGTTGGACCGGGGAAACTAGGGTTTCCTACGGTCTGACCGGAAATAGAAGAACAGACCAGAGGTAAGCTCTTGTCTGCTTTATTCAAGTATCTCTACCCCTTTATATATAGAGGAGAGGTCATCCGGCTAAGCCGGGGATTACATTAGACTCCTAATCCGAGTACAACTCATATCCTAACCCGACTGCAATACCAATACCGACTCCAAACGAAATACAACTCTAACCTGACTATCCTGTGGACTCAGCCCTCGCTGGCGGCTGCACACCAGTAGTTCTTCGCCCATAGACTTGACCGAATCGTCCAGCCCTGACAAGTGGGAACTGGCCGGTTCTTGCTGCCTGTTACCAGTTTTTCTAATGGATACTGGTAGCAACAAGCTAGCCGTGGTGACATTTTGTTTTATTCTAATTTTTTATTGATTTAGGTAGCAACCATACGTATATGCTGTTTGGTGCTGGAAATTCTAAGAAATTCTGAAAAAATTTGAGAGGCCTGTAATTTGGCTGGCTACCGGCTACCAGCTGAAGTCCGGTAATTTTTTAATATCCAGCTTTTGCATCCATGGTATGGCTGTATAGATGTTTTCAGGGGTTTTTTAAAAGAATACAGACAAACACAAACCAAGGAATGCACTCAACATAGCCACCTAGAAGGCTTAAACAGTAGAAGACACACCTTGGGTAGACCAATGCCAGCTTCCCAACCATGTGATGGACCTGTAAATGACTGCCCAAAATTCTCAAGGTAGTAAGTCATCTTTCTGTGCAGTTCTGATGACGAATGAAGAATATGCTTGTTTAATCCTGCTTTAACAGCTGCATGTGCATAGCAATTGTTGTTCACAGAAGCAGATCTAAGATCTGTCAACAATGCTGGAGTACATTCAGGGTATTGATTGTAGTAATATAGAGTGAAGAGATGGTCCAATACAGCATCTCCGAGAAACTCAAGCCTCTGCACAGGGGCACAAACTAGTAAGTACATTGCTCAACAAAATCGCCCAACTGTTTACTGCAGCTTGATATAAACTTCAATTCAGTTGAGTCATATGCTTCACATTGCTACATTTGAATTCACATACCAATAGATCACCAAACATATAAGGGGAAATTTTCTATTATATCTCACTAGTCACTACAAAATGTGTAACATACAGATGAACTAAAATACCCTTGTGAGGTGTTGTCATTAAAGACAACAAGGGTTTCTCATTCTTTCAACAGAGAAGTGTAATCCGGGTTAAAAAAACCAGCGAAAACTGGCCGGATCCAGTTTTGCACCCCGGTGTTGGTTTATCCTGTTCACCACCCTAAAGGCATAAACAGCTAAACCCTATTTGAATACATCTTCCATACAAAAATGCATAAAGGGCTTATAATTGCATCTAGTTTATATCCCAGACTTCAAATATGCAAAATAAAATATTTCAATTTTTTTTAAAAAAAAGTTGGAAAAACCGATTTTTGCTAAGAAACCGGAACCGGGAACCCTCTGCTTTGGGCCTCATTCCAGTTTCTTAAACCCTGATTGCAATACAGCAACAAATGGGGAAAAAAGGCACATTCCAGTTTCTTAAACCCTGGTTGCAATGCAGCAACAAATGGGGAAAAAAATGAAAACCCTGTATGGTGTTATGGCCGGTAACCAGTCGAGAAACAGCTGATCGGTGGGCATCAACCTCTACACAAAAATGTTTTGAATTGCTTCTAGTTTATACCCCAACCCCAAATCTACATAATAAGAAAATGCAAAATTTTAAAAACAAAAAACGGCCTGTTCTTTTACCAGTTTACACCAAGCCTGTTCTGATATCTTTACCTAAAACCGAAAACTGAAATCCTGGTGGTTATGTCACTTCATAAAAATGATACTATGTGAACTAAGGTGCTACTGCATAGTGTTTATGCTGTTGTGAACAAAAATAAGGACACTTTAGTCGTTTGAAAGAGAACAGTGCATAGGTAAAACTTGAACTAATAGGTACAACACAATCCAATCTAAACCATGCAATCTGAGCTAAACAATCTTATCCGAAACAACTAATCTTATCTCAAGCCATACTTCAACTAATCTACAAACCATACCTATACTACTGTTTATGTGGTAGCTACGCATGCTACCAGGGCTGGAACCACATTCAGTGTTCAAGTAGGCGATAGGCGCTAGGCGGGCGGCGAGGTGGGGCCTAGGGAGCCTAGGCGGGGTCTAGGCGGCCAAATTAAAAATAAGGATAATAGGCAGATGATAAGTATATATTTGCTATATATATGAGATCTAACGTCTCAGATCAAGTCATCAAATCTTATAACTAATGTTTAAAACAATTAGTCAAACTTTAGACCGTTTGATCAAAATCCAACGGTCCAGATCAATCCTTCCGCGCAGACCGCGCCTCCCCGCATAACCCTAACCCTAAATCCCCCGCCGCCTCCCCGCTGACTCCGCATCACTCCGCATATTCTCGGTCGCGCCCGCCTCTCCCGCAAATCGCCGCCGCCTCCCCCGTAGATCCCGCCGCCCGCCTCCCCATCTCTCCCCCGCAGATCGCCGCCGCCCGCCTCCCCCATCTCTCCGGATCTGGCGCGGGGAGTCCGGATCCGACGGCGGCGGCGGGATCTGGCGCGGGAAGTCCGGAATTCGGCGAGTCAACGGCGGCGGCGACGGCCTTGTGTGCGGTAACACTTTTCCCCATCCCCCCCGCTCCCTCCGCGCCGCCCCATCCGCCATGCCTAGGCCGCCTCTCCCCGCCTTTAACCGCCTTCTTCCCGCCTTGAACCGCCACGCCGCCTCACCGCCCAGCCACCCGACTAGAGGCCAAGGCCAGGCGACACCCTGCCGCCCAGCGCCTAGGCGGCCGACCAGGCCTCCTTCTTGAACACTGACCACATTGGCCATGCCACGGGCTAGGCCAGCTCTTCTTGGGCTTAGCCATTTGTACTACTAGAGACAAAATACGATAGCAACATATATACACTAACACCTCAAACACATGGTGGATCTGAACTACTGAGTTTGGAGAGATGAAAGACATGTTGAGTCTACAAGCTGTAGTTCCAAGGGCACATACTGTAGGGAGATAACTTGCCGTTTGGTGTTTGGTTAGTCTGCAAGTATCCACACCAATATGTTTGGTGAACCTGTGCAATGCTCATCGCACATGTGCTGTCCGACGTCAAGGTAGTGGGACCCAGAACTATAACACAAAAATCAGCAAGCAACCACCGTAGCCAAGTAACCATAACAGTCACTGATGCCATCGCTCTCAACTCAGCCTCGGCGCTCAAGCGGGATACTGCAGTCTGCTTCTTAGTCTTCTAGATAATAAGGGAGGAACCAAGGAAGGCACAGTAGGCTGAAAGAGACTTATGATCAGCAAGATCACTACCTGGTTGCATCAGAGTATGCCTGACGCGACGAAAGAATAGACGATGAGAGATAGTTCCACGCAAATAGCAAAGAACCTGAAGGAGATGACTATAGTGGATCTGAGGGGGCACAAAAAAACTGATTCAAGATGTGAAAAACATGGGAGATGTCAGGATGAGTGATGCTAAGGTAAACAACACTCCCAACAAGGTGGCAGTACCGAGTGGGATCTGGAAGGGGATCATCTTCAGTGGCACAAAGCTGAAGATGAAGCTCCATGGGAGTCTCGGCAGTGCAACTGTCAGTGAGACGAGTGATCCAGGAGGTCTTGAAACTTCTGTTGGTTGAGGTAGTAGCCATCTGACGTATGATACCATGTTATGAATATTGTGTGTATTGATATGAGACCCAAAGGACCATATATATAGGAGAGTACAAGGGGATATGCCATATAGAGATAAGGCATATATGGAATAGAATACAAACTCTATCTCTAACACCCTTATCTCTAATACCCTTAACAGAAGTGACCTCAATCCCAAAGTAGTGAAGAGGGCCCAGATTAGACATCATGAACTGCTCACTGAAATGCTTCTTCACAAAACCAATATAATGGGGGTCATCACCAATGATGATCATGTCATCAACAGAGAGAAAAAAGCGTCTGACCTCAAGGAGAGGTGTGAACAAACAAAGCAGGGTCATGAGCAATGTCAGAGACACCAATTACACTGATGACAAATGTGAAACGCTCAAATCAGGCACGAGGGGTATGTTTGAGACCATAGAGAACACGACGAAGACAACAGACATGCCCATTGGGAGCAAAATACCCAAGGGATAACTGCATTAGACCTCATTCAGACTACCATTAAGAAAAACATTCTTGACATCCAATTGAGAAATAGACCATTGGCGAACAGAAGCAACAGCAATAAGGGTGCAACCAGTAGTTATATGAGTCAGTGGCGGACCCAGAAATTTCATAATGGGTATTCGAAGTTACAAAAATATTGTTCAATAGAAACCATAAAGGTCCACAATAGCGAAAATTAAAGTACAATTGTTCATACTAGAAACAACATCTCAAATAATATAAAGAAATTACAAAATAATTAAAAATAAAAAATTAACGCGACGATGTTTAATGCCTTGGAAGCGAGATATAATATCATCATCCTTTGATAGATAAGTCTTTGTGTTGTCTGCACATGGTGTACATGGTGCTTTTGTTTTTTGCTTTAGCATCTAGGACTTGCTTTTGCTTTAGCATCTAGGACTTGCTTTTGCTTTAGCATCTTAGACTAGCTTTAGGACAGCATCTTGAACTAGTCTAGGATAGCATCTTGGCATATGTTTGGCCGACTAGCAGCCTATAAATATGTATCTCAACCCCTCAGGTTGGTATGGCATTGTGTGAGAAATAAACAAGAGAAAATTGCCCCATCCCCAAGTGTCATCCTCTCGATGAGAGTAAGGATCTTGCTATCACCAACAGCAAGACTCCAGCGAGTAACAAGTGGTATCAGAGCCATACTATCCTGTAGCCTGAGCATCTCCTGCTCATCTCCTTCTCCGGCCTCGCAGCAGCCCCAGCCGGTAGCAGCAGCAGCTCCGGCTGTCCCCGCTCACTCCTCTCCGGAGACGGGCAGCAGCTCGTCAGAAGCAGCCCTCTCTCCACGCAACACCCCCCCAGTAGTGCGCCATGTCCGCAGGGCAGTCTCAGCGCTCGGTCGCCTCGAGCACGCGGCGTCAGCAGACGGCCGAGCTCGCCGCGGCAGAGCAGCGCAAGCGAGCGGCGGCGGAGACCGCTGCGGCGGCGGAAAGGGCGTCAAGGCTGGCAGCGGCAGAGCTGGCAGCAGCCAGAGCGGAGGTGGAAGCGGCGGCGGCAGAAGCAGCGCGTGCGGCAGCAGCGGAGGTCAAGGTTCTGCGCGGCAGCAACAGCAGCTCCATCTCTGCTGATGACAGCGCCGACGCGGATCTTGAGCCGCTGGAGAGGGAGGCAGCGCGAGGGCGAGCGGCGCAGTGGGCAGCCGCGCACGCCCACGAGCGCGGCGGCAGCCCAGACAGGCGCGCACGCGCCGGTGACGCTCCTGGAGGAGGCGCGTACGGCGGCGGCGTACGGGTCGACGGAGAGCGCGGCCCTCACAGGCGACGCGGCTCTCTCTCCCCGGTTCGGTACCGTGGTCACCATGAGTACCAGGCTGTCGTCAGGGACGTCGGCCCCGGCGGCGGGTGGCCTACCCTCACCAAGACCAACTACGTCGAGTGGGCTGCGGTGATGAGGGTAAAGCTCCAGGTGCGGCATATGTGGGATGCAGTCCGATACGGCGACGTCGACTACGACCAGGATCGACGGGCGCTGGATGCTCTCATCGCTGCAGTCCCGCCCGAGATGCAGTTCTCGCTTACCAACAAGCGGACTGTCAAAGAGGCTTGGGACGCCATCGCTGCAGCACGCATCGGCAGCGACCGCGCCCGCAAGTCTACACTGCAGGCACTACGCACGGAGTGGGAGAACCTGGCCTTCAAGCCAGGTGAGGACGTTGATGACTTTGCTCTCCGTCTCAACACTCTGTTGCAGAAGTTGGTGCAGTTCGGTGACGACACCTACGGCGAAGAGAGAGCTGTGGAGAAGCTCTTCCGCTGCGTCCCCGAGAAGTACAAGCAGATGGCTCGCTCGATCGAGTCTCTGCTGGACCTCTCCACGATGACGATCGAGGAGGCGTTGGGTCGCCTCAAGATCGTTGACAGCGATGAGCCACAGCGCCTCTCGGGACCCGTCACCATTGGCGGGAAGCTCCTCACTCGGGAGCAGTGGGCTGCCGGCCAAGGTGACAGGAAGAAGGGGGAGCCTTCTTCCACGACAGGCGGCCACAAGCATGGCAAGCGCGGCAAGCCGCGCAAAGACGCCCAGGCAGGGGCGCGAGGACGTGCCGAGGGTGATGACCGTGGAGGCGCCCAGGGCGGCGCTGCTGGCAAGCAAAAGCCGGCACGAGACGACTCTTGCCACAACTGCGGCAAGCTTGGTCATTGGGTCAGGGATTGTCGACAGCCACGACGCGGCTAGGCCCACGTCGCGCAGGCAGAGGAGGAGCAGCCGGCTCTGTTCATTGCTCATGCGAGCATCGAACTACCTCCAGCGGCACCGGCCGCAGTGGCTCTCCTCCACCTTGACGAGCCAAAAGCACACGCCCTCCTCGGCTACGGCTCCGGCAACGACAAGACTGACAGGTGGTGCCTCGACACCGGCGCCACCCATCACATGACCGGTCGACGGGAGTTCTTCGCCGAGTTTGACTCTAGCGTCCGAGGCTCCGTCAAGTTTGGGGACGCCTCCGGCGTGGAAATCAAGGGCGTCGGCTCCGTCATCTTCACCACCGTGTCTGGTGAGCACAGGCTGCTCACCGACGTCTACTACATCCCCGATCTGCGGAACTCCATCATCAGCTTGGGACAGCTGGATGAGAACGGCTCGCGTGTCGAGATCGAGCACGGGGTGCTGCAGATTTGGGATCTTCGCCGTCGCCTTCTTGCCAAGGTAACCAGAGGCGCAAATCGACTCTACATTCTTCACATGCAGGTGGCACAACCCCTCTGTCTCGCTGCTCGTCGGGACGATGAGGCGTGGCAGTGGCACGAGCGCTTTGGGCACCTTCACTTCGAGGCCCTGAAGCGGCTCAGTGCCACGGAAATGGTGCGAGGCCTGCCGTGCCTTGACCATGTGGAGCAGTTCTGCGACGTCTGCGTGATGACAAAGCAGAGGCGACTCCCCTTTCCCCAGCAGGCGAGTTTCCGAGCCAAGGAGAGGCTCGAGCTCGTGCACGGGGACTTGTGTGGCCCGGTGACACCGGCCACACCGGGAGGACGACGCTACTTCCTGCTGCTCGTCGACGACCTCTCCCGCTACATGTGGGTGATGGTCCTCGGCAGCAAGGGAGAGGCTGCGGACGCCATCAGGCGCACGCAGGCTGCTGCGGAGGCGGAGTGCGGCCGCAAGCTGCGTGTGCTGCGCACAGACAACGGCGGCGAATTCACGGCGGCTGAATTCGCGTCGTACTGCGCTGATGAGGGCATTCAGCGCCACTACTCCGCGCCGTATAGCCCGCAGCAGAACGGCGTCGTCGAGCGGCGCAACCAGACGGTTGTGGGGATGGCTCGGGCCCTCCTCAAGCAGAGGGGGATGCCGGCTGTCTTCTGGGGAGAGGCGGTGGTGACGGCCGTCTACATCCTCAACCGCTCGCCTACCAAGGCGCTCGACGGCAGGACGCCGTACGAGGCTTGGCATGGGCGCAAGCCGGCGGTCTCCCACTTGCGGGTCTTCGGCTCCCTCGCGTTCGCCAAGGAGCTTGGCCACATCGGCAAGCTCGACGACAGGAGCACTCCGGGAGTGTTCATCGGCTACGCGGAGGGCTCGAAGGCCTACCGCATCCTCGACCCTGTCACACAGCGCGTCCGCATCTCGCGTGACGCTGTGTTCGACGAAGGGCGAGGCTGGACGTGGGACAAGGCGGTGGACGACGGTTCGACTTCGACTCTCAGGGACTTTGTTGTCGACTACGTCCACTTCGAGAGAGCCGGGGGAGCTAGCAGCTCGTCTTCACCGAGCTCATCCACCTCGACACCTTGCTCGCCACCAGCTCCGGCGAGTGCTCCACCACCTTCGGCACCGGCTACGCCCCACTCTTCACCACCGGCTCACCACTCCTGCACCGGCGGCCACACCACCGGGATCGGCCCCAACAGTTCCGGTCCACGACGAGCAGCGCATGGTGGAGTTCGCTACTCCGCTGTCCCACGACGAGGACCGCGTCGACGCCTACCACGACGACGAGCCTCTGCGCTATCGTACCATGGACAACATCCTCGGCGAGCTGCCCGTCCCTGGACTGGCGCAGCGCGACTGCGAGGCGGAGCTGCACTTGGCATGCGACGACGGCGAGCCCCGCTCCTTCGCTGAGGCGGAGGGAGACGCGGCGTGGCGTGTCGCGATGAAGCAGGAGATGGACGCCGTCGAGCGGAACCGGACGTGGGAGCTGGCAGATCTTCCTGCCGGTCACCGCGCGATCACCCTTAAGTGGGTGTTCAAGCTGAAGCGGGATGAAGCCGGCGCCATCGTCAAGCACAAGGCTCGCTTGGTGGCACGAGGCTTCGTGCAGCAGGAGGGGCTCGACTTCGATGACGCCTTCGCACCCGTCGCACGGATGGAGTCCGTGCGACTCCTTGCGCTAGCTGCCCAGGAAGGCTGGCGTGTTCATCACATGGATGTCAAGTCGGCATTTCTTAACGGCGACTTGAAGGAGGAGGTCTACGTGCATCAGCCGCCGGGATTTGCGATCCCCGGCAAGGAGGGCAAGGTGCTCCGCCTGCGCAAGGCCCTCTATGGCTTGCGACAGGCACCGAGGGCGTGGAACGCCAAGTTGGACTCCACGCTGAAAGGGATGGGCTTCGAGCAAAGTCCGCACGAGGCGGCCATCTACCGGCGGGGCAGTGGAGAAAATGCCCTGCTGGTGGGTGTCTACGTCGATGACTTGGTGATCACCGGCACCAAGGATGCGGAGGTGGCGGCATTCAAGGAAGAGATGAAGGCCACCTTCCAGATGAGTGACCTGGGGCCCCTCTCCTTCTACCTAGGGATCGAGGTGCACCAGGATGATTCCGGGATCACGCTTCGACAGACCGCCTACGCCAAGCGCGTCGTTGAGCTAGCTGGGCTCACCGACTGCAACCCAGCTCTCACTCCGATGGAGGAGAGGCTGAAGCTGAGCCGTGACAGCACGACGGAGGAGGTGGACGCTACGCAGTACCGGCGTCTTGTGGGGAGCCTTCGCTACCTCGCCCACACCCGACCGGACTTGGCATTCTCCGTCGGCTACGTTAGTCGGTTCATGCAACGACCGACGACGGAGCATCAGCAGGCTGTGAAGAGGATCATCCGCTACGTTGCGGGGACCCTTGACCACGGCCTCCATTACCCGAGGTGTCCTGGCGCGGCCCACTTCGTCGGGTACAGCGACAGTGACCACGCGGGCTACATCGACACCAGCAAGAGCACAAGCGGGATTCTCTTCTTCCTCGGCAAGTGCCTCGTTCACTGGCAGTCAGTCAAGCAGCAGGTGGTGGCCCTGTCCAGCTGTGAGGCCGAGTACATAGCGGCTTCCACCGCTTCGACTCAGGCACTCTGGCTCGCTCGACTGCTTGGTGATCTCCTCGGCAGGGACACTGAAGCAGTGGAGCTCAGGGTGGACAGCAAGTCCGCTCTAGCCCTGGCAAAGAACTCCGTTTTCCATGAACGGAGCAAGCACATCCGGGTGAAGTACCATTTCATCCGAGACTGCTTGGATGAAGGAAGCATCAAGGCAAGCTACATCAACACCACGGATCAGCTTGCGGATCTGCTCACCAAGCATCTTGGAAGGATCAAGTTCCTTGAGCTCTGCTCCAAGATCAGGATGGTTCAACTCTCCCACAAGACGACGCACAAGATTTAGGGGGAGAATGATAGATAAGTCTTTGTGTTGTCTTTGTGTTGTCTGCACATGGTGTACATGGTGCTTTTGTTTTTTGCTTTAGCATCTAGGACTTGCTTTTGCTTTAGCATCTAGGACTTGCTTTTGCTTTAGCATCCTAGACTAGCTTTAGGACAGCATCTTAGACTAGTCTAGGATAGCATCTTGCCATATGCTTGGCTGACTAGCAGCCTATAAATATGTATCTCCAACCCCTCAGGTTGGTATGGCATTGTGTGAGAAATAAACAAGAGAAAATTGCACCATCCCCAAGTGTCATCCTCTCGATGAGAGTAAGGATCTTGCTATCACCAACAGCAAGACTCCAGTGAGTAACAATCCTTAACTTGTAGAAAAAAATCACTAAAGAAATATAACCAAGCTGTCAGCAGCTCAACAACGTCTATAAAGATGGAAGTGTCCCCACCAAGGTTCCAAAAACCGGAACCGGAAGAAATCCCGGTCGGCAGCCGGTAACAGTAACCGGCCGGTTACCGGAAAAACCGGTAAAAAACCGGTCACAATTTGAAAATCAAAATTTGAATTTTGAGATATTTTGAAACCGGTAACCGGAAAAATCGGCCGGTAACCGGAAAAAAAAACCAGCCAAAATTCGAAAAATCAAAAATTCATACGGCCGGTTTTTTGGTTACCGGTCTTCACCGGTAAAACCGGTAACCGGCGGTTACCGGCCGGTAACCGCCGGGATTTTGAACCATGGTCCCCACTATGGACAAGGTAGGACATGACACGAGTGTTACCAGTACGCCAACGCTCATAGGCATCAAGGGCGTATTGACAGCAGCATATGCGGCAGCATCAGCTGCCATTGTCAATCGCATCGGAGGGAGCAGCCGAAACAGATGGCAGAGAGGCAGGAGCTGAAGAAGGAACGAGAATCGGAGGTCAAGGCCTCTTGCCTGTGACAACCTCCTAGAGATGTTGGCCATCCAGACTGACCCGTGTCAGCGATTCCCACTACCTGTAGTTTGTACCATCCAACCTGATGGCCGGCGTGGGAAGCATAGTGCCATAGCCGGAAGCCATCTTCAAGGCAAAGATCCTACAACAAAATCTCCAGAGGACAGCCACTGCAACTCAAAGAGCACGGCAGCAGCATCACAACCTGAAGAGGAGAAAGCAGCAGGTGGCAGCACTAGAGGGGTGACAGCAGTCCGAGGTGGCGGCGGCGGCAGTGCGATGGCCCAAGGCAGGGGCAGCGGTGGCCCAAGGAGGTGGCGATGGCCAAGGTAGGGGCAATGGTGGCTTGAGGAGCGGTTGCGGCATATATACACTAACAAATGCATTATAATAAAGAGCGGACGGTATCATCTAATTACAGCAGGTTTGTTACCTTGGGAAAAAATGTTTCTGTAACAACAGTTTTTAGGCCTTTGCACTTGGCTAAACAAGATTTTTTTTTTTGAAAGGCAAAATAAAATGGTAGCTACTGAAGCTCAAATAGAGATATGCACAGAGGCTTTCAGATCAACCTGGTAGCATGCCGTAGTGCCAGCAATCTGATATGAACCATGTGTCAATGCTTCCATCAACAATGAAGGATCACTGAAACTGTAACCAAGAATTATCTCCAAGCTTCTCACGTTAATTAACTCTTCAGGTTTCGTTGTAATTTTCCTTTCAACTGGAATTTCGGTGTGAAATTCTATATCCATTGCTAATGATTTTATGAAAAGAAACGCTGCCGGTTCACCAGCAGCACTGAGGTAGGTCCCAATCAAGGCTTCGACTGTATCTGCGATCCTCTTACTTTTAATAGACATTTTCCTCAAACTGTACATATCATTGGGGCTTAGACAGAAAATTTTGCTGTGACCATACGTGTCATAACCAAGCCCTGGAATAATCCAATTTTTCGGGTTAAACTCTTCACCTTGAATATATCCCTGCCAACCAAACAGAAAGGCCAACTAATGTCAACTAGGACCCAATAAAAAAACACACAAGTCTTCTGTGCAACATGACAAAACAATAAATAGATGCTGTTTGGCATGAAAAAAATAGCACAGTATTCAGTTTAACCAGTGAATAACTTTTGTGGACATGGCATTAGTATTTCATTGCATAACTTGACCTTTGCCACGTAGTACCAGAAAGTAGAAATAGATATAAAAATGGCATTAACTGGTAGTATTAGTAAACAGTTGGTCGACCAGCTTACGAAAGCTCCGCCAAAGATAAAAATGAATCCAAGGAAAGCCAGCTTCTGGCACCATCCCTATCATCCTACAACTAACAACCTTGCTCGCTAACACAGTGCTGCTGCTCAGACAGTGATGCGAGTGGACTAGGTCAAGCAAACCACAGACCTGATCCATGCTGGTCAGGTGTGCGAGCAGCCCAACCTGCATGCTACTTAGCCCATATTGTTAAAGTATTAGACTAGCCCATATTGTTAAAGAATTAGACTATGAAATTATATTAGTTTCAGGATTAGCACCATTTTTGGTTCTGATCTAGTGAGTCCCCTTTGTATACTCTATATATTTGGCCCTTCGACCTACAATTCAATACAGCAATCGAGTTCTTATTTTCCTAACTAGGGCAAATGTGGAACATTGCCTAATGGTGAGATAGCAGTCCTAGGTTACTTCAAAGAGTTGAAATAGCTTGTGCCAAACATAGTATACGTATTTGGATAATCTATGTGAAAGAAATTTGGGATCCATGATTATTAATTTTGCATGACATTATCACACCCAAATACAATTATGCAAATCAGATTAATTACTAGGATCGTGAGTACCACAAGATTGTTGTTGCAGGCCAGCTGGCATAGAGCTGCATTGGAGATCAAATTTTTCTTCATCTTGGTTAGTATGCCCTCATGATAAAGCTTGTATTTGCTATAAAGATGTTGGGTTGTAACATACTTGAGGAAAGAATCCCCAAGTGTTTCTAATGATTCCTGTGAAAATTCCTCTTGGCATTCCTTTGTTGTTACTGCTTCTAGAATCTGCAACTCATGAAATGAGTTGTAAATATATAAAGAAATTCCACGTATAAGCAATGTGCATTGAGAAGAATAATAGTGCAAGTAAAAAAAATATCAGATTGCCCTGTGTATTTGCGATAACAAAGAGGCACTCCGGTCATTACCCAAATTTAATAAAGAAGCTCACAAATGTAGCTTATTGATCAAACAGTCTTATGGTATTGACATATTACTACACGATCCAGTTTGCGAGTTTGACAGGAACCAAACAAATGTTAGCATGCATCAAAGAATAACCACTTGTCTCAGTGGAACATTGTTGCCAGATTAGGCCCTGTTCAAAAGTGCTGGGACTTTTGGCTTTTGACTTTTGGCTGAAATGACACTGTAGCGGTTGTTAGCTTTTTCTGAAGTATTCAATTAAAGAAAAATAAAGAAAAAATAGGAAAATTGGTGAACACCGACACACCGTTATATCTCTACGGATAATGCTAAGGAAAAAGGCAAAAAAAATAAAAAAAGAAGAAAAGCTACGTTAAGAAGCCAACGTGTTCCAAACGGATTTTGGCTTCTGGAAGCCAGAAGCCATCGCTGTTTGGAACGGGGCCTAAACATCTGAAAAATAAGGGAATAGAACCATTCTTTTCACAATCAAGGACTGAATCTCTTCCTAATCCACACCTAGTAAAATAATGCTGCACCATGACATTTTTATTCTCAAGACTTGAAAAAACAAGGGAAATACAAGTTTCCTTCTAACATGTAATGCATCCAGTTAACCTAGTTGCTAGTAGATTATTACCACTAGTATTGGAGATAAAACAAAAACTTGCAACGTGAAAAAGAACCTTCAGAGCTGGTATGACGAACTGTTGCATTCTTGGACCCAATTGGACCTTCAACTTCACGGAAAGAAGCATACACTGGATGCGGTACATTATGGAAGGAACATATAAGAAGCTGTACAAAGTATTAGCCGACACTGGTGACATGACAATGCTGCAGAGTTCAGGTGGCAACTCAACAGAATATGCTTCACTAGGTTCTGAAACAAGGTAAAGGAATGATCAAGTCAGTCATGGGCGCAGCTGAAGATCAATAATGGCTATGCAAAATCAGTTCTAACTCATTCTGCATGTCCCGTTGATGACTATGCAAAATACACATGCCTGCTGTAAAGCATCATGTTTTGGGAGGGTTTAAGCATCAGCTTAAAGAAACCAAAGCACATGGCACCTCTAAAATTAAATTAAAATAAAATAACATGTGGCATGTTTCCTGTCTCATAAGTTTAATATTCAATTAAGTTTTCATATATAATTAAATTTAAAAAAATTTAGATAAAAAAGTTTTTGGAAAAATCGAAATTTGATGCCATGCAAGAGTTTACATTTTGGGAGACATACTTAGGAATTTGATTAATTGTATGGTAAGCCCAGAAGGTTCCATAGTAAACTCTCACTTTTTGAGCATGAACCCCACACAACTAAATCCCCTCGAAGGTTTGTAACAACTCACATCACAATGTAACAACTCACATCACAACACATATAAAAGCAAAAAAAACTATATTTATTGCAAACCAGAAAAAGAACCTTTTCCGCTTTTATAATGGCACTTGTGGAGGAAGTTCCGCACTTTTACAAGTTCAGTGGCAGCCAAAAGAGGTTGATTTTCATGTGTTAAATTAAGGTCATGCCTGGAAAATATAAAGAAAGAAATAAGATGCATGGATGCAAATGTACACAGCATACAGGAGCATGTATGACGCATAAATACAAATTAACACTGAAAGGAAAAACTTATACCTAATCTTAAAATAAGTTTTGTAGGTAACACTCCCATCACTTCGATGCAAAAGGGAATTTATATTTAAGTCCAGGAACCCAGTAACAGCATAAAACCTGCTATTATGAGGGGTACAGACAATGGAATTTTTAAGCATGCACCTGCAAAAAGGACCATCTTTTGTCTGCAGTAAATCAGCATCTTTACAAGAATGGCAGTGTCTCGTATCCTTGTTAGTATCTTCATATACCGGTGAGGCTGAGAACTTGATTCTGCACCAATCAACTTTGCCAGAAACTAAGGGCAGGAGTAGGTAGACAACTCCCATGGATACTGGCATGTCATGGAAGTACTTAATACAATTGCTGACCTCCGAATGGTCCTTGTTAATAAGCAAAGAAAGAATAGTTGTTTGAAATCTTTTAGCAATAATTACCTGAAGAAACAAAAAAATGTGTATTCATCATGGAGAGCACAAAATGCAAACATTGAAAGAGAGTAAGAGACTATAGAAGGATAGTCTGATGATTACAAAACTACTAAATTAAGAATACATAAAGTCGCAATTTACCTGTTCTTGATTTAGATGAATAATGCCCACATATTTCATGATAACACTAACATGGCCTTGCGCACCCCACAAATTAAATGAGCTCAAAATAAAATCAGATCCCATATCACATTTGACAGCTAAAATTATATCAGTTGGAGTAGTTGTTTTAAAACACCCTTCCAAAGAGATCTTGTAGCAATGATATACACCAAGACGAGAAAAAGATAACCAATTATCCACAAATTCTTCTGGAAAGTAGTCAGGTTGCTCATGTTGGTATTTCTCAACAACTACATGAGAACATTAAAGTCCTATTAGTACATAAAGCGAACCCCATTATGTATATATTCCATATTGAATAAAATGATTGCAAGTTGAAATTCAAAAAAATGAGTGACCTTGTACTTTCATTCTGACTTCTTAGTCTACACATTTCAAGTATACTGAAAACAAATAAGGATATAAAACTTGGAAAACAGAATAGGTAAATTGATAGAATAAACCTGGGTTGATTTTGGTACGTAATTTACCACTACATAATTTACCATGAGTCTACTCTATCTATCAAGTATAGATCATGTGATATATTAAATACATTCCGATACACTTTACCAGAAGAGCTTATTGTAATTTTGTGCCTAACCTACCAAGTGGAATGAAGTGACCATTATTATTGAGGGCAAATCATTTGCTTGTAGGTTGAGTTAAGCAATTTTTAAGTAGCAGAAGCAGGCAAAAGGCAAGCGCACAGCGAGGAATTTTCCATACTACTTCGACTCTAACATTACCAAATCTACTCTGAGATTGCATTTTCTTAACGGTTGGCTATAAAAAAAGTCTCTTTAGGCCCCAACTCTACAAATTACCATGTTACCATAAGTTACTGCACTATCATAACTTATGCAATAAACTAGTCTCACCTACACAATCAACTATCACAACTTGCACAATAAAAATCAATCAGAATTAAAAATATAAATGACAAGAGCTGGAGCAAAATGAATCAGTTCATTTTAGTTGAACAGAATAATAATAAACATACCGATGTCGGGTTCTTCTTCACATGGAACACCTAATTCCGGTAAGAGAGAATCTGTGAGGGCACCAATGGCATGTAATTCTCGGCAGGCTTTAAGACAAACTAACTCCTTCAGGACAGAATTTTCTCCTTCTGTAATAATTGTCTGTACAGGACTGCTCTTGGGGAGATGCAGGGTGCATGTGCCTAATGCCTTGTCAATTTCGAATCTCGGTAGAGGTTTAAAATATCTAACAGGCGGAAATATAATCCATTAGAAAACAATATTTGTGCCAGAAAATGACTTGCAATATGAAGCAAAAGAAAATAATTGTTGCAGAAATGAAAACAGACTCATCCGATGGAAGCTTTGAGCAGAAAAAATAAATCAATGGAACACTGGAGTTTAGAGTCACAATTGCTCCAGTAGATTCAACACGGTAATACTCTTCCTCACACAAGGTGTTTTCAAGTGGTTGACAAGAAGTAGATGCCAATCTCAGAGATTCTTCCCGCATTATTTGTCCACTTGAGAGAAACTTTTCTGTCTTAGAAAGAGCTTCTGCATCTCCCCTGATACAGAAACACAATAATTGCATCATCATCTTTAGTAATATGCCAAATAAGTTGAGATGTAATGATGACAACAAAAGGTAGAGCAGGTTATGATGCCATTTAAGATCAACATGGCATCTAAAAAATCAAATTAAGACAACTTGACTATAGTATTTCATTATTGCAGCAAGCATCAATATTTTGTAGATAAAAAGGCAAATATTTGAAAGATTATTACAATTGGCAGGAATAGAGCCTGCAGCTCCAAATACCGTTTAAAAAGATAATCATAGGCACTGACCAGTTCCCACCAATAACCAGGCAAAAATCGGGAGGTTTTCTACTCAAATTCAAACAACTCTTTTAATTGGAAACCAATTCCCAGCATGTTACACCAGTTACCTGTGGTTCCCGGACAGATCCCATCAGGAACCATCAATCAATTTTAGATTAAATAAAAAAGCAAGGAGGCTTTTCGAATCCTAGTCAGTTAGTCCTTCCTGGTATTTCTGGTATCGCCATCAGGATTTGGAATCATACTGCCAGTCATCTTGGACTAATAACTGAACACTAACATTTATGACACCAACCAGGATGTTTGATCCGCTACAAACAATTCAAATGATAAAGTGGGAAATGCAGTGAATCATATAAGTAAACACCAACAATTTACTGGCACTAAGCAGAGATTCTTTATCCAGCACATGCAAATCAATTGATGAAATGGAAAAAACATTGGATAATGTCCACTATGGAGACAAACATTTCAAATTCTCTAAAGATGAACTGTTAAATACAAAAATTGCACTGGAACAATCAATATCCACAAAATTGGAAGACATGCCTTCTAACAAGTAAAACATAGTCAGAGTTTTGCATCCTAGCTCGACCACGCGACTGTATAAAGCTGCATACAGTTGCTGCTGGATCAAAGCGAATTACCAAGTTACAACTTGGCACATCCAGGCCCTCCTCCAAAATTTGTGTGGCAATAATTAGATGCACCTACAGGATCATCATTTTCTTTTCAGAACATTATCACTAACAGAGTGCCAACTGCCAAGAGCTCAGCATAACAATATTAATGGCAAACCTTTCCCCTCCGAAAGGAATCAATAATTTCCATATGTGTTTTTCTACTCTGGTGTTGCAAACTAGAACTGTCTCCTGCCATATATTTAACAGTCCACCCAGACATTTGACGGATAGTGGACAGGAGGGACTCCAATACAATGCTTGTAATAACTCTCTCGACAAATACAATGCATCTCAAGTTTTGCATATGCCTGAGAAAGAGAGAGAGAGAGAGAGATTACTTTGTGTTTGACCAAAAAAAATGGTAAAAAGTTTGATAGGAACAACCTATGCACACAAACATCTCCGTTTATTTGCTAAATTCTTGTAGAAGGAACTATTCATTTCAAGAGTGACTACGGTACATGTTTACGTTTTTTATAACTAAAAGAATGTACCATAGCCATCCCCTTTAGCATTCTTTCTCTTTTTTCTGGCTGTTCATGGTTTTTATTATTTTGCTGACTTCTCTTTTTTTAAAACAACCATGTGTCACACTTGATATTAAGTTGGACAAAAGTTGGAAAGTTGATGATTTGGGAAAGAAAATAGACCAAATGAGTACAGTAAATTGTCCGTGCACCCTATACAGAACTTTTGGTATATAGATCATTTAATTGTGTCTTCCTGTTGTAGCCAAGTCAATGCAATTTCAAAGAGGTGAATGTGAACTAAAATTACATACTAAATATAAGGTCCAAGTATCTTATCACCTGTACTCCAGAAGAGATTGGATAAGGCAGTGAACTTTAGACGTTAATAGCCCATTCTGCAAATCTGCTGCAAAATCCTCGCCAATATGACCTGAGAAAATAGCGAGGGATCTAAAAACCATGGTAACAGATGCATACCATCTATGGTTTAATTTCAAGTAAGGATCATATGTCTATCACAAGTGAATTTTATTTTGTGGTCTACCACAGCCTTGGATATAACATGTTGTTTGATAGGCAGATACCAAATACTGTAATACTGACAACTATCACAACATGAAAAGCAAAACCATGTGTTGTGCTACGCTATCAATAAGTTGGTTTGCACAGAACATCAGTATGTATAGATACACAACTTAACAATAAGTACAGTGGTTTATCAGTAAGAAATGATTTTGAGTTAACAGCACATGACAACATTAGCAGAGTAGTCTTACACAGAATAACTCATATGAAGTTGAAACTCCAAGAAATGATACATGGAATAAACCCAAAAAAAAATTTCTGTGACTGTTGGTATATACCTCTCTTTGAAAAACATAAGAGCTCTCTATATACTTCTTTGCTATAGTTTCTAATAGAGCCTTCAACATTTTTATCCAATTCTTCACCCCAGAAGGATAAGAAGCTTTCCTTGGATGATTGTACCTCAGCAGCCTTAAAAAATGTCAAAAGGCATTTCAGGATTACATAAAAATAATGCAAATGTGCAGCACTACACGTCTTCGTACCTTCGCCGACAGCCATACTCCTAGATTAGCAGTGCAATATAAGAATGTCTTATTTAATCTTGATATCCTTTGCTTGGCATGTTCCAGAGACGAACCATGTAATTTTCCCTTCAGGAGTTCCAGATGCTAAGAGAATGTAAAAAATGTTATTTGTAATATATCTACTCCGAACATGTTAAAAGAAGTTTCCGAAAGCATTACAAAACAAGGCCAAGCATTCTCAAAACCAAGGTTCCAAAACCCGAAACCGGAAGAAATCACGGCCGGCGCCCGGTAACGGTAATCGGCCAGTTACTAGAAAAATTGGCAAAAATCAGTCACAATTCGAAAATCAAAACTTGAATTTTGGGATGTTTTGAAACTAGTAACCGGAAAAAACCGGCCAAAATTTGAAAATCAAGAATTGATACCGTCCGATTTTTTCGGTTACCGGTCTCCACCGATAGAAACGGTAACCAACGATTATCGGCCAGTAACCGCCGGGATTTTGAACCCTGCTCAAAACAATATGTTGCACCAACATGAACAGAAGACTTGTTAAAACAAAATATGGACATATTTGTACAGTATCTTTCCAAATATGGATACGTAGACATATGGTGACATGGTTGTATGTGCAATAAGACAAAAAAGAACAATATATAATTATATATTTCTTCAACTTCTATTGGATTAAATAAAAATGCTACATTTATGATTTATTCATAAGTTACTCCCTCTGTTGATATTTATAAGGGAAACACATATCTCGAGATTCCAACATGAGGCTCAATGACCTAAAAGAGGTACCATTAGATTCGGGAAAATGTCCATTTTTCAACTTACAACTATCGCCTAAGTCCGAATTTCAACCCATAACTTCAAAACTGTCTAAAAACAACCCTCAACTATCACTACCAGGCCACATGACCCCATAGACCAAATCCAGCGCAGTTTCGCACCATGGCCACCACGTGGATCCCATATGGAAAAAAAATCTAAGTTGATTTGCCACGTGGCCTTCTTCCTCTTTCTTCTCCTCTCCCATCTACCCTCTCACACTCCAAGGCCGATGCCCTCAATCAAGCACCCCCAACAACGCGGCTCACAACCACCAACTCCCCCCTTGCCTCGCATCTGTTGGCCCACGTACTCAGACCCCATTACCCCACCTTCTTCCTCCTCTTCTCTCTCTCCCTCACCTTCTCTCTTCTCTATCACTCTCTCCACAATCAGAGGTGGAGGTGAGGGCAGGTGGTATGTTGCAGAGTGGGGGCGGCAGGCATACCGATGCAGAGGTAGGGGGTGGGTGGCAAGGCAGAGGAGTCTATGGTGAGGTGAGGGTAGGAGGTGTGTCATAGCAGCAAGTGGTGAGCAGTGGCACTGTAGCGGTGTGCACTAAGGGCAACAGGTGGAGGAGGTGAGCAAATATCTTTACACATACTCCTGATTCATTGTCCGTTTCGCCCAATTCACATGAGACCCCAAGTCAATGAAATTGGTGGAGGCGAGCAAGTCCTTCACCAAGCTTTGGTTGTCACCGAATTTGGCGGCCATGGTGACCAGCGCTTGTGTTGATTTGATTAAAATATGTTGCTGGATGCAATTGGGCCTGTTCTAAATGGCATTTAAAAGCGGCTTTTGATTTTTGCTACAGTATCTAGCTTTCAAATGGAATATTTTTTCGAGACAGGGTCTATAAATTAATTGTAATACACGCTAAAAGCTCAACATTTGTATTGATCAAAATCGCATACGAGTATCTCTCTCTTCATAATCTTTGTCACGAATAGCCAAAATTCAAAAATTTCAGCCAAAAACCATAAGCCGCAGCCATATCAAACAGGCCCAATGCCTTCGTGGGTGCATTAGTTGATTTGATCGAAACTTGTTTCTGCACTTGTGTTGATTTGATGAAAACTCATTGTTACCGCCTGCAGGCGCCTAAATTTGGCAGCCATGGTGGTGCATATAGATTGTGTAAGATTATCGCATGTTTATTCTTCACCTGTGAAGGAGGTTGTCTTTGGACATGAGGTAAGCGTTTGGTACGTGGAAACATGATTGAGGCTGGCCCACAACGCACGTGCTCGAGAAGGAAGGTGTCACAGCCATAGTAACAGTCATGGGATGCTGTCTTGGATGGCCGGTGGCGAGTAGGAGAGGGAGGATGAAGAGGGATGAGGGAAGGGGGGGCTAGCTGACTTAACGCTTGACGCTTGTGTGTCCGATTCACTGATTTAGACTGCAAAACTGCTGCCAAATCGGATGAACCAAACTGGAATGGGTCAAGAGGGTCGTGTGGTAGTATTGACAGTTGAGGGTTGTGTTTTAGGGCTCGTTTATATTGGCTTTTGCTTATAGCTTTTAGCTATAGCTGGTAAAAACGACTTATAGAAGCTGTGTCGTTCATATTGGCTTATGGCTTTTTTGCTGAGTGCATTATGAAAGAAATAGAGCAAACGACGGTGCAACGAAAGGCACTACAACATTCAGGCCGTCATGCGACTTACGGAATTATAACATAATAAAGTACAAAATACGTTATAACATGCGAAAGTGCAAAGTAATGGCTGATAGAAACGGCTTATAGAAGTTAGGGCGTTCGTATTGAATAAGCAGAAACTAGAAGCCAAAGCTAATACGAACAAGCCCTTAGATGGTTTTGAAGCTGTGGGTTGAATTTTAAACTTAGACGATAGTTGAAGGTTGAAAAATGGAATTTTTCCTTAGGTTCGTATTTGAAATTACTTTCATATGATCATGATTTTGTAGTTGCTAACAATATATCATAAAAGAAATTATTGTAAATTTGCTCCATGCCATCACAATCGCTGCAGACTTGGAAAATACCATTACCATTGCATAGGAGGTCAACTTCTCAATGCCATCACAAAGGTCCAAAATTCTCGAAAGTACCATCACCATCCATTTTTCCGTTACAAGGCTGTGAAACAACCATTTTGCCCTCAATTATTTTATTTGTCTCCTTCCATTCCAGCGTACACTAAGTTGTACCCTCCTAGTACAAACGAATCACCGACAAGCTCTCTCGAGATAAGCTTCTTGCAACCATTCACATTCTTACATGCATGTATATCCATACACCCAATTCATCCATGGCAGGAGAGAGAGGGAGAGATAGATTTGGGGATTCTCATCAGGGCCTGTCGAGCAGCAAAGTAGAAGTGAACATGATGCCATTCCGGTCCCCTAACCCCAAAATCCACAATAATTAACTTGGAATCCCGACTGGATAGAGCAGCCCGAGCATGAACTAGAGGAGCCTAACTATACCATACCAAACCGCTCGAAATGTTCTAGAAGCTTCCAGAGATCCACGAGCAAGGTGCTACATGCGTTGCCGTTTAATTTCCTCGCCATCCTACGATATCCCGATCAGATCGCGCAATGCAAAGTTGGGCAATGGGGTGGGATAGGGGAACGAAGATGCATGACGGCCTTACACCCCAAGCCTTGCTACCGCACACTAGTGTGCCACCTCGCACTCACCACGTTTGGTATGAGGCACGAGCAATGGCGCAAGGGTGGAGGCACAAGGGCGCCAATGGGGCAGGACATTGTCCTAAGCTGTACAGACGCATGCGACGAGGACTTCAACTGGGGTGAGGAGAGGAAAGAGGGGGAAGAGGAAGAGGGCTTTTCATGGCTGCCAAGCTGGCAGGAGGGGGTGCCAGCAGCCAGCAAATAAATGAAGAGAGACAAATAGAGTGAGTAGAGAAGAATAAAACCAAGGGGCAAAATTGTAATTGATAAATTTTTCTCACCTAAATGGACGTTAATTGAGCACATTGACGGAAAAAGTGACAACAATGTCATTTTCCAAAAATTTTAACCTTTGTATTAGGCAATAGGAAATTGTATATTGTATATTTAGGCAGTACGGTCAATTAGGATCAGAGATTGGTCAATTAGGATCAGAGATTTATTCCTGTCCTTGTATTTGTAAACTGCCATATATAGCAGCAGCAGCTGCCCTATAATACAGGCGCCCCTCTCCCATTGAGAGTGTGGCTAATTGCCCCCAACTTCATCTTTCTACATGGTATCAGAGCAATCTGATCTTGGCCCTCCCTCTCCTTCCCAAACCTGCGCCGCTCTCTCCCTGAGCGCCGCCCCAACCTTGCTGCGCCGCCCAACAGCCGTGCCATCATGTCCACAGAATCCTCCACCACCTCCGCCACCTCTCCAGCCATGGCTGACGCCATCAACTCAGCCGTTTGCCCCTATGCTCTGGTAAACGTGAAGACCCACATCCCCATGACCCTCGAGCTGCGACCCTCCAACTACACCAAGTGGTCCACAGCCTTCCACACCATGTGTGGCAAATTTGGGCTGCTCTCGCACCTTGCCGTCATCTCCCCTACGCCCACTGATGACGCATGGGTGCAGGCTGACTTTTGCATCCGCAGCTGAATCTTCGGCACCGTCTCCGACTCCGTCCTCAACCTCGCTATGACCGGCGCCCAGCAGACCGCCGGCCAACTCTGGACGGCCATCGCCGACCTGTACCAAGCTAACAAGGCGCCCCGCGCCGTCTTCCTGAGTCACGAGTTCCACTCGATGACCCAAGGCGACTCCTCCATCGACGAGTACTGCGTGCGCATGAAGGAGGCTGCCGACAATCTTCGCGACGTCGGGCAGACCATCACCGAGCCCAACCTCGTCCTCAACCTGCTCCGCGGCCTCAACGAGAAGTACCAATCCGTCGCCGACAACATCGCCGCCCAGGAACCTCTCACATTTGCTGTTGCCAGGAACCAACTCCTCCTCAAGGAGCTGCGTCTCCAGAACGAGGACAAGGTCCGCGCCGCTTCAGCCCTTCTCGCTGCCTTCAACGGCGCCCCTGGTGGCGTCCCACCGGCCGGAGTCCAGCAGCAGCAGCCGCGCCAGCAGCAGCCACCGCGCCAGCAGCAGCAGCCGCAGCGCGGCAACGGCGGCCGCCGCGACAACAAGCGCCAGCCCTGGGGTTTTGATCCTTGGACTGGCGCACGTGTCAACCCCGGCGAGCGCGTCATACCTCCCTAGGAGCGCGACCAGGGCCGTTCCGGCGCCCCTGGCAGCCACCCATGGCAGCCCCCACGCCAACAGGGGGTGCTCGGTGCCCCTACTCAGGCGCACACGGCGTTCGCCCCCGTCCAGGCTTCCTCCACCAACACTGGTGAACCGACATGGGACTCGGCCGGCCTCATTGCTGCCCTGCAGCACCTGGCTATCCAGGGCAGCCCCTCGTGGGTTGTTGACTCCGGCGCTTCGTCCCACATGACGTCTTCCGATGGTATGCTCCTCCAGCGCCTACCCCCCTCCACCTCTATAACAGTAGGCAATGGCACTAGCATTCCGGTCACGTCTAGAGGTCACTCCATCCTACCCACCGCCACAGCAAACTTCTCCCTCAATAACATTCTCGTCGCCCCGTCCCTCGTTCGTAATCTTTTATCCGTTCGTCAATTCACCCGTGAAAATCGCTGCTCTCTTGAATTTGACGCTCTTGGTTTTTCTGTTAAGGATACCCAGACGGGACGCGTGATTCATCGCTGCAATAGTACCGGCGACCTCTACACCATACCTGCTATCCCTCCGACCGCTGGCGCCTCCTCACATGCTCTCCTGGCTGTTTCGTCGACCCTGTGGCACCAGCGTCTCGGCCATCCAGCCCCTGCTGCATTAGACCAGTTAAATAAAATACACGCTGTTTCCTGTAATAAAGTAGACCGCTCCCTCTGCCATTCCTGTCAACTAGGCAAGCATACGCGTCAACCCTTCAGTGCCTCTCAGTCTTGTACTCATGCACCGTTTGAACTAATTCATTGTGATGTTTTGACCTCTCCCATTCCTAGTATATCTGGTTTTTCATACTATTTAGTCTGCCTGGATGATTACAGTCACTATTGTTGGGTTTTTCCTCTCCGACGCAAATCCGAGGTACACCAACACTTAGTTGAGCTCACAGCTCTTGCACAAACCCAATTTAACCTCCCTGTAAAATGCTTCCAAACCGACAATGGCACCGAATTCGTCAACACAGCCACCACCACTTTCTTCGCTGCTCAGGGAACACTTCTCCGTCTCTCCTGCCCATACACTTCCTCTCAAAATGGCAAGGCGGAACGCACCATCCGCACCCTCAACAACTCAATTCGCACCATGCTGCTTCACGCTTCCATGCCGCCTGCATACTGGGCTGAGGCTCTTGCTGCCGCCTGCTACTTACTCAACAGGCGCCCTTCCTCCTCCATAGCCCATGAGGTTCCCTTCACTCGCCTCCATGGATAGCCACCCACCTACAGCCACCTTCGCGTCTTTGGGTGCCTATGCTACCCAAACCTACAGGCCACCTCCCCACATAAGCTCGCACCTCACTCCGCGGCATGCATTTTCCTTGGGTATCCATCCTCTCATAAGGGTTATCGGTGTCTTAACCTGACAACTCAACGCATCATTATTTCTCGTCATGTTGTGTTCGATGAGACTGTTTTTCCCTTTTCCACCACCAGCGTCATCCCATTCCCTCGCTCCCTGGATTTCCTTCTAGACAACGATTCGGTTTCGGTGCCTTGCTCTACTGTTCCTGCAGGTGGAGGTCCCTCCTCGACGACCGCGGTTGCTCCGTCCACCTTGGACGTTGTGCAGCCGCCTCCTGATGGTGAGCCGGACCCGGCTCTTCTCCTGCCTGGGGGGCGCGGCCCTGTGCCCCCTAGCCCCAGTTCGGCTTCTCCACCACCGGGCGGGTGTGGTCACGTGCCCCCGCCTGGCCTTCCTGTGGCTCCGTTCCCACGGACCTACAGTCGACGACCCCAGCCGGTGCCTGCGCCATCGGCTGCCCCTGCAGCACCGGCGCCCCAGGCTGAGTCCGTGGGCGCACCCTTATCTCCACCGCTCACGCGCACCAGGACCGGCGCCCTCCCGCGTGTGAGCTACGAGGGGCTTGCTGCCACCTCCTCGCCCTCACCATCGCCTCTACCGGCGAACTACCGCAGCGCCCTGGCCGATGCCAACTGGCGGGCTGCGATGATGGATGAGTACCAGGCCCTCGTCGACAACAACACCTGGCGTCTTGTTCCGTGCCCTCCTGGCGCGAACGTCGTGACGGGCAAGTGGATTTTCCGGCACAAATTCCATGCCGATGGGTCCCTCGCTCGTCACAAGGCCCGCTGGGTGGTCCGCGGGTTTTCTCAACGAGAAGGCATTGACTACGACGAGACCTTCAGTCCGGTGGTCAAACAGGCCACCATTCGGACCGTTCTCAGCATTGCCGCCTCCCCGCCTGGCCGATCCACCAGCTGGACGTGAAGAATGCCTTTCTTCACGGCCACCTCGACGAGACGGTCTACTGCCAGCAGCCACCAGGTTTCGTCGACCCCGCCGCTGCAAATCACGTCTGTCTCCTGCAGAAGTCCCTGTACGGACTGAAGCAGGCCCCGCGAGCTTGGTACCAGCGGTTCGCGGCCTTCCTTCGACAGCTCGGTTTCGTCGCCTCCACCTCCGACACGTCCCTCTTTGTTCTCACCGAGGGGACGAGTCTCGCCTACTTGCTACTCTACGTCGACGACATCATCCTCACCGCCTCGACTCCCGCTCTTCTGCAGCGACTCATGGCCCGACTCCAGTCTGAGTTCGCCACGACCGACTTGGGTGCTCTTCACCACTTCCTCGGCGTCGCCGTCACCCGCACCTCCGACGGCCTGTTCCTGTCACAGCGACAGTACGCCGTCGATCTCCTCCAGCGGGCGGGCATGGCTGAGTGTCATCCTACGGCAACCCCTGTTGACACTCAGGCCAAGCTCTCCGCCCATGAAGGCGACAAACTGTCAGACAAGGACAGCTCAGAGTACAAGAGCATAGCAGGGGCTCTTCAGTACCTGACTCTGACGCGTCCTGATCTGGCTTATGCAGTTCAACAGGTGTGTCTCTTCATGCACGCCCCGAGGGAGCCCCACCGTGCGCTGATCAAGCGCATTCTGCACTATGTGAAGGGCACGCTATCCTCTGGTCTTCACATTGGCGCCGGCTCCATCAAGACACTGACCGCATACTCTGATGCTGACTGGGCTGGCTGCCCTGACTCCAGGCGGTCCACCTCTGGCTTCTGCGTCTATCTCGGCGACAACCTGGTCTCCTGGTCCTCCAAACGCCAAGCCACGGTCTCCCGCTCTAGTGCTGAGGCAGAATACCGTGCTGTGGCTCACGTTGTGGCCGAGTGCTGTTGGCTGCGGCAACTCCTTCAGGAGCTCCATATTCAGCTGCCCCAGGCTACGGTGGTCTTCTGCGACAACGTCAGCGCCGTCTACATGACGGCCAATCCGGTCCACCACAGGCGCACGAAGCATATTGAGATTGACATTCACTTTGTGCGCAAGAAGGTGGCCCTTGGCGCGATTCGGGTTCTTCATGTTCCTTCGTCTCATCAGTTCGCTGACATTATGACGAAAGGGCTCCCAACGCCACTGTTTACAGATTTCAGAACCAGCCTGTGCGTCCGCGAGCCTCCCGCTTCGGCTGCGGGCGGGTATTAGGCAATAGGAAATTGTATATTGTATATTTAGGCAGTACGGTCAATTAGGATCAGAGATTGGTCAATTAGGATCAGAGATTTATTCCTGTCCTTGTATTTGTAAACTGCCATATATAGCAGCAGCAGCTGCCCTATAATACAGGCGCCCCTCTCCCATTGAGAGTGTGGCTAATTGCCCCCAACTTCATCTTTCTACAC
Source organism: Dendrocalamus latiflorus (assembly GCA_017311315.1). Classification (NCBI taxonomy): domain Eukaryota; kingdom Viridiplantae; phylum Streptophyta; class Magnoliopsida; order Poales; family Poaceae; genus Dendrocalamus; species Dendrocalamus latiflorus. The sequence continues at coordinate 7,170,173 of CM029622.1, read as the reverse complement.
TTTGCAGTGGTATTTTGCAGCGAAGTCTGATTGCAATGGTATTTTCCAACTCTGTGATAGTTGCAATGGCACGGAGCAAATTTACTCAAGAAATTAATGGTCAAAGTTCAATTTTAGAAACCGAGCTGAGTCAACTCGCGCCTTATAAAAATCAACAGATGGGGTACTATGTTACATACCAAGTGCAAAATGCAAACAATATTTAAGTTTTGTTCTCTTATCTAGCTTTGTCTTTCTGACTAAATTATAAGCTAGGGTATATATTGTCACAAAAGGCAGGATTTCACTTCTTGATTTTTCCAATCGGAAGAGGATACAATGTATATACAGTGCTATGGGAATCACGGGCCTCTAATGCTATGGGCCTAAGCTACACATGTTGTAACACCCCCCACCCCTCAAACTTAAGGTGGATCTAACACATTAAGTTTGAGAACATAAAGTCTATGGTGTTCTTTAATTTGAGCCTTCGTGAAGAAGTTTGCCACTTGAAGCTCCGAAAGAACATATTGGAGAAAAATAGTTGACTGTTGGCAATGAAAACACGTGAATGAATCATCCACACCAATATACTTGGTTAGCTCATGCTTAACAGGATCATTTGCAATATGAATAGCAACAATACTGTCACAAAGAAGAGATGTGGGTGCATCACACGGAACACCAAGATCAGCAAAAAGCCACCGAAGCCACACAATCTCTGGCGTGGTAGTGACAAGGGCTCAAAGCTCAGCTTTAGCGTTGGAACGGGACACTGCAGTCTATTTCTTGGACTTCCAAGCAATGAGAGGTGCCAAGAAAAGGCCAATAACCAGTGACTGACCAATGGTCATTAGGATCACTAACTCAGGTGGAGTCGGAGTAAGCACGAAGCTGAAGCTGATTAGAGTGAGCATAAAACAAGCAATGAGATGTTGTCCCTCTTAAATACCAAAGCACATGAAGTGACTAATGGACTGAGGTAGGAGCACTGACAAACTGACTAAGAACATGAACTGCATGAGCAATATCAGGCCTAATCACAGTGAGATATACAAGGCTGCCTACAAGATGCCTTTAGTGAGAAGGATCCTCAAGAGGGGTGCCATCAGGAGGGCACAGCTGCAAATGGAGCTTCATAGGTGTAGCAGCCGTGCGTGTATCAATAAGACCTGAGTGAAAGATCAAATCTTGAGTGTGCCGATGCTGAGAGATATAGTAGCCATCATCAGTATAATCAACCTCAATTCCCAGAAAGTAACTGAGGAACCCTAGATCTGACATCTTGAACTGCTTACTCAATGTTTGCTTAACAAAGGCAATGTATTCTGAATCATCTCCAGTAATCAACATGTCATTTACATAGAGCAGAAGCAATGTACGCCCATGCTTAGAGGTGTCAATGAAAAGTGCAGGGTCACATTCACTAGGAGAGAAACCAGTAGATCGAATCACATAGCTAAAACGCTCAAACCAGGCACAAGGGGCTTGCTTGAGCCCATAGAAAGCCTTTCGAAGGTGACATACATGCCCAAATGGAACCTCAACACCCAAAGGTGGTTCCATGTAGATTTCCTCATGTAGATCACCATGAAGAAAAGCATTCTTAACATCCATTTGAGAAATTTTCCATGGCCGAACAGCAGCCACAGCAATCAAAGTGCGAACAATCGTCATGTGAGCAACTGGAGCAAATGTCTCATGATAATCTCGACCACGAGTCTACTAAAAACCTCTACCAACAAGTTGAACCTTATAGCGTTCCACAAAACCATCTGACATGGTTTTTACCTTGCACACCCATTTGCACGTGATAGGGACTGACTAAGGGGGTAGTGGCACCAAGTCCCATGTGCTAGTACCCTGTAGGGCTGCAAACTCCTCATACATAACTAGCTGCCACTCAGGTAGTAGAACTGCCTCCTGATAAGTACTAGGTTCATGAGCTGCTCCTGCACAGAAACCATATCTGTCTGGAATCTTAATGGAAGAATGATCACAAAGCGCATACCTCGATGTCTGAGAGGAGTCATCAGTGCAGGGATTAGTAGTACTAGCCGGATGAGCAAAGGTCAAAGGAGTAGGAAGCTCAGGATCAGATGAAACTCTAGGGCGACGACTACAATGTAAAGTATCTGAAGGTGGAGTTGGTGAGGGAGAGGGAGGAACCTATGAAGGTGGATCTGGTGACATAGATGATGGCAGATCAGAAATTGACTCATCTAGAGTGAAGATAGGTGGAAGAGAAAGAAACAAGGTAGACTCTAAGGAAGTTGAGGATGAAGATTGGGTGGAAGAAGAATAGAAGGACGATCCTCAACAAAGGTGATATCTTGAGAAAACTGAATGTGACAAGCAGCGGGATCATAGCAACGATAGCCCTTGTGCTCAAGACTGTACCCAAGAAAAACATATTCAACAAACTGAGCAGTCAATTTGGTACGCTCACGAGGTGCTAAGAGAACGTAGCAAGTACAACCAAAAACACAAAGATGGTCATACTTGGAAGGAGAACCGAACAGAACTTCACCAATGTACTTGCCCTGAAGACAAGAGGAAGGCTAAAGATTAATGAGATAGACAGTTGTTGAAACAGCTTCACCCTAGAAATGGGCAGAAGAGTATGGGTTGTCTCAATAATATGACGATGTTTACATTCAGTAACACCATTCTAAGCATGTGCACTGGATATGAAAGCTGAGGAAGAGTACGTTCAGATGAGAAACTCACGAAAAGATGTGGATAGGTACTCCCCTCCTAAGTCAGAACGAAAAACACAAATAGCACTAGAAAATTGTGTAGACATAAGATTTATGGACAGTTGTGGAGCAAAAGAAATAGCCAGAATAGAAAACTTTGATGTGGAAAGTGTGTGTAACAAAGCAAGATGTACCATCAACTGTCTGAACAGATAGACCATCCTTCACTGGCTGGCAGGATACAAGCTGAGAGTATTCAAAGGTCATATGAAAAGAAGCCCCTGAATCAAGTACCCAAGGCTAAACAAAACTAGAAGTAGACTGGGAGGCAACTAAAACCGAGGCACTCTTCGCTGAAGGCTCTGATTCAACAACTGCGGCGGAGGAAGGCCTCCTAGTAGATCCACGACAGTGCTACAAAGGAAACCTCTTACGGTACTTGGCAAACATCTCAGGGTGAAAGGCAAAACACCGATCAGATGTATGTCCAGATTTCTTGCAATAGGAGCGGATTATATCTCCTAAGGAAGAACCTCGATGCTAAGAGGCAAGAACACCGATGTGAGTCATCGCTACAATAGGTGTGGCAAGAGAGCAAAGACGTGTCTCCTCAACAATCAGACGAGGTAGTGCATCATCCAAGGTAGGAAGAGTTGGGCAGCCGAGTAACTGAGTGCAGTTGTACTCAAATTTTTGCCTAAAACCCATCACAAACTGAAACATGAAGGTCTGATGCTCATGTTTTTCTTTAGCTACACAAGACTCACATCTAGAATGACTCTTTTGGAGTTATAGAGATAAGCTGACTGGTAATGCGAGTGAAAGCTCCATAGTATTCCTCTATGGACATGTCCTGCTGAAGATTGTGCAAACTTTGTAGCAAGGAGAAACGAAATGCTCCACTAGGCTGAAGATATCGCTCTCTTTGGCGGAGTGGTGACGCTCAAGGCTCATCCGAAGTGAAGGAACAACACTCAGAACCAGAGCTCCCATCACCTTAGCATCAGCCTTTTTCCAAGCCTTCTTGATGGCATCATCAACTCTTGAATCAGGAGGATCATCGTTTAGGTGATCCTCAAGACCGACTGCTCTCACAACTGTCATGGCCGAGAAGGCTCGTTCCCTGTAGTTGGAAGCTTGATGTCAGTGGCCAAAAGAGAGCTATCCTTTGCAAAGGCACTGGAGAATAATAGAGAACCAAGCTACCCTCAGCAGCTCTGAAAGGAATGTATTGAATCCCCAAAAGCTTCATCTCCAGGAGGGCAACCATTATCATCACAAAAAAAGGATAGCCAAGAAAACTTGCAAGCGGCCAGCGATGCTGGAAGCCGCTTGCGATGCTGATGGTGCGCAAGACGACACGCTAGCAACGCTAACGGCGCGCAAGACGATAGGCCAGCGACATGGAAGACGACGAGGGCCGCTGGAGTGAGCAGCGCAGGATGGAGAAGAGGCCGCACGCGCAGGCACCGAATGCTGGAAGCCGCCTGCGATGCTGACAAAGGGGCGCAAATCGACCGACAACGATGAAAATCGCCAGCGAAGAAGGTGACTAGGAGCTAGGGTTGGAGCTTCAACGGCTTTGATACGATGTCACAAAAGGCAGGATTTCACTTCTTGATTTTCCAATAGGAAGAGGATACAATGTATATGTAGTGCTACAATGCTATGGGCCTCATGGGCCTCTAATGCTATGGGCCTAAGCTAAACATGTTATATGGGCCTAAGCTATACATGTTGTAACACATATAAATGACAAAAAGTTCACAAAGTAATAATTAGTTGTTAAACAATGATATAACAGAGGTGGCTTATCTACTACAAAACAATAAATAGGTGCAATCATGCAGACTATTTGATGTGGGCACAAAATTAATACAAAAAATGCAGAACAAAAATTATGATGTAGTTTGTGGAGTGCTGCAGCACCCTTCCAAATTTCAACTTCAAACTCAAAATATGTTAGGAAAAAATTCAATACTAACTCAAGTGCCAGTACAACATATCTTTTGTGTGTTCCATTCTAGCTAATTCAATTGTAAAACCAGTAGATCCTAGTATATTGTATAATTCCAATTTTGAATTATTAATACATAAAGAGTAAATAAATCAAAACAATATACTTAGAGAGCATGAAACGAAGTGTATTGCACAAGAGCACACAGTGAGTGATGCAAATCAGTATAGTACTCGACTTTGTGTGGCAAGGAAAGTGCAACTGAATAATGGAAAGAAATGTTTATCAAACATAGAAGTCACACATAGGGCCAAAGATTACCTTTGCTTCCAATCTGTACAAACAACTGGCAATATGGTCATGTAACTCAGATGAAATGATGGAATCATCATATTGCACTATCCTCGTGGTGGCAAATGGTATGTATTTCAATAAAGCTGATTCACTCTCAACAGTGTACACCTTCAACAACAAATACACCAAATAAGTACCAAAGTAAGTTTTCCTTACATATGACTAAATTAGAGATAATGACTATCTTAAGTACAAGGAATATGTGCAATCTTATATACTCTGACCTTTGAATTCATGAGATTCTCAAGCTCGCTGATTTGCTTCGAATAGTTGGCTCGATCCAAACCTATAGAATGAACACCAAGAGAGTTGCTCAATAAGAGAGGATGTACAATAAAGAAAAGAGTTGATCCCATCATTCTTACTTTTTGAATGAATGAGCGAAGCAGTCATCCCAAATATCCTCGGCAGAGGGTCCGACGGCCTAGAATTCAACTGCGGGTGGTAAAATTCCTACATGCAAAGCGACATTTAAGGCTTTGACCAAATTGGTGAGACGAGAGGGTACAAACAGGAAACATCCAAGATTCTAACTGAAATGTTAAATGTGGCAAAAGAAACTGTAAATATTCTGACTAAATTGGCACTAGAAATAAACATTGAAGATTCGGAGTTGATACAAGTGGCAAAAGATACGTCGAAGCTTGTAACTAATACTAGGATGGTGCGACAAAAAAAAAGAAAATAGGAGTTAAAAAGGAAAATAGGAGCTTTAAACAGATCAACAAATGTAGGCAAAAATAACGAAAAAAAGGAACAGAGCGGTTGTAGCTTTTGGGACCTTAAAAATGCACGCATATGGGGAATCGCCCTTGGCGTGGTGGCATTCGTCGAAGATGAGCAGCGCAATGTCCTGAAGGCGGAAGAAGCTGTGGCGGAGGTTGTCGAGGAGGATCTGCGGCGTCATGACGAGCACCTCGGCGTCGTCCACTTCGCGGCGCCAGGTGGCGGCGTCCCAGAAATCGACGCCCATGGCGCCGTAGAACTGCTTGACGCGGAGGTCGGTGTGCGCCTGCACGACCCGCGCCTGCTGCCCCACGAGCACGACGGTGGGGACGAGGAAGACGGCGAAGGGCCGCGCCGGCCTCCGCACGCGGTGCGCGTAGACGCGCAGCAGCAGCACCGCGATGAGGGTCTTCCCGGCCCCCGTCTCCAGGAACGCCACCGTGTTCCCGCGTACCGCCCGCTCCAGCGCCTCCAGCTGGTACCTGCATTCATGCGCGCACGCATTCGTCACAACCACATCGAACGGATGACGCAGCTGGGACCTGCGGCGCATCGGCAATCACCATCTCGCTAGCGTCTGCGGATCGCAGGGGGTCGGAGGAGGGGGCTCCATTGGCGGTGGTTCCACCGGCGCGGCGACGGCGGAGTCATCCATGGTGGTGAGGTTTGGGGGAGGGATTGGGGTGGTGCGGAATGGGAGGGGAGCGGGCGAAGGAAAAACGCGGCGGCGGCGACGCTTGCGCTGCTTCCACGGGGTTTGATGGGTGCGCGCAGAAGGAGACTTAGGGACGAAGGTTTTGCTGATTCCGGTGCGCTTTTTGACTTGACGAGGGAGCGGCGGAGGACCCCCGCCGCTTGGCGTCACACCCGCAGGGAATCTCGCTTTCACGGGTGGCCGCTGGGAGGCTGGGCCGCTTCGGCTTTTGCGATGGATTCCTTTGGTTTTCTATCTTGGAAATCAATCAACCATGTGCTTGAATTAGGGCCGTGTCTACCTATGAAACCTTGTAGTGATTAAAATGATGCTTGCGGTATGAAATGCATGCCTCTCGTGTTCTTGTGCTGCTTACTTGCTGGTAATTTTTCTCTTAATTAAAATGACGCTTATCCATATATATATTAAGGGAGTGACTATTGCACAGACGACTGGAATTTTTTTATCTTTCAATCACTTGAAGTTGCACTCTAAATTAACTGAAGTTACAGGTGAATTTTTTGGAAGGGGGCTGCAATTTCAGTTGATTTTCTGAATCACCTAAAGTTGCAGGTGTTTTTTAGGAGGCTGCAACTTCAGTTGATTGAGAGTGCAATTTCAGTAATCCTTGCGGCTTACAATTAATGTTATTTCTCTCTTCCCTCGTACACCTATATCACTCTTATCATTGCCAACTTTTACATAAAATTATGTATCACAGATGTTCCTTAGATGCAATTAGTCCTCACTAACTGCATTTAATCTATATTTCTTTGCCTAGCTGTCGGATTGCTATTAGAGCAAGTTTTATAATACAGCCTTCAGCTGGCTGTATGGATACTTACAGCCCACTTATCAGCCTACTCATATAGTAATTACAGCCAGCTGAAGGCTGTATGATCTACCCCCTTCCTCTCACAAAGTTTCTTGGTTCTTGTGCTTCAGCTGGCTGTAAACTTACAGCCCACCTCTCTTCTCTCTCCTCCTCTCTCTCCTCCACCTCAGCATACAGCCAGCTTACAGCCTCTTATAATATTTGCTCTTAGAGATTGTTGCAGGCATACGATTCGCAACTAACAAATTGATTTTTACAAATTCTCGCTGCAACGCGAAAGGAATCCTTATAGTATATGAAATACATGTTTCCTCGGGTTCTTGTGCTGCTTACTGCAATGATCAAAAGAAGTTCCTAGAATATTGGGAGGTAGATATGAAGTAAATGACCATGACAAAAACATAGGGAGCACTGAAAATAGTAGGCCTGAAGATAGAATGATAAGGTTAAAAATACAAATTAATATCTCTATTTCTTTTTACTGTAAGGAATACTTAGACACGTCATAGGGATTAAGTATCATAAAATCAAGAATACGGTAGAGCCTAAATGCTAATGTATTCGGAATAAAAAAGGCGATAGTTAGCACTCACATATAAATAAAGAGCGAAGATAAGTGAGAGCAAAGCAAAAAAAAATAGTTAAATTAGCAACATGATTGCAAAACCATTTACTTATATTTTGAAATGGAGTTAGTATTCAGTAGGCCATATTATTGTTTTTAAAGTGTGCCTCGGGTCCATAAACTTGCACAGGCGTGTCAAATTGGGTATCTGAATTTGAGAATTACACATTTAAGTCCCTAAACGTGCATAGATGAGTCAACAAAGATCCAACCCATACTTTAATGGTAATTAGGTCAGTCTCAGTGGAGGTTTCATGTCCCAGTTTCCAACACACCCATATTTTGGAAACAGTGCAGAAGAGTTTCATCCCTATGAAACTCTCTCTACTCCCATGAAACTTCAATACAGTGCCATGTCAGCGTATTTAATGCCCATGAAACTCCATAAAACCCCCACTGAGACTGGCCTTAGAGATAATATGACACCTTAACTCAATCTAAAAAACAATCTGGCCATTCAATTGCCATTTCAAATCATTGAAGAATTAGTACTTTTGGATTTGAAGGAAATTTTCACTTGTCATCAAACAACCTCTACAAACTTCCGATTGATCTTTTTTAAAGAAAAACAGTAGAAGAGACTCCTACTATGGTATATTCTTTACTATTATAAAAATGTGAGTTGGTGGTCATCGGTGCATTCTCCCTCCTCTCTTCTCAACTGTCCAGATTCACATGTAGGTAGTTCTTCCACTCCTCATAGAAAAAGGTCGGGCCGACGCATGGGCCACGCTCCTCCTCTTCTCTTCCCCCGCATCCTTCGCCTCCCGCAACCACTCCACCTCTCGCAACCGCTGCCTCCTTCTCTCCCCTAAATCCTTGTGTCGCGCCTCCTCCTCCTCAGTGCCGCCACCAATTCCTTCACCGTACGGCAGTGTCTGGTCGTAGTCCCCCAATTTCCCCCAACAACGTCTCATCCCCTCGTCGCCACCTCCCCAACGCATTTGCCCATCGCCTCCTCTCCCCATCTGCCTACCGCCGCCTCCCCGCCTCCACCACCTGCAACTACCGCCTCTTTCTTCGCTGAACCCTCGTGTCGCGCCTCCTCCTCTTCCTCGGTGCCGCCACCAATTTCTTCCCCGCGTGGTAGCATCTGGTCGCAATCCCCCAACTTTCCCTAGAGCGCCGCCACCAATTCCATCTCCTATCGCCCCTCCAACTAGCGGCACGATGCTTGGCAACAGTGGCCGATGGATTAGAGAGAATGGCGCTCAGCGAAAGCGGCCGGTGGATCAAAGAAAAGGGCACTCGGCGGTGGCAGTGGCTTCGTCTTACTACGCTCTCCCACAGGGCTCTCCCCCACCACCGCCACCCAGCGGTCGCTCGCCCGGTGAGCCTCTCTACCTCCTCCTGCTCTTCGCTCCGAGCCCGTCGCGCTGTCTGGCGATTTTGGTTTCCCAAGCTGGTCGTCAAAGTTGGTGCCGTGGTCGAATAGGGCCGTGGTCGAGGGACATGGCCGAAGTTGAGGGCCGTGATTGAAGTCGAAGCCGTGGTTGAAGGGGGCCATGGCCGAAGTCAAAGATCCGTGGACGAAGTCGGTTCGCGGTCGAAGTCGAAGGGTTGTGGTTGAAGTCAGGCCGTGGTCGAAATCGAAGGGTCATGGTCGAAGTCCAAACCGAGGTCGAAAGGGACAGTGGTCGAAGTCGAAGGGCCGTGGATGAAGTCGGTCCGCGGTCAAAGTCGATGGGCTATAATCGAAGTCGAAGGGTCGTGGTCGAAGTCCAAGCCGTGGTCAAAGTCAAGGCCGAGCAGGCTGACGCCAGCAGTCAAGCGACAAGGCACAAGCGCACCAGTGGCTTACCAATGTATGACCACTAGCGTTGATCGACTGCTCCCGACCTATGATCACGCGTGATAGTCGATGGCTTCTAACTTACAACCACGAGGTGTGATCGACAGCTTCTAATTTATGACCATGAGCACTGGTTGATGTGTTTTGACTTACGACTACGAGGTGTGGTCGATGTCTTTAGACTTACGACTATGAGCGTTGGTCGATGTGTTCCGACTTACGACCACGAGATATCCTCGATGGCTTCTAACTTACGACCACGAACGATGGTCATCGGCTTCCCATGTACGACCATGAGCCATTGTCAAAGGCTCCCGATTTAGGACCACGATCGATCGTCGACCGCTGCCAACTTACAACTACCAGTGATGGTCGATCGCTCCCGGCCTACAATCTCGTGTGATGGTCGACAGCTTCCAACTTACGACGACGAGGTGTGCTCGAGGGCTCCCGACCTACGACCACGAGGTGTGGTCGATGTCTTCCGACTTATGACCACGAGGTGTGATCGATGGTTTTCGACTTACTTGACGGAATTAAAAACTTTTAGAACATGTTTGTATGCATATTCTAAAAAAATTTATCACCTATGGGTTTTAAAACATGTAATATTATAAATTTTAAAAATCCGTAGCAACGTACGGACATTCAGCTAGTTATATATAATAAATGGAATGTTACAATATATATAGAGATTATAAGTAGATTATAAATTATCTAGCCAATTACAGATATCATCGTGAGCGCTATCCTTAACTCTGTGCAAATGCAGAGTTACCGACCTCTTGAATCCTCCTTTTCCAGTCATAAAGACTATGATGCAAGTACTCAAAGATTTCGCCATTTCTCTGTTTTCAAATATGCCATGTAGTGATAATGAATATTTCCATGAAGAAAATAATCCTAGAATTTTGTTTTGTTAGGTAAGCCATTCTTGCTACATCAACATCATAGTTCCAGTTGATTCCAACCATTTGTCAACACTATATACTAAATGGACATCCAAAGAAAAGATGGTGTGTAGTCTCCTCTACGCCTCTATTGCATAGTACACAATTTGAGTAGCCATCAATATTAATTCTTTTTTGCTTTAAGATGTTTCTAGTGTTGAGTCTATCTATCATAAGCAGCCAAGCGAAGACCTTAAGCTTCATTGTGCATTTGCTCTTCCATATAAGCAAATATACTTCTAGACAATTTGACTGAATTGATGATTGTAACATTTCCTTGAGGTGTAGGGACTATTGCCTCAAATATATGTCCAAGTATCATGCACATGTTACCGAACATGGATATTAGCTAACATGTTCTACAATCCATCATATTCATAGTAAGCCTCTTCATATAACAGCAGATGAAATTGAATATAGGGGTCATTTTGTTGGAAGAAATCCCTGATAGATATGTCTTGATTCTTAGCAAAAGAGTAAAGTCATGGATATTTGAGACATAATAAATTGCTCTCCCAGCAATCCTTCCAAAATAGAACAACCAGTTCGGGGAGGAGCCCTACACGTGTGGGGAGGTGGCGAGGGGGAGAACGAATGTTTGACCACCAACTCATATTTTGGCTTTTCCTGCCAATTCAAAGAGAATCATAAATTGTTATCTAACTAAAATATTGAATTTGTCAAGATGAACTGAGAATTTAACTAAGCTAAAACAACATAGCTCTATTCGTATTACAGTACATCTCAATATTTCTTACCTTTTTATTTTGTTAGTATGTTTCATCATTTCACTATCCCTGTATGCACAATTTTTTTAACAAAGCTATAATACCACACCTATCAGGATTCCAACACCACAATCAACAACTCAGAAATTAGGTAACATGATAACTTAAACTAATAGTGAGCATGCACGTAAAACTCAAGTGCTCCAAAACAAAAAAAAAATCATCATGGATGTAGAAGGGCAATTATATCCATAACAAATAGGGCAAACAAAAACAAATTTGGAAAGGCATGCTTGTCCGTCAAACTGATACAAATTGTTAGAGGCATCAAAGGTTCATCCCATAGTCTAGGTGCTGGTAGGCAGTAGCCGTGACCAATAGTACATTGAGTGGCTCCTTCTAATTAGTAACCAAAACCTTGTAAAAACAATTCAATGATGAATGGTAAGAGGAAAAAAGAAAACTATATATTGGTCTTGTGATCAAGCAAAATGAGCTAACTTATTCGATCTTCTATGATAAATCAGGTAAACTTTCATGAAGTGTGCTACACCAAAATTTAATTTCTTTAGGGTTTAAACTTCATGTTAGAACTGCTTGTATTATGAGGATAAATGTAATGTCATGCAATGTCTATTTTAAATATTACAATTGTAAGCACAAATGCACTTGTAGGCTTATAGCTACTTGTTCTTGTACTGGTTGAAGCAAAGCTTAAAAATATCATGATCAATCACCTCAGTACCTATTGACTTAGTTTTTTCTAAGGAATTTTTATAATTCTAACTACAAAGGCTCAATGTATGGAATGGGAACACTAATTTCCCCCCAACAATTGCAATAAACATATCTTTCTTCACAACACAATCATACGCAACCTATCTATTTTCCTCTTACCAATGTTTGCTAAAAAAATTCTATGCCAATCAAAACACATTTGACATTGCATTCAACTTGTCCATACAAATCAAATAACTTTACTACCACACGAGGAGTTATTAATCACAATAACACGGTACCACCTAAAATGTGCTTATTGTAGAACGCTGCTCGGCAAGTCAATTAAAATATTGTGATGTTCATAATGTAATTGTAACAAAAAATGTTGCTTTATGATAAAAAAAATCGCAGAAATAATTAACACAAGCATATAATTGCAGAAATAAGAGCATTACAATCACACGGCCCCCACAAAGTCTCGCAGCCACACATTCCTAAATGCCTAGGTTGCAATGGTTAGACCAATCACGTGTAACCTCGCGATAGCCTCCTAGGTGGAGAGGGGCATTGTCGAGGAGGTTCTAGCGGAAGGAGAGCCTACGGAGGCTGAGGAGGCGGCCAATGCAGGGGTTGATCGTGGCGAGGCGATTGACTATGAGGTCGAGCTCCTCCATTGTGGGCAGGATCTCCACCTCGCTTAGATCGTGCAATTGGTAGCTCGTCAGGTCGAGGCATCGCTCCGCCTCCTCCACCTCCATCTCCTCCTCCATCAAGTCCTGTGGATCCCCCACGTCCTTGCCAGATGCCATGGGGATTGGGGATTGCGAGGCTTGAGGTTTTGACTTTCGAGAAGCTTCTAGAAGAAAGCAGCAAAGTTTAGGCAAGGGAGGAAGAATATGCAGGAATGGGGGCTAAGAGGCCTTAGGGGTGGAAAAAGGAGAGTGATTGCAAGTGCCCAGGCCGAGTTGGGTGGAGGAGTGCCAACGAGGCAAGAGGAGGGAGCGACGAGGGAGGAAATAGGGGAGGAGGTGAGAGAGGGGAGAGGAGGATTGGGGGCTGGAGCGGCGGCGGTGGTGTCACCCAGGGGAAGAAAGCAAGCGGGAGGGAGAGGGTGCCCTCAAGGCCAACCGCACATAGGCGAAGGAGAGGCATCGTGGGGAGCGGTTGGAGAAGCGAATAGCCAATTCGGGGAGGAGTGTGAGCGCGTGGGGAGGTGACGAGGGGAGAATGAACTACTATCACTAACTCTTATTTTTAAGTAGTAATATAGAAATTATCTGTTAAGGTTGTTACCTTTTAGCCAAGCTTTCGTTGTAAAGAGCTTGATGTCTTGGGTTCAAAGGTTTGATCCCCTTCCCAAGCTGTGGTGAAAACACCTTGTTTCAAAAAGAAGAAGAAGAAGAATAATAATAATAATAATAATAATAATAATAATAATAATAATAATAATAATAATAATAATAATAATAATAATAAAAGGAAAAAGAAAAAGGGCTACCCCTGTGTTCAAAAATATACAAAGCTTTGGACAAGTTGTGGTATCCAATAAGTAATTTTGATTATCAATTTTTGTACCAATATGTTAGTTAAAAGTATATGAATATTATATTATGAAAGCACTTCTCGTAACAAATCTAATAATACTATTTTCGTAAGAACAATCTAAATAATTTTGCACGTATTAGCGGTTAAAAATAAAGAAGTTTGACCACTCAAACCTACATCGTGGTATATTTCTGAACCGAGAGAGTAGGTGATTTGGGCCGCGCAACACAAAGGCAATAGCATCGATCGAACGAAGCGCCCGCTTAAAATCCCCCTCCTGCACAGAATCAATGAAGTGCTTCCTGATGTCATGTGCAGGTTAGCTAATTGCGTGGGTAAGGAAGAGCCGAGCGTGCGTTGTTTAGGAAAGGAGGAAGAAGCAGCGACCTGGTCCTACAAGGGCAGGGAAGGGAAGGCGCGTGCCACGTCCGTCCTCCCTCCTCATCCGTTTGAAGGACCACGCGCACGCACGCACGCACGCGGCAATAGCAGCAGGAAAGCCAAGTGAAGGGTGTTGACAACCTGAGCTTCGTCTCCTGCTTCCTTGCAGCGGGCCAGCGGCTTCCTCCTTCCCAGCTTGCGCCTCTGCTTATCTATACCACGCTCACTCCCTCTTCCTTGCCCACACCCAACATCAGCTCAGCTCTCTCAACGCCCATCAGTTGATCATGTGCCCCGGCCACCGGAAGCCTCCAGCCATGCCCATGCCCATGCCCAAGCTGGAGCCGTCTTCGTCTTCCCTTCTTGAACTCGCCGCCGCCGACGACCTTGTGGCGTTCCGCAGCGCCGTCCAGGAGGACAACCTTTCCCTCGTCGCCGCCGCCTCCTGGTACGGCCCGTCCGCCAGGGGCCCGGCCCGCCTCGCCCTCGAGCTGCGCACGCCCGCCATGGTTGCCGCGCTCTACGGCAGCAACGCCGTGCTCTCCTACGTCCTCTCCATCGCGCCCTCCGAGGCCGCGCGCGCCTCCGCCACCGACGGCGCCACGCCCCTCCACCTCGCCGCCGCCGGTGGGGCCGCCTCGTCGCTCGCCGCCACGCACCTCCTCCTCGCCGCCGGCGCGTCCCCGGACGCGCACGCCTCCTCCGGCCTCCGCGCCGGCGACCTGCTCCCGCGCTCCACACCCGCGGACAACCCCATCCGCCTCCTGCTCAAGTCACCGGCGGCCTCGCCATCGTCCACCCCCACCCACAAGAAGGAGAAGGAGAGGGAGGAGGAGAAAAAGGAGTACGGGCATCCGGAACTCCCGGACCTGAACAGCGGCGTGTTCTGCACGGACGAGTTCCGGATGTACAGCTTCAAGGTGAAGCCGTGCTCCCGCGCCTACACCCACGACTGGACCGAGTGCCCCTTCGCCCACCCCGGCGAGAACGCGCGCCGCCGCGACCCGCGCCGCTTCTCCTACACCTGCGTCCCCTGCCCCGAATTCCGCAAGGCCCCCGCCTCCTGCCGCAAGGGCGACGCCTGCGAGTACGCCCACGGCGTCTTCGAGTCCTGGCTCCACCCCGCCCAGTACCGCACCCGCCTCTGCAAGGACGAGGTCGGCTGCCCGCGCCGCATCTGCTTCTTCGCACACAGGCCCGAAGAGCTCCGCGTCGTCAACCCGTCCGCCGTCTCCGTCGCCATGCCGTCGCCGCGCTCCTCGTCCCCGCCTACCAATACTCCCAGCGGCCTCGACATGGCTCGTGTCGCGATGCTTAGCGCCTCACGGCCGGTGCTCAACGCGTCGCTGAGCTCGCGGGAGCTGGATTTCGATCTCGACCAATACAAGCACAAGCTGCTGTTGGAATGCTCGGCTGCTGCTGCTGCCTCACCGCTTGCGCCAAGAACCGCGCCGGATTACTCGGACCTCCTCGGTTCCGTGTCCCAGCTCCAAGCGCTGGCTCTGAAGCAGGCCAGAGACATAAATAATATGCCAGCCTACAGTTGTTTGCCGGAGGCACAGATGCACAGCGCGCACAGGCCGCCGCCGGGCCGGCCGATGGTGGGCTCGAACACCGGCCACTCGATTGCCAAGGCCATCATGGGCTCCCGCGCCTCCGCGTTCGGCAAGCGCAGCCAGAGCTTCGTCGACCGCACTCCGGCCGCGCGATCGTTCGTGTTTCCGGCCACGACATCCGTGCTCTCCGACTGGGGCTCGCCGGACGGAAAGCTGGACTGGAGCGTCCAGGGCGCGGAGCTGCGCAAGTCGGCGTCTTTTGGAATCCGGAGCGCGCAGACGGCGAATAATACGACGCCGGACGTGTCCTGGGTGAGCTCCCTTGTGAAGGACGGCAGCGACTTGTTGGCGGCGGCTCACTGGTCGGACCTGGAGCAGATGGTGGCCTAGCCGAATTAATTTACTTGATAGGAGTATTTTCCTAGCTAGCTAACAAATGTGTGAGCACTACATTTTTTCCTCCTTCAATTACTAGTAATATATCTATTCATACGTACGATTGATGGTAATCGCTTGCAGTCGCAGAGTTGCACTATTAGTATCTTGTTGACTGGTTGCTAATTATAATCGTGGCACGTCGTTTTCTTGCTGTGGCGCGACCAGCCAATTATTTTTGTCACTACAGTGAGTGTCTGTATCAATAAATCAAATATCAATAAATTATTTTAAAAAAATTATATCAATAAATTGTTTTTAAAAAATAATAAATAAACTATTTTATTTATTTATTTAAAAGAAATTATAAATTAAAAAGAATAGAGCCATAGTCTCCCCTGCTCAATCCGATCACAAAAGAGAAGCAATGGCATATGGCTGGCGGGGGTGCTCCGGCTCCCATCATCATACATGCACAAGAACCACAAACTCAGTGAAATAGCCTGAGTAAATTTTTTAGACTGAGATTCATGGTTTTTGACTGTAATCTTTAAATTTTGGTCTATTCGTGAGAGGCATTACGTAGAGAGAAATAATCATATACAATTTTGGCTAGTACAACTAAATTTGGTACAATTTATACTATAATTTATATATAGACATTGTCTTAAAAACACACTATTTAACTGCGAGTTATTGTAGAAATAGAAACCAAAGCCAGTATAAGCTCAAAAAACCTGAGCCCAATGTTACTGCTAGTACGTCAGGCACAAAACAGTTTGGGATCGTAGCTGCCTGCACTGCAGCCTGCACCCTCCCTCCAGTACAACTTGGAGGGGATGGATTGAGCTTTTGGCCGAATTCTTTTAGGTTTAAAGTTAGTTTATGCTTGTACTGTCTACAGTACCTAACTTTTAAACGGTGCATTTTTTCAAGGTAGGGTCAATAGAAAGTGTAGTAAAAAGTGTACTGAGTTCAGCTGCACCGGCTAAAATTGCATGCGACTATTTTTCTCAGCGTACTGCATCTTGTGAACAACCAGAATTCAAATATTTAATCCATAAGCTATCAATCTAAAAGAACCCACCCTTTAGCTTCGTCTTGGCAGCACTATTTTTTTATGAGCATATATGAATGTATTAATTGGCTTGTCATACGTAGATGTTGACATCAGGAGACCTTTCCTGAGACAAAGCCACATTTGGCACTGTTTCGCACCATATTTACAAAACTAGCGGTATGCCGAGCGTATTTGCAGAAGTATCGCTTCTGCTGTCTGGCAATAGGACGGCAGTGCATGCGAGACAACGGTGGCAGACGCCTGCCGCCCTGCCAGCAGACAGCAGGCAGGCATCACTTATTTTTGAAAGTTCTAACATTATAGTTTTCGCTAAGGTGACAAGGCTCAGATATTTAAGGGTTTCAAATGAGAGTAATACTACAAGTTCATTATTGGTTATATAACTAGCAGCTTGAAATCGAACATAAATTTGCACATAAAATAACAGCATGCAATTTGATAATTTAAAATGGAATTAATTTGCATAAATGTAGATTCAACATGATCAAAGTATTGACTCACCTTGGTTGCAATTACCTTGGTCTTGATCATTAAGTGTCACTTTAGCTTTGGCTTCTTCTTCCTGGGCCTCGTACACTATTTTTACGTTGCGCAAAAATTTGGATAAAAATTAGCAAACCAAACAAATTCTCTCAAAAATTTAAATGTGCTTCAAAAATTATGGTTTTGGTTCCATTGAATAGAGGTTGAATTTATATGAATTTAAAAAATTGTTTCACTCAATTTGGAGTTAAAATGAATAAGTTATACCCTTTTAAAGTTCTCAGTTTAAATAAATCTAGAAAATAATTAAAATCTGACAGGTGGGACCCACAGCAGAGATTTTAGTTTTTCTTTTGTTTTTCTTTCCTTTCCTGTGTCCATGACAGGTGGGGCCGGTATTATTTAATTTTAAACAGGATGACCCACATGTCAGTGAGTGATTTGCATTAACTAATCACATTTAGCATTAATGATCCATTTTAACCGTTATTACCGTTTGATTATGTCCTAACCATCACTACAGTGCTCCTTCTTCCTCCGGTCGAGGAATGGCGAGCTCTCCGCCGGCGGAGGAAGCGGTGGCCGGCCATGAACATTTCAAAAATGGAATGCTCATGCCCGCACAGACGATTGGGCTCGGTCCCACGAGCCAATTTAGCAGTGGCGGCTGCCGGCTATGTTTGCAGGGCGCGGTGAGCAGAGGCGAGCGGCGACGGCGAGGCTTCGCCGAAGTGAATGGAGAAGAAAGAGAGATGGGCCAGGCCGGCTCGGCCAAGCCGAAATCTCTTATTTATTTATTTATATACACTCATGTATATATATACATACATATATATATATATATATCAGTTTTCATATTTTTATTCATTTGCTTATTTACTCACTTATTTTATTCTCTTTATTTCTCAACTCGTCTTTGTATTTATTTAGTATGGTGCATGTATTTATATATATTTTTATTCATTTACCTTTTCTTGGTATTATTATTGTTATTATTATCATCATTATTATTAAGACCATAGTGCATTGTTAAATTTTTGGATTCAAATTACACCTCTCTTTTTTGATGGATCATCTTTTTAGATTCGATTTTTAAAAATATAAATTTCTATTATTTTCATAATTCCTTCTTGACTTTATATTTGTTTTATTTTCCATAAAGTTGTTAATCATTGGAACCTCAACCAAAATTCATGATAAATTTGTTAGAATCCAAATATCGAGAAAATATATTTCAAAATAATTCAAGGGCTACACGTTTCCAAAATCAAGTTTTTAGGATGTTACAGCTTTCGACGACCTATACGACCGCATCCTCCCTGTGTCTGCATTTCAGCCATACTGGTTGAGCCCTCTTGTTTGGCATCAAGCGGTAGTTACGGCCGAAGTCCTTCCTTTTTTCCAGGGAAAGGTCTTCCTTTGGCAACTTCGCTCCGACTGGCCCCTTAGTGTCTGGCATGCTATGTTACTGTATGACACAAACGGTTCTTCTTCCTACAAGAAGCAAAACGTAGTTTAGATGAGCAATGCGCGATTGCGAGAGCTCTGCATTTGAAGCGAGGGAAAAGAGAATCCGGTGCATTGCCATCGGAAATTACGGACGCGTTGTCGACATACACCACCACAGGCGACAGGGGATAGCATGGCAAAAGTGACATATGTGTGCACGACAGAGCATGCGAGGTGGGCCATGTGGCCACACTAACATTTGTGCAGATGAGGGAGCGGGCGAGGGGGGCCGGTATGTCAAGCCAACACATGTTCGAAGCAGGGAGCGGGCAACGACGTACAGTATGGACAGACTAGCAATTTAGAGCATATAAAATTCCCAAAAAATAAAAAAAATAACTATGAGTGTGTCGGGAGGCTTCACATAAAATTCCGTAATTTTTGGAGCTCATTTGCTATATGTAAAAACTTATACAAATATCAAAATTGTATAAATTTTTGACCAAGATTCACATTGGATAAATTTACCCAAAAATTACATTATAATGTACGTTATGTCGAGAGATTGTATGTAAATTTTCATAATTTTTGCAGTTCATTTTATGTATTTAAAAATTCAAATAAAAACTAAGCAAAAAAAATTAAGGCAGGTAATTAAGACAGCTAATCAGCCGGCTTAATCACCTACCGGCCCCTTATTGGACGGCAGGTAGGCATGCCGTCCCCCCATCGGATGATAGGCTGCCTGCTGTCTACTGGCGGGGTGGCTGGCGCCTGCCGCCGGCGGCCTCACCACCTGTTGTGTCACGGGTGCTGCTGCCTGATCGCCGGACAGCAGAAGCGACATTTCAGTAAATACGCTCGGCATACCGCTAGTTTTGTAAATACGGTGTGAAACAGTGCCAAATGTGACTTTGTCTCAACCTTTCCTGTCTTGTAGATGCATAGGAGTGGACGAATCGATCATCGACCGGTCTCATTTTGTTGGGAGGAAATTTTTCCAAAGACAATTGTGTCCAACCACAAAGGAAGATAATGGGTGTCGTAGGGGTGGCCCCCACCTAAACCCAGCAGGCCTGGTAGGAGATTATAAGGCACAGAATAGGCCATGTGTAATGACATAACTGCCCCAGAGGGGATAACCAGATGTAAGGGTATAATTGTAAAAGCACTCCTCATGTGTATATATATATATATGAGTAAGCCATGGGGAGAACCCAGGCCATTACACTTATCTTCATCACTCTCCACTACCATCTCTCTCTCTGTTTGGTCTGTAGCCACAACAGTTGGCGCCGTCCGTGGGGAGGACGAAGACAAGCCTGAAGACCGAAGAAAAAGATGGCACCGAAAAAAGCTTCCTCAGCGGCGGCGAAGGGAAAGAAGGCGGCCGGGCTGGAGCGTCGTATGAGTACCAGGGCTTCGGCATCGGCAGCGACGGACGCGGGTGGCGATGCAGGCGCGGTGGCCGAAGACGTCGACGTTCGCGCGGCGACGACCAACCCCGTCACCGGCACCGCGACGACCAACCTCGTCACCGGCACCGCGACGACCAACCCCGCCACCGGCGTTGCGAGGACGGAGCCCGCGGTCGAAGACGTCGACACGGGTGCGGCGATAACCGACCCCGCCGACGCGATGACAGCCGACCTCGCCGCCCCCACTGCAACCCTCGCCGGCGGAGCGGACCGGGCGGTTCGAGGTAGCCACGACGGAGCGACCGGCAGCTCGGGACCCCGCGACGCGGTCGTCCCCGCGCCGATCCGCCCGTCGGAAGCACCGGCGACCCCGCCCGCACCGGCGATGGAAAGTGCCCTGCTGGCGGCTCTCAACGCGTTCCAGCGGGAACTAGGGGACCTTCGCGGAGCCGTCCGAGATATACAAGAGGCTCGGAGCTAGCAGGTCGCGCCAGTAGTCGCGCCCGAGCCCACGCCAGAGAAGGTGGACAGTCGCGAAGCCCCCACGTCTAGCCGTGTCCCGCTGAGATGCATAGATCCGGAATCCCCGCTTTCGGCGGGGCTGCAGCAGGCGGCGTGGCCCGAAGACTTCAAGTTCCCTCGCATCACCGACCCGTACAAAGGCGACACGGATCCTCGCGAGTTCGTGCGCGTGTACGAAACCGCGATCGAGGCCGCGGGCGGAGACGACACCGCGAAGGCGAAGGGACTCCCCCTCGCACTGCACGGAGTGGCGCTCTCTTGGTTTTTTACCATAGAGCCGGGCTCCATCTACGCGTGGGAGCAGCTTCACGACCGGCTTCGTAGCAACTTTCAAGGACATCATGTCGAGCGAATCGATGCGGACCAACTCTTCACTGTGAAGCAAGGACCCTCGGAGACGCTCCGGGGCTACTTCAAGCGCTTTGCCAAGATTCGAGGCCAGGTACACGATGTTAATGAAACCACAGTCGTTAATGCAGCCATACAGGGCCTTCGCCCAGGCCCGATGGCCGAATACAACGCGCGGAGGCCAATCACGACAGTTGCCAAGCTCTTCGACAAAATGGACGAGTATGCGCGGGCGGAGGAGGATGCGCGAAGGCGCAGCATCACTGCCCTCGGCCTCGCCCATGAGGAGCGCCCCCCGCGCGAGGTCGGGGCGGGTGGTCCCTCCTCGAAGCCGGGTCGTAGCCGAAAGCCCCGAGGAGGCCCTCCCCGAGGCAGTGAGGCCGAGGTACAGGAAGGCTCTTCACGGTGCAGGCCCAAACCTCGGCGCCGCCAGCGCCGGTCGCAGGCGGCCCATCACGTCCTCGCCACCGAGAGCGCCCGCCAAGGACCTGACCCCGCCTCACGGAGGGGAGTCCGGGGATCGGAGGGCGGATTTGACTACGCCAGCCAACCCCGCGCAGAGCAAGAGCTCCTGCACTATGGCAAGTGGTGCGAGGTACACGGCTACGACGATCATTACACAAGGGCATGCATCGCGGTGATGGAGCTGCGGAGGGTGACGGCTGGATCTCGGACTCCGCCTCCTCGGCCCCCCGCCGAAGCCCATGTGGGGCACCCAAGGGATAGCCCCATACGGGCCACCGCAACGGAGGGCGCGCAACATCACACCGTCAACGTCATCACCGGAGGCTCCTCTTCAAAAGCCCCCGGGGAGCAGCTGCAACTGTGGATGCCGCCCCGCAACATCACCTTCGACTTGAACGACGCCAGGGGCGTGGAGTACCCTCACTAAGACCCTTTGGTCATCCAGGCCCACATAGCATGCTGCGAAGTCAGGCGCGTCCTTGTCGACGGGGGAAGCTCCGCGAACATCTTATTCGCAGAAGCCCTCGACCGCATGACAATCCCCCGAAGCCGGCTGGAGCAGCCAGGAGCTCCACTTCAAGGCTTCGGGGGTCAACCGCTGCAGGCCCTGGGGCACGCGTCCCTTCCTGTCACTTTCCGTCAGGAGGGCAACAAAGGTAACATCCGGACCGAGCATGTCACCTTCGATGTCGTAGATATCCCGCACCCCTACAACGCCATACTGGGGCGACCCGCCATCAACTCTTTCGAGGCAATCCCGCACCACGCCTTTTTGTGTGTAAAGCTCCCGGGCCCGGAGGGTGTCATCACCATCTTCGGCGACCAGGACCTGGCCAGACGTGCCGAAGGCGGCAGCCGCGTCTCGCATCGCCCGGTGCATGCCCTCTCCGGCGCGCCCGGTGATGGGCCCTCCGCTCCCGGGTGGACGCCCAAGCCTCGGCCCGAAGGCGGCGTCAAGAAGGTGCCGCTCCAGGCGGAGGGACAGTTTGTGTCCATTGGCGAGGGGCTCCCACCGGGGGTCGAACGGGAGCTGCTCCGAGTGCTTCAGAACAACGTGGACATCTTCGCATGGTCCCCGGAGGACATCAGGGGCGTGGACCGCGCGGTAATCCTGCATCGTTTGGCGATCCGCCCCGACGCCAAGCCGGTCAAGCAAAGGCTCCGGCGTATGTCGATGGATCGGCAGCAGGCGGCCAAAGCGGAGGTGGCGAAGCTTCTTCGCGCCGGGGTCATCCGCGAGGTCCACCATCCAGAATGGCTCGCTAACCCGGTGCTAGTCAAAAAGGCCAGCGGGGCCTGGCGCATGTGCATCGACTTCACGGCACTCAACAAGGCGTGCCCGAAGGACAACTACCCCTTGCCGCGCATCGATCAGCTGGTTGACGCCACTACTTGGTGCGAACTCATGAGTTTCCTGGACGCCTATTCCGGCTACCACCAGGTATACATGGCCGAAGACGACGAGGAGAAGACCAGTTTCATCACACCACTTGGTCACCCTGGGCGTTCGGTACTACCGAACCGATCGGTTCGGTTCCTCGGTACCCATACAAATTCGGTTCCTGAGAATCTCGGTACCGTTCGGTTCCTGAAAAGACTCGGTACCGAAGAAATTCGGTATCTGTTCTTTCGGTTCGGTTCCGGTATTTACCGAAATTACCGAACAGGGTACAACAGCATGTAACATCAAGTTCAATAGCCAATTTTGACAGAAATGTAACATGATTTCATATAGAGTAAGTGCCAAATCATACAGAGAAAAAGCCAGTAGTTCGGTATGACATTGTAGTTCGGTATTTCGGTAAACCGAGGCACCGAACCGAATTTCCTCGGTAAATTCGGTTCCTGAGAACCTGGAACCGAACCTGGAACCGAAATTTTCGGTTTCGGTACTTTCGGTTCGGTTCTCGGTAAATTCGGTTCGGTACTCGGTTTTCGGTTTTTCGTGCCCAGGGTTACCACTTGGGACGTTCTGCTTCGTCAGAATGCCCTTTGGCTTGAAGAACGCAGGCGCTACCTTCACCCGCCTCGTCGCCATTGCCCTGGCAGCCCAGCTCGGGAGGAACGTCGAAGCCTATGTCGATGACGTGGTGGTCAAAACTCGGCAACTTGCTCTACACGGCCGGGACCTCCAGGAGACTTTCGACAACCTCCGGAATGCGGGCATCAAGCTCAACCCCGACAAGTGTGTCTTCGGGGTACAGACGGGCAAACTCCTAGGTTTCCTCGTGTCCGGGCGGGGCATCTAGGCGAACCCCGACAAAGTAGACGCCATCCTGGGTATGGAGCCGCCCAAGACAACGAGGGAGGTCCAGAGGCTGGTGGGCCGCATGGCAGCATTAAGACGCTTCCTATCCAGGACGGCGGAGCGGGGCCTGCCGTTTTTCAAGACACTCCGCGGGTGCGATGGATTTCGTTGGGACGGAGACTGCGCGAAGGCCTTCAACGAGCTCAAGCAGCACCTGGCAAGCCTCCCCACTCTGGTCGCCCCAGCACCAGAGGCTCCCCTCCTGCTCTATCTGGCCGCGTCAGCTACCGCGGTCAGCGCCGTCCTCGTCTTAGAGGAAGGCGCCATGCAGCGGCCCGTCTACTTTGTCTTCGAAGCCCTTCAGGGCGCCAAGACAAGATACACGGAGCTTGAGAAGCTCGCCTACGCGCTGGTCTCCAGGAAGCTTCGGTATTATTTTCTGGCTCACCCGATCACAGTGCCTTCCTCATTCCCCCTGGCAGAGATGCTACACAACAAGGAGTCCACAGGGCGTATCGGTAAATGGGCCGCCGAGCTCGCTCCCTTCTCCCTGACGTATGCTTCGCGGACGGCAATTAAATCCCAAGTCCTGGCGGATTTCCTCGCCGAATGGACCCCGTCGGCCCAACCCGGCCAGACGCACGATGATCCCGTCTGGACGCTTACAATCGACGGAGCTTACAGCGTCGCCGGCGCGGGCGTAGGGGCGGTGATCATCACGCCCGAGGGACAACGTTTGCTGTACTCGGCGCGCCTTGCCTTCTCCGCCACCAACAACACGGCTGAATACGAGGCACTGCTCTTTGGCCTGGCGAAGCTCAAGGCAGTCGGCGCGAGACGGGTGTTGGTCCGCACCGACTCGCGCTTGGTGGCCGGCCATGTGGACAAGTCATATCAAGCCAAGGACCCTGAGTTGGCCAAGTACCTCGCGGCGGTACGGGCGAGCGAAAGGCACTTTTTGGGTGTCACCGTCAAGGCCATCCCCCGGGCGGAGAATGAGCAAGCCGACGCCCTCGCCAAGGCGGCCAGCCAGCAACTGCCCCCCATGAGGGGGCATTCTACGAGGTGTTAGCAAAGGCGGCCATCGCGCAGGACAACCGGGACGCGGCACTTGTCCACCGCATTGATCGGCCAGGAGATTGGCGAGAGCCCATTTTCAATTTCTAACAAGGCCTCGCCGAGCCGGAGGACCCTGCCGAGCTGCGACGATTGCAGCACCGCGCACGGTCCTTCCAGGTGTTCGAAGGGACACTCTACAAGAAAGGGGTTTGCGCGCCGCTCCTGCGCTGCCTCTCGACTGAGGAAGGAAAGGAACTCTTGGCGGAAATCCACGCGGGCGTATGCGGATCCCACCTGGCGCCGAGGTCATTAGTCGACAAGGCGTTCAGACAAGGCTTCTACTGGCCGACTGCCAGCACCGACGCCCAGGACCTCGTCCGTCGGTGCCAAGGGTGCCAGTGGATGGCGCGCATCATCCGCAGGCCCCCGACAAGCCTCAACCCAAATCCCCCGGTGTGGCCACTGGCGCGCTGGGGTCTCGATATAGTAGGACCACTTGCCCGAGCTCCAGGGGACCTCCGGTTCGTGGTAGTCGCGCTGGAGTATTTCTCCAGATGGCCGGAAGCGATCGCTCTGGCCAAAGTAACTTCTGCGGCCATACAGCGCTTCCTATGGCAAAACATCATATGTCGCTTCGGTGTACCTCGGGAGCTCACGGTCGACAATGGCCTGCAGTTCGACACCGCCCTCTTCAAAGATTATTGTGACAGCATGGCCATCACCCTCCGATTCGCCTCGATAGGGCATCCCCAGTCCAACGGGGCGGTCGAACGGGCGAATGGCGCCATTTCCGCCACCATTAAAAAGCGCCTGGTTGGATTGCCGAAGGGCAAGTGGCCAAGCGAGCTTCACAGCGTTCTATGGTCGCTTCGCACAACGGTAACGCGCCCGACGGGATTCACACCGTTTAAGCTCCTCTTCGGTGACGAAGCGGTGACGCCCGAGGAAATCAAGGCCGGCTCGCGAAGGGTCCTCGTCCAAGCACCCGAAGAGGAGCGTTGTGTGTCCTTGGACCTCCTCGACGGGATACGGACAGACGCAGCCCACCATGTCGAGAAGTATGCGCGGCAGACAATGCGTACTCGGGACCGCTCTATATGCCCGCGGGGGTTCAAGCCTGGGGATCTCGTCCTCAGAGTGGCGCTCCAGGCGGAAACCGTTGGCAAGCTGGAGTCCAAGTGGGAAGGCCCGTACATCGTAACGGAGGCATTGCCAAAGGGGGCGTACCGCCTCGCCACGCTTGAAGGACAAGCCTTCCGGCACACATGGAACGCGGATAGGTTGCGGCGGTACTACGCCTAGAAGCAGCACAGTAGGCGTAGAGCCACCAGCCCGTTGTTAGGCGATGCTCGCCCGCGCAAACGGGAGTTCAATAAAGGTTGCTGTTCCAAGAGCATCCCCTGTCCGCGCTGAGCAGAACAAAGTCCACGGACTTTAAATAAGACGTAGCGTCGAGGTCCGCCTCCGCACGCGAGAGTCTGCGGACTATAAATAAGATGTAGCGTCGAGCCTAGCTCTGCACGCACCAGTCCACGGACTTTAAATAAGACGTAGCGTCGAGGTCCGCCTCCGCACGCGAGAGTCTGCGGACTATAAATAAGACGTAGCGTCGAGCCTAGCTCCGCACGCACCAGTCCACGGACTTTAAATAAGACGTAGCGTCGAGGTCTGCCTCCGCACGCGAGAGTCTACGGACTTTAAATAAGACGTAGCGTCGAGGTCCGCCTCCGCACACGAGAGTCTGCGGGCTATAAATAAGACGTAGCGTCGAGCCTAGCTCCGCACACACTAGTCCACAGACTTTAAATAAGACGTAGCGTCGAGCCTAGCTCCGCACGCGTGAGTCCCCGGACTATAAAGAAGACGTAGCGTCGAGCCTAGCTCCGCACGCACTAGTCCACGGACTTTAAATAAGACGTAGCGTCGAGCCTAGCTCCGCACGCACTAGTCCACGGACTTTAAATAAGACGTAGCGTCGAGCCTAGCTCCACACGTGCGAGTCCCCGGACTATAAAGAAGACGTAGCGTCGAGCCTAGCTCCGCACGCACTAGTCCACGGACTTTAAATAAGACGTAGCGTCGAGCCTAGCTCCGCACGCGCGAGTCCCCGGACTATAAAGAAGACGTAGCGTCGAGCCTAGCTTCGCACGCACTAGTCCACGGACTCTAAATAAGACATAGCGTCGAGCCTAGCTCCGCACGCGCGAGTCTCCGGACTATAAAGGAAATCGTAGCGTCGAGATTCGCCTCCGCACGCGCCACTCCACGGAGTATAAACGAGATGCGCAGACCTGCCCTCCGCGTTCGGCGGCAGGTAACACCAAGCATAAAGTACTACTTGGTTCCATTGCGAAAGCAAAGGGGTTACATGGTCACAAGCGTAAGAACCAGTACATCATCCCCCTGCACCACCCGACCAACCGCTCAGCCTTGGCGCGGTGCAGACGAGCCCGCGCCGTCGTCGCCGCGGCGCTGAAGGACCCCTTCAAGCCACTGGAGGAGGTCCCCCTCCCCATGCAACGTCTGCTGCACGGTGACTCTCGCTGCACCTTCCCCGAAGCGGCCCCAGATCCGTTGGTGGAAGTTCTGCAGGCTAGCCCCGATGGAGCGGATGACGTCCGACATAACCTCTGGTCGGTCGGGAGGATCTAGTTGAGGATTCGCTAGCTCATGGGTATGCCTACACCCACGAGTATGAAGAAGGGCGAGGGCGAAGCACGCACCAACATAGCTGCAGTGCTCGCCAAAGGTCCTGGTATCCGGCCTGTGCGTAGTATCCGGCACTCGGATGCACAGATCTCGAAGGGCCTGGTTCAGAGACTCCATGGCCCGCCATGCCGACATAGACGCATTTTTCAAGGCAAGGCAGTTCTCGGCAGCAGACTCCGCCAGCTGGGCGTTCTCCCCTTCTAGGACGGCGATCTGCTGCACGAAGGCGGCGCGCTCCCTAGCCGCGGCGTTCCGAGCTTCCGTGGCCGCGACTTGTGCGGCCACCAGGGCGTCCTCCAGCGCGCGAAGTTCTTCATCCTTCGCGGCGAGGGCAGTGTTTGCTTCGCGGAGGCTGGCTTCCAGAGCCCTCCGCTCCCGAACGCGGGCCTCGTCAAAGGACCGGCTGAGGGCAAGCATCTGACAGAAACAACGAATCAGCAGGCGTCTAGCAGTACCTTACAAGCTGAAGCGCACGTACTTACCCTCATCTCGGAGGCCTGCAACGCGAGCGCCAGGAGGTCCCCCGCGCATGGCGACAGCACCTCTCGGTTGAGGCCGTTGTCGGCACGCTCGGCGGCGGCGGTGAGGTCGCAAAATATCTCCGGGCGAGGGAGGAAGTCCGAACGAGCGAGACCCGGCCCCAACACGCCAGGATTTATCGCGGCCACGGCCACGTCAGCAGCAGTGGACACCGGCGGGGCATCCTGCACGAGGCTCCCGACTTCGCGCATACCTCCGCTGCTCGATCCTTCGCCACGTACGGGAGACGTCGTCTCGCCTGATGTCGGCAGAATGAGCGAGCAGATCGGAGAGAGTCTCGCGAAGTCAGGTGAAGAAAGGGACTCACACCTACCTCCTGCGCCCCTCGTCACGGTAGGAAGTGGCGCCGGGTCGTCCACCCAGGGGGAGGCGGGCGCCTCGACGGTCGGGGAGAAGGTCTTCTCGGCCGCGCCAGCCGCCGTAATCCCGCGGCAAGGCCCCGCAACAGCGTATCGACTCCTCGTTGGTGGCGGGGACTGCGTCCGAGGGTGTTTCGGCTGCGGTGGCACAGGCGATTCTTCCGCGGCAGAACCAGCTCCGGTCGGCGTCGCCCCCACGGTTTCCTCTGTAGAGGGCACGCCCTCGTTGGCCGCTACGGTTGATAACGCACCGTCCCCCGTGGCTCGCTCGCCAGGGACGACGCCACCCCCCGGGTTGACGGGTTCCAACTCAGCGGTGGCCGCGAGCCCGAGCACGGGCTCGTGGGCGTCGGCAGAAAGTGCCGGGGGATCCGCGGCGGTGCGCCCCTCCGAAGCAGTGTGGCCAGGCCCACCGCCGGTCGCACGCCCCGCCTCAGCTGAGCTAGCCGCCGGGGGGACTGCCGGGTCGCATACGGCTAGGGATGCAATCGGAGCGGATACGGTCGGTAATTGCTCATCCTGTATCCTATACCATATTTTTTCTCGGAATCGGAGTCGGACACAGATAGTGCCGGATACGAATACGAACGCGGATAGTATCGATCACGAATACAGAACGAATACGGAGCGGATTCGATACGGTAACTATATTTCATCGGATAACACGCAAAAACAAAGATCCTAAATAATTAAATATACATCATGCATATTAGGATAAATAATTAAATATAATATAGAAATATCATGTACTTGAAAGTTAAATACAATGAGCAACTTGTATACATACCAACAATAATGAACAGAATAGTTATCTAGAACCACTTCCTGAGGAGTATTACTGTGGCATCCCAAAATTTTGGTTTTCTTTCTTACTTATTTATTTAATTGGTTTGATTGGATTTTCTCTAGAAACTAATTTCCTTTTTCTCAAATCCTTTAATTAAAGCCTAGAGAGTAAGTTATTAATTTAGTTGAGTAATTGTGCCTAAAACAAGTTGAACTTATTTTATTTAGATTCCTTACATTTTTCTGAATTTATGGGAAATTTTTGGGATTTATTTGGATTTTCCTACTATTTTTAGCTTTTATTTTAATTTCTGGGATTTTCTGAAAATCAAAACCTAAAATAAAAATTTAAATAATTATCCGATTCGGATATTACCGAATAACTAGCATCGGATATTACCGATTAGATATCCGGATATTCTCCTATCCGACGGAAACTACTCTCCCGAATCCGAATCCGATTCCGACAATGACTATCCCATTCCGATACCATATCCGGCAAAACCATCCGGTTACCGACTATTTTTCCGAAATACCATCCGAACTGACTCGGTCGGACGGTCGGTCGGGAACTATCCGAACCGATTGCACCCCTACATACGGCAGCCGGGGAACGGGCCCGGCGTCGCGAAGACAGCCCCCCCGCAGGGCTATCACCGTCCTGAGCGCCTGGAGTCCCGGCGGGAAGCTCTTCCGGCACCACGCACTCGGGCACGGCAATGCCTACAGCCTCGCAGGTGCGGTTTATCCACCCCTGCTTAGCCGCCTTGACCGCGGCCTCGCGAGCCCGGTGCTCCTTAAGCGTGTACGGGCCGAGGAGCGCCGCAACCGCGCGCTCCGCATCTTCTAGCCGCGTCACTGCGCAGGAGATCACGTCAGTTAGGCAGAAGCCAAACAGATACAATGGCGCGATGGGCGACTTACAAGGGGCGGAGGGCGGAAGCACCCGAGACACACATGGATCGAACCCATCCTCGCGGGGGCCATTCGGCACAACATACTTCCCCCGGGAGGAGAGTGGCGCCGCCCCATGCATCGTGAACTCCTCGGCTAGGTCGCGCACGCTCATTCGACGGGCGACACCGACGAGGCTCTGTAGCTTTCGCGTGTCGTCAATCTCCGCCTTCAGACTCGGCGTGCTGTTAAACGAGATCGGCCCACCTCGGCACTGCATTCTGCTCTTGTCGGTCACGGTGTAATAGAACCGCCACCGCGTCCAGCCGGACGCCCACTGCCCTGGCAAGGCTGACACAGGTAACAACGTCGCGCAGGACGCCCGGAGCACGAAGTCCACACCGCCGAAGTTGGACACCGCCCCGCCAACCTTTCTGGGTCGACAGTGTGCATCGTGCAGGGTGGCGAATAAGCTCGCGCTGGGGCGCCACCCCTCTGTCCGCATCGCCCACGCGAAGACAGCTAGGCGGAGTATCGCGTGTGGCGTCAGTTGGGCTAGCTCCAACTCGTAGGCCCGCAGGACTTCGCCCACAAACAGCGTGGAGGGCATCCGAAGGCCGGCATCGAAGAACGCAATGAAAACAATTGCTTCCAGGGCCCCGGGCTTCGGCTCCGTCTCGTCCCGGCGGGGTAAGCGAGCCCCATTGCGATCCACGATCTTCCCCTCATCCACGAGTCGCTGCAGCGTCCCTTCCGTCATGCGGCTCTTCCCCAGCACACGGGAGCAGGAGCCTCCCGAGTGCTCCATCGCGTTCCACCACTTGTTGGCGCGCGAGCTCCCCCGCGGCACCAGTTTGTACTCTTGGGATGGATGGGTCACCTCGCCCTGGCTAGGCATGGAACCGCTGCGGGGGTGGTAGGTGCCGTCGTCGTGGCTAGCCATCGCTCTTCGCGACAAGGGAAGAAGAAGAAGCAGTCAAAGGAGCAACTGGCGTGACAATTGGCACGGGTGCAAGCGAAGCGGCAGATCAAAAAGCAAAACGCGAAAGGGTGCCTCCACCTTAACACTAGCACCTTATAAAGGCCGCTCGCCTGCCTTGTGGCTCAACGCACAGACGGATCAAATTCCCAACGATTCGGCTGTCCAAGATTTGGAAAGAAGAACCGCCGGGACCTAGAGGGCCGCGCCTGGTAGGTGGCCAAGCAGCGCACAACGCCCCTACCTCTTCAACACGCGTCCAACTTCTCGGGGGACGAGGTGAACGGCCGCGGTCACGCAACCGCCCACATCCCACGACGAACCAGTCGTGAGTCGCCACGTGCCCCACCTGCAGCATGGCAGACTGCACGACGCGACAGCCTGACTTCTGCCAGGCCAGGCGTCGGCGTAATTCCTGCCACCATTAAAAGCGCACTACGGGACTGCAAGGTCACAACAGCCCCGGAGCGCAACCATACCCGTTCGAAGGGTAGGGAACGGAGCGCGCGCGTCTACTTCGACTTAGGCGCCAGCTTCGCTGCCACCCGTTCGAAGGGTAGGGGACGGAGCGCGCGCGTCTACTTCGACTTAGGTGCTAGCTTCGCTGCCACCCGTTCGAAGGGTAGGGGACGGAGTGCACGCGTCTACTTCGACTAGGCGCCAGCTTCGCTGCCACCCGTTCGAAGGATAGGGAACGGAGCGCGCGCGTCTACTTCGACTAGGCGCCAGCTTCGCCGCCACCCGTTCGAAGGGTAGGGGACAGAGCGCGCGCGTCTACTTCGACTTAGGCGTCAGCTTCGCTGCCACCCGTTCGAAGGGTAGGGGACGGAGCGCGCGCGTCTACTTCGACTTAGGCGCCAGCTTCGCCGCCACCCGTTCGAAGGGTAGGGGACGGAGCGCGCGCGTCTACTTCGACTTAGGCGCCAGCTTCGCGGCCACCCGTTCGAAGGGTAGGGGACGGAGCGCGCGCGTCTACTTCGACTTAGGCGCCAGCTTCGCCGCCACCCGCTCGAAGGGTAGGGGACGGAGCGCGTGCGTCTACTTCGACTAGGCGCGAGCTTCGCTGCCACCCGTTCGAAGGGTAGGGGAAGGAGCGCGCGCGTCTACTTCGACTTATGCGCCAGCTTCGCTGCCACCCGTTCGAAGGGTAGGGGACGGAGCGCGCGCGTCTACTTTGACTTAGGCGCCAGCTTCGCTGCCACCCGTTCGAAGGGTAGGGGACGGAGCGCGCGCGTCTACTTCGACTAGGCGCCAGCTTCGCTGCCACCCGTTCGAAGGGTAGGGGACGGAGCGCGCGCGTCTACTTCGACTTAGGCGCCAGCTTCGCTGCCACCCGTTCGAAGGGTAGGGGACGGAGCGCGCGCGTCTACTTCGACTTAGGCGCCAGCTCCGCTGCCACCCGTTCGAAGGGTAGGGGACAGAGCGCGCGCGTCTACTTCGACTTGGCGCCACCCTCCGCTACCACCATCCCAGACTTCAGGCTCCCCAACCACAAGCTTGGAGGAATTCACAGGCCGCAGGGGACGGAGGGGGCCAAAGGACTCGACGACATGGCTTCGGCCCTGTGAAGCCCTTCACCATGAGAGGCTCCTGTCGTAGGGGTGGCCCCCACCTAAACCCAGCAGGCCTGGTAGGAGATTATAAGGCCCAGAATAGGCCATGTGTAATAACATAACTGCCCCTAGAGGGGATAACCAGATGTAAGGGTATAATTGTAAAAGCACTCCTCATGTGTATATATATATATATGAGTAAGCCATGGGGAGAACCCAGGCCATTACACTTATCTTCATCACTCTCCACTACCATCTCTCTCTGTTTGGTCTGTAGCCACAACAATGGGTGAGTTCTTTTTAACTGTGATTTATAATTTTTATCTTATAACTTTTGAATTCCAGTTGTTCGTGAGCAAGAGTATGAAGAGATAGACAGTCATATGTGATTTTGGTCGATATAGCTAAACTCGGTACAATGTCTATTACAATCAACTTATAGACACCGCTCTGAAAAGCTACACCATTTGAATGCTAGTTATTGTAGCAGAAGGTGATAAGCCAAAGTTAGAAGTGGAGCCGGACCCAGCCAATATCAACACCGCTCATTGGGCTTTTAAGCCTGAGCTTCTGGCATATTTTGCACTGTAGCGACTTTTCACTGTAGTTGTTGGTAACTTTTCAGCTTAATTAAATTTAAAAATGAATAAAAGGTTGTATCATCACGGACAATACAATGGAATAATAGAAAAAAGAAAAAAAATCAAAAAACTAGAAAAAGACAAAATTAAGATGCTAGAAGGTGAAGCTAACGGCGCCTAAAACCTATAAGAGCAATCTTCTTTTTTTCTCCTAACTTGTTTTGAGTTTAAAGTTGAAATTTAAAAGGACTGCATAGACAATCTCACCGATTTTTTTACATAATATTAGTCCTAAAACAAGGCCATGAACAGTTACGATGGGGTCTAGGTGACTGGTGGCAATGATTTGTGCAACCACAACAGGGACAACAAACAATGGAGTAATGGGTGGCTGAAGCATGTAAGCTCCTAATTTCATGTTAAGTCTTATTTGGGTGGAGATCCTCGGTGAACTTGACATAAAAATTTTTTTGATCTTTTCCCCTAGGCTGAGAAGCAACACCAGAGAACAAGTGATGACCTCAAGTTGGATAAGGTCAAGGCAAAGGTATAACGAAGGCTAAGAATGCTTTCTTAGCATTTTGTTAGTCTAGATGTTTGTTAGAGAGATTGAGTTGCTAGAATTTGTTTCTAATTTTTATGTACTATTAAGAGAGGTCGAATGGTAAGTAGCTTAATTAAAATTGGTGTCAACAAACTCAATTACATATCTCTTTTAGGCTTGTGTCATCACTTTCATGCATAGTAGGTCCAAAAGAAATCCTTAGAAGATAAGATTTGGATCCAAATTTTTCTTTAGAGCAAAGCACTAAAAGTGAGAAATGTCCTCAATCAAGTGAGGAATGTCCTTAGTGTGGGTTGTCCCTAGGGCAAGAGCAAATCCATTTGTCCTCAAAATTGATAAACGACCTAAGAGTATCTCCAATAATACGATCTCAACTGTTTTTTAGCTATATTAAATAAGTAAAAACCTATGTGAAGGAGAGAAGAGGTAAGGAGAGATAGTATGTTGTCTCTTATGCAAGAGATGACCCAGCCCGCAAACCAACGCAAATAGTGAGAGAGTGTGAGGCAGGAAATTATGGTGAAAATAGTATAAAATAGTTAGAGGAATAATTTACTGTTAGAGAGGTTGTCTCTAGTGTTGTTCTTATATAAGATAGAAACCTTAGATACAATATTAAGAGACGGACTATTGTACATACTCTAACAAGTGTTTCTTGGCTCGAACTGTTACTCAACAACATTTAATGCACTAGCCGTTACAAGGTGAGAAATGTCCTCAATCAGCACAAGGAATGTCCTCATTATGTGTTTTCTCAGGCTGAAACTTCCTACGACTATTTTCTTTGGTGGGGCTATATATACCTGGTTTGGGTTGTCATCAACCCTCTGTTCGCACTTCATTGAACATTCTTGAGTTAGTGTAAATCTTTTCAATTTTTTTTGTGCATGTGTTGCATCTAATGAGGGTTTAAGGCATAATTCAAATGCATTGCATTCAAGATTAAGCTTTAGGCATTTGGTTGAAGTCAAGTGAGCATCTTGGTTTGTTACTTTTGGTAGTTACCACCATTTAGATGGTTTGGAGAAGTCATTGACTGGTGATCTCTTGAAGATGCTTATGAATAGTGCTTGCTATATCTGAAGTGGAGGAAGAACAATCCTAGTAGATTGAGGGAAGTGATCGACCGAAAGGAGTTGGCTCAATTCATATGAACTTCCTCAACATGGATTAGACAAGACTGACAAGTCTCCGAGCATGACCAGAAAAAATCTCGTCATGCTTGTGTGGCTGTATCTCTTGTGCCTTTACATTTGTGTTATTTACTTTTTTAGTCTTAAATTGCTAGCTTGTCACTTAGGATTGCTTGCCTTGCTATAGATGTATGGTTTTGGCACACTTAGTTAAGACAAATCTTTAGGATTTAATTGTGCAAAATCATTTTGTTTAAATTCCACATTAAATTCAATTTTGATCAAAAGTTTTAAAATCTGTCTATTCACCCCTTCCCCTAGTCTACTTTCTTTATCCTATAGGCAACTAATTGTTTCTCACATGGTTCGACTGGCTGGTAGTGTAAAATTTAGCAGGGCTATGGGCAATGGTTATTCAATTGGTGTGGGGTACAAATACACAACCTAGCCCGACTTGCACTTCTCTATTGGCACATCGTTGAATTCATTTGATCTAGCACAAGGCTTCCTACACTCTTGAGCATTAGCTTCTTCATCCTTGAGTTAGTGAGAGCATTCAAGTTTGTGTGGATCAATTTGATCTTCTTCGGCACTTGATTAGGCCCAAGCAATCATCCTCAACTTGTAACTCTTAGAGGTTGTCACCTCCTAGAGTGTGTTTGGTTGGTAGATAAGGTTAAATGGGATGAGATGGGATGGTCATGTACCATGTGGTTCACTTGTTTTGGGGGAATGGGATGGTTTAACATCTAGAGGGAATATTTATGAAATTTGTATCGTAACATCTAGGATGGGATGACTCGGTTCAAGCAATCAAACATATGGATGATATTGTTCTCTTGAACTATTATCGAGATCCAAATATGCAAATCTGGACTCCCTATGTATTTTCCACTAGTCTAGGATCACGGTAGTGCACGCGTTGTCGAGATAGATAAAATATCGACCATGATCATGATTAACTAAGAAAAGATTCAAATATTAGCAAAAAAAATGTGTACTAGCCATTCAACATGCCCACAAGCAATCGACTGGGAAGCGAAGTCCTAATCCGAGAAGTCATTGACTTTAGGATCGAGGAGGACGACTAGAGGGGGTGAATAGGTGGTTTTAAAATTCCTTTAGCTAAAACCGAGTTTATGTGCAGAAGAGTAAATCAAATCGGTTTTGCACAATTAAGGTCTAAATCAACTAGTTTCACTAAGTGTACCAACAACTTAAGTCTATGTTAAGGTTTGAAATACTAGGGTGACAAATGATCAATTTAATTCTAGGAATATAAAATACTTGAGTATAAATTGAGCACAAGAAATCAAATCATAATAACACAGTTTTTTCCTACCGTAGTGTTCGGAGACTTGCTAGTCTCTCCTAGTCCATGTTAAGGTAAGTCCAAACGAATTAGATCAGCTCCACGAATTAAGTCAAACATCTCAATTCCACTAGTGATAACTTTTTCCCACTTCAGGTAGGTGAGCT
Organism: Dendrocalamus latiflorus; assembly: GCA_017311315.1. Taxonomy (NCBI): domain Eukaryota; kingdom Viridiplantae; phylum Streptophyta; class Magnoliopsida; order Poales; family Poaceae; genus Dendrocalamus; species Dendrocalamus latiflorus. Next base: position 7,133,606 of record CM029622.1, on the reverse strand, counting down.
CCAACCTTCATACCACGTCGAGCCTTCATACAAGCTTCTTTGAGAAGATCACCAGGCACAACACCTTCAATGCCGTCTAGGAGTCGGCAACCTATAAGAGTAATAAGTCAAGCCCCTTGATTGGCTCTCACCATGTGCAACGAATGCATAAGCTCAATTGGATACGGAATCCACCTCTAGATGCAACACATGCAACTAGAGACCTCTCTCCTTTCTCACAAAGTGCAACACATGCACAACTAAGAGAGGAAGTTCACACTATCTCAAGAGATTAAAATGGAATGTCAAAGATTGTCTCACAACAGGCCAAGGGGTTATTTATAGCCCCCACCACAAAAACTAGCCGTTGGGAGCAAACCCCCAAATCAATATTTACGGTAGCACTGCAATTATAGGGCTGGTACTACTATTTTCCATCATAACGGCTAGAAAAGTAGCCGTTATTCAGTATTTGTGGTACTATTACAGGTATAAGGGTGATACTACCTTTTTGCGGTCATACCATAGGTATAAGAGTGGTACTACCGTTTTTGGATTTTAGCATGGACGACACAACCCACCTATTAAAAGTTTATTCAGAGGGCTACACAACTCACCTATTTGCATAATCTCAAATATATTAGATCAATGCAGAAATCATAAGAGATCCAAGGAGTCACTACCACGGTCTAAGTCCAAGAAAATAGCAACAAATAATCTTAGACCATGCTAAGGGATAATGCATGACTTCTAACAATTTGCAAAACAAATTTACAAACTTAGATTATTTCACAAGGAGTTGGTATATGGACTTCAACCATTTACAAAACACATATGCAAAGTATAGTCACATGTTATAAGGATTAGATACATGGGCATCCACTATTTACAAAACATATTCGCAAATAATAGCATAATACCACAGAGAGCTAAAGCAAGCGGGATTGAGCTATCAACATTTGATAAGACTCAAACTACTAGACAAGAGCCCTCTTAATAGTACGGCAAACCTATACTAGCAATCCAGTTTTCCAACCAAACACTAAGACCGGTAAAACACTAGGAATACATCCTTAGCCCTTGCTAGTTATACCTTTGCCTTAAGTATCTTCTTGAATTTTGATGACGCACATTTTCACTTCAAGTCCAGGTTATTGTCTTGATATGCATCAACCCATGATGCATCTTTCAAGTGCCCTCCATCAACACACGATGGGTTTTCTCTTGACTTGATGATCAACTCATGATCATCTCTTCGTTGGGGATCTTGATCAACTTATGATCATCTTCTCTTTGGAATCTTGATTTGCATCATCTTCTTGATGACCTTTAACTCATGAAGCCATCTAAAATCTTCATCATCATGAAACCTAATCTATTCATCCAACTCATGGAAAATATTAGTCCCACAAATCAATTATCATTAATTGCCAAAACTCACCATTAAATTATAATGGAGGAACCAGATTCTCAATCTTTTCCTTTTTGGTAATTAATGACAATCTTAATAAATAATGAGATAATAAATTGAATATAAAACCATTTAAACTTAAAGTGTGGTACTACTACTCTCACAGGGCCCAGTACTACCGGCATGTGCTAGTACCGTTTCCTAAGAGCTGTACTACCGTTTTTTAGAGGAGCAAAAATGCTCCAAAAAGTACCTTTCTGGAAATAACTTACCGCCAACTGATTTTTGATCATACCGGGGTGCGGTACTACCACGCATACCACTTGGTCATAGCGCATTGCGGTAATACCGCCACATACACACTGGTACTACCGTTTTTCCTGACAATGCATAGTTGGCTTTGGAGTTTTAATTTAAATGTATACATGACCTTTGTTTCAAGTCATGTCGATCTTCTTGTCAACCTTAGTATGCATCTCCAAGTCAATAAGCAAAATTCAAGACTAAGCTTTTCAAACACTTGATAATCATATTAGTCCCATATAGAACTAATTGATTATGAAGCAATATGAGTACATATGAACTATACAAGTTTCATATACTCAAAAGATATATTTCAAAGTAGAGGTCCCCCATATATATGTAAAAAACATGGATCAATACTAACGAAACTATAAAATATAAAGTGAACTCCCACAAATGTAGACATATAAGAATGTGTAATAAAAACATATTCACGTTACCTAACAAGGAAGAAAGTGAATGAAACACAAATAAAATCGAAATAAGATACAAAAACTACAAAACTATAACCAACAGATACAACTGAATTTTAGATAAATTTAGGAAGAAGAATCAGGTCAATCGGTGCTAGAACGTAGAAGAACGAGCTCTTGGAAAATTAATTGGCTAAGAAAAATTCTAAAAAATTGAAAAATCTCGTTGTGTTGTGGACCAAGTGCATGGAATAGTGCGGGTCTACCATAGACTTGGTGCACAGAACACTGAATATGGATGGCTTGGTTGATGTGGTGGACATGTGGCGTAGTTTTTGCTGATGTGGCGATGACGTGGCACATGATGTGGCATGACATGTGGAGGGTGACGTGGCATGGCACTGCGGCATGGTTGCGTTGAGGTGGTAGTGATGTGGCTTGACATGTGGCATGACACATGGATCTTGGGCTGATGTCATCACTGTTGTGGCTGCTGACGTTAGCACGCTCGACGCAACTAGGGCTGACATTAGCGACTAAAATCATCTGCTCCGAAGTGCAAAGTGTCCTGGAGATCTAACAAATGACAATGCGCCATGTGGGTGAATCACAACTGTCGGATTAGGGTGTTCGCGTGGATTTGGATGAACGGTCGTGATGGTGATCGGATGGATGATGGGGATGACACATGGCACATGATGATTGGCTGGTGGAGGCGAAGCGTCAACGATGGCCGAGGTGTCTATGTGGATGCAGCGAGGCGATGTGCTCATCGGCGAGCATGCGGTGGTACAAGAGCGATGTGACGGTTCGGTGAGGTTGAGTGGTAGCTTACCAGTGAAGAGAGGTGGCTTACCAGCGAAGCGAGGCGGTCTCCTTCATCTTCTACGGCGATGACAGTGTAGATCTCTGGCGAAGGCTTGAGACAGCGAAACTGAGGAACCCAAACACATTAATATATATATATATATATATATATATATATATATATATATATATATATATATATATATATATTATAGAATCTACACAAAATTTTCTACATTTTTCAAGTTATGCAAATTTATTGATTAGGTCATCTAAGCCATGTTTTCAATCTCGAAGGTCAATCTAAAATGATTCTGGACAAGAAACTTCACAATGTCATAGCTATTTTTCTACTGCACAAAATGTAGTAAATGACACCACTTCTGTAATATATGACAAATTATCTACATATTTTTAGTTGACCCTGGAATTTAATTATGTCATCTACTAAGTGTAATTAGCTAATTTTGGCGGCTGCATCCAATGAAAATCAATTTCAAAATAGACACATTCTGGAATCATATATCCCAATCTGCTTGTCCAAATTTAATGATCTATGGCTCTATGGAAATATTAAATATTATATATAACTTTTGTACAGAGCACAAATTTTAATTAAGCCATCTAATATATCTAATCTAGGTTTTTACCTCGACATTGCCAATTGACGAAGATCCTTCGGACTACATGCTTACCAAATTCATATATTTCAATCTATCCAACTGTATTATGTGCTTAATGACTCTGTGGAAGATAATAAAATTATCTACAACTCTCTATTTATTGACTAGACTTAATTCAATCGTCTTTATGGCTTCGCTCAATTGTTACAATCTGCAGGATAGTAGACTTCCAAAGACCATATCTTACAATCTACACGATGAAATTTGGTGACCTTGAGCTTTCTGGAATGATTAGGAAGTTATCTAAAACTCTTTAGTACATTACCTTTCCATATTATTCTCTCAAGGCCCTCGAAAATCGTTTAAATCTAAACTGCGTGAAACCAAAAAAATCCTAGCAGTCCTAAACAAGAATCACTACAACAAATATGGGCTTCAATGATGATCATAAATCATTATGGAAGATCATATTTTTGTCACAAAAAGTATTTTCTGATAAAAATGAGGCGTCACGACCGTCGTCATAGAAAGTGCATCATAGATTGTGCCTAGTGACGCGACACGGCATTTTCGTCATAAACTCAACAAAAAAATATTATTGTCATGGAACGTAACAACTAGTAATGTTTATAATCATCATGCATGTTTTGGTAAACGTCATGTAAACGTGAAAGTTCGTCATAGATTCTAGGCCTGCCCGACTGGGTAGGCTTTGGGCAGGTATGTTTTGTGATGTTTTTTTGTCATAGCATCCATAAAATTCGTCCACCTTCCCAGAGGTTACCCATCCTAACTCTTCTCTCACCCAGCTCACTTAACTGTGATGGTGCCTTCTTCTTTCATTTGATTGAACAATTCACCTTTAGCCTCCTGTACTCTTTGCTTCTCCAAGCTAATTTTCAAACCAAGCTTCATCTCCACCTCGTGCAAAAATGGAAAATGACCCAAATTACTCAAGCATCAATTCCCAGTTGTATATTTTCCGTTTATTCTACCGTTTCCTTTTATTTGGCAGTTTCAAAATTTAATGACCAAAAACCGTCGTTCCCGAATCCTTTCACTACTCATCGGTTTTCCATCACCTAATCCTTCAAATTGGGTTCCTGTAACTGTATTACTTTCCTTCCACACTTTTGCAAACTTTCTAGAGCTTCCAAATACCATCTTCCTAAGCGTTTGGTTCAGTCAATCAATGGGAATCGAGATTTTTCTAAAACCAACCGTTTTAGCTCCTTGTTGTCGATTCGTTATCTCTGGTGACCCGTTCTTCGTTTCCTTGTAATTACACTATCACTAGCACATCCTCTACATATTTCATACTTTGAATTAATGAATGCATCACCATAGAACTCCAGCACTGGTGCCACCCCATTGTCCACCATCGTGCACTGTCGCCTTATTTCTCTGGCCATGCTCCCTTGTTTCCTCCGTGTTCGCTGCCCATGCCTCTAAGCAATAACAATTTATCATAGAAAAGTAAAACAATACAGGACAAAAAATAAATACATCACAAAAAAAATAATTTGTTATAAAAACACCTTAGTGCGCAGCCATGCTTCTGACCTAACAATCTATGATGATGATGCGTAACTGTATTTTGTGACGCAAATTTTCAAACCGTTACAAAGTTTTAGGACGAAATGCCCCTACTTTCAATGGTGACAAATTTAATACATACATCATAGAAAGTTAGTTATTAATGACCTTCAGTCGTCAAGTAGTATTCGTCACTGAAGCTCATATTTTTTGTAGTGAATTGGCATAATCTACAGGGCTAATCACCCATTAATTACAAAATTAATCTGCACAAATTTTCATCTATAATACATAGTGAAAGTATTAAAGGGTTACCTATGCATCGAAGATCTAATGAAGAAAACACGAACTCTTCTCCTCTTTCCCAATAGTTCCCTTGCCTCCCCATCCACCTCCTGGAGCAGCTATGACAAAGCGTTAGGGAAAAGAGAAAGCAACCCTAGAGGGAGATGCGTTGCACTAGGAAATGTAGTGGCTGCCTTTAAAGAGAGAGGGGCAGCCTAAGGGAATCCGAGTATAACTCTTTCTTATGGGACAAGGCCTCCCTTTAAAAAGAGAGGGGTAACTCTAAGGGAATCTGAGTATAACTCTTTCTTATGGGGACAAGGCTTAGATGGGCTAGCCCATATGACCCTCTCATCTCCAAATTAATTATTATTGTTTTATTTTAGTCCTAATTGTCTGAGATTTGAGGTGTTATATACTAATTAGGGTTAAGGTTATAAATAATTAGCCCACTAATAGCCTATTAAGCCCAATAGTATCACTTGTTATTTAATCTCTTATTAACTATTTCACATATTTAAGTTAGAGATGTTATAGTTTCTAATGATTCCAGTGAAAATTCCTCTTGGCATTCATTTGTTGTAGCAGCTTCCAGCACTACTAGAATATGTTAAGTTCTCGAGTGCCATAAACACTTGGAAAAAAACATAAAACACTCGAGAGCATCTTTCCCCAAGGTCGACCATCGGGAAAAAGCACTTGGGATTGTTTTGTCAGGCAAAAACCGATTCCTCGAGAGTTACACTTGGGAGACATGCATTTGCTGTGTGTTCGGACGTACACTCAAAATAAAACCAACACTCGGTAGAAAATTTCTATAACGGCTTTAGCCACTATAAGTCTATAACATAATAATTTCTCGAGTGTAGACACTCAGAAAGGTTTGACATATGTACCCGTTTTGGCTTGGGATGTGTCTATTATTTCCCAACAGTTTGTCAACAATTTTCCCGAGTGTTTTCCAGGCACACGAGAAACTTATTTTCCCTGCTTTATATATAGGAAAATAATTTCATACTCTTAGAAGTACATACTCCCACTTGTTATATACCGCTTAAATAATATTGTTGTACCATTTTATCCTTTTAAGTATAATATAATAATGATTATAAGATACAACATATGATGATTACAAAAATCTAAAAGAAATGATCTTCAGTTTTGGCATCGCTGATGGATGCTTGCTCAGGGTTTTTAGTTGTATTTATATCATTCTTTGCTAACACGACATAGTATTTATTTTTAGCAAACCTATGTGTGCAACGAAATTGAAGTTTACAACCACGACCACGGTTGAAAGACTGCGGTCGAACAACCATGATGGTCGGAGTTGCAGTATATGGTGGATAGTTGTAGCTACGGTATTTTGGAGATAGTCGTGGCTACAGTATTTGGTCGGTAGTCGTAGCTACTACGCATGCTGATGGTTGTGGCTACAATATTTGGAGATGGTCGAACTACGGTATTTTGGAGATGGTCATAGCTACAACATTACATAGTGCTTGTGAATATCAAGCGCTTGTATGTACATAACCAAAGCGAAAGTATCTCCTTTCTTCCATCATTTATTGTTTTACTCCATCCTGTATTACTACAAGCACTGTATAGCCTTTGCAGATGTTAAGCGCTTTGCACGTAGCATAACCTAGGTGAAGGTTATGTTTTATATTTTATTTTGGCAACATATACCCACCGTTAATTCGTATCCATTTAAGAGGACCGAATTGAAGAAATGGGGGGCTCTTCCAACTTCTCACCTTCAGTTTGTATCCATTTACAAGGGACCGAACCGAAGATATGAAGTCTTCATGCCTCGCCTTGATTTGTATCCATTTGTAGAAACCGAACCAAAGAAATGAGGGATCAAACACTCGTTCTTTGGGTTGTATCCACTAACAAGACTGAACCAAGGGGGCCAGAACATAAACAAAATAAAGCATGTTGTTCTGTGCCGCGATGGCCGAACGTAAGGGTGACGGAGGGGGTGTGGATATGGAGAACGCTCCTCGATTCGTACCACGATGGCCGAACTAAAGAGCAGAGTGAGAGATGAAGAAGAAGAGCAGGAACTTCACCTCCTTTCCGGATTGGCTACTCTCGCTTTTTCTTCTTTCAAGTGTGTTTTGTGTGTCTCCATTTCTCCTAGAGTTTGCCTAGCGTTTCCTTCTCTTACTCTAGCTTCTCTCTTGCCTTTACCTTTCACCCCCTATTTATAGAGCAAGAATGAGAGGGTGGTTGATAGAGGAAAGTTACAGCAACCTCTCTATTTGATTTCTTTTTATTGAATTTTCCTTTGAAAACTGCCGATGCAGCACGTACAGGCATATAGATGTGTGGGACGTGGGCATGGTAGGACGTGGGCGGTTCGAGCGCTGCAGCTGGTGTTGCTTGCGGTCATGCAAGACATGCGCCAGTTGGACTCCGTCCCACCTATAGTTTATGGCTAGACCATGGGCCCATGATCATTTAGTTAGAGAGTGCTTAACTTCTGCATGCATGCATTTATGATGCCATTTTCCTATCATTATGGGGGTGGTATCCATGCATGCATTTGGTTGACTAGTGGGTCGTTCAGTGCACGTCGAAGATAACAACGTGGTTGATAGCACGTGGTTGATATAACATGGTCAACACAATGTGGAGAAATATCATGGTCGACTAAGGTTGTCGAAGTATCATGGTCGACCAAGGTGGTTGAAGTATCGTGGCCAACCCACGTGGTCGAAATATCATAGTCGACCAATATGGTCAAAATATCATGGTCGACCAATGTGGTCGAAATATCGTGATCAACCCACGTGTTTGAAATATGAGGGTCGACCAACATGGTTGAAATATGATGGTCGACCAAGGTGGTCGAAATATCATGGTCTACCAGGTGGTCAAAATATGAGGTTCGACTAACGTGGTCGAAATATGATGGTCGGCCCACGTGGTCAAAATATCATGGTCGACCAACATGGTAGGAATGTCCTGGTCAAAACTAGCCTGGTTGACCGACATGGTCGAACCCAGTGTAGTCGACCAACGTGGTCAAATCCAGCGTGCTCAAGACCCATGTATGTTGTGGTCGATTTGAACTTTAGTTGTTTTGTTTTGTTAAATATCTACACACGACCATTGACCTGTTATAGCTATGGTAAACATCAGCTTCATCACCAGCCTACTGTTGCGAGGCCTTGCAGTTGTTCCGCCTCCAAGATCGCCAGACTAGAAGGCACATCTCACTCATCGCTTCGGGCAACCTATCCCCAAGGGGTGTAAGGGCGTTCCACACGCCTAGCTACGACAATTCATGCATTGCCCGGATGACGCAACGGAGAAGGTAGTTCAATGCCACCTAATTGCATATTTGTTGTTTCTATTTGGGTTGGTCATGTTCCATCATGGACTCCGATGATAAGGATGTGCCGCAGTATAGTTGGAGTTTAGTTGTACTGTGTGCCATGTTGTATGGCATATGCGACACTTCGCAGCATCGCACGGGAACTGAGCCCGTGCTCTTAGGTTGCCACACGTTCTTGCAGCTGTGGTTGTGGGAGCACTTTCTGATCAGGCAGCCGTACTTCTGCTCCCTAGTCCACCCTTACTTGCGCACGGAGAATTTCTACAGTAGGGCAAATGACAAGGATCCCATCATAGGCCTAACCATGGGATCCCGATGGACTATGGCAGTGGTAGGGTGGGCTCGGAAGAGAACACGTCAAATATAACCCCAGTTCCATAACAAATTCGAGGCCCTGCACGAGGACGACATAATATGGACTCCTTGGACAGATGCCTTCGTGTAGGACACGATGCTGAACAGCTTGAGCTCGCCGTGCCACTAGGATGCGGCGTATTGGAGGACAACTTGCCATCTGATGTTCTCCCACAAGATTGAGCCCTACAACCTGCAACGAGTGATGAGGCAGTTCCGACTGCACCAGGAGATCCCCCAGCTCCAGGGCGACCGCTTCTAAACCGTAGCCACCTGTAAGCACATTACATTGCTTTATATTGGACCTCAATTATTCATTTATTATATCAGTACCATAACTTATTTGTTTGGTTCCACCATCAGGTAGACAAAGAAGGGCCACAAGAACGATGACTGGTGACCGAATAAGCAATCATGGTAGATGCATGGCAATCTGCCCTTGATTACATTTTCTAGGAGGCATGACCTTACGATGCAGGGACGTACGGCATGTACCTGGAATGTTACGTATGGCACACGCGGGCGAGATTGATAGGTGCGCCCCTAGCCCAACATGCATATCCTAGCCACGCTGAATGCTTGGGCTTGGGGCTTGACCTGTGCAGCACGTCTTGATGAGTCGGTACATTGAGCACGTAGCCGATAAAACACCCTCTGAAATAGGCTAAACTAACAAAATTTTATTTGTTTAGTAACCATGCAGCTGGACCGCTTACAGAGTGTTGTGCAGCGCGACCATCGGGAACTCGAGCGGGGAAGGAATAACACAGTTGAATGACTTCATGTGGTCATGAAGTCTATTGTGGACGACGTCAAGCATGTTGTTCACAACATGAGCTGTGGAAGGCCCACTGATGTCGACTTGAGGCAACAGATGGAGTATCGTCACGCACCCTCACCACCTTCATCTTCCCATCCAAGCGAGTCAACCCAGCGGTGCAGTGTTAGTGGCCAATCGTCCACATAGCAAACCTCCTCGGTGAGTGACAATAGAGTTTTAGTTGCGCTATGTCGAACTATATCATCCTTGATTAATGGTGTTGTTCCGTGCAGTTGTGACTCGTATACACCATGTTGCTGTCGTCCTCGTCACGGAGGCAGGAGGAGGCCATACCAGAGAGTAGGAAGGCACAACCCACAATGACTGAGGTTGTCCCAGGTTCTCCTGTCGACCAGTACGGGGGTAAGCCTAGTACCACACTTTTGGACAATATCAAATGTGCGATACAACTCCATGGTATGAGTCCGGCTACACGGCGTACCCCAAGCCTTCGTACACCTACAAGTATGGGGGTCCATCCAGTTCGCAGTTGCAGGTAACAATTTTACTTATTGAAAGAATGACCATCGTTTGTATTTCTGTCTTAACAGCTTCATTCCGTGTAGTTCACCCCACAAGCTCTGCCGAGTTGGTGGCCCTCCGCGGATCCTACTACACAGACAAGGGATTGGATCAATGAGATGTTCTTAATGCCACATCCCCCGGTGGTCCCCCCAGCATGGGCACATGCTGGGTGAGGAGCACTGCTACGACCTGCAGCAGAACCCACGATCACCCGAGAGGCTGACGTTCCCAGAGGAATAGATTTGTCGGAGATGATTAACAGATTGTTGGGGCATCTATGGGACATGCGGTGCTGCCCTGACAACTTAACCTATCTTGAGGACCAGCATAAGTAAAATTAGCATTGCCATTTTTGTTTTTTGTGCTAATAAACCTTATGAAGCAAATGTACAGTTTATCTTGTACATGTGATTTTGGACATTGCATAATGCTATTTGATAGTTCATAACTTGTGATCTTTACGCATAATGAGCTCACAATCTAGTTCGAAATTACTGCTTTGATATGTTGTGATCACATTAATTCATGCTGACCCAACAAGACATCTTGGCACGACAACGTGACCCAGTGAGGAAGCTTTGTAGAGCGATGTGACGCAACGAGGTAGCTTTGTGCTGTGACATAACTCGACGAGCCAGTTTCACAAACTGATGCGGTGCAATGCTACCTCGTTGATTCCTCCTCGGGCTTGCCTCACGGATGTGAACCACCATCTATTGAATTGGAATTCACTTGTGTACACCGTGCTGGCTCGGTTCATAAGTAGTACCTGTTGGGCAGCAGGTTTTCCTACAACTACACAACAACACTACCTCACACACATGGGAAAGCAATGGGAGGAGCTCACCCAGCTCGCAAGGGATGCTGCAACCCGCGATGAACAAAGCAGGCATGCTAGGAGGCCACCTCCCTGCAACGACGCCCCACGTAGCTCCAACCCCTACCTGGACATTCCTACGAAGCATTCACCGCAAGACCCGCCCATAGGGGAGAGGCTGCCCCCTGTTGGTGCGGGGACACATGCAAGTTCTTCAAGTCCAAGGAGCGATTCAGCCTGGGCATGCGTTACTGGGGTTGCGCTAACTACATCTAAGACTACTTCGACCGATGTTGGGACACGGGACGCTACCGTCAACCTGTAAGAACCAGTTATAGTACATTCCCCTCCCACTTCTCTTTTAAAATAGGTGCTAACATTCTCTCCAATCACCCATAGTCTCTGGATCCGTTATGTGTGTTCCACAAATGGATCAACCAAGACATCCATCCACAGGACCAGTGGCGTCTGGCCTACAAGGAGTGTGATACCGAGAAGTACCGCGAGAAGAGGGAGGAGCGGCGGCACAACGAAGCGCATAGCAAGCATATATGGCGGAAGACACAGGCTCATCTGGAGGCATGCAGGCACAAGGAGCACGAGGCTTGTGAGGAGGAGCACGAGAGAAAGTGCAAAAGGGCAATCAAAGCCAGGGAGGTCGCCAAGGACTACAATGCCGACCTCGCAAGAAAGGGCCACGTTGGATGTTGCTTTGTAATCCACGTTGTGGTACGTATTTTTTTTACCTCTATCAACATTTGAGTACTATGTAAAAAAGCACTTAAGAACTGCTCAGATACCACCAAACAAAAAATAAAATTGTACATTCGATCACATGACTTGATACAGAGTGCAGCACACATTGCTATTTTATTTCATTTCTTCCAACAGAGACATCACAAATAGAGAAATATTTGCATCCTATCACCAACAATGCATCTCATGGCAACACATACACATACAAAAGTACTAAAATCAACATGAATTGGACAACAATCACTATGGTTTTTGTTGAGTACGACACATCTATGGCACGACTTCCACAACGCTGGCTTCGCACAGTCACATTGTCATTCTGAGCCGATTCACCGAGTGATGACCCATACACCCTGAACGTCTCCAATGCCTCTTCTTCAGTGCCGAATCGTCGGTAGCTCGCATCTAAGAACGAATGGATCTCTTCGTGGCAGTGTTCCCAACTGCTGTACCCCCCCCCCCAAATTCCGACTATTGAACACGACGTACCACCTTATTCTACCCTAGACCACACAAACACACACTCAAATGCACGAACGACGGCGAGAAGCATTCCAATAAAACCCACAAGAAGAACAAAAAATTTACCCAAAAGGAGGGCCACATCGGAAATACCTGGGTAACCAATGGCCCGCAACCATCTTGCCTCTCTCGGCTAGAATCGACGATGGTGGAGATCCAACCCACGCTCGAAGCACTAAGTGGGCGGTCTTGAGTCACCTTCGTCGCTGCATCTAGGATTCACGAGGGAGAAGAGCGAATGCATGAGTGAGAGAGTGCGAGAGGGAGACAAGGAGAGAGCTTAAACCCGATCATGAGGATCTGTTTTGCTACGTATTTAAATAACCGAGCACCGAAGAAAACGATGAGCGAAAATGACGCACACGCGGGTGGGGTCCTCCTGCCACGCCCAAGGTCGGGGGCAGGTGACCTGCTGCGCCTAGGGTAGGGGGCAGGTCCCCTTCGCGCTTGGTATCGGGGGTAGGTGTCCTGTAGTGGGGCTACATCTGTAATTTAAGCACGAGGGGATTATTTATGCAAAAACAAAATTTCCGGAGGCACAAATACCAAAACCTCATTTATAACTGATCTGTTGCATTCGTGGGCCCAATTGGACCTTCAGACACAGAAAGAAGCATACACTGGATGCGGCACATTATGGAAGGAATAAATGAGAAGCTCCACAAAGTGTTTGCTGACACCGGCGACATGACAAGTCTGCAGAGTTCAGGTGGTAACTAAGACCGTCTGAATCGCTAGGTTCTGAAATAAGAAATGAGGATGATCAAGTCATATTACAAACAAAGCCTATTAATTCTAATTGGAGTATAAACAAAGGGTAAAGTTGTAAACTACTCTGTATGTCTTTTGAAGACTATGCACAATATGCGTGCCTGCTGCCTACTAAAGCACTGTTACAGGAGGGCTTGAGTTTCAGCTTAAAGACCCCAAAAGATTAATTCAGGCAAGAGCGAATATGTGAGAGCAGGAGCAGCAGCAACATTTCCCTGTGCATCGACCACGGTGGCGGCGGCGGAGTCTTCCATGGTGGCGAGGTTTTGGGGAGGGAGTGGGGAGTTTTGGCGACGCCGACGCTTGGGCTTCTTCCCCTGTGCACGGATCTATGTGTGTCATGCACTGTGTGTCAGTGTGTGGTGTGAGTGTGATTATGGACAAAGGAAACTTCGAACGGAAGGTTTCCTGCTTTCGTAGCCCGCTTTTTTGCTTGACGAGGAGCCAAGGGCTGTGTGGCTGTTTGGTCATAAGGTTAACCTCGGGACCAGTGACACTTCGGCTAAATGTTCCTCCCATTATCAGAAAATAGTAATAAATATAGCTCTGTCAATGAATAGTATCTATCCTTAGATTCAAGCAATAAATTTACCTAACTCTCCCCCTCTCATCCTCATCTCACCCTCTTCCTATTCTCATTGGATTCAATGTTTTGCTGTTAGATTTTGTGCCCAAACAATATCTTATGAGAGATACTATTTCTATCTCTCTGTTCTTTATTTCTATATCTCTATTCTTTAATTCTTCCTCCATCTTATCACAATCCTAGTTGATATGCTAATTAATACTATAGACATTGTTGACTAGGACTCACCGAGAGTGCCTAAATATAGTGGGCCTGGAAGCTAACCCGCGGTGAGATTTGTTAGATGTGCCAGTGTTAAGTCTTAGACTTAACACCGTTGTTTGTTATTTTAGAAGTATAAATATGCGTGCACATTTAGTGAGAAAGTACATGACTATACTACGTGAGGCCTTAACTGCCTTCGATAAATTTCTAGCGTGTGTAGAAGACATGCACATGTATGTATACGTGGGTTAGGTGGTATGAGTACGGTGTATGTTAAATGTGTGCATCTAGTTATGTAAACGAGTCAAGTTCGAGCGAGCCAGGCCTCTCAAGCTCGAGTGAGAGTTAAGGTCCAAGTCTGAAGTTAGGCTCAAGCTCGGGCGCGTCGAGTCTGTAATCTATCATTTTGGAGTCCTGTCACTGATTGGTCTAGAGATCAGGAGGTTTGGGTAGTCGTCCCAAGCTCAACTATGCTCAAGTTCGACTCGAGTAAACTCGATAATAGTAAAAATAATTTAACATGCACTAATTTTCAACAATAAGAAAAACTTGAGATCAAGCTCGGCTTGAGTAAACTCAATAACAGTCAAAATAATTCAACATGCACTAATTTTTAACAATAAGAAAAGGTCGAGCTCGATTCGAGTAAACTCGTTAAGAGTTAACATGCATCAATATTCAAGCTCGAATCGAGTCATAAGGAGCTATTCGAGCTCGGCTCATTGAACCTCGCAAGTTCGAGATCAAGCTTGAGCTCGGCTCGTTTATAGTTCGAGTCGAGTCTAGAGCGAGCTGAGCTCGATCAACACGTGAGCCTAGAGCTTTTTTTTACATTTCTATGCGCCTCATCTTACACTCTTAAAAAATATATTAGGCCAATTTTGGAGGCACTGTAGTGCCCGCCAAACCACTCATCTCTAGCACCGGCGTACATTCCATTCTGTGCAGCCCCCAGCCATGTTTCAAGTCCGCTTTGTTAAGGGTGTCAGCCCAACATCCAGCCCACACGCAAAAGGGCCTTTACATGTCCCAACACCCTCCAAAATGGTACCAAGACGAAAAAGAAACTGATGTACTATCCGTTACCATTTGTTAGTTCGAATAATCCTGCAGGCCGGTCCGACCCAAGAGCGCTTGTAGTGTAGGGAGGCAGGGCCTAACAAGGGAAAGCTGCTGAGGACTGCACGTGTTTGAGCACTGCTCGGCGTGCTAGCTGAATAATTTTCGGAGTTACTGTTTATTAAACAGTACTTTGTAGAGGAGTGCATACGCGTGCGTGCTCAGTAGAACAGCGCATATCCACACTTTAGAGGTTGAATTTCCGTTTACATCCTAACGTGTATAGAGGATACGCATATGTATGGTGTAAGTGGATGTACGTGGATTGTATGCATCTATCTTGTAACGTGTATAGAGGATACATATGCGTATAGTGTAAGTGGATGTACGTAGATTGTATGCATCTATCTTGTAACTCCTTAAATTTCATGCCATTCCTATAAAAAATACACAAACATGCATGCTTTAGTTTCACTCTGGTCCTTTTCATGCCATCTCATCTTATGTGTGCTATTTTACTCCATTTTTATACTACTCATCTCTTATTTACCTAACAATATAAAAGTATGGTCCTGTTTGGAGGAGCTGTTCTTTTGCCATAAGCCCCTTGGCTTTCTGGCCAAAAAACAGCTATAGTTGATGGCTGCAGCTTTTCCTATGACAAGTCATGTGCCTATGCATTACAATAAAAAAAATAAATACAATGTAAATAGCACATCTCTAATGACCATAGCCTACAGAAAATAGTAGAGATAAAATTAGCTCGCAAATAGTAGCATTAAAAGAATATTTCTGGTTCACATGTGCAACAAGAAGCACTGTGCCATACTTTCTTAATAATAACAAAAAAATCCTATAATTAAATAATGACGGATATTATAAGGAAGCTTAACCATAAATGTACAGAACTAACTACCCATCCTAATCATCTATGAGCGGCCTTTATTCTTCATTGTGGCAAAATAATTAAAAGAAGATGAAGCAATATCGTTCAAGATATGTTACCAAAACATTAAGTTAAGCTTTCTAGAAAATGATAAAAATTACAACTATGCCTATTGTATACAGGCTAAACACAGGAAAATGTACCAAAAATTTGCAAGGTATTTGCACTTCTTTCCACTTCCTGTTAACATATATAACAATTATTTTCAAATTTAAGGGCAAGAAGTCATTAGTATACAACAAATCAATTAAACATGCAGGCGTGCTAACCTAAACCATCATATGTCGAGACCGACGAAGGCTCTCGGTGATACTTTCGGTAGCATATGTCATCCCAGCCTTTGTCCTACATTATTTTAGTAGGTTAGTGTTCACTATACGCACAGAAATAACATGTTGATTCGGCAATGCAATTTGATTTTAAGGGGATGGACCAGTATCCAAATAATACAAAATGTTATATCAACACAATAATTTCTAATTAGTTGACCACAGTTCATAGTTTAGATTACAGCAATAACTAAATTATGGCGGTGTGGCAAAGGTTGCCACGCAGGTGCAATTCCAACTTCAAAACTGGGTAGTAAGGTTTAAATCATGGCTAGCAGGGTAAAAAAGCCTTATGACAAGGCAAAAGGTTTTTCTAAGCCAAGGTTTCTGATACATACGAAGTGCCAACATGATGCTTCCAATCATGCACACGCGTTGTCTTATGATCATGGCCAGGTTAGCTGCATGTTTTGTTTTAGCTATAAAAATTTAATATGTCGGTTGATGTATAGCTCTTTTAGGGGATATGCACTCCAGTGTTTTAATAGTTTTCAAGTGTTTCTGACACTTAGGAAACTCCAATTCCAGGCAGCGAAGTATTTAAAGTTGTGTAAGTAGGCATCTATCGACGCGACAGCATAGGTAAAAAGGGGTATGTGAAGCCTATGGATCGGCATATTCATATATGGCTCTGCTCTCCTAAACTAATTAACAGACCACGCGCATTAGCTGATTACCAATAAATCAGCCATTATATATCCTTGAGTCACCGAGGAACATTAGGCAACTAAAATCGAAGGAACTAACATTCCGTAAAGAACAAGTACATAATTATGAAGTTAACTAATTAAGGGCTGGACAGTAGCATAATCAACGAATAATCACATACGTTTAGGAAGAAAAATACAAGCTAACCTTAACTTCAAAAAGACAATGGGACATTACCTTGTTAATAGGACATAAACCAACGTAATTGCTGTTTTCGTCTTCATAGTGGATATGTTTCATGAGGTTGCTCAAAGCTCTTTCTCTTATCTTGTTAATTCGCCACCGATTTAACATTGGTTCCACAAAATTATTCAAACAAGCCATAGCAATATTTTGCACCTGCAAAGGGGGGTAAATAAGGTCTTCCTATAGGGATAAAACAAAAAATAATAAATCTTTCAGTAGTAAAGATATTTCTTATAAAAATTGAGAAAACCTTTTCTCCCAATGAACTCATCTGAAGATATAAACAACAAACATAATCTTACCCTTGTCTCTTTACATCATATATTATATCACTAAAATATTTTTTATGGTATATCACAATGACGTTGGGGCCTCTTGACTGATGGCAATGTACCAAGCCATATTCCTAAAGCTGGAACATTTTGAACGCTTAACATCAGTGCCTTTATTTGCTCTTTGCAGAGGAAAAAGCTCTACTATTTGTTTTTAATTTTCATCAACATTGTCTTGTCTGTTCATTTAAACAAACACACATGGTTAACCGGAATTATATAGAACAACACAAATGGCCGTGGTTCGCCAAGCAGAGTGGCTGGGTTTTCTAGCAAACAACCAGTGCTCGATTCGCAACAACGTAACCATGTGTTGGGTGCGTTATATCTTTATTTTCGGGTATTTGATCCCGTGGCTGTTGTATAAGTTTTCAAAATAAATGGCTACACAATGCAAGTCCAAATTAAGGGTATTTTGGTCATTATTGAAATATATGTCACGAATGGTCAATGGTAGTATATAACAACACCTCCTAAAGTTTTATTGCTCTATACAGAAATAACTTAAGAGTACTGAAGGTATTCAAAACTACACAACATTGCAGTGGTAGATACAAAATTCTCCCTGATAGCTTGCTCAACAATAATTATACATATGCATATTTTAAACAGGATTATACCTAGAATCAGTACAGCTTTAGAGCTTACAAGGATAGTAACAAACCGAATTTTTTGTACGGATAATCCATTTTTTATTCGAAATTACATAAATATACCCGCGGGAAATTTTTTTACAAAAATAGGCTCCAGTCGCCTAATGGTTGGGCGACTGGAGGCGTTCGCCCAACCACACGGCGACATTTAATGAATCTACCAACCGTTGGGCGATTAATTGCAGTCGCCCCACGGTTGGGCGACTTCCATCCAGTCGCCCAACCGTTAGGCGACTGAATTTCAGTCGCTCAACGGTTCGGCGACTTCTAGTGAGATATATACCGCGCTCGGCCGTGGCCGAGCGCGGTCACTGTGTCGTTCGGCCGCCGTCGCAGAGAAGAGAGGGAGAGGAGGAGAAGAGGAGGGGAAGAGAAGGAGAGGGAGAGGAGGAGAAGAGAAGGAGAGGGAGAGGAGGAGAGGAGGAGAAGAGGAGGGGGAGTGCGCGATTTTCAGGTAATTTTTCGTGTTATATTTTTTGTTAGTGTAGAAAATTAGTTTAGAAAATGTAGTGTAGAAAATTAGTTTAGAAAATTAGTTTAGAAAATGTAGTGTAGAGAATTAGTTTAGAAATTTAGTTTAGAAAATTAGTTTAGAAAATGTAGTGTAGAAAATTAGTTTAGAAATATAGTTTAGAAAATTAGTTTAGAAAATGTAGTGTAGAAAATTAGTTTACAAATTTAGTTTAGAAAATTCGTTTAGAAAATGTAGTGTAGAAAATTAGTTTACAAATTTAGTTTAGAAAATGTAGTTTCAAAATTTAGTTTAGAAATTAAATATAGAAATATAATTTAGACATTTAATTTTCAAATTTTGTGTACTAAATGTAGTTTAGAAATAAAGTTTAGAAAATTTAGTTTATAAATTTTGTGTACCATTTGTTGTAAAAATTTAGATGTAGAAAGTATAATGTACAAGTTTAGATGTAGAAATTTAGATGTACCAAGTTTAATGTACAGTCTTAGATGTATAAAATTTAGTGTTGAAATTATTGTACAAATTTAGATGCAGAAAATTGAATGTTGAAAGTATTGTACAAATTTTGCAGGTATGACTCGTGCTGGACGTGACTCAGAGTGGCGGTTCGCGCTGTTGGACGAGCACGTGGACCGCTCTCATCGCGCTTCCCATCTAGTGCCGCCACCGGGGAGCACGGACGAGCCGCCTCAGTTGGGAGTGGTCCGGACACGGACACCTCGCGTGGCCTGGGGACTCGACCCTCGTTGGACTGCCAGGTGAGCACTATTCCAGCGTTTAGTGCGACCGTTAGTTCGTTCCGTGCTGACCTTCACTTTGTTTGCAGGCTGCGGGATGCCGGGCTACTCCCTCTTGCCCGGATGGTGCAGGCCACAGAGGAGGATGGAGCCGCTGGCGGGGACGAGGGCGGGGACGAGGCGGGCGGGGATCGATCACGACGATTTCCGTTCGACCGTTCCCTACTGACGGCTTTGGTGGACCGTTGGCGGCCCGAGACGCACACTTTCCACCTCCCATTCGGGGAGATGACGCCGACCTTGCAGGATGTGTCCCTGCTTCTTGGGCTTCCGATCGCGGGAGACGCTGCCTTCCTACCGGAGGCCCCGGCCGACTGGCGCGCTGACCTGCTCGGCAGATTCGAGGGTGTCGTTCCACCGGCCGCTGACCACCACGTGTTCGGAGAGGCGCAGACCCATGGGCCGACACTGAGGTGGCTCAGACAGTACCGGGTACGTGGTATATAAAATCGATCGTATCTTCGAAGCTCTTTTTTGTGGTATTACGTACTAATAACAACTTTTTTGCATTCAGGTGGAGCGCATGGTTCCGCAGGCAGACGATCAGCAGGTCTCGCGGCACCTGGAGGCGTACGTGCTGTGGCTGTT
Organism: Dendrocalamus latiflorus; assembly: GCA_017311315.1. NCBI lineage: Eukaryota > Viridiplantae > Streptophyta > Magnoliopsida > Poales > Poaceae > Dendrocalamus > Dendrocalamus latiflorus. The sequence continues at coordinate 7,113,475 of CM029622.1, read as the reverse complement.
TGGTTGGGTGCTTTTCACCACCAGCCACGGCAACTCGGTGGATGCGCGCCTTATCGCTTATGCGAGGGCGATCGCTGACGGCGAGCCCCACCAGGTCAGCTGGGGATCGGCCGTACTTGCCGTGACGTACCGCGCGCTGTGCGATGTGTGCACGAGGGTCAAGCCGAACTCGATCCTCACGGGTTGTCCCCTGCTACTACAGTTGTGGTCGTTCGAGCGCTTAAGCGTCGGACGACCTGTGCTAGACGACGTGGGTCCGTACGGGCCCGAGATGTATCCGGGGGGAGAAGTCGACCGGCCGACGATGGGTTCTATGTGGTGCCGTCGCCGAGTAAGTTTTATCACAGTTAACTATTTCTTTCTTATTGATGATCGTCATTGTAAACAACTTGTCTTTCTTGCAGGTACAGTTCGCGCACGTGCAGGTCACGCGGGCGTACCGAGTCTTTGTGGAGCAGCTCGACCGCATCACAGCCGACGACGTGCGCTGGGAGCCGTACGCTGATACGGTAGTGCAGGCCCGTGCTCCTGGCGGTCTGTCTTCACTTTGCTGGCGTGACCGGGCTTTCTGGCTCACCCGCCGGAAGCTCGTGTACCTCATCTACGTGGAGGACTACGCACCCCAGCGGGTGATGCGGCAGTTCGGGCTATGGCAGCCGGTTCCTGTACCAGTCGGACCATCGCTTCCGCGGCACGTGCACGGGTGAGTGTACGTTTGTGCTAAATATGTACATACTTACTACTGCGTTCGCAAGTATCTCACATTACGTAATGGTTTTATACGCAGGCACAGCGGGAAGGGAGTGAAAAGAGGCACGGACTGGTCGGTGAGAATGCAGCCCTGGGTCGAGCAGTGGCAGGATGCGCTCGACGACCGCGTGGACGAGGACCGACCGTACGACAGCAGGGAGTACGCGGAGTACCTGTGCTGGTACCAGCCGCAGACCCGTATCAGGCTCGTATATGTGGTAGACCCGCCTGCCACACACGTCGCCGCTCCGACGGACACGTACCCCGCGCACTTCGCGCACGACGCTCACCTCGCGGTACGTTACATGTCATTTCAAAGATTCCCAAATGGTAATGTCGTTTCCATAATCGACCATTTTATGTCTTTGTGTCCAGGCTGACGTCGGTTCTGACCTATACGCCGAGTCCGGCACAGTACTGGAGAGGCTCGCCAGTGGTGCGCAGCTGACCCATGAGGAGGGCATCAGCTTTGCGCGTCGGGTGCACGAGGGGTGTAGACGTATCATTAGCCTACTGTCCTGCACGAGGCTACCGGCGGTCTCCACGCCCCCCGCTACGACTGCTCGTCCACCAGTGCCACCTCCACCAGCGTGGCACTACTATGGTGCACCTACGTGGACACGTCCTCCACCACCTCACCCGGAGCAGCCAGGGGGTTCAGCCTGGGCAGGGCCTCCTACACCGGTTCACTTCACGCCTCCTACGCAGACCCCTGTCTTCCCCACGCAGGGGGTGTACGCCTCCTCCATGGCGCCAGCTACGGGTACGCATAGGGTCTTATACCGTGTTTATCCGAAGACGACATGCAACGCACTAACGATATTAATATTGCAGGTACTTACCAGCACGGCGTCTCCCCAGGCCAGGAGGATGTGGACCAGTTTTTCGCGCCGTCGCCCGACGTCGCACCGCAGGTTCTTTCTGCCAGTGCCCTCCCCGGTGCACCGGAGATTACACAGCCAGAGGTGCAGCTGACTCCACCAGCGCAGGGGCGGGATAGACACCCTCCTCCTCGTTTTACCTTTTCGGATCGTCCTAATCCGTTGCACCGGAGGAGGGCCAAGCGAGGCCGTATGGGAGGACGCGGGCGCGGTGACGGGGCACAGCAGGGTGACCAGTGAGGCGTGCTGCAGATGCTATATATGTTATGCATGTAATGAAAATACATGCGCCATGTTACTCACAGTTATATTATGAAGTTTATTTATATTTACATAAGTCTATCATCTCTTTCCGCATATAAACTATCTCACTTAACAGTGTATGTATCGATCGTTCTCTACTCAATCTTTCAAAAAAAAAATTTAAAAAACTTTTTACACACCTACAATATACAATGAACATAAACTTTTATTACAACTTCACCGTATTTTTTACCGGTTCAACGTTACAAAATTCACAAATTCTAAAACAATCACGGGGGCTACCTGAAGTCGCCTAACGGGATGGCGACTGCATGGCAGTCGCCTAACGGTATGGCGACTGCATGCCAGTCGCCATACGGAAGAGCGATTTAATGCAATCGCTCTACTGTGCAGCGAGATATATTGTGTCGCCGTGTGGTTGGGCGAACGCCGCCAGTCGCCCAACCATTAGGCGACTGGAGCCTATTTTTGTAAAAAATTTTCCCGCGGGTATATTTATGTAATTTCGAATAAAAAATGGATTATCCGTACAAAAAATTCGTAACAAACCTTGGCACAAGAACTGAGAGGATTGTTCCAATCGATCTCACTGTATGGTATAGTGTAGAGCTCATCTCTTATTGCCAATATAGTTGGGAGTGATGGGCCCAACAATTTTTTTTGGCTTAAATATAAGCCATTGGCATGTAAACCATCCAGCAAAAGCACCAAAATCTCCCTAAAAACAATAATTTTTACTTCAATGTGTAGGCGTAAAGTACATCCATTCATTAATTTGGACATATTAATATTACAACTCCTTTGGAATAGTTGAACATTTGAGCCTTATCACCCTAGGAAAATTATAATAGTAACCTTTCAAAAATAATTCTACAGTTAGTCATCATGCTTAGTACTGCTTAAATACTCGGGGTGCCAAAATACCCAAGCATCACTTTTAATCATGAGAAACTAATTTGGGAAGTTATGGTGGAAATGACTAGATTATTTTGGTATGATTATGTTATGCTCCTAAAAATCTCAAATTGCTTATCTATCTGGGCGGATGAGGGGGTATGGTGCAGCGGTGCACAAGAGTGTGGTTAGTGGTAGCACTGCCCAGATAACCCTAAGGACTGAATCTTGTCATGACCTCCTGTGTAAGACAAGTACAACTACAAGTCTGTAAACTACTACTTGGCTTAGTAGATTTACTGAACCCTGAAAGTCATCTCATCGGTGGAGTAGGTGAGGTAGTGCAAGTGGCTGTTTGTGTGCCGACTTGAATGGGACACTCGTTGAGGGTGAAGTTTTCTACGGTGAGCAAGTCAGTGTGGGTAGTCCAACTACTAGTCGCATAGGGGAAGAACATCCCACACAACTTATGGAACCTGCCGCAAGCGGGAGAAGCCCATATGGGTGAGCTGATAGAAGGAGTGAGGTATTTTGAAAAGTTACTATGATGATCTACTCAACCGCATGACCAAGGAATCGTGTGGAGCAACGAGCAGATTGTCTCTTGTGGGTAAAGTGTGCCAACTCTGCAGAGTCAACAGAGTTAAAACTCTGCAGAGCCCACGGTCAAGGACGGACATGAGAATTTAACCAGATATAGTTCTATTTCAAAAACTTTGTCGGTGGAATTGAAAAAGTGGAGGGCAGTGAAAAGCCCTGATTTGTATTGCCCTGGGTGTCGCTCCAGTGATAATGTAAGCGATTATAACACTGAAAGGTTAGCATATGGTGCAGAAACCATGTAACAGTGGATGGTATCTGGATCACTATTATTAATACATGCTTTTACACATTATGTTTTAAGTCCAAAATGCTAGGTCATAGGAAATTTCTAAGTAACCTATTCTAAAAAGCAATTGATGGCAAATAAAATAAACCCGAGCCTTTCCTTGATAAGCCATGCATATTACGTATTGCATTCCGTGTATTGGCTTGCGGAGCACGGTGGATTTGTGCTCACCCTTGCATTACTAAAATCAGAAACCGGGACCCAAGACCACTATGCATATGAAGATACCCCTGCCGCGGATGGAGGAAACATCAATGGGAACTAGGACGGCTTCATCATTTTCAGGTCCTAGACAAATATACTTAATGGAGATTGTGTGCACATATATTACCTAAGTTAGGATAATATATGTTGTGCATGTTTACCCCCAGTCGCTTACATGTGGATTATGGTCTGATTTCTGCTTTTGCTTCCGCTGTTGTCTTTGTAATGTAGACATTTGGCCTGTTTAGCCCTTATGTAAATTGTCGCCCGATGTGGTGTATTTTAAACTCTGATCTATAATATTATGGTTTATTATGTTCATGTGATGTATGAGTTGATGCAGCAATGTACCTGTGCGCACTATCTACTAAGCTAGCGAATAGTGCGATGCATCATAGGGGATACTGGATTGAAAAATTCAAGTCCGACAACCACACTGTAGATGAGGAGTGGGTGCCGGCCACTGGCGAGGATACAATGGAGTAGAGATGTGGCACCACTGGCTCACAGCCTCATGGGGGTCTGGATCTAGACGTTCAGCGTTGAGCCTAGCCATCATTGTCGGTGGATTCTAGTAGTGTTGACTTGGGCAGGGCTGGGTAGAGGGAGATGGAGGGCGAGGCCTACACCGTCTAAGGCATCACCGCCACCAATGCCACCCCGTCTGCGCCACCCTCTCACTCAACACCGCCCCTTCGTTGTCATCTGGCACCCTACATCACATTCGCTGACCTCTCCGGCGATTGCCACTTCTTCTACACCCTCCGCTCTTGCACCACCGCCATTTTCTGTCGGGACCCAGCCTTCCTCCATGACCCCAAGTGAGTCTATTGTGGCACTAACGCGCTCGTTGGCCTCACCGTCGGTGTAGACCACATCACCGCCTTTGACAACAACGCCACTTGCCTTCTATGGTGCTAGTGCTGCAACAACCGCTTTCTTGACTCCATGCCCAAGGCCTATTGCTTGCTCGCCTTCGGCACCAACTTCACCTGCACTATCCACCCCAATTTCCCTAGCGTAGTCCACTATTGGCCCCCCCCGGTGGTGTCACTTTGTAGACCACATTTGCCAACTTGTCTGCATTCTCCCTCATTGCTGGCGGAATGCACGCCTGGGCCACAAACTTTTTCAGGGTGGTGCTATGCTCCAACGGTGCTACCCGTGTCCCGCTACCCACGTCGCAAAACGACCTCTTCAGCCCTACCACCGGCGATGTGCACAAGTGCGCGCTCCGACGGCCCAACTACACGATCGTGTGCTAGGTGCTCGTGAACGGCACCGAGATGTGCCACTTTTCACGATGTAAGATCAAGGAGGTCAACTAGAGGGGGGGGGGCAAATAACCAGTTTTAAAATCCTTTGGCCAAAACTAAGGCTTATATGTGGAAGTGTAAATCAAAATAGTTTTTCTCAATTAAGGCCTAAATTAACTAATCCCACTAAGCGCACCAACAATCTATGTCTATGTCAAAAGTTTGCAATCCTAGGCTGACAAATAATCAGTTTAATTCTATGAATATAAATTGTTTAAATGTAGATTGAGCATAAGAGAACAAACGGCAATAACACGGGTTTTTTACCGTGGTGTTGGAGACTTGCCGGTCTCCCCTAGTCCACATTGTGGTAAGCCTAAACAAATTAGACTATTTCTATGAATTAAGTTAAACACCTCAATTCCACTAGTGGTAGCTATTTTCCGCTCAGGGTAAGTGAGTTCCAACCTTCACAACATATCAGGTCTTCTCACAAGCTTCTTTGAGAAGATCATCAGGCACGACGTCTCCAACACTATCTAGGAGTCGGCAACCTCCAAGTATAATAAGTCAAACCCCTTGCTTGACTCTCACCACATGCAATGAATGCACAAGCTCAACTGGATACAAAATCCACCTCTAGATGCAACACATGAAACTAGGGTCCCCTCTTCTTACTCACAAGGTGTAACACATACACAATTGAGAGAACAAACTCACACTAGCTCAAGGGGACGAAATAGAGTGCCAAAATAGTATCCCAACCGGCCAAAGGGTATTTATAGCTCTCACCACAAAAACTAGATGTTGGAGAAGAAATCCCCAAAAAAATCGGTATTTGCGGTACTACTACCATTTATGGCTGGTACTACCGCACCTACTATTCAACGGCTATCTTCGGTTCAAAAAATTTAGACGTTGGAGTCAAAGTGAAGGATGGTTATGGCAACTAGAGGGGGCGAATAAGCGGAAATTAAATCTCCCATACTCAAGTATTTCTTTTCTTGAACTTTAGTGCTATTATGAAGACACTAGATTCAAGAATACCAAGAGTAAATTAACAAAAACTGAACAAGAATTTCAACAACTTGACAACTAAGAAACCTCAATATAAACTTAACTAAAATTAATAAAAATTGAATCATAGTAAGATAAGATTATCAGAGTCATGATTCCAAAAGGTATTGCAAAATAAATCCTAAGAGATAGACCTTTCTTGCTCAAAGTCCACGTTGCATCGAAAATGAAATTGCAGTAATTTAGCTATCAAGAAATCTCAAGAGCTCAAAATCTATTCAACGAAAATTGTTGAAACACGAATCATAGCAAGATGAGGTCCTCAGAGTAATGATTTCAAAAGGAATTGTAAAATAAAGGCTAAGAGAGATACCTATCTTGTTCAAGATTCACCTTACATCAAAACATAAATTTCAGCAACTTGGTGGTCATGAAACCTCAATAACTACTATCCAAAATTGATATGAAAACTTGAACCATAGTAAGATAAAATTCTTAGGGTTATGACTCCAAAATAGATTGTAGAAAAAAAAGCCTAAAACAGAAATGTCAACAACTTAGTGGTCAAAAAATCTCAAAAACTCAATATCTACTCATCCAAGTTGATGAAACTTGAACCATGAATAGAAAATAATCTTAGGGCTATGATTCCAGAAGGAATTGCAAGATAAACTCAGAATCTTAACCTATCATGTAAATAGTTCAAGCTGCACTAAAAACAACAATTTCAGCTCAAGTACACGGTAAATGCAAGCACAACTTGAGCAAGAATGAGTTCTAATGGATCTTTCTGAGTTAGGACACACACTTGATGAACTCTTCAATCTCATATATGTCCTAGGTCCAATAAAACTATTGCAAGTAGGAGGGGAATAGAAACTTAAGTTGCAACAAAGAAAAGCTAGAAATTACAAGAAATAAAATAAATTTCAGAAAATGTATGAACTTGGAACTTCATTGCTTTGAGAGGAGGGATTTCAAAGCCACACTTTCTGATGGGCAAAGCTCAAAAGAGCAAAAGAAAAGTCCTAAATTCTTCTCAAAAACTTGGTGGTGGAGGTATACCCCACCTCTCTATTTGTAGCCCTTTGGGAGCAATCTCAACCCTTGGATCACCTCAAGGGCTAAGATTAACTCTCTCCACTCACTCATATCTACATAGGGTTCAGTCGACACTTTTTCTTATCTAGAATACCCCTCAAGGCTAGCTACAATTACAACTCATCACTTAGCACACATCACAAAGTGGCTATTACAAGATAGAGCCCTTGGCTCTACACAACACAACACACATGATTTATTAGCCCTAAACCACCTTCAAGGGTGTGCCACAGTATTCTCCATTTCAAAGATTCTAGGTAATATACCAATTACTTAAATGCCCACTTGGAGCTACACACACACACACACACACATATATATAGGTATATATGTATATATATGTATGTATATATGTGTATATATATGTATATATGTATAGGACGTTGAAATGGGGCACCATGGTGTCTGGGCACCAAGTCTCCTTGCCTTTGGATTGCTTTTAGATGCGTGCTAGTGCAATGGTATACAATATGTTAGGCATGCTAAATCAATCAAGGATGGAAAGTTTCAATCACACTAGCACGCATCTAAAAGTAATCCAAAGGCAGGGAAATTTGGTGTCCAAACACCATGGTGCCCCTGTTATTTATACCATATGTATATGTGTTTATATATATATGTGTGTGTGTGTGTATGTAAGGGCACAAAAAATGCACAAATGAAAAGAAATATGCTTTAAGCATATCACCATTTAAAAGAAGTATGCTATAAGTATGCCATATGCTTAAGAATTGAATGTGGAGTAATAGGTTGTACATGAGATTGCTAGCTCATCTAGATTTAAGGTTTGCTTTATTTTTAGGCTTCCACTTTTCGATGTGATATCTCATTGTGCTCTTTATAAATTGGTTTGATCATTGTTGGGGTACCTATCATTAATCTAATTTACTTAATCATGCCAAAAACTTGTTTTGACATTGCTATATAATATATGACTTTATATGATCTAAGTAGCTATACTAAAAAAATGGTTTGGTTAATTTATTAATTCAATGTAACATGACTTGGATAATCTACAAAGTTTCTTGATGTTTACTATCATTGCTCCTTCTTAGAATTATTCTTTCACTGAAGTTCTTGATGATTACATTGTCAAAAGGGGAGAAAAATGGGAGAAATCGGAGAGATTTTGATTTTGGAGTAATTGGAGAAATTTGCTAAAATTGAGGGGGAGTTTTTTTTGGAGTTTTTACTGAGTGATTGCTGCTGTGGTATGTCAAATTCTTTTCTCTGCAGCTTTGAAACTTTCGTTTTGTAAATTTTGCTTTTCTTCCAAAACACAACTCATTCGAGTTATTTTTAGGTGTTGTCAATGAATTCATCAAGGGGGAGATTGTTAGACTATGTGGATAGGTTGGGAATACACTGATGATGAATAATTAACATTTGGGTTGCATTAAGATTTGTGTTTGTGAAAGTTTCGGTCGATGCACAATTGTAAAACTAGAATTGCTGGAATATTTATGTTAAGCGGTCTGATCACCTTGTATTGGGAAGTCTAACTGGCAGACTTCGACTGTTCAGCAGTCATAGACTTTGCGTCGACCTCAATCGGTAGTCCTAAGCTTTGACCAGGATGGTCGTAGCTATAGTACATAGTCAGTGGTCGTAGCTACAGTACATGGTCGGTGGTCGTAGCTACAGTACGTGATCGGTGGTCGTAGCTACAGTATATGGTCGGTGGTCATAGCTACAGTACCTGGTCGGTCGTCGTAGCTACAATACCTGGTCGATCATCATAGCTATAGTACCTGGTTGATGTTCGTAGCTACAATGCTTGGTCAATGGTCGGTGCTATAGTGACTAGTCAATGGCCGATTATCATAGGCTTCAAGTGCTACAATTCATGTGACCTTTGAGTAGCCCGAGTACTCGTGTTGGGCCAACGGTCTTACCAGCCTGTGCATGGTGATCAGACCAGTCTTTTTTGGGTGGCCTGAGGTTGATTTTGGAAAGTGTGGATTTTGAGTTCGAGGTTGATTTGGGTCCTGCTTATTGTTAGTTTGGGGTGTGACATATGTGCGTGGACTGATGTTGGTCAAGTTGGAGAGAATTTGTGCCGAGAAAACGTTATTTGATCTTTGCATGTGTAGGTTGGGTATGGAGATGGTCATGGTTGATGATGAGGAGGACTGGGACTAGGATGGGGAAATCTGAGGTTCAGGTGGTCGAGGATGTCACGAGGTGGTTGAACTCACACTAGAGCATGTAGAGATTAAAGGTGGATGATGCATGTAGAAACTACGGGAGGTGCGGTCCTGGAGGCTTTGACATGTGATGACACTACTACAAAACAAGTTATATTAGATGCCTCATCATAGATGGCTAATCAAAACTGTTAGTATTAAGTATAATCACAGATGATTTTAATACAAACCGTCTGTGAAGAGAAATATCATAGACGATTTATGGTGAAAATCGTCGGTGAAGTATCACAATTTAAACCATCTGCGATACTTCACAAATGGTTTGTATTAAAAACCATTTGTGATAATGAAGTTACTATAGACGATTTATATTAAAAATTGTCTGTGATATTTTCCCGCCTGGTCGCAATCCTCCAAAATTTCATAATCTTCCACCTAAATTCGAGTAGGATTTCGTTCCAAGACAACTTTAGTAAAATAGGCGTAACTTTTGCATACGGTGTCCATTTTTGATATTCTTGTACTCGTTGGAAAGTAACAACGAGCCTGATAAAAAAATGACTAGCTTGCACTGAATTTGCATTGTAAGTTTTTAGTTTCTATTTTTGCCCTTTTTTGGACTTCCCTTCAGAATTTGGGTTTCGCCTTTACTACAAAGTTGTAGATCTCGTCGAAACCATTTAAATGAGCATATATAAGCTATACAAAACTTTGCTATTTTATCTTCTGATACTAGCTATTTAGATTGCACCGATATGTTGTCTTTGAATTGTGATCCACAGTTTGACCATTATCACCGACGTCGGTTTTGAATTCGAACCATCTGTGATATGTCCCATTATCATAGACATTTTTTTGTTAAGAACCATCTGTGATGTCTCTATCATAAATAGTTTGTAATCTGAAATGTCGGTGATAATTCCCCGCCACATCACAGAACTACGGCATCTCCCCGAGAATCTCGATCTCACCCATCCATTCTCTCCACATCCAACAGCAGGCACTGGTCTCCTCCCCATCTCTCGCCCCTTATTAATGCCCCTCTCCCTACTCCAAGAACCAACACCACTAGTACTACTTCAACTTGTTTGTGCGCGGCAAGGGTGGGAAGGGGTTCATTAAGAGTGACTGAATATTCAATTGAAGCAAGATGGTATGGAAAAAGGCAATGACAGATCTACACTATTCCAAGTTGTCATCATCGACAGGGGGTTTTGCTTGTTACATCACACTCTGTTGATTTTGGCATAGAAACTGAAAATGGTATTCATTGCCTTTTTGTTTCTACTACTTGAAATTTTTCTCGCTCCACTTGTTTTGGATTGTAGTTTAATGAAGGATGTGTGAGTTTAGTTTACATTAGCCTGAAGTTTTTTTTGTAATGTTAAGCATCTTTCTAAATTTTGTAACCATGAAACTTATATTTGTAAAATTGTAAATGTCCTCTTGTATTAAAATGAAATTGTGAACTCGCACATCGCAGACGGTTGGCAGCTAGAACCGTCTGTGATGTGTGAGTATTACAAACGGTTTTTGGTTCGAGCCATTTGTGATAGTGTTCTTTACAAACGGTACTAGTTACAAATAGTCTGTGTTGTATTTATCACAGACGACTCACAAACTATTTGTGATAATCTTCGATTATCACTGACATGTAAATTTAGACAGTTCAGAAAACCATCTGTGATGACATTCCAAACTATCTGTAATGATCCTTTTTATATAGTAGTGTGAGTTAGAAGGTATTATGGAAGGTGTCCATAACTGGAAGGTTTAGATATTTTGGAAAACCCGTGTTTAGAAGGGTTTCAGGTCCCTTGATTTTTGAAATTGGATGGAATTTCATTTCCGTGTTGATGAGGACACATTTTGGGCTCTAGCATATAAAAGCAGGGAGAGATTAAGGTTTATGGTGCGGCTTTGAGGGCTAAAGCTTTTGGAACTTTTGTGCTAGGGTTTAAGGGGTGTCGTAAGGGCACTTTGTAGCCACAGAACATGATTCAGAAATAAAAGATCAGATCTATTCTGAAAAACTTAGTTGGCATCAACGACATGTTTTCTAGGCATTGTCTTCGACTCGTTCTCGTTCCGAGCAGAGCAGTGCATGATAAGATAGCGTTCCTCCGTCGATTTCACTTTCTTTGATCACTCGCCAAGTCATCCACTTGATCGTCGTCGACTACATAGTGATCAGACTACACACACCAGTTAGACCACCTTCACCTTTGCAGTTTCAAAAAGCGGAGACAATTATTCACCTACTCTGATTGCGGTATTTGATCTTGCAATTTCATTTGTAGAAATTTGATGCCACTTGTAGGGGATACTACTTATTTTTCACTTGTAAGAGATAACACTTGAAGGAAAAGGATGATATCAATTGTAAAGACAAAGATGAATCTCACGCTGAAGTCAAAATGATCGAAAGTGCAGCCACTTTTAGAGAGATACAATTTTTATGATAAAAGCATCATAATATGATCAAATGTCATATGGAGTTAAGAAGATATTTGAGGGTAGCTAACAAAGATAATAAGGATCAACTTAACTTTGGGGATCAAAGAGAATGACTGAGGGAATTAGAAATAAAAATTTTGGATAAATCAAGCAAGTCTCCCAAGTTCAGTTAGAACGGCTGCAAATATGCGGTCTGATCGCTGGACACCGATTGTACCATTGAGGAGATGCGGTCATACCGGGGTGCAACAGAATGCATGCCGATGATTGAAATTTTGAAGGGAAGTTAAATACCATGTTATAATTTGCTCTAAAATTTTTTTAACAAAGAAATATAAACTATTTTTAGAGCATTTTCAATTATATGATAAAGTTAAAACCCATTGCCAAAATGGCCATGTGAGGATGTTTTTAGTATAACAAATACAAAGGCTAGGCCTTTTTGTATTGCGTGTAGAAAATATGCCTCAATAAATGCATGTACGAGTCTTTTTTAATTACAACGCATGGATGGGTGCATGCCTGATCAAGGTTGTGCATGAAAAAACAAAGGCACAACCTTTTGTGTTAGGAACAGAACTAGGAAGTAGGAACTGATGCATTGATAGATGCATGTCCGATCTAAGTTTTTTTTTCCATCCAAATATATAACTGCGGAATTTAAAACTATAAATCCTAGAAAAATGAATGAGGACAACAAAAACTTAAATAATTTAATTTTCGAAATTAACCATAATGGAATTTAAATCTTTTTTGTTTGCATAACTTCTATGGAAGTATCTCTAAAAGGCTCCATATTAATTCTAAAAGTGCAAATTACCACACCTAAGCAGCAAAAAAGAAAAAAAGAGAGAGAGAGAAATTCCCACAAAAAACACAGAAAGGGGCAAAAAAGAAACTCAACATATATGGACGTAAGGCCCCGTTCTATATTTATGGAAGCTGTTTTCATGCCCACCAATTCTATCAGTATACAGATATCAACGTGTGAAGAAATATAGAAAACAACCAATTCAGCCAATTAATACACGCCACCCTTCACAAAAGAGAGAAAGATTAACTATCATGTCATCACATAAATATAGAACATGTACAATAAGAGACTATATATTAATATATAATACCATTTTTGCCATGAAAATTATAATACTTTAGGATTTATATAATTTGTGAAAATCTTCTGAACTGCATTGATCTGTGAACTGCCAGGGCCGGCACTGCAGTGCCGTCGTGCCGTCGTGCCCAGTGGCACGGCACGGCACGGCAAAGGGGCTTTAGTGCCGTGCCTGGGCCTGTACTTGGGCACGGCGGCACTAACAGGCACGGCACGGTATGTAAGCCGTGCCTGGCCGGGCCGTGCCTGGCCGTGCCCGTGCCAGTGCCGTGCCGGGCGGCCCGGTTGGCCAACTATACTACCAGCCAGTAACTACTGTACATGTATCTATGCGGGTGCCTGCATGGAAGCTAGCTCGCTAGCTATATGCCAAATTTTTTTTCTTTTGTCTGTAGCTCATGATTTTTATATATGTTTTTAAGATAATAGTAGATGATAAAAACATCAATATATATGATGTACATAATTTTAGACCTAAGAACCGTTTAAAAAAACTGCTTGAAAAAATTATCCTATTTATTTTAACTTAAAAAACTAAAGCCAAAAGACAAAAAGAAAAACCATAGACTACAGCTTCTTATTTGCTCTTGCAGACAATAATGACGAGCTTGCACCATATGTAAGATTCAGTCGATCCTTGAGAAGAACAAGTATGCAAACACTGACAAGGAGGTGGATAGTTGCATAGAGCATCCGTAGGCTCGCAGCAGTCGCAGAGTACTGGACTACTGGTACTACATAGGCTCTGTTTATTTTGGTTTGAACTTTTGATTTACGGTTTATTTTTTATTATTTTAAATTTTATTTTTTCTGATTTTTTTAGTTTTTTAGCTTTTATGTTTGTTCTTTTTTTTATTCGTTTGCGTTGTTCGTAATAGATTAAACTATTTTTAATTTTTAATTTTTTTAAATTTAGTTACATTAAATAAATCATCATTAACTATAGTGTAATTTTAATTAGTTACAGTATAATTTTAATTATAAACTAACTTATTTCAGTTCAACGGCACAGTAAGACATACTGGGGTGCTTATTAACTTGGGGCTAACGCAACGCAGCAAAAACATTAATCGTCAAAGCAGCTAGTTATTTGTCCTGCAGGCTGGGCTGGGCTGGGCTGGGCTGGGAGGTTGAGGCCGGCTGAGCTGAGCACTTGATGGCAATCACAGGCGCCAATCTACAGAGAGTGAGACGTCGCTTTTTACCTCCCATCAATCCCCATGCATGCAGGCATGTCTACACATGATGACATGAGATGCCATTTATAAGGCCTCCCTCCCAGCACTTCTTCCCTCCTCCCCAGGAAACCCTTATCCACCATCCCATCTCATCTTCCATCTCTTCTTATATACACACATGTACCCCTCCCTAGTGTTTGTCCACCTAATTAGCTAGCTACCCTGCATTTCTTGTGCCCTTGATTGGCCAGATGCTGCGCTGAGAGCTCTATACTAATGGCGTCGACGGCGGTGGCGGCGGGCGACGACGCCGTGGGGCCGCGCGAGGGTACAAGGGGTGGGACGCCGCCACCTCCGCTGGAGCAGGGGCTGAGGTGCCCGCGCTGCGACTCGCCCAACACCAAGTTCTGCTACTACAACAACTACAGCCTCAGCCAGCCGCGCCACTTTTGCAAGAGGTGCCGCAGGTACTGGACCAAGGGCGGCGCGCTCCGCAACGTCCCCGTCGGCGGCAGCTGCCGCAAGAACAAGCGCCAGCGTTCTGCGGCCGCGGCCGCCGCCGCGGCTGCCTCCTCCCGCCTCGCGCTCAACCTGCTGGTGGAGAGTATTAGTACGGCCGCCGACCCGGCGGCGGCCTCCGGGAGGCTGGGCTTTCTTGGCGGCGGGCCGGTGTCGTCGCCGCTCGGCGGCGCCGCGGTTGACTTCCAGGGCGCAGTAGGCATGCTGCCGCTGCCCCGGTTCTACTCCCCGGTCGTCAGCCAGTACATGCCGTTCGGGGAGTGGCCCTCAGGGGCGCCGGGGGACATTACCGGCGCCTGCAACGGCGGCGCAATGAACGGGGTTCAGGGGGCGGTGAGCAGCACCATTGCGTCGTCCATCGAGTCGTTGAGCTTCATCAACCAGGACCTACACTGGAAGCTGCAGCAGCAGCGGCTCGCTACTATGTTCGTCGGCCCGCCTAGTTCCGCTGCCCACATCGACGGCGGCGGCAGCATAGCAACCGCAGCACACGGAGGAGGCACCTTTCTGCAGATGGCAGCGGTGTCCGGCATGGAGGCCGTGCCGACGGCGACATCATGGTTCATGGACAGCTCATACGCGCTACCTTCCCCACCCCACCTGCTGCCGCCATAGCCACCACCAGCAGCAATATCAACAGCGTCCGGAGTAGCGGCGGCGGCAAAGATAACGCCACATCGAACAACAACAACTGTGGCAGCGCAATACCGGCCTGGGGCGACATTTCGACGTTCGCGATGCTGCCGTAGTCCGGCGACGATGACGCTAATCCGGAGGGGTTCAAACTTTCCAGAGCTGATTCCGAAGGAAGTGAGCTTTCTCTAGCAGTGCTAATTTATTACTATTAATTAACTAGGGGTCTCTAAGACTCTAACTGGGTTGGGATATTAATTAATTATTAAGTGGTATATTTGTCATAACATTATAATCAACAATATCCATGTATGATGTCATGGTCTTTCTTTCTCTTTTCCTAATTTCCTTTGTGTTCTTTTTTCACTTTAGTTCATTCATACATGCATGCATGTTATATCTCATGTGGATTAGTTGTGTTCCACCTAGGTTGTATCTAGTTTTACTTTTCACTTACATGTAAGCTAGACATCAATGAGATGGATTGAAGTGTTCAAAGTATGCTTAATCAAGCCATGGAATTCTTGTTCTTTTCGGTACAAGGTTCACAGTTGTCATGCTAGGTAGCTAGCTAGCTATCTCATGCCATATTCTTGCATGCATGCGAATTCAGCCTGATCGATCCATGCAGTTGCAAAGGCAGCTGTAGCGAGTACTGTTCCTGTGGGTGTGAACTGTACGCGTCCACCCAACCTCCAGTGGCATCAAACGAAGCGCCTGTGATCGATGATGGTAGCCAGTGTATGCGCTTGAGAGGGCAGGCGAGTTTAGTCACGTGAATCCTACGTACGTAGAGCTAGCTAGCTAGCTAGCTAGGCACGTACAATTACCAGGAGCACAAGCCGCACAAGTGTGGCTAGCCAAGTATTGACGATTCTTGTACCTTATAAATGGTTATTCGCAAGCGTACAAAAATTATCGTATAGCACTTTATATTGAAGTATTTCAGGGTATCTTATTTGTCCTTAAGAAGCTTTATGACTCAAAAAATACCAACTTAACTATTTAACTACTTATCTCCTGACTCTTCGAAACAGAGCATCGAAACGACAAGTAACAACTCTAGATAAGTTCCGCCTGTAGATAGCTAGCCCTTGGTAGGGATAGGAGCGAGTGGTTTCTGAATAGTGGTCTTGTTCTTTTCTAAACAGAGTAAAATGGTATCTATCTGTGGAAGCAAAACACGACACACTAATAACTATTATCACGGAAGCAAGACTAAGTGTTGTCATTAACCTAGCTTAACTCTTAGGGATACGGCTAGACTAATCCTGGTGGATCTCTCGATAACACATTATAGTCGTGCACTACTATAAGAGCATAATCTCCGCACATATGATTAAAAGCAATAAATCAGGATTAAGCGCTAGCAACAAAGCTTGAAAGTGTGTATAGCCCCAGCGCTAAAGCTCATAAGCAGCTATACAACGAAGGAGCTATGCCTCGAGCTCGAGGGTAGCTCGGCCCTTCCACTACAAGATATATCAGTGCTACTAACCGTATCCTATGTTAATCCACAAAAAAGATAATACTATACTAGATAATGACCACTTTATTGAAATGATAATTCGCTCTTACAAGGTAAAGTAGGTATATGGAGCTTGGCACATACCGGGATATCAAAGAGGAAAACTCCAGAACCATTGATGCGGGTGTCGACTCTTCTCTTACTACCCTACCGGGCTATTAGGGACTCCTGTGTCACTATACTACAATAGGACTTATTCTAGAGTAGAGTGGTGTGATGGAGTGATTAATATGGATTGGATGGGTTGAGTGTTTTTTTGTATAGGAGGTGACACCCTCTATTTATACCCTCGAATGTTGGCCAAGGTCGATTGAGCCAACCGACCAGGTGTTGTCCATGTGCAACTACGGCCTAAGGTCGGTGGAGAGAGGGACGCGTGGCCAGCCAGGGAGCGTTGACAGGCCACTCGACCAAGTGCGAATGGCCAAGATCTCCCTATTTTAGTGCGAAGATGAGTCCACGCATGTGCTCCGCCCGAGGAGGAGCCGACTTGGCCGATCGGGCAAGACTCTGTGACTTGGTTAAGGTGGTTGGCGGCATGGGCCAAAGGCAGTGGAGATATGGGGCGGCTGGCCTGGTGGGCTTGGTCGGCCAGCTGATGTGCCCTCCTAGCCCATGTCATCGTGCAGCCGGCCAACTGGCTAGGATCCAATGCTCTTTTTAGTGATTTTCTGATGTTTTTCCTTTTTTTACATATTTTTCTACAAAATTTGTTGACAAGGAAAATATATAGAAATAATGGCATAAATGAGCATGAACAGGGTTTAAATCATCACCTTATTGTGCCTTTTGCCATGTTTTGGGGGGGGGGGGGGGGGGCGGGGTTAAAACATGCATAAATCCCGTGTCATCAACACATAGCCCCCCCCCCCCCCACTGAGACTTTTGCTCGTCCTAAGCAAAGCATCTGACAAGGATAGATTTGCTTGAAATAAAGAGTTCCTGCCAATGTCCAAGGCACAACAAAAATATTTGCGCAAAGAAGACAAGAGAATGGCCCAACACGAATACATACTTACCCCAGTTTGGTTACCTATGGGATGGTTTAGTTCAACTGGTGCAAAGCAAATGAAGACTCGAAAAGCAAGGTGATCCATGTGCTCACAATCTTTCATTATGGTCTTTCCCTCAGGATTTTTAAAGTGTAGCAGCAAAAAAAGGTCCTTGATGTAATAAATACTCTTTGAGAATTTGACTCTCTTAGTATCACTCACAGATGTCTCTTCCTCACTTAAACTCTCAAGTCCTAGAGCTAATAAAATTTGAAGGCCAGTTTGTGGGGTTTGGAAGGAATTGAATTGTTCGCACCTGTGTTTTGGAATTTCGTAGGGGCAAGAGATTATCCAATTCGGTACTTCTGGATTTTCTGATTCTAGTCATTAGAACTTGATGCTTATGGAGAGGGGGGAAGATGGACTCATGCGAAAGGAAATTAGAAAGCTTGTGCAATGCAAATGATCCCAAGGCACAAATGAAATCCCTATTATTGGAATGCATAAGGAGGAGTAGTCGGGTCTGAACCAATATTAAGTTTAGGATATAACACTATGGTCTTGACGTTGCAAAATTGGGAATTCCAGCATTTTACCTTTTGTAGCATAGTTTATCTTATGTTGAGAGACCAGAGTCTAATTTTTTTTATATAATGTTGGAGTCCCAAACTTATATGAGCGCTTCTTTTTGTCATCGGCCAGATTGTTAGACCTTGACTGACTACATAGTTGGGGGGACACTTTGGGAGATTTTTGGTTTTTCAGGGTGGAATATTCAGCAGGGCATGCCAAAGGTCAATGAGACTTCTACATTACTGAAAATGAAGAGGTACGCGAAAGGAAATGACCAGCTTTGGTGACCCAATTCCTGAAAAGGATTTCAAACTTACCCTAACTCACCAAAACTACAGATGGTAATATGAGGGGGTTCAAATATTCAAGAAATTTATGGTTGTGGTAGGATAAATAAAAGTAAGCCTTATCCTCTCAAGTATGGTTGTAGCAAGAGGTGTTTTAAAGTGTGTGCCGAAAATGATTTCTAAGGTATTGACTTTACTAAGAATCTTGTAAACCATGGTCACACAGTGCAATATCAGGATCTTCAACAACCTTGTTTTTAAGTTCAATTGTTCCCACTAATGACTCAGCGTAAGGGTTTATACCATGACAATGTCAAGTCATTCTAAAATCTTTTGCACAAAATTTTGAGTTGTGACATGGATATTTACAAAAAAAAAAATCTCCTGAACAAGTAAAACTCGTTAGAGCAGGTGCAATGGTGAATTAAACTTGTTCAAAGCTCAAGTTATTCTTATATATATATATATATATATATATATATATATATATATATATATATATATATATATATATATATATATATATATATATATATGTATGTATGTATTTTTTTATTTTAAATAATTATCATTGTTACTAATCACTAGGGCAAAACGACTTCTTCTCTAGGGCAGATTGGTTTTTTCTTGGAAGGACAAGAACGTGTTATACTTATTTATCATTTTTTGGTATACTTAAATAATAATTCTAAGATACTACAATGCGATTTGGTTGAAAAAATTTTATCAGGGTCCTTTATTTTTGCTACATACCTTTTCTATATAAAAGAAATATGTACACAAATTATGCTATAAAAATAGAGTTTGATGAAATTTTCAAAGAACTCACTTTGGAGTATCTTATAATCATTATTAGAGTATATTCAAAAGGATAAATAGGTATAACAATATCATTTAAGCGGTATGTAATAAGTGGGAGTATGTACTACTGGAGTATAGAATCATTTTCCTATATACACACACACACATATATATATATATGTACATACATATTTATACATGTATATATACATACATACATACGCGCACACACACATATATGTATATATATTAGAAAGAAAATATTAGAATTAAATTATGGAAATTGGGAAATTAGGTTACCTCCCAGTAGTGCTTGTTTAAGGTTGTTAGCTTGAACTTCTCCTCACTTTTAATTTCTAGTGCCAACCCTAGATGTTGGAGATGCCATCGAGGTGGTAGTAATGGTTTTTTTCTGACCTAGGTGCATTCTAAAATTTTCCACATTGGTGGTGGTAGATAGTTGCTTATGGCATGATGTGATATTTTTGAGCAATTCTCCGTTCGAGGCTTAAATGTAAATCGTTCCATCTTCCCATTGATGGTGAACTAGATTTCTCCCATGCCAACATTAATGTTGGCATTGGCAGTACTTAGAAAGGGTCTTCCCAAGATTAACGGTGTTTTCTAATTCGCCTCCATCTCAAGGACTACGACATCCATAGGTATAACAAAGTCTCGTATTTTCACAAGATGTCCTCAATAATCTCGATTGGATATTTGATGGTTTGATCTGCAAGCTACAAGCACGTGATCGTAGGGGTAATTTTGGAAAGGTTGAATTTCTCAAATATCGTTTTAATCATGACGTTGATGCTTGCTCTGAGATCACAGAGTGCCCATTCAAATTTTTGTGGGCCAACGAAGCATGTGATGGTTGGACAATTGAGATCGTTTTTCTTAACCTAGGCAATGTTAAAATAGCAACACTACATTCCTCTATTAGTTTGATCATCTCTGAACTTGGAGTTGGATGTTTGTTGTGTAAAATGTCCCAAAGATATTTGGCATGGGTGGGTACATGCATTGCATAAAAAGATATTGACATATAATTTTCTGATTATATCAACAAACCTGCTGAATTATTCGTCGAAGGATGGCTTGTGTGTCCTTGGAGGGAATGGCAATAAATTGCTTTTTGATAAGGGTGTTTCTTCAATTCCAGTGTCCTCATTTTTCTTCTCAATCTCAGTCTCCTTAGGGACCTTTGATTGACAGTAGCTTTTCTACAGGACCTGGTGGTGATAATATTGATTTGTTCCTTAGGGTTTGGTTCCCGCTATCCTGGCAGTCATCTAGCTGGATTGTTAGTGACCAGGGTTACTTGCTATGCAATATGTGTCTCTAACATCTTTGATTAGTCTGTCTCCCAACCTTGATTGGATACTATCTTGTTGATGAGTGACTTCATGCTAGTTATTCCTAGTCCCATGAAAGCTCTGCCAGCAGCTACATCCAAATGCTTGTGGGTCCTTGCCACAAGATCATTTTAGAAATTATGAAGCATTTTCGCAGCTATTAGAGCTTCAAGTTTGGGTTCAGTTGGTAAAGGTGGGCTTTACGAAGCTGATGATGAGGCCAGACCGGTCATAGGTGACGGGTTTTGTATCTTTTTGGGAGTTATCAATGTTTTTGTTTAGACAGGCTTGATTATTCTCTGAATTGACTCAAGATTAACTCGTGAGTTTTCTGGTAGGTTGAAACTAGTCATGCAATTACCTATTCGATCAAGGCAAAATAAAGAAAAAGAAGAACATGGTAAGGGGTTAAGGAGAGTGGTTGATAGTTAGTTAAATGTTAAAGTTGATATTATGGACCAAACAATTCCTTGACAATGGCACCATAAATGCTTGTTGGCGATTCTTATGGCTTACAAATAGTTATCCACAAGCGTGTGGAAATCATCGCGTAGCACTTCATCTTAGAGTACTCCAGGGTAACGTATTTTTTGTCGGGAAGCTTTATAACTCAGAGATATCAACTTAACTATTTGGCTACTTATCTCTCGACTCTTTAGAACAAGGCAAAGTTTAACCGATAAGTAACAACTCTAGATAAGTTCCACTGGTAGATAGCTAGCCATGAGTCTATAACTTGTAGGGTAGGAGCAAGTGGTTCCTGAATAGTGGTCTTATTCTTTCTAAGCAGAGTAAAATGATATATGTATGTGTTTGTGGAAGCGAAACGCAACACACTAATAATCATTTTCACATAAGCCAGACTAAGTGTTGTCACCAACTTAGCCTAACTCTCAAGGATGCAACAGGACTAATCCTGAAGGATCTCTGGATAACACCTTATAGTCATGTATTACTAGAAGAGTATAAACTCCGCACACATAAGATTAAACACAGCGAATCAGGATTATGCGCCAGCCGCAAACCCTGAAGTCCATGTATGATTGGTTTTGGTGTTAATGACAAATGCCATTATGAGACTTTGATGTTAATGACAAATACTTGTATAATGTTTTGATGACAATGATAAATGCATATATGAGATTAATATGCTTGTTTAAGTTTATTTATGTTTAGTCTCATTTGGAGGAAAGGTGAAATCAAAGAGGTATGCATTCGAAATCACTTTCTCATATACTAATGCATTCCTTAGATCCAAAATATAGATTGAACTCTACAAATTATTCAAAATGAATATGTGCATATGTCTTTATTATATACACTTGTATACACACATTTAGGGGGAGCTCTCTCTCTATATTTTGGAGTTTCATAAGTATTAATCCATGCTTCTTTTAATATGCATATTTGGGATCTTTACTTTGAAATACATTCTTGAGTATATATAGCTTGTGTAGTATATATATACTCATGTGCAATCGGGTTGCCATTTAACCTCTCCATTATGTGTTAATGGTTAGATGATTAATGATAACCGGATAAGTAAGTTTTGTTTAAAGCTTATCTCAGAGTATACAAATTGTTGTGTACATATTGTAAACTCGCAAATCAATTTTATATCTCATTATTTGTTGAGATATTCATGAATTACCAAAAATGGAAGATTGTTGAATCAAGTCCCTCCACTATGTGTTAATGGTGAAGTGTGGTAATTGATGACAACTGTTTTGTAGACTAACGGTTTCCATGAGTTGGATGAATTGGTTAGGTTCCACAAATAAGGATGACTTGGGATGACTTCATGAGTTGAAGACCATCAAGTCAAGATCGAGAAGAAGATAGCTTCATAAGTTGAAGGCTATCAAGAAGAAGATGACTTCATGTGTTGAAGGCCATCAAGAAGAAGAAGATGCATCATGAGTTGATGCAGTATCATGAGTTGATCAAGTCGAGAAAACCATCATGTGTTGATGGGGTTGATGAAAAGGATGCGTCATGAGTTGATGCATATTGAGACGATGATCCAAGACAAAGGTTTGACTAGTTAGGCCTAAGGATGTGTTCCTAGTCTTTTACCGGTCTTGGTGTTTGGTTGAAAGACCGGATTGCTAGTATAGGTTGCCGTACTATTAAGAAGGGTCATGTCTAGTAGTTTGAGTCTCATCATGTGTTGATGGCTCAACTTCACTTGCTCTAGCTCATCTTGACATGATGCCATTATTTGCGAATGTGTTTTGCAAATAGTTAAGGCTCATGCATCTAATCCTTGTAACATGTGACTATATTTTGCGAAAGGTTGAAGTCCATGTATCTAATCCTTGTAGTATGATCTAAGTTTGCAAATGTGTTTTGCAAAAGTTGGAGATCATGCATTATCTCTTGGCATGGTCTAAAATTGTTTATTGCTATTTACTTTGACATTAGACCGTGGTAGTGACTCTTTGGATGTCTTGTAATTTCTACATTGATCTAATGTGTTTTAGGTCATGCAAATAGATGGGTTGTGTGGCCCTCTGAATAAGCTTTCCATATTGTAACATCCCCAAAATTTTGAAATTTGAAAATGTGAAGTTTTTGAATTATTTTGCAATATGCTTATTTGAATTTGGAGTTTATGATGTTTTTCTGAGAAATTTGGTAAAGGTTCCAAAATTTAAAAGGATCCCGAAGAAACAAATACAATTAATTAATGGAGAATTAAAAACTTAAAATGCAAATATGATAAGATAATCCATAAAAAGAAAGGGGAGAAACTTGGCTTAAAAATACCAAATCTCATTCTAAAAATAATGGCATGAATAGTAATGAAAGCAAGCAAATAAAACATATGTGGATATAGATGTAAATAGAGATATTAAAATTCTGCATCTTCAAATTTAGTGCCAAAATATATTTAAATATAAATAAAATAAAAATATGTATATATATATAAAAAAAAGAAGAATCGGAGTCAGGCCGCCCATCAACCCGGCCCAACCTTCCTTCCCACCCCGCCGGCCCAGCTCCACCTCTCCTCCCGCACGCGGGCTCCCTCTCCCGACCGCACCCTCTGCCCGCTGGGCCCCGCTCCCACCTCTCGCCTCCTCTCTCTGGCCGTTGGGCCTTCTCCTCCCCGCGCACACGCACGGCCAGCGCCCGCCCGCGCGCACCCGCCAACCCCAGCTCGCCCCGTCTCCGCTCCGCGCCAGCTTTCTTCCGCCTCGTGGCGACCATGCGCGCGCCTGCTCCCGTCTTCCTCCTGCCCTGTCCCCTCACGTCCGGCTCCTGCGCCCTCTCTCTTCTTTCCTTTTCTCCTCCCTGCTCTTTTGACCGAGTGTGCGCCCGTCGTCCTCCTTGCGTCAGCGGCGCCTGCTCCCGTCGCCCTCCGCACCCCCGCACGCGCCTCTCTCCCCTCTGCCGTGCGCTCAGATTCCTTCCTCCGCGTGGCAGCCATGCGAGCCCGCCTCCGCCCACTGTTTCCCCGCACCGCCCACCGTTTTCCTCTCTTTTTCCGCTACCATAAGAAGCTTGGCTTCCTCCTTGGTCACCTGCACAGCTCCTCCACTTACCTGGCCATCCCACCGTGGCAGAAACTCTCTCCCCGAGCTCCCCTTTGTTCCCTCGTGCCCCAGCCGCCCCTTATTGGCCCCTCTTGTTTTGTAGCTTGCCGGCGCGTCGTTCTTTCTCCAAATCCGGCGACCCTCCTCGCCGTCGGGCCAGACCACCGCCGGCCAATTACCTCCGGACAAAGCACCCCCGAGGCCCCCTGAGTTCGATTCCAGCGCCCGATTGGGGAACCGCCGCCTCGTCTCCTCCGGCACCGAGTGCCCCTCTCCGCCGCCCGGACCCCACCGCCGGCAGCTCGCCTCGGTGCTTCCCCAGCTCGGCCAAACCCACGGTAAGGTTCCCCTCCGCTCCCTCCTGCTCAGGCGAGCTCGAATTTCCTTCCTCATCCCACCAATCGCCGGCGCATCATTCCACCTCCGCCACCGGCCACCGAGCCTTGCCGCCGACCCGCCTCGCCGCCGACCCGGCCGTGGTGCCGACTCCGGTAGCTCCGCCTAACTCCCAGCATTCCGTTCTTCCACTCGCCCCAACCTCCCCGGCCCTTCCCCTCCGGCGACGCCGCCGCCTACCGTGCGCCGGCCGGCTCCTCTGTTTTGGGGCTCCCAGCAACGCCTTACCTTTTCTGCTCTGTGGAAGCAACCATATCCGTCCAGGGCCTTCGCCCGGTTGGTTATCAGCATCGGCTGTTAACTCAAGGGTCCTGGGTTCGATCCAGCCAGCCGCACCCTTTTTTCTCTCATTTTTATTTTAGATGTTTGTGGTCATTTCCAATAGGATAAATCAAGGAAAATAGGGAGTAATTTAGAGAAACCATAAAAGTTAATTAGAAGGTAAATAAGACTATTGAGATTTTAAATTTGGAACTAATCCGTGGGAGTCAATAAATTTTATTGGGATGTATATGAGGCTAATTAAGATTAATATTTGATTAAGTACTACATATGACAAATTAATGTGTCCTAGCTAATAGTCCAAAAATAATTAGTGGTTTTAAAGGTATTGATAAAAGATGACTTTAGTTAATTATCCAAAGACTCATAAAAGGTATTGGACATCACGTTTAACAACAACAACAATAATAATAAAGGATAATTTGCATAGACATGCCATGTTAGAAAAATATATATATTTGAGGCAACTATAATAACGAAAAGTGGCTTGGTTAAAGATCCAAATTTAATGAAGATACCTTTAATTATAAGTAGCATAGATGCATTACCATTTAACATGCTATCATTAAATAAATCCCGGTAGTGGTTTAATTTAAATAGCAATATTAAAGTATGTCCTCGTATGATAACCCTTGCCTAGGTAATGGTATAGAGAAGCTAATAAAATTTATTAGGATATATATGAGCTTAATACATGTCTAACCATGGATACTTTAATCTTACGAACATATAGATACTTTGAAGTAAACAGGTAATTATTAATGCAAATAATTAAGGTCACATAAAATGATACTTACCAAACATAGCTAAATTAGAAATAAGGCTAGGCCTAATAGTAATTAAAGCGTGGATAAAAATGATAATGGAACCATTAATTAAATCTTGATACCACATTTAGTAAATAGTAATGATGAGCATGAAATAACAAGTTAGGACCCATATGAGTGGATCCTAATTCAACTTAAATTTAGCCTAGCCATGAATGAAGATACATAAAATATGATAATGGGATTATTAAAGATTTATAGAATAAGTACAGATCTCATCCGTTAGCCCAGGTTGCCTTTACCATAACCTGAGTTGCAGGGAATACATACCCAGCTAGACTCGCACTTCGATATATAGGTCTAGCCTAACTCATGGAACTTCCTTGATAAATACGAAAATAATAAAAGAGGTTATTAATAAAAAGATCGAACCTCGTCTTTCTCCAATCGGCTAAGTTTGGCCACTTCTTTTCCAAAGTAAATAATCCCTGTAGATACTTACTCACTTATGATCCCTTATTATCCTAAAATTTTCCCTCACGGTAAAGCTGTTCAGATAACTCGTTCTCTCACTCAAGTCCAGCTACTGCTGTGTTTGCAACACCCTAAACCGAATCATCCTTCTATTCTCAAATCGTAATAAATGTATAAATTAAACTAAATCAGCCATTTGAATTATTCGGATTTATTTGGATCTTTTGAGTTATTTGCCTTTATTTGTATTCAGTTATTTAGCACGTAATTAAATGTCGGAGTCCTGAAGATCCAGCGGATCAAGCGAGGTCAAGCTCAAAGTGAAGATAGAGACCGAAGCTCAAGAAAGCCTTGTGCGAGCTCAAGTCCGTGGTAAACCGCGCCAGGCGAGTCAATACTTTGATCATATTGAACCTATGTTTTCTGCAAATTACTTTGATTTAAATTATCAAATTGCATGCTGTTAGTTTATATGCAAATACATGTGTAATTTACGATTCTAGTTATATCCCATTGTGTACCTTGATTAATATTACCCCTCCTTTGAAATATTTGAATTTGTGAACCTTGTCGCTCTAGCAAAATTTATAGTAATAACCTTTCAAAAGTAAGTCCGTAATTATATGCCATGCTTAGTATTGCTTAAATACTCATGGGCGCGAGAGCGTCCAAGCAACACTTTTAATCCTGAGAAAAATTGGTTGGGCAGTCATGGTGGTAATGACTGATGTATGTTGGATATGGTTATTTTACATTCCCAAAAACTCAAATTGCTTATTTATCTGGGCGGATGGTTCGGGGGTATGGTGCAGTGGTGCACGAGAGTGTGGTTTGTGGTAGAACCGCCCAGATACCACTAAGGACTGAATCTTGTCATGCCAACCCGTGTAAAACAGTACAACCACAAGTCTGTAAAATACAACTTGGCTAAGTAAACTTATCGAAATCCCGGACTCATCTCACTGGTAGTGGATTGATGGGGTTATGCTATGGCAAGGGGGCCTGAAGGGACACCAGTGGAGGGTGAAGTTTTCCCGCTTTCCTAACGTTGCGGGAAGTAGAAGCCCGAGCTGCGTTAGAGTCTGGGGAAAACATCCCGCGCACAGATGGGACCCATCGCAAATGGGCGGTCACCCATAATGTGAGATGGGAGAAAGGATTAGATATTTTGAAAAGTCACTGTGATGGTCTGCTCAACCACACTTCTAAGGAATCGTGTGGGGTAATGAGTTGATTGTCTCTTGTGGTGAAAGTGTACAAACTCTGCAGAGTCAAAACTATTCGAATAGCCGTGCCCACGGTCAAGGGCGGACATGGGAACTTAACTGAATATAGTTCTATTTAAAAATGTTTGGAAAATGGGAATGGAAAAGTGGAGGGCAGCGGAAAGCCCTGATTTGAATTGTCCTGGGTGTCGTCCCAGTGGTAAGTTAAGCGGCTATAACACTGAATGATGTTATACGGTGTGATGCCGTATGTATGGAAAAATTATGGTGATATTAGGCATATGGTGCGATGTCATATGTATGGAAATTCATGTTAATATTCCTTGAACATTATGTTTTGTTCCAAAGCTGCTAGGTCTCAAGAAATTTTATGTATTGTATTTCGAATAGTGGCATTACTAATCTTACAACCTAAAATATGGGTGGAATAAACAGGGTTGTGGGTAAAGGAGATGGATGTTTGTAGTATGCATTTAAAGGTATTGGTGGATTCAGGTCGATCAGGAATGGGAAATGATAGTGTGCATTCTGGGAGAAATAAATTAGTGGGGTCCAGTTGAATGGATCGGATAGATAAATGATCTAATTGAATTTTCAGGAATTTAGAGGAATAATACGAGTCTTGGATTATAATTCTTGATTAGTGATATTCTTGGTGCATATATATAATAGTGAATCGTATACTTGGTCAATGATATTCTTGGTGGAAGTATACTCAATGATTTTGGAGAATTAGGGAGTGCAAAGGTAAATTGCTGGATTACTACACTAATGATTAATATAAATTCTTGGAAGATATTAGTGATAATGGGAGTCAATAGGAGATGATCAATTACTAGAGGGATGAATTGAATTTCTGAGAAGATTGGGGGATTCATATCAATTAGTAGATTATAATCTTGGTAAATTCAATTTTCGATGGAGGTATATTTGTGGATTAGCTAGTGATAGATAATGGAAAATGAGATTGATTATTGGATTATGGTTTTGAACCAATGATGAAAAGGATTGAATGTGAATGGTATCGGTGGATTTGAAAGTAATTATGTTAGAGAATTATTAGAATTCAGAGGGGAGGAGCTGATGAATAGTAATGGCAGGATTGGATTATTAGTAATTCAAAATACAAAGTATGATCGGTGGATTAAATAAATGATGACACTTGCTGTTTGGAGTTTTAGACAGCAGTCAATAAAGAAATTGCATTTTCGGTGGATTAAGTCAATTTTGGCAATAGTAGTGTGGGGTCAGGTAGCAATAATAACACTTTGATTAAATAAGAGTAATAATGCTACTGAAAGCGATTTTTGGCAAATAAAATAACCCGAGCCTCTCCTTTGCTAAGCCATGCATACTATTTATTTGCATTCTGTGTATTGGCTCGCGGAGCACGGGGTCGGAGTGCTCACGCTCGCTTTTGCGACAAAATTCAGATTCAGGAATCAAATTACCTCGCCTCAGCAAGAAGATTGGACAAGCTGGCCGAGAAGATGAAGATGTCAAGGGCTAGGTCGCGAACCTCCAGTTGGCTGCCTGTGGGCATGTCCTGAAGGTCCCACCTGTGTGCTTCGTTCTTCCGCTGCTGCAATTTATTGATTTCGGCCTAATCGGCCCATGAGTAAGTCTACTATTATATTTACGCTTCCGCATGATATGTATTTTGATATTCATTTCTGTAACTGTGAGCACTATCTACTGATCCAGGGAATAGTGCAATGAAATCACAGAGGATTCCGGATGTTAATATCTGGGCTCCTACACATATAGACCAAGTTCACTCAATTTCAACATCGGAGTCAAAAGTTATGATCGTTTTTCTGAGTGTCGCCTGTGCTGCAAAACTGGAAACGGAAGTACCGGATTTTTAACTACGGTAGTTCCGAAAAAATCGGAAGAATCGAAACTTCTGAAATTCCGGAAGTTCCGACCTCTGAGCGGTACGTTTTTTTTCAGAGAGCGATTTTTTGAATGACTTGGCCTCGTGGAAATCGGTAGTTCCGGTCCGGATATCGGAACTTCCAGAAAATCGGAAGTTTCGAAATATGAATGGTGGAAGTTCCGATTTTGGCTCCAACGGCTAGTTTTTGACCGTTGGCGAGGAAATCGGAAGTTCTGGTTTTTGGCCGGCAGTACTTTCGATTTCCCTGATTTTTCAGGGATTTGGCTCCAATTGCTAGTCTTTTGGTGTGAGGTATAAATACTCCCTTGTGGCAAGTTGGAGAAGTTGTTGATGAGTTCATTTCTGTGTTCTTGAGCTAGAGTGAGGGTCTTCACTCAATTGTGCATGCGTTGCACTTTGTGAGATGGGAGAGAGGATCTAGAGCGCATGTGTTGCATCTAGAGGTGGACTTTGTGTCCAAGTGAACTTGTGCATTCATTGCACATGGTGAGAGTCAAGTGAGCGACTTAGCTTGTTACTCTTGGAGTTTGCCGACTCCTAGACGGCGTTGGAGGCGTCATGCACGGTGATCTTCTCAAAAAGGTTATGAGAAGACCCAGCGAATTTGGGAAGGTCGTTGCTCACCTACCCAGTGCGGGAAAGAGCTACCACTAGTGGATTTGATGTGGAAGGCTTAATTCGTGGAGCCGGTCCGAGTTGTTCGGGCTTACCTCAACATGGACTAGGGGAGACCGTCAAATCTCCGAACACCACGGTAAAAAGAGAGCGTGTCATTTGTGGTTTGCTTTCTTGTGCTCTATTTACTTTCAAGCAATTTACATTCATAGAATTAAATTGATTGCTTGTCAACCTAGGATTGCAAACCTTGACCTAGCATAGAATTGTTGGTGCACTTAGACGAATTTATTTGTTCTAGGCAATATTTTAGCTAAACCAACTTGAATTTAGCTTCCGCATTGTATACTTTGTTTAGTCAAATAGAAAAGCTCTTTAATTATTAGTATTAATTAGAAGAGAATTTTTAGACCGCCTAATCACCCCTCTCTAGTCGGCCTCCTCGATCTTACAAGTGGTATCAGAGCTTGGTCTCTCATATATTAGACTTAACCGCCTAGAGAGTATAAAGGATGGCGACTAGTGCAATTGTGCATCTAGATGACACACCTCAATTTAATGGCCTAAATTATGATAATTGTAAAATCCGCATGATTTGTTATTTTAAGGCCATGAGCCCAAAAATATGGCGAATTGTAGATGTGGGGTTTTCTCCTCCATTGGATCCTCTAGCTTCAACTATTGAGGAAGAGAAATACCTACATCTCGACGCTCAAGCTACTAATGCACTTTTTAGTGCTTTGAGTGTAGAGGTGTTCAACACAATATGCAATCTCGATAGCACTCATGACATGCGGACAAAAATTCAAGATAAATATGAATTGTCCACCTCATCCGATGAAGATTGCATACAAGAGTAGATGTCGGAAGAAGAATACTCAACTTGTAGCTCCAATGATGAAGAATATACTATTCCGTCCACAACAACTCGATGCTTTATGGCAAAAGGTAACAAGAAGGTAAAATTTGATGATAATGATGATGCACCTTCTTATGATGAGTTGATGGACATGCTAGAAGAATTAAATGAATTCCTTGGGAAAGAAAAAGCCAAATATAGAATTTTGAAGAATGAACATGTTTCCCTTCAAAATGATTATAATAAATTAAAGGAAGAACATGAAACTATTCTTCTCAAGGAATATTCTAAATCTAGTGTGGATGTAGGAATTACATGCAATTTAATAGATGATATGCCATGTGTGGTTCCTAGCTCTAGCAATTCATCTAAAATTAGCGTATCTACATGGTGTGATGATTTGCTAGATTTACCTTGTTGCTCAAATATAGATGCTTCCACCTCCTCTATGTTTGTTGAGACTAACCTTGTAGAGGAGAATAATGAGCTCAAGGCGCAAGTCATAAGTTTGAGAAATGACTTGGAGAAAAGCTACAAAAGGAATGCATCTCTTGACAAGATATTAGGAAGTCAAAGAAAATCAATTGACAAGAGGGGTATTAGTTTCACCTTCAAGAAAAAGGTGAAGAGCATCGCAAAGCAACATGAAGACCAATCCAACAAAGTCAAATGTTTTGGATGCAACAAGATGGGTCACTTTGCCTCTAAGTGCCCCAACAAGGTGGAAAACAACATAAATCCATCAATGAAGAGGCAAACCAGCAATGAGTATGGCAAGAAGATAAGAAGAGGAAATAATTGCCAAACTTGCTACAATTGTCGGGAAAAGGGATATATTAGTAAGGATTGTCCCAAAAGTATCATTCCTAAGCCATCTCCATTTAATGAATATTATTTGCTTAGGAAAGATAAAAATGGCAATGTGTTTGCTAAAAATGTTAGATCACAAATTTTAAATGTTAGGGCCATTTGGGTGCCCAAATCTATTGTGACTAATATTCATGGACCCAACCAAGTTTTAGGGTACCAAAATGTGCTTAAATGCCTAATAGGTACTTGAAGAGGCATTGGAGGCTTGGCTCATTTATGAAGAGGGGAACTCCACCATATGCACAAATGGAAGCCAAGCTTAAGGATGATCTTGCCAAATTTTGAACCAATGCCATCTCGTAATAAGTATGTACATTTGATTTATTAGCCCCTAGCCTTGTGTAGGTTGCATTTCATAAAAATCATTTAAAAGGGGTTTCTCTTGCTCTTGTTCTAAAATTTCATTATTGTAAATTATGAGCAAGATATATGTGGCACATTAAGGAGGAGTGCTAAATCATATTCATGTATATCATATCCCTAAGTGTGCCCAAATTAATTAAGTGCTAGAATTATTTTTCAAAATTGAGCCTTTTAGCCAAAAGTCAAAATTTTTGAAATTATAAGTATATCTTTGCAAAACTAGTTGAAAAATGTATACAAATGCTTTTCAAAGGTTCTACAAAGGTTTTGGCTTTAGAAAAAACCTATTTTAAGTAAAAATGAGTTTCTAACCCAAAACTAGAAAGTCTAGTATCTTGTTTTGGCTTTAAACTCAAAAATTCCCCAAAATCAATTCAAAAAAATTTGAAAATATGTTTAATACCAAAAACCTAGAGTTGGCTATTCCAAACATTATTGGTATTCAAAAGTTTTTCAATAAGCCAACCAATCAAAAGTTATTTAGTTTTGAAACTCATCCAAAATATTGAGTTGACCTAAGTGGTCACAATCTAGCACTTAAGTGAGTTTTGCCATTTGAGCTAAATCTATTGACATATATTGGCTCACAAGGGTATTTACAACTCATACATATAATTGAATGCTTAATATACCCTAAAATGCTCATTTTTGCAATCATGAGGTTTTTAATGGAAAATTAGCTTCTCTTTGAAAATTGAAAGCTTAATTTGTTAAAAACTATATTGAAAAAGTTTTTAATCTTGGCATATAGTTGAAAATGCTCCATAAGAGGTTTATGTTTCTTTGTGAAAAACTTTGGAACATGGTACAACACTATATCAAAGCTCTCCTCAAAAATCCAATCTCTTGGCGTGCTCCCAAAAAAAATCGGAACTACCGGCAGCCATCCAGTGGTACTTCCGTTTTTCAGAACTACCGGTGGTGAAACGGCGGTACTTCTGATATTTCTGGCAAGTGGCTGCTTTGATTCAAAATTTGATTTCCAATTTTCTCAGCCATTTCCTCTTGCTCCTCAAAGTCAAGATGATCCACTTTATCCTTGCTAAGTGTTTCTTGACCTCATATGCCACATTAATCCTTTGCTTTTCATAAAGTGGCATTATCTCAAAAGTGTGGTAGACTTTTAGTCATCTTGACATTGACATGTACTTCACTCCAATCTTATCAAGTGATATCATCCATTTTCTTCAAGTGGTATCCCTTAGTTGTGAAAATTAAGTGGTATCCTTATTCCTTCATTTGATGTCTTTTGGATTGATATCCCTTTCATCTTGGCAAGCAAAGATTTATTAACCAAGCTCTTCACATATATGATATCATTGATTTTCAAGTAATATTATTTTGCTAATGGTATCTACTCTTTCGAATTGGTGTCTCTTTCATTTGGAAAATAAGTGGTATCCTTGCTTCTTCAAGTGAATTATTTCAAAGTGATATCCTTTTCCTCTTGCCAAGCTAATCTTGTCTATTTACCAAACTCTTTCACCTATGATATCATCCTCTTCCATGTCGTATCCACCTTTACAAGTGGTATCTCTTCTATATGATATCATACTCTTACGACAAGTGCAATTCTCATGAGTAATCTTTCAAGTGGTATCAAGTTTTCTACATTTGGAATTAAGTATACTTGGTACCATTTATGTTTACAAGTAGTATTTGGTTTCACAAGTGGTATCTAATGTGACAAGAGAAAAATAACAAGAAAAGGAGGAGAATCCTTTGTGTGTCAAAGGAGAAGAAAGGATATTGCCAAGAAGAGACCTTTGTGTAGAGGGGAGTTTTTCTTTGTGAAAAACATATATAATACTTTTGTGCTTACTAAAGTAAAAAAGGTAAAATATTACTATTGGGAAAACTATTTTCACCCAAAATTATCTTGTGAATGAATGTGTTTCGTTCTCATTTTCTTCTTTTGGTATTCATGAAGTAATAATCAAATGATATGCAAGATTACCTTTTCAAAGAGTCACTTTGGTAAAAAAAATCAAAAATCTTGTTTAAAAAGGACTAAAATTGTGAAAAAAAACTAACTAAAAGTACTTAACTATGTATTTCAAATGATTTCAAAGCCTTTTAAGTAAAAATTTCTATTTTAGAAATCAAAAGAAAGATTTGGCACCAAAATAATCTTATATGGTCTTGTTTTTGAATTAAATGATATATTTTCTTATATCAAAATCTATCAAGTTTTTGAAAAGGTGGTCAATACCAAACTCAAAGGGTTGGTCATTTCAAACATTTTTCTAGTTCAAACTTTTCACAAAAGACCAACCTTTGAAAAGTTATATCTATTTGAAGTTCGCCGAAAAACAAGTATTAACCCGAAAAGGCCTATTCTTGCATATTGTGAGTTTGACTATTTGAGCTAAAATTCCTTGTGCATATTTTTTCAAGATAGTGTTCCCAACTCATACAATGTCTAAAAGGGTAGAAACTCCATGAATCTAAAATTGTATTAAGTTTTGAGCTCAAATTGAAAAATGGACCTTTTCATTGTATTCAAAGCGGCATGTTTCCACTTCTTTTAAAAGAAAAGTCCTTTTTCAAAATTTCTTTTTGGAAAATGCTCTCTTTAGTCTAATCTTAAAATCTGAAAAGTTTCAAAGTAATTTGATCTCATTTGAGTGGACTTAGCATTTCATTTCATTTTACATCAAAAGTTCTAAATGAAAACGCATTTTGGCGTATCTTTTGATTGGAGAAGCATTTTTCAAAACTTCTTGTTGGAAGAGATAAACAAATAGCATCAAGTTCATATCTGAAAATTTTGAAAATATTTCGAGTTAATTTGAAAAAGTTTTGACTCTTTCTCTCTTTGTAATTGTGCTGAAAATTCAGAACTTTCATGATTCTGAGCCGATTTGTGATTTTTTATATCTTCAAATGGGTTCATATTTAAAGGAAGTCACAATAATGAAAATTGATCCTCTATAGTTGGTATTCATTGTCATATTTTCTCAGAATTTCTATATATTTCAAGAGCATTAGATCAATTTTTCATCCCTATCTATAAGCTAATGTGAGATGCAAAAGTCTGAATTTCAGACTTTTAGATTTCTGAAAACTCATGTTTTGAGCTGATTTATGATTTTTGTATCTTTAAGTATACTCATAATCTGAGGAAGCTATAATTATAACTTTTGATCCTCAGACATTCATCTATACTGAAACATTTTCTCAGATTTATTGGACATTTGTAAGTCATTTTTTCAAGAAGCTTTTGAAGGCCACATGGAATGCAAAATCAGAAAATGATCCACATGCTACAAATGTTTTATATACAAGTGGTATCAACTCAAGTGGTATTATATCAAGTGGTATCAAACACCATCCGAAGAAAACTTCATCAAGTCTTCAAGGAGCCCTCATAAGTAAGATTTTTTGAATGTGTTTCAAATATCTTTAGTTATTTTTAAGTGGTATCAATTGGTCATATACATTTAGTTTCATATTTTTCATGACCATATTAAGTTGAATCAAATTTGTATCAAGCTTCTCATTTCTTAAGAATAAATGATTGGCATTAATTGGTATCAAGCTCCTCAAGTCTTAGGAATCAATGACATATTCTTAATTGCTATCAAATTTCCTCATAATGAAATATCTCCTTTTAGTGGCTTAACTTGTCTTCTTCCCTTGTTTTTAATGACAATCAATGCTATTTGGTGATAATTGCCTCTTTTGGTGCTTAATGCCAAATGGGGGAGAAATTTGTGATAATAGCCTTTGATAATGAAAAAAATTTAAAATTCTGATAATGCTAAATGGGGGAGAAATAATAGTTTTGGATAATGAAAATGCTAATGCCAATAAGGGAGAAATGTGAACAATATATTCATTGGGGAGAAATTGTTTGAACAATGCCAAATGGGGAGAAATTAAAATTTTTTTAGAACTATATGTTGAATAATGCTTTCACCTTCTCTCATGCACTTAATCTTACATCATTTGCTCATTTTCACCAAAGAGCTATTATCATAAAAGGATTTGTCATCAATCACCAAAAAGAGGGAGATTGAAAGATCAAGCTCCGTTTAAGTTGGTTTGGTGTTAATGACAAATGCCATTATGAGACTTTGATGTTAATGACAAATACTTGTATAATATTTTGGTGACAACGACAAATGCATATATGAGACTAATATGCTTGTTTAAGTTTATTTATGTTTAGT
The DNA here is from genome assembly GCA_017311315.1 of Dendrocalamus latiflorus. Lineage (NCBI taxonomy): Eukaryota > Viridiplantae > Streptophyta > Magnoliopsida > Poales > Poaceae > Dendrocalamus > Dendrocalamus latiflorus. Next base: position 7,077,169 of record CM029622.1, on the reverse strand, counting down.
CTCATTTGGATGGAAAGATGAAATCAAATAGGTATGCATTCGAAATCACTTTCTCATATACTAATGCTTTCCTTAGATCCAAAATGTAGATTAAACTCCTCTAATTATTCAAAAACAATATGTGCATATGTCTTTATTATATACACCTGTATGCACACATTTAGGGGGAGCTCTCTCTATATATTTTGGAGTTTCATAAGTATTGATCTATGCTTCTTTTAATATGCATATTTGGGATCTTTACTTTGAAATACATTCTTGAGTATATATAGCTTGTGTAGTATATATATACTCATGTGCAATCAGATTGTTATTTAACCTCTCCATTATGTGTTAATGGTTGGATGATTAAGTAAGTTTTGTTTAAAACTTATCTTAGAGTATACAAATTGTTGTGTACATATTGTATACTTGCAAATCTATTTTATATCTCATTATTTGTTGAGATTGTCATGAATTACCAAAAAGGGAATATTGTTGAATCTAGTCCCTCCATTATGTGTTAATGGTGAAGTGTGATAATTGATGACAACTGTTTTGTGGACTAACGGTTTCCATGAGTTGGATGAATAGGTTAGGTTTCACAAATGAGGATGACTTGGGATGACTTCATGAGTTGAAGACCATCAAGTCAAGATCGAGAAGAATATAGCTTCATGAGTTGAAGTTATCGAGAAGAAGATGGCTTCATGTGTTGAAGGTCATCAAGAAGAAGAAGATGCATCGTGAGTTGATGCAGCTTCATGAGTTGATCAAGTCAAGAGAAGACCATCATGTGTTGATGGAGTTGATGAAAAGGATGCGTCATGAGTTGATGCATATTGAGACAATGATCCAAGGCAAAGGTATGACTAGTTAGGCTAAGGATGTGTTCCTAGTCTTTTACTGGTCTTGCTGTTTGGTTGAAAGACCGGATTGCTAGTATAGGTTGTCGTACTATTAAGAAGGGTCATGTCTAGTAGTTTGAGTCTCATCATGTGTTGATGGCTCAACTTCACTTGCTCTAGCTCATCTTGACATGATGCCATTATTTGCGAATGTGTTTTGCAAATAGTTGAGGCTCATGCATCTAATCCTTGTAACATGTGACTATATTTTGCAAAAGGTTGAAGTCCATGTATCTAATCCTTGTAGTATGATCTAAGTTTGCAAATGTGTTTTGCAAAAGTTGGAGATCAAGCATTATCACTTGGCATGGTCTAAAATTGTTTGTTGCTATTTCCTTTGACATTACACCGTGGTAGTGACTCTTTGGATGTCTTGTAATTTCTACATTGATCTAATGTGTTTGAGGTCATGCAAATAGATGGGTTGTGTAGCCCTCTGAATAAGCTTTCCATAGAGTCCAAGTTCACTCAATTCCGACATCGGAGTCAAAAGTTATGATCGTTGTTTCGAGTGTCGCCTGTGCTGAAAAACTGGAAACGGAAGTACTGGATTTTTAACTGCGGTAGTTCCAAAAATATCGGAAGTACCAGGTGAAAATCGGAATTTCCGAAATTCCGGAAGTTCCGACCTCTGAGCGGTACGTTTTTTTTCAGAGAGCGATTTTTTGAATGACTTGGCCTCGTGGAAATCGGTAGTTCCGGTCCGGATATCGGAACTTCCAGAAAATCGGAAGTTTCGAAATATGAATGGTGGAAGTTCCGATTTTGGCTCCAACGGCTAGTTTTTGACTGTTGGCGAGGAAATCGGAAGTTCCGGTTTTTGGCCAGCGGTACTTCTGATTTCCCTAATTTTTCAGGGATTTGGCTCCAGTTGCTAGTTTTTTGATGTGAGGTATAAATACCCCCTTGTGGCCAGTTGGAGAAGTTGTTGATGGGTTCATTTCTGTGTTCTTGAGCTAGAGTGAGGCTCTTCACTTAATTGTGCATGCGTTGCACTTTGTGAGAAGGGAGAGAGGATCTAGAGTGCATGTGTTGCATTCAGAGGTGGACTTTGTGTCCAAGTGAGCTTGTGCATTCATTGCACGTGGTGAGAGTCAAGTGAGGGACTTGACTTGTTACTCTTGGAGTTTGCCAACCCCTAGACGGCGTTGGAGGCGTCGTGCGCGGTGATCTTCTCAAAAAGGTTGTGCGAAGACCCAGCGAATTTGTGAAGGTCGTTGCTCACTACCCGGAGCGGGAAAGAGCTAACACTAGTGGATTTGATGTGGAAGGCTTAATTCGTGGAGCCGGTCCGAGTTGTTCGGGCTTACCTCAACGTGGACTAGGGGAGACCGACAAATCTCCGAACACCACGGTAAAAAGAGAGCTTGCCAATTGTGGTTTGCTTTCTTGTGCTCTATTTACTTTCAAGCAATTTACATTCATAAAATTAAATTGATTGCTTGTCAACCTAGGATTGCAAACCTTGACCTAGCATAGAATTGTTGGTGCACTTAGGCGAATTTATTTGTTCTAGGCGCTATTTGAGCTAAACCAACTTGAATTTAGCTTCTGCATTGTATACTTGGTTTAGTCAAATAGAAAAGCTCTTTAATTGTTAGTATTAATTAGAAGAGAATTTTTAGACCGCCTATTCACCCCCTCTAGTCGGCATCCTCGATCTTATAATATATCCCCCAGCGCAAAGGCTCATAAGTAGCTATACACTAAAGACACTATGCCTCAGGCCGGAGGGTAGCTCGGCCCTTCCACTATAGGACATACTGGTACTACAAGTCAGGTCCTATGTTTATCCACAAAAAAGACTACAAGATACTAGATAATGATCATTTTATTGAAATGATAATTTGCTCTCACAAGATAAAGTAAGTAAGCTCGACACATACCAGGATATCGTAGAGAAAGACTCTGGAACCATTGACGTGTAGGCTGACTTTTCTCCTACTACCCTACCAAGCTACTAGCTACCCCAGCGTCGCTATACTACCATAAGATTTATTCTAGAGTAGAAAGGTGTGATGGAGGGATTAATATGGATTGGATGGGGTTGAGTGCTTTTTTAATAGGAGGTGGTACCCCCTATTTATACCATTGGCTAGATGGCCAAGGTTGGGCCAGTCGGCCAAGTGTCGTCCATGCACGGCTACGGCGAAGGTCAATGGAGGAGGGGTGTGTGGCCGATCAGGGAGCATTGATGGGCCGACCAGCCAAGTGTGGCTGGCTAGTATTTCCCCCTTTTGGTGCGAAGCCGAGTCTACACACGTGCTCCTGTCAGGAGGAGCCGACTTGGCTAGGCGACCAAGCGACTTGGTTAAGACGATTAACGGCTTGAGCCGAAGGCGGTGGAGATTTGGGCCGGCCGGCTTGGTGGGCTTGGTCAGCTAGTGGGCCATCTTGGCCCATGTCGTCGTGCTGTCGGCTAGCCTAGGGTTGGGCCGGCCAGCCCACTTGTAGGGTTCGACACTTTTTTTAGTGATTGTCTAGTGTTTTTCTTATTTTATGTATTTTCCTTCAAAATGTGTTGACGTGCAAAATATATGAAAATAATGGCATAAATGAGCGTAATTAGGTTTAAATCATTATCTTATCGTGTCTTTTACCAGGTTTTGAGAGGTAAAATATACGTAAATCTCTTGTCAACACTAATCTAAACTTAGCTGCAAAATCGGGTGCTCTCCTGTGCATGGAAAAGTGCAACTCACCCATCATCACCCTCTGAATCCCACTACCGCTCTCTCTCTCTCTCGCTAGTCTCTTTCATAGATAGGAGGGGGGGCCTTTCCATATCCTATGATGCAGGAAGTAGCAGCATATTTCGGTCTGCCAAAGTGGGATTCAGAGGATGATGATGGGCCTGCCAGAGCCTTTTAACTCAATCCCCGTGTTATGTGTAAGTTAAAACCTATGTATGTGGGATTGTCGGGTTTTTTCTTATGTGCTAAGAGGATAGTATCTATTAAAAGTTAGATAAGTCCTAGTTGTTCTATCTATTTAATAGGTTAAGATGGAGATTTGGTGGTTAACCATCCAACCATCCTCTCTTGCTCATTGAAGTCAAGTGTCTAGGGTTAGAGTTTGAAAGAAATTGAGTACTATAGTGTGCTCTCTTGTCCTCTAGGTGGAGTGGCTATAAAATCTTTATCCTTAAATAATAATTCACCAATCTTTGTTCATCTTCGATGGATTGATCTTGTGTTGATTAATTTGCCGTTGATTTTGTTATTTTTGCTCTTCTCTCTTCCTTCTTTGATCATGCTATGCTAAAGAAGTGTAAGAGATAGAGATGACCCTTGAATATCAATCCCTATCCATCTAGGCACGTCATTGGCATATTCTTGAAGAAACTCGACATGGGTGATTTCATGATCAGAGTATTTTTATTTCAATTTCTTTGGTGTTCTTACTTGTTATGACATGTATGAATACATCTGAAGTTATCTTGGACATCTTCTACCCACGAGCAAGTTATATTCACCGTTTTGTTTTTGGCTCGATTTTGATGCAATCTTGCTTAATCTTGAAAAAGATCTAAACTTTGACATGTATTCTTATGATTCTTAGTTGGAATAGGTTCTTGAGACCTTAAGGTGTGTACAAAATTCATAGCATTTGGACTTATTGTCAGACCCGGATTTTTCAATCCGAATCTTACTGTGTTTCACTGCACTAATCCCTGGATCAGTAGTTAGTGCACACAGGTACATGGCTGAATCATTTCATACATCGCGTAATCATCCATTATATTACATAAACTGTAATGCACCACGTCGGGTGATAGTTTACAAAAGGGGCCGACTAGGCCAAATGTCATGATTACAAATACGCACAGCGGAAATACAGCATAAGCAAACCCAAATCCACAGGCAAGCGGCCAGTAGGGTAATGTGTACAATATATGCCACCAGGGTCCCGGCAACATAAAGGTACACAACGCCTAGGGTCTACTTGTCTATGCCTAACCACCGAGGCCTACGCCTTAATTAGCGCCTTTGCTTCCGTTGATGTTGGCGGGGGCCTCCTCGTAGGCGTAGTGTTCTTGAACTCCTGTTTCTGAATTGTATCGCAAGAGCGAGAATGAGCACTCCGACCCCGTGCTCAGCAAGCCAACACACAGAATGCAATAATTTTACATGCATGGCTATCAAAGGATGGCTGGGGCTCATTTTATTTTGCGGAGAGTGCTTTTGAATACAATTATAGGAAAATTTCCTGAGACCTAGCAATTTTGAACTCAAAACTTTTGTTTATAAGGTAAGTTGATCTCATAGTTGACACAGATTCCATCCACCATTACATGGCATCTGCGCCATATGGCATCTTTCAGCGTTATAGCCGCTTAACGTACCACTGGGACGACACCCAGGACAATTCCAAACCAGAGCAGTCCTTCGCCCTTCAAGTTTCCATTCCCAATTTCCAAACATTTTTAAATAGAACTATATCCAGTTAAGTTCCCATGTCTGCCCATGACCGTGGGCACGGCTATTCGAATAGTTTTGACTCTGCAGAGTTTGTACACTTTCACCACAAGAGACAATCAACTCGTTGCCCCACACGATTCCTTAGACGTGTGGTCGAGCAGACCATCACAGTGACTTTTCAAAGTATCTAGTCCTTTCTTTCATCTCACATTATGGGTGACCGCCCATTTGCGATGGGTCCCATCTGTGCGCGGGATGTTTTCCCCAGACTCTAACGCAGCTCGGGCTTCTACTTCCCGCAACGTTAGGAAAGCGGGAAAACTTCACCCTCCACTGGTGTCCCTTCAGGCCCCCTTGCCATAGCATAACCCCATCAATCCACTACCAGTGAGATGAGTCCGGGGTTTCGATAAGTCTACTTAGCCAAGTTGTATTTTACAGACTTGTGGTTGTACTGTTTTACACGGGCTGACATGACAAGATTCAGTCCTTAAGGTTACCCGGATGGTTCTACCACATTTCACATTCTGTGCATCCACTGCACCACATACCAGCCACCAAACCATTCCATCCAGGTATTTAAGCAGTTTGGGATTTTTCAGAGGTAGTAAATAATATGTCCACCTACTACAGTCATTCCACCCATGACTGTTCCCCAAACAATATCACATTTTTGTAAGTGTTGCTTTTGGGGCAGCAAGGTACCCCCGTTCTTATCTAGCAATACTAAGCCGCGGAATACTTATTTGGACTTACTGTAAAGCATATGATAATATGAACTTTTCTAGGGCGACAAGGTTCACATGTCCAAGCATGGCAATGGATCTTTATTAACAAGCATTAAAATAGGTATCTAACTACCACTTTCTTAAAATGAACATATTTCATCACATAAAATAACAGCATGCATGTTCATAATTTAAAAGAAATTAACTTTGCAAATCATAGGTTCAGAAATGATCAAGGTGTTAACTCGCCTTGGTCACAGGGGTCGGTTTCTTGGTGATCTGGTGCTTCTTGTGCTGCTGCCTCGATATCTTCCTCTTGAGCCTCGTAGGCTATTTAATCGTACGGAATACCCCATTAAAAGAAAAACAACTAATCAATAAAATATCACCAGAAATTCAAATGAACTCAAAAAAATATGGTTCTGGTTCCATTAGATAGATCTTGAATTTAAACGAATTTAGAAATTTGTTTCATTCAATTCGGAGCTAAAATGAAGAAGTTATAAGCGGTCAAAGTTTTCGGTTCCAGTCAAATCCAAAAATATTACAACTCTGACATGTGGGGTCCGGTTACTGTTCATGGGGTCCACATGTCAGTACGGTCCGTGCTTGGATGCATCACTGACCGGTGGGGTCCAGCGGTCAGCGGTGACTCGAGGATGCAGTGGCTGACAGGTGGGGCCCACCTGTCAGACCGAGATAAAACGGAGAAAACTCAACCCGGCGCTGCGGAGCCGGAGGCTCGAACGCGCGCGGCCGGGGAGCTGGGAGGGGGAAGAGAGCGCTGATAGCCAAGTGAGCGGGGAGGCTTTGCCTACCTTATAAGGATGAGGAATCCTTTTGAAGGATGCCGACGAGGGGGCCGGGTAGAGGAGTCGGGGACGACGGTGGCCGGCGGCGAGGGAGTGTCGGGGAGGTCCGGTGGAGGGGCCAAAGGGGATCCTGGTGCTGCGGGGAGTCCGGTGGCGCAGTCGGCGAGGACTGAGGATGACCGGAGGTAGGTCGGCGTCGAGCGGCGGCGGTGACTCGAAGGAGCTCTCGGTGACGGCGAAGTACGGACGTCGGGGAGCTCGAGTGAAGGTCGGGGAGGCTTCGCAACGCTCTGGAGATGGTCCTAGCGCCAGGAATTGGGCTCTGGGACAGAGAAACCGCGGGGAGTTAGTTCGCCGGAGTTGGGGGAGAAATGAGCTCGCCGGCGGCTACGGTGGACCAGGGTCCCATTACCTGCTGGAAGACAACGAGTGCGGCGTGGGGAGCTCAACGGAGGGCTTATCGCCTTAAATAGGCGTTCGGGTGGAGCTGGCAACGGGCGGGGCTGTTTTGTCACTTCGGGCAGCCATGGCAGGCGGCGGGGCAGCGGGAATCCGGGCCGCGCGTGACTGCTTGGGCAGAGACTCGGAGGGGGTTTGGAGTGTGACCCTCCACTGCAGCTTTGCGCCGCGCACGCGCCGGGCGCAGATGGCTTGCGCCACGCGGCCGAGCGGTGTGACCGGGCGGAGGAAAGCTGCAGGCGGCGGCTCGTTCCAGAGGCGGGGGCGGCGAAGCCAGGGGCGGTGACGGCTTTGCAGACGCTCCCACCGGGTGACGGGACGGCGCGGGCTGAGCTGGCTGAGGCATGGACGCCACGGGGAGGAAAGCGTCTGAGTGAGGCGCACGCGCAGTCGCGCGGGGAGGAGGAGGAAGACGACACGCGAGACGGGGCCAGCGGCAGCGAGAGAACGGGCACGGGCCCGCGTGCCAGGGGGAGAGAGCGGTCGAGCGGGAGGGCCCGCTGACCAGAGGGACACGGGCGCAGGGTCCGCCCGCCAGTGGCGCCTGCGCTCGCACGCGGGAATTGGGCCGCGCGGGTGGGAAAGGCCGCGCGCGCGCAGGAGCTGGGCCGGGGTGATGGCCGGCCTGGCTCCGGTTTTCCCCATTTTGGTGCCTCTTTTATTTTCATTTTATTTTTTTTTTCTTCTTCTATATATATAGATATATTTTTGGGTTTATTTCATTGCACAATTTCATAAATAATTTCCAGATTTATTTGAATCACTGTCTTCTAATTTCTGGATCATCTTTTCAGATTCTAAATTAAAATTTAAATTTACCTCCTCATGTGTATATTCCCTTTTTATTTCAACTTTAGGGAACCTCAACCAAAAATTCTTGAAGAAACACCATGAAATCCAAATCAAATTAGGGTTTATTGCAAAATATTGCAGGGCTCCATAATTTTACAATTTCTAATTTTTCGGGATGTTACAAACCTACCCCCCTTAAAAGAATCTCGACCCCGAGATTCAACTTAACTAGGGAACAGGTCGGGGTAATCTCTTCGTAGCTGGTCTTCACGCTCCCAGGTAGCTTCTTTCTTGGAGTGATGGCTCCATTGTACCCGGCACATGCGAATGACTTGAGTTCGCGTCTTCTTTTCCACGGTATCCAGGATCTTGATCGGGCGCTCCTTGTAGGTTAGATCCTCCTCAATCTCGATTGCTTCCAATGGAGCTTGATCCTCAGGTACTCGCAGACACTTCTTCAATTGGGACACATGGAAGACGTCGTGTATGTCTGATAGATTCGGAGGTAGTGCAAGCTGGTAGGCAACTTCCCCCTTTTTAGACACAATTGGGAACGGTCCAACATACCGCGGGGTAAGCTTGCCTTTGACCTTGAATCGTCTAACTCCTCGCAAGGGTGATACCTTCAGATAAACATGATCTCCCACTTCAAAACTTAATGGCCTTCTTCTCTTGTCTGCATAACTTTTCTGCCTGGACTGGGCTGCTTGCAGTCGATCTCTAATTAGGCGAACCTTTTCTTCAGCCTGCCTTAAAGTATCTGGCCCGAAAATGTAGTTCTCCCCTACTTCTGACCAATGTAGAGGGGTTCGACATTGTCGACCATACAGGGCTTCGAAGGGTGACATCTGAAGACTGGCCTGATAGCTGTTGTTATAAGCAAACTCAGCATAGGGTAGGCATCGATCCCAATCCTTAGAAAAATCTAGAGCACAAGCCCGAAGCATATCTTCCAATATCTGATTCACTCTCTCTGTTTGACCATCTGTCTGGGGGTGGTATGCGGTGCTAAAATCCAAGTAAGTACCGAGAGCTTCATGCAGGCTAGCCCAAAAATGCGAGGTAAACTGGGAACCTCGATCCGAGACTATCCGTTTTGGTACACCGTGTAAACATACTATGCGTGACATATATAGCTCGGCTAACTTATTTCCCTTGTACGTGGTTTTGACGGGGATGAAATGTGCAACCTTAGTCAGCCTGTCAATCACGACCCATACGGAGTCATATCCAGATTTGGTTCGTGGAAGTCCCGTGATAAAGTCCATCCCGACTTCTTCCCACTTCCACTGGGGTATTTTTAATGGTTGTAGTAGTCCTGCTGGCCTTTGATGTTCTGCTTTCACTCTCTGACACACATCACAGCAGGCTACATGTTCAGCTATGTCTCTCTTCATACGGGGCCACCAGCAGAATTGCTTCATACCCTGATACATCTTGGTGCTTCCGGGGTGCAGGGAGTATGGAGAGCTATGAGCTTCCCTCAATATTAGGTCCTTGAGATTCTTGTGATGAGGTACAACTATACGCTTCCCGTACCACAGGGTACCCTCGTGATCAACCTTCATGTTAGGAGCCTTCCCTGCTCCTATCAATCCTTTCCACTTTATTATAGCTGGATCTTTTTGCTGAGCAACCATAATCTGCTCCTCTAAACTTGGTTGAATTTCCATGGTAGCTAGAGTGCCTCCCTCTACTATCTCCAAGTTCAAGGCCTGCAGTTCCTTATATAGCTCAGGTTGATGTTCCTGGACCATGAGATTACTGCAATAGGCCTTACGGCTTAAAGCATCCGCTACAACATTAGCCTTCCCTGGGTGGTAATGGACGCTCAGGTCATAGTCCTTAATCAACTCCAACCATCTCCTCTGCCTCAAGTTGAGGTGTGACTGGGTGAAGAAATATTTAAGGCTCTGGTGGTCCGTGTATATGTCACAGTGATTACCTATCAGATAATGCCTCCAAATCTTCAATGCATGCACTACTGAGGCCAATTCCAGGTCATGAGTAGGGTAGTTGGCTTCATGAGGGCGAAGTTGTCTGGATGCATATGCCACTACCTTGCCTTCCTGCATTAGTACACATCCAAGCCCTTGATGTGAGGCATCACAGTATACCTCAAAATCCTTGCGTACATCAGGCAGGGTTAGCACAGGCGTGGTAGTCAATCTCTTCTTCAATTCTTGGAAACTTTCTTCACATGCCTTGGACCATTCAAACTTCTTCTCCTTCTTGAGTAGTTGAGTCATTGGCCTGGCGATCCGAGAGAATCCTTCTATGAATCTCCGGTAGTATCCAGCCAATCCGAGAAAGCTTCTCACTTCAGTGACGGAAGCTGGCTGCTGCCACTCTATGACTGCTGCTATTTTGGCGGGATCAACAGATACTCCTCCTGCTGACACTATGTGTCCCAAGAAACTAATGTCATGCAGCCAGAATTCACACTTGCTAAATTTTGCATATAATTGATGCTCCTTTAGCCTTTCCAACACCAGGCGCAGATGTTCCGCATGCTCTTCAGCATTCTTGGAGTATATAAGGATGTCGTCAATAAAGACCACGACAAACTTGTCCAAATACTCCATGAATACTTTGTTCATCAGGTTCATGAAGTAGGCTGGGGCATTGGTTAACCCAAAAGACATGACTGTAAACTCATACAGCCCATATCTAGTGGTGAAAGCCGTCTTAGGTATATCTTCAGTTCTAATCTTCAGTTGATGATAGCCCGATCTTAGGTCTATTTTGGAGAATACCGTGGCTCCACCAAGTTGATCGAATAAATCATCAATCCTGGGGAGTGGGTATTTGTTCTTGATGGTTACTTCATTTAGGGCCCTGTAATCCACACACATCCGCGTGGTGCCATCTTTCTTCTTTACAAATAATACTGGAGATCCCCAAGGCGAGGAACTCGGCCTAATGAACCCCTTATCCTGCAACTCATATAGTTGCTTCTTTAATTCTTCTAACTCATCCACCGTCATCCGGTATGGTCTCTTGGAGACGGGTGCAGCACCAGGCTTTAGGTTGATGACAAATTCCAAATCTCTGTCTGGTGGCATGCCTGGTAATTCCTCGGGAAATACTTCAGGGTAGTCTTGTACCACAATCGTTCCTTCTAATGGCACGTCTTCACAATAATAGATTTCCCGACCCCAGCGGTACGGGCGATCCACCTTCACTTCTATTGTTAACCCAGGACACTTGGTCAAATTGACTTTCCTAGTGGCACAGCTTATGACCCCTTGATACTTTGCGAGCCAATCCATCCCCAGTATAATGTCCAGAGTTTGGGAGGGTAAAACTATTAGATCAGCTAAGAAGTCCCGCCCTTCCATAGTAATTGCTACCCCAGGACACACTAAGGTGGTAGTAATTGGTCCAGCTGGTGAATTAAGAACTACTGGCTTCTTTAGAGTATATACTGGTAATCCCAACTTGTTGGCATACCCCTTAGATATAAATGAATGGGAAGCTCCTGAATCAAACAATACTTGTGCTGGTATGGTTTTAACAGAGAACGTACCCATAAGGACTCCAGCGGCCTCCTTAGCTTCTTCGGCAGTGATGTGGTTGACTCGACCACGGTTTGGGGCTGATGCACTTTTGCTGCCTTGTGAGCTTTGATGCCCTTTGTTGAGTGCTGAAGCTTGACTGCGGACTGGAGCATTCTGCTTGTTAGGGCATCTATTGGCATAGTGCCCTTTTTCCCCGCAGGTATAACAGTTACTGTTAGCTGCTGGGTTAATACCGAGGTACGATCCTCCTGTGCGCGGAGCTTGATATGAATTTCCCCCCGGTCGAGGAGCTGATGCTGACGCACTGGGTTGAGTAGTCCTCGGGGTTGAGGAATTACCCAAGAGCTTCTGAATGAACCTTCCTTGGGGGTGCTGAGCCGATAGCTTTCGCTTGCGGCTGGCCTCCAGGTTCTTCTTCTCATTTTCCAGAATCAGTGCCTTATTCACCAGTTGATGAAAGCTGGTGAAATCTTGAGTGATCAGCTGAACTCGTAGCTCCTCGTTCATCCCTTCAAAGAATCTGTCAATCTTTTCTTCTTCGTCCTCCACATCCTTTGGGGCATATCGGGCCAATTGTGTGAATTTGGTAAGGTACTCATTTATTGACCTATTCCCCTGCTTGAGTGTGCGAAACTCGTTCTTCTTCATTCGTATTACTCCGGTTGGAACGAAGTTAGCCTTGAAAGCGGTCTTAAATTCCTCCCAAGGAACTGCTTCTGTGCTGGTTTCTGTGGTGGCATCCTCCTGGCCCCTGGCGGCCAAGTAATTCTCCCACCAAGCTGCTGCGGCGCCCTGCAGCTGGTGTGCAGCGAACATGACTTTGTCTTCCTCTGCGCATTTAATTAGGCGCAGCTTTCTCTCAATATCTCGAAGCCAGTCCTCGGCTTCCAGTGGTTCTTCTGCCGATGTAAATGTGATTGGCCTTGTCCTCTGGAAATCTCCCAAGTCAGCTCTATGCCCTCCTGAGCTTCCTTGCTGTCCCGCATATATGGCTTGCAAAATCTGAGTTTGTTGTGCCATAACTTGGGCCATTGTAGGGTGTTCCGGAGGGTTTGGAAGGTTGTCATTTCCCTGGTCTTGAGCTCTACCTTGGTCTTCAGGCAGAACCCCGCGATTTGAGTCTACCTCGGCTGGGTTTGTATTAGTCTGAGCCCTGGTAGTTCTTCGGCTGGCCATCTGCAGTGGTAGCTTTATACTCAATGCTAGTTCTATATATAGGAGAAAACAAGGGGTGCCAACCCATACAAGAGAAAGCAGTAAAACCATGACGAGGCAATTTCCAACATAAGGCCGATATCCAGCCATTCACTTAAACATATCAACAATTACATAGCCAGCTTTTATGCTGGGCTTACAATTACATCATAATAATTAAAGTTCATAGGTCCGCAACTACGAAATAAAAGGACGGATACATCAACTAAGATACATGAATTTAGTACTTGCAACACACACTGCAAGTACATCGCGATCCCATCTACTCCTCCAGATACCCGTAGCCAGATGGGCTGTAGTGCGGGGACCTGGAACGGGAGCGGCTCCCACTGAACTCCGACGGATCGGAGTCATCGGCGTCCGAGGGCGCGCGTGGGGGGCTACGGCTCTGGGGAGGCTCTCCCCCCCGAAGTGCAGCCCGGGGACCCGGAGGCCGCGTGCTCTTACGCGCGGTCATCCGAGTGCGGGGCCCGGAGCCTGGTGGTGGAGGTGCTGGAGCTGCTGCAGGGGTGGAGGCCCGTCGGAGCTGAGCTTGGAGGGCGGTCACTTCTGCCTGGGCCTGCGCCAAGGCCTGCTCGCTCTTGGCGAGCTGCTCCCGTAGCGCCACCCTGGAGCCGTGCCCAGTGGTAAGGCGCTGTCGAAGAAGGGTGATCTCCTCCAAGGCTGCGGTGTGGGCTGCGCCCATAGCCCTGGTGAGAGTGACCTGGTGTGTTAGCGCAGGGTCGTCCTCGTCAACTGGCAGGTTCGTCTCATTGTACCGCGCACCATCCTGGCGCGACGGGTAGAAACGATAGGGCGTGCGGTGAATGGCCGTCTCATATATGTCACACAGCCGTGCCGCGGCGAGGCGCGCGGCGTCCTGGATCGCGTCTGCCCTGGTACTCCTTCGATGTTCCGTGGTAAAGACATGAGGCTGTTCTTGTTCGCTTTTTGGGTAGATGTAGACCTGCATGGTCCAAGATTCATCTTCTCCTATGGTAGCCTTCAGTCCACGGTAGATAGGTTGCTCGTCGTAGCCCATGTAATGTAGAAGCTTGCGTAAGATGCTTGCGAACTCATTTTCATAGACACCGTGGCCCAAATAATCCCAGTCCCCTTCATATCCCGTTCCTGCCATCTGTAAACGTTATGGTTCCAATGTTAGTACTTTTCCAAAATGTAATGAAAAATAGAGTAGAGCAGATTCTAGGAAGGATACGAGTAAGAACATTATACTATGATTTTGGAAATTATTTTCTTGCTTTCATAAGTATTGTATTCCTAGGCCATCCTAATTTTTCCATCCTAAGGCTTTACCCTACGGTCGTATGCTCTGATACCAGCTCTGTCAGACCCGGATTTTTCAATCCGAATCTTACTGTGTTTCACTGCACTAATCCCTGGATCAGTAGTTAGTGCACACAGGTACATGGCTGAATCATTTCATACATCGCGTAATCATCCATTATATTACATAAACTGTAATGCACCACGTCGGGTGATAGTTTACAAAAGGGGCCGACTAGGCCAAATGTCATGATTACAAATACGCACAGCGGAAATACAGCATAAGCAAACCCAAATCCACAGGCAAGCGGCCAGTAGGGTAATGTGTACAATATATGCCACCAGGGTCCCGGCAACATAAAGGTACACAACGCCTAGGGTCTACTTGTCTATGCCTAACCACCGAGGCCTACGCCTTAATTAGCGCCTTTGCTTCCGTTGATGTTGGCGGGGGCCTCCTCGTAGGCGTAGTGTTCTTGAACTCCTGTTTCTGAATTGTATCGCAAGAGCGAGAATGAGCACTCCGACCCCGTGCTCAGCAAGCCAACACACAGAATGCAATAATTTTACATGCATGGCTATCAAAGGATGGCTGGGGCTCATTTTATTTTGCGGAGAGTGCTTTTGAATACAATTATAGGAAAATTTCCTGAGACCTAGCAATTTTGAACTCAAAACTTTTGTTTATAAGGTAAGTTGATCTCATAGTTGACACAGATTCCATCCACCATTACATGGCATCTGCGCCATATGGCATCTTTCAGCGTTATAGCCGCTTAACGTACCACTGGGACGACACCCAGGACAATTCCAAACCAGAGCAGTCCTTCGCCCTTCAAGTTTCCATTCCCAATTTCCAAACATTTTTAAATAGAACTATATCCAGTTAAGTTCCCATGTCTGCCCATGACCGTGGGCACGGCTATTCGAATAGTTTTGACTCTGCAGAGTTTGTACACTTTCACCACAAGAGACAATCAACTCGTTGCCCCACACGATTCCTTAGACGTGTGGTCGAGCAGACCATCACAGTGACTTTTCAAAGTATCTAGTCCTTTCTTTCATCTCACATTATGGGTGACCGCCCATTTGCGATGGGTCCCATCTGTGCGCGGGATGTTTTCCCCAGACTCTAACGCAGCTCGGGCTTCTACTTCCCGCAACGTTAGGAAAGCGGGAAAACTTCACCCTCCACTGGTGTCCCTTCAGGCCCCCTTGCCATAGCATAACCCCATCAATCCACTACCAGTGAGATGAGTCCGGGGTTTCGATAAGTCTACTTAGCCAAGTTGTATTTTACAGACTTGTGGTTGTACTGTTTTACACGGGCTGACATGACAAGATTCAGTCCTTAAGGTTACCCGGATGGTTCTACCACATTTCACATTCTGTGCATCCACTGCACCACATACCAGCCACCAAACCATTCCATCCAGGTATTTAAGCAGTTTGGGATTTTTCAGAGGTAGTAAATAATATGTCCACCTACTACAGTCATTCCACCCATGACTGTTCCCCAAACAATATCACATTTTTGTAAGTGTTGCTTTTGGGGCAGCAAGGTACCCCCGTTCTTATCTAGCAATACTAAGCCGCGGAATACTTATTTGGACTTACTGTAAAGCATATGATAATATGAACTTTTCTAGGGCGACAAGGTTCACATGTCCAAGCATGGCAATGGATCTTTATTAACAAGCATTAAAATAGGTATCTAACTACCACTTTCTTAAAATGAACATATTTCATCACATAAAATAACAGCATGCATGTTCATAATTTAAAAGAAATTAACTTTGCAAATCATAGGTTCAGAAATGATCAAGGTGTTAACTCGCCTTGGTCACAGGGGTCGGTTTCTTGGTGATCTGGTGCTTCTTGTGCTGCTGCCTCGATATCTTCCTCTTGAGCCTCGTAGGCTATTTAATCGTACGGAATACCCCATTAAAAGAAAAACAACTAATCAATAAAATATCACCAGAAATTCAAATGAACTCAAAAAAATATGGTTCTGGTTCCATTAGATAGATCTTGAATTTAAACGAATTTAGAAATTTGTTTCATTCAATTCGGAGCTAAAATGAAGAAGTTATAAGCGGTCAAAGTTTTCGGTTCCAGTCAAATCCAAAAATATTACAACTCTGACATGTGGGGTCCGGTTACTGTTCATGGGGTCCACATGTCAGTACGGTCCGTGCTTGGATGCATCACTGACCGGTGGGGTCCAGCGGTCAGCGGTGACTCGAGGATGCAGTGGCTGACAGGTGGGGCCCACCTGTCAGACCGAGATAAAACGGAGAAAACTCAACCCGGCGCTGCGGAGCCGGAGGCTCGAACGCGCGCGGCCGGGGAGCTGGGAGGGGGAAGAGAGCGCTGATAGCCAAGTGAGCGGGGAGGCTTTGCCTACCTTATAAGGATGAGGAATCCTTTTGAAGGATGCCGACGAGGGGGCCGGGTAGAGGAGTCGGGGACGACGGTGGCCGGCGGCGAGGGAGTGTCGGGGAGGTCCGGTGGAGGGGCCAAAGGGGATCCTGGTGCTGCGGGGAGTCCGGTGGCGCAGTCGGCGAGGACTGAGGATGACCGGAGGTAGGTCGGCGTCGAGCGGCGGCGGTGACTCGAAGGAGCTCTCGGTGACGGCGAAGTACGGACGTCGGGGAGCTCGAGTGAAGGTCGGGGAGGCTTCGCAACGCTCTGGAGATGGTCCTAGCGCCAGGAATTGGGCTCTGGGACAGAGAAACCGCGGGGAGTTAGTTCGCCGGAGTTGGGGGAGAAATGAGCTCGCCGGCGGCTACGGTGGACCAGGGTCCCATTACCTGCTGGAAGACAACGAGTGCGGCGTGGGGAGCTCAACGGAGGGCTTATCGCCTTAAATAGGCGTTCGGGTGGAGCTGGCAACGGGCGGGGCTGTTTTGTCACTTCGGGCAGCCATGGCAGGCGGCGGGGCAGCGGGAATCCGGGCCGCGCGTGACTGCTTGGGCAGAGACTCGGAGGGGGTTTGGAGTGTGACCCTCCACTGCAGCTTTGCGCCGCGCACGCGCCGGGCGCAGATGGCTTGCGCCACGCGGCCGAGCGGTGTGACCGGGCGGAGGAAAGCTGCAGGCGGCGGCTCGTTCCAGAGGCGGGGGCGGCGAAGCCAGGGGCGGTGACGGCTTTGCAGACGCTCCCACCGGGTGACGGGACGGCGCGGGCTGAGCTGGCTGAGGCATGGACGCCACGGGGAGGAAAGCGTCTGAGTGAGGCGCACGCGCAGTCGCGCGGGGAGGAGGAGGAAGACGACACGCGAGACGGGGCCAGCGGCAGCGAGAGAACGGGCACGGGCCCGCGTGCCAGGGGGAGAGAGCGGTCGAGCGGGAGGGCCCGCTGACCAGAGGGACACGGGCGCAGGGTCCGCCCGCCAGTGGCGCCTGCGCTCGCACGCGGGAATTGGGCCGCGCGGGTGGGAAAGGCCGCGCGCGCGCAGGAGCTGGGCCGGGGTGATGGCCGGCCTGGCTCCGGTTTTCCCCATTTTGGTGCCTCTTTTATTTTCATTTTATTTTTTTTTTCTTCTTCTATATATATAGATATATTTTTGGGTTTATTTCATTGCACAATTTCATAAATAATTTCCAGATTTATTTGAATCACTGTCTTCTAATTTCTGGATCATCTTTTCAGATTCTAAATTAAAATTTAAATTTACCTCCTCATGTGTATATTCCCTTTTTATTTCAACTTTAGGGAACCTCAACCAAAAATTCTTGAAGAAACACCATGAAATCCAAATCAAATTAGGGTTTATTGCAAAATATTGCAGGGCTCCATAATTTTACAATTTCTAATTTTTCGGGATGTTACACTTATATTTTAGAAGTTGCACCAAAATTAGATAGTGTCGGGCTGTTTTGAATAGGGAGGCTAGTCCAACCGCCTCCATGGTCAGACCGGCTTGGAGCTAGGCGATCTGATCGCTAGAGAGGTCAAATTGCCCCCAGGTGGTCGGTCAAACCTCTAGGGTTGGGGATTTCTCCGGAGTTTGATTTCTTAAGGATTTAATTTTGGTTTTGGCTTTTGATCTTGATCTTAGTAAATCTGTTATTATTATTTAAGTGAAGGATCAAGAATATTTAGAGAAAAATTGATTGGCACTATTCACCCTCCCTCTCCTCTCTGTTGCATTTCGGTCCTACGTAATGCATGCAAAGAGGCAAAAAGAATATAGATGAAGAGGACATATTGGCCGGAGAAAAAAAAATGCAAATATAGCAAAGCAGCACTAGCATCGACCACTCCGCTAACTGCTCGACAACAACAAATTATGCGGAGGGAGGGGAGCATCTGTATCTGCATCTCTCAGCTTGCAACAAATTAGCTATGCAGCAGCAATCAAATGTGCCCGATCCAATACGAATCCATCACATGGCGAGTAAGCAGCAATACAACACGAATTAATCAAGTAGGCACCAAATTACATATGTCGACTTCCCGCAACCGAAACAAGCAGAAGCACATCAGGCTAGTTAAAGATCTCTAATGGTGGAGGTCTCACGATTCCTTGCTTCAGCCGCTTTTCAGCAATTTCAGCCAAGGTTATCGAGACCGGTTTTGAATTTTTACCAAGGATTCGATAGAACTGGTAGTACCAATTTTTAGAAAATTTTAAACCAAAAATTTCAAATAAAATTTCGAATAGAAATAAAAATCATCTTAAATTGTTATAAATATGTGTAAATCTGAGTAAATAGGATGAACTTAGAGTATATCGGAGTAAAACGAAATATTAGAGACCGGTTTGTACGCTAACCGGGGTGCTTGGTAGGACCTATTTTGGGCCGAATTTTATAACCCTGATTTCAGCTAAACAACCATGTTCCGCCTAACATCAATATTAGCAAGAAACTATTGATAGTTGGCCTTGATCTGCTCCGGGTGGTTCCATCTCCTGGAGCTTCGACATAGCGGCGGCCTCACTTACTGTGATCTACTCTCTAGGGTTGGTTGATTGGTTGGTTGGTTAAGATGGGGGATTAATGGAGAAGACGACGAGGTGGGAGGATGAATCTAATCGGAGATGATCAGATAGGATTAGAGCAAGTACAATAAGGTTTAGTCAGCAGACTATAGCAAATATAATATCAACCAAATCTTACGTGGCAGAGAGAGAAAGGAAGAGAGAGAAGGAAGCTGGCTACTAAATTACAGCTAGCTATAGCACGTAAAAATATGCATTTCACTCTCTTACACGTGGGGCCAAATAGTTATTGTAATAGCTACCTTATTGTATGAACTATTTTTTTGAAGACTATAGATGCAATGGACAAGTGTTATAGTCACTAGTTGACTATACTATTGTACTTGCTCTTATATGTATGATCGAATAGTATGATTCTACCTACTCCGCAAAAGATACATATTTTGAGTTTTATTTAGAAGCCTTTGCTTAAAAATTGTAGTCCAAATGAATAATCCATAATTGTCTATACAAATAACAGAATATATGAATGAATAAAAGGTGAAACTTTAGAATTGGAAGGATATCTGTAAGTAGTTATTTATAATTAATTACTAAGATCGGTAGAATCGGATAAGGTGGTATGAAAATTATGATCATAATCCTACTAAAATTTTACTAGAATCATACATTGGTTCAATAAATATAGGGTCATAGGATTGTAAAACCAAGGCTCTCTTCTTTTTTACTTATACCTTATGGCTTATAGTTTATGCTACAGCAATTAGTTTTTAAACAGTACGTTTTTTTAAAAACAGGGTCAACAAGAAGATTATAGTAAAAAGTGTACTGAGTTCAGCTGTACCGGCCAAAATCGCATGTGACTATTTTTTTGCGTACTACCTCCTGTAAACAATCAAAATTTTAAAAAGTATTTTTTAAGTGAGTAAAGTCCATTACCGGTCCTTTAACTTTTTATACTGTGTCATCCCGGTCCATAGACTTTTAAAGTATGTCATCCCGGTCCTTAAACTTTCAAAGTGTGGCAATTTCTTTTGAAAGTCTATGGGCCGGGATGACACAGCATAAAAAGTTCACTGCTACAACTACATACGATATTGCCACACTTTGAAAGTTTAAGGACCGGAGTGACATACTTTAAAAGTCTATGGACCGGGATGACACAGTATAAAAAGTTTAAGGACCGGTAATGGACTTTACTCTACTTAAAAATACTTTTTAATAAAAGTATTTTTACAAAAAGTATTTTTTACAATTTTTCGGATTTTGTAAGTATTTTTTTTTGAATTTGTCGGAATGTTTTTGGGACTTGGGGGACACGTGGCGGGTGCTGGGGCACCCCTGCACGTGCTAAGTGCTGTGCCCCCAGCACCTGAGGGGCTGAGCCGCACCCCTAGAGCATAGCTCCTTTGCGGTGGCAAACGTACAAATTCACCAAACCCAAGCGACAAAGGTGCCATTCACTATTACTAAAAAGGTTAATCCCCGATAAAATAATTTATTTAAATTCAAAATGCTTTATTTGTTATCTTTAATTTTCCTTGGAATTTTTGGATTAAGAATGGAAGGGGCAATTGGGCATATATGATATATTCTCTATCGAAAACACTACAAAATGTTATTTTAATTGGTCCAGTGTATTGTGGCAAATGACCAACATTTTAAAGTGTCTTCTAGACAAACGAGGATTATAGAGTGTCCATAAGCAAATGCCAATATTTTATTGTGTCCTGGAGCAAATTTTCTTTGAGTTTTTCATGCAGGAAGACAAAAAAAAATTCCGAACTGTACTTTTAACCAAAATAACCATAGTAGCTAATCGTATTTAGATATAAAATGACCAAAATACATTTTATTAAGAACACTAATCCAAACAACTCCATTGGTCAAATAAGGATCCTAAGACTAGGTCATCAAAATCCCAGGGGAATGGACCGAATACCCCTTCCATCCAAACAGGTTCTGAAGGCCAAAAAGAGTCCTATAGAAATTGGATGATTTTTAGTGAAATGGCTAGTAAGACTACAAATGATTTATAGTAAGGCAACGACAAATACATGACCATACCTTGTAGCTGGCGGACACGGTCCTTCCCTCTTCCCTTCCCACTTCTAACTCAAAACAATTTAATGTTTCAACTAGAGAAATTTGAGGCCTAACTTCACATTTTCAAAAATTTCAACTCGAAAACCTCAACATCCATACTAGATCGGAGAACTTTCAACTCAAAGAAAAATTCAACAAGAAACTCCAAACGTTCAAACTTGAAATCGAACTTTCAAACCGGTCTGAGAACTTTCTACTCGAAAAAATAAAAGAAATTGAACTTGAAATTTCAAAGTTTCAACCTTGAAGCCCAACTTTCAAAACAGACCCATGAACTTTCAACCCCTTCTCAGTTCTTGCTCGTTTGCCACAATTCAACAGGTATACAAAGACTTAGTCGAGCCTAAATTTAAAATACGGATGATGAAATAGCCGTGTGGCCAGCTCCGCGGTCTAATACCATGTGTCGATGGTAGGGGTGGAAAACGGTAACGGATAATTCGTTTTATCCGATATTCGTATCCGAGAGAAATCCGAATATGGTACGCAAAATCCGTATTCGAAAATATTCGTATTCGTATTCGAGAATATTCGTATCCGTATTTGAGAATATTCGTATTCGCATTTGTATTCGAGAATATTCGTATCCGTATCCGTATTCGAGACTATTCGATTCGTATTCGATCCGTTTCTAGAACCCATGAAAAATCCGTACAAATTTTGTGATTCAAAACTTGAATTTAGGCGGTTTAAAACTAGTAACCGGTCAAAAACCGATGAAAATCGGCAAAACCGTTAGGAATCCGTTTTATCCGATATTCGTATCCGAGAAAATCCGTATTCGAAAATATCCGTATTCGTATTCGAGAATATTCGTATCCGTATTTGAAAATATTTGAATTCGTTTTAAAAATATAGATTCGTATTCGTATTTGAGACTATTCGACCGTATCCGATCCGTTTCCACCCCTAGTCGATGGATCAATATTTCTTTTTATTGTTTGGACTCATCGCAAAGGGTTTGTTTAAAGAAGGTGCCACCATTCGACGCGTGCGTACGGTAGAAAATAGAAAACTTTGTAGCTAACACTAAAACCATTTGTATCTCATGTCTAAGTATCAAAGGCTACCACCAACAACACAGCTGAAATGTCACAAAGATGACTCAAGTGTTTGAGCATAGGAACGGCATGCTTCTCATTACATGTACTCCTATTAGTCAGCGTCTTTGTTTGATTTACTTATTAGTTCTTATGATCTTTTGGTTGCCTAGAACAACAATGAAAGCCACATGCCAGAATAATCACTTACCATAAAGGATGTCACTCATCATGTATATAAGAAAATTGAACATATGCGATTTCTTAGAGATTGGCCGTGTAGGATTTGCCACTTTTCCTGTTGTAGTTGATCATATGCCATCCCAATCTGTTATAATATACATATTTGGTGCCCTAGCCTGCTACCACTGTACGCCAAAATAGAGCGGACCACAACACGTAAGGTAGTAAATAATACCGCTTGTAAAATACTTGCGTGCAGACTGCAGAGCCTACAGAGAAAAGGTGTTGATGCTATACATTTCATGTTATCATTACGAGCAAGTACTTCGCGGAGCTTAACACTTCTACTAGATCCGTGAACCTACAATCATTACCTAATTTCAGATTTTCGAATAGATTACCTGTCTACCGTCTTGACGTTTCTTTTATTTTATTTGCATGTCAGATTGCTGAAACAGTCACTACTGAGTTGTTCAGGTTCATCAAATGAGTACGAGGATTGGATATGAACATAGAACTATCCGAGAGAAATGCAGTTGAAAGAAAAATTAGTACAGATGTTTGAAGAATTTTTAGAAGTAGGTAGCATGTGTACAGAGACCAATATTCTACCGTCCGGGCCTGCTCTTCTAGTCGCCCCAGACAGGAAAAAGAATGGACAAATGCTTTCATGGTTATTCCTTTTCAGTATCAACCAGATAAATCCCTGAAAAATCCCAATCAGGGTGGCGACAACTAAATCAGACTGCCAAAGAACCAACTCCGGCAAGCTTTCTTCGCCTGTGTAGCTGGTGCCTGTACGAACTATGAATATGATGCGCCCATTCTGAGTCAGCTCATGATCTACAATGTTATCACAACCTAAATCAACACAATTTTTCTGACGTCCATGCGAAAGAGGAACAGAGCAGTAAGCTACTGCTTGGCCAGAAGTGAATCAGTCTACAGAGAACAGGCCTACAAAACTGATCGCCATTTGTTTTCTTCACAGTAAGCAGTCGGAATCGATTGGATTTCCAACAGATAGGAGCAGGCTGCTTTGGCAACAAGAGTGAATCTGTAGTAAGGAGTTACCTATCTTGCATTTGTTACAAAATCCCAGCTGTCTTCGTAGTTAGCCTCTTTCCTGTACCTCCGTCCTCCAATGTCAGGACCAAGGTGGATGGTCCTCCTCCCTAGTCTTTGGAGGATGTGGCTTCCAGCCTGGTTTCTCATCCCAGTACATGTCATAATATATGTGGCCTATTTCACGGAACTGCACACAGCACCATATGCCCGCATACCTCTTCACACGATTCCGAAACTTCGTCTCCACAGCCTGCAGGTTTTAATAATTAGAGTTAAGATGGATGCTTTTATTCAGAACTTTACAAATTTGTGAAAGAATAGAAGCTTACTGCATCAGCAAAACCTCTAAAGGCGTCAACCATAGACGAGAACTGTATGATTTTGACATTCTTATACGATGAGAAGACATTCAAGAGCTGCAAAAGAAAAAAGGGGACCCTCTTCAGCATATGCCATTCCAGAAGCTCTCAAATAGCAAACCTTGCAATAGCTTTTGTTAATAGTAAGGTATCCTATTTTGCTTTCTAGGGGTATATGCCCTTTCCTCTAAATTAAGTTCTCCTATTTTGCTAATAATAATATGTTTAGTGATTTTAATCAAGGTTGTCAGAATCTCGATTCTAGTCATACATCTTACAATTCTACGACCCTAGATTGACTGGACCGATTCAATCATAGGTAAAGTCTTAATATTATTACGATTCCACCAAATTTTTCATATGATCCTACCCGATTCTACCAGTTCTAGTGATTTATTATAAATAATTACTTGTGTATGTCCTTCTAATTGTAAAATTTTACTTTTAATCTCTT
Source organism: Dendrocalamus latiflorus (assembly GCA_017311315.1). Classification (NCBI taxonomy): domain Eukaryota; kingdom Viridiplantae; phylum Streptophyta; class Magnoliopsida; order Poales; family Poaceae; genus Dendrocalamus; species Dendrocalamus latiflorus. The sequence goes on along the minus strand of CM029622.1, from coordinate 7,052,910 downwards.
AATGTCCATTATAATTTCCATAAAAAACAAATGATCTTTCCTTTGCACTACATTTTTGTAAAAAAAAGTTCTAATAGTATAATTCTAAAAATGTATTAGTATTGAAATACATTTCAGATTTCAAAAAATGTTCCTTTGGTAGAATCAATAGGATTTTAGATTCTACATCAATCCTACAATTCACAATCTTGCCGAAGATCCTCCAATTCGATTCGTAATTGCGATTCTAACAACCTTGCTTTTAATAATATTTATACCTCTTGTTTGGTGACTTGTCGTGATTTGTCGGAGAATGGATTTCTTAAAATAATGGTACTCATCAGTCTTCAGTGATAGTGAAATAAAATACCCGCATTTGCTAATTTCAAAATTATAACAGTAATTCCGAGTTTGCATGAAATGCCTTGTTGCTTCAGTTTTCTTTATTTTCTTTTTATTTTTGTTTTTTCAAATCCTTTCATTTGGCTTCTGTTTAAATTATAATAACAAATTGTACAACATCCCTAAACAACAAATAACATGGTGATTTGCCTCTAAGCTTACAAATAACAGCTCGTAAAGGGGTTAGTGCCACATGAATTTTTAGAGCAAGATAAGTCTTCGTGAACTAAATTCAAGGAGATAAAAGAAAACAGAAAAAGACATATTACAATGTTGCGATAAGTGTGACCATGTGAAAAGTTGCTGTATTTGGGTCTTAACAGAAACCGGAAACTCCAGAAGGAAAATCTCATAATTTACCGTCTGTTCAGTGCTATTCCTTGGTAAGAGAAGGGATCTGTCTTTATTGGTTCCATTAGCTGTGGAGCATCTGGTGCTATGCTCATCACAGAGATGAACTTCAAGAAATGACTCTTTCACCTAATTCAAGACTCCAAACAGAAACCGTTAGGAGACAGACCCGTCTTTCTCCTTAATATTCAGGCCCAAACTGAACTTCATTGTACAGGCCCACCAAATATTCAAGGTGAAATGTTAAATGACTGCAAATTGCATAATATTACCTGTTTAGGCAATGATGGATTCTCAAGAAAGGAGTATTCTCTGAAATCAATGCGTGGACCAAACTCTTCCTCAGGCAAGTCCTTCAGCATAATATGTACCTGTACAATGAAATCATTGAAGTATGAACTAACAAGCAAGACCAGTGCTAGAAATATGTTGCATCTCCAGTTCTCCACAATTAGAATTCAAGAGAACATTTCGAATTTCCGCACATGTTTCCAAGTATATCAACTATGTAAACCACCTAGATATCCATCACTGCAATTGTCTGGCTTATCTATCATGTACTGGCAGGTAGAGACAAGTTCATTTCACTCTATTTAACAAACAGTGGGTATGAAGCACTATGCTCTATCTACTCTCTCCGTTCATGAATATTTGGCATTTGACCAAAAATTGTGTTTGTTCACACAACACTTGTCACTTCCACATTTCCTAGGCATATTCCCCCACAATACCTAATTGTACAAAAATCCTTAATTTCACTGCCTCATTGTTGTTCCTGTGAAAGCTATTAGGTGATACTCTTGTAATATTTATCCAAAACATGATTACCCACATATCTGTGCTTGGTCAAAAGTGTCAGTTGTGAATGGATGGAGTATATGATAATGGTGCCAGTTGTGAATGGATGGAGTATATGATAATGCAAAGTCTAGGTTACCGCATTTCCTTCAGGTAATTGCAAGAGAAGAGTGGTCCTCAAAAAGGTCACCAGATCATCAATGATTGATGTTGAAAAGAAGGCTCTCAGTAAATAGTGTGGTCTGGATTGGAAAGCAACTTGGTCCAAAGCTGCCAAAATTTGGACCAGAAAGCAGGGCATGGTGGACTTCACAAGGATAGACCTTAAGATGATTGATGAAAGACTCAAAGAGTACCTTCCAAATTGGGTTCAAGCAAAAAATGATGTCTAAAACTTTAGAAGTGCTGATGAAATTTCACAAACCCAAGGTATCTTGACACATGCAACATGAAACTACAGTTGTATAATTACTTTCACTTAACCTAAGATACTTTTGCAAAATGTTTCAAATACCCCCAGTTCAATCGACCCACAGATGAGCAGATGAACCCATTTGTAATAAATGTCTGAAAAATGTAACTCTTACGACAACTAATTACATAAACGAAATTACTACCTTCTAGCCAATTCAAAATATAGCATAGAAAATGAAAAAAGTGCAATTGATGTTCTCATGACAGAATATATACGAGTATAAATTATAAAAAGAAATTTTTCCTTAGGTAATTACCTCAAATACATGATCCATTGGGCAGAGAAAAGGTTGTCTGGTCATTGTTCCTTCCATAACTCCAGGATGTCCAAACCACATTCTATCAAGCCTACACCATAATGGAGGCATCACCTAAAAGTACAAACAGTAGTCAGCAAGGGGGCATACACATGTTTGAACTTTGAACACAACACAACAAAACATGATAATGCTTCAAAAGTGTCCTCTACTACCTCCAAAAGTTATCCAAGATATCAATGTATGGTTATTCAGTATTGTCCTCACTGAAAGCAAGCATCTACTGTACATTAACATTCAACACCTCACTAGTCACCATAATAGCTCTACCTTATCCGTATAAGGATAATTACCATCTTAAAAGAGATGTGAAATTTGCATTAAGCAAATATGGAATACTACATTAGTACATGTAATATTAACCCTTGAAAATCATAGCATATCGGTACTCATGTCAACCTTTTGTTTTGAAGTCAATTCACAGGCAAGTAAACATTTCTGGAAAGAGATCACAATCAGGAAGTGAACATTGATGGAAGAAATCGAGTTCAACGAGCTGCTACACCTTAACAATGTGCATGTCCATTTACCTCACAATCATGTCTATTAAACATGTTCACAATAAAAATATAAACAGAAGAAAATCATGTAGTTTAAATTAAACTAGAATGGCAAGGGAAATTTCACTGACCAAGGTCCGCTTTAGCAAGGAAGCAATAGCGAGTGCAGTTCTTATTTGCTTCAACTGAAAATTTTCAAGCACGTGATTAATTAGATAAAAACATACAAGAACCAATAACAGAAGTGCAATCAGAAATTCGATCGTCAGCAGATACCTGGTAATTAACCAACGCAAAATGAGATTCAACGGTATGAGCACCATCTAACAGCAAACTTTTTGGAATGTTAGGTCGAAATGATAGGAAACCTCCTGCAACATGAGACCAGATACACTATGGACATTATGAAATAGTAATAAGCAGAAACTGTAAGACTCAATATCCACGCAGTGGGCAGTGCACCAATCCATGAAACTTGAAAAGAAAGGAATAAGGAAAAAAAAAGCAAGACCAATCTTTTTAATATCCACACGTAACACTCCGTTCCTTTTTTACTTGTCATTTTTAAATATGTGCAATCAATCTTTTAAATTTTGACTACAAATATACACAAAATGTTTAGATTGTCACATGAAAATTATACCACTAGATTTGTTATCAAAAGTACTGCATGCCATTATATTTTTTATAATTGTTTCCCACACATAATTCGAAAAAGTTGTGGTCAAGGGGGTGTATTGAAAACCGTGTCCATGTCCAAAATGACTAGTAAAAAAGAGCAAAGGTAGCAATAACTTCATGCATCCAATTTTTTTCTTTGTTCTTCCTTTGAGTAAGTTTGAGACATATACAGAAGAAGCATACGAACACCACGAGCTGCAAGCATGAACCTCTTCTCCAAAAGGTATAGTACAGTTTAGTCATAGTGGGGATAGACAGTGAACAGACCTGGTGAATCGTAATACGATGGTTGATCAAAGAAAAGCATTGCCTCGCGCAATCTATGACGCTTTCCTTCAGTACCTGCATACTGGAAAGTGGTATGCACAGCATACGGTTCTAGCCGAAGCTGCTGATGCATGCCCTGGCAATTCAAGAAAAATATACAGGATAGTTAGTTATCAATAGCACACTATGAACACTAACTACAAAACGGGTGGAACAAAAGAATGAGAACTCATCTAAAGAGCAACAAAAACTACATAAAACAACTATCAAATAACAAAAAATATTGTGGGAGAAAGATTCTTAAATCTTAATTAGCAAACTCAAAACAAAAAAAAGCTACTACCTGCACAAAGTATGTATGGCCGCTGCAGAATATACTTGCCGGTAGGACTCCAAGCTTCAGTTTGCCATCATAAGAATATACAAGTTCATCTTCTCCTTCAACTGACTGTCCAAACACTTTGTGTACAAGATCATTAAAAGCAGTCTGGTCCCACAACTTATCATCAGATAAGACTAGATCTTTCCAATCTTTTGCCAGCTTTTTGGCCGACTCAGTGGGTCGCCAATGGAAAATACCAATATTGTATGCACCAGTCACTGTGAATGAGAAAACAGAGAAAGTACAATAAGTTGTATAGTTAAGTTATACTACCACCGTTTCATAATATTACTCCGGCGCGTGTACCAAGGAGACACATTATGTAAGTAATATTTAATGGAATTAGATCATAATTGTCCCTATTTTGTAAGGTAGTACTATGTATATCTAATAGGAGCAAGGTATAATCCAATTCCATTAAATATTACTTAAATTTTGTGCCTCCTAGGTATGCGCATCGGACTAATATTGTAAAACGGAAGGAGTAAATTCTTGGTTTGTCAGAAGGATCTGATTCCCTCTTGTCAAACAATTACATATCGATGATGATTGATGCTAAACACAGACACACACACAATAACAATCTTCCTTTATAGGTAAATGGAAAACATGTTACTGAAAATTATGGCAAATTTCCATAAACATTGGAGCAATTCAGTAACAAGAGTATTATTGCACTTCTTGTTCTAGTACTGTAAGTATTTGCCGATACACATGATATACACCCTTAAACAATGGTCTTTCTTCCACCAATAAAAATATTGTTTCATTGAGTGTTTGCATTGTAAATGCTCAAATATTTTTTTTTGGTTGAACTAAAGTTCATTACAAACTTTCAAGATTGAGCAGTAACAACAGAAATGATATGTACCACATCTTTGGCATGCAGCTCACATTGCCCTGTGATAGTGTGATTTACAAGATTTTACAGTCTCGACAGGAAAAAGAAACTCCACAGTAATGCTCAGTTCTGGTAGTAAACAATGGTTAGACAAAACCTCTTTGGTATGATCATTGTAGTCAGATGCAGATGGAGAATTATAGACAATGCATGACACCATTGCTCTTCTCAACGCTCAGTCCTGAATGAAATGCAATATTGCCAATTTGCAATGTGTGGGTAAGTAATTACCTTCCCTCCAGTTCTCCAGGCTGTCGTCGGTGACTGTGGGTATGACCTGATCGCTGGAGGTGAGGAGATCCGCGTCAGGGTAGCGGGCGAGATAGGACAGCGGGTTCTTGAGCCACACCATGTCCGTGTCGCACATGAGCAGCTCGTACCCGAATGGCAGAAGCGCGTTGATGAGCAGCACCTTCTCCCTGCCCATCTTGTGGAAGGTGGGCGAGCCCCAGCCGGCGTCCTCCGTGGCCATCCTGCTGTCCATGTCGAAGGCGGGGACGCCCCGGAGGTAGAGCTCCCGGAGCAGCCTGGTGTCCATGGCCCCGACGAGGAGGTTATCGACGCCGAGGTCGGTGAGGTGGCGCGTCCAGGTGAGGATGAAGTCCAGGAATGCGTGGTTGCCGAAGGTGACAACGATGACGCCGCCACGGGCGCGGGCGCGCACCATGTCGCGGGTGAGGCGGAACGCGCGCGGCGGCGGCATCCGCGACCCCCGCGGCGGGGGCTTCCAGATGGGGCGGTTGTACATGGTCTCCGGCTGGGCCGGGATGGATGCGGAGAGGTTGGCGGTGGCGGCGAGGAGGGGGAGCGGGGGAGCGGCGAGGGAGGAGAAGGAAGAGAGGAGGAAGAAGAGGGCGGAGACGGCGAAGCCGCCGAGGACGGCGCCGTAGATCCCGACGAAGACCGGCTTAGTGGACTCGGCGGGGCACCACGCCGCCATTTCGCCGGCCGGGGATCGGGTCGCCGGAGTCGGAGGGGGTCAGCGCGCGGTGGGGGCGGGCGCCACTTCTGACATGTCGCGTGGGGCAGCCGCGGCAGGAGGACGTGGGTGGGGAGCGGCGTCGGTCAGTCGGGCCCACTGGACGGTGGGTGCGGGTGCGGGTTGGGTCCGCTTGGCTTGACGGCGCCGTCACGTGCCGTTACGGGGAAGCGAAGAAACGGGAACGCTGCGGATACGCGCGCGGTGGATCCGATCGGTCACTGCCGCGCGGGGCCCGCGTAAATGAGCCCCAATTTGAGGGCCCTGGGGTAGGGAGACTGAGGAATGCCTTCCTGACTTTCCGCGGATCGGCAATAAAATTCTACGTCCAGCCTTCCTTACGGCATGTACAACGTAAAGATAACTGTTGTCTATATAGTATTTTTTTATAGCATCTATAAATAATATTAAAAATAGTTAAACTCCTTTATAATATAATGTATTTTGTTTCTTATGCTATAGTTGATTACTGTATAAGAGACGGATATAATGTATCTTGTTTCTCATATTACAGTTGATTGTTGTATAGAAGACTGCTCAATTCTCTATGCTTCTTTTTTTTTCTATACCATCTTGTGTTCTACGTGACAACGTTTACAGACAGCTGACATCACATTATAGGTGGTGATCGGTTCGGCTGAAAAGCTCATGGCTTATGGCTGAAAACACTGTAGCTGGCTGAAAAAAGCACTGTAGCTGACAGAGGCTTATTTAGCATAATTAAATTTAAAAAATTTAAAAATATAAAAAATATGTTAGCCCATTACGTATAATACAAACAAATACGGGAAAAAAAAGAACCGGCAAAAAAGCTCAACAAAAATCCAAAAGTTCAGAAAAAGACGAAACTTATGAATAGTGAAAAATAAGCCAGAAGCCGAAGCCGAGTTGATTAGAGCTTATGCATACTCTTAGATGCAGTGCAAGAGCAAATGGGTTCTAAATTCATCACTTGCTTCAAAGTTCAAACTATGTACAATGTGTAAATTGTGCATTGACTCCCTTTGGATATTGGTCGAGAATTGGGACCATTTTTAGAGATGCGATGACCGGATGAGTAAGAAGTACAAATTACTGCAAAATTTTGTTAGAGCGTGTACAATGCAGGCGTTTAGAGAGATGCTTAGCAATGAAAAACTGATTTTTCTTACCACATAGGATACATAAGGTGCTTATTTTGAAGCATCGATGCTTAAATAAGCATCGGTGCTTAGTAGGTGCATATGTGTATAACTGTATCTATTAATAGATAATATAGCATCTAAGCACCCACGGAAGAGATGCTTGCATTGGAGGAAATAACTTTTGTATGAGTGCTTAATGATGTGGCTATATTATCTCTCTTTAAGCATTTATATATAAGCATCTTGTATTGTACATGTCCTTAGAGCAACTCCAAGAGAAGAGCTAAATCATTTTCTAAAGGTAAATTTGGCTATTATTGGAGAAAAACGTCTCCAATAGACTCTGTAAATGACTCTCCAAATTTAGTAGCTCTCCATCCCTCCTCCTTCGCTCTCTATTTTTGGATAGCCTACCTCGCTCACCATCCAGCCTTTTGGCGCGGTCGGTGTTTCCTTCCCGCACGCTGCGCCCCATTCCCGCGCGTACGCGACCCACCGCGCGCCCTCTAGTTTAGATAGCCTGTTGGAGTAGTCTTGTTTTTTTGAGTGAGATTCATTTTAGAGAATAGCTAAATCACTAAATTTAGATACTTCTTTTGGTTAATCTCTTGGAGTTGCTCTTAGAAGCCAAATTTTGTTGTTTTTTTTTTTGAGAAAAGCCAAATTTTGTTGTTAGGAAGGCCGAATAGGCAAAGGCCATAACCTGAGCCCAATAAAGACTTGAAGCCCAGTCGACCCAAGCCTAGGAAAAAGAAGATGGGTCCGAGCTGCCAATGCCCAATAGAGTTGTATAAATTTGATTTTAGAAGTGACTATAGTACATATGTTTATATTTTGTTATCTCGTGTCTATATTTTTTCACCATCCTTCTAATACGATGTGAAAGGGAAAATGTAGAAAGAAGAAAAGGTTGAAAATTTTTAACATTGAAAAGTTTGTTCTACCATAGCCAAAGCCAATTATATTTGATTTTTATTTGGTTGTGCAGTTCTATTTCTTACGAGGAATCAGATCAACAGAAGTTCAAACACAAAAAGTAGTCATTCTTCTTTTCGGATTGTGCAAGAGCACCAAGCTGCACTGAGCATATAAGCAAGAACAGGCAAAAATCGAGTGAGAGAGATTGAGCTTTCCTTTTTCCCTTAACTAAAAACAATAAGTAGGCCATCTCAATTCTCAATTCTTACCGGTAGCATCATCCACCCTGTCGTTGCCACCTCTCATCAGACACGCGCACTCACATCCATCCATGCTTATATATGCCTCCTAGACGGATAAGTTCTTTCAAGATGTAGCTTATAGTTTAAATTTTTGAATTCTAACTGTTTATGAGAGACAGTATGCAGAGGAAAATAATTACATACAATTTTAGACAGTGCAGTTGAATTCAGTACACTTTTTACTACAATCTTTCGGTTAACTTTGCTTTGAAAAAACATATCATTTAAAAGGTAGTTACTGTAGTCCGTATAAACATAAGTTGACTGAAAGTGATACCGAACCTAGCCTCGGGGCACAAGCAACTGGTCTTTTGATTCAACCATACCTACAACAAAGCGTTTACGCTAGGTAGAGTATATTGGAGAACCGAGGGTTGGCTTAGTCGCTGAGATTACCGTCAAACCCAGGGGCGGAGCTACATGGACCGGAGGGGGTTCCCAGGAACCCGGTTCTAAAACAAAATTTAGTTATTACTAGTAAATATTCACCCTTTGTGCACCCCCTTTGGCCCAATATGGTGTACCCCTAGCTCAAAAAACACCCTCACTCGTCCTGTCCAGCCCATTCGTTTTGAAGTGGTGCACCCCTTCATTTTGCTCTAGCTCCGCCACTGGTCAAACCACCTTACACATATATATGCGTTCAATAAAAAAACGTATGATTGTACTCCGTAAGATATTGGATAAATTTATAATTTATTTAATGATCTTTGTTCTAGATTTAACATGTACTTTAGTAGAGCGCACACATGTGGTGTGATTAAAAAAGTGGAGTAGATTGATAGATATCGGTAGTATACCATCAGAGGCCACGATCGCCACGCTTTCTTCCTGCAGCCGCTGAGCAGCAGCGGCGCCACCGCCTTCCACCACCACCACGGCCGGCGGGCGCCACGTGCCACGGTCATCACCTTCCGGAGCTTCTCGGCGGGAGTCCGCACCGCCGCCGCAGCCACGTCTGCCACCGCGACGACGGCCTCCGTGCAGCAGACTAAACAATAACTGAATTTTCCCTTGTCCAGTACTATATGCATGGCATGCTTTGTTTTGTACTTCAATAAGGCTGCGATCATTGTGGCTTCGCTACAGTGCTGGAGGCTTATTTGGCATTATTCATAAGTTTCGTCTTTTTCTGAATTTTTGGCTTTTTGTTGAGCTTTTTTGCCGGTTCTTTTTTTTCCCGTATTTGTTTGTATTATACGTAACGGGCTAACATATTTTTTTTATTTTTAAATTTTTTTAAATTTAATTATGCTAAATAAGCCTCTGTCAGCTACAGTGCTTTTTTCAGCCAGCTACAGTGTTTTCAGCCATAAGCCACGAGCTTTTCAGCCGAACCGATCACCCCCAACCGTTAATCGTTTCAGGTGCTCACTTCCGACATGGGCGGAGTTCGAGCTGGGAAAGGCGCCGGTCTTACTGGAAGACCATGAACGGCTTTCCTCCATCCCTGGTCAGTGGCGAGACTAAAAATGAAATTGAGAGTGGACTGATCTATTTATAGGTGTAAACAAAGTTAACACAAAATTAGTCTTTTACTCTTATAAAATTTCAAATTCATATAGAAATAATAAATTGGATGGAGACAAACAATGAAAAATAGAGAAATAGAAACTAGGTACCTCGATAATAGAAAGCGCCATGAGCAGGGGCGTAGCCACCGGGGGAGCTTAGTGAGGCTTGAGCCTTATCTCCTCCTATGACAATTTTATACATAGCAAAAATAGAGAGTGAAAGAAAAGATTAACAAATCCAAAGAGAAGCTAGCTCTTTTTTATGGGAAGGTTAACAACAAGCATGAAATTAAAGAAGACGAGGAGGAGGAGGAGAAGTGAAAATCATAAAATTAAAGAAGAGCTAATCAATCAATCAAAGAAAGAATGAAAGTGGCATAATATATGTAAATCATAAAATTAAAGAGGAGGAGTAGTGAAAATCATAAAATTAAAGAAGAAATAATCATTCAAAGAAAAAAGAAGAAAAAAGTGAAATATATATGAACCTTCTTGAGTCCAGGGATGACGGTGGAGAGCTTGATGAACCTCTAGTTGATCTTCTCCCTCCGCCGCCGCTTCGCGATGATGTGGTCCTGCACGTGCCCCGAAGGCACCGCCGCCGCCGTACTCATGGCGCTTTCTATTATCAAGGTACCTAGTTTCTATTTCTCTATTTTTTATTGTTTGTCTTCATCCAATTTATTATTTCTATATGAATTTAAATTTTTATAAGAGTAAAATACTAATTTTGTGTCAACTTTGTTTAGACCTATAAATAGGTCAGGCCACCCTCAATTTCATTTCTGACTTCACCACTGGCCATGAGTACAGAGTAGCGATAAGTCACCTATGTATAAAACATATCTAGTTATATAATAAAAAATTATGAATGACAATGAAAATTTAAATCATATGAAATATACCAGAATAAAGCTAATTTGAATCACGAGTTAATAGAAACTTAAGGCGACATCTTTTTTCGACACTCTATCAAATGTTCTTATCATTTTTACAGCGGGGGGCTCGACGGCGGTGGTGCCTTCGGGGCACGTGCAGGACCACATCATCGCGGAGCGGCGGCGGAGGGAGAAGATCAACTAGAGATTCATCAAGCTCTCCACCGACATCCCTAGACTCAAAAAGGTTCATATATATTTCACTTTTTCCTTCTTTTTTTCTTTGAATGATTATTTCTTCTTTAATTTTATGATTTTCACTACTCCTCCTCCTCTTTAATTTTATGATTTACATATATTATTTCACTTTCATTCTTTCTTTGATTGATTGATTAGCTCTTCTTTAATTTTATGATTTTCACTTCTCCTCCTCCTCCTCCTCGTCTTCTTTAATTTTATGCTTGTTGTTAACCTTCCCATAAAAAAGAGCTAGCTTCTCTTTGGATTTGTTAATCTTTCTCTTTCTCTCTCTATTTTTACTATGTATAAAATTACCGCAGGAGGAGGTGAGGCTCAAGCCTCACTAAGCTCCCCCGGTGGCTACGCCCGTGTGACTAACCATGTTGCGGCACTAGTGTCCCGATGGTGTAAATGGGGGCACTACAAGAAATGTATCATTTTTTGACGTATTTAGCATGACAACAGGTCATAATGTCATTATATCATCCGGTTTATGACATTATGTTTTAGGCATTTCGACTTAGTGACAATAAAAAATCGTATGTCACAAAAAATGTCATACAACTAGTCCAATTCCATCTAGTGACAGTATTTGCTATGTCATAAGGACTAATTTATGAATGTCATAAATCTATGACAGAGGTTGTGTGTCACAAATTATTTTATTGAATTATTTTAAATATTCTTATCCATGTTGGCATGTCCTATTGCCACGTGGTCGGGTGGGCCCATATACCATTTTTTCTTTTATTTTTTCGCATAATATCTCAACCGAGTAAAGGGGATGACTGACATGCGTCATTTTTACATATATTTACCCGCCATTTTACCCTCATATTCGTCGCATTTTGGGACTAATTATCATTATTTACACATTTTTCTATATTTAATTGCTCAAAATGGACCATTTTACATTTTTCTGTATTTTTCCGCAGGCCGACGCGATCTAGGCGCATAAACGACAAATCTGGACTGCTCCATATAGATGTATGGGTCGTCTCGAACGCGTAAGATCTGTTCGCGAAGAAAACGGAGTTTTCAAGGACCAGAATGGAAGAAAACAAATTGGAGAAGGACCTAATTGTAAACCCTACAAACTGGGAGGACAAAATTGCAAAATGCCAAAAATCCCCATCTCCCATCAAAAGCCAGCGCCGCCGTCTGGGATTAGCTTGAGCCCGGTTCCCATCTCTTCTTCTTCCCCTCCGATTGCTTCTCCCCCTTCCTTCTCTTGCTCCGGTCGCCGCCGTGGCCGGGCCAAACGCGGCGGCGCACCACCCATCTCACCGCCACCAGCGCCTCCTGTCTCCACCTCGCCTTCCTTCACCGGCCACACCGCCGCCTTGCTCTCCACCGCCCCTCCTTCTCCATCCGAGCGCCGCCGCCTCACCGCATCCACGTCCGCCCCTCTATTCGCCGGCGTGCCACCCATTTCTGCCTTCCTCCACCGCTCTCGGCCGCTCCCCTTCTCCACCTTCGCCCCTGTGCTCTCCCCTTCTCCAACCGTGCGCCGCCTCCCTGCATCTTCCCCACATTCGGCCGTTCCCATCTAGTCCACCGCCCTCTACTCCCCACCGCGTCAATACTTCGCTGTCACCTGCTCTTGCCACCGCGCCGCCAAACCTCCCGTGCGCCGCCACCTTCTCCCCCTTCTACTCTCAACTCCTTCCGGCCACCACTTCTCCACCTCTCCCCGTCCGCATATACCGGCCATCTTCCCGCTCCTCTCCGGATCGCCACCGCGCCATCCTACTCCGCCTCCCCGTGCTTCTCCTCCTCCCACTACTCCGGCCGTCTCCCTTCTTCTCACATCCGGACCCGGCATCTTCATCTTCCCTTGCCCCCTACTGCTTCTCTCCTCCCCCGATCCATCTTCATCTACGGCCGCCGCCTACATTCCGACGACACCTCTGCTGCGACCGTAGCACCGCCCTCTGCTACTCCACGGAACCGACGACTTCTTCACTGCATCCCTTTCAACGCCGCCGCCGGCCGCCACCTCTTCACCGACACCGACGGCGACAACTTCCTCTACTTCTACAACTCCCCTCGGTCTAGCTCAATTCTTCTACTTCTCTCTTTGTTGTTCATCATACATTGCTCAAATTGACTGCGAATTGATTGCTGTGATGGATGTGAACTGTGATGGATGCTTGTGATTTTGCCATGATAATTTGTTCCAGAATTACTTAATGTTAATGTAGTCGGCAGCTTAATTCTAGAATTTCTGTGTGATCTGTGATGTGTGCATGAGGTCAGTGGAGATGATATTGTCCCATGTTCTGTTATTGTTTCACCAAGAAATCCAATTATTATTAGAGCACCAGCCAAGGCACCAGAAACAAAAGATATGAATTTTGCCATGATAGAAATCAGTGGAGTTGGAAATTGCCTCAAGTAATTCAAAGAATGCACAGCACTGCTAAAAGCCATCAACCGCAGCTATAAACCATCAGGCATAGCAAAAAAGAATACATCCTAAAGCTAATTACATATTATCTATAGGCCTCAGCAAGCGCACATTGCTTCCAGCTAGAGCTAATATGAGGCTGGTGAATGCCATAGACATTGAGAAAGGGAGGCCAGAGAGGTCAAAGATTCATTTAAATCATTCGTAGTAGTAATAATTGCATAAGAATAATGAGTTCTGCCAGAAAAGATACCTCATTATACTCCCTAAAAATCAACCTTGATAAGTTTGACCATCTTCTAGATGATGCTGTACTAGAAAACTAGAGTTATAGTTTGATGGCATGTTAGAACATATTAATTAGGCTCTCCCATGGCTGTTGCTACTATAAAATCTACTAGTATGTCTTTGCATTGATCCTCTGCCACATTCCTTGTTCAATAGTTGTATTTTTTAGCTGCTACTTTGCTGTACTAAAATCTGAATATGGTGTCTTGCATTTGTTTGCTGCCACTTTGCTGTACTAAAATGCTATTCATTTGCAAATAACTCTTCACATGCTTTTAGTTATTTAATTTTCTGTTTGTATGTAATTTCAGAAGTAAACCAAATATAAGGATGCGCCACCAACTGCGATTGATCTTTTCAAGGACACCCACTGCAGCAGCAAGTCAGGTTATAGTGAGAATGCGAAGGATGCCATTGTGAGTACCTTTCCCTATCTTCTCTGGTACTATGATGAACAACAGTAGGGATAGAAACCTGAATTTTTTTGTGCTATTGCTGCTAGGCTCAAATGGAGGCCTATGTTGCTCAACCAACACAAGAAGGGCATGATCCGAAGACTCCTATTCAAGCTGTAGCTCATGTTCTGCCAAAATCAACTTTTCTGCAGAAGCAAGTAGAGGATCAAAAAGATGCAGCAAAGAAGCATGAAGAAGAAACTGAGAAGCTGAAGCAGCAAGGAAGTGAGATCCAAAGCTTCCTTCGTTCGTTGTTTGGCAGCAAGTATGCATCACCTGATGCTCAGCAGTAAGCTCTCAAACTCAATTAGGTTCTAGATGATATTTTGGTGACATCTGTGACTGTGAGGCTGTGGATGCTATTTTGGTGATCGACTTTAACTTCCAACAGAAACCTAGTGTGGATGTAGATGCTTTTTTGATATGGTCAACTGTGATTGAGGTTGTAGATGCCATGTGTGGTGAATTTGGCAAGCTCCAACAGCAACCTGAAATTTGAGACTTTGATACTTGGTCTGGATGTGTGCTGAATTGGGTGATGGATGTAATGATATTTGATAGTTAATTTAACACTTGTGGACTGGTTATGATATGCAATCATATTTCCATATGCTGTTGGTTGATTTGAATCTGATTTTTGTATGGGCTGAAAAAAATTATATGGGCTGAATTGTGTGTGCTGAAAAAATATATGGGCTGAATTGTGCGGGCTAAAAAAAACTGTATGGGCTGCAATCATAAAAAAATTGTATGGGCCAAAAAAATCTAAAACCAAATAATGGGCCACGAAGAAACAGCCCAAATAATGGTTGTGACCCATGAAGAGGCTGCCTGCTACGTGGGCTTTAACAGGCCAAAATTCATTTTATGACATTTTTATATTCTGCCATGTCAGCGCAACGTCAGTTATTGATCTTACGTGGCATTTGCCCATGTGGCAAAGCCTAGGATTTTGTGACAACAAATGAATGTCATAAACCTCTGTGACAGTAAAAGCCAATGTCATAGATTTGTGACATGAACTATACAGACGTCACATAATAAATTTGTGATGCGTGTTTTTTGACATTACGATTTTCGTCAACCGAATGTCACAAATCTTGAATTGTGACATGAATTCCATATATTATGACAAAAATAAAATGTCAATAAATGCCACATTTCTTGTAGTGGGGGATCAGCTGCCTATTAGGCTAGCTAGGAAGATTCAAATAAATACAAATTGCACTCTTTATTTTTCTAACAATCCAAGAAAAGTTACCGTTAAACGCGATGCCGAACTCGTCAGCCAGGTTGTAGAAAAGGGTCAGGCCCTCTCCCTACCAGAGCAATGTTCACCAAACGAACGCATTGCAAGGATGGTTAGAACAAAAATAATTTTTTGGCTTAGATAAATATTGTTGGGATACAGGTAGACTACACTAGCGGGGATTAAATTTTTCTAGGACTTAAGCTAGAAAGCTATGCGAGTAAGAGATCATAGATTGTTATCATTAAACGCGTAGTACAGCAGAAGTAGAGTTGAAACGGCCCATTCAACGTAGCGCGCGTCGGTGTAGTGAAAGTAGTCGATCATCCTTTGGCCAACTGTCTCCTCCTTGCGATCATCCCGATCAGCGCCGCAGTCGCAGCAGCACCTCTACCAAAATCCACACTTTTGGAATAAAAATATCGTGCGTTGGTGTGCTAGCACTAGTGCGCACGATAGGGTCTTTGAGAGGTGGTTGCTAGGGATTTGATGGGTGCATCTCGGGATCCATCTCTCAGCTCACGCCTCTCTTTATATAGCCTCCAATCAGATTTTTATCCAATACAATTAGATATCGTATCTAACATGGTGAGTCTTTGATTGAATCCTTATCTAATATGAGTAGATATTGTATCCCACCTGGAAATTATCATCCGGACTATTATTATTTCAACCCGTTAAGTATGTGATCATGTAGGTTCATGTATATTCGGTCATAAGCCAAAAACTCCTTTTCGGTACATAAGTCGGTAGCGTTCCCTAGTAGGACATAACGACTTATAAATATACATAAAAAATTATATCGAACGAACCTATATATTGCTTATTTAGCGACCCTTTGCCTTAAGATACCAGATTGAACTCAAGGCTAGAAGCGTGACATCTTATAATAACTCGATCCTTCACTCAAATCTATAGTTGATTACTTAGTTGTGATTAACTCCTCAACCATATTTAGCATGGCCATACACTTACTTAATCCAACTATATCTAGTGGCCCAGAAATATCTCTCTATTATATAGAAGGAGCAAATTCCATCTTGATCGATTACATATCTTCTCATGTTTCATAGTAAACTTGAAAGCAACCTTTATGATCACCCAATTAAAGAGTCATGTTTGGCAACCTCTAAGTAAACCATTACACATATAGGAAGCTGTAATGCTCTCAAGTCTAAGGATCCTTCATACACTATACAGAGACCAATTGAAAATACTTAATAATATAACAATTCCCGCATGTCTCATGGTAGGTCAATCCAACATCATGTTCTCTAACATGTGTACACTTATTGATTTGATATTCTCTAAAATAGTATAGCCCTTAGCACGGCAGACTCCATCACCACGCTTGAGGTCACCACATTCATATGCTTAGCTATTACTTCTAACAACTAATAATGAATTACATGTAAAAATATCAAGCATCACAAGTCCATGGTTATAAAATAGTATGCACATATCACATACACAATGGGTCATACTATTCACACAACTCTGCAAAAATGAGTTATGCACAGAATACAATCCTATCGCGTATTATGAATACATAATACCTATAACTCGTGGTACGATTACCTAGCATGGCGGTTCCAATTCTGAGCCAATCTGATCAGCCTGATTTTCCATTGATCAATCATATTGATCAGTGCGAGAGGTTTCTAGAAAGAATAGCAACTCAATGCTATCAGTTCATACCTCCTGCGAACCCATCTACTATCGCTGAAACTGCTTGATCTTATCAACTAATGCCTATGCCAATCCATTAATATAAACCGATCTAAGCCATCAGACCAGTAATAGATTCAATCTACTACTACCACATATCAACTATATACGACCAATCCAGATCAAATACTAAACAGGATGGCTTTGATACCACTGTTGGGATATGTGTAGGCAACATTAGCGCGGATTAAAATTTTCTACCACGTAAACCAGGAAACCATGCGAGTAAGAGACCATAGATCGTTATCACTAGACACGTAGTGTAGCAGAAGTAGAGTAGAAGTGGCTGTTTCAACATAGCATGCATTGGTGTAGTAGAAGTAGTCGATTGTCTAGGGCTAATCATCTCCTTACAATCGTCTCAATCAACACCGTAGTCATAGCAACAACTTTACCGAAGTTCACATATCCAAGTATGGAA
The DNA here is from genome assembly GCA_017311315.1 of Dendrocalamus latiflorus. Taxonomy (NCBI): domain Eukaryota; kingdom Viridiplantae; phylum Streptophyta; class Magnoliopsida; order Poales; family Poaceae; genus Dendrocalamus; species Dendrocalamus latiflorus. The sequence continues at coordinate 7,035,352 of CM029622.1, read as the reverse complement.
TGTCGTGCATCGATCTGCTAGCACTAGCGTGCATGGCAGGGGCTTTGAGAGGTGGCGGCTAGGCTTTCGATGAGTATGTCTCGGGATCCATCCCCAAGCCCTACGTCTCTCTTTATATAGCTTCCAATTGGATCCATATCCAATACGATCAGATATCGTATCCAACTCAATGAGCCTCTGACTAAATCCTTATCTAATACGAGTAGAGATCGTATCCCATTTGGAGACTATCATCTAGACCCTTATCGTTCCAACCCGTTAAGAGTGTGACCCTATAGGTTCTTGTATATTCAGTCATAGGCCGAAAACTCCTTTCCGGTTCATAAGTCAGTAGTGATCTCTAGCAGTACATAACGACTCCAAAATATACATAAAGATTATATCAGATGAATCTATATAATGATTATATACCGATCCCTTTGCCTCACGATACCAGATCAAACTTAAGGCAAGAAGCGTGCCATCTTATGATAGCTCGATCTTTCACTTGAATCTATAGTGGATTACTCAATTATGTTGACTCCTCAACCATATTCAGCATGGCCATGCAATTATTTAATCCAACCATATCGAGGGGTCTAGAGATATCTCTCCATTATATAAGAGGGGCAAATTCTATCTTGATCACTTACATTTTTTCGAATGTTTCACAGTAAATCTAAAAGCTATCTTTATGACCACCCAGTTATAGAGTAGTGTTTGGCAACTCTTAAGTTAACCACTACACATGTAGAAAATTATGACGATCTTAAGTCTAAGATTCTTACATACACTATGTAGAGACCAACATATGGCATTTAAGAATATATAACAATTCCTATAGTCTCTCATGGTAGATCAATTCAATATCATATTCTCTAATATATGTCCACATTATTGATTTAATATCATCATATCCATGATCCGTGAAACATGATCATCAATCAAAACATATGCTAATCTATAAACCATAATTGTCCCACACAATGATATAAGATCAAAGATAGTTTAGAATAATATCAAAACATAAATAAAGAGTTCCACGAACAAGTCACATACTTCTTGATCAATATGAAAGACATTTATTCAAGGAACAAAATTACTTATTATTCAAAAAAAATCATAAAATAGAAGTAATACAGTCATTTTTGGGATTGCTTGTAAGATATATCACTAACATATATATATATATATATATATATACACACACACACACACATATAGGACAGTTCCTTTTTTCTTCATATCAAATGCAAGCTCAATCAGAACACGACATCCATAGAAAACTAAACAACGGAAGAACAGAACCTAAGTGGGAAAAAAATCTAGGAAACGCTGGCGATGAAGCATAAGAATTGAGTGCGAGCTTGGTATGGTGTAGGGAACATTAGACCTAGTACTAAATCCACTTATAACATGAACCTGCATATCTATCTACTTTCTTTCGATGAATCCATATATGTGTTGGAACTAATCTTGTTGTTGGTCATACTCATGTGTTCAAGTACTGTGTATTGTGTGTAAAGTACTCAGTGTATTTGAGTACGGTGTGCTGATGTAAAGTACTCGGTGTGTTCAAGTACTGTAGTCATGTCGAGTACTCGTGTGTTGAGTACTGTATAGTCGTGTCGAGTACTCGTATGTTAAGTACTTGGTCGTAGTCATAAGTCGAACTACACATTGGTCGTAGTCGTAAGTTGAACTACGTAGTGGTCGTTGTCGTGAGTCGATGCAGTCGGTACTCGGAGGAGTACAGTAGCAATAGTCGTAGCACAGTAGTCGTAGAAGTTGCTGTCATAAGTCGAGCTGTATTGTGGTCGATGGTTGGTACTCGTATGCTACAATATTTTGATTGTGCTTGAAGACCGGTAGTACTGTCTGTGTGAGCGGTACTACCACAAATGCTGGTCAATAAGCCGTGGTCGATGAAGCGGTCGAACGCACCGTAGTCAAAGATGTGGTCGACAAGCCATGGTTGTGGAGCGATTAAAGGCACCGTGGTCGAAGGTACTATGGTCGAAGTAGCCGTAGTCATGAGCCATGGTCGAGAAGAACTCAAAGGATAATAGCCGTGGTCGAAGGACTCGTCAATGGACCTGAAGTAGAACCCGAAGGATTGTGTGCGATCGTAGACCAGACCAGATAGCAGTTAGTTTGCACGTAACTGGTCATGTCTACTAAACCGAGTGTGATGATTAGTGGAGCAAGTCGTACGGGTAGTGGGGAGTGTGCGAGTCATAGGGACCATGGCTGGAAGAGTCGGGTAGTTTTAGCACATATACTTAAAATCAAAGTCTATAAATAGATGAGAAAATGGAAAAGCGGTGGCGGATTGACACAGCACAAATCTCTAGTATGTTTTGAGTTGAGCAGAGGTATTCGTGTGAGTTTTGATCACCGTGTGTGTGTCCGGTTCCGTTCCTAGGCCAGCAATATATATTTCATTAGTAGTAGATGTTAATTTTGCATCCATGGATATCATCTACTTACCACTACGACAGAGCCATCTTCCCGGATGAAAACATCGTCATCACAAGCTGTGACATTGGCAGCTTCTACGAAGAGGGGGTAAATTAATCAATGCTCCGTAACTTCACAGTAATGGTGTAACTTCTAATTTCATAGCAATGATGTAACACTGTAACATAACACAACACTACACTGTAACATAACACAACACTACATGGCGCTGAAGAGGAAGCAGTGAGGAGGTCGGCGGCGCCGTGGAGTAGCAAGGGGCGGCGCTGATGGAGGTCGTCGGTGGCGTTGCGGTGGTGGAGACGGGAGGCCGAACTGAGGAGAAGGTGGCGGTGAACGGAGAAGACGAGAAGGGGGCGGCGGAAGAGAGTAGAGAGAGGTGGCGCGCCGGAGGAGAGCAGCAGAGGAGGAAGGTCGGCGGCGGAGAGATGTGGAGAAGAAGGGAGTGGGCGATGAGGCGCAGGTAGCGAGAGGAGAGCAAGGCGGCGGAGATGTGGTGGAGAAGGCGGAGAAAGGGGGGCGGCGCGGTGGAGGAAGAGGCGCGGTGGAGGAAGAGGCGACCGAGAGCGGAGGTGGAGGAGCTGCGGGTGGAGAAGGGCAAAGGGGCGGCCGATCTGGTGGAAGTAGCGGCAGGTGGCTGCGGTGATGTGCTGGCGCGCCGGCGAGTCAGCCCAGCCTCGCCGGCGGTCGGAGATTGAGAAGAACCGGGGGAGGAGATTAAGACACGGAGGGGACAGAGAAAGAAATGTCGGGCTCCATTTTCCCACAGGCGGCGGCTAGGGTTTTTGAGGGGATTGGGGTTTTCGGCATTTTGCGATTTGGCCCTCCAGGTTTTCAGAATTTACGAACAGGTCCTTCTCCAATTGATTTCTTCTGTTCTGGCCCTTGGAAACTCCGATTTCATCGCGGAAAGATCCTATGCATTCGTGTTGATGCGCACATCTGTACAGAGCAGTCCAGATTTGCCAAATTTGTCGTTTATGCGCCTCGATCGCGCGAGCCTGCGGAAAAAGCACAAAAAATGTAAAATGATCCAAATTGAGCAATTAATTATAGGAAAGCGTGTAAATGATGATAATTGGTCCCGAAATACGAAAAATATAAGGGTAAAATGACGTCTAAATATATGCAAAGATGACGCATGTCATACCCCCAAGCTTAAACTTTTACTTGTCCTCAAGTAAATGGCATGATATTATCGAACCCGGACAGCAAGTCATATGGTAAAATTCTAGTTAAATGCATGTAATAAGTCAAAAGGCATACACAATGTAAAATGAGATTGTCTAGCTTGAGTTTTGAGGACCATCCAAGATGAGAATAAGCATTCAAGCAAAGATCTCAAATGATAACTATAGCATTTAACCAAATCAAGTTACACACTCAAGTGTCGAAATACACTCAAGTGACCACATGAATTCAACCAAAATTGTAAGGCATCGGAACTAGGTATAACATCAGGAATGAGCATAGCAAAGGGTCATGCTAAGGCATATGCTATTTGAGACAAAGAGACTAATACTTGCATGATATTTATGAAAAAGCCCACACTTGAGCCATGATACCTAATTTTTGTTGATTTTTTTAGCAAAATTAAAACACAATGGGCACAAGTGCCGCTTATTCCAACCCTTGGGCTAGCTAGCCACTTATTCACACACTCGAACTTCACTTGGGCAATACTTTGCCACTTATTCGACACATTTTCGAACCAATGTGACATAGTCACTTATTTCACACACTCACACATTTCATCACAAAATTTTCTTTTCTTTTCTTCTTTTGCTTTTTTTAAGTTTTGATTAAGCATCTTTAACCGGTTTCCTTTAATGCTAAGTAACACGTGTCCCGAGACATGGATACCTAGATAAATCAACCAAGTTATTGGCTCAAGATAGGACTACCTCTTTCACAAATTTTACATTCAAGCAAAGTATCAATATCTAAAATAACATATGCCAAAGCATGAAACTAAGATATGATCATTCAAGAGGCCATGACTAGAACCAATTCAATTCGCAAATGGTTAAAACACATGCGTAACTCGCAATGAATCAAATGCTATAGGATCACAAGGTTTCTAAGCACATCAAGGATAATAAACAAAACTCAAGCTCTATAAAATGATGCCAATTGTCTTAAGACATACAAGGAACTAGTGACAATATAGCTCAATGAAAATTTCAGCATGACCTTTCTTAATTAATCATGGCATGGGCTCACATGGCCAAGATGTACAATCAAGCATAACATGAGAGCAATAGTAAAGGTCATATATCATCAACACAAGCATAATATGAAGTATAAGAATGACCATATATCATCAACTACACAACAATAAGCTCAAATGCTCACAAATATAATACAACACATGCTAGAATATCATCCATACACATACAAGTCCTCCCCCAAGCTTAAATTGAGAAATGAATCAAGAATGTGCTTAAAGGGGTAAGAAACAGCTCACCGGGCGTATATGATGCAGTGGAAGTAGACAAAACATCCCGTGGCTTCTCGCACGTACAAGGATGAAGATCTAGCACGGGACCTGAAATAAAAAGAAAGAAAAGAAAAGAAACTAACAAACTAAATGGAAATAAAAGGAAAAAAAGAGAAGCTCATTTGGATGTAGCGGGAGGAAGGCTAAGGACGGGACATGGATAAGGCACATGTCCGCCCTCCTCATGAAGCAGCATGCCTCGAAATCCACCAGGATCCCAAGGAATGTCGACTCGAGTCAAGTCCACTCGTGGTCGATGGTACAAAAGTGTAAACCTGCAAACAACCTCAAAGATATGGCAAGTATGTGTGATAGGGTCGACACCCTCTAAATCATCAATAGAATATCCAATCACGTAAGCATATCGATAAAGTGCATCATGAGGACTATGAGTGAGATGAGCACAATCCGTAATAGAGGATGTCTCGCCAAAGCCAAAGAAATCAAACCTGAGGTGGTTGGGGAAGAGTTTCCAAACTACCTGACGTGAAGGTGAAGTAGAGCGTACGGTAGTAGAAACCTCCAGAGGGGCGATGTCGACCAAGGAAGTAGCTGGTAGTGGATCAATAGAAATGTGCTCCTCCTCGACATCGGAAGCAGCCCCCTCATCAAGATGTGGAACCATATGCTCAATAGGAATTGTATCCTCATCATCGAACATAATCCGCTTGAGTTCAACCTTGTCACACATAGAATCCGACTCAAAGAGGTGTGTATCAACAGTACTCAGAGATGTCTCTAGCACAAGCTCATCAACCTCATCTATCCTGTAGCACTGACTAGGAGACTGAGTAGATGGCTTCTTATGGTGATGACGTGGAGGATGTCTAGAAGCTGTAGGCTGACTCTGCTGAAGCACTGGTGGAGTAGGTGGAGTAGGCTCAACCAAAGTCGTACCGCTCTCCGTAGTGACAGACTGGTAGTGAGCTAGAGAACTCGGGTAAGACTGTGAGGACGCTAAACTATCACAACGGGAGGTCAAAGTGCGCATAGCCTCTCTAAGATCATGCAATTGGGTCATCAAAGTCTTCACACCACATAACTGTGACTCTAGATGAGATGTATGCAAAACAGACAGCTCGGGACTATAAATCTGATCATGGTGAAGAGTAGGTAACTGCTGCTGAGGTGTAGGAGTGGAATGAAAACTATGCTGGTGTGATGACAGAGAAGGTTGTGGCTGACTAGAGCTCAAACTGTACTGATCCATATGATGCTCAGGCGCATGCACTCTAGCTGTCAAAGAATCCGAACAAGGCTTCTCATTGTACCATTGGAATTGATGGAAAGCCATGTTCTCAATAAGAGTGAATGCATCATCAAGTGTCTTGTTTGTGATTGCTCCACCAGCTGTTGCATCAACTAAAGATCGTGTGGCACATGTCAAGCCTCCGTAGAAGATCTGCAGAACAAGCCATCTCTCTAGACCATGATGTGGACATCTCCTGAGCAAAGCCTTGTATCGCTCCCAAGAATCATATAAACTCTCTCCATCAAGCTGAGCAAAACTGAAGATCTGGTCACGGATCTCAAACTGTCTAGATAGCGGAAAGTATCTCTCCAAGAAAGCACATGACAGCTGATCCCAAGTGAATGACCTCGATGGCAAAGAGTAAAACCAAGTACGAGCACCATCTCGAAGAGAGAATATGAATAATCTGCATCTGATAGTGTCCTGAGAAACCCCATGGTACTTAATAGTATCAGAATACTCCAAGAATGTGCGAAGTGCTCATAAGGGTCCTCGCTAGGTAATCCTTCAAAATGGGTCTCCTGAATCAAGGCAATCAGACCAGGACTTAACTCAAAGTCATCGACCTCAACTGCTGGCAAAACTGGCCCTGACATAGCACTCTGACTACTCGAAGCCCAAAGATCATGAACTAGTGCCATATCCTCAATATAAACCTCTAACGATCAACCTACGGGGAAGGACACGAAAAGACACAAGAGAAAGAAATAACTAGGGAAAGGGTTAGGAGGTTCGCAATATATCACAAATATAAACAATTACGAAAAGAAAGACAAGTCAGCACAAACACAAAACAACCAAAAGAAAACAAACGACTCAGGGGCATTTATGTCATTACACATGGCCTATTCTGGGCCTTATAGCCTCCTATCAGGCCTGCTGGGTTTAGGTGGGGGCCACCCCTACAACAATTATAGCTCTTCAAGAATAAATCTCTACAAGAAATGCTTGCACAAATGAATACTCAATATACTAAATATACAAGAGCTAAAAGGAGACAAGAGAAAGCTAATATACACAAGATGTTTTTACCATGGTGATCAGAAACTTGCTAGTTTTTCTTAGTCCACGTTGAGAAAAACACAAACGAATTGGACCGGCTCCACGAATTAAGTCTTACCTCCTCAATCCATTAGTGGTAGTCCTTCCTTCACTCCGAAGGTGGTGGACTCCAACCACTTATAAGTCGATGCCGGGCTTCGTCACAACCTTCTTGAAGAAGTCATCGCGCAAGCTCTACCGAGTCGTTTAGGTACCGGTAAACACCAAGAGTAAGAGATCACACGCTTCGCTTGACAACAATCAAGTGCTAAAGGATCAATCTAATGGATATAATACACTTGCTTGGCTCAACCACCTTAAATAAATACACAATGAGAAAGAGAGGTGTGGAGTGAATGTTCAATGCTCAAAGATGTTCAATAGGATCTATTCATACTGTCCTTCAGCAGGTGAATGGGTATTTATACCCTCACCAACCAAAACTAGCCGTTAAAAGCAAATTCCAGAAAAATTCAGGACGAGCGAAAGCACCGCAGGCCAAGGGCCGGTACTTTCGCACCTGTTCTGATGCGACAGTAACGGCTATGTCAGAGCTTCTGAACTAGCCATTACAAGTCGGCGTGAAACTATTGCCGTTATAAATCCGGTAGTTTTGGAAAGTCGACGCGGAACTTTCGTTTGGACCGAGACCGAAAGTTGGAACTCTTTGGAAAAAAGGTTCGCCCGACCTTCTGGAGTTTCCGTGCTCGGAAGTACCGCTCTATGATAGTTCCGTTGTTTAAACTCTGGTACTTCCGTTTTCCATGGACTAAGAATCATCCCGAGGGTGCTATCTGAAAAAAAGGCTGCTCGGTTTGCCGGAACTTCCGGGAGCGGAGGGCCCTAGAAGCCAGGCTTCGCGAAGCGGATGCCGCTCACGCGACAAGGGACGAAGAGCTCCGTGCGCTGGAGGGTGCCTTGTCATCCCTGCAAGTCGAGGCCGAGGAAGCCAAACGCGCCGCTGCAGAGGAACGCGCCTCCTTCCTGCAGCAGATTGCCGCCTTGGAGGGGGAGAAGACCCAGCTGACCGAGACTCTTGCAGGGAAGGCCCGCGCCTTGGACGACGCGTCCACGTCAACCTGGGGGGCCATGGAGTCTCTGAACCGGGCCCTCCGTGATCTGTGCGTTGACGTGCCCGACGCCACCCACGGGCCGGAGGACCTGATGGAGACGCTTGGGCTGATCGAGGAGGGGGCGGGCGTCGCGCTTCACAACGCCAAGACCTTCGGGGAGCACTGCGGCTATCTCGGCGCGTGCCTTGCCCTCGGCATGCTCCACACCCGTGGGTGTAGGCATATGCAGGAGCTGGCAAACCCTCACCAGGATCTTCCTGGCCGGCCGGAGGCGCTGCCGGATGCTATTCGCTCCATCGAGCCTAGCCTCCGGAACTTCCACCGGCGGATTTGGAGTCGCGTCGGGGAGGATGCGGCGAGGGTTGCAGTACAGCAAACGCTGCGCGGGGGAGGGGACTTCCTTCGTTGGCTCGAAGAGGTTTCCCGAGGCCCTGGCGGCGGCCCGGGCCCCTCGGCGCCGTGCGAAGACTGAGGCATTGATTATGTCAGGCGGAGGGGGGTTCGCGCTTGCGCGCCTATACCTGTAATCATTTGACCTCATATTTTTGCAATGGGATGATGCCCCATTTATTCTTAATGCTGTGAGTTGTGTTTTGGGCCGACGACGCCTGATTTATAGTCCGTAGACTGTCGCGTGCGGAGCCGAACCTCGACGCTACGTCTTATTTATAGTCCGTGGACTGGTGCGTGCGGAGGCGGACCTCGACGCTACGTCTTATTTATAGTCCGTGGACTCGCGCGTGCGGAAACTAAGCTCAACGCTACGTCTTATTTAAAGTCCGTAGACTGGTGCGTGCGGAAGCTGAGCTCAACGCTACGTCTTATTTATAGTCCGTAGACTCGCGCGTGCGGAAGCTGAGCTCAACGCTACATCTTATTTAGAGTCCGTAGACTGGTGCGTGCGGAAGCTGAGCTCAACGCTACGTCTTATTTAAAGTCCGTAGACTGGTGCGTGCGGAAGCTGAGCTCAACGCTACGTCTTATTTATAGTCCGTAGACTCGCGCGTGCGGAAGCTGAGCTCAACGCTACGTCTTATTTAGAGTCCGTAGACTGGTGCGTGCGGAGGCGGACCTCGACGCTACGTCTTACTTATAGTCCGTGGACTCGCGCGTGCGGAAGCTAAGCTCAACGCTACGTCTTATTTAAAGTCCGTAGACTGGTGCGTGCGGAAGCTGAGCTCAACGCTACGTCTTATTTATAGTCCGTAGACTCGCGCGTGCGGAAGCTGAGCTCAACGCTACGTCTTATTTAGAGTCCGTAGACTGGTGCGTGCGGAAGCTGAGCTCAACGCTACGTCTTATTTATAGTCCGTAGACTCGCGCGTGCGGAAGCTGAGCTCAACGCTACGTCTTATTTAGAGTCCGTAGACTGGTGCGTGCGGAAGCTGAGCTCAACGCTACGTCTTATTTAAAGTCCGTAGACTGGTGCGTGCGGAAGCTGAGCTCAACGCTACATCTTATTTATAGTCCGTAGACTCGCGCGTGCGGAAGCTGAGCTCAACGCTACGTCTTATTTAGAGTCCGTAGACTGGTGCGTGCGGAAGCTGAGCTCAACGCTACGTCTTATTTATAGTCCGTAGACTCGCGCGTGCGGAAGCTGAGCTCAACGCTACGTCTTATTTATTGTCCGCGGACTCTCGCGTGCGGAGGTGAACCTCGACACTACGTCTTATTTATAGTCCGCGGACTCTCGCGTGCGGAGGTGAACCTCGACGCTACGTCTTATTTATAGTCCGCGGACTCTCGCGTGCGGAGGTGAACCTCGACGCTACGTCTTATTTATAGTCCGTGGACTGATGCGTGCGGAGGCGGACCTCGACGCTACGACTTATAGTCCTGTACATATTGCGGCCAGACGATGATACTTTTGGAAACATCGAGCTTTATTGAACTCCCGTTTGCGCGGGCGAGCACCGTACAAGGAGGGGCTGATGCCATTGTAACCTTTGTCCCGCTTCTAGGCGTAATATCGCCGCAGCTTGTCCGCATTCCATGTGTGGCGGAGAGTTTGCCCCTCCAGTGTGGCGAGGCGGTACGCTCCCTTCTGCAATGCTTCAGCCACACTGTATGGACCTTCCCACTTGGACTCCAGCTTGCCAACGGTCTTCGCGTGGAGTGCCGTTCTAAGGACGAGATCCCCGACCTTGAACCTTCGCGGATACACGAACCGGTCTCGAGTACGTACTGTCTGCCGCGCGGACTTTTCGACGTGTTGGGCTGCGCTCGATCGCGCCCCGTCGAGGAGGTCCAAGGATACGCGACGCTCTTCATCGGGCGCTTGGACGAGGACCATCCGCGATCCAGCCTTGATTTCTTCAGGCGTGACCGCCTCGTCGCCGAAAAGAAGCTTGAAGGGCGTGAACCCTGTCGGCCGCGTTACCGTTGTGCGAAGAGACCAGAGGACACTGTGAAGCTCGCTCGGCCACCTGCCCTTCGGCAACCCGACTAGGCGTTTTTTAACGGAGGCGGAGATGGCACCGTTCGCCCTTTCGACTGCTCCGTTGGACTGGGGGTGCCCAACCGAGGCGAACCGAATCGTGATACCCATGTCGCCGCAGAACTCCTTGAATGGGGCGGCGTCAAACTGCAGGCCGTTGTCAACGGTGAGTTCCCTGGGCACGCCGAAGCGACATATGATATTCTGCCAGAGGAAACGCTGCATGGCCGACGAGGTTATCTTGGATAGGGCTACCGCCTCCGGCCACCTGGAAAAGTATTCCAAGGTGACTACCACGAACCGCAGGTCTCCTAGGGCTCGGGGGAGCGGTCCCACTATGTCGACGCCCCAGCGTGCCAGCGGCCACACCGGGGGGATAGGATTGAGGTTCGTCGGGGGCCTGCGGATGATGCGCCCCATCCACTGGCACCCCTGGCATCGACGCACGAGGTCCTGGGCGTCATTGATGGTAGTCGGCCAGTAAAAGCCTTGTCTGAACGCTTTGCCGACCAACAACCTCGGCGCGAGGTGGGACCCGCATGCCCCCGCGTAGGTCTCCTCGAGGAGCTTCTTTCCTTCTTCGCGGGAGAGGCAGCGCAGGAGTGGTGCACAGACTCCCTGCTTGTAGAGCGTCCCTTAAACACCTGGAAGGATCTGGCACGGTGCTGCAGACGCCGGAGCTCGGCATGGTCCTCTGGCTCGGCGATGCCCTGCAGGAAATTAAAGATGGGCTCTCGCCAGTCGTCCTGCCGGGCGACGTGGTGAACAAGAGCTGCGTCCCGATTGTCCTGAGCGATGGCCGCCTGCGGCAATACTTCGTAAAATGCCTCGTCAGGGGGTGGCAGCTGCTGGCTGGCCGCCTTCGTGAGAGCGTCGGCCTGCTCATTTTCCGCGCGAGGGATGGCTTTGACCGTGATGCCCAAGAAATGCCTTTCCCTTGCTCTTACGGCGGCGAGGTATTTAGCCAGCTCGGGGTCCTTGGCTTGATATGACTTGTCTACATGGCCGGCCACCAAACGCGAGTCCGTGCGGACGAGCCCTCGCCGCGCACCGATTGCCTTGAGCTTGGTCAGGCCGAAGAGTAGCGCTTCATACTCCGCTGTGTTGTTGGTGGCCGGAAACGCGAGGTGCGCCGAGTACGATAGGCGCTGCTCCTCGGGTGTGACAATTACCGCGCCCACGCCCGCGATGCCGTAGGCGCCATCGACGGTGAGGGTCCAGACCGGGTCATCGTGCTTCTAAGCAGGGTGAGCCGGCGGGGTCCATTCGGCGAGGAAGTCGGCGAGGACTTGAGATTTGATTGCCGTTCTTGAGGCGTATGTCAGGGAGAACGGGGCGAGCTCGGCAGCCCACTTGCCGATGCGCCCTGTGGATTCCTTGTTGTGCAGCATCTCCGCCAGTGGGAATGAGGAAGGCACTGTGATTGGATGGGCCAAAAAATAATGCCGGAGCTTCCTGGAGGCCATGACCAACGCGTAAGCAAGCTTTTCCAGCTCGGTATACCTCGTCTTGGCGCCTTGAAGGGCTTCGGAGACGAAGTATGCGGACCGTTGCACGACGCCTTCCTCTAAGACGAGGACGGCACTGACCGCTGTTGCTGAGGCGGCCAGATAGAGCAGGAGGGGAGCCTCTGGTGCTAGGGCGACCAGAGTGGGGAGACTCGCCAGGTGTTTCTTGAGCGCGTTGAAGGCCTCCGCACAGTCACCATCCCAACGAAATCCGTCGCACCCGCGGAGTGTCTTAAAAAATGGCAAACCTCGCTCCGCCGCCCTGGATAGGAAGCGGCTCAAGGCTGCCATGCGGCCCGCCAGCCTCTGGACTTCCCTCGTCGTCTTGGGCGGCTCCATACCCAAGATAGCGTCGACCTTATCAGGGTTCGCTTGGATGCCCCGCCCAGACACGAGGAATCCCAGGAGTTTGCCTGCCTGCACGCCGAAGACGCACTTGTCGGGGTTGAGCTTGATGTCGGCTTTCCTGAGGTTGTCGAAGGTCTCCTGAAGGTCCCGGCCATGCAGAGCGAGCTGCCGAGTTTTGACTACCACGTCATCGACGTAAGCCTCGACGTTCCTCCCGAGCTGGGCGGCCAGTGCAATGGCGACGAGGCGGGTAAAGGTAGCGCCCGCGTTCTTCAAGCCAAAGGGCATCCTGATGAAACAGAAGGTGCCGATTGGTGTGATGAAGCTAGTCTTGCTCTCGTCGTCCTCCGCCATGTATACCTGATGGTAACCGGAGTAGGCATCTAAGAAACTCATTAGCTCGCACCCCGCAGTGGCATCGACCAATTGATCGATGCGCGGCAAAGGGTAATTGTCCTTTGGGCACGCCTTGTTGAGCGCCGTAAAATCGATGCACATACGCCAGGCCCCGCTAGCCTTCTTGACCAATACTGGGTTGGCGAGCCACTCTGGGTGGTGGACCTCGCGGATGACCCCGGCTCGAAGAAGCTTTGCCACCTCCACCTTGGCCACCTGCTGCCGATCCATGGACATGCGGCGAAGCTTTTGCTTGACCGGCTTGGCGTCGGGGCGGACCGCCAAACGGTGCTCGATTATGGCGCGGTCCACGCCCTTGATATCTTCTGGTGACCATGCAAAGATGCCGGTGTTGTTTCGAAGCACCTGGAGCAAATCTTGCTCGACCTCTGGGGGGAGCCCCTCACCAATAGACACAAACTGCTCCTCCGCCTGGAGCGGCACCCTTTTGACTCCGCCCTCGGGCCGAGGCTTGGGCGTCCATCCCGGGGCGGAGGGCGCGTCGCCCAGCACGTCCGGTAGGGCGTGCACCGGGCGATGCAGACCCTGGCTGCCGACTTCGATGCGCCTGGCAAGGTCTTGGTCGCCGAAGACGGTGATGACACCCTCCGGGCCCGGGAGCTTCATACATAAGAAGGCGTGGTGTGGGACCGCCTCGAAGGAGTTGATGGCGGGCCGTCCCAATATGACGTTATAGGGGTGTGCGATGTCCACAACGTCGAAGATGACATGGTGGGTCCGGATGTTACTCTCCTGGTGGAGCGTGACGGGGAGGGATACCTGCCCTATGGCCTGCAGCGGCTGGCCTCCGATGCCCTGAAGCGGAGCTCCTGCCTGCTCCATGCGACTTCGGTGGGTTCCCATACGGTCGAGGGCCCCTGTGAACAGGATGTTCGCAGAGCTCCCTCCGTCGACAAGGATGCGCCTGACGTCGCAGCCCGCGATGTGGGCCTGGATGACCAAGGGATCATGGTGAGGGAACTCCACGCCCCTAGTGTCATTCACGGTGAAGGTGATGTTGCGGGGCGGCAGCCACGATTGCGGCTGCTCCGCGGGGCCCCCTGACAAGGAGCCTCCAGTGATGACGTTGACGGCGTGGCACCGTGCATCCTCCCTGGCTTGCGAGGGGCTGCCCCTCGGATGCCGCTCCTGGACCTCGGCAGGGAGCCGAAGGGGCGAGTCCCGGGGTGCGGCCATCGCCCGTTGCAACTCCATAACCGCGGCGCACGTCTTCGTGTAGTGATTACCATAACCGTGCACCTCGCACCATTTTCCGTAATAGAGTTGCTCCTGCTCCGCCCGGGGTCGCTCATCGCGGCCGAGCTCGCCTTCGCGACCTCGAAGGGCATTTTCGGTGACGAAGGTATGGCGGGCCTTTTGCGGTCTGCGCTGGTGACGCCGGGGCTTGCGTCTGCTCTTTGGAGAGCCTTTCGGCTCCCCAGTGGTGTTGCTCCCAGGGGGGTCCTCCCGGGGCTGTCAACTGCAGGCCTGCTTGGAAGGGTCGTCGCCCACGACCCCGTCGTATGTCGAGCGTGTCGCTTGAGCAAGATCGGGGGTGGAAGTGTTGCGTCTCCGCGCATCTTCCTCAGCCCGCGCGTATCCCTCCATCTTGTCGAAGAGCTCTGCCCTTTCCGGCGCGGGCTCTGGCGTGGCCCCTGGCGCGGCCTGCTGGCTTCGAGCCGCTTGCATGTCACGGACAGCTCCGCGAAGGTCCCCTAGCTCCCGCTGGAACGCGTTGAGGGCCGCTAGTAGCACGCCTTCTACTGCCGGCGCAGGCGGGGCCGCCGCTGCGCCCCGCGGGCGGGTCGACGCGGGTACGGTCACTGCGATGCCGATGGCGGGGTCGGTCGTCGCGATGTTGACGGCGGGGGTCGGTCGTCGCGGTGTCGACGGCGGGGTCGGTCATCGCGGTGTCGATGGCGGGGTCGGTCGTCGCGGTGTCGACGACGGGGTCGGTCGTTGCGGCACGAGCGTCGACGTCCTCGACTGCTGCGACCACGCCGCCACCCGCGCCCGCGACAGCCGACGCTGAAGCCTTAGAGCTCATGCGACGCCCCGCCCCAGCCGTCTTCTTTCCCCTCGCCGCCGTCGTCGAAGCCTTTTCCGGTGTCATCCTCCTTCGAACTTCAGGCTTACTCCCGTCCTCCCCACGGACGGCGCCAACTGTTGTGATTACAGACCAAACAGAGAGAGAGAGATGGTAGTGGAGAGTGATGGAGATGAGTAATGGCTTGGGTTCTCCACATGGCCTGTATTCCATATATATACATGGGGAGTGCTTTTACAGTTATACCCTTACAGCTGATCATCCCCCTCAGGGGCATTTATGTCATTACACATGGCCTATTCTGGGCCTTATAGCCTCCTATCAGGCCTGATGGGTTTAGGTGGGGGCCACCCCTACAACAATTATAGCTCTTCAAGAATAAATCTCTACAAGAAATGCTTGCACAAATGAATACTCAATATACTAAATATACAAGAGCTAAAAGGAGACAAGAGAAAGCTAATATACACATGATGTTTTTACCATGGTGATCAGAAACTTGCTAGTTTTCCTTAGTCCACGTTGAGAAAAACACAAATGAATTGGACCGGCTCCACGAATTAAGTCTTACCTCCTCAATCCATTAGTGGTAGTCCTTCCTTCACTCCGAAGGTGGTGGACTCCAACCACTTATAAGTCGATGCCGGGCTTCTTCACAACCTTCTTGAAGAAGTCATCGCGCAAGCTCTACCGAGTCGTTTAGGTACCGGTAAACACCAAGAGTAAGAGATCACACGCTTCGCTTGACAACAATCAAGTGCTAAAGGATCAATCTAATGGATATAATACACTTGCTTGGCTCAACCACCTTAAATAAATACACAATGAGAAAGAGAGGTGTGGAGTGAATGTTCAATGCTCAAAGATGTTCAATAGGATCTATTCATACTGTGCTTCAGCAGGTGAAAGGGTATTTATACCCTCACCAACCAAAACTAGCCGTTAAAAGCAAATTCCTGAAAAATTCAAGACGAGCGAAAGCACCGCAGGCCAAGGGCCGGTACTTTCGCACTTGTTCTGATGCGACAGTAACGGCTATGTCAGAGCTTCTGAACTAGCCATTACAAGTCGGCGTGAAACTATTGCCGTTATAAATCCGGTAGTTTTGGAAAGTCGACGCGGAACTTTCGTTTGGACCGAGACCGAAAGTTGGAACTCTTTAGAAAAAAGGTTCGCCCGACCTTCTGGAGTTTCCGTGCTCCGGAAGTACCGCTCTATGATAGTTCCGTTGTTGAAACTTTGGTACTTCCGTTTTCCATGGACTAAGAATCATCCCGAGGGTGCTATCTGAAAAAAAGGCTGCTCGGTTTGCCGGAACTTCCGGTAAGTGGAAGTACCGCGATTTGCACGTCGGTACTTCCAGTTGTCTGGACAGAGCATCGAGCGACGCTAGGGGTGCTCTCTGAAAAAAAACTCCGCTCAGATTTTCAGAGCTTCCGAGCGCTGGAAGTACAGCTCAAGCCTGCGGAACTTGCGCTCTACGGTAGTTCCGTCGGTAAAACTCCGGTACTTCCGTTTTTCTAAACAGAGCACAAATTTATCTATCAATTTTAATATTCAATGAACGTATGATTCTAAATTAATCCAAATGACATAAGAATATGATTATCAAGCTACTTGCCATGATCCCTCTTTATGGTACGACATTTAGCCTATAATCCGATTTTCCATCCTTTCTCCTAAGATCGGTAAAAATAAAAAAGAATCTTAGTCTACATATACCTTTACCTTGAGCCACTTTGATTTCATGTTGATCCTTAACATACGTCTTGTCATCATTTTGGCGACTTAACCTTTTAAACACTTAACAAACACATTAGTCCTATATTTATATAAATTCATTAATTACCAAAACCATTTTTAGAGATCTAGATGCTTTAAAAGGATCTATACCCTTATCAACAAGTACATATGAGGCAATAGCAGTAATTCGTGATACAAATTACACATCAGTAATAACCTAAAACATTTCCGCATGGTTTATTGGCAAATCCTTGAAGACACTTCAATCAGTAAGACATGTGTTAGGAATATATAGCAGCACAAAAGGAAAAACACCCAAGAAAATCTAAAAACAAGCAGCTTGAAAAAAGAGAGATGATAGCAGGCAGATTGGAAAGCTCTGTTTTATTCTCCTACATGGGGGCCAGCCCCTACAACAATTGACACCCAAGGAGCTCATAAAATCCAGAATCGCTGAGGAAGCTATAGAGAACAAAGCTATGCATCTAAATGAATTACATACTATGATTGAAAAAAAAGAGAAGAAAACAAGCAGATTTGAAACCTCTGTTTTACTCTCCTACAATTTATGCGACAATAATATATACATGCTTGCTGCTGTCAATTGACAGCAACAAGATTAATACAATGCCCCCACTTTCAGCCAATACGAACTCTCCTTCCCCAATTCTCATGCTTCCTCCCTAGTCGTTTCTTCTAGTCCCATGTTCTCAGGTCCACAAACGCTGGGTCAACTAGCCCAAGAAAGAGCCAGAGCTTCAAAATCATGGCCCTGAAAAGATCATCTTCTACTTATCCAGTTTTAAGTTTTCACAAAGGTGGCCGAGTTCTGGCCTAGACTCCATCCATGATGCAAATGTTGCTTCACGCAAAGATGTACAGTAGAGGTAGGACCTAAATGTGATCAGAAAGAAGTAACGCCTGCAATTGCAGAGTTGACGTAAGACATACAATCAATGCCAGGTGGAGAAACAAGATATATATTGAAGCCCATATTTGAGAATTTGGAAAAATGTAGCTAAAACTATTAAAGTGACAGAATCTCTAGGATGCTGTCAAACACAACGCCACAATGCATACAAAAATTGCTTGTATACTTCAGTCAAAAACCTAATTTCTATTAGGAATTTTGTCACATCTGCTGATACTGCACATTTTTTAATACTTGTAATGTTCTTTTTAACCATGTAACATTATTTAACCAAAGAGATCACTAGATCAGCATCCAAATGTGACCTCATCTTTGGCTGTCCCAAAATTAGCATTCTAGTCAAACACTCTTGTCAGTATGGACAGGCAGTAGATGCACAGAGAAAACTATATCTAATATGTGATTCGCTGTCGTATCCAAGCTGCACAAGGAACTGAAGTAACACAATTGATTTCTTCTCCATGGTTATTTCATATAACTGTCATAGTGTCATGTTTTCTGCAAATTATAATACCAAGCACTCGCCAAAACATATGACACAAATCACAAAGAATAAGCACTTTACAACATGCATAGATTTAGATGACACAGTATGCGGAAATGGGCTGTTTTGAATAAATTGAGAAGCGGCACAAAACCTTTCCTAAATTAACAAATTTTCATGGTCAATGATTCGATATGAATAAGAGGAAAGGTGATGCGCATATTTAATTTTTTTTAACATAGCGAGGTAATTACTGTAACAGAAGAGTTGATCTACAACCCATTCTTTAGAGAATCACATAGTATTCTAGAAAAAAAACCTGCATCAACAGAAGATCAACTTTACACTTCATAAAGCATATCCTGATCCACATATCATTCCCCATTTTGTTTCCAATGCAATAGCAACAACAGAACAATCTTCCCAACACTGATAATTTTCCACAGGAGAAAACAATATATGCCACTTGTAAAACTGGAAATTTGAGAAATGCCCACTGCAAGGGCAGTTTGCCACTCAAAAACATTGATCTTTGGAAAATCTCACTCTGGCAAGGTCAAAAGGTTTGACCTAAGTGGAAATGATTGCTTTACGTTTTTTAAATAGCACCACAAAACCTTTTCTCGAATGCCACTCACGGCCAGAGACCCCCAGCCATGGATGGTCATCTCAGCTTTGCTGCTGGCAGCGGGACACCCACTCATTGCACATGGTTAATGTGGCTAGCTCATGGAAATCCTCTTGGCAAATGTGAGCACAACATGGACATAGATGTGCACAATCATGGCATGGCTAAGTGCACGTCCACATAGAGTGTGACTGGAAGGTTACTAACTGTGATAATGGCATTTTAAAGATCCATCAATTGTGGCATAATCTGTTGGCCCCTGTTGGCCTACAACACACTTCACCTAGACGACATGACGTGTGCTTCGCTGACTGGTGGAGGAAAGCTACCAAAAAAATTGGTAGGGATCAAAGAAAAGGGTTCAATAGTGTTGTGATCCTGGGAGCTTGGACCCTATGGAATCTAAGGAATAGATGCGTCTTTGATGGCGCCTATCCATCTTTGCTGGCTGCCCAACAGTTTTTCAATGAAGAGATGCGGATGTGGTGTTTTGCTGGAGCTCGGAAGCTTCAGGAATTATTCTTTGGTCCTGTGGAAGTGGTAGAGTAATTTGTCTTATTGGTCGGATCGTATTTTGTCGTTTGATTTGAGTGTCGAGTGTTGTTTTTTATTTTTTCGCAACCTTCTTTTTCTCCTAGTGGAGGAAAGTAGGTTGTTTTGTGTGGGGTTTCTTTCCCCTTCTTTTTCTCTCTAATATAAAAGATGCGCAGCTCTCCTGCGTGTTCGAGAAAGAAAAAAAGATCCATCAATTTTAAGGGTCCTTTTCAAAAGGCAAAATGATCACTTGTACCTGGATCAAACCCCTTTGATCCGTCAGAGTGGTATTTTGCAAAGAATAACTATTTCCCATGTCACATAGTCAATCAAGCTGTTTTCAGTGACATTTCTCGAAATTAGCTGCTTTCCAGTGGCATGGACAATTTTTTTCCTAATTTCATTAGCAATATCGTGTGCACACAGTAAGTGAGCACATCCTATCATACTTCCTTACGATACTGACAAGAGCAAAATGGAACACATGTACGCCAAATTGTTTTGTTGATACATGCAAATCAATGCTATACCAAGAGATGTACTAGTTGAAAAATACCTCTTTTATATATAAATTTAAGGTCATGTAAGATAACTTATTTTAAATATTTTTAATTAGACGATACAAATGCAGGCACTTCATCTTGATTATTTTCCATTAAGTGTAAACAACTAAAATACATGTTGAATAAAAAAGAGAAAGTTGTGCGGTAGAGAAAACCCTTCAATTAAAAAAATCAAACATACCTCAATGCTTTAGTACCCATATCCATGACATATGACCTTGCCTCCTCATCATCATCATCATGTGAGCAATCTTGCAGTACCTTCCTGTAGTGCAGAATATCCTCCCGCAAATGCCCAGCACCAACACACCTTCATATGAGAAATTGGTTATTAGGGGGAAAAAAGAGAACAGTCATAAGACAAATCACATCAGCATGTCAGCTTACGCAGCTTATTAAGTTTCCAGTTAGTACACAGCTGTATTTAAATAATTCATATTAATGCATAGCTCAAGGAAAAGTCACAAATCACACCACAATACCTGTCTATAACTGTGTCAACCTCCTCTTTGCTCTTAGGACCATGTACCAGTACTCTAGTAAGGTTTAGTATGTCACGGTAGTCACCCTTCCTGAGTGCTATGTCAGTGGAGGTTTTGATGGATACATTTTTTGTAAGAGAAGTTGATACAAAGTGTGTTTCTGCTGTTTGTTCCATGACAAATTTTGCATCTGCACCCAGTCCCAGGCATGTAATGGCCATTGCATAAGCAACACCACCACATCCCGTGTGTGAAATGAACAGATAGTACCTAGCAGATCTGTAGAGAAGTAACAATGATTCTTATATCCTGTAATTGAGCAATGTAATTCAGCAAGTTATATAAATGTGGATTAGGGTGCATACTCATCGATTGATGATTGTATTGCATCTACATCAGCAGCTAATGCTTCTCTTTCCCTGGTGAGAGGTATTCTTTTGTAGTCGATACAATACCCCTGATCTTTCAATGTGCTGTACACTTCAGCTGGTGTCATCACATCCTCCAGATCTATGTGTTCCCAATAGCCTACCACACTACATTGATTTGTGGCTGTGTTAAATTCTTCTCGATGCAGAAGTAGCCGACCACCAAGCTGTTTAACTTCAGAGAGTACATCCTCCTTCAGCCTTGCCTCTATGTTCTCTACCTGCATAGAAGATAGTTTAAGGATTGCCATAAAAAGAACAGTTGAATATTGGAGGAGTGCCTGCCTCACCATTGGGCCACTTATGCCAACATGCTTCAGTGTATCAACAGGTTGATCTAGTTCTCTCAAAACAAACGGTGTTCCCTTGATGTAAACAACCACTTCCTCCCTAAGATCCGTCACCACCACCTTTTGAGCAATGCTTCTTCCAGTTGTATCTTTAGAGCCCAAATATGACAGAACTTCTCTTGCTCCATCAACAGTTGGCGTTGCCATGCTGTATACAGGGTATCCATCCACCTGAAGTAGGCAAGCTAATAATTGTAGTTACTTATTTCATTTAGTAGCCGTTCATTTCTAAAATAAGGCCTTAAAGTGGCAATTTTGAAGCAGATCCACTAGTTTGGTTGTCAACAGAAATGAACCAGTACAAACTTCTCCCACAAAAAGAACTAGTACATGTAGCACATAAAATGGAACAAATGGTGATGATTTCACAGTGTCATGCACCCTCCATAAACAAGTTGAATGCTTAGTCCAAATATTCATGATATAGTTCTGACATCAATCAGCTTGAAATGCAAACACGACGAACTGTTTTGGCCAACATGAAATCCCACATGAAGATTCGAGGCTCTCAATTTGAACAGTTGAACTAGTTAGAAATATTTTTACACAAATTACAAATATTGAATTTGTACATCAAGATTCAAGGCTCTCAATTTGAACAGTTGAACTAGTTAGCCTCGAATTTGAGGCGCGTGTGAACTAGTTAGAAATATTTATACACAAATTACTTCAGTATGAAATCCCACATCAAGATTCGAGGCTCTCAATTTGAAAATCCATTTATCAAGCCAGCCTAATGTTAATGCAGATATTAGCTGCCATAACTAGAGCTACAAATTTGATAAAACAATATTTTTTTGTAATGGAAATAATTTTCCTTCCTAATACAACACTGAATATGGTATGAACTAGTTAGTGTAGAACGGTATGGGCACGGAATCTTGATGATATTATTATGAGAGATATGTTTACATATATATAGGCAAGGAAGACCTAGGGTTATGGCTTATAGAATACAACCAGACCAAGGATTCCTTGCCTACTAGGACTCAATCATAATAACCCAATCACATGAGGCCCAAAAGGGGACAGCCGTGCAGCCCAAAGGGTTAGCCGGAAACACATTGTCTAACACGCCCCCGCAGTCGAAGCGTCGGAACAGCAGACGTTGAGACTGGACCTGAACTCAGTGAAGACTGAAGTTGGCAGCCCTTTGGTGAAAATATCGGCATACTGGGACGTAGTGGGTACATGCAGAACCCGAATATCTCCAAGGGTCGCTCACGAACGAAGTGAAGATCAATCTCAATATGCTTGGTGCGCTGATGCTGGACAGGGTTGGTTGACATGTAGACGCTGCTGATGTTATCGCAATAGACCAAAGTGGCGCTCCGGAGGGGGCAGTGAAGTTCGAGAAGTTGACGCAGCCATGTGGCTTCGGCGACCGCGTTGGCCACAGCGCGGTATTCTACTTCAGCACTGGAGCGAGACACCATGGCTTGGCGTTTGGAAGACCACGAGATGAGGTTGTCTCCAAGGAAGACGGCGTATCCTGATGTCGACTTGCGCGTATCCGGACAACCTGCCCAATCAGCGTCGGAGTAGACTACCACGTCGGTCTGGGTAGACGGCCGAAGGGCAAGTCCAAAGTCGAGAGTGCCTCGGATGTATCGGAGGATGCGCTTTAAGGCTGCAAGACGGGGTTCCCTCGGGTCGTGCATATGAAGACAGACCTGCTGAACGGCGTAGGAGATATTTGGCCTGGTGAATGTGAGGTACTGCAGGGCACCGGCAAGACTGCGAAAATCAGAGGGGTCCTGAATGGGTGCGCCGGCGGTAGCAGGTATCTTTGGCTTGGTGTCGACCGGAGTGGAACACGGCTTGCAGTCAGCCATGCCAGCACGAGTGAGGATATCCAACATGTACTGTCGTTGTGAGAGGAAGAGACCGTTGCTGCGTCGCTGGACATGCATCCCAAGAAAGTGATGAAGCGGGCCAAGGTCCTTCATAGAGAATTCCCGCTGCAGAGCGGCAACAATGCGCCGAAGTAAGTCATCTGACGAGGCGGTGAGGATAATGTCGTCAACATAGAGTAAGAGATAGACTGTCTCGGAGCCACGACGGTAGACGAAGAGTGATGTGTCAGACTTGGCTTCAACAAATCCGAGGGTGATTAGGTAGGCTGCAAAGCAACTGTACCAAGCCCGTGGTGCCTGCTTGAGGCCGTAGAGAGACCTGTTGAGTCGACACACAAAGTCCGGATGAGCCGAGTGCTCGAACCCGGAAGGCTGGGAGCAGTAGACAGTCTCGGACAAAGTCCCATGTAAAAAGGCATTCTTCACATCAAGCTGATGGAGTGGCCAACGGTGAGACAAAGCCAGCGACAGTACCGTGCAAACAGTCGCCGGTTTGACCACCGGACTGAATGTTTTGTCGAAGTCCACGCCGGGCCGCTGAGTGAAGCCCCGAAGAACCCAGCGTGCCTTGTAGCGTTCTAGGGAGCCGTCGGCTTGGAACTTGTGCTTGAAAATCCACTTGCCGGAGACGATGTTTGCGGACGGCGGGCGAGGAACCAACTCCCAAGTGTGATTCTGCAAGAGGGCAGCGTACTCCTCCATAGCTGCCCGCCAATTCGGGTCGGCGAGGGCGCTACGGTACGTCCGCGGAATGGGCGACAGTGGCGAGGCGTGGTAGAGGGTGGGTTGCCGAAACTCGGACTTGCCCCGCGTCATCGAGTGCTGATTCAGCACGGGAGGCACCGGTATGGCACCTGGGGGAAGGTGCGCCGGTGGAGGTGCCAGGGTGGGGGTCGGGTGCGTCGGATGAGGTGCTGGGCTGGAGGTCGCCTTCGCATGGCGTGTGTAGACATGACGGATTTGGCGATCAGCAGGGGCCGCATGTGGCAATGTGGGCGAGTCGGGTGCCGCACGTGGCAATGCAGGCGAGTCGGGTGCCGCACGTGGCAATGCGGGTGCTGGGGCAGACGATGCCGCATCGTCTGTTGCCGTGCATGGCAAGGTCGCCGGCGCAGCATCTGTTGGGAGCACGCACAGGGAAGGTGCGGGCGTGGTCTCTTCCGGGGCCGCGCGTGGCAAGGGCGAGGCCGGAGCCGCGCGGGGCACGTGCGCGGGAGGTAATCCTACAGACAAAGAAGTGCGCGACGGACCAATAGGGGTCGGCACTGGATTAGTGCAGTCATCCAAAAACTCAGTCCTCCGTGGACGGGGTGGACGGAAGAGTAGCGAAGGGAAAGGATGTTTCGTCGAAGATGACATGACGGGAGAGGTAGACTCGATTGGAGGTCATGTCAAGACACCGGTATCCCTTGTGATGAGCAGAATAGCCAAGGAAGGTGCACAAGGCGGAGCGGGGAGCGAGTTTGTGGGGGGCTGTGGAGGCAAGATTCGGTAGCATTTGCACCCAAAAACACGAAGATGAGCATATGACGGTGACGTCCCAAAAAGGGCGTGGTGCGGCGTGGAGAAGTTCAGCGTCTTAGTGGGTAGGATGTTGAGAAGATACGTGGCAGTGGCCAACGCCTCGACCCAATAGGACGGTGGCATAGACGCCTGAAACAAGAGTGAGCGAATGACATTGTTGATAGAATGATACGCTCAGCTTTACCATTCTACTGGGAGGTGTAAGGACAAGACATGCGAAGGTGGACGCCACGAGTGAGGAAGAACGTGCGGGCGCTAGAGTTATCGAACTCACGGCCATTGTCGCACTGGACTGCCTTAATGGTGGTGCCGAACTGAGTGGAAACATGAGAGAAAAAGTTAGCGAGTGTTGCAAAAGTGTCAGACTTGAGTCTAAGGGGGAATGTCCAAAGGTAGTGCGAACAATCATCAAGAATGAGCAAATAGTATTTGTAACCGGAGACACTTTCAACAGGTGAAGTCCAGAGGTCACAGTGTATAAGATCGAACTTGTTTGAAGCACGAGAAGCTGACACAGAAAAGGGAAGACGCACATGTCGACCCAGTTGGCAAGCATGACATATAGAATGGTGTGTGTTTTTATTACATGAAGGAATAATGGAAGAACTCGCTAATTGAGATAAAACTGCATGGCCCGGATGACCAAGGCGGCGATGCCAAAGTGAAGTAGAGGACTCGGCGAGGAAGGACCCGGCGACAGGGAGATGCAGAGGGTAAAGTGGCCCGGAGCTATTGCACCTGACGATCACGTTCCGAAACCGAAGATCCTTCACAGAACAGCCAGTGGGATCGAACTCAATAGAACAGTTGTTGTCAGAAGTAAACTGGCGAACAGAAATAAGGTTCTTAATAAGGGTAGGGGAAATGAGAACATTATTAAGACGAAAAGAGCCATGAAGATCGGCTGTGCCAGTAGAGGTAACGGGAAGCAAGGAACCGTTACCGACGACAATTGAAGAGGGAGTGGGATACCGGGAAATAGAGGAGGAAGAGAGGATACCAGGGTCGGAAGCCATGTGGGAGGTGGCCCCTGAGTCGAAGTACCACTCGGATTGTTGAGGCGGAGTCAATGTCATGGTGGAGAAGGCCCCGGCGAGATTGTTCTGGTCCCAGGAGGGAAGACCGACAGGAGCACCAAAAGGTCCTGCGCCCTGGCCGGCCGCTGCCCACTGGTTCTGCCCTGCGATCTGGCCGGGAAGACCCACCGCCCACTGGTTCTGCCCTGCGATGTGGCCGGGAAAACCCGCCGCCCACTGATCCTGCCCGCCGACCTGGCCAGGAAGACCTGCTGCCGCCCACGGGTTCTGGGCCGCAGCCAGTAGCGCCTGAGGCTGCGGTTGGACCTGGGAAGACGAGGGCGTCCCGGAGGAGCGGCCCGACGAGAGAGGCGCAAGAGGAGGTTGAGGGCCGGGCCACATCTAGATGGTCCCGGTCCAAGGGTTGAAGAAGCTGGGCCGGCCGCCGGATTTGGACCCGATGGTTGTACTTGTGCCGCTTGCGCCGGAGGTCTGTGATGGTGCGCCGCCCTAGCCACGGGACTGAGAGGAGCCCCCGCCGCCGCTCCCGCCGCTACCCCCATTGCTGCTGTGAGCCGAAGATGACGAGGTGAGCAAGGCGGTGGCGGAGGGTGTCTTCCGGTTGGCCAAGTTTAGTTCCTCCAGAAGTAGGTCGGCGCGCGCCTCAAGGAAGGTGGGGAAAGGCCAGCTCCGTTGAAGATGCAAGCCGATAGCGGTGAATTTGTCGTTGAGGCCGCGGATGACATTGAGGACGAGCGTCCGGTCGGCAACGAACTCCCCGAGATCGGCGAGAGCATCGGCCATGCTCTTGAAGCGCCGGCAATAGTCGGCAATCGAGAGATCGCCCTGAACGAAGCTCCGGAATTCGGCGTCGAGGTAGAGGGCGCGCGACTCCCTGTTGCCGAGGAACTGAGTTTCGACGGCGAGCCAGGTGACGCGCACGGTGGCCCGGCGTTCTAGTAGTGTTTCGACGAGCTCGGTGGAGAGTGCCGAGAAGCCAGGACTTGACAACGCAATCCATGCGGATCCAGTCGGGGAGGGCTGGATTGGGATCGTCGACGAGAACATGGTCCTCGAGGGAGTACTTCCCGAGAGCAAGGAGGAAGAGTTCACGCCACCGGGTGTAGTGACCGGAGGTCAGATCGAGGACGAGGGGAACCAGCGAGCGGATATTTTGGACGCCGACGGCCTGAGCGTGGAGATTGGCGATGGCGGCCGCTTCGTGAAGAAGAAGGGCGTTGTGGATCGGACGAGGAACCTCACGGACGGATTCAGCATCAGCGTCGGCATCGGCGTCCTCGGTGGTGGCGGCGCGGTCGCGGGCTGCGCGCTCGCGATCGGCAGCGGCCGCACGTTCCTGGGCGGCGACGGCGGCCTCGCGCTCAGCAGCCTCGGCGCGCGCGAGAGCAGCGGCGCAGGTTTTGGCGGCGGCAGCGAGGCGGGCGTCGTGAGCCACCTTGGCGGCGCGCGCTTCTTCTTCAGCCATGGCGGCGGCTTTGGCCGGGAAGTGGTCGGCGGCGGCGGCGGCAGCAGGGGAAGAAGAAGCCGGCGGCGGAAATTCACTCGGCATGGAGGCCAGGAGATAGGTTTAGGATTGGAGCGGAAGCTGGTGGTCGTGGAACGACCTGTCTGATACCATGTAGAACGGTATGGGCACGGAATCTTGATGATATTATTATGAGAGATATGTTTACATATATATAGGCAAGGAAGACCTAGGGTTATGGCTTATAGAATACAACCAGACCAAGGATTCCTTGCCTACTAGGACTCAATCATAATAACCCAATCACATGAGGCCCAAAAGGGGACAGCCGTGCAGCCCAAAGGGTTAGCCGGAAACACATTGTCTAACAGTTAGAAATAATTGTACAGTAGAAAACTGGTACCAAAAGTTTACGTACTCTGATGGGTCAGAAAGTTTAAATAACAATTAACAAAGATAGTTCAATTAGCATAATTGAACAGGGACATAAATAACAAGATAAAACAAATGTACATACATCCAGCGAGCAAACACAGATTGCAAATCTTTTAGTTATACATTAAAATACCTTGAAAACATGTGGTGCACCATGGAAGTTTATGCTGCTTGACCTCTTTTGTCCAGGAAAGAAATACATTTTGAGTATTGATCCCTTTCCCAGAACAGAACCACTACGAGCTTTGACAATGGCTTCCCTTGTTACATCACCTTGCGAAGGTTGATATGTAGCTTTGGGTTCATCCTGCAAATGGCAAATAATTTTTTACTAGCATCATTTCCTCAAAGGTGCCAACATGAAGATTCGGTGAGAACAGAGGAAGATATTTACAGGTACGGTGAAAAAACGCCCAGGTCGCAGCCTTATGCTCCATTTCATGGTTTGGATCTCCGGCCGCTGATGCAGCCATGTTTTAAATGAGATCTTTGTTTCGCCTTGCCCGCAGAAACCATCAAATGCTTCACTCCCAAGGTATGCCGAGAATGCAATTAATTTCAGGTACCTCTCCAAATATTCAGCACCACGATTTAATGCAACTCTCCTAACTCTTGGCTCCACATGTTGTTGATTAATTACTTTCGTATACTGCAAAACAGCTTGGCGAATATTCTGCAAAGCTGAACATCTGTCAATGACAGTATCCAAAATCTGCCTACACTCAATTCCATTGTCAAATAATCTTGTAATCTTTCGCAACAGAAGGATGTCATTAATTCCAAATCTAGGATGTAGTTCTGCCAAAGAATGAGGTTTCCATGATTCTGAATTCAAGTGACCATTGTGGTCTATAGTTTCTTCTCCATTGGAGTAACCAATATCATTTGTATCTTCAAGATTATTTTGACAAGCTGGCATTATAATAGGTCTGCCATGATCAATTCGGAGTCTCAGCAGGCAAGCAATCACAGTACCTGTAGTTGTTCTGCCCCTGCCCATCTATAAACGCCACAAAGTCAAAATCTAAGTTTTTAAAGCATTTCAAATAAATCAAGAGTCAACGCTTTGCTTAATATAGAATTCTAGCCCATTAAAGAAATGAGTTGCAATACCTGGCAATTGAATACAAAAGCAGCATCCTTGCAGGCAGCTGCAACATTTAAGGCTATTGTGTCAAAATCTGAACTTTTGGGGGCTTTACCATCAGTAATGGGCACTCGTGCATATTTGATTGGAAGGCCTTCAGACACCAAATGTTTGTATACCTCCAACGGAGTCAGAACAGCTTCATTATTTACATTTTCCCATGCATCAAAGATCTCACCATTGTCAGTTTCATGAATAACCATTATGGCCCCACCATACCGTTCTGCTTCCCGTAAAATATCCTCCTTCAACCGAGCTTCCATGCGCTCCACCCTATCACGATCGATCCCCTGATATCAATGCATTGTATTCCATTTAGACCACTAAACCATTTTTCACCAAATAAGTGCAAGAGAGCATATCACATATTGCTTCCAATAATAGTTTATTCAACATGTTTAGAGATAACAATTGACAAGTAAAAAATTCTAACATTCCAAAGTAATGAGCAGAATTCTCTTCATAAAAACAGAATCGGCACAAGTCCTTTGGACAGCACCTTCAAGATCAGTAGTTCTCCAAAGAAATTAACAGAAAATGAAGATAATTAGCTCAGTTGTGGATGCAAGCTATCACAGTAATTTATAATAGTTTTGTAGTTGGTGCATGCTCCTACATCAAACTAGATCACATGTTTTGCTGATTTTCATATAAAATCAGCACATACCTATAATCAAACTATCATAAAAAAAAGACAATTGCACATCAAATTTCAATTCAAACTTGCTTGAGCGAATTAAACTCGACATCCAAAAAATCCCAAATTTTAAGACTTTCCATCCTAATATATTATATACCATTGCACTTGCACGCATCTAAAAGCAATCTAAAGGCAGGAAGGCCTGGTATCCAGACAGTGACACCATGGTGTCCCATTTCAGCGTCCTATATATATAGTATAAATAACAGGGGCACCATAGTGCTCAGGCTCCATAATTGAGATTTTTCATCCATGATTAAGACTTTTCATCTATGATTAATTCAGCATGCTAAATCAATGAATTCTTTCCAAATCGATGCCTTTTCGAATTAATGAATGTTAACGGGTTTACGTGATATATTATATATCATTGCACTTGCATGTATTTAAAAGCAATCCAAAGGCAAGGAGGCTTGGTGTCAGACACCATGGTGTGTATATATATAGGAACTTCTAAAAATCCTGTCCAAAAATTATGAGCACCCTACTCTGTCACAAACCCGTTGATGCAACTGGAGATGGCACATACCGTGTACTCCAGCATATTCTTATATGGTCTTTCCACTTCACGTAGCACAAATGGCTTTCCATTTATATAGATTACTGGCTCTTCTCTCATATTATGCCATAGTATCGGTCGCCCTCCCTTACTTGTACTAATGCGCTGAATAACAGCTCGAATGCCATCAACAGTAGGATTTGCAACACCATAGACTGGAAATCCAGGAATTTCCCGAAAATTAGGTGCACCCTCCACTCTTTCAGGTAAATTAAGGTTGTGACAGCCTGGGCAGTGGTCACTTTTTAAAACAGTTTGACGACCAAGAACTTCTCCATTCCTCATGGCAGCAACAACATCCATCTCATGTGGATGTCCATCAGCAGATTCAACAATTTTTGTAAGCGAGGGTTTTGAACTTGAATAACCAAGAGCACCCATTGGATCTCTCCTCAACAACCTGAATATATTGAAATGTAGAGAAAATGAGTCTCCCGGTTATGTCAAATGATGATGTAACAAGACAACAGAAATAGAAAATTAAAAAGCTATTGGTGGCAATATTAGAAATAAATGTTTTTATATGGTATTCTTCACTGTGCATCACAATGCATCCTTGCCAATGTGTTAAATAGTGAGCCATGGAATTAACGGATTTTTTATATAGCGGATAGTTTATCGTGGCAATATAGTAGGCGCAACATGCACAGATGCAACTTGTTCGCTTTTTCTTCTTTTTAACATAGGGAATGAACCATGTGAACAAAACATGTAACTTGCGTTGTGCGAGACTGTTAGGGCTTCATGCAATGAATGCTCCTATGGAATCCTGAAATGCCTTTGTACTAAAGTGCCACTACACAATATATCGGCTGTAGCAGGCTGCTGTGAAGACCTCAACTGTAGAAAAATGCTACAGAAGCTGCTACGCATATGGAATCCTGAAATGCCTTTGTACTAAAGCGCCGCTACACACTATCGGCTGTAGCAGGCTGCTGTGAAGACCTCAACTGTACAAAGATGCTACAGAAGCTGCTACGCGCCCAAGGATATTACCAGTAAGCTAGGGATGAGTTCTCAAGTAAATGAATAATGGATCGTATTGATGGCTATTCTAAAATCTGGTCTGTGAATCCAAAAAACATTTCCTACATTTTAAATAGTGTCATATTGGAACTTAAAATACAAAAGTGGCTCTTTGTAATGTATGCTCTAGAGCAGATTTCAGTATCGAATGGCTTACAAAATAATTGTTTTTGAAAATGTCAAACATTCATATAGCAAAAAAAATGTAATCTATTTATAATACATGAAGACTTTCCAGAAATATAGCATTAACTACAAGAGGAAAACAAAGAAATTTCTCACATTAATTTCCCAGTGTCCAGTGCACAGAAAGCTTTGATTTAATATATGGGTTCATATAAGGTTTCAATAACCGTTTTGGGGCCAAAAAGGTGGAACCTGGCAAGTTCCTATTTTCGCCCATAGCCCAACAGGTTTTTGGCCCCAAAACTGGTCCGATTTTGAAAGTGCAAAATTTGTTTTTTAAAACTTTGATAATTGGAATATAACCAGCAAGTGACATAACATCTATTCCACAAGAAGTTGCGGAGGGGTAGGGGGATCTATATGGAAAACCAGGCCAAGGTATTGAAAACCAGAGAAGACCTGGTTCCCGTAAACCAGGCGATGATTGGCCGGTAATTCTGAACCATGATAGGGAATCAACTACTTTGATTTAACTCTAACAACTATAGTAATTCTTCAAATAAGGCCAGGCCATAAACTAAAGAACTCTAGTGTCTCGAACCACAAATCTATGCTCCTATTGTGATCACCCGTGTGGATGCGATGAATGGCTGCTCCTCAAATTAAGAATTTTAACAACTGCAGTAATTCTTCAAATCCAATAACTCTTGAGCCACAAATCCATGATGCGGTTGTGATCTCCCATGTGGACGTCATAGCTTATTGCTCCCCGATATAACTTTCTCACAACGGTTTATGCCTTGCAACAATTCTTGCAGCCATCAGGAGTAAGATTTTTTCTCGAACACGCAGGAGAGCTGCGTATCTTTATATTAAGAAGAAAAAAAAAAGGGGGAAAGAGCCCCAACAAAAGAACAACAAGCCAACAAACACCAAGACACACACTCACTCACGCCTGGGGGGAAGCTACAAAAGCGCCTCTAAAAAAGAACACACTCCTCAATCTTATAGTGATCAGGAGTAAGATCACTATAAGATTGAGGAGCAAAGATCAATGTGGTCTCTAGCAGAGGTTAGAGTGCCTTTAGGGCATCATATGACTTGGTTGAAACATGGCAGAAGCTAGGAGGGTGAATGTGTGAGGTGAGAGTACAAACAAATCATGAAGGCATCTGTGAAGTGTTGGAGTGTACAAAATGTTACTCTTTTACTCATAAGAAATCCTTTTTTTTTATCCTTGGCATTTACACTACATTAACATGGCATTAACAATCGGATAGGACCGACACAGCTCCAAATACATGATGCAAAGAGTGTTAATGTCCATTAATCTCTCGGACACAAAGACTGCCTAGTAGAAATGCCAGTGCAACCTAGCAATCATTCCAAACAAACTATAGAAGAAAACAATTAAAATAAAATTCCTCGATGCACTACGAGGGAAAGTACATAGCAGTACTCTGAACATCAGTATTCAACCTATTATTCGATAATAAAGTGAAACAAAAAAGGGTCAAAGAAACAAAGTTAGCTACATACACTCTTACAAGCTGTATATTGCCAGCATTTGTATGGTAAGGTGCCATGGCTCACCTTCGAAGAATGCTGTATAGTTCAGGCCTTGCTCTCATCCAATCAGAAAAACTAACTTCTTCCGAAAAAGTTGATTGGTGAGCAGAGATCACTGAATGTACATAGACAGCAAAGCATATGAGGAAGTAGTAACGTTCCAAGTACTCCACAAAGAAGGAAAGTGATGCCTCCCGCTTCATCTCATCAGGTTGCCGAAGAATGCTATTGCGGTAGGTCGCAATAGCTTCTCTTAGGTTCTGTTCACAATGACAGCAATCGCTAACAGGGAATGAACTGGTAGAGTTGCTTGAATTAAATTAGTACATTTTGGAACATAAAATGGTATACCTGCATAGAGTCACATTTATCAATAACTTTGTCAACTTGCCTTTTGCATTCAACACCACCCTGCATAAATGTCAATCACAAAGTGACCATTGAGAGAAGTTAAGGAACAAGGAAAACAAATTAACATATTCAGGTTATTACCTCAAGAACTCGGACTAAACTCCTAATGACAGCATATTCTCCTCTGAGTATTGCTTCTTCTGAGCTAGGCATGTAATCATCTACAGCATTTCCAGCATAGAAGACCTTTCCAATCGAACTTGTCCTTGGGATACCTGCAGCACACAGCACCCCACACCTCAAATATAGGAAAATCCAAGTACAGGCATAAAATATAAGCACATAATGCAACGAGCATATAGGAAGATATGGCATGCATTAAGTAGACTTTCAGTTGCCATCAGCTGTAAATACTAAATAACCACATGACAGTTCACCACATGACAGTTCATAACACATAAGTACATAGCAACCATATAGCTTGTGCTTGTGGAGCACTCAACCGTTTCTCAATCAGTTCTACATAGCTAGCAGAAGCAACCATGTATTCAAACAAATTGCACTATGTGCTCACCTGAAGCTCCTATCCGATTTAGGTAAACCAATGTAGCTATAACCATACCAGTAGTTGTCCGTCCCCTTCCCATTTGACAATTAAACACAATTTCAGTTTCTATGTCAACTTGAGAGATTCGACGTACCTGTTAGACACAAGGAATTTAATGTTATATAATGATTGACTTGGTTACAATACGGTAACTTTGATGCTACCAAATTTCACTATATTTTATTAATTGCAACAGCTGAGTGTCTCTGCAGATAATTCAACCCCAGTTAAATGTGATTCTTATGAACTGTGGAAAAACAGTTCAAATCCTTCTCAACTAAAAAGAATAATTAAGACATAGAGAAATAGCATGACTTGCACATAGATCTCAAGGTAGCCAGACAACCTGGACATGTGAAGGTCTAATGTTCCAGCAAAAAGTGTGAAGATATTGGCACGTGCAGTTAGGTGGCAAACTTAACAGCAACATATAAAACTAACCAGGTTGTCAAAATCTCCTTCCTTCGGAGCTTTTTCATCAGTAATAGGAACACGCTCGTAATCAACAAGGTATCCTTGATTTTGTAACTCCTCATAGACCTACAGAAGAATTAGTTTTCTCAAAAGTACAAAAGAAAAGGTAAAAGATATAGCCTAAAACTCTAAATCATAAATCATGATGTTACCTCAAGTGGAGTCTTAACTGTATCAGACATGACTGACTCCCACTGGTCCACCATCTGACCATTTGGTAGCTCATCAGTGACTAGGATCTTATTCCCGTACCTGCTCCATCAAATAATCCATAAATAACACCTTTAATAGTAATTTGGACCAAAAAAAAGTTTGTTTTGCTACAGATGTACCTCAAAGCTTCCAGAAGAATATCCTCTTTCAGGCGAAATTCCATCTGCTCCACTCTCTCCCGGTTGATTCCCTATATTAGCAGATATTCAGGATCAATAATAGTTAGAAAGAAAAACAAAATGAAATGAGAACTATAATGAACTTCATGTCTTAATCTTGTATAAGACGGTATGTCTTACAATCTTCTATATGTGGTTTACTTTTCTATAATCTAACAAGGAGTTCCCAACAAAAACATTCCACGTCTGCCATTGCACTAAAGCATCATTATTTCTTTAAAACAAAACACTATATTAGCCTGGGTCTCAGGGCATTTGTGCCATAACTTAAACTGTGGAAGTTTAACAGGACAATTGTTTGTGGTTTAATACCTTGATGGAATTCTAACATGATGAACAAACATGGTATAAAAACATATACTCATATGCACACTAGACATGATCAGAACAATGCAAGCAAAATCACTATGGAAGTCAGGTATCTAGGCAAACCGTATATTCAAGGTTTGAGAAGGGCCTTTCGACATCTCGCAGAACAAAGGGGCGACCATTGATATAGATAACCTGTTTAGCATTGGTGGAAAAAATGCCATACCATTAAAAAAGGACAAAAGATACAGGGTATACCCTGTTCGATGAGGTAAACAGCGTATTTTACATGTTTTGCACTAGGTACTCTAATTTCGTAATTAATTTTCTTACCGGTTCCTCCCGAAGACTATGCCATATAACTCGGGTTTGCTTTCCTTTCTTTTGTGCTCCAATATGATTTAGCACATTCACAATTCCTTTCATCGTCGGCATTGCAACACCATGAACACGCAAGGATCCCGCCTGAAAAACAAATGGTGATAGTGAGTAGATGGCCAAACAACTTTGTCAAGCATCAAGACACAGCATATGGAACAAATTTTAGGAACGTTAGAGAACCTAGACAAGACAGCATTTTAAATAGACAACATTTTAAATTTACAGGGCCCCATCGAAAAGGAAACTAGACTAGCATATTACTGAGAGGCGTATTTATTTAAACTAATGCATTTTTCAAGCCTTTTAAACCAACACTTTGGCAGCATGTATTTTGTCAAATTTAAACATGAATTGTTCAGTGCCTACATACGCCCCATAAGTGCAAAACATTGTCTTTCCAAAATTTTCTCTCTTTTTTTCCTCTAAGAATATTAGGCCATGGTAGGAAGAACAATGGATACACATTAGTGAGATTTTACTAAGAAAGGGATGCAATGCGCCTGTCCCATACATTGGTGATACATTCCGATAATCAGAAAAACCATCAAGACCCCAAATGCAGGTTACACAAACACAGCAGTCAACATTCTAAAAGCACCTAAACATAGTTTCAGGTCCAACGCCTAGATTACCATAGGAGACGAGCGTGAGTGTCAAACAGGTAACACAACATTGCGGACGCAACCAAAAGAAAGCAACCCACGCGCCGAGACATGGGCGAGATACAGACAACCAAACCAGTTTCCCTTTCTGGGAGAGTAAAAAAAACCAAGAAACCGCCCAGTTAACCATAAATTGGTACAGATTTCGTCGCGAACGCAGCCAATTGGAGAATTCGCGGCGCGCGGAGGAGGCTAACTAACGCGAGATTGTTTGGGGGGGGGGGGGGGGGGGGGGGGGAGGACGTAAGC
Source organism: Dendrocalamus latiflorus (assembly GCA_017311315.1). Classification (NCBI taxonomy): domain Eukaryota; kingdom Viridiplantae; phylum Streptophyta; class Magnoliopsida; order Poales; family Poaceae; genus Dendrocalamus; species Dendrocalamus latiflorus. The sequence goes on along the minus strand of CM029622.1, from coordinate 6,999,281 downwards.
GTGTGTAAGTAACCTGTCGGTAATTGGGCGCGCCGTCGATGTGCGGGGAGAGCCTCTTGTTCTGGCAGCCGGGGAAGTGGTCGCTCTTGAGGATGGTCTTCTTGCCGAGCACGGAGCCGCCCCTGCTGCCGATGACCTGCTCCGCGAACGCCGCCGCCTGCACGTCCTCCATCTCGCCGACCTCCATCCCCGCCACCGCCTCCACCAACCCGCTCCTCGATTCCGCGCACCACGCTCCCAGGCACCGGCAGGGCGCGGCGCATGCAACCCCGAGCCCGGCTCCGCGACAAGATGCGGAGGAGACGGGGTGAGGTGGCGGAGGAGGAAGGGATAACGCGGCGCGAGAGGGGGAGGGAGGGAACAAAAGGACGGGGGAGGGAGGAAGCGACGGGAAGCGGAAGCCAAGGGAGGTGGGGTGGGGGGCCTGCCTTATAGGCATAGCCGCACAGACGTGGGAGCCGGCTCCTCTGGCTTGCAGAAGCTCCTTCCGAGCCGGAGTCGCACAGTAATATCAAATATGCAGCTCGGGAGGTCCGGATGAAATGGCGGACGGTCTAGATCGGCTGGAGCCGGCTCACGAGAATTGCTGATACATCATCGGCCCTGTTCTTTTCGGCTGCGGCTTATGGTTTTTGACTGAAATTTTTGAATTTTGGCTGTTTACGGTACAGATTACGGAGAGACAGATACTCACTTGCGATTTTGGCTGGTACAGATGTTGGGCTTTTAACATGTAGATCGTTTAACTTGTAGACCCTATCTTGATAAAATACTCCGTTTGAAAGTTAGGTACTATAGCAAAAGCCAAAAGCCGCCAGCTTTTGACTTAAAGAACAGGCCCGATCGTAATATCTCATGCGGCTCTGATTTAGACCGTCCGATCTCGATACAACGGAGTCGGCTTGCGCGCTGCTGGTGACTCAACTCCTGGGAGTCAGAGGAGCCGGAGTCCTCTCCCGCTCTGGCTCTGCCTCCTGATACCTTTCTCGAATCAAAATCGCAGTCCTCTCGCTGTTGTAGTGCACTTGTCCATCGCTGCGGTACGCGTGCCGTTGCTGGTTTTTTTTTACTCTGGCCTGCCTTGCCTGCGTTTCATTTTTTCTTGTTTGTTACCGTGGCTGGCATGGCAGTTGGCGTGGGCAGACCTGATTAAAAACTAAACTATTGAGTAGGGGTCCCAGTCGCAAACTTGATTACGTGCATTGCTTGGTGAGTTAAAGTTAACTAATGAAGTTGGCCGTTAATTGATTACTTTAATTCGATGGCGGATTGGGACCTAGGGGTGTCAAACCGAACTTTGATTAGATTACTTTTTCGGGCTAAGGCTGATGTCTTAAAGCTTTGATTGATACTTTTTGGTCTTAGCACAATTGCTTATACGAACGAATTGAATATCAATAAGTCGCTTCGAAAAGACGATGAAACAGTTGATCTATTTATTTGCTTGAGGAAAGCCATCTCTACCATCTAAAAAGGAATTAGTGGTGATAGTTCATCTGCCTCTCTCCACTTTTGATATCTCTAAACAATCTCCAACAAAAACAGAAAAACAATCTACTAAAAAACAAATTCCACTACCTACAAATAATTGAAAAAACAAAGCTCTATCAGGTATATGGCAGAGCTGAGAGTGCGGAGGCACAACGTGGCCAAGCGTGGAGGCAGAGCCGATGGTGTGAGTTGAATAGACCAAGTTTGACAATATCAGCTCGATATATTGAAATAATATAATTTTTTATAAGTTATAATTTATAAAGTCATTACTTATAAGTCAAAAGAACAGGATGGGCTATGGAATTAATCGAGATGGCGTCGATCCACCACTGAAAGCAGGAACGGTCGGTGCCAAAAGGTCCAACCCGTTTCCGTTTTGGTGGCGGTGGGCCGACGCCGCCTGAGAATGCGATGCGAGTCGACGTACGCCTCGCACCTTTCCACGGCACGGCATATTCCCCCCAACCCGCCTTTTCCTCTCGCAATCCACGTGCCGCCGCGCCTCCTCCCAGTCCCGTCGCTGCTGCCCCGCGCGGGAAAACCCGCATATCCGACGGTGCCGCGAGCGTGCGCTCTCGCATATTCGGCTCGCTTTTTCATCAGGTCGCGGGGGTACGGCGTGCGGAGCCAGCGTGCGGCACATGACATGTGTTTCATTCATCAGTGTTTGTGTTGCTGCTGGTGGGTTCCCCATCCTGATCTGGCGGAGCAGCCGGGGCGAGCGGAACTGATTCATATGGGGGTGGATTTTTTGGATCGGGACTTTTGACTACTGAATTCTAACCGTTTACAAGAAAAAATGCAAAGAAAGAGACGATCACATATAATTTTAGTCAATATGGCTAAAGTTAGTATATTGTATACTATAATCGACTTGTAGACCCCGCCTTGAAAAAACACATCATTTTTAAATACATTACTGTAGCACCATACTAAGCCATAAGCGTGAGCCATTCCGAACCCACCCATGATCCCCGTGCGCCTGTCTGGCTGGCATGCATGCTGTTCCAGGGCGTCCCGACAAGCCCTTGCGTCGGGCTATGTGAGGGCGCTAGGGGACCCATTACATTGGACAAAAATAGGAGGAGGTTATGTCTTTGGATCAAACACCCTGAACCAGGCAAAAGAGAAGGTCCGTCTGATTAGATACTAACTACAAGCCACCTAGTCAAGATAGAAGAGCTACGCTGACAACGTAACTGTTGTCTAGTGGAAAAGTAGACAAGATACCAGACCTTTCGCCTCTACAATGTCTAGTGGAGTAACCACAACGAGATAGAAGCCACTTAGGAGCGCGAGGATCAATTAATGATAGGTTTTCCCTACCTATTTTTCAATTGAGTGGAATCTCGGGATCGAGATTCTTTTCTAGGGGGTAGGTTTTGTAATATCCCATTTTGTAGGAATTTGAAAATTTTTAATGAAGTTTGCCATTGGACTCTCTTCAAATTTTTGACATTGAAATCCAATTGGAAACTCAAATTCAAATTTGACACAAAAACAGAAAGGAATCAAATTAGAATCAAAATTCAAAAGGCCATTGGGTCGGCTGATGTGACGATGGCCCGATCTTCCGAGAGGTACTGATAAGTCGATTGTGGAGATCTCGACGTTGATGATCCAAAGGCTCCGACCAAAACAGATCGAACCCCTCGCAATCACTACACCACTGCTCCGTTGGTTATCAACCGTGCCGAACACGATTGACCTCGCCAAGAAGGCTATCTCCTGCAAGCGAATCGAGAACACAAGCAAGAGAGTACAAGATGCAATCTGAAATTGCGAATAAATATTAAGTTCACAAGTTGGGGTCTCACAAACCGATGAACGGCGAAACTGTTCAAAGACAGATTAATCTAAGCAAAACCCCAGGAAAACTAAAGGGGTGCAGCCTCCTTAAATAGGGGAGGGGAAATCCGCACTTATCTAATGACAAGGGATATGGTACTATTCGCGGTTACTGTTCACGCGGCCGTGCTACTGTTCACGTGAACAGTACCGGCCCAAATAGCCCAAATTACAAGGCCCTCGGCCCACTTTGACTCGGACTGGAAAAGTGACGTGACTTGTTTCGCAGTTTCTGATCTGCTCGGATGGAGTTTGGACGTGAGACCAGATCCATCTGAAAGTAGACTCCAAGAGCTTTCCAACGAGTACTCACGGGCCCTGAGAAGCCTTCTGGATCAAAAGTTATGGCCATTTGAAATTGACCTGTCAGGCTGAATCCGAATTGATCTGGAGGCCGAATTAGATTCCAAAACCTGTCCAACTTGAACCCTTGCTTCAATTGGTTCCAAAGTGATGTGATGCTACAAATAGATATATTTTCATCATTAGGTAGCATCATATTCTCATTTAAAATATGTTGAAGTTGAAGAAACGAATTCACCTTTAGTTCATTCTTAATATTGGCCGCTATGGTTGTACGTGTTGGTGGCGTGGTCACATCAGTTGGTATCAGAGCAACGGTTGCCCGTGAGGTAATTCTTGTATCCCTAGTTAGTAGATTGGTTTTTATTTCCTATAGTCCAGAAAAAAATTGCCCCACAAAAAGAATTAATTCCGCTGTCCAAACCCCGTTGTGCCTTTCAATCTGTTAGTTTTGGTTTGCTAAATTGAATTTGTGTCCATATTAGCATTGTCTAGTTGCTGGTCATATCCTTGTTCCATTAAAAATCCAAACAAAAGAAAAATTCCCCACCCCAAACCCTAATTTCCAAATTCGACTGCTTCTTCCTTTCTCTGCAGCCGCCACCAAAAACGCCATATCTTTTGATTCCGAGATTATTTTTGAGTGGGACCACCGCCATTAGATTCAAAAATCTCTTATCCATCTATCTGTAAAATTTCACGTCATTCCAGCAAGTCAGTTAAGAGATATATGCGGTGAAAGTTGACCCAGTTATCTGTTTTGAATCTGCAACAGTCAGCAGTTGTGATTTTTGTGCGAATTTCTGCGTCGGGTTTTGGAAGTTGACCCCAAAAGCAAATATGTAGAAAAAGCCGTCAGAAAACAGAGAAAAAAAGAATCAGTGAAAAAAAGGCATCTGACAAAAAGTTACGGCCAAAATACCTACGTACTGTCCAGTGGACAGAAATCTTCAGTTTTCAGTTTTGGGTCAATCCTTGTGTTCTTCAATTCCAGATTGCATTGGATTGAATTATCTTGTATTTACCACTCATACACATTGCCATACACTTGTTTTTAGCCTTCTTCCATTCTTGGTTGATCAGCAACATAGGCTAAGTGCTAGATACGGACTATAATTCAATTCTATGCAATTCTGAAATTAACTGATTGTTCTCCATTGCTACCATATTGTGCCTTCCAAGCTACACCTACTCTTGATCAAAACAGGTTCCCTCTTGCAATCGTACCCACGCTTGACACGGTATCACGAACCAGCCACCGGTTGTACCACCTGCTGCATCGGTAAGAACACTTGTAAGAGTGTAGTAAGACGCTTGAGAATATGTGATTCCACCTTCCACCACCTAGTAGTGCATAGGGATAATACCTTTGTGTTGTCTTTTGTTTTTTACTAACCATGACAGGTGGGTTGTCTGATGATAATGAGAGACAAAACCGCGACGCAAGTGCTTCATTTGCTGCCCAAGATGCACGCCCACGACACCGCCTACATCAAAACCGTCACGGTATGGGAGGTAATAATTTTCAGCACCATAATGATCGTTCTAATCATGACCCTTTTGCTAAAGTCAAATTTATCATTCCATCTTTTTATGGTCTTTATGATGCTGAAATATATCTTGATTGGGAGATGACGGTAGAGCAGAAGTTTAATTCTCACTTGGTTCCTGAGCAACATAGAGTTAGACAAGCTACTAGTGAGTTTAAGGACTTTGCTATTATCTGGTGGAATGATATGGGTACCATGCGCTTACAACCTGATACATGGAAGCGGTTAAAAGAAGCTATGCGTGCTAGATTTGTTCCTCCTGCTTTTAAACATGAAATGCATAAGAAATTGCAGTGCTTAGACCAAGGTAATAAATCTGTCGAGGAATATTATCAAGAACTACAAATAGGCATGTTGCGTTGTAATGTTGTTGAGGACACGGAGGATAAGATTTGTCGTTTCTATGGGGGGTTACGGTGTGAAATTCAGGACATTGTTTATTATAAAGATTTTACTACTGTCAACCAGTTGTTCCAGCTTGCTATGCTTGCAGAAAAAGAATTGCAGGGTAGGCAACAAAGGACAAGGAGCAACTTTGGAGGTACGTCTACATCGAGATCAACGCCTGGGCAAGACAAGATAGCCCCACCTCCTATTTGTCGAGCTGCTGCCCCCTCTGTGAGTAGGGCACGTTCAGCAGCACCGTCGCCACCATCACGCACACCCGAGATGAGCAAATCTGTGACGACCCGCATTATTACCGTGGGGTAATAACGCCAGTCAACGGATTATTATTCGTTTTAGCTGATAAAACATCGCTCTAACGAATAATAAGCCATCAGAGTGTTGCAGCAGAACAATAATTAGAGACAAAATACGACATTACAAGAATATCGCCACGCAGGGCTAAAATTTATTACAAAGCCTCATGGGCTTAAATATTACAATCTTTAGGCAGAAAATCATCTAACTACTTCCTATCCCACACGACTACACACGGAGTGTCCACCTTATATCCCCTGTACTCCGAGTCCACGGTATTTCATCCAGGTAGCTTCCTCCTGACCTTAGCTATTCTCTGAATTGATATGCTCCTAAGCAAAGGGAGGATTATAGCAAGGGTGAGTACAGAAGTACTCAGCAAGCGTTATTAACAAAAATGCACAACATGCTTATCCTTTCCACATTAGGAATCTCAATCCCGATTCTCAATTTCCTTTCCAGGACTTATAGAAAATAAAGTTGGTTGGTTTTAAAAGAATTCCGATTTATTCATTTATAAAACTACTGAACATACGCATGAACAGCAAAAACCCCCATAAGTTTCCGTAATTCTCCTTTCCCGGAGACAGGCATGAATTCATGATTTTGATAGCATTGCGCAAGCTTGTATCACTTTACCCATCATCACTCTGCTCGTGTTGGCTCTTGGGATTATCCGCAATTCCTTTGAAGCGGCGCCCAGAACAGAGTACAGTACAATTATCTCTAGTTCGGTAATTATATCTCCACCCGGTTATACACAGTCAGCAGCCTGTATCACACAGACCCACTGAAAATGACATAACCGTTGGCTGGTAGGGTATTCAACCTTTCCCCAGCCCCCTGACTCGCGTATATAACGCCCATGCGTAACCCGCCTGTGGGTTCTTACGCTCCGGTCTTCCACCGGTTCCTTTGGGTCTATCCCATAAATACTCACTCCTGTGGAGAATATAACACCTCACTAGAGTACCGACTGCCCGTGAAAACGGAACGTTGGTTGATACGAGTTGGTACGGTCTGTCCATACGGATGAAGTTTGTAATCCCTTATATTCTATTCTTATGCAAAGGTTCCACACCTCCCACACACGCCTGCCCTGGCAACCTCTGCCCACCTTTTTACTTAACTTTAGTGGCCAACTGCTCCATCAGTTGCCATCTAACCCTTTTCATTCACATATAGCCATTGCTTGATTTAAAACCCTTTTTATTTCCTTCATGCAAGTGATACTAGATTAATACAAAAATACTTGTTTTGAGCAATATACGTTAAAGATTTGATCAAAGGAATGCTTGCCTGGACTTTAACCATATACTCGGATTCAAGTAGGATCAGGTGAAGTTGTCCCCGTAGCTTGGATTATGGCCTGCAATTAAATACGTCGACTACGATTTAATCTATGGAAGTATAATAAAATACAAGTTATCGATGTGTTTGTGCCCCTAAGGTCAGATCTCGCTCAATTTAACCTGATTGCGGTAATTAAGGTTAATTTCGGCATACTACCCGTCGTTCAACATTCTCGTACTAACGTTAGGATATATGGTTGATTTAGTATGTATGCTCGGTATTTTATTAATATTCGGTATTTTATTAATTCCTAGCAATTTTTCAACTACACGGTTTAATTTGAATGCATGCATAATTATAATGGCGAATATTATTCTAGTCAATCTCGCATAAGTAATTAAGTCTATTTAATTTCTTAAAAGTTCGTATATATTTATTCACCTCTCTAATTCATTTTAGATCTTAAGATTACTCAATGCATTTCTCGTACTAGTATGCGCAACGAGTTGAATTATAGATCCAGAATAAAATGGTCTCATGTATCAATTACTTAATTTCTTAGTTAAACTATATTCTGGTGTCTTTATAGGATTCATACATTCTACTGTAGTCCTAAGTATATTTTTATAGCTTAACTGCTATCTAAATCACCGCTTGAAATTTTAATTGCTATTCAATTTGTTAACTCGATAATTACGATTTTGACTTAGCTTGCTACTCTAGTCGTCGCATACAGTTTTAAATCTTCTAATAGTTATGAATTTACTTTTATAATTTAGAACACTTATTAGTGGATTCCTAGAGTTTATAATCGACTAATAAAAGTTAACTGGTTATTTAAATGTGCAATAGAGTGGTTCAATTGATATTATAACAATTTACTTCGTATACGCAATTCCAGCCTACAGGCATCATTTGACTCATCTTTCATAACCAAGAATATTTATTAAAACAGTTATATGATTTAACACTATCTGGATTAATTAAGTATTTAGGTACGATCCCAAACGACTTAATTAGCGATGCATTAATTAAATCGGAATACGCTATGTTTTTATTCTATAGCTGGTAAGTTATTTATTCTAATCATTATAAATACTGATCAGCGGATTTTTATTGCTTTGATGATTAAATCAATTTATCTACATATTCAAGTCTGCAACAAAATGGTCTTAAACTATAGTACTTTAATTGAATCCGTACACGTATAAGCTTAATCGACTTGCTTCTTTTAAATCATCGGACCCAATTAACTTGTTCTAATGATCCTAAGTAATCAAGGTAGATTTCCATAATTATCAGAGGTTAATGTCTATACTTTAAATATTACTAGCCAAGTTGTCTAAGTAATTAATTATACCGTTGAGTAATCTAAATAACAATACACATGTTCTAATATTTACGCGGACCTGTTTTAATCCATTTACATTTTTAGTTTATTTATAATGATTACTAATATTTATTATTGAGGTTTCACAAGTTATACTATTAATAGGGTTAAATAGGTATTTAACCTGGAGTTCTAATAATTCGAACAGCAATACACTGATTCAATTGGTACGTGCCAGATTTTTAATCTATTGACAGCCCTTAATTAAGCTGTAGTTTCCATCTATACCGATTAGTGATATTTTATACTTTTAACACGATTAGTATAATACTAGCAAGTAGTTTAATCTGTAATTTATCACTTAAATTAAATATTTATGAAGACGAATTTTTGATTATACGCGCGCTTATCCTCTCTCTTCTTTTTCTCTTTCTTTTCTTTTCCTTCTCTTTCTTTCCTTTCCTCTCACCCGGCTGCCTTTCCCCCTTTTTCCTTGGTTCGGCCGACGCCCCCGCTTCCTCCTCCCCTTCCCCATTTCACTTGGCTGCCTCTCTCTCTCTCGGTCCGGATCCGATCCGTCCGGCGCCCTGCCGTCGATCCCCCGCCCCCCATTGCCGCGCCTCTACTCCTCCGCCCCGGGTTCCAGCGCCTCTGCCCCCGGGTCTCGCCGCCTCCGCCCCGTGTCTCGCCGCCTCCGCTCGGATGCGCCGCCTCCTGATGCTCCGGTCCTTCGGCCGTGCCGCTGTGCCGGCCCCTCCGTTGCGCCACACTGCCGTCGGCTTCTCCCCCTGCGCCTCCTCCTTCCGCGTCGCCCCCACCGACGCGCTTCGGTCGCCCCCACTGATTCGCCTCCCCTCTGCTCTGCCTCCTTGCCGCTAGGCGCCGCATGGTGACCCCGGCCAGATCCGGCCGATTTGGCGCTTTTTCCCCTATCCTACCCGATCTATCAGTTTTTGGCTTGCTATTCTTGTGTGGTTTTGCCTAATGGCTAGGTTGGGAGGCGGGTGGCCGTGGCTGACCACCGCCGGTTAGCTGTCGCCGCACGCCGGGGGAGTACCGGTGGCGGCTAGCTGGTGGCTCGGCCGGAGGAAATCCGCAGCCGCCGTCCATATAGGTAAGCCCCTTCTCCCCTCTTCTACCTCTGGTGACATACTTGGATTAGTTTCATGTGCTCTATTGTAGATGGATGCTTATGGGTTCTAGTCAATGTTGGCTATAATGGATGAATGTAGCACATGTATAGTGATGTTGTGGAGGTTTACCTTTACGGGTGATTGCAAGAATGGTTAGGGTTTGGGCTGGTTGCGGTCGCTGGCTTGCGGTTGCTGGCTTGTGGTCACTAGCTTGCAGTTGCTGGCTTGTAGGCGCTGGCTTGTGGTTCTCCTGCCGCCGTCACGGTCGCCTTGCTCCTTCGGCTTGCCGTGCCTTCGCCTCCCTGGCCTTCGGGTTCCATTCGGTGGCTGGCTTCTCTGTTGGTCCTGGGATTGGCTGGGGAGTTTGGGGAATGCTTACCGTGCCTTGCTCTGTCTCTTGCGCTCTTTCCTCTGGTTGGCTGTTGATGTATTGGCAGTGGGATATTTTGGCTGGCAGTGCTGTGGTTTTGGCCGTGAGGTCTTGCTGGCTGGCGATGCTATCCGGGGCAGGTTGCTCTGGCCGGGTGTTGTCTCAGTTGCCATTTTGTTGTGTGGTGAGGGCTTCGACAGCTGCCTCTCTGTTGTGGTTTGGGCTGGAATGGGGTGGTGATATTTTGGCTTTGCCATGGTTGGATTCCTATATTCAAAACAGGTTTGTATATATACAATACCGTGTGATGAGCCTATAGTTGTGAGAGGTGCCGACTGGCCCCCGGACGGTCAGGTATCTCCGTGAACGGATTACCCCGCCCGAAGTTAATCCTTAGGGCTCTGACGGCTATTCTCTTTTCTGTCCTTTGTTTATTTTATTCGTTCTTTTGTTCGGTCTTTTTCAGTATTATAATTACTGATTCGCTCACAATTGAAATGGCGATGTGGTGGCAGCTCGACGATATCTTCTAATGTATGAAATGGTCGTGTATGTAAATTTAGGCATTCTTTTAATATCGATGTATACAAATTCATGTAACTTCTATTCTTTATTTCTCTATTGCAATAATCATGTATGAAATGAATCTCTAATTGTAATGAACGCTCTCTATTGTAATTGCTTCATTTTAGAGATACTTGAATGGTTAAGACACAAATTGTATATTTGTTGTAATTCGCCTTGTCGCTATCATGTAATGCAATTTGTAATATTTTTATTTGACTTAATATGAGTTCTCATCATCGATCAATGCATGTTCCTGATTTTACCCTACACAGATTGTAATTAACTACTGTTGTACTACGGACTGTTATATATAATTTAATTGAGTTGAATACTATACGAGCCGCGCAACTAAATTTTCTTTCTCGCTTTAGTCTATACAGTTTAGTAATCGCCCTCGCCGAAGAAATGGGAACAACACGTATTATTTTATCGCTTGTCGATTTCAATTTATACGACTAGATAGAAAATTTTAAATTCCCTCGTATTTTTAGATTCTTAATTACATAATTAATCATACTTAACGTTGTAATTCGTTGCTTAAGGTTAATTAATAATGTGGGTTGTCACATCCTTCCCTCCTTAAAAATGATTTCGTCCTCGAAATCGAAAATGGCCTAGGAAGATTGCGGTAGGTCTCTTATCGATTCCGTATGAAACGTATTTTGAGATATACCTATTTAACACCCCCCCCTTTGGTAGACACCGCCTATGCTTGTATCACTCGTCGACTCCTCACCCTCGACGTTGTAACTTTAAATCCAGCTTACGGTTGTCGATTATCGTCACTAGGGGTTTGGTAGGATTAGGATCGGGATTATAATTCATGCTAAGTAGGAAAATCGTTCAATCTATTCTATGTTGCATCAGTTAATATTTTCCTTTCTCTAACCAATGCCCCTTCCCTCCTTAATTCTTGAGCAACCCCTTGATTCCTTTAACGGGTCTATTGAAATGCTATGCTTGATGGTTTAGCAGAGTGGTTCAACGAGGATGGTATTGCTTTAAGCAATTGGGTGGGAAAGAAATCTCATGGTAAGAAGATTTGGAATTAGATTATAAACTAGGCATTGGACTTGAGCTATTTAAGGGTTGAGTGTTTCCGGTTTGGTTAATATAAGCAGGTCCTGACCGAATGATATGATCTAAATTAATTAAATGTTTGTTGCTCATTTTACGGTGGTTCAAGCGGTTCTATTGATTGGTATGGATACTTATGGGATGTTAAGAGTGGATTGGGCATGAATCTAGTGGGTAGATATTCAGGAAATGGCATTATAGTGTCGAAAACTTTTGGACTTAAACTCGGCGTCTGGGATATTAGCCTTTTAGACATGGTTTAGCTCTTCGGGAGTGAACAGAACTCTCTAGATTATTAGGTAGGCCTAGAGATTTATTTGTTACATACTAGGATATGGTATTGCCATACAGTTTTGGGTTCTGTTGATGACACATCACTGACATTGAAAATGTGGACATTTCCCCTATTCATAATATATGTCCTCATGGAATGCATGAAACAAGTTTTCCAAAAACTTTAAACACTATGGTGCAAGAAATATTTATATAGAATGATGCAAGGGGTTTTGTGAAAATACTTATTCCTAAGGTCATGTTGAAACATTTTCGTTTGCAGAGTTTCATTTTATAAATTCATGGTCAATGTTATGCTCCGCGGAGACTATGACAAAGGTTCCTGAAACCATATATTCATGAATTTGGGGAAATGCACCAAACATGGATAATAATATTTTGATGGATGCTTTAGGACTTTCCATGGATAATAGGGTGATTAATCCTGTAACAGCTGTAGGCTTAGAACTTCGGGACGATTCCAATCTGAGTTATAAATGGGAAATCGTAGGTAGGTATGGATATCTCCCCTAGGTCTGACCATACGCTCCAAGACTTACTTGGTTTAATAAAGGCTTCACCACTAAGCGGTCTACCAGTCTGGAGTTGCAAAATAGTTAGCGTCATTTTAATTCAATTATGCTTTAAGGATGTCCCACTCTAGGTTACGTGCTCCGTAAAAGAAAATGGATGGTGGTGGATCAATTACCTAAAATCGACCCCGTAATAATTCGTCTACGTCTAGTCGTTCTGGTGGTTCCAAATAACCGGTTTTTTTTTTTTTTTATGGCAAGGAACTGAGTGTTTTACTATATTACGGACTAGATTCTAGATTCTACTCGTTTTAGTTGCAATTTCTCCTCCTACACTTAGTCATATCAATTGAAGTCATAATTAAATTTATGAAATTATATTTTTGAAAATACTTGCTTATCATGACGTTATCAAATTTCCTGCAGCAAGTTGTTACAAGAGGAAAGAACAACATTTTATTCATGTGGTAGACCCAGGTTTTCTTATTAGTGTTCAGCATGCAAGTAGATACGAAGTTATTTATGTTCAGGTAGTAGAAAGCGGCATTACTCCCTCTCTGATGTGGGTTTTCACATCACAGCATACACAGTAGGCAAATAAAACCCAAGAAACATAGAGATGCAAAAAGAATCAGCTCCTACACTACTCTGGGACTACGTGCCCAGCTACGCTCGAGAACTCGCTCTCGAGATCGCCCAAAACTTTCGCGTTTGGAACCACGCTCGGAGCTCGCCTCCGAGTGCAACCTACACTACCCTGGATCTCCGCGCCCAGGCACGCCTGAGAACTCGCTCTCAGGATCGCCCAAAACTTTCGCGTTTGGAACCACGCTCAGGGCTCATCCCTGAGTACGCCCAGGACTTCGTTCCTGGGTACGTTCGAAACTTACGCGTTCGGAAGCGCCACGGACCACTCGTCCGGGAAATCTCATATGCAGAAATGAGATAAGTCAAATTTTTATTTCGGGTCATCTGCCATTATAAATGGTTATAATATTTCCTTTCCTTAATTGTCTCTACTAAATTAAATTTTTTTTTTTGTGATGGCGGATGCGTTCATGTAGTTGCAAGAGTGAAAAGATAAGGGTCTCGGAGTTTTGGTTCACTTCTAAACCATTATAACTACTAATATTTACCTTAGGTTGCCCTATGTTGCCACAGTTGAGTCTATGTCGCTACGGTTGAGAAAGGTAAAACAATCATACATTAACTGAATACAATAATTTAATACAGACTCTATAATTACAACAAAATGTAATGTTAAGTTCATAATTAAAATCATATGGTTAACTAACTACTACTAGATTTTTTTTTTGACTAACACAGTTACCGAAGAAAAGAACTAGTACCCTAATTCAGATCTTCACAACTATTATTGTCATCATTCCCCATCTCGCTACCCACTCTCGTTTTTGATATATTGGGTGGTCTAACAGTAACAATTCCGAAGCTTAGAGCTGACCAAATAGAAAATGACATACAGATGAGAATATTAAAGAATACGTATTGCCATATAGCAAGAACAACATTCTTAAGTCCAGAACAGTATCTAATTATTTGCGTGGCCCTCGAACCATTGCTCTGATACCACCTGTGACGACCCGCATTATTACCGTGGGGTAATAACGCCAGTCAACGGATTATTATTCGTTTTAGCTGATAAAACATCGCTCTAACGAATAATAAGCCATCAGAGTGTTGCAGCAGAACAATAATTAGAGACAAAATACGACATTACAAGAATATCGCCACGCAGGGCTAAAATTTATTACAAAGCCTCATGGGCTTAAATATTACAATCTTTAGGCAGAAAATCATCTAACTACTTCCTATCCCACACGACTACACACGGAGTGTCCACCTTATATCCCCTGTACTCCGAGTCCACGGTATTTCATCCAGGTAGCTTCCTCCTGACCTTAGCTATTCTCTGAATTGATATGCTCCTAAGCAAAGGGAGGATTATAGCAAGGGTGAGTACAGAAGTACTCAGCAAGCGTTATTAACAAAAATGCACAACATGCTTATCCTTTCCACATTAGGAATCTCAATCCCGATTCTCAATTTCCTTTCCAGGACTTATAGAAAATAAAGTTGGTTGGTTTTAAAAGAATTCCGATTTATTCATTTATAAAACTACTGAACATACGCATGAACAGCAAAAACCCCCATAAGTTTCCGTAATTCTCCTTTCCCGGAGACAGGCATGAATTCATGATTTTGATAGCATTGCGCAAGCTTGTATCACTTTACCCATCATCACTCTGCTCGTGTTGGCTCTTGGGATTATCCGCAATTCCTTTGAAGCGGCGCCCAGAACAGAGTACAGTACAATTATCTCTAGTTCGGTAATTATATCTCCACCCGGTTATACACAGTCAGCAGCCTGTATCACACAGACCCACTGAAAATGACATAACCGTTGGCTGGTAGGGTATTCAACCTTTCCCCAGCCCCCTGACTCGCGTATATAACGCCCATGCGTAACCCGCCTGTGGGTTCTTACGCTCCGGTCTTCCACCGGTTCCTTTGGGTCTATCCCATAAATACTCACTCCTGTGGAGAATATAACACCTCACTAGAGTACCGACTGCCCGTGAAAACGGAACGTTGGTTGATACGAGTTGGTACGGTCTGTCCATACGGATGAAGTTTGTAATCCCTTATATTCTATTCTTATGCAAAGGTTCCACACCTCCCACACACGCCTGCCCTGGCAACCTCTGCCCACCTTTTTACTTAACTTTAGTGGCCAACTGCTCCATCAGTTGCCATCTAACCCTTTTCATTCACATATAGCCATTGCTTGATTTAAAACCCTTTTTATTTCCTTCATGCAAGTGATACTAGATTAATACAAAAATACTTGTTTTGAGCAATATACGTTAAAGATTTGATCAAAGGAATGCTTGCCTGGACTTTAACCATATACTCGGATTCAAGTAGGATCAGGTGAAGTTGTCCCCGTAGCTTGGATTATGGCCTGCAATTAAATACGTCGACTACGATTTAATCTATGGAAGTATAATAAAATACAAGTTATCGATGTGTTTGTGCCCCTAAGGTCAGATCTCGCTCAATTTAACCTGATTGCGGTAATTAAGGTTAATTTCGGCATACTACCCGTCGTTCAACATTCTCGTACTAACGTTAGGATATATGGTTGATTTAGTATGTATGCTCGGTATTTTATTAATATTCGGTATTTTATTAATTCCTAGCAATTTTTCAACTACACGGTTTAATTTGAATGCATGCATAATTATAATGGCGAATATTATTCTAGTCAATCTCGCATAAGTAATTAAGTCTATTTAATTTCTTAAAAGTTCGTATATATTTATTCACCTCTCTAATTCATTTTAGATCTTAAGATTACTCAATGCATTTCTCGTACTAGTATGCGCAACGAGTTGAATTATAGATCCAGAATAAAATGGTCTCATGTATCAATTACTTAATTTCTTAGTTAAACTATATTCTGGTGTCTTTATAGGATTCATACATTCTACTGTAGTCCTAAGTATATTTTTATAGCTTAACTGCTATCTAAATCACCGCTTGAAATTTTAATTGCTATTCAATTTGTTAACTCGATAATTACGATTTTGACTTAGCTTGCTACTCTAGTCGTCGCATACAGTTTTAAATCTTCTAATAGTTATGAATTTACTTTTATAATTTAGAACACTTATTAGTGGATTCCTAGAGTTTATAATCGACTAATAAAAGTTAACTGGTTATTTAAATGTGCAATAGAGTGGTTCAATTGATATTATAACAATTTACTTCGTATACGCAATTCCAGCCTACAGGCATCATTTGACTCATCTTTCATAACCAAGAATATTTATTAAAACAGTTATATGATTTAACACTATCTGGATTAATTAAGTATTTAGGTACGATCCCAAACGACTTAATTAGCGATGCATTAATTAAATCGGAATACGCTATGTTTTTATTCTATAGCTGGTAAGTTATTTATTCTAATCATTATAAATACTGATCAGCGGATTTTTATTGCTTTGATGATTAAATCAATTTATCTACATATTCAAGTCTGCAACAAAATGGTCTTAAACTATAGTACTTTAATTGAATCCGTACACGTATAAGCTTAATCGACTTGCTTCTTTTAAATCATCGGACCCAATTAACTTGTTCTAATGATCCTAAGTAATCAAGGTAGATTTCCATAATTATCAGAGGTTAATGTCTATACTTTAAATATTACTAGCCAAGTTGTCTAAGTAATTAATTATACCGTTGAGTAATCTAAATAACAATACACATGTTCTAATATTTACGCGGACCTGTTTTAATCCATTTACATTTTTAGTTTATTTATAATGATTACTAATATTTATTATTGAGGTTTCACAAGTTATACTATTAATAGGGTTAAATAGGTATTTAACCTGGAGTTCTAATAATTCGAACAGCAATACACTGATTCAATTGGTACGTGCCAGATTTTTAATCTATTGACAGCCCTTAATTAAGCTGTAGTTTCCATCTATACCGATTAGTGATATTTTATACTTTTAACACGATTAGTATAATACTAGCAAGTAGTTTAATCTGTAATTTATCACTTAAATTAAATATTTATGAAGACGAATTTTTGATTATACGCGCGCTTATCCTCTCTCTTCTTTTTCTCTTTCTTTTCTTTTCCTTCTCTTTCTTTCCTTTCCTCTCACCCGGCTGCCTTTCCCCCTTTTTCCTTGGTTCGGCCGACGCCCCCGCTTCCTCCTCCCCTTCCCCATTTCACTTGGCTGCCTCTCTCTCTCTCGGTCCGGATCCGATCCGTCCGGCGCCCTGCCGTCGATCCCCCGCCCCCCATTGCCGCGCCTCTACTCCTCCGCCCCGGGTTCCAGCGCCTCTGCCCCCGGGTCTCGCCGCCTCCGCCCCGTGTCTCGCCGCCTCCGCTCGGATGCGCCGCCTCCTGATGCTCCGGTCCTTCGGCCGTGCCGCTGTGCCGGCCCCTCCGTTGCGCCACACTGCCGTCGGCTTCTCCCCCTGCGCCTCCTCCTTCCGCGTCGCCCCCACCGACGCGCTTCGGTCGCCCCCACTGATTCGCCTCCCCTCTGCTCTGCCTCCTTGCCGCTAGGCGCCGCATGGTGACCCCGGCCAGATCCGGCCGATTTGGCGCTTTTTCCCCTATCCTACCCGATCTATCAGTTTTTGGCTTGCTATTCTTGTGTGGTTTTGCCTAATGGCTAGGTTGGGAGGCGGGTGGCCGTGGCTGACCACCGCCGGTTAGCTGTCGCCGCACGCCGGGGGAGTACCGGTGGCGGCTAGCTGGTGGCTCGGCCGGAGGAAATCCGCAGCCGCCGTCCATATAGGTAAGCCCCTTCTCCCCTCTTCTACCTCTGGTGACATACTTGGATTAGTTTCATGTGCTCTATTGTAGATGGATGCTTATGGGTTCTAGTCAATGTTGGCTATAATGGATGAATGTAGCACATGTATAGTGATGTTGTGGAGGTTTACCTTTACGGGTGATTGCAAGAATGGTTAGGGTTTGGGCTGGTTGCGGTCGCTGGCTTGCGGTTGCTGGCTTGTGGTCACTAGCTTGCAGTTGCTGGCTTGTAGGCGCTGGCTTGTGGTTCTCCTGCCGCCGTCACGGTCGCCTTGCTCCTTCGGCTTGCCGTGCCTTCGCCTCCCTGGCCTTCGGGTTCCATTCGGTGGCTGGCTTCTCTGTTGGTCCTGGGATTGGCTGGGGAGTTTGGGGAATGCTTACCGTGCCTTGCTCTGTCTCTTGCGCTCTTTCCTCTGGTTGGCTGTTGATGTATTGGCAGTGGGATATTTTGGCTGGCAGTGCTGTGGTTTTGGCCGTGAGGTCTTGCTGGCTGGCGATGCTATCCGGGGCAGGTTGCTCTGGCCGGGTGTTGTCTCAGTTGCCATTTTGTTGTGTGGTGAGGGCTTCGACAGCTGCCTCTCTGTTGTGGTTTGGGCTGGAATGGGGTGGTGATATTTTGGCTTTGCCATGGTTGGATTCCTATATTCAAAACAGGTTTGTATATATACAATACCGTGTGATGAGCCTATAGTTGTGAGAGGTGCCGACTGGCCCCCGGACGGTCAGGTATCTCCGTGAACGGATTACCCCGCCCGAAGTTAATCCTTAGGGCTCTGACGG
The DNA here is from genome assembly GCA_017311315.1 of Dendrocalamus latiflorus. Lineage (NCBI taxonomy): Eukaryota > Viridiplantae > Streptophyta > Magnoliopsida > Poales > Poaceae > Dendrocalamus > Dendrocalamus latiflorus. The sequence goes on along the minus strand of CM029622.1, from coordinate 6,980,660 downwards.
CTATTCTCTTTTCTGTCCTTTGTTTATTTTATTCGTTCTTTTGTTCGGTCTTTTTCAGTATTATAATTACTGATTCGCTCACAATTGAAATGGCGATGTGGTGGCAGCTCGACGATATCTTCTAATGTATGAAATGGTCGTGTATGTAAATTTAGGCATTCTTTTAATATCGATGTATACAAATTCATGTAACTTCTATTCTTTATTTCTCTATTGCAATAATCATGTATGAAATGAATCTCTAATTGTAATGAACGCTCTCTATTGTAATTGCTTCATTTTAGAGATACTTGAATGGTTAAGACACAAATTGTATATTTGTTGTAATTCGCCTTGTCGCTATCATGTAATGCAATTTGTAATATTTTTATTTGACTTAATATGAGTTCTCATCATCGATCAATGCATGTTCCTGATTTTACCCTACACAGATTGTAATTAACTACTGTTGTACTACGGACTGTTATATATAATTTAATTGAGTTGAATACTATACGAGCCGCGCAACTAAATTTTCTTTCTCGCTTTAGTCTATACAGTTTAGTAATCGCCCTCGCCGAAGAAATGGGAACAACACGTATTATTTTATCGCTTGTCGATTTCAATTTATACGACTAGATAGAAAATTTTAAATTCCCTCGTATTTTTAGATTCTTAATTACATAATTAATCATACTTAACGTTGTAATTCGTTGCTTAAGGTTAATTAATAATGTGGGTTGTCACAAAATCTACTAGTGTGCAAGCACCAGCACAGAGCTCTTCATCGGTTGCTTCCACGGGCCGTACGACGGGCATTGTGTGCCACCGTTGTAAAGGGATGGGTCACGTCATGAGCGATTGCACAAGTCAGCGGGCGTACATTGCGACAGAAGATGGTGGTTATGTAAGTGCTAGTGATGTTGAGGATGAATATGCTCTTGCAGCTAACCTTGCAGTTGAGAACCATGTCGAAGAGGAGCATAAACTGATTGAATCACTAACCCCATTGGTTGAGAATGAAGATAAAGAGATGGATGCACTTACATCATCTGAGGAGAGCCAAAAAGATAAAGAACACGGTGCTATCATCGCTCACGGTACTGATTTGGTGCTACAACAAGACATAGAGCAACCTTGTGAGTATATACCTGCTGTAGTGCAATCTTTTGATGTTCTTTGTGTTGATTTAAATGAACGATGTGCTGATCTAAATTCTCATAATTTTGCACATGTCGAATTAATAACACATAAAGAAGTTTTGACTAGAATTTCTCCTGCTAATTCCTTGTGTTACATCATGTTGGATCTACCTATGAAATTGTCACATGCTATGGAGAAAGTTTCTGAACTTACATGTTCAAAATTCTTGTTTAGTGCCTACACCCCTGGATATAAGTTTAATTTGATTGGTGATTATGGTGTGGAAAATCAATTTCTTGTATATCGAATATGTATAACTTGCAATCACATGGATAAATTGAAACTTGCTGTTTGGGACAACAATTCTTGTATGCTAAATCATGTTCAATGTGAAAGGGAAGTAAAATTTAGTACTCATCCAATGCCTATGTGTTCATCGCTTTTTGCACTATCTAGTATGGACAATCTGAATAAAGATGATGAATTATGGCAGAACATACAAGTCTCTTCACCCTTGTTAGATGAATTTGCTATGGTTCAATTGAGATATGATTATGTGGATGAATTTTGCTTGATTCCAAAAGTTGTAATTTTGCCCATATGTGCCACCACTACATGTTTACAACGTCAAAGATTTGAATTGCATAAATGCTTCACTTACATTTGCAAACCAAGTTGCAATAATTACTGTGTGAGAAATTTTGATTTGCTCATTAACATATATGATTATTCTTGGGTTAATAATACAATGAGCTTTTATGATCGTTGCTGTTTTATAACATTAATTGTGCAACAACGAAGAACTGTTAAAACGGATGACATATACATATACCATGCATACACCTTGGCTTCTTTGTTACCATATTTTCAGCTTATCAAAAGCCGAGGATGGCTTTGTTTGCAAGAAGGGGAGGATGATAAGAACATGAACCCTATGGATACAACCATATTTGCTCTACTTGTTGTTACAATTACAAGCGCTCCTACGCATCACTTAAATTATGAGGTGAGCTCGTTTCAAAGAGATTTTACTTTATTTGATAAAGAACTTATGATATTACATAATGAGAGTTTGTTGCGTTTGTTATCATATACCAAGATTTATGATCAAGATCATGCAATACGTGATGCTACACCTATGTTAAAACCGAGGACGGTTTTCTATCAAGAAGGGGAGGATGATGAGGACATCACTTCTTCGGATACATACACCACTCCTCCACTTGACATTCAAGGACCAATCACTAGAGCCCGCGCCCGACAATTGAATTTACAGGTGAGCTCGTTCCTAAGTACTTCCTTTTGTTCATTTGAGAATAGATTGCTACCTAATGATTTAATTATGATTAGGAACCATGGAGAGGACTTGGAAGTACATGGAGAAGGGCTACAAGGCGCACAAGTCCAGCAAGGGTGGTCGAATCATGTTGGAGGTCCAACTCAAACCGACTTCGAATCGAACTCGGAGTCCAGGACCAGGCCGCACTAAAACGGACGCCCAGATCGCATCCGGACTCCGTTTTGGACGTTCTACATATGTATGGAAAGCTGAGAAGACTACCTTTCCAATGGCTCTGGTCCCATGTCAAAATTCCTTCTGAGTCAACGGGAATCGTCGAAACAAGTGGACATTCAGAATCTGTCAGGGTGCTGCGCCACCGTCTTTTGGGCCTTTCGGCTTTGTATCGTGTTGGAGCCCATTAGGGGCGCGTACAGGGGTTTTGCACGTCCCTCAATCCTTTATATCCAGCCGCCACCCCCACCATTAGGGTTTGGGTTTTGCTTAGATTAATCTGTCTTTAAACAGTTTCGCCGTTCATCGGTTTGTGAGACCCCAACTTGTGAACTTAATATTTATTCGCAATTTCAGATTGCATCTTGTCCTCTCTTGCTTGTGTTCTCGATTCGCTTGCAGGAGATAGCCTTCTTGGCGAGGTCAATCGTGTTCGGCACGGTTGATAACCAACGGAGCAGTGGTGTAGTGATTGCGAGGGGTTCGATCTGTTTTGGTCGGAGCCTTTGGATCATCAACGTCGAGATCTCCACAATCGACTTATCAGTACCTCTCGGAAGATCGGGCCATCGTCACATCATCGGCTCACAGACCTCATGGCCCACCAGCCCAACCCACCTCCTCTCCTCTCTCTCTCTCTCTCCCTTTCCTTCTCTCCCCCTCTATATCCTTGGCCACGCCCCTGACTCGCGCCCGCCGCATGCGCTATGTTGTGTCGTGCCCTGCCATGCCGCACCGCATGCACGCCTGTCCTTGCCAGCGCCACCCCATGCCATCCGCGCCCAAGCCACTCCACCTAGCCACTCACGCTCTCGCTGCGCGACCTGCACCCTCCGCACCCATGCCACGTGCCCATCCCTTGCGCCATACCGCATGGTCACTGCTCTCCCTGCCTACTCTCTCCCCACCGCTTCGTGTCACCTCTGCGTTGCTCGTTGTCACTACTCCACCCATGCCATGCCGTCTTGCCTTAGCCACCTCATGCCATGATGAAAGCATCTAGGCCCCTAAAAATATTGGTTTTGGTAATTAATGAAATTATGTGAATATGGGACTAATGTGTGCATCAAGTGTTTGAAAGGATAAGTTCAAATGGCAAAGAAAGAGGCTCACAAAATATCCCATGAAGATTCAAAGATCTCTAGGGCGACAAGGTAAATAGTTTAGGTATCTATTTTATTTTACCGGTCTTGGAGTTAGGTTGGAAGACCGGATTATAGGATAGACGCCGTACTATTAAGAGGGATCATGGTGATTGCTTGATCATGTTCAGATGTGCCCTATGGATCAATTTAGGATCATGCATGCACTTAGAAATTAAAATCAAATCAAATCTGTGCATTGTCAGAAAATCCGGTAGTTCCGGTGTTAATTGGGCGGAACTACCGCAGGGCCGGTAGTACCGGGCGCCCGGGCGGAACGTTTTTTCCAGAGAGCGCCCGGACTCAGACTTAGTCTCTCGGAAAACGGAAGTACCGCGAGGTGAACTGCGGAACTACCGGATGGCCGGTAGTACCGGGCACCCGAGCGGAACTTTATTTCCAGAGAGCGCCCGGAGTTTAACTTAGCCTCTCGGAAAACGGAAGTACCGCGGATTGACCTGCGGAACTACCGCATGTGCGGAAGTTCCGGATACCCGTGCGGAACTTTATTTCCAGAGAGCGCCGGGAATAAAACTTAAACTCGCTGAGATCGGAAGTACCGGGTCATGGAGCGGAACTTTCGGACTTCCGGAAGTACCACGATTTCAACGGCTGTAGTACCGCACTCATTGACCAACGGTCACTTCTGACTCTCTGACATAGCCGTTCTGACCGGTCAGCGACAATCCGGAAGTACCGCGGTTATACCTGCGGTAGTTCTGGATTTCCTGATTTTTCAGGATTGTTTATTGTAACGGCTATTTGAGGTTGGTGAGGGTATAAATACATCCCCACCAGAACTTGTAGTTGTTGTTGAACCTCCATTGAATACATTTGAGCTTAGTGCAACCTCTCACACCTCATTCACTCACTTGTGCATTCAATTGAGGTAGTTGACCCAAAATTCAAGTGCATTGCATTCTAGTTGATCCATTAGGCACTTGAGTGAGATCAAGCCGCTGTGATCTATTCTCTTGGTGCTTGCCGGCACCTAGACGGCTCGGCGGAGGTCCGGTGATCTTCTCAAGAAGATTGTGAGAAGGCCCGGAAGATTGTGAAGGCTTGGAGCTCACCTACCCGGAGAGGGAAAGGGCTACCAATAGTGATCGAGGTGTTTAGGCTCATTCGTGGAGCCGGTCCGATTTGTTCGGGCTTACCTCAACGTGGACTAGGGGAGACCGGCAAGTCTCCGATCACCACGGTAAAAAGTAATCGTGTCAATTGTGGTTTGCTCTCTTGTGATCATTTTCATTCAAGCAACGCTCTTCATTCATATTACTTGATTGCTTGCTTAGTTAGAGTAGCAATTGTTGTTCTCTACTATTTGATATTGCTCTTAGTCGATTACTTGTGCTAGTGATTGTTTGAGCCTTACTAGGTTGATTAGTGGTGTTATTGTTATCTTGCTCTAGTATATCCATCAAGTTTAAAATTGCTAATTAGAATTAGACGAAAATTTTAAAACCGCCTATTCACCCCCCTCTAGTCGGCCTCCTCGATCTTACACATGAATGCGCACACGATGAGTTGCCGCTCAGATCAGCTATATAAGCCGCGCAAGCTCTACCTCAGTTCCTCACACCTCCCTCTCACCTCCTCCAATTAGCCATTGACATTGTTCCTGAGTCGCACTTGTCGGTGCCACCGCTGTGCACCACCAAGGCCATTCGTCCCTCTACCACTCCGGTGAGCCTTCCTCTACCAACCGCACCAACCTCGATTTGTTCAAAATGATTGTTCTAAGAATAACATGCATTTAATTGGTTTATATGATTCTTGCTATATGCTCAAAAAGACTAAGAATGGAAATGTAATTGCTCATTTCATTGGCACCTCGATTTTGGGTGCTAAAAAGAAATCCATTTGGCTACCCAAGACCTTGGTCACTAACCTCCAAGGACCCAAATAAATTTGGGTACCTAAAAGAACTTGATTTTCTTTTGTAGGTGAACTACAAAACCGGTAGAAGGCATTGGGTGTTGGATAGCGGTTGCACCCAACACATGACCGGAGACCGGAAGATGTTCACCACCTTTGAGAATGGAAGCAATGACAAGATCACATTTGGAGATAATAGCAAAGGAAAGGTATTGGGATTGGGTAAAATCGCTATCTCAAACGACCTTTCAATTTCTAATGTATGTCTAGTTGAAACATTAAATTTCAATTTGCTATCCGTTGCTCAATTATGTGATCTAGGCTTAACATGCTCATTCTCAAAAGAAGACGTTGTAATCTCAAAAGATAATAATAATGAACTAGTCTTCAAAGGCTTTAGATTTGGGAATCTCTATCTGGTAGATTTTTCTTCAAATGAGTCTTGTTTAAAAACTTGTTTAATTGCAAAAACTTCTTTGGGTTAGTTGTGGCATAGAAGGCTAGGTCATGTGGGAATGATTCAACTCAAAAAGTTTTTTAAGCATGACTTAGTAGTTGGCTTGAAGGATGTGAAGTTTGAGAAGAATCGACTTTGTAGTGCTTGTCAAGCCGGAAAACAAGTCGCTAATTCTCATCCTTCCAAAAGTATCATGTCGACTTCTAGGCCATTAGAGCTCTTACATATGGATTTGTTCGGGCCAACAACTTATAAGAGCATTGGAGGAAATAGCTATTGTTTAGTCATTGTGGATGATTACTCTAGATATACATGGGTCTTCTTCCTAAATGACAAAAGTGAAACCTCCGGGATTTTCAAAAGTTTTTCAAAAAGGGCCCAAAATGAATTTGATTTTAAAATAAAGAAAATTAGAAGTTACAATGGTTCCGAGTTCAAAAATACAAAAGTTGAAGACTTTTGTGATGAACTTGTAATAAAGCACGAACTTTCCACAACCTACACTCCTGAGCAAAATGGAGTTGTAAAGAGGAAAAATCGAACATTAATTGAAATGGCTAGGACAATGCTTGATGAATATAATACTTCCGACAAGTTTTGGGCGGAAGCTATTAACATCGCATGTCATGCCATAAATCGCCTCTATTTACATCGACTTTTGAAAAAGACTTCCTATGAGCTTCTTGTTGGAAGGAGACCGAACATCTCTTACTTTAGAGTATTTGGTTGCAAATGCTATATTTTAAGAAAAGGTGTTCGGCTCTCAAAATTTCAAAGTCGATGTGATGAAGGCTTCCTTTTAGGGTATTCCTCAAATAGTAAAGCCTATAGGGTCTTTAATAAAAATTCGGGTTTAGTAGAAGAATCGTGTGATGTTCAATTTGATGAAACTAACGGCTCTCAAGAAGAGCATGAGAACTTGGATGATGTAGGAGATGCAAGTCTTCGCAAGGCAATGGAGAACATGCAAATCGGAGACATCAAGCCAAAAGAGGATCCAACATCACCAAGCTCATCTAGACAAGTAGAACCACCCTCCTCTTCCACAACAAACGATGTTCAAGTTATTGAAGATGAAGAAAAGGATCAACCGCAAAATATTTTCAAGATTCACAATGCAATAGCCAAGGATCATCCAATTGACCAAATATTGGGTGACGTGAGTAAGGGTGTTCAAACTCGCTCTAGAGTAGTTTCAATTTGTGAACACTATTCCTTTGTATCTTCACTTGAACCTAAGCGTGTAGAAGAAGCATTAGATGACCCGGATTGGATAAATGTTATGCATGAAGAGTTGAATAATTTTGCTCAAAACGATGTTTGGACTTTGGTGGAGAGACCCAAGGAGCACAATGTCATTGGCACAAAATGGGTCTTCCGGAACAAGTAAGATGAGAACGGAATTGTGGTAAGAAATAAAGCAAGGTTAGTACCTAAAGGTTATACTCAAGTCGAGGGCTTAGATTATGATGAGACATTTGCACCCATTGCTAGATTTGAATCAATAAGAATCTTGCTTGCCTTTGCATCATGCTTTGACCTTAAATTGTTTCAAATTGATGTCAAAAATGCATTTCTTAATGGTACAATTTCCGAATTAGTATATGTGGAACAACCCCCAGGATTTGAAGATGCTAAATACTCTAATCATGTGTATAGATTATCAAAGACGCTTTATGGTTTAAAGTAAGCTCCTAGAGCTTGGTATGAGCGCCTTCGTAACTTTCTTGTATCAAAAGGCTTTAAAATTGGTAAAGTAGATACAACTCTATTCACAAAAATTATTGGAGATGATTTTTTTGTATGTCAAATCTATGTTGATGATATCATATTTGGTTCTACTAATCAAGACTTTTGTAAAGAGTTTGGTGAGATGATATCTAGGGAATTTGAGATGTCAATGATTGGTGAACTAAGCTATTTCCTTGGACTTCAAATCAAACAACTTAAAGATGGGACATTTATAAGTCAAACAAAGTACGTGAAGGATCTACTCAAGAGATTCGGAATGGAAGAAGCCAAACCCATCAAAACACCCATGGCAACAAACGGGCATCTAGACCTCAACGAAGAAGGTAAGTCGGTAGATTTAAAGTTTTATAGATCCATGATTGGTAGTTTGCTTTATCTTACCGCATCTAGGCCCGACATTATGTTTAGTGTATGCATGTGTGCACGTTTTCAAGCTTCTCCAAAAGAGTGTCATTTAGTGGCCGTAAAGAGGATTCTAAGATATTTAAAGCATTCCTCAAGCATAGGGCTTTGGTATCCCAAAGGTGCAAAATTTGAATTAATTGGATATTCGGATTCCGATTATGCAGGATGCAAAGTGGATAGAAAAAGCACATCGGATAGTTGCCAATTTCTAGGAAGGTCTCTAGTGTGTTGGTCATCCAAGAAACAAAATTCCGTAGCACTTTCAACCGCCGAAGCCGAATTAGACGAAAATTTTAAAACCGCCTATTCACCCCCCCTCTAGTCGGCCTCCTCGATCTTACACATGAATGCGCACACGATGAGTTGCCGCTCAGATCAGCTATATAAGCCGCGCAAGCTCTACCTCAGTTCCTCACACCTCCCTCTCACCTCCTCCAATTAGCCATTGACATTGTTCCTGAGTCGCACTTGTCGGTGCCACCGTTGTGCACCACCAAGGCCATTCGTCCCTCTACCACTCCGGTGAGCCTTCCTCTACCAACCGCACCAACCTCTCTGCCTTACCTTCCTCATCATCCCTCCTCACCCCAATTTGTGTTTCGTCCATACAAGCTCATCGGCATTGTCGTCTTCCTCCTCTTCTACTGAAACCATCACCGCACTACCATTTTCCCCCATGGTTAGCCTCTATCCAATTCCATCCGTCTAGAGCACCCTCATGGTCTCCTCTCACTTTCTCCTCAACCAATTTAGGTAGCCATCCACTCGAGCTCGCCATTGTTGTGGTCTTCACTGTGCCACCTTAGGTCAGCACTACCGGACCATCTTGGACCTCCCCTTACCTTGCCATCCCATTTGTTGTTCCCCAGGCCACCTAGAGTTTCCCATGCTGCCTAGATGCTCACCGCACAATTGAATTGCTTGTTGTGCCGCTGTTGCCATGGTTACCATGGTGGACGACCGTTGCCACCACCATGAGTGCTGCCACCACAGCGGCAGCCGCCTCCAACAACATCGCTACCACCTATGGGTGCAGCGTGGTCCCGGCAACCCATTTTGGGCATCGCTAGCGACTGCCGCTGCTCCCCTTGCCGGTGATGAGTACAACAACACCGTGCCCTGCTCGGACGCGAGAGGTCACAATAGCAAATAATTAACCTTAATGATTTCATTAGGGAGTATTAAGTTAGTATTAATGATGCTCCTTAATTAAGTATTAATTAGTTATGTGAAATATAACAAATTGATTATCTCTTATGGATAAATTTGTGACCTCTACAGAGTAAAAATTGTTCAAACAATGTTGCTTACAATCATGGGCAAGCATGGAGACTTATTTGAGCTAGTTTCCATTTAACAAAAGGATCTTTGCTGGTGGGATGAAAAATAATGATAGATGGATAGAGCCCTATTTTGATTTTCTTTAGGTGGATGAATCCAATGAGTATAATAAGTGGATGGAACCCTAGTAACAAAAATAACAAATGGTGGATGGAATCATATAACATGTTTTTTAAACCTGCACCAAAAGTTTATTATTATTGCATCACTTATAATCTTTAAAACCTTGGTTTAGTTAAAATGCTAGGTCTTATAAATTTTCTCTTACTGTATTTCAAAAATTATGGTATTTTCGCAAATAAAAAACCCAAGCTTTTCTTGGTTAAGCCTTGCGCACACATGCACACACACTCTTTCACATACACAAACATTATAATTGTGTGTACATATATTATCTAACTCTTAGATAGTATTTAAGTACCAATATAGGTTACTCGAACTCTGATATGTAATATAAAGTTTGGTATAATTTAATACAATGTATGTATATGATTCAGAATAGTGCCCCGAAAACACATGCTTCCGGATGCCTGCGCAGTAGATACTAATGGTGGGCGGCGAGGTCGATGTGGTCAGGTGGAAGGGGCAGGCGTTCAGGTACGGCGGTCCCTCGCTAGTGTGCAGAAAATGACGCTTTGCTAATCAAACGATGAGGACCTATTCCATCGGATTTGAAGGTATACCGTTCTCTAGTATTTCACTTTTTAATATTAGTAAACATGTTTTCATCCCCAACAGCACCTCCTTAGAGCAAGTTTAATAAGACTGACTGTGCTAGCTACAAGGGAATCCATGTCAGCATAGTCCTATGTGAAGGGGAGAGAAAAGGAGAGAGAGAGCCAAGCCGGCTCCCATGCAAGAGTCAGACTATAGCACAGGAAAAGAGGCGTTATCCATGCATGACTAATAGAACTAACTGCTATACCCATGCATGCATTAAATTATCAATACCCATGTATGTATTAAATGATTGAGAGCTCTTGTGGAGACAACTTATAGCCAGCTTATTGTATGAGTTAGCTGCATCATTATCTTTTGATGACATGGAAATATATTGGAGGTAGCAGCTATCTATACTATTAAACTTGCTCTTATTGGTGTCATCCAGCAAATGTTCAGTTCAGCAAAGAATGTAGGCGGCTACAGAAGAAATTGCTCAAGTGTTCAAATGATGTCGCAGGATTTGAAACTACAGGTCAAACCCTATGGGCGATGATAAGTGAAAAAGAAAGGCATCTTTGCCTAAAAAGCCACACTCCATTCATAATTGCACTTTGACATTGATTGAAGTAGTGCTGCTTCATTAACCACATTGGATCTTGAGCACAAACAAAATTCTTAACTATGAATGACGTTAAACTAGTAGAAAATATGCATAATTTTTTCAATACTAGATTTCAGATATTTAGACTTCAAAAAAATGTAGCAAACAAAAAATTGCTTACATTCTTAAAGACCAAGACATACACTGGTACTGTTAATTGCAGTCCTTGGCAAGCCAGAGTTACTAGATATAGAAGTGCGAGCACACCCTTTGATCGGTTTCAGCTTTGCAGACAGCTAATCTTGAGGCTTCATGGCCGGGAATAGAAGGACTTCCTGAAATTGCATGACAAGAGGATTTTTCATATCTTAATGAATAATATTTCAATATAAGCCAATAAAGCCAAAAGTGTAGGGCAATTATATAGAAACGCACAAATGATGGAAAGAATCAAACCTTGATGTTCTGGGAATCTGTCATCAACATTGTAAGGCGATCAATTCCCAAACCCCAACCACCTGTTGGCGGCAAGCCATATTCAAGGGCAGTGCAGAAGGTTTCGTCCAAAGCCATAGCTTCATCATCACCAGATTGACGATCCTGGATACATGCGGAAGTAGGGAAATGCAGGTCCAATTATGCAGCGTTCTAGAAAGTGCTAGGTGGGCGGTGGGGTGGCACCTAGTGCCTAGGTAAGTTACATGTATACTTCTGAAAATCAGTGTATGGGTTATCCTTTATCCCATCCTTCCAATATATATCTCTTCCCTGCTTTACTGTTTACTGTTCTTATAAGGGCACACATGCATGGGCGTACCAAGCATTGGGAGTAGGCTAGTTTCCATCATGAAAATATATAATATGCAGTCATTTAGGAGTTTACCAAGTTCAAAAACTCCGCATAGGGAGTAGGTTGGTTTCCAGCATGAATATACAATTTGCAAGGTTATTTAGGTGTTCAGAAATTCAAGCATGTACCTTTAGTTGTTCCTCAAACCGTTGCCTCTGCACAACAGGATCATTTAACTCTGTGTATGCATTGCACACCTAAAAGACATTTGAAGGTGATACTGTAAGGCAACATAAAGGAGGCCAAGTATCAAAGGACCAATGAAGAACAGTTTATACCTCATGTTTGTTAACAAAGAGCTCAAACCTCTCAGTCAATCCAGGTCGGGACCTATGCCACTTTGCCAATGGACTCATTATCTCTGGATGGTTGATAATGAATGTTGGATTGACACACGTCTCCTCCAAGAAATGGCCAACTAGCTGTTAGAAAACAACAGAGCTTATTAATCTAGCTAGTAACATTCTAAAGTAACTGTCACAAAAAGGAAAAAAAAAATCCAAAGGGTAATTTTATATCTTGGCATACGAACAGACGACTTCATATTGGGCTAGCAACCCATAGATTTTGGGTTTTGTTTCCAAGCCAGCGTAATATTAGAAAATGCAAGTTGTTAAGGATCTTACTGAATCGGGAGGTTTACAGAAACAGCACAAAGGATTCAGCAAGCTAACTGGACAATGTATTTTTCTTCACAACATACTTGTCACAAAACATGATACTAAAAGTCAAAACATATAGCCAACACTGCAAAACTACCCAACAAAATCATACAAAGATACAGCACCAAAATGCAGTCTCCATGGGGTTAAAAGCAAAACCTTGTCAAGCAATCGTGATGTTGTCTGGGGAGGTGGACATTTAACATCATACTTGGCACAAGCATCTATCAAGTACTTGTTTGCTTCATCACTTGATAGATCTTTCGGTATATTGAGTTTGGCCATAGCCTCCAATTCTTGAATCATGTCTATCCTTCTGCAGCAAGGTAACGAAATATTAGTATGTCCTTGTAGCAACTGAATAACTTGGATGGTCGGTTAAAAGCGCATCTAGAGCATGTAAATGTTATCCAAATACTTTTCAATTGTGTCTATTACCTGAAGGGAGGTGTGAAATCAATCTCTATTGGTGGATTCTCAACTCCATTTGCATGATATTTTATCTTGTAGCCACCTGTCAACTCCTTAACCATACCTGTCAACAATGAAATGAAAACATTGGATAAAAGGAACAGGCTATACCTTCATGTTTATTCCCCTAAAAAAATAGCATGATCAACAAATTGTGGAATATAACGGCAATACGGCATGCAAAGCAACAGTACAATGTGAAGCATTTGTTCAGAAAAGGATAAATAAATTGATAACTCATACAGAAGGGCTACATGAATGCTGAATAATGCACAAAGGGTCATAAACTAGCAAACTGTGTTATAACTTATACAGAAGTGTTACACAGTTCCTCCTGCGTAAGCGATGCTTAACTAAGATTAAGCTGAAAAGTGATTCTTACCAGATAACATGGCTTCTGTAAGCTCCATCAAGTCATTGTAATCTGCATAAGCCATATAAAATTCACATGTTGTGAATTCAGGATTGTGTGTTAAATCAATCCCTTCATTCCTGAATTGCTTCCCAATTTCATAAACACGGTCCAATCCCCCAACAACCAATTCCTTCAGATAAAGCTCAGGGGCAATACGCATATAAAGCTTCATGTTTAGTTCATTGTGGTGTGTGACAAAAGGCCTTGCAGCTGCTCCACCAGCAATCATGTTCATCATTGGAGTCTCCACCTAAAAACATATAAAAGGTTCAAAGTTCAAACATCACACGATCAACACAAGTACAACAAAATAAACTGCAAGAGGCCTACCTCCAAAAATTCAAGTTCATCGAGAAACTTCCGAATAAAAGAGACAACTTTAGATCGTGTCTTGAAGATATGCCTCACTTCATGGTTTACCATAAGATCAAGGTATCGCTGACGATATCGAGTTTCCTGATATCACAAAACAAACATTTCAATAATCAAAGCACCACTAGTAGCAATTATCAACATTTGAACACAGTACCAAAGTTGGCAAGGTGGGTTATTCATAATTGACAGCACATTGAGACAAGAGGACTATTTGAAAGCCACCTGCATCAACTTTCTGATTTGATGTGAATGAAAAATATCATTAGAAATACCAGGAGCGCATCACCAAATTTTCTTGGTAAAGAAACTGCATCGTACTTGTTGTGGACACATTTGTTGGCAAGGTGTATACCCGTCATCTATGACAGCCAGCAAAGTCTCCAGCCGTGACCATAGCTGGACAGGGTGTCGAGGCAAGGGCGACAACCCCTGGACAACAGTGGGTGCTACGGCAACAGCCGAGTCTACAGCCGACTGTGCAGAGGAAGTTTGATTCATTTGTGGCAACAGACGTCACAGATAAGTAATCAGAAAATATTAGTGATATATATGGAAGCTCTTCTTAGTATTAGTATGTTATCTATATTAGGCAATCTATATTATGTGTGCTATCTATTATAGACTCCCTTGTTAGGAAGGCTCCAGGATATATAAAGGAGACCTATTGCTATTGAAGGAAAGCAATACAGAATCTATTCAACAAACACTCGGCTGGTTCAGAGCCCTGGCCACAAGGGTCATGGGCGATCTTCGCCATCCTATCTTCCCTCCCTGTTTGACCACATCAACTTGGTATCAGAACCAGCGATCCTACAGGCATCATGGAGGAGGCGACTTTCATTGTTGATCTAAGCAAGCAGTTAGCGCAACTTCTCAAGGTGGTTAGCAGTCATCACGAACGATTTGAAGACTTGGAGAGGCGCATGGGCCAGAATTCCAGTCACCGGCTACCAAAACAGCACGCAGAAGACAACGTGTCCAAGGGTAGCGATGGAGAGGCACCCGTGGTGTGCCACGGTTCCACAAGTTGTCCTTCCCAATGTATGACGGGAAGGAGGATCCGTTGCCATGGCTTAATCGCTGTGAGTAGTTTTTTCGGGGGCAGCGCACGATGGAAGAGGAGAAGGTTTGGCTGGCGTCCTATCACATGACAAGGAGAACTCAGCAGTGGTATTACCGTTTGGAGCAGAGCAATGGCGTTCCAACCTAGCCTTGCTTCATCGAGCATGTCAACCTCCGCTTTGGGTCCCCTATACGAAGCAACCCCTAGGCGAACTCATCCAGCTCATGGGAATGGTGGAGTACCAAGAGCGCTTTCTGTCGCTCCTGTGTCGATGCAATGAGATGACGGAGAAGCAGCAGGTGCAAATTTTTACAAGTGCCCTTCGGAATCCTTTATAGACCGCTGTCGAACTCCAAAATCCATCCACCCTAGAGACGACCATGAGTCTTGCACACACTTATGAGAAGCGGCTGGAGATCATCGAAGAAGAGGGCAAACCAGCAGTGAGGCAGATGGCGCCTAGCAGGCCGACCCTGCTCAGCCGCGGCTCCATCATCAGCATAGTCGTGATGGCTAAAGGCGCACAGGCAAGGGCATCGCCCATGTCCAAGCTGACAGCGGCAGCAACAGAAATAGCCACTAAAGCACCAACTTCTCGATTTGGACACCTTACTGGAGAGATGGCAAAAAGAAGGATGAAGGGGTTGTGCTTCAATTGTCCGGAGAAGTTTTCCAAGGATCATGCCATCATGTGTACAATGAAGGGGATTTACTTGTTGGAATTGGAGGAAGGAGATGAGGCTGATGCCCTTGCCCGATGAAACGTCGTTGCGTAGTCCTGACTGTTGGTGGCTGCCAAGCCATGCTGCTAAGGTCGCTTCACGCAGTAGCACACCGCATGCTGTCACACCGCCTGCTACTACTGCTTGCTCGCCAACCGAGCTGGATATGTCACTTTGCTTAGACGCGGAATGGCACTGTCGTTCCTGCGACCATGGCCACCAGTCCAGCCTTGGATCGGATGCACCGCCTCCTTATTGGGCCAACTAGCAAACCAAGTGCCTCTTAGTCGTTGTCGCTTTGACCGTTACCATCCTATTGAGATGCCGTCAACACCCAAGAACTCCATGCCCATGTGCGTCGTCATGGCATGCTAGGGTTGCTGTGCAGGCTGTGCCCTTCGGCTCCCACATTCTCCCGATCTCTCTCAAATATACATATCAAAATTGTTTGGATGGATGTGAGGCTTTGCTTTCTACAATTACAATGCTATACATGCATGGCTCAGTTTTGGTTTGCTTGCATGGATTTTGGTGGATAAGGAAGGGGAGATGGGGATGGAGTCCACTTGCCTTGAGAAGTTGAGAGAACAATGGGGAAGGACAGAGAGCAGCCGAGCAGAGGGCGTTTGTCACTTTGTCGATTTATCCTATTCTCCTGTCCTTTGCATTTAGCTTCCTTTTCTTTTAGAATTTGCCTTTGCCTTTAGGCTTTAGCTAATTAGCTCCATCTGCCACATGCTTGATGTATAGCAGCTTAAAACTTCCTCAAGAGTGATTTCCCATGGCTTAAAAAAACTTTTGTTTACAGGGCCTAGATTCCCATTCTTAAGGCATATTAAACTAAAATTAAGTAGCCCACTTGTAACTTCTTACTTCTTAGTAAGTATTGCTGTTTATTTAGGAGATAATACGTCCTGGAATGCGACATACAATTCTACTTAATGCACCTATCTTATACATGCATCGCCATGCCCACTCATTCCCCTGTCGTCGCCCAGCATGCTCATCGATGCCCCTGCCCTTGTTTGCCCGAGCTCCAGCCCCACCGTCGCAGATAGGGAAGTGGCGTCTGCAACAATAGCATGGTGGATGCGAGAAAAGGTCAAACCAGACGCTGTTTTATACTGTGTGGTTGAGTTGACTGGGTAAATTTGAGAAAAGTTGTTACTGGTGTTCATCTATGGTTTTGTTATGAGTTTAATTTTGAAACAAAATTTTCCGGTAGTTGATTGTGGAAGGTATTTTCTTTAATTTTAGTTCCGAGTTGTATGGCCGATGACCGATGTTACACAATGGGGGAATGAACACATTGATCTTCGTGATATTTATTTTTAAATGTGCTTTCCGTTGCATAAGGGAAACTAATTCTTATTGAAGTGACGTGTGCTTGTAGTTGTATTTAGGTTCTAAACATCGGATGACTAAGCACCATATATGTGCTATGATATATCATACATTGAGTAAAAGAAAAATACAAAATTACTATACATTTGGTACATTTTTTTAGGGAGTTCAGTCAAATTTCAAATCTCTCAATTTGCACGCTGAGCATGACAGCAGAGCCAAGGGTGTAATTTAGGCCAAGCGCAGCATGGAGGTGCAACATGAGCAGCAGCGGAGCAAGGCCCAGTGTGGCAACAGAGGCAAGGGTACAATATAGACCGAGCACGTCGATGGAGCTGCAACGTAAGCTAGGGAGGTGTTCGGTTGGCTCAAGGGTAGAGGAGGGCATGGAGCAGGCTAAGCCCAATGACTATGGCTCGACATGCTCAGCGCGACACGGGCTGGTGTGGAGCTCAAACAGGTGCCGTGGAGGAGTCGAGGGCATGGCGAAGACCAAGCATGACAATGTCAACTCAACATGCTAGGATAATACAATTCTTTTTGTCCGTAGCAACGCACGGGCATTGAACTAGTAAGTCAACTATATTGCATGGCTGCTGGCAAACAAGGTACAACACAAACCCTGATAATCCACTATCTAAATTAGATAGAATTGGTCATGCACACAAATG
The DNA here is from genome assembly GCA_017311315.1 of Dendrocalamus latiflorus. Taxonomy (NCBI): domain Eukaryota; kingdom Viridiplantae; phylum Streptophyta; class Magnoliopsida; order Poales; family Poaceae; genus Dendrocalamus; species Dendrocalamus latiflorus. The sequence goes on along the minus strand of CM029622.1, from coordinate 6,963,213 downwards.
CTGGTTGTTTACAGTTGCCCATTAAGAACATTAAAGCCTGCTTAGTTATTTGTTACATATTTAGCATCTCAATGGTAAGTATTTTGCTACTTCAGAAGCAAGCTTCATGCAAAAATGAAGTGGAAAAATGTTGCTAAAATGCACAAATGGGGGTAATGTTACTACTTGCTTGACAAATAGTACATTGTGACAGGCATTTAGAGTGAGAAAAGTAACAGATCATAATGAAAACAAACCTGGTCCCTCAAAACATACTTCTCGATATTCCTACCCATTCCTGGAGCCCATGGCGTAGGTACTGCATTTCCTTCACTCTTCTGTAAAGGTGTATACTACATATGTAAGTAGTCATTCACATTGTAACATTCCAACTAATATAATGGGCCTTCTACAGAAGCCTTCTTAAGAAACCAGAGGCAGATATAGGCCAAAACATGGGCCTTTCTAATATGTTAAACTCCATACAGAGAGACTTCTAATTGCTCACTCTCAGAAATTAAGTAATGCATGCATGGGGAAACAGTTCTTTCAACTAGATTATGATTCTCACCTGTCTGGGCATCATATGAAGACATGGAGAGAGCACAACAAATTTCCGTGGGAATACACTGAGCTCCCCTCTATTACTTTTCCCTGATGTTTAGCAAATTAACAATTTGGAGTTATAAAACACAGTAAAACAGTACAAGGAACAAACATCTTATTGTTCAGCAATTTGACGAACAATGCATAATTGCATACTCTTTGTGATAATTGTTTTGGAATCGTACAACCAGCTATAAATATAAGCTACATACAAAGTGTAAATAACCTAACTATATCAGATTCAAAAAGATATAAATCAATCATATACAAATATATGTACTTATCTACATTTTTATATGGCTATGAACCAATAGCAATATCAATAAACAGCATCCATAAAACTAGAATTGAAATAGCTGTTTCGAAGTTATAATTTGGATATGATAATTTCAAAATTATGTGTGACATAAGCTTACAAACCTGGATAACCACATATACCGACAATATCACCTCGTTTCACACTGGAGTGGTACCTAGAGAATTCAGTTTCTTCCAACTCCGAGGTCCTACAATGGGTAAAAAAGGTCATAAACAGCATCCAGTTTATTTTATGCAATTGGCAACAATAGGTAATATGCCCCAAAATGCACAGGCTTATTATATGATGAGATAAATCTAGAATTGGGTGAGCAGTTATCTGTGAGCAACATTAATAACTATGCACTGCACAATAGATAACCAAGCTTGCAACTAAACAGTTTAGTCAAATAACAAAAAAAAAACCTTTCATTTGTTCAAATGTATTAATTAGCTGTAAATTGCAATAGTGCAGCTTCAGTACTGTGATATGTGTTATGAATATTGTGCATATATTCATGAGGCCCAAAATGCAATATATATAGAGAGTACAAGAGGGATATATGTCGGAAGAAGTCGTCGACGGAAGAATCTTCCTGGCGAAGCGTCTCCAACTCACGCTGAAGCGAAAAGAACTGAGCATCACTGCTCTGCTGGTATCCCTCACGCAAGTATTCCCAGATCTGTCGAGTAGACCGCAGACCAACAATATCTGGCTAAATGGAGTCGTCGACGCTAACCACAAGAATGGCACGAACACGGGCCTCATTAGCACACCAGCGCTCGAAAGCGTCAATGGCATTATGAAAAGCCTCATCAACAGCGTCAGCAGCAACAGCAGCCTCTGCCTCCTTAGTAGCCTCATCTGCTCCAGGAGGTGCAGAAGTAGACTGCCTAGGAGGCTGAACCGGCGGTGGCGGACAAGGATGTGCACCAGTGACATGTCCCCAAAGGCGGAGACCATCAAGCGTGATCTCCATGAGGGAAGACCATAACATGTAGTTCGTTTCATGGAGCTTTGTTCCCGAGAATGGGATCGCAGCAAATGGAATAGAAGCCATCAGTAGGTGGCGCTGGACGGCGTGACGACCAAGGCAACGAAGTCTAACAGGCGGCGTTGAACGGCGCGGCGGTTAGATCAACGTTATATATATATATATATATTCCTTTTTTCTTTTTTCTCTCTTTTCTTTTTGCTCTACTCTAATATAAACCAAACAGATCTGATTCGCTCAGTCAGATCTCCGAACTCGAGACGGGTGGACTCGAGACGGCGGGCAACGAGGCTTCGGCGGCGAGATCGGTCGGCGGGTCACCGGACGGTGAGGTGGCGGGTGGCCGAGCGGTGTTGATCGGCCGGGCGGCGGGGCGTCAAGCGACGGGCGCTGGGCGATGAAGCGGCCGAGTGACGGGCTTCGGACCGCCGAGCGTCGGGAGCGGCCGGGCGAGCAGCAGTCGGCGGTGGACAACGGCGTGTGGCGGCCAGCGGTTGAGGTCAACCACGGGAGGCAGCAGGCAGTCGTAGGCGACGGCTGTGGGCGCGGCGGCGAACCAGAGGGCTGCGGCGGCTCAACCTAGAATCTGGCGGCGGCAGGGGATGTGCAGGATGACAGTTGACGGTGGACGACGATGTGTGGCAGCCGGCGGTTGAGGGCAACCACGGGAGGCGACAGGCGGTCGTAGGCAACGGCTGTGGGCGCGGCGGCGAACCAAAGGGTGGCGGCGGCTCAACCTGGGATCTGGTAGCGGTGAGGGGTGTGCAGCATCGGTGCGGAAAACTAGGGTTAGTACCCTAACTCTAATACCATGTTATGAATAATATGCATATATTCATGAGGCCCAAAGAGCAATATATATAGGGAGTACAAGGGGGATATACGGAGGAATATGCCATGTACAGATAAAGAATACTAAGGCATATAAGGAAACAAATAACAATGCTATTCTATTTCCTATTCTATCCTTAACAATATGAAGCTTACGCAGCCTCATATATTGTTTAACTATAATACAAAACAACATATTTATGTATAGAATTACCATGTTGTAGGATATATGGTAAATATTGGCAAAAAGCATTAAACCAACAAAAAAGAACATTCTAAACACTAAAATATTACCTGCGTATGCACCAAATAACAAAAGAACCAGATATGCATCATCACCATGTGATGATTATTGCTCAAGGAATATTCCCAATATGAACTATACATAAGCAGACAAGCGAGCATAGCGGTCGATGTACTACTGATGCTTATGCAGACACATACGCATCTCGAGCGACATTGATTTATAATTCTGATTCCTTCTAATCCTTGACTTAGCATATGGTTGCAAAGCTCCAGCAAGCATTCTACAACCAGGAAACTACTCTCTAACTACTCTCTATGAGAGGAATACAAGTGCACTTTATGACATTCACCAAGCGCACTTTATGACATTCACCAACTTTGCAAATTAGACTTCTTTGATATGGCAGTGAACTAAACAAAACATCCTTAATGCAGCATGTGGGAAATTTTAGTGAAATTTTGAAATACATATACATCAGGCGTGGTTGAGATTTGAGAACAAAACTGGCTGATGCCATAAAAGGCTAGCTACCCAGTGAAAAAACACACCAAATAAACATCAATCAAACTTAAAAGTTTTACCTGGCATCGGCCATCACTTGAACCTTCACGCCACCACCATAAAGATCGTAAAAGAAGAGTTTAGAAGATGATGTTCTCTTGTTCATGATCCTCCCTTTGAGAAATAAAGCCACAAATGAGAACCATATGCATCTCTACTATAAGAAAACTATATCCTAGGCAAAAGGGAAAAAAAGAATTACCCGCTAGGCACTCTGTAACATCAACAAGCTTGTCCCCCTCTCTCAAGCTCTTGTATTTCTCAATGTATTCGGCTACAGAGATGTTAACCAGAAACTTATGTGGATAGGGGTTAACACCCGTGGCCTTGAGTGAGTCAAGCGTCTTGAGCCTATTCTCATAAAATTGCTGCAGCAAGAAACATATTGATCTGAATTTTCCCAAACAAAATAATGCAATTCAGCAAATAACACAGCAGCAGCAGCAGCAAAGAAGTGCCAATATCACATACAGTGGGATCCATGTCCTCATCATCGGCTGCAGACACCTTCTGGGGCTTTCCACTGGCCGCAGCGGCTGCCGCCTACAACAACAAAAGGTACACATATATATTTAGAGTTTTGGCACCGAGATAGCGGAAATGGAGCTCTCAAATTCCAGCTGCAACATTACAGCCATATCTACAGACACTATAGCAAAGGATGGCTTCTTGTAAGCTGTCACACATGGACATGATCAACTAAACGCATCTAATTCGCCGTGACCGCCCCCGTCTTTCTTGGCTCTGGTCGACGGGAACGGTTGGATCCGGTTGGATTCAACGGAGACAAGGCAAGAGGCGCCAGGGGGACGAGGCACCAGGGAAGGGAAGCGTCGGGGGGAGGAGGCGTCGGGGGGAGGCGGCGAGGCAACCCACCCACCTCACACCACGGTGGTAGGCAAGGTTACTAAGGCGGTAAGGCGAGGCGAGGTGACCCACCCCCTCACACCTTTTAAGCAGTAAGGCGTGAGGCGAGACGATGCCTTACACACATCCTAAGGTGAAGAAAACGGAGCTCTGGAGGTCTAAATCATAAGAAATCCAAAGAGGGAGAAGGACCTAATTGCAATTTCATAGAATTCTGAAGACTAAATTGCAAAAATGCCAAACTTACCCAATCCCTTTTAACCCTAGCCGCCCCCCAAATTGCAGATCCAGTCATCGAGCCCAGCACTGTTCTCAATTTTCTTCTTCCTTGAGCCCATTGCTTCTCCTCTCATTCCCTTTCTTCCCCACCACAGGCATTGGCAAGGGCCGGGCCATACCTCGCCGGCAGCCACTCGACCGCTCCACCTCTCCCCTACTGCTCCACCAATCGATCACCAGCTCTTCCACTGTACGCCACCACACAGTCGACTCCCTCTGCGCCGCCTTCCCCTATCACACCACCATAGCTTGCCACTGGCGACCGAAGATGGCAGCGCGGGCGCGGTGGCCTGAAGACCCATACACACAGAGCATTCAGAGGAGTAGCTAGTGCTACCCATCGCCGGAGGATGAGCTTGCATGCGCAGTGGGAGGTCGAGGTCGCGCTGTGCTCCGGTGGAGCTCACGCCGCTGTCAAGGAGGTACATCTTAGTCACGTACGGCAAGGCGGAGGCGACACCTTGTGAACCAGGACCGCCTTACCGCTTAAGCGTCACCTAAGCGATGCCTTAATAACCTTGGTGGTAGGTCATCCGCCTCTCTCCTTCTCTCATTCTCACAAAAAAAAAAAGCGCTGCCATGTGGGGCTCAACACACTCCCTTCCTCCCCTCTCCCAGGATAAGCAGAAACCACCTCCCTATTCTCACAACTGCCTCCCTACCTCCCCTATTTTCCCCATCCCTCCTCTCTCACACAAGATTGGCCACCCCACCTATCCCCAACACAACCACCAACACCCCAACCCAACCGCCTCCCACCACACCAGTTGCCGCGGCCTCCCATGACGTTGCTCCCCATGCCGTGCTCTCTCCTGGTCCCTATCCTGTTCTCACCAGGTCCTCCTCTCCCACGCGATCACCACTGCCTTCTGGTGCGCCGATCCCCCTCGACGCTACCTCGGTGCCTTCTTTGTGTGCGCCGCCTCTGCTCTCCTCCTCCGTCCGCGCCGCATCCTATGCGTCGCCCTTTGTTCCCTTCAACCCGCCGCAGCCCCATAGAATCCTCTGTGCGCGCCATGCCACAACTCTTCCTCCCGCACGTGACCTCCTCCGCGCGGCTAGAGACATCAATTCGGCAACGGGGTGGCAGATCAAGCAAGGCGGAGCTCTCCATGATCGATCGCCACCTTGGGCTCTCCTCCAACCTTCACCACCGCCCCCATCCTTGGGCCACCGCCGGCTTGTGTGCCGTTAGCACCTCCCCGCGAAGATGGCGGTGGATGTAGGTGACTAGGGAGGCCAGGCAATGGTGGTGGAGAATGGGGAGGCCACGGCGAGCATGGCGTTAGAGAGAGGGGAGGCGGTAGGTAACTAAGGAGACCCAGCAGCGATGGTTGATGACGGGGAGGGCGAGGAGGAGATAAAGTTGTAGCAGAGACGACAACGTTGGCACCGCTAGGAACTTGTGCGTGCGGCATCGAAAATAGCCAACCGGTGTAGCCAGAGTAGCACCTCCTCAGCCTCCTTGCACAGTCAGTGTAGCTGCATTGGCGTCAGTGCCTCTAACAACGGTGTCCATGGAGACCAGCAGCATCTTGCAATGACGTCGAAGTAGAGGGTGCAGAGGGCAGCAATCCTATTATTTCAAGTTCTACATTAGTTAGCCATGTAGTAAAAGCATTTCAATGATTATTCCCTAGCAATTTCATGGATCTCAGAATGTCTCAAGAACATGACAGTTATTTGCTTGGGTACTTGACTGAGTTTCTTTTGTGGCCATTAACATTTTGGTTTGCTCTGACTGTACAGCTGAGCATTGAGAACTCACATATTGAGAAGCATGAAGGAGGTCCTCTTGTGTGCAAACTATGGAGCATAGATTCACAGCCTCAAGCACAAAAAGGTTACTATTGCTTTTGCTTTTTATCTCTTGTTTTAAGTTGATTGCCAATGGTTTTGTAGGGGTTGTTTTGACGAGGCATGTAGCTCCATAGAACTCAGTTAAATGTCCTTGTTTTTGATGTTCAGAGACATGCATGGGCGATGTATTTAATTCAAGGATGCAAAATGGCTTTGTTTGCTTCACACATACAGATGCATGAAGTTTGAATTTTCGTTGCAATGCCACCACCACTTGGCTATGTAAGATAAAATTGATGGGTCTGGTTTTTGGATCACGTTTGACGACCGTTACAACGCACAGGCACCTTACCAGTTAGTAGTAATTAGTAAGAACACATAGCAATATCTCGATGAAAAGGACTAGGTATTTCAAGTATTCGACCTTGTTCTTCTTCTCTTCATCCTTGAGCCGGCGCTCCTCCTCCAGCTTCTTCCTCTTCTCCTCCCGCTTTCTGGCGCTGCACCCAGCGAACGAACACGCGACAACCAACCACGAATCAGACAGAAACAAACAACCCAAAAACAAACCAAGGAAGCAAACGGACATAGGACATAGAACGGGAAGGCGAGGCGGCCCACTTCTTAGAGAGCTGCGGCTCCTCGCTGCCGTCCGCGGAGAGGCCTGCGAGCTTCTCCGCCAGGCCGCCCGCCTCGCCGTCCGCCATTCCGCAACCGTATGCTAGGGTTTCAAGGGGCGCGGAGACGGAAGCGGGAGATGCCGCAATCGAGGAGAGAGATGCATAGCAGCCTTGCCTTCCCAGGGGGTTACTCGTGCGCCGCCGCGGCGCTCTCCGAGGTGTCAACGTGGGCCGAGCCAACACAACCTGCCCAATAGGCCGTGATAGTCTACATGGGCTGGACCCACGTCGCTTTGCTTAAGGGGCCGTGTGTCCACACGGGCCGAGACACGTGGTTCGCTTCCACTTTTTGGGTGTAGTGGAATGGTTTGGCGATTATTACGCGAGCGACGAGTGGGAGGGAGAAGGCCATGGAGGGGAAGCGGCGGCGGCGGGATCTCCGGCAACAGCGCGGCGGGGAGGGGGTGTCGCTGCAGGAGTTCGTCTCCTCCATGGCGCCTCTAATCGACCTGGAGAAGGCCGATGCCCCAGGCTTGGTGTCGTCGGCCGTGGTGCTAATCTTGTTCTGGCCTTTGGTGTGCTTGTGCTGGCATTTCTGTTTTGGAGCTTCTCATTTTAATTTTATTTTTTGGCATTCAGGGGCCAAGGTGCGTGCTTGCGGGAGACCACCTTCAACTTCCTCCAACAATCCAAAGTGTTGAGGCTGAGAAGAAGGGGATGGGAAGGGCACTCTTTGAACGCCTTACTGAAGCTTATGGAGTGAAAATCACATCCATGCTTACTATCCAGTACAGAATGCACGTGCTCATTATGAATTGGTCATCAAGAACTTCACAATAATAAGGTGCACTTTCCCTTGTGCTATTATGCTACCTGTTAGGTAACTTCATTGCAATTTTTCTTTAGACTATGATTTTCCTCATGTTGTTATTTCCTTATTTCTTCTACTCAGATCAAAGCGCATTCTAGTGTTTCTGGGCATATTATACTCGTTGACACGACAGGGTCAGTATTCCCTGATTTTCCCCCCTCCATGGCTTGTTGAAAGTATATGTGCCAAATTGTGCATGCATTGAACCTTGGCAGTTTTCCTGTTTCCTCTATGCTCTCTCTGCTGCACATTATAGTATTGTCAAGATATTCCTTTACAAAAGAATAGGACTAGTGGTTTCAATGCAGAGAAATATTTCATATCTGTGTGAAGACAATAATTAAGCAGAAGTTCAATATTTCAAATGTGGGACCATCCTTTGGCTGATTAAAAAAGGGTGTTTGTATTCTCTCAGAGATGAAGTGATGAACAATATGAATGTCTTTTAAATGATACACATAATAATTCTAACATGTCTCAAATACATTTTAGATGTGACATGGAAGAAGTAAAAGATGAAGAGGAGAGCACCATGAATGAGGGAGAGGCTGCAGTATCCATTGCTCATGCCAAGCTGCTTGTTGAGAGTGGTGTTCGTGCATCTGATATTGGAATTATTATGCCTTATGCTGCGCAGGTTTTTATTTTACGTGCTCTCAGTGTCATCAAAATTTATATCATAGCTAAATAACGTTATTAGTCATGCCTACTTCACACACTTCATCTTTCACAGTATCATTATGTTTTGTACTCTTTTGTCAGGTACTCATGGCCTAGTTCTTTTGGGGTTCATTGTGCAAGCCTTTGTTGCGGCATGATTTTTTGCTGTTTTACTCTTGACATATTGGGTGGTTGGGGTATTGTACATTGTTGAAAGCCTGCTTGTCTTTTTATTACAAACTCTCTATTTTTTTCAACTTTTAGCTTGCAATTCATCTCCCTGTAATGAATTTATGGTTGGCTTCTTGGACTTTGAAGTAGTGACTCATTGAATGGTGTAATACCGTAGGTAACCTGTCTGAAGATGATGAGAAACAAAGATGCTAAACTGAAGGACTTAAGAGATATCGACAGTTGATGGGTTTCAGGGCCGGGAGAAAGAAGCCATCATCATCTCAATGGTCAGGTCCAACTCAAAGAAAGAGGTAAGCTCCCTTCCACGATCCTCCCAGTTGGAAGCTATCCTATTTCGAATGTCTGATGTACACGGACATAGATATTAGACAATTGACGTTAAATGTCTAATAAAATTGAGTAAACAATGTAAATATGATACAAACAATCTGCAAATATTATGTGTGCACCACTCTTGAGTATCCATTCATTTATTATTGATATGAGAATGTAAAAATTCATTCATTTATTAAGAAAAACAGATAGTCTACCTTCACTATTGAAATAAGATTTCTAAATTATGGTCAATTATTAAAAGTGGAGATTCATGTTGGCTTCTATTGCAACACATGGGTGTCTTGGACGCTTGATCTTTTCTATAGTCGGTAGTTCAGTACTCAGTAAAGCCTTATTCCTTTGCTTTCAGGTTGGGTTCGCGGAGGCAGTGTTGTCTAGTGTGCGATGTGGAGACTGCAAGCAACGACAAGTTCTTGAAACGCTTGGTGGAGTACTTCGAGGAGGACGGGGAGTACTTGAGCGCGTCAGAATACCAGAGCAGCTGACTGATGCCGACCATGATAGCCTGTGCTCCACTTGGGCGCGCTCAGTGATTGCCGCGAAGATGTTGAAAGTTGTGCAAGTAGTGGAAGCGTCCAGCAGTTCAAAAACTAATGCACATCCCAGTTAAGAAACACATAGGGAGAGCCTCCTGCCATGGCACTCCATTTAGTTTACACATTGCTACAGATGGTTGTACAACTGGCCAAACAACTGGTTAAGTTGATGATGAGTGTGTGGACTAGTATAGGTTGCCACGACTGTTTTAGCCTTTCTAGGGGGCCTACTATGCCGGCTCCTGCTCTCCTGTCTTCTTGTGAGTTATCATTGATTTGTCAAATTCTTGCACACGAGAAAGTAGTGAGTTATTTTAGTGGCAGTGAATGCTGCGATGGCATCTTGTTATTAGCATATCCATGGAGCAAGTAGCTGATGGGAAGCCCAATCTACTGCTATGATTCCGTCTTTGTTCTCATGAGAATGTGATCTATAATTCCATGTAAGTGGTGTGTTTTTGTGCCGTTGCCAACATCATGGCATCTTGTTATTAGCATATACATGGAGCAAGTGGATGATGGGAAGCCTAATCTATTGATATGATTCCCTGTCTTTGTTCTCTCATGAGAATGTGATCCATAATTCCATATAAGTGACATGTTTTTGTGCCGTCGCAAACATCATGGGAATAGAATGAACTACAAAGAGAGCAGCAGAGAATGTACCATGGAATTTGTGTAGGAGGTGCTTTTCCTTTTGCTGACCCGTTGTTCCGGTCATGGGGATCTTGCTCTGAAGGAATGAATATTCGGGGAAAGATACTGACGCAAAGATCAGTTCGGCAATGCGTGAAAGAAAGAGGAGAGCATATGGACATAGAGATAAGAGGCCATCGTCATGTTCATCCTTCTCTCGATCGGCTACTCTCCTATTTTGAGCGAAGATCGGTAGAACTTGAAAAGACTTTTTATTTTGCCAAGAACAGCATGACTTTTACAACAATTGCGGCCAAATATAAACAATCTACAAAATCATGATACTGTCCTGGGACCTAAATATATAAATCCAGACTCTCTATGTATATCACATTAGTCTAGAATCATGCTAGTACACACATGGGCAACATCAATAAAATATCATTCTATACACAGTGAATAACTAAACAATCTGCAAAATCATGATACTGTCCTGGGACCTAAATATATAAATCTAGACTCTCTATGTATATCACATTAGCTTAGAATCATGTTAGTACACACAGGGGCAACATCAATAAAATATCATTCTACATACAGTGAATAACTAATAAAGTACCATTTGTTAAAGAGAAAACTAGTGAGATCTTATGGTCAAAGTTTACACTTATTTAGCCATGTAGTGCTTAGCATTAATAAATAAGTTGCATTCAGAAAATAAAGATAATATCAACGATGATGACATATCAACATGTCATAGGCAATTAACTGGAGAACAATACCGGGGCCTGATCTTTTGGATCGAAGCTAGCGGCTTTTGGCTTTTGCTACAGTAGCTAACTTTCAAACGAGGTATTTTCTCAAGACGGGGTCTACAAGTTAATTGTAGTACATGTTAAAAGCCCAACATCTGTATTAACCAAAATCGCAAGCGAGTATCTCTCTCTCTCTCCATAATCTCTGTCACAAACAGCTAAAATTCAAAAATTTCAGCCAAAACCAATAAGCCGCAGTCGTGCCAAACAGGCCCCTAGTTGTCATACTCCTTGTAGTACTCTTCCTCAAACAATGGGCTAGAATCTCCTCCAATCAGTGGTGATGAGATAGCAAGGATAAGTACATGAAGTACTTAGCAAGTTGTACACAAAATACTGGCTATCATGATTTATTTTGCACAAAGCGATAGTTGACTTTGGAATGCACTAGATAGATCAAAAAGCATATCTTTGAGAAACAACGGAATAAATAAATAATCAGGTAAACAGTTGTCACATAGCCTATCAAGTTTAAGATATTCACTTTCCTTCCTAGCTTTTGTTTTATGAAAATCTACTCTTTATATGAAATCCCTGAGCATATTCATAACCATTGACACGTCTATTTGAATAGTTTTATTAACACTCTACAGAGGTTGTACAGGTTTTCCCATAAGATACGATCATCTCATATCGCAGCGTGATAAACATACTTTTTTGGATGTGCGATGGAGAGATCACACCAAGAAATGTAAATTGTAAGGAGTAAATTAAGCTCAAGAAAGCAAACCACAATTTGAAGCATGATGTTTTACAGTGGTGTTTAAAAACTTACCGATTTTTCCTAATGCACATTAAGGTAAACCCAAACAAATTAGACTGGCTTCATGAATTAAGTCGATCACCTCAAATCCACTAGGGTTACTTTTCCTCCAATCCGGAGATGGCAAGCACCACACCACTCATAACAAGCCTGGCATTCTCACATGCTTCTTTGAGAAGATCATCGGACCACCACACCTCTAAAATTGTCTAGGAGTCGACAACCTCCAAGAGTAACAAAGCGGAGACCTTCACTTAAATGAATCAAGTATCACAACTCAAAGAATACGAAGTCCACTACCAAGTACAACACATGCACAAGGTTATGCCTCTTCAAAACTTATTAAGTGCAACACATGAACAAAAAGAGAAGAGGATTTGCTCTTAACTCAAAGAATGAAGGAATAGCAATAGCGGCACTTTCCAACTAGCTACAAGGAGGTATATATACACAAGAAAACTAGCCATTGGATCAAGAAGCTAGTAGGCATAAGTTCGAGGCCTGGTACTACCACAACTAATGGCCGGTACTACCACAGCTTCCCAACGGCTATAAAACTAGCCGTTACTCGAGCTATCGATCAGACCTTCCACACGGGGATCGGTCTGACCACCAGATCTAGTCTAACCACAAAAAATACCATTCTGATCGTTAGTTGAAGTTTCAAGAAAAACAAGCCTCTGGAAAAAAAACTGTACTGCTATCACAGAAACGATCAGACCGCAACCCGGTTAAACCGCTATTTACTCTCCAGTCAGACTAGTGCTATCGTTCATACCGTCACCTCAAGACTAGTCTGATCGCAAGCACCAACCGGACCCAATTTAGCAATCGGTTAGACCTATAGCTGGTCTGGCCGCATGTGAGATGTTGGTCAGACTGGTTTTCTAGGGCAAGACCAAAATAAGGTCAACCAAAGCTTAAACCTTAAACCATTTGCAAAAACAAATATGCAATTTTTAGTACACAATACTTCCAAGGTTAAAAACATGACTCACACCAAGTTGTGGAATGAATCAAAGTTTTAGAGTCACACCACGAGAAATGATGACATAGACTTGAACCAATTGTAAAACACATTTTCAAACTCAATCGCATGTTACAACAGTTTTTGCATCAGCTTAAATCATTTGAGAGACACATTCACAAATGCTACCATCATGCCTCAAGTTTGCGAACATATATGTGGATTTTGTAAAGTTTGGTGGAGTTTTCTCTATATTTTGGATTCGAGGAAGTATGTCAACAATATCAATATAATCAATAACAACCGCAATAATGTAAACATGTATGCATATATATAAGAAGGATTCAAAAGGACACAATTGGACAAAGATTACAAGATAAACAACAAAGGTCCAAATAGAAGCATAAACATCAAATGAGTTGTCCAAAAGATATTCAACCCCACAAAGGTTCAAATAAGCTTACAATAATAATGTTACAAGAATCCGTAAGCTTATCCTCACAAAAGACTCACAAAAGGTCTATTGACCTACAATAATACCATAATAATAGTAAATTTACTTTCCTTGCTTAGGCTTGAGCTTTCTAGACTCCTTTATCTACTCTCCATTTTCTACTTTTCTTCTCCTCCTTTGGCATCAAGAACCAAAAAGTAAGGTTTAGCCAATAAGAATATTATTGAGAAGACGAGAACCAAAAAGGAAGGTTTAGCCAATAAGAATATTACTAAAAAGGACGAGGCGGGCCAAACCACTTGGAAGAGTACTCACGTGGAGGGGGAGGAGCACGAAAGGAGGATCCACCATGTGCATCATGATGACAATACATTGGAGGAGGATCATCTTTCTCTCAACACGACTTAGCCTTTACAATCAATTACTCCTCGCTCAACTACTTCAAGTTTTGAATTCCATCTAGCTTGAGCGATGAGATTCAAGTCGAGCTGAGGTAAAAGAGATGTACATGCTCCAATTCTTCAAGCAAACAACTTTTAAATGATACTTGGAGCATTTCCAACCAATATACCCTCAAGAAACCTTTTGCAATTATGTTTTTATCAAATTTAATTTTTCATTTGAGAGAAAGCTCATCCAAGAGGAAATTTGAGAATTTTTAGTCAAGTCAAGAGGAACACATCCTAGAGAGATCTTCATGAAACTGTCAAGCTTAGATTCATAACTGCAAAGGATATGAGCAATTCATAGCAAGTTTAGGTCAACTAGAGCATTTTGATAAATGATATTTTTATGCATTTTACAACAATTATGAAAAAGAGCTATAAAGATTCAACAATTATTATTGAGCTAAACACCAAAAATGCACACAAGTTACATTTTGGGAGCCTTTCACGAGTGTTAACCCTTTCGGAGGAATGAAGACTCAAACTTTCATAAAACTGAATATTCAGGTTTTCAAAATTTTCCATTTTATTTAGGCTTCAAAATAGAGATGAAAAACTAATTACATGATCTTCAGAACATTTGAGAAAGTTTGGCATAGAATATCAACTATAGAGGATCAAAACTCATTATTGTGCTTTCCTCAAAATGTGAACCCATTTGGAGATACAAAAATCACAAATCGGCTCAAAATCATCCAAAGTTTTGAAATTTTAGAATCTTAACAAAATGAGAAAAGGATGTAACTTTCTCAAATCAAGTTGGAAAGCACTCCATTTTGGTAGAAACCAACTTTAGACTTCGAAGAACCTTTTTCAACAAGAATTTTTGAAAAAGGATTCTCAATTTAAAAGATATGTCAAAATGCGCTTTCTTTGCAATATTTTTGCATAAAGATAGGAGAATACAAAAATATTTCAAATGAGGTCCAAATATTTTGAAATTACTCGCTTTTCAACAAATTTCAAATACATATAACTTTTCAGCGTTTGGTCTTTTGTGAAAAATATGAACTAGAGAATTGTTTGAAATGACCAACCCTACGAGTTTGGTATTAATGACTTTTTTTCAAAAACTCAATAGATTTTGATTTATAAAATATATATTTTTAATCTAAAATCAAGATCATACAAGATCATTTTAAGGCCAAATTTGCAATTTTTATTTTAAACTAGAGATTTTTACACCAAAAGGCTTTGAAAACCATCAAAACAGGTCTTGGTAGAGGGTGATTTGGCTCTGGAGGTAGAGTGAAGCCTACCCGAGGTCCGCTAGATGAACGTGGATGTCTTCGCATCATCTCCCATCGACATTACAGGAGTCGATCGATCCATCATTGAACAGATGCTGGTAGTGCGCCCTGGTGCAAAGCCCATTAAGCAAAGGATGCTAAGGATATCCTTGGATAGACAGGAGGCTGCCAAGGCAGCGGTGGCCAAGTTGATCATCTTCGATATCATCTGGGAGGTGGTCTAGCCCGACTATCTCACCAACATAGTGTTGGTCAAAAAGACAAATAGGAGCTGGCACATGTGCCTTCCCCCTGCTAACCTCCCTTCACTTGCCACCTCCACCGCATCTCCATCTTGGCCACCGCATCCTCTATCTCCCTTTGCCCCTTCCTTCTTCTCTCCTCCCTATTCCACACCTCCGGCCGCCGTGCGAGGCCAAGCCTTCTCGCTGGTGCGCCACCTCTCCCCTTCCACCTTCACTTCTTCCCTCACCTTAGCTTTCCCTCTGCATCCAGCTCTCCACCAAGCACCGGCTGTTGCTTACCTCGCTAGCCGCCTCCCCACTCCATCTCTTCTACTTCTTCCTTGGCCCTCTCCTTTGCTTCTCTTCTCAGCCCACTCCTTCCTCTCTTCACCAGCCACTGGCCGCCAACAGCTAGCATACCTCACCGGTGGCTGCTCCTCCACCACACCTATTGCCGTCCCTACTCCAACTTCTCTCAGCCATCCCCAGCACTGCTCTCTCCTCCCCCTTTCTTCTCTCCATCGACCGCCGACTTCACCTCTTCTCTAGTACTGCAATAGCGAGCCACCACTCTACTGACTGCATCATCCTCGACGCTGATGACTTCATCAACTCCAACCACGTCAACACCAGCATCTCTCCCTCGGCAACCCCCTCTTTATCGATATCATCGAGCTTCTCCACCTCAACTTCTCCACCACCTCGGCTGTTTCCTCTTCACCGACCTCAGCCTCTGCGTCTTCTTCTTCCCCTGGTTTAATCACACACACACTGTTCTTCCTTTTTACTGTTTTGGTTCTATCACCTGTTAAACTGTGTCTTTGACATGTTGTGTTAATCCTGTTACTAATGCTACATCTAACAATTGTTAACCATTAATTTTGCGCTGTGATGAATGTGGATTGAATGTGTGTATGTGTATGTGGAGATGTTCTCTAATTGTGACCTGTGATATTTGCTTCAATTGTGATATGTGATGTTAGTTTAGTAGGTCTCCTCCTTTAGTTAATTTTTAATGTTGTTATTATTGCCAGTAGTTTAATTCTATAGTCTGTGCTTATAATTTGTTATTAGTGATAGTATTTGTCAATTGCGATCTCTTTCAGTTCTTAGCAGTAGTAGTTAATTATCTGTGGTCGTCGGTAGTCGTATTCATTCATGTAGTTGTCATTGTCATTCTTGTAGTCTCTCGTCGTGTAGATCATTCAGTCGTGCGACTTCAATTCGCACAATCGTTCATCCTATCTTCGTTTGATCATTTAGTTCATTTGTTGTTTCATTCATGCGAATTAGGGTTCATTTTGTTATTGTTTTAGTTTCATGTTTGATCCTCGTTTCAATTGACCAAGCTTTAGCTGAGCACCGTTAGCCTTAGTTTAGTTCCTGTGGAGAGCACGACACTTGCCGCTATTTTAATGGCAACCCGTGCACTTACGAGTATGCTATTTTTTTGCATGATCAAGTATTTTGGCGCCGTTGCCGGGGATTAGCTTAGAGCAACAGTGTTAGGCTATAGACTAGGTTGTTATTTGTTTTCTTTTGCTTGTTTTGTGTTTGTGCTACCTTTCATCGTCATTGTTTATATTTGTGGTATATCACTAACCCTTAACCCTTTCCTTAGTTATTTCTCTCTTTCACATCTTTTCATATCCATTCTTGCAGGTTGATCGATATAAGTTTATATTGAGGATATGGCATTTGTTCATGATCTTTGGGCTCTGGGTAGGCAGAGTATTATGTCAAGGCCAGTTTTGCCAGCAATTGAGGCTAAGGACTTTGAATTGAGGCCTGATCTTATTGATTTGGTTCAGGAGACCCATTTTGGAGGATTACCCACCGAGGACCCTTATGAGCATATTCACATATCCTTGGAGTATTGTGATATAGTCAAATACAATGGGGTTTCTTAGGATGCTATCAGATGCAGATTATTCATATTCTCTATTCGAGATGGTGCTCGTGTTTTGTTTTATTCTTTGCCATCGAGGACATTCACTTGGTATCAGCTGTTGCATGCTTTTTTGGAGAGATACTTTCTGCTATCCAAACAGTTTGAGATCTGTGATCAGATCTTCAGTTTTGCTCAGCTTGATGGAGAGTTTGTATGATTCTTGGGAGCGGCACAAGGCTTTGCTCAGAAGATGTCCACATCATGGTCTAGAGAGATGGATTGTTCTGCAAATTTTCTATAGAGGCTTGACATGTGCCACATGATCTTTAGTTGATGCAGCAGTTGGTGGAGCAATCACAAACAAGACACTTGATGATGCATTCACTCTTATGGAGAACATGGCTTCCCATCAATTCTAGTGGTACAATGAAAACCCCAGTTCAGATTCTTTGACAGCCAAAGTGGATGCACCTAAGCATCATATGGATCAGTATAGTTTGAGCTCTAGTCAGCCGCAACATTCTTTGACATCACACCAGCAGAGTTCTCATTACACTCCTACACTACAACAGAGTCAGCCTACAGCTTCGAGATACTATCCATGCCGTCACCATAAGAAGCCATCAATTCAGTCTCCTAGTCAATGCTACAAGATATATGAGGTTGATGAGCTTGTTCTAGAGACATCTTCGAGTGCCGCTGAGACATACATCCTTGAGCCATATTCGGCGAGTGACTAGGTTGAGCTCAAGCAGATTACCTTTGATGATGAGGATACAATTCCTATTGAGCATATGGTCAGTTGCATAGACATCATTTTGCCAGACTCAGTGCTTCCCTCCTGATGATGATTGTTTCACTCCTAACTATGAGGATGAGTTTGCGGTAGATCCACCCTTGAGTTGTGATGAGTTAGATTTCGATGATGAGAGCGTGTGCCTGATGATGACGAGTTTATTATGGATATGCTTCTAAGTTCTGAGGTTCTACATCATAATGAGGGGGCTGCTTTCGATATTGAGGAGCACATTTCATTGATCCACCACCAGCCGCTTCCTTCGTCGACATCGCCCATCTAGAGGTTTCTACTACCATGCATTTTACTTCACCTACACTTCAGGTAGTATGGAAACTCTTCTCCAATCACCTCAGGTTTAATTTCCTTGGCCCTGACGAGACATACTTTATTACTGATTTTACTTATATCACTTATAGTCCTCGTGATGTACTTTATCAATATGCCTACGTGATTGGATATTCTGTTAATGACTTAGAGGGTGTCGACCCTATCACACATACTTGCCATGCCTTTGAGTTTATTTGCAGGTTTACACTCTTGTACCATCGACTACGAATAGATTTGGTTCGAGTCGATATTCCTTGGGATCCAAGTGGATTTTGAGGCATCCTGCTTCATGAGGAGGGTGGCTATGTGCCTTTTCCATGTCTCGTCCTTGGCCCTCCTTCCGCTACACCTATATGAGCATCTCTTTATCTTTTTATTTCCATTCATTTTTTTGTTTTTGTTGGTTTCTCCTCTTTTCTTTCTTTTTATTTCAGATCCCGTGCTAGATCCTCATCCTTATACATGCGAGAAGTCATGGGATGATTTGTCTACTACCACTACATCATATATGCCCAGTGAGTTGTTTCATAACCTTTCAAGCATATTCTTAATTCATTGCTCAATTTAAGCCTGGCGGAGACTGGTATGTGTATGGATGATGTTCTAGCATGTCTGTATTATATTTGTGAGCATTTGAGCTTATTGTTGTGTAGTTGATGACATATGGTCATTCTTATGCTTCATATTATGTTTATGTGATGATGTATGACCTTTACTATTTGCTCTCATGTTATGCTTGATTGTGTATCTTGGCTATGTGAGCCCATTTCATGGTTAATCTAGAAAGGCCATGTCAAAATTTTCTTAATTGAGCTATATTGTTACTAGTTCTTTGTATGTCCTAAATCATTTGGCATCATATTGTAGAGCTTGAGCTTTGTTTATTATCCTTGGTGTGCTTAGAAATCTTATGATTCTATAACATTTGATTCATTGCAAGTTACGTATGTGTTTTAACTATTTGCGGATTGAATTGGTTCTAGTCATTGCCTCTTGAATGATCATATCTTAGATTCATGCTTTGCCATACTATGTTCTTTTAGATATTGATACTTAACTTGAATGGAAAATTTGTTAAAGGGGTAGTCCTATCTTGAGCCAATGACTTGGTTGATTTATCTAGGTATCTATGTCTGGGGACACGTGTTACTTAACATTAATAAAAACTAGTTAAAGATGCTTAATCATAAAAAAAGAAAGAAAAGAAAAGAAAATTTGTGATGCAAGAAAATTTGTGATGCAATGTGTGAGTGTGTGGAATAAGTGACTATGTGACATTGGTTGGAAAATATGTTGAATAAGTGGCAATATTTGCCCAAAGTGAAGTATGAGTGTGAATAAGTGGCAAAGTTTGCCCAAGGGTGTGAATAAGTGGCACAAGTGCCTAATGCGTGTTCTAAATTTGCTAAAAAAATCAACAAAAATTAGGTATCATGCTTCAAGTGTGAACTTTTTCATAAATATCATGCAAATATTAGTCTCTTTGTCTCAAATAACAAATGTCTTAGCATGACCCTTTGATATGCTCATTCTTGATGTTATACCTAGTCTGATGCCTTACAATTTTGGTTGGATTCAAATGATCACTTGAGTGTATTTTGACACTTGTGTGTATAACTTGATTTTGTCAAATGTTATAGTTATCACTTGAGATCTTTGCTTGAATATTCATTTTCATCTTGGATAATCCTCAAAACTCAAGTTAGATAATCTCATTCTACATTGTTGTATGCCTTTTGACTTATTACATACATTTAACTAGTCTTTTTTTTATGATTGCTTGTTGTCCGGGTTCGATAATATCATGCCATTTACTTGAGGACAAGTAAAAGTTTAAAGATTTGGGGTATGACATGCATCATTTTTGCATAAATTTTTTAGTCATTTACCCCCTATTATTTTTCACATTTTAGGACCATTTATCATCATTTACACGCTTATCTATAATTAATTGCTCAATTTGGATCATTTTACATTTTTTTTGTAATTTTTCCATAGACCAGCGTGATCGAGGCACATAATCTTCAAAATTGGTGTTCCTGGACAGTTCCAAGCAAAAGTACATGCCGTCACGGATGCGTAGGATCAAAACATGAAGAAATCGGACTTTCGGAAGAGCTAGAATAGAAGAAATCATAATGGAAAAGGACTTGTTTGCAAATTCCAAAAACTACGAGGACTAAATTACAAAATTACCAATTCCCCTTTCGGCCTCAAATCCCTAGCCGCTGGCCATGGAAGAATTTGAGCCCAGCATTATCTTCTTCCTTGCCCCCTCTTGCTCTTCTCCCCTCTCTCTTTAGTTTCAGCCGCCATCGTGGCTAGGCCAAACGCTGTGAGGCTGAGCCTTCTTGCCGGCACACCACCTCTCCCCTGCTACCTTCCACTTCTTCCCTCTCCTCTGCTTTCCCTCTACATCCAGCTCGCCACCAAGCACCCGCCATCGCCTTACCTCGCTAGCTGCCTCCCACTCCCTCTCTTCTACTTCTTCCTTGGCCCTCTCTTTTGCTTCTCTTCTCAGCCTGCTCCTTCCTCCTTCCTCTCTTCACCAGCCAATGGCGGCCAGCACCATACCTCACTGGTGGCTACTCCTCCACCATGCCTGTTGCCGTCCCTACTCGTCCACCTTCTCTCGGCCATCCCCAGCACTGCTCTCTCCTCCCCCTTTCTTCTCTCCACCAACCGCCAACTCTCACCTCTTCTCCAGCACAGCGCCAGCGAGCCACCACACCGCCGGTTGGATCATCCTTGAATCAATGACTTCATCATCTCCAACCACGTCAGCACCAGCATCTCTCCCTCGGCAACCCCCTCTTCATCGACATCACTGAGCTCCTCCACCTCAACTTCTCCACCACCTCGGCTGCTTCCTCTTCACCGACCTCAGCCTCTGCTTCTTCTTCTTTTTTCCCTGGTTTAATGACACACCCTCTGTTCTTCCTTTTACTATTTTGCTGCTATCACCTATTAAACTGTGTCTTTGACATGTTGTGTTAATCCTTTTATTAGTGCTATATCTGATAATTGTTAACCGTTAGTTTTGCACTATGATGTATGTGGATTGAACTTGTGCATATGCATGTGGAGATGTTCTCAAATTGTGACCTGTGATATTCTGCTTCAATTGTGATATATGATGTTAGTTTAGTAGCTCTCTTGCTTTAGTTATTTTTTAATGCTGCTACTGTTGCCAATAGTTTAATTCTAAAGTGTGTGCTTGTAATTTGTTATCAGTGATAGTATTTGTCAATTGCGATGTCTTTTAATTCTTAGCAGTAGTAGTTAATTGTCTATGGTTGTGTCGTCTTGTGCGAGTTAGCTAGACGGCGACTGTTTTCTCCCTCTTGCTGTCTCGACCCCCTCCTTACTTCTAGACTCCCTCTTTTCTTCTTTCTACGATTGGTTGATAGTTAAATCGTGTAGGTGTTCGTTGTTTGTGTTGTCTTGTGCTACTGTCATGTAGTTAGCCGTCGACCGTCTTCCCCCATCTCTCTTTTGACTCCCTCCATGCTTCTAGACTCCCCCAATGCTTCTCGACTCCCTTCTTCTTTCTTGCGGTCAGTAGCTAGTTAGGTTGTTAATCGGTTGTCATATTCGTTTGTGTAGTTGTCATTGTCATTTGTGTAGTCTCTCGTTGTGTACTTTGTTCGGTTGTGTGACTTCAATTCGCATGGTCATTCGTCTCATCGTCTTTTGAGCGTTTAGTTCATTTGTCATTTTGTTCGTGTGAATTAGGGTTCATTCGGTTATTGTTTTAGTTTTCTAGTTTATCCCCTGTTTTGATTGACCTAGCTTTAGTTGAGCACCGTTAGCCTTAGTCTAGCCCCTGTGGAGAATATGACACTCACCGCTATTTCAGTGGCAACCTGTGCACTTGCGAGTGTGCTATTTTATGCACAATCAATGTGCACCATGACCATGCGGCCTATCGTCTTCACCCCATTTAGACTACTCTTCAGCAATAAGGCCATGACACCAGAAGAGCTCAAAGTGAAGTCCCACTGGTTGAGGCACCACTGGAGGAACACTAGCTGTCGCTGGACCTTGTTAACATGACATATGTCCAGGCCACCAACAACATTGCCAAGCACCTACGAATGATTGCGGCTTCCTACAACAAGAGTGTTAGGCCACGTCAACTTGCAGTGGGGGACCTTGTCCTCGAGATGGCTTTCCACGCTGGCACGATAGACAAGCTGGAGTCAAAGTGGGAGGGCCCTACATAGTTGTAGGGATCTGAATTTGACAATCTGAATCTCCTGTATACTCCAAAGTAGTCCTTGGATCAGTAACTAGCTTACACAATAACGTCGATAGATATCACATCCATACATATGAGTAAATCAAAGGAGTACCTCATATTACATAGACGATTGTAAATAGGTCTTATGACTGAGTTTTACATAATGGGCCAACCGGCCAAATAGTATTGTGCATAGTAAAGTATGGGAATAGTATGTAAACCAAATGGGGCATCCATATCTTGCCACAGGCAGTCAACTAGGGCTAAACATAGTCCTAGCCTTCATCTTCCATGTCAATAGCACGGGTGAATCCATACACCAGATCATCACTTTCGTCATCTAAAACCATATATTAAGAAATAATGAGAACAAAGGTACTCAGCAAGTCCCTATAGCAAAATGTAACTATAGATATAACTACATGCAAGGCTTATCCAAGTGAAGGTCTTATGTCTCATTTAGCATAAAGTCAATTTATCAAATATACTAGTTTAGTTAGATTCCAAACCTATGACTTAGCCATTTTTCATTAAAATTAATATTCATTTTTGAGTCGATTTTTATCATGAGAGCAAAATCTCTCCGCATTCATGTCCATTAATGTGAGAGCAAAATTCCTCCACTTTCACTTCCATTAATGTGAGAGCGAAATCCCTCCACTTCCACTTCCATTTTAAGTTGGTTATCATAACCATGTCCAGTTTATTATTTATTTATTTATGAAAACTACACAAGTGTAACATTTCTACACTTTTGCCTATTTCCAAGGGCACATCTAGTCGAATAGATTTTTAGCACTCTATAGAGGTTGTAGCTGTACCCATAAGATATGATTAACTCATAATATCGGCCACTACACGCTTTCATAGGAGTATGACTGAGAAAATCATAACAAAGCTTTTACAATGCTTAGCTACGATGCTTACTCCCACTCTAGGATTAATGCTCAACACTAGTGATAGTAATCGCTCCCTTCCCGGGTTATGCCTTACCCCCGGAACTTTCCCGTTCTGGGCTACATTTTCAATGATGGACCCAGTTATTAGGGAGTCTACGATCCTTCTTGACAGAATCCACAAGGACAGTGATTGTTACAAGTCACTCCCACCAATCAGAGCAAAAATCCCAAAACTTCACACCTATATTTGTGCAGGATTCACACCGGAGCTAAGCAAATTAGTAGGCCAAGTCTGTCCCATAACCAGACTTGTGGTTGCATGATTTATGTATAGAAAATATGTGCACAAGAATTCGGTTTTTAAACAACTCAGACAAGAAAGCTAGTGCAATCCTTGCACAGCTATTTAAGAAAAGACACATGCAATCCCTGCATAGTTAATCCAGAAATGACATGTGCAATCACTGCACGTCCAATCCAATATGTGCAATCCCTGGACCAGTCTCCAACCAACCACTCACCCGAATCTCCACCATTTTAGAAAATATTTTTGATTTCCAGTGGTAACCCATGTTACTATTATTATCATGTTTTCAAGTTTAGTTGGCAATGTTTGTGTCGTGCTTCGCTTTACCACTACATCATTTCTAAGCACAACCATACCATAGTAGAGTTTAATCAATGGTGGAGTTATCATTTCTTGTAAATATCCTAGGGAAACATGTTGGATTGAAATGGCGACAGAGGGGGGGGGTGAATGGTGCTCAATTAAAAATGACCCCTCAAAAGTATTCACGAATGAGTCTCCTTTCCAATAGCTTTGAAAAACTATGAAGAGGAATACTCATGTCTTTTGGAACTCCTAAACAAACACGAGAAAGAAGCAATGAAGAAAAATAGCTCAAACAACATTTTCCAGAGGGGCCGATCTGACCATAGTTCAAAGGGAGGTCAGACCTCTCTTATAACACCGGTCAGACCGCCCTTAGAGCAACTCCAGCAGGGCCCCTACTTGAGCCCCTAAAACCAAATTTGAGGGCTTGAGGTAAAAACAGAGGTCCAGCAGGGCCCCTACTAGAGCCCTCAAATTTGAGGGGCCCCTCAAATCCCCCCTCCAGCCCTCATTCCTGGGGGCTCTAGACCAAGCCCTCAAATTACTGTTGAAGTCTGTTTTTTGCCCGCCCCGCCCGGCTCTTTCCCCGCCCGCCTATTTCCCCTCCCGTGCACGCCGCCTCTTTCCCCTCCCGTGCGCGCCGCCATTTTCCCACCCCGCCCGCCTCTTTCCCCTCCCCGCCCGCCTCTTTCCCCGCCCGCCAGCGCTCGCCGACGCCCGCCTCCCCGCTCTCCTCCGTCCGCCTCTTTCCCCGCCCGCCTCTTCGTCGCGCGGCTTCTGCGGGTCACCTCGGCCGCCTGCGCTCGCCGACGCCCGCCTCCCCGCTCTCCTCCGCCCGCCTCTTCGTCGTGCGGTGCCGCCTCCGGCGGAGCTCCCCGGCCGCGAATCCCTCCTCGGCGCGGCTCTCCAGGCCCCGTCGGCTCCCCTCCCGCGAATCACTCCCCCAGCGCGGCTCTCCGGCGAGGCCCCCTCCCGGCGAGATCTCCGGCGGCTCCTCTCGGGACGAACGCGCGGCCTCCTCGGCCCCGGCCCCTGTGGGGCCTCCTTTTTCCCCGGGCGCGGCCTCCTCCGAGGCACGGCCTCCTCCTCCGAGGCGCGGTTGGCGGCGCGGCTTCTCCCAACGTTCCGGCTGCGGCCCTCGCGGGGCCTTCTCCCCGGGCGCGGCCTCCTCTGAGGCACGCACTCCTCCTCGTCGGCGCCTCCTCGTCGGCGCGCGTGGCTTCTCCCGAAGCGCGGCCTCCCCAGATGCGGCCCCCGCGGGCCCTCCTCGTCTGCTGCGGACATAGCTCAGTTGGTAGAGCGAGGGGTAGAGAAATTTGAGAATGACGAGTGGGCCCTACATATCATTCTCAGTTGGAATGAATTTGAGGGCCCTAATTTGAGGGCTTCTGCTGGAGTTCAACTCAAAAAACAGGGCCCTCAAAAGTAGGGGGAGCCCTCAAATCAAAAGTAGGGGCTCTGATTTGAGGGCTCCTGCTGGAGTTGCTCTTATAACTCCGGTCAGACCGCCCTTATAAGTCCGGTCAGACCGCCTTTATAAGTCCGGTCAGACCGCCCTTATAACTCCGGTCAGACCGCCCTTATAACTCCGATCAGACCGGTCCTCAGGCACAGCAGCCTGAAAATTTTTCAGCAAACACTGAGTTCTTCTCAAACATGGAAATTTTGATCTTTCTTCTATTCCATTCAACCCAGAAGGTTAAGAACAAAGACTAAATACCAGAGAGATACCAAATCTTAAGAGTAATCACCAGGACATCAAGAATTTGAGATTTTGGTCAAGAAACTGAAAATAGTCATGGGAAGGACTGAAATTCAGATTCCTCACTAATCTTTGAACTAATGCTTATGAAACTTTACAGAAAGATTAGAAATAGGCCTAGCACTTAAGAGATAAAACCTTAGGGCATCTCATGAAGAAATACAAAATCCACCTCAAACCCTAGAAACAGGAGCAAAAGAAAATAAGAATGCAGAGAGCAGCCTCAAAAATCAAATTCCCGTTTAATCCTTGATCCTTTAGCCATGAAACTCTGGAAATAGCTAATTAATAGCCTCTGGACTTTAGACACCAAGTTTCATGCCATCTCAAAGAGGGAAACAAGAAAACTCTCCAAACCCTAGAACTAAAAAAGAAGAACAGTCAACAGAGAGAAATGTGATTCTTGCTATTCGATCAAATTGCTCTTGGAACTAGATGACCAAAGGGTCTAGAAATGCAATTCCATCCTAGAGCAACCCATTTTGCCACTTCCTAGCAAGAATCAACTCAAAAAGACAAGAATCAAGCAAGTGAAGCATAGAAGGGAAAACAGGCACGAACAGAAGAAATAAACTTCAGAGCCTCCATTCCCATTCAAACAAGGATTACAGAGGAGTCCCCATACGCATGGACATTAGAACAAGAGGAATGATTACAAAACTCTCAATCCATCCTCTCCCTCACTCAAGATCACTACATGAAGAACACTACATGCTTCCTGGAGAGGGGAACTCATAGACAGAGACAACGAAGGGACACACACTACCTTCTCCACCCACTCTCAACCACTAAAGCTTAAAGCCAAAGCAACTCTCTAAAGCCCATTTTGACTAAAGTAAACCCTAACAATCCCTTGTGTGCATTGAATCCATGCAGCCATAAGGAGACATCCCCTCCTTATATAGGCTCCACCTAACGGGTTTCCAACCCGTTATGCCCGCTAAACCCGAACGGAACTGCTTCCACTCGCGCAGCTTTGCATTTTTACCTAAACGCCCCTCCTGCACCTTCCGGGAAGCTTCCGTGTTCCTTGTCGTTCAAGCCTCGCAACCACCTCGAGTCTCCGCCGTCTTTGACACCTTCGACCGTTCTGACCTCGACACCGCCTGTGTCTAGTCCAGTCACCTCGTGTCTCGCCACGACTCCTCGACGTCCTGCAGCCAACACAGACAAGAAACACATCAAATAGCACCGCTCGATACATGTAAGCATAAATGCATTAATGAAACCACATTAAGCATGAAATAGCCCAAACCTGTCAAATCAACAGAATATACATCTTAACCACTTTGACCAGGTTTGACCAAGTCCGACCGAGCCCGATTGCACCACGCAACGTCAAGGTCTGAACCATCCAAATCAAACTCGACTTTCCTAAACCGATGTCAATTACTCATCACACACATGGGATGACCTCCACATGGTCTCTCAATCTCCCCCTTGATGAGTATATTGACAAACCCAGAAAAAGCATAAAGTTGAGTTTGTTTTGAAAAGTCCAACATGGTCCAAAAGAAGATAATGAAGCTAATGACCATGTCGATAGAAGGAACACTAGAGCAACAAAGAAAGAGCAAATTGTTCTCCAAAGCTCTAGAAAGATCCTAAATGACTTTTTCTCCAATATTCTCCCTCTTTTGGCAATAAACACATGAAGGATGCAAAAGAGAGAATATGACATGGTATTGGATGAGATGGCTGAAGTTTATTTATTTTAAGCATTTAGAGCCATGAAGATTATCCAAAATGACCATATGAGGATTACATCAAGCCATAACACATAAACATGCTATCTAGATCATGACAAGATATATACAATCAAGCTAAGCCAAAATGTTACAATCTGAAAATTAGTTGAAGTTCTTAGCATGTCAAGGCATTCATGATTCTAGTCTAGCTAAAGGTATCCAAGAATGAGGTGAGCCATGTTAATAAGCTAAGTGAGAGGTGAGGCACGTTTGGTAGCGGGGAGGGGAGAACGGGCTCAGGAGCCACGAGTGACCTTGGGTGCTGAGTTGAGAGAGGGCATGAGAGAGGACAAGAGAGACCAGCGATTGATGGGACTACCTTGAGGTGATGAGATAATGTCGCAGTGTGCTTGACTCGAGGCGTGGAAGCCTTCATTGCTTTGTTGCACATGGAAACACGCAAGAGATGAGGTCGGGCGTGTGCACAAGCAAGAAAGAAGGAAGAAAAATAGTGCAAGTTGATGGGTAGGATCGGCCCACATGTCGGTGGCACACGAGAGAGGGGCGATGAGCTAGGCTAGCCTGTGTGGCTCACGTACATGGGCCGTGTGGCACAGAGTGGGCTGGCTGGTTCGGCCACGACTTGAGGAGAAAGTGGGTTGGGCAGGCGAGCTAGATTTGGCCCAATGGTCTTGGAGAAATTTAAATAGAATTTAAACTTTAACTTTGGTTTGAATTCAAGTTTGAATTTCCAAAGGAATTTGCACATGAAAGTTTTTGGAAAAATTCCTCAACATCCAATTAACTTTTAGAAATATTAATTTCATAATTTTGTATCAAGGAATTTATTTTAAAAATCTCAAACCTCAACTAAGCTTAGGGGATTTTTTAAAATGTAGCAAAAAATTTGAAATTCATGGAAATTTATGCATGTTTATTTGGAAGTCAAAATTCGGTCATTACAAAACCTACTCCTTA
The DNA here is from genome assembly GCA_017311315.1 of Dendrocalamus latiflorus. NCBI lineage: Eukaryota > Viridiplantae > Streptophyta > Magnoliopsida > Poales > Poaceae > Dendrocalamus > Dendrocalamus latiflorus. Next base: position 6,934,778 of record CM029622.1, on the reverse strand, counting down.
AAAGGAATATCGTCCTTAAGATTCAGGCTAGTTGCCAAAGAGTAGGAGAATTATGCCTTGAGGGTTTCTTTGGGCTCCCATGTAGCTTCTTTTTCGGTGTGGTTGCTCCATAGGACTTTGCATAAACGTATCACTCATCTCCTCAACACACACTCTATTACATCGAGAATCCATACGGGGTACTCTCTACAAGTGAGGTCTATGTCTAGGTTGATAGTCTCTAGTAGGGCTGAAAACAGATCGAATACGGACAATAATGGTTCTACCATATTTGTTTTTCTTATTTTTCCCTGGATGTGCATACGAATATGGATATCCTAGATACGGATATAAATACGAATAATGTTAAATACAAATACGGAGCGAATATGAGTCAAATCAAATACAGTCACAAATATTTATTGGAATATGAAAACCTTTAAATTGTACACACAAAATGAACAAAAAAACATAACTAGTTTATATGATCTAAACATTCATGAAGAATACTCATGAATTCTTCATATAGGAAAACGTTCCTTCTCTAACTCCATGTATTAATGTACATGTTAATGTATTATGGGATACTAAAGTATCATATAAATGGACTAGGTCAAAATAGAGGATGTAGGCTACAGATATCCAGCCCTTGAATATCCGAATAATCTGGATCTATATTCATATTCAATGGATAGTGAGATATTGGATCTGTATTCATATCCGATAGAGAAAATCCGTATTCGTTTCTAATCCAAACCAATAGAATTCATATTCGAAAATTGTCTAGATCGGTTGAAAACTATCCAAACCAATAGAATTCATATTTGAAAATTGTCTAGATCAGTCGAAAACTATCTGATTCGTTTTCACCCCTAGTCTCTAGTGGTGTTGATTCTTCTAGAATTTGAAAGCATTTCTTCAGTTATGACACGTGGAAAATATTGTGGATGTCGGCCATCTCTGCTAGCAGGTCTAGCTGGTAAGCGATTTCTCCTCGCTTAGTAGCGATCTGAAAGGGTCCAATCTATCATGTTGCCAATTCCCATGAACCTTGAATTGCTTCATGCCTTTTACAAGCTAAACCTTGAGATAGACAAAATCTCCAATTTTAAAACTTAACTCCCATCGACAATGGTCGGCTTAGCTCTTTTGTCGGGATTGGGTTACCTTGAGATTCTTTTGGACTAGGCAAACTTGTTCCTCTGCCTCTCTTAACATGGTTGGTCCAATGATTGTTGGCTCTCCTATCTCTAACCATAGGAGGGGTGTTCTAGGGCACAACATGTAGCATATCCTCAAGAATCTCATACCGCTACTCCACTCTCGATGATGAGCTACTCAAGCACACTTGGAAAGGCGACCATCTCCACCGCTACTACGCATAGTTGCCCTGAGGCTGCACTAACTAAAAGGTGAGTAAGCATCCAAGTCATAGGCCCACGCTCCACACCTATAAGAATATGATGTAAATCTTACCCACACAAATAGGGTTGAGTAAAGCATTTTCCCTTGACAGAACAAGTCTGCAAATGGTCGCTCACAAAAACAAACGACAAGAGCCCAGTGTAACATCCCGAAATTTGAGATTTGAAAATGTGAAGCCTTTAAATTATTTGGCAATGTATTCTCTTGAAAATTTGAATTTTTCCTTGGTGTTCTCTAAATTTTTGGGTAAGATTCCAAAACATTGAAGAGGTTCATGGAAAATAAAAATAACATGAGAAAGATATAAAAAAATGTGAGGGTGAAAGGAATTTATAATTTTGAACTCAAAGCTAAAAAGGTAACTCATTATAAGGAGGGAGAAAACTTGAATTAAAATTAAAAAAATTCATCTTGAAAATAGTAGTAAAAGGGCAATAAAAACAAGTGAAACACAAACCAATACATGTATACACACATATACATACAGGTATACACAGAGATTAGAGGAAAACATAAAAATGTATATACAAGGATATACATGAGGAAATATATATATATATGAAAATAAAATAAGCAAGTAATTAACTAAATAAATGTATATGTAAATATATATAAAAGAAGAAGAAAGGAGAGGTTAGGCCGGCCGAATGGCCCAGCCCAACCTCCCCCTCTCCCTGCTTCCCTGCCTGGACGGCCGAAGTGGCCCAGCCTGCTCCAACGCACGCCTCCACTGCCAGCGGGCCCGTTCCACCCCGCGCCTCTCCCCGCTGACAGCCGGTCCCGCGCCCCCGCCCGCATCTTCCTCCTTCCTTTTCCCCCCGGGCGCTCGGGTCCCCCTTCTTCCCCTTTGCTTCGGCGCCAAAGCCGTGCGGCACGGCCAAAGCTGTGCGACACGGCCACCGTGAGGCGCGGCGTCAGTTCCCTCCTGTCACTCCACGCGCGGCACAGGCCATCAAACCAAATCATCCCGCGATATCTTCTGCTCTGCCCGCCGCTGCTCCCGCTGCTTGCCGATATGGTCCAACGAACCGCCTCCCGAAGCCAGCCCTATCCGCTTGTCTATAAGAGCCACCAAGCCTGCTAAATCCTTTCTCGAGCTCGATACTTCCTCCCGCAGCTTGCAATTGGATGCCCACCGCACGTAGCTCGCTGGCGCGCTTATCTCCCCCAACTCCGGCAGCCAAAGATCCCCATCGATCCAAGCCACTAGGGCCCGATTCCCCGCACCCAAGCCACCTCCAGCTCATCGTGAAGTTGCCCCAGTCTCGCTTGAGCTCCTCGCCGCCCGTGCTTCGCCGTCACCAAGAGCTCCTCCGAGCTCGCCGCCGCCGTTCGCCGTCAGCCCGCTCCGAAGGTCCCCAGCCCCCACAGACACCTCCATCACCTTCCCCGAGATGCCGGCAACGTATTTTGCCCCTCACCGACCGCCCTCCGGCTGCCCCTCGCCAGCGAACCCACCACCCATGAGCCGCCTGGAGCTCCTCTATTCGGCCCCCTTGCAGACTTGGCTTAAGAGATTTAATCGCCCTCTTTAGGCAGGTAACACCGTGCGTCCCCTTGGCTAGCCGCGTTCGCTCTCAAACTCCCTCGGCCGCTCGCGTTCGAGCCCCCGGCTCCGCAGCGCCGAGGTTGAGTTTTGGACTGATTTTTCGAATTAACCCGGGTGGGTCCCACCTGTCAGTGACCGACAGCACGCGTGGCTCACTGACAATGGGGTCCCACCTGCCATAGACAGAAATGCCAGAAATAAGGAAATAAAAGAATTAAAGTCTATGGGCCCCACCTGTCAGGATTTTAGTAATTTCTAGATTTAATTAAACTGAAAACTTTGAATAGGCATAACTTATTCATTTTAGCTCCAAATTAAATGAAACAAATTTCTAAATTTATCTAAATTCAAGATCTATCCAGTGGAACTGAAACCAAGATTTTTGAAGCTCATTTGGATTTTTGGTTAACCCATTTCGGCTAATAAAAATCAAGGAAAAATTTGGAGTTAATCCATGGAAGCCCACAAATTTTATTAGGATATAGATGAGATTATTTAAGATTTCCTATAGGATTAATCATCATGAACATGGCTTGAATATTCATTTAAAAGCTAGTTGTTAATTAAAGTCACTATTAACAAATAAATTTAATTGGGTATTCAAATGTAAATTAAAAATATATTCCAGATAAAGTTAAAAGGGAATGAATTGTATATTATGTATAGTTATAAAAGCAAGACCTTAAAGTAAAAGTTGTCCTTATAATCATAATATATGCCCTGAATATTAACGCTCAACAAAGTACACCAATTCATAGGCCTAACCTAACTCATGGAACTCCCTTGATAAATACAAGGATAATAGAAGAGATTATAAATAAGAAGATCAAGTCGTCGAATCACCCATTAACTTATAATAAACAGATCAAGCCTTGCCTCAAATCACTCGAATCACCCATTAACTTATAATAAATCTAAATTAAATTTATTCGGATTTATTTGGATCTTTTGAGTTATTTGCTTTTATTTGGATTCAGTCGTTTGTTGCGTAATTAGAAACTGGAGTCCTAAAGATTCCACGGATCAAGCGTGGTCAGAGCAAGGTGAAGATAAAGACTAGAAGCTCAAGAGAAAGCATCGTGTGAGCTCAAGTTCGCGGTAAACCGCGCTAGGCGAGTCAATACTTTGATCATGTTGATCCTACATTTTATGCAAATTATTTTTGTTTAAATTATCAACTTGCATGCTGTTATTTTATATGCAAATACATGATTAATTCAAGATTCTAGTTATATGCCTATTATTTAACTTGATTAATATTACATCTCCTTTGAAATATTTGAATGTGTGAACCTTGTTGCCCCAGAAAAATTATAATAGTAACCTTTCGAAAATAAGTTCCAAATTATACGCCTTGCTTAGTACTGCATAGATATTGGGGGGCGCTGAAAAGCCCCAAGCATCATTATCATTTTTAATCATGAGAAACTGGTTTGGGAAGTCATGGTGGTAATGACTGGTATATGTTGGTATGATTATTTTATGTTTCCAAAAATCCCAACTTGCTTAAATATCTGGGCGGTTGGTTTGAGGGTGTGTGTGTGAGTGGTGCAGTGGAAGCACAAAGTGGTAGTGGTAAAACCGCCCAGATACCACTAAGAACTGAATCTTGTCATGACCTCCTGTGTAAAACAAGTACAATCACAAGTCTGTAAAGTACAACTTGGCTTAGTAAATTTACCGGACCCTGGAAGTTATCATCATGGAAGTAGTGCAAGTGGCGGCCTGGGTGGCAGGCCTGAATGGGACACCCAGAAGTGGCGGCCTGGGTGGCAGGCTTGAGGGTGAAGTTCTTCTGCGACGTGCTAGTAGTATGGGTAGCCAGCTGCTAGGCGCATAAGAGGGGAACATCCCGCACAACCTATTAGACCTGCCGCAAGCGGGACAAACTCATAGGGGTGAGATGATGGAAGGGGCGATGTACTTTGAACGGTTATTGTGATGGTTTGCTCAACCGCATGACTAAGGAATCGTGTGGGGCAACGAGTGAACTGTCTCTTGTGGGTAAAGTGTGCAAACTCTGCAGAGTCAAAATTATTCGAATAGTTGTGCCCACAGTTAAGGGCGGACATGGGAACTTAACCAGATATAGTTCTATTTTAAAAACTTTGTGGGTGGGAATGGAAAAAGTGGAGGGCAGTGGAAAGCCCTGATTTGAGTTGTCCTGGGTGTCGTCCCAGTGGTAATGTAAGCGGTTATAACGCTGAAATGTTAGTATATGGTGCGGATGCCATGTAACGGTGGATGGAATCTGGATCGCTATTATTATTGTATTCTCTTACACATTATGTTTTTGTTCAAAATTGCTAGGTCTCAGGAAATTTCTATGTATTATATTTTTAAATAATGATAATACTTCTCACAAATAAAATGTCAGGAAGAATAAATAGGGTCGTAAGAAAAGAAGATGGCTGTTCATGGAATCGCATAAAGGAGTTGGTGGATTCATGTTGATCATAAAAGGGATAATGATAGTGTGGATTCTGAGAAAAATAAATTGGTGAAGCTTAAATAAATATATAGGCTAGATAGATGATTTAAATGACTCTTGGAGAATTAGGGAGTGCAAAGGTATTTGCTGGATTATGACACTGATAATTAATATAAATTCTTGAGGGATATTAGCGATAATGGAATTAATAGGATTTGATCGATTACTAGATGGGTCAATTGAATTGTTGGGAATTGGAGATATGATAATTGGAGTATAGACTTGATCAATGATATTCTTGGTGGATGTATACTAGTGAATCGTAGATTTGATCAATGATATTCTTGGTGGAGGTATACTAGTGAATTAGTTAGAGATAGATAATGGAAAATAGGGTTGATTACTAGAAGAGCAAATTGTGGTTGTGGATCAATAACAAAAGGAATGGGTTGTTAGGAATTTGTAATACAAAAGATATTGGTGGATTGTATAATTGATGTTATTCGCTGTTTGGAGTTTTACACAGCACTCAATATCAAAAATGTGAATTCGGTGGATTAATTACATAATGTCACTCACTGTTTGGAGTTTTAGACAGAAATCAATATAGAAAGTGTATGATCGGTGAATTAATTAAATGATGTTATGCGCTGTTTGGAGTTTTAGACAGCAATCAATATAGAAAGTATATGATCGGTGGATTAATTAAATGATGTCACTCGCTGTTTGGAGTTTTAAACAGTAATCAATATAGAAAGTGTATGATTGGTGGAATAATTAAATGATGTCACTCGCTATTTGGAGTCTTAGACAGCAATCAGTAAGGAAAGTGTGTCTTTGCTGGATTAAGTCAATTATGACAATCGCCGTGTGGAGTTTAGGTAGAAACAATAACACTATGATTTAATAATACTAAGGCTACCAAAAGCAATTTTTGGCAAATAAAATAACCCGAGCCTCTCCTTTGATAAGCCATGCATACTATTTATTTGCATTATGTGTATTGGCTCGCGGAACATGGTGGTTTGTGCTCACACTCGCTTTCACAACAAATCCAGAATCAGGAATTAGATCACTTCGCCTCAGCAACACGATTGGACCTGATGGCAGAGAAGATGAAGATGTCAAGGGCTAGGTCGCGAACCTCCAGTTGGCTCCTGTGGGCATGTCCCGAAGGTCCCACCTGTGTGCTTTGTTCTTCCGCTGCTGCAATTTATTGATTTCGGCCTAATCGGCCTATGAGTAAGTCTACTATTATATATTTACGCTTTCGCATGATATGCACTTTGATAATCAGAACGGTAATCTGTGAGCACTATCTACTGATCCAGGGAATAGTGCGGTGGAATCACAGAGGAATCCGGATTGAAAAATCTAGGTACTACACCCAGTGTGCCCCAGCGTACTCTACAGACTCTACAATGAATGCCTGTGGCCAACATGCCCTGGTGTACTGTACGGAGTCTAAAACAAACAGTAGTGACCTAGCGTACCCCGACGTACTCTAAGAAATGCCGGGAGTCCAGCACACTCCGGTGTATTCTATGGAGTCAAACAAATGTCGAGAGCCTAGTGTGCCCCAGCGTACTCTACGGAGTCTAAAACAAACGTTGAGAGCCTAGCATGCCCTGAGGCACCCTACAAAGTATATAATGAATGCCAGCAACTAGCGCACCCTAGCATACTCTATGGAGTTTATAACAAATGTCAGGTGCCCAGAGTGCCCCGGTGTACTCTATGGAGTATAAAACAAATGCCGGAGGCCAACGTGCCCTGGTGTATTCTTTCAAGTCTAAAATGAACATCAGCAGCCAACATGCCCATGCATACTTGACAGAGTCTAAAATGAATGCTGGCGCATGAACCTACAAAGTCTATCTAAACCTACAACGTGTACCGCCATCTTCGACGATGCTTGCTTGAAGGATGGGGATGGAGCACGCACAAACCTACAACGTCTACCACCTTCTTTGATGATGCTCATTTGAAGGGCAGAGATGGAGCACGTGGGAACCTATGAAGCCTACCGTCATCTTCGATGGTGCTCATTCAAAGGGTCAGGATAGAGCGCACATGAAATTTTGCTATTGTGAACAAACCTACCAACACTACCATGTGTGCGAGCCTACACTAAACCATTGACACAATGCAAAGGCTCTCCCAGCTTGAGCAAACAAAAATAAAGAAAAGAGAACACATAAACTTTAGAGAGTATGGGCTAATCATTCTTATCGGAACTCTCTATCTTTATATACTCGATGGGATGAACATGTGGCCAAAACCAGAGTTTCATGCTGGTCCCAGCGGTAGAGCACACGTCGAAGTAAGCCATCAGCGAAAGGGACCTACTAACAGTAAAGATAAGAATGACACAAGCAGACAACATACACATGAAGTGCACAAACACTATAAATAAGTCTTCACCAAAGCAAGCATAACAACATAAGGCGTAGTAGGCATGCCCACCGAACAAAAGAGAAACAAAATGTTACATATAGGTAATGGCACAGTAGTCACTGTTACCCTACATGCGTGCGGCTTCCTTACACTTACATGTCAAATCAATGTGAAAAGGCTAGCTACAAGGGGTTCAACGGCTTCACACCTGCCAATCCCCACCTAGCCAGTGGATGGCACCACTTCGAGGCTGGTTCATCAAGGCATGCCACCTAGCCACAAACCCACATTGATGGGGCCTCCAAGTGCCCGACAGAATGAGATCTTCACCATAGACTCCACAAGATAGACCTAAATGAGCTCACGGAAGGAGCAAACGGACTTCCCCATCGTGTGAAGAGCACTAAGCATCATCACGGCTCCAAGAGGCACTAGCTAGGGGTCTACCAGGTCACTCACATGCCCACAATCGTAGGTATGAAGCATCCCCAACAGCAACTTCGCAGTAACCTGCGACTAGTGGTTGTTGTAGGCCCGCTCGGTGTTGAGGGAGAGTGTAGAGGCATTGCGTATGCATCAGATGCTGTTGTCGAGGTCCTCTAGGCCGTGTGGCCTCACAGGGACCAACACAACCAACTCATTGAGCAACTTCCAATGCCTCGATGGACTCCCAGGCCGACACAGCCACCTAGTTCCAAAGATGATGGCCATCTACAACGTCCAACACTAGACGAGCCTTTTCCTGCTTTAGGGCGGTGATCTGCTATAGGAAGTTATGCCTCTCCTCTATCGTCGCTAGGGTGCTAGCCTTTAGTGCTACGACCTTTGTACCGGAGATGGCCTTCTCCCACTTCATCTCGAGGAAGTGAATCCAGTCCGCCCTGCTCGGTTGCGAGCACCAACGTCGCCTACTCGGCTTTTTGAGTCGCCCTGAGTTGTTCCTGCATGCTCACAGCCTCACTATGGATCATCGCCTAGAGAGCACGCGATAGAGCCACTATTTGACAAAAAAGGCACATGGTGAAGCACCTAAACGCACAAAGAAAAGGTACACAGTAGTGTCCAAATGACTCACCTTTGCCTCGTAGGCCTTGAGGGCACCACAAAATAGGTTAGACTCACAAGAATGTAGGACTTGCCAATCAAGCGAGGCATCCACGCAGTCTGTCATGGCTCACATGGTGCGAAGTGTATCCAACCTAGGAATGAAGTCACCTAAGGAGAGACAACAACCATCACCCTCAGAGACGTCCGTCAGGGCCAAGCAGGAAGCCTCCTTTACCAAAACTATGGGCACACCACTCTGAACAGCTTCATTGAGGGACGTTGTGCGGTTGTTGCTGGAGAAAAAGGGTTACTATCGAAGGTGATAGCATCAACAAACATAGCAGAGATAGCCACGTGAAGTCTTAGGGACCAAAGGAAAAGCTCAAACTTACAACAAAGCTGCTAGGAATGTGCACGGGAGTCCGGTAGCCATCCGGATGCGTCAAGCTTCACGTCGTGGGACTTGGCGAAGCAAAGTACGTTGCTTCACTGTGAGGGCTTGGGAGGCCACCACCTTTGATCTAGAGTCCTCCCCCATCATGTCCATAGCTACCACATAACCTGTGGCAAGGACGATCGACGAAGAATTGGACTGGGCATGCTTCGTCAGGTGCTCTGGTGATGCAACCGAGGCTAGGTTTGTCATCAACGTAGAAGAGTGCAAGTTGTGGGTCAGTATCCATAGAATTGCCCTATGCCTCACCTTTGGGGGCAGCCTCTAGGATGTCCACCTCACATGCCCCATTGGTGCAATCCTTGCTTTTGCCCTCCATCTCCCACGTCGCATCATCCTCGCCTACACTCACTTCCTCCACGTTGTCCTCTGGTGCAAGGGGAACTGGGGCACCAAAGAAACACGACTCATAGTGATGGGGGTAGGTGAATCTTCATGGCCATTGAGATCTTTGTGACTGCAGCCATCCTCGCCATCACATCCTTGTAACCCATGGCCACAACCACCATCAGCGGAGGGAATGGGATGCTCGGGCACCGGAAAACCTAGGGCCTCGCAGACGTGATTGATACAAGGACCGTCTGAGGTGGCATTGGCCCAAAGGCTGTGCTCCTTCGGGATGTATGGGCCTATGAACACAGTCATGGCCCTCTTAGCCTTCTCTAGTGATAGAACTAAAATACGTTCATGAAGCGCATATCACTGGGGCGAACAGGAAACATCCAAGTGCACAAAAATTCTGGGTGGTACCTGGATCTGTAGGCCTCGCAAGTGGGGTCATAGGACCCCAAATCCCATCCTTTTGAGGTGGCCCGGTCTTCAACACCCAGCTTCGACCCAGTGGGGGCACACGGAGCATACAAAATTCCTCTGCAAGGTACCGCATGTTCATGTGCGGCACAAGTGCACAAAGCCTCTTCACACAACCTCATCATCCCAGTTGAGGTTTGCGCGTGGGGATGGCACGAAGTATATGCTCCATCCAGTCCAACAGAGGCAGCAACCTAGCTCGACGCTATGGTAGAACCACCTTTGCACCCAGTTCAACTCCCACTTTGTTCGCCATCGAGTTGCCCACCTAATTCAGTTGACAATGGGCATCGCGCAGGGACATGAAGAGCATTGTCTTCAGAACTATCGCCTCCAACAAGGCGGCTCATGAAAACACTGCCAGCCACGTAATGGCGTCTGCGGTCAACTGAGGAAGCTCCGGGTCATAAGCCCAGAAAATTTCACCCTTGAAGTGCATAGAGGGAAGATGAAAAGCGGCATCGAAGTAGGCCGCGAAGACCAGTGTCTCACCATCCCTCGGTTGGGGAACCACCTCCTCTGCGCTTAGCTGGCAAACGAGCTGTCAATCAGAGACCTTGCCATCCTGCACAAGCGTGTCAATGAGATCGTCTGTCGCCAGCGAATGGTCGAGCATATTCATGAATGAGCCAACTCACTTCGAATCCTTGAATGCTTACCAGCAGCCAACTCAGACAGCAACATCGTTGTGAGAGCCACCGCCATAGCTGGATGATGCTGCGCCCACATCTGGATGACATGAGTCATGGTGGAGATGGCGGGGACATGCACGTGTGAGGATGCTGGGGAGCCAAGCGGCGGTTGTAGGCATGGTGAAGAAGATAGCGCTCTATGGAGAGTGAAAACACTAGCATTGGAGATGAGCATGATCGCACATAGGGAAGAAATGTAGAGAAATGAACCACTTAGGCACCTTAATATCGATGAGATAGTGTGTGCCTTTTGAGACAGCATGTGTGCCCGCTTAAACCGATGCGCCCATCATGTCCCTGAGGCAGGATCGTGGCCACGTGTGTGGGAATGCTTATGCACTCACTCAACACCAGCAAACGAGACTGGCAAGACCCACATGCCAGCACACGTGCGCAAATGCGGAGTGCATAGAACGGGCCTCGAAAAAGGGGTCTGGACAGAAGACTCGTAGGGACTCAAACTGAGCCCAGTGCCTAACCTCGGAGACCGCATGCGCCAAGTGGCAACGGCGTGCTAGGGTCCCATGAATGGCGCAAATGGAACCCAAACCCAACAGAAGCGAAGCCCTACCCAAAGCACAGGCGGCACACTAGGGCTCCCGAACTGCCTCAACAATGGCAACGATGGGCCAAACGAAGGACATAGTTTCGGCCTACCGGTTGTAAAGTCCTTGACCATGAGAGGCTACTATTAGGGGAGTGACCTCCACCTTGGCCCACCTAAAAGAACCACGAGTATATATGTAATTAGAAGGTAGGCTCATAAATGCCAAGGAAATAACGTATTTGCCCCTACTGTTAAGACCCCAACAGGGGCATTTGTGCAAATGAAGTGCGTGATGTGTCTATGACCCCTGTCTTATCCTCAAAGCGAGAGAAGTAGAGAAACTAGGTATTTATATTGGCTTCTGACTTCTCTAGAGAAGCCAGAAACAGAAACCAATACGAACACCTAAAAATCATCCTCATTTCACATCACTCTGACAGTCAAGATGGATTGAGATCCTCTAACTCTCTGAAGCAAAGTTGGGGAAGAATAGTGTGTGATTTTAGGAGATCTTCCGTCTAACTCTCTCAAGCAAAAGTTGGGGAAGAATAGTGATTATGATTTTAGGAGATTTGCAGTCGTTGGATGAAAAAAGATGATCTAGATCACATGCTACAGTTAAGGTGCTAAGTACTCGAGCTACAATACTTCCTGCTATATTATCTGTGCTACTGTATCCAGATGGATTTAACCTTTGTTTTTTATTCTATGACTAAGAAGCACAATGACTTCGCTCAACAGAACTGACCCCTTTTTTGCTTTTCTCCTCCCTTGTGGTTTTTTTTTTGCATATCTAGCCCTTTTAATTTTTTTTTACGAATTTAGCCTTCTCCTAAATACGGATTAAACTACGTATGACATATGACACCTTCTGTGGCTCTGGAGCATGGGGCCACCAACTTCATGAGATACCATATAGCATGAAGTCAGTGGGCCTCAAATGATACGGTACTTTATGCACTTTGATACCGCATGAAGTCGGTAGGCCCCATATGAAACGGTACTTCATGCGCTTTGGTACCGCATGAAATCGGTGGGCCTTATGTATCGTGTGCCCGCCGCACCCTCCCACGCTCGCCGGGCTTCCACGCTCCAGGGCTACAGAAGTGCCACGTGGCGTTTGGGAGGGGCCAAAGTCTGAAAAAAAAGGCAAGGCACCAGATGTGAAAAGAAACACACAAGGCGGCAGAAAAGTAAAAAAAAAATCGGCAGAACTCGAGTAGCCCTGTTCCCCGCTCGACACTGCCGCTTCACGTGTTCTGTTCCCTATACTGCTATATAACCAGCCAGAGACGCGAGCGAGGGCGAGAGAGCTCCTGGCCGTAGCAGCAAGGCGAGCGATCCAGGAAAGGAATCAACGAATTCCCTCTCTCTAATCGCACAGGCGAGAGATTGGGAGGGCATGGCGGAGGAGCAGTTCCTGGCCGTCGCGGTGGACGCTGCCAAGAGCGCCGGAGAGGTACCCCTCCTCCTGGGCCCTAACCCGATCCCTCCCTCCCTCACGGATTCTCTGCTTTTCTTTTATTTTGTTCTTGACCCAACTGCTCATGATGGATTCTTTGATTTCTTACCACTATATCTTCTCATTCTGCGACCGATTTGTGCTCTGGGCAGATCATCCGCAAGGGCTTTTACCAGACGAAGAATGTGGAGCACAAGGGCCAGGTCTCTTCGTCCTCCCCCTTGTTGTTGTTGGTGCCGCTGTTTGCCTTCGATTGGATTGAGATTTGGTAATCATGGTGCTGCGCATTATTGTTGCAGGTGGATTTGGTGACGGAGACGGACAAGGCCTGCGAGGACCTCATCTTCAACCATCTCCGCAAGCACTACCCGGACCACAAGTTCATCGGCGAGGAGACGTCCGCGGCGCTCGGCGCGACCGCCGACCTCACCGACGACCCCACCTGGATCGTCGACCCCCTCGACGGCACCACCAATTTCGTCCACGGGTAATGATGATATTCATCCTGTACATTCTGTTCTGTTCTATCCCCAATGAGTGGGGTCCTTCCTTCATTGTGCGTTCCTCCTCTTCTCATGTCAAGATAGTGCGTGTCCTTCACATTGCAGCTTCCCATTTGTGTGCGTTTCGATTGGCCTCACCATTGGGAAGATTCCCACCGTTGGAGTCGTGTACAACCCCATCATGGATGAGGTAAAAACCGATTCTACATTTGTTTGTGGAGCGTTGCATTGCATGGAAGGATGTGTACTCTTTCCCTCTTTAAGATTTATATTCTTATAAGCAATGCTTGTTTGATTGTTCGTGTAAACCCCAATTCTAACAATATGACCTGTGGCACTCACATAATTCTGAAAAGATTTGAGTCTAATTTTGTGTTATTTCTTCAATTAGCTCTTCACAGCTGTTCGTGGAAAAGGTGCTTTCCTCAATGGTTCTCCAATCAAAAGTAAGCACTTTATTTTGGTTCATTAGGTCGTGATATGTTGGCAATCAATACAAGAAACATGGCGCACTTACGCAATTTCTTTTTCCATTTGGTCGTGCTAATTTCAATATACAAATATTTCATGTGCAGCATCATCTCAAGACGAGTTGTTGAAGGCCCTTCTGGTAACAGAGGTGGGTGACACTGTTAATTTATTCCATGTACTTCGCACATTGGACCAGAAACAATATCATACTTTACGATATAAGTCTGTTTTGATGATAAATGTTTGAAGAAACTCAATTGCTGGCTTGCTGCTACTCCCTTAAGATTTCATCATAACTATTTAGTTGTAAAAAATTACTACATTACTACATTGGTAAATCGGTATTAGCCATCATCTAAGGATGTGTTTGGTTGGAGGGATGGGGTGGGATGGGATGGGATGGTTCCTTTGACCAAGTCTATCTGTGTGTTTGGTTGGAGGGATGAGGTGGGATGGAATGATCCAAAGTGGGATGAGCCTGTGCAAATTTAGAGAATATTCTTCTTAGATGCTGGACCATGTGGTTCCACTTTTTTTGTGGAACTATCTCATCCCATTCCCATCCCATCCCATCCCACCCCATCCCTCCAACCAAACACATCCTAAATAACTAAAGACATGACCACTACTAGGTTTTCCTGAAATTCTCCATATCCAACATCCTTCGATAAAGTTTTAACTGGGGGCCCTACTGGCCAAGTGCCCATGTGAGCAGAAGTAATCTGGGACAATTCATTTGTTTGAATATTTTGATATAGCTTAATTATAAAATCTAGGACAACTGGACAAGTTAATACTAGGAATTAGGAAAGCACTGACAACTACTTCGTAGTTGATGTATAGCTAATGCTTTGGTGGTACAAATATGTATATGACCATGGATACATTTTTTTGGACTTGCATCTTGGTGACATATTATTACTGTTTTATATTTAGCTATTACCTAACCAAAAGATAAGTTTATGGGGTTTGTGAATTTATTCATGGCCTAGATTATTCAATTCCAACTTGCAATTAACATTGCACACTCAAGTAAGTTGGTTGAGATGAATGGAATTGTGTCTATCATGTTGACTGGCTTTCGTGAATTGTTCCACATCTTTGTTTAGAAACACAGATTGAAGTCTTGAAATTATCATATCAACAGAATGATTCAACATAAGCTAAGCTGCTCATTTTTTGCCTTCCTGTTAGAGTGGGAGTATGGACATTTTTTTGTTCATATTATCAATATAACACATGCTTGGTATCAATATAGCACATGCTTCATTGGAGAAAATTAGTTTCTTTTAAGTCCCTCTTACATGACCAGTGGGCATACTTGATATAGCACACCATTGATAGCTGAAACTTGTTTTTGTTTGAATGACAAATGGGAATATGTAGTTGCATATTGTGCATCTTTCTTAACTAATTATATTGAAAGTGAGATCTGTAATTTTTATGTTATGAAAATTTACATCTGAAAACTTTTATTAAAAAGAATTTACTGGAAATGTTTAACTGATAACCATACCAATTGAGCAGGTTGGAACCAAAAGGGATAAGTCCACTTTGGATGATACAACCAACAGAATCAACAAGTTTCTATTCAAGGTAAACCTTGTAAAGTAATATTTCTATCAAATATAATTATGTTTTAACACATCAATAATACTCTTAACAGGGTATTCATTTTTCAGATTAGAGCTATACGGATGTGTGGCTCATTGGCCTTAAACATGTGTGGAGTTGCCTGTGGTAGGCTTGATATGTGCTACGAGATTGGATTTGGTGGCCCCTGGTATGGTTAACCAGATTATTAACTATAGTCTTGTATGGAAAATATGAACTACCTAAGCACATCAAATTGTTAATTTTCCCCTCTAGGGATGTGGCTGCTGGAGCTCTGATTCTACAGGAAGCTGGGGGTCTTGTTTTTTATCCGTAAGTTATCAAATTTAGTCAATGATATGTCACTTGCTCTTACTATCATAATTCAATGAGAGTTTCTTTGATTGTGTTTTTCTTTCATTCTGACTTGCAGGAATGGTGGAGAGTTTGACCTGATGTCGCGAAGAATGGCGGGATCAAATGGCTACCTGAAGGATCAGCTCATCAAAGAATTGGGAGATACAAGCTGAACAAGCTATTCCTTGTCATGAAGTAGAATAACAATGTAAGGTTGCCCCATCAATACTGTCAGGGCAAATTTCCATGTAGTGCTACATAATACACCGCATGCATCTTGCGCCATCATCTTGGACGCAGCGACGTTGTATTCATTTCAAATTTTCTTTTTATATTCTGATGCGTTTCACTTTTTCTGCTGTCCAAGCGAGCTACTGAAGTGCCTCTCCAGCAGAACCTGACCTTGAGCTTGCCACCAGAACCAAATGGCGAAGATTGGTGTGTGCGCTGGAGTAACTTGTTTCATGTTGAGAATTTTGAATGAGACGCTGAGATGGGTTTTCTTCTTTTCCTCCATTGTTGTCTCCAGTGTGAGCTATGTAGCCTGTATCTGAGACCTCGATACTAAGTTTTCAGCTAGTAGTACAACACTAGTATGTTGGACTCTGCGGTAGTGGTAGAATGAAGATTAATGTGCCTGTTGCTGCTGCTGTGGTGATGAACGTCATGATGCTTTTCTGATCAACCGGTGCACAGTCGTCAGTTGCAGTACATGATGCTACTGGTGGTAATTTGGCAACTCAAGTGGCACCCAACAAAGGAAGCAAGCAAGCAAAAAGTGCCGGCGGCTGTTGACTTGGGTTGGGACTTTGGGAGGGGAAAACATTGGTGGTGGTGACCACGACCAGTTGGATGGTGTGGGGGAATTAGATGCCAAGATTCTTGATTTAGTCTGTCCCCTGTGCCGTCGAGGAGTCCGTCAGGAGGACATCGGCAATCTATGGAAGCGGCGGTGGCGAGCTCTAAGGGCAAAATTAGAACGAAAATAATCAAGATTCACTATTTCACCATATATATAAGAACATATATAGTTTACAAATAATATTGTGCTAAAGAGTTATGTGTTCGATAGTTTTTAGTATCAATACTTCAGTGTAACCGATGACAATGTATGATGATAAAGAATTAGTAATCAAATGCCAAAATAAAAAGTCTGAAAATAATATTGATTAGTTGCAGCAAACTGAAGAAACTAAGCGCAAAATCACAAACAAAAATTAATCGATATTGGTAAAATACATCATTCGATCTCAATGGCTTGTTAAAACAGAACAAAATTACTTAAAATCTTCAAGTAAAAAAATAGTAAAATGATCAAATGTAAGTTAATTCATTATCTTTTAATATTTACGTTCTTTCAAATTCATAAAATGATGAACCATAACATCATTAGTAATTTTCGTCAATTCTTATTTCGCTACATAGCAAATAAGTATATCATTCAAGAAATTATCACCAATTAACTGAAAAGTCAGTTAGATATTTGTTTGTTCAATATTTCAAAAATAATAATAGAAAAATATGTCTAGTGATTTACTTATTTAACATCACGGTCAAATACTACAATTTTGCCTTCGATTTGCAATGAGTTAGGCTGGTATTCCAAAAATTAAAATTGTAAGTCTTAACCCTATAATTCGACAAAAACCAAATCAACAATCATCACATTAAAACACACTAATAAATTAGAATAATTGAGAGAAATTTAGAGCAAAATACATATTAATCGGATGAATCTAAGCTTCCTTCGGCCGGTGAGGGTGTGAGGCAATAGGGAGCAGGCAACGCCATGGCGAGATGGTAGGCGAGGGTGGCCGGTGGCGCCAATTTCTCCCATTCTCCATTAACAAGTCGCTACTTAGCTGGGTACGGCTGTAGGGCAGACGCGGTACATATCTCCTGGCCAACCATGCAATACGAACAAGCGTCGAGAACTTCTATGAGGTGATGTGCTTCGGGATCATCAAATGGACACCATGGCCTATTATGGTCCTCCCTCTTATGCTGATTCAAGGGCTGGCTTGGCTTTCTATAGTTGCCCCATGGACTAAGAGAAGTGGAGGCTTCTTGTGTACTGCTTCTAACTACTAGTAATTTGGGCTGCTAGTACTTTTTTCATTGGGTTTCAAGGAAAGAACCAAATGCACTGAATTTAGCCTGGGGGTTTACATATGGACTGAAAATGCTAATGCCTGCTAAAAAACTTTTTGGACCCGGTGTCCTGGAGAGCTCGGTTGAACACTTGGGACGCCGCTGCTCTCCTTCATGTCTACTGCATCCGCCACGGCCGACCTAGCGCCTCGTCTGTAACAGTGAAGTCCAGACCTGGAGCATCTCACAGCTTCTTCTTTTGCTACTGCAGATTCTCCTTACCAGCTTGAGGAGGGCTTGGGCTTTGGCCATGGAGTCCCAAAGGAGCAGCCCCCAACAGGTCATCACATCACCCACCTTCCTTGTTCTTGTTCAGTCCTCTCCCCCGTTTGTTAGGAAATCCCTGTAAATAAACATGTTCCATGACAGCGTTGTGCTTGTTGGTTTGATTGATTGGTTGTGTAGGTGAGGGAGGAGATCGCGCGGTGCTACAAGCTCGTTAGCCGACTTGGTAGGGGCGCTGGCTTCCTAGGCTCCTCTAAGGTGCCGCCTGAAACACCTTAAAATTTCAAAAATTTTGAATTTATTTAAATTTTGGCCGAATTTGGCTTTCCTTCCCAATTTAGTAAGCCCTCTTGTTTTTTCCACTTTCCTCTTTGGTCCAATTGCTTCCTCCCTGAGCTGGCACATTTCTCCTCCCCGCCTTCTCCCCTGTGCCTAGCGCCACTCGCCATTGTTGCCACCTCCTGCATGCCACCTCGGTGTTGCCGTCACCTCTACACTAGCTCGCCGACCATCCCATAAATTCCCATGCCTCCTTGCCTCTCACACCCCACCATTGACCAGGCCAGCTAAACCGCCTGCGCTTTACGTAGCCGACGCGCGCGCCGTACCCAAGCCCTGCCTACTAGCATGCGCTGATGATCTAGTGAGGTGCAGCGCAACAAAAGCATCGAACGAAGCGCCAGCTTTGCACACCACCCACTGCTGAAGACGCTCGACTACCAACATTTCATTCATGTGCCGCTGAGGCCATCCTCCTCCCACCGCCCCAACAACTCTATAAAGTCTCCTCAACTTGCAGCATAGCTTTAGTTGGCCTCCAATTGCACCTCGAATACTCTCTTCCCTAGCCCCCGACCCCAATTGCCACCGCTCAGCCATACACCGGTGAACTCCTGAGGGCAATCTTCCACCTTAGCTAGCCATTTCGCGATTGGTTGCAGCCGTAGCATTCCTAGGACAACCCAATCTAGTGCCATCCTTGCCTGGCCCTCCCAATGCTTCTACGCTACTAGTGACGTTTGCCATCGCCGTCTGAGCTAGTCCACTGGGAACACCTCACCATGAGCCACTAGAGCCTAAACCGCTTTTGCCAAAGCCTTCCTGTCGGGACCCCAGATTTCCAAATCTGGCTGTGTATTACAGCACTAGTCCCAGATCAAAGCTAGTGCACACAGTCAAACAGTGATGATAACATAACCAACAACGCTTTATTACAATAGTAAAGGGTACAGACCAAAAGGCCTTGTCGTATGGGTGGCCCCCACCTAAACCCAGCAGGCCTGGTAGGAGATTATAAGGCCCAGAATAGGCCATGTGTAATGACAGAACTGCCCTCAGAGGGGATAACCAGATGTAAGGGTATAGCTGTAAAAGCACTCCTCATGTGTATATATATATATATATATATATATATATATATATATGAGTAAGCCATGGGGAAGACTCAGGCCATTACACTTATCTTCATCACTCTCCACTACCATCTCTCTCTCTGTTTGGTCTGTAGCCACAACAGTTGGCGCCGTCCGTGGGGAGGACGAAGACAAGCCTGAAGACCGAAGAAAGAAGATGGCACCGAAAAAAGCTTCACCAGCGGCGGCGAAGGGAAAGAAGACGACTGGGTCGGAGCAGAGCGTGAACACCAGGGCTTCGGCATCGGCCGCCGAAGGAGTTGGCGGCGGCGTACGCGCCGCGGTCGCGGGCATCGACGCTCGCGCGGCAACGACCGACCCCGCCAGCGCCGCTACGACGACATCCAACCCCGTCGCTGGCACTGCAGCGACAGCCCCCGCCACACTCGCCGGTAACGCGGATCAGACGGCCGGGGGTAGCCGCAATGAACCATCCGGCGGATCTGGAGATCGTGAGGCGATGGTCCCTGCACCGACCCGTCCGCTGGGCGTTCCGGCGTTCTCAACGACACCAGCGGTGGAAGGTGTCCTACTAGCAGCCCTCAACGCGTTCCAGCGGGAACTAGAGGACCTTCGCGGAGCCGTCCGAGATATACAAGAGGCTCGGAGCCAGCAGGCTGCGACAGCAATCGCGCCCGAGTCCACGCCAGAGAAGGCGGACAGCCGCGAAGCCCCCACGTCTAGCCGCGTCCCGCCGGGGTGCGTAGATCCAGAATCCCCGCTTTCGGCGGGGCTGCAGCAGGCGGCGTGGCCCGAAGGCTTCAAGTTCCCTAGCATCATCGACCCGTACAGAGGCGACACGGATCCTCGCGAGTTCGTGCGCGTGTACGACACCGCGATGGAGGCCGCGGGCGGAGACGACACCACGAAGGCGAAGGGACTCCCCCTCGCACTGCACGGGGTGGCGCTCTCTTGGTTTTTTACCATAGAGCCGGGCTCCATCTACGCGTGGGAGCAGCTTCGCGACCGCCTTCGCAGCAACTTCCAAGGACACTGTGTCGAGCGAATCGATGCAGACCAACTCTTCGCTGTGAAGCAAAGACCCTCGGAGACGCTCCGGGGCTACTTCAAGCGCTTCGCCAAGATTCGATGCCAGGTAAAAGATATTAATGAAACCACCGTCGTTAATGCAGCCATACAGGGCCTTCGCCCGGGCCCGATGGCCGAGTACAACGCGCGGAGGCCAATCAAGACAGTCGCCACGCTCTTCGACAAAATGGACGAGTACGCGCGGGCGGAGGAGGATGCGCGAAGACGCAGCATTACCGTCCTCGGCCTCGCCCATGAGGAACGCCCCCCGCGTGAAGTGGGGGCGGGTGGTCTCTCCTCGAAGCCGGGCCGCAGCCGAGAGCCCCGAGGAGGCCCTCCCCGAGGCAGCAAGGCCGGGGTACAGGAAGGCTCTTCAAGGAGCAGACCTAAACCTTGGCGCCGCCAGCGCAGGTCGCAGGCGGCCCGTCATGTCCTCGACACCGAGAGCGCCCGCCAAGGACCCGCCCCGCCTCATGGAAGGGAGACCGGGGACCGGACGGCGGACTTGACTGCAGCGACCAACCCCACGCAGAACACGAGCTCCTACACTATGGCAAGTGGTGCGAGGTACACGGCTACGGTGATCATTACACAGGGGCATGTTCTGCAGTTATGGAGCTGCGGAGGGTGACGGCCGGGTCTCGGACTCAGCCTCCTCGGCCCCCCGCCGGAGCCCACGTAGGGAACCCAAGGGATAGCCCCATACGAGCTACCGCAACGGAGGGCGCGCAGCATCGCACCGTCAGCGTCATCACCAGAGGCTCCTCTTCAAAAGCCCCTGGGGAGCAGCCGCAGCTGTGGATGCCGCCCCACAACATCACCTTCGACTTGAACGACGCCAGGGGCGTGGAGTACCCTCACCAAGACCCCCTAGTCATCCAGGCCCACATAGCACGCTGTGACGTCAAGCGCGTCCTCGTCGACGGGGGAAGCTCCGCTAATATCTTGTTCGCAGAGGCCCTCGACCGCATGGCGATCCCCCGAAGCCGGCTAGAGCAGCCAGGAGCTCCACTTCAAGGCTTCGGGGGTCAACCGTTGCAGGCCTTGGGGCACGTGTCCCTTCCTGTCACTTTCCGTCAGGAGGGCAACAAAGGTAACATCCGGACCGAGCAGGTCACCTTCGCTGTCGTAGATATCCCACACCCCTACAACGCCATACTGGGGCGACCCGCCATCAACTCTTTCGAGGCGATCCCGCACCACGCGTTTTTGTGTGTAAAGCTCCCGGGCCCGGAGGGTGTTATCACCGTCTTCGGCGACCAGGACCTGGCCAGGCGTGCCGAAGGTGGCAGCCGTGTTCCGCATCGCCCGGTGCATGCCCTCTCCGGCGCGCTCGGGGATGGGCCCTCCGCCCCCGGGTGGACGCCCAAGCCTCGGCCCGAAGGCGGAGTTAAGAAGGTGCCACTCCAGGCGGAGGGGCAGTTTGTGTCCATTGGCGAAGGGCTCCCACCGGGGGTCGAACGGGATCTGCTCCGAGTGCTTCAGAACAACGTCGACATCTTCGCATGGTCCCCGGAGGACATCAAGGGCGTGGACCGAGCAGTAATCGAGCATCGCTTGGCGGTCCGCCCCGACGCCAAGCCAGTCAAGCAAAGGCTTCGGCGTATGTCGATGGATCGGCAGCAGGTGGCCAAAGCAGAGGTGGCGAAGCTTCTTCGCGCAGGGGTCATCCGCGAGGTCCACCATCCAGAGTGGCTCGCTAACCCGGTGCTAGTCAAAAAGGCCAGCGGGGCCTGGCTTATGTGCATCGACTTCACGGCACTCAACAAGGCGTGCCCGAAGGACAATTACCCCCTGCCGCGCATCGATCAGCTGGTCGATGCCACTGCTGGGTGCGAACTCATGAGTTTTGCTGGACGCCTTCCGGCTACCACCAGGTATACATGGCCGAAGACGACGAGGAGAAGACCAGTTTCATCACACCACTTGGGACGTTCTGCTTCGTCAGAATGCCCTTCGGCTTGAAGAACGCAGGCGCTACCTTCACCCGCCTCGTCGCCATTGCCCTGGCCGCCCAGCTCGGGAGGAACGTCGAAGCCTATGTCGATGACGTGGTGGTCAAAACTCGGCAGCTTGCTCTGCACGGCCGGGACCTCCAGGAGACCTTCGACAACCTCCGGAAGGCGGGCATCAAGCTCAACCCCGACAAATGTGTCTTCGGGGTGCAGGCGGGCAAACTCCTAGGTTTCCTCGTGTCTGGGCGGGGCATCCAGGCGAACCCCGACAAAGTAGACGCCATCCTGGGTATGGAGCCACCCAAGACAACGAGGGAGGTCCAGAGGCTGGCAGGCAGCATTAAGCCGCTTCCTATCGAGGGCGGCGGAGCGGGGCCTGCCGTTTTTCAAGACACTCCGTGGGTGCGATGGATTTCGTTGGGACGGAGACTGCGCGAAGGCCTTCAACGAGCTCAAGCAGCACCTGGCAAGCCTCCCCACTCTGGTCGCCCCAGCACCAGAGGCTCCCCTCCTGCTCTATCTGGCCGCGTCAGCCACCGCGGTCAGCGCCGTCCTCGTCTTAGAGGAAGGCGCCATGCAGCGGCCCGTCTATTTTGTCTCCGAAGCCCTCCAAGGTGCCAAGACAAGATACACGGAGCTTGAGAAGCTCGCCTACGCGCTTGTCATGGCCTCCAGGAAGCTTCGGCATTATTTTCTGGCCCACCCGATCACAGTACCTTCCTCATTTCCCCTGGCAGAGATGCTACATAACAAGGAGTCCACAGGGCGCATCGGCAAATGGGCTGCCGAGCTCGCTCCCTTCTCCTTGACGTATGCTTCGCGAACGGCAATCAAATCCCAAGTCCTGGCGGATTTTCTCACCGAATGGACCCCACCGGCCCAACCCGTCCAGACGCACGATGATCCCGTCTGGACGCTTACAATCGACGGAGCTTACAGCGTCGCCGGCGCGGGCGTAGGGGCGGTGATCGTCATGCCCGAAGGACAGCGTTTGCTGTACTCGGCGCGCCTTGCCTTCCCCGCCACCAACAACACGGCTGAATACGAGGCACTGCTCTTTGGCTTGGTGAAGCTCAAGGCAATCGGCGCGAGACGGGTGCTGGTCCGCACCGACTCGCGTTTGGTGGCTGGCCATGTGGACAAGTCATATCAAGCCAAGGACCCTGAGTTGGCCAAGTACCTCGCGGCGGTGAGGGCGAGGGAAAGGCACTTTTTGGGTGTCACCGTCAAGGCCATCCCCCGTGCAGAGAATGAGCAAGCCGACGCCCTCGCTAAAGCGGCCAGCCAGCAACTGCCCCCCCCCGAGGGGGCGTTCTACGAAATGTTAACAAAGGCGGCCATCGCGCAGGACAACCGGGACGCGGCACTCGTCCATTGCATTGATCGGCCAGGAGATTGGCGAGAGCCCATCTTCAATTTCTTGCAAGGCATCGCCGAGCCGGAGGACCCTGTCGAGCTGCGACACTTGCAGCACCGCGCACGGTCCTTCCAGGTATTCGAAGGGATACTCTACAAGAGAGGGGTTTGCGCACCGCTCCTGCGCTGCCTCTCGACTGAGGGGGGAAAGGAGCTCTTGGCGGAGATCCACGCGGGCGTATGCGGATCCCACCTGGCACCGAGGTCATTAGTCGGCAAGGCGTTCATGCAAGGCTTCTACTGGCCGACGGCCATCACCGACGCCCAGGACCTCGTCCGTCGGTGCCAAGGGTGCCAGTGGATGGCGCGCATCATCCGCAGGCCCCCGACGAGCCTCAACCCCATTCCCCCGGTGTGGCCACTGGCACGCTGGGGTCTCGATATAGTAGGACCACTTGCCCGAGCTCCAGGGGACCTCCGGTTCGTGGTAGTCGCGCTGGAGTATTTCTCCAGATTGCCGGAAGCGATCGCTCTGGCCAAAGTAACTTCGGCGGCCATACAACGCTTCCTATGGCAAAACATCATATGTCGCTTCGGTGTGCCCCGGGAGCTCACGGTCGACAATGGCCTGCAGTTCGACGCCACCCTCTTCAAAGATTATTGTGACAGCATGGGCATCACCCTCCGATTCGCCTCGGTAGGGCATCCCCAGTCCAACGGGGCGGTCGAACGGGCGAATGGCGCCATTTCTGCCGCCATCAAAAAGCGCCTGGTTGGATTGCCGAAGGGCAAGTGGCCAAGCGAGCTTCACAGCGTTCTATGGTCGCTTCGCACAACAGTAACGCGCCCGACGGGATTCACGCCGTTCAAGCTCCTTTTCGGTGATGAAGCGGTGACGCCCGAGGAAATCAAGGCCGGCTCGCGGAGGGTCCTCGTCCAAGCACCCGAAGAAAGAGCGCCGTGTGTCCCTGAACCTCCTCGACGGGATACGAGCAGACGCAGCCCACCATGTCGAGAAGTACGCGCGGTAGACAATGCGTACTCGGGACCGCTCTATATGCCCGCGGGGGTTCAAGCCTGGGGATCTCGTCCTAAGAGTGGCGCTCCAGGCGGAGACCGTTGGCAAGCTGGAGTCCAAGTGGGAAGGCCCGTACATCGTGACGGAGGCATTGCCGAAGGGGGCGTACCGCCTCGCCACGCTCGACGGACAAGCCTTCCGGCATACATGGAACGCGACAGGTTGCGGCGATACTACGCCTAGGAGCAGGACAACAGGCGTAGAGCCACCAGCCCTTTGTTATGCGATGCTCGCCCGCGCAAACGGGAGTTCAATAAAGGTTGCTGTTCCCAGAGCATCCCTTGTCCGCGCTGAGCAGAACAAAGTCCACGGACTTTAAATAAGACGTAGCGTCGAGGTCCGCCTCCGCACGCGAGAGTCTGCGGACTATAAATAAGACGTAGCGTCGAGCCTAGCTCCGCACGCACCAGTCCACGGACTTTAAATAAGACGTAGCGTCGAGGTCCGCCTCCGCACGCGAGAGTCTGCGGACTATAAATAAGACGTAGCGTCGAGGTCCGCCTCCGCGCGCACTCTAAGGAGTATAAAGAACACGTAGCGTCGAGCCTAGCTCCGCACGCACCAGTCCACGGACTTTAAATAAGACGTAGCGTCGAGGTCCGCCTCCGCACGCGAGAGTCTGCAGACTATAAATAAGACGTAGCGTCGAGCCTAGCTCCGCACGCACCAGTCCACGGACTTTAAATAAGACGTAGCATCGAGGTCCGCCTCCGCACGCGAGAGTCTGCGGACTATAAATAAGACGTAGCGTCGAGCCTAGCTCCGCACGCACCAGTCCACGGACTTTAAATAAGACGTAGCGTCGAGGTTCGCCTCCGCACGCGAGAGTCTGCGGACTATAAATAAGACGTAGCGTCGAGCCTAGCTCCGCACGCACCAGTCCACGGACTTTAAATAAGACGTAGCGTCGAGGTCCGCCTCCGCACGCGAGAGTCCGCGGACTATAAATAAGACGTAGCGTCGAGCCTAGCTCCGCACGCACCAGTCCACGGACTTTAAATAAGACGTAGCGTCGAGGTCCGCCTCCGCACGCACTCTACGGAGTATAAATAAGACGCAGCGGGGGGACGCCTCCGCACGCACTCTAAGGAGTATAAAGAAGACGTAGCGTCGAGCCTAGCTCCGCACGCACCAGTCCACGGACTTTAAATAAGACGTAGCGTCGAGGTCCGCCTCCGCACGCGAGTCTGCGGACTATAAATAAGACGTAGCGTCGAGCCTAGCTCCGCACGCACCAGTCCACGGACTTTAAATAAGACGTAGCATCGAGGTCCGCCTCCGCACGCGAGAGTCTGCGGACTATAAATAAGACGTAGCGTCGAGCCTAGCTCCGCACGCACCAGTCCACGGACTTTAAATAAGACGTAGCGTCGAGGTCCGCCTCCGCACGCACTCTACGGAGTATAAATAAGACGCAGCGGGGGGACGCCTCCGCGCGCACTCTAAGGAGTATAAAGAAGACGTAGCGTCGAGCCTAGCTCCGCACGCACCAGTCCACGGACTTTAAATAAGACGTAGCGTCGAGGTCCGCCTCCGCACGCGAGAGTCTGCGGACTATAAATAAGACGTAGCGTCAAGCCTAGCTCCGCACGCACCAGTCCACGGACTTTAAATAAGACGTAGCGTCGAGGCTCGCCTCCGCACGCGCGAGTCTCCGGACTATAAAGAAGACGTAGCGTCGAGCCTAGCTCCGCACGCACTAGTCCACGGACTTTAAATAAGACGTTGCGTCGAGGTTCGCCTCCGCACGCGCGAGTCTCCGGACTATAAAGGAAGTCGTAGCGTCGAGGTTCGCCTCCGCACGCGCCACTCCACGGAGTATAAACGAGATGCGCAGACCTGCCCTCCGCGTTCGGCGGCCGGTAACACCAAGCATAAGGTACTACTTGGTTCCATTATAAAAGCAAAGGGGTTACATGGTTACAAGCGTAAGAACCAGTACATCATCCCCCTGCCCTACCCGACCAACCGCTCAGCCTTGGCGCGGTGCGGACGAGCCCGCGCCGTCGTCGCCGCGGCGCTGAAGGACCCCTTCAAGCCACTGGAGGAGGTCCCCCTCCCCATGCAACATCTGCTGCACGGCGACCCTCGCTGCACCTTCCCCGAAGCGGCCCCAGATCTGTTGGTGGAAGTTCTGCAGGCTAGGCCCGATGGAGCGGATGACGTCCGACATAACCTCTGGGCGGTCGGGAGGATCCAGTTGAGGATTCGCTAGCTCATGGGTATGCCTACACCCACGAGTATGAAGCAGGGCGAGGGCGAAGCACGCACCAACATAGCTGCAGTGCTCGCCAAAGGTCCTGGCGCCACGAAGAGCAACGCCGGCCCCCTCCTCGATCAGCCCGAGCGTCTCCGACAGGGCCTCCGGCCTGTGCGCAGTGTCCGGCACTCGGACGCACAGATCTCAGAGGGCCTGGTTCAGAGACTCCATGGCCCGCCATGCCGACAGGGACACATTTTCCAAGGCGAGGCGGTTCTCGGCAGCAGACTCCGCCAGCTGGGTCTTCTCCCCTTCTAGGACGGCGATTTGCTGCCCGAAGGCGGCGCGCTCCCCAGCCGCGGCGCTCCGAGCTTCCGTGGCCTCGAGTTGTGCGGCCGCCAGGGCGCCCTCCAGCGCGCGAAGTTCTTCATCCTTCGCGGCGAGAGCAGTGTTTGCTTCACGGAGGCTGGCTTCCAGAGCCCTCCGGTCCCGAACGCGGGCCTCGTCAAAGGACCGGCCGAGGGCAAGCGTCTGGCAGAAACAACAAATCAGCAGGCGTCCAGTAGTATCTTACAAACTGAAGCGCACATATTTACCCTCATCTCGGAAGCCTGCAGCGCGAGCGCTAGGAGGTCCCCCGCCGAAGTCCACGAAGTCCACGCCGCCGAAGTTGGACACCGCCCCGTCAACCTTTCTGGGTCGACAGTGTGCGTCGTGCAGGGTGGCGAATAAGCTCGCGCTGGGACGCCACCCCTCTGTCCGCATCGCCCACATGAAGACGGCTAAGTGGAGTATCGCGTGGGGCGTCAACTGGGCTAGCTCCAACTTGTAGGCCCGCAAGACTTCGCCCACGAATAACGTGGAGGGCATTCGAAGGCCGGCATCGAAGAACGCGATGAAAACAATCGCCTCCATGGCCCCGGGCTTCGGCTCCGTCTCGTCCCGGCGGGGTAGGCGAGCCCCATTGCGATCCACGATCTTCCCCTCACCCACGAGTCGCTGCAGCGTCCCTTCAGTCATGCGGCTCTTCCCCAGCACACGGGAGCAGGAGCCTCCCGAGTGCTCCATGGCGTCCCACCACTTGTTGGCGCGCGAGCTCCCCCGCGGCACCAGTTTGTACTCCTGGGAAGGATGGGTCGCCTCGCCCTGGCTAGGCAAGGAACCGCTGCGGGGGTGGTAGGTGGCGTCGTCCTGGCTAGCCATCGCTCTTTGCGACAAGGGAAGAAGGTGCAGGCAAAGGAGCAACTGGCGTGGCAAGTAGCACGGGCGGAAGCGAAGAGGCAGATCAAAGAGCAAAGCAAGAAAGGGTGCCTCCACCTCAAACACTAGCACCTTATAAAGGCCGCTTGCCTGCCTTGTGGCTCAACGCACAGGCGGATCAAATCCCCAGCGATTCGGCTGTCCAAGATTTGGAAAGAAGAACCGCCGGGACCTAGAGGGCCGTGCCGGGTAGGTGGCCAAGCAGCGCGCAACGCCCCTACATCTTCAACACGCGTCCAACTTCTCGGGGGACGAGGCGAACGGCCACGGTCACGCAACCGCTCACATCCCACGACGCACCAGTCGTGAGTCGCCACGTGCCCCACCTGCAGCATGGCAGACTGCACGACGCGACGGCCTGACTTCTGCCAGGCCAGGCGTCGGCGTGATTCCAGCCGCCATTAAAAGCGCACTACCAGACTGCAAGGTCACAACAGCCCCGGAGCGCAACCATACCGGCGCCAAGCTCCGATCTCACCACAGGGACGGAGCGCGCGCGTCCACTTCGACTTGGGCGCCAGCCTCCGCTGCCACCCGTTCGAAGGGTAGGGGACGGAGCGCGCGCGTCTACTTCGACTAGGCGCCAGCTTCGCTGCCACCCGTTCGAAGGGTAGGGGACGGAGCGCGCGCGTCTACTTCGACTTGGGCGCCAGCCTCCGCTGCCACCCGTTCGAAGGGTAGGGGACGGAGCGCGCGCGTCTACTTCGACTTGGGCGCCAGCCTTCGCTGCCACCCGTTCGAAGGGTAGGGGACGGAGCGCGCGCGTCTACTTCGACTTGGGCGCCAGCTTCACTGCCACCCGTTCGAAGGGTAGGGGACGGAGCGCGCGCGTCTACTTCGACTAGGCGCCAGCTCCGCTGCCACCCGTTCGAAGGGTAGGGGACGGAGCGCGCGCGTCTACTTCGATTAGGCGCCAGCTTCGCTGCCACCCGTTCGAAGGGTAGGGGACGGAGCGCGTGCGTCTACTTCGACTAGGCGCCAGCTTCGCTGCCACCCGTTCGAATGGTAGGGGACGGAGCGCGCACGTCTACTTCGACTTGGGCGCCAGCCTCCGCTGCCACCCGTTCGAAGGGTAGGGGACGGAGCGCGCGCGTCTACTTCGACTTGGGCGCTAGCCTCCGTTGCCACCCGTTCGAAGGGTAGGGGACGGAGCGCGCGCGTCTACTTCGACTAGGCGCCAGCGTCGCTGCCACCCGTTCGAAGGGTAGGGACGGAGCGCGCGCGTCTACTTCGACTTGGGCGCCAGCCTTCGCTGCCACCCGTTCGAAGGGTAGGGGACGGAGCGCGCGCGTCTACTTCGACTAGGCGCCAGCTCCGCTGCCACCCGTTCGAAGGGTAGGGGACGGAGCGCGCGCGTCTACTTCGACTGGGCGCCAGCTTCGCTGCCACCCGTTCGAAGGGTAGGAGACGGAGCGCGCGCGTCTACTTCGACTCAGGCGCCAGCCTCCGCCACCACCATCCCAGACTTCATGCGCCCCAACCACAAGCTTGGAAGAATTCACAGGCCGCAGGGGACGGAGGGGGCCAAAGGACTCGGCGACATGGCTTCGGCCCTGTGAAGCCCTTCACCATGAGAGGCTCCTGTCGTAGGGGTGGCCCCCACCTAAACCCAGCAGGCCTGGTAGGAGATTATAAGGCCCAGAATAGGCCATGTGTAATGACAGAACTGCCCTCAGAGGGGATAACCAGATGTAAGGGTATAGCTGTAAAAGCACTCCTCATGTGTATATATATATATATGAGTAAGCCATGGGGAAGACCCAGGCCATTACACTTATCTTCATCACTCTCCACTACCATCTCTCTCTCTGTTTGGTCTGTAGCCACAATAGGCCTCTTTATTACAACTGAGGTTTCAAGACCTCATAAACTCACAAAACAAAGCGGAAGCAAAAGTACATCCGGTGTAGACCCATCAATACGCCACAGGCAATTGACTGGGAAAACGCAGCCTAGTACTCTGGAAAGCCTTCGTCGAATCCACACGCGAAGTAGTCATAATCTCAATCTTGAGCTTCATATTCCTCTGAGTTTTATTTTGAGTGCAGCATGTGAGTACATAAAGTACTCTGCAAGTCTTGGGAAAAAAATGCAGTAGATGCAAGGCTTAACAAAGGAGGGGTTATATGGTTCTTTTGCACAAAGCAATAGTTTATTTCGAATACCATTAAATATTTTCGAAGGCATTAATTTAATAAAGTAATTGTTTTAACTGAAACTATTAAGCATTTTATAGTGAAGGTTCTATCCACCAACACGAGTTAACAGATCTAACCGCCAAGGTTCAAAACTACGGTTCCATCCATCAGGATACCCTTCTGAGAGTTCCCTCCACTCTCGAAATCCCAAAACTTTGCTATTAAAACCAAAACCAAAGATCTACCATGTGAATGCATTCCTTGCCCGTCCTTGACCATGGGCACGGCTATTCGAATAGGTTAACACTCTGCAGAGGTTGTACAACTTTACCCCCAAGAGATAAATTATCCTGACAATCAACACGCTTCCTTTGGCATGTGACCCAGATAAAATATCACAAAGCTTTTACCTCACTCTAGTCTAGCTAGACACCACCCGCTGAGGTTTCACCGCTGAAGGGTTAAATCCAGCCAGTCAGAAGCCCCCTCTTGCGCCATATGAGTACAATAAAACCCTGTCCCTCACTGTGAGTAAACCAGTAAATCCCTGGCACTCACTTCCCACTGGTGGCACCTAAACTAGACTATCGTAAGTTAGTCAGCAAGGTCATACCCATATAGACTTGGGGTTGTACGGTAATGCTCAGTCTGGACAAACACAAGAGTCGATCCTTAATCGACTAGGGCGGAACATACACTTTACCAAAATCTCGTGCTAAAAGCGCACCAATCCAATCTAACCATCCGCCCTGGTCTAAAACAATTTTCACATTTTGTTTTATTTTAAAAGAACAGTGGCAACACCAATCGCCACTAATTTCTGAATAAAAAGACTAGATCAATGAAATATAATTTTCCATTCCAAGGTTACAAAGGTTGAATAGCTTGACTAAGCATTTTATTACCGTTCTAATATTAGCAAAGTATTATAATATTCTCATTACTGAGACAAAGGAAGTCCTAAGGTTACAAAGGTACATGTCATTCAACTTCAACGAGGGCATAACAATGATTGGATTAACTAATACCTTAAGATAGAAACTAGTGTTCTATGTAAATAGCAATGCAAATAAATTTAAGAATAATAAAAAGCATTTCTCAAATATAGGTACAAAATGTTCAAAGGAGACTTGCCTTCTTGCACGCTGTATGGACCTTCTTGCTGTGGATCGGGAAAGTCTTCGGTAACGACGGGTTCTACGCACGAAAAGACAGAACAAACGAATAAATAAACACACATAAAATTCAAATAAAATTCAAAAAGAGTGTATATTTGGGTAGTTTAGGATTTTAGAAAAATTTAGAAATTTGAACGGCTCAATTTGGAGTTAAAATAAAGTTTTACGGGCTTCTAGAAGTTTAAATAGAAGAAAAAGACTAGTTTTTTGATTTATTTTTGTACTGAAAATGGCCATTTATGGCGTCAGCACTTTTGAAATTATTCGGCGGGAAAAATATAATTTGACCGGTGGGCCCGGTCTACCGTGGACCGGGTCCACAATCCCGGAGGGAGACTGACGTGGCACTCCTGCCGACTGGACTTCCACGCGGTGCCCACACAGAGCACATGTGGCGGCCACGTCACCGGGCAGCGCGGTTCGGCCGGCCGGAGGAACGGCGCGCTCGCCGGAGCGCGAGCACTCGGCGGCGGCCGACGAAGGGCGGCGGGAATAGAGGAGGCGGCGGGGAGTTCG
The DNA here is from genome assembly GCA_017311315.1 of Dendrocalamus latiflorus. Lineage (NCBI taxonomy): Eukaryota > Viridiplantae > Streptophyta > Magnoliopsida > Poales > Poaceae > Dendrocalamus > Dendrocalamus latiflorus. Next base: position 6,902,563 of record CM029622.1, on the reverse strand, counting down.
GCCTTACCAGCGGTGGGGCTCGGGGTGGCCGAAGTGAGGCGATGGCGGAGGAGAGAGAGGGCTCGGCAGCGCTTGGCGTGGCGGCTCCGGCGGCTTTGGCGCTCGGCCGATAGGGGAAAGGGGGCGGCGGGAAGAGGAGAGGCTTTTATAGATGGAGGGGAGGGGGTAACGGCCAAGCACGGTCGACCGGCATTAACGCGATGGGAAACGGGCGCGACGGCGGTAATGGGGTTTAAAGGAGGGGGAAACGGCTGGCGTTAAGGAGGAGTGAAAAGGGGCATTCAAACGCGCACTCGCTTGGGAGTTAAGGAATGAGAAACCGACGAATTTAAGAGCTTGGGAGGGCTTCAATGGTGGCGACTGGAGGTTCAAGATGAAGGGAGGAAGAAGAAGCTCATGACAGGTGGGGCCCACCCGTCGGTGAGAGAGGAGAGGAGGTGAAGGGGTATATGGCCGGATGGGTGACACGTGTCAAGGGGAAAAGGATCTCGGCCGTTGGGGTTTAAGTGAGGATGAATGGCTCAGATTCAAACCGAGAGAGATGGATTAAATCCAGGCATGACACGTGTCAGCCTAGGATTAATCCGGATTTAATTTTCGGATTAAATTTTCAGAAAATACCAGATAATTTTATAAATACTTAGAAAATAGTAAATAATGTCTAAAACAATTCCAAAAAATTCATAGAGTATTCCTGGAGCTATTTTAGACTTAAGAAAAATATTTGTTAAATTCAAATTTACATTTAATAATTTTAGAAAATACCTTTTTGACTTTTAAAATTGATTTTTAATTCCAAAAAATTCTCAAAAATTATATAAAATTTAGGGAAGGTTGGGAAAAATAAAATGAACTCTTTTTTGGCTTTAATAAAATATTTAAAATACATTTTCTTGCTTTAGATTTTGAAATAAAATTCAGATAAATCCGAATAAAGTTTGAATACTTTAAAATAGTTAATTTGAAATTAAATTTTTAAATAAAGGGAATTTTGGGATGTTACACTTCCTAACTAGCCCAAGATGCTCAAATTGCCCATAGCCATGCTAAAAGGCCACCAAAGCCCCATCGTGCCATAGGAAAGCTCCGGCAAGCCCTCCTCACTGCCAACCTCTTCTGGTGAACTTTAGTATTCGCAAACCCCAAAATAGAATCACAACACTCCCTTGAACCCATCCATGCTTTCGCTTGCCATGGACACCTTTACCAGAGCTCGTGTAGGCTCACCGTCACTGTTCCCCTACTTGGGTGCCATGGCGCTAAAGCTAGATGAAGCCAAGCCGAAGCAGGCTAGGCCTAGTAGACCGCGTTGGACCAGGCCGAGTCAGCCTAGAAGCCAAAACCCCACCCATCTGAGCCTTTGGGTTGAGTCTAGTACTGTTGGCCAACACTGTGCAAACTGATCCAAACTATTCCAAACCCAAACCCAACATTGTTCAAGGCCCATTACTATTCCTAATCCCAACCCAATACATCGACCTGTACTATTCACTAGAAACATGTTTATATATGTACCCATTTTGACCATTTCGAGCTCATTTAAATCATTCCTAGCTCCATTTTGCCAAACCAGACACCGATAAAACCTAAACCCATCTTTATTCGGTTTTCTTGAATTTTATTCCTTTTCATTTTATTTGATTTTACTAGCTTGATTTCATTCAAGCACAGACTTATTTGGCTTATCTGTTTGCGTTGTCTCCTGGATTATCCTAGCTAGCCATCCTAGGACCAAGTCAAGACTCCGAAGACTTCAAACTAGTTGACTACTTTGAGCAGCAAGGTAAGTCACATATTTTTTTATCATGTTGAACCTACATTGTTTAAATTACTTAATTATCAGTACTTTCATTATTATTATTTTTGCACTGTTATTTATTTAAAATAATTATTTAGAATGACATGATAGTTAGTTATGTCCTACCACTGAAAAATGGCATGCTTTACTTGAGGCTATTTTACCTTGACAGCCTTAATAATAATAAACTATTGTATAATTAATCATCAGTAGGCTAGTCAATCAAATGATTTATACTACTAAGTTACTTTGGTGTTTTACCGATATATTTATAAAATTGTGTTAGGGTTAAGGAATACTTGTGAAAAGCAACTAGATGGTTGGAGTTTGTGATCTTACCCTACGGTGGATGCTTTGGTGGTAGTGCCATAACACACTGGGTTTGTGGATTTGTGGTCAGTTGCCTCATTTGTGAAAAATAAAAACTAGAACCTTACGGTGAGTAAAGGACATAGAAATTGTTTAACCATAAGTTTTGACTTGTCAGACTTGGCCTAATAGCTGCTCAAATTGATTGAATATCTACAGGAGGGTTTGTTGTTCTAGGGGTAGGAACGGCGCGCATACAATGGGGTGGTTTGGAAGCAATATCTTCCATACTTACCTAGAATCAGTTCATGGTTTCCACTTTGGCCAATGGATTATTGACAATGGGTAGCACTGAGCCTACCAGGTAGAAGCTAGAAATAGGAGAGCAGTGAAAGACCCTATTGCCTTAACTTAGTCACACGCTATCTATTATGTGTATATTGCATGACATTTAGAGTTTGAGACATCTTGTGGGTAAAGTTTAACAACTCTGCATAGTCAATTTAATAGTATTCAGATACGCCATACTTCTGGTAAATGAAGCTATGTTTAATGGGTGAATCCAATAGTAAGGCATAAGTATTGCATTCAACTTCTCCTGCTAAGCTTTACCAATATTTCAATTTGGTAATCAAGTTGTTAGAACCCCTTTTTCCCTTCAGAAGTTAACATTTGCTTTAGAAAGTTGTTTGCAAATAAACTTGCATCCACAAATGTAGTAATAAAGACAACATATCCCCACCTCTTGAAATAATGACAAGTAATAAATTGGTATTCCCCTTGTAACTTGCTAAATACTATCGTACTCGTACTTACTAAACCATTAACAAAAGAACCATGGTATGATAATGAAGAACCCATCGAGCAAGAATTCGAAGAATCCTTTGGTGTAGATGATCGCTTGTTTTAAGTCTCATTCTCACTCAGGGACGCCGGTATGGTTTCTTTTTGTAACATAATAAACTTTGGGCTTGGACGCCCGCTGTGTTAAAACTTGGCTATTATGCCATAACTACGCAATAAAGTTCAGTCCTTATGTTGTAATATGTGTTGGTATGATGTGCACTCATCTACAGTACTCCGTAGCTAAACAATCCTGGACAGTTGCGGAGATTTCTAACGGTCCCAGAAATGGGTACATTACACCGCCCACCCATACGCAATGCCTCCATGCCGCCGAGCAAGCTCGTGCATAGAGGCAAGTGTACTAGATTAGATGCCAGCTACCTACTAGTGGCTCCTTCACTAGTACTATCTTCTATTGCTAGTTTCACCAGCCTAGTCTTGAATTGGCAAATTAAGGCCTACGAATAAGATGGGTGAGCTATTCCACGTATTTTTCATCCTCTTATCTTCCACTAAAAGCACACACTATAAACCTATCTAGAAGCGAGAAATTGCATGAAACTCAACTACAAGAACTAGCTGTAGATCACGCCCAATCACAACAACCTTGTGCACTCACTATATGGAGGAGAATTTACAAGACGCTCTTAGCATATTACATGTATAGATTACTTGTAACATGTTATTTATCATAAAGCTTACATGGGAGTATAAATAGTCTTGGAAACAAGAGTTCCAGACGAGAAAGGAATATAGTTCTAGTCGGCAATGAAAAAGAGACCTACTCGAAAACTGGAATAATAACCTACTCAAGATGGGAACAACACTCTACTCAGAGACAAAATAAGGTCTCAGAAAATGATGGTGAAGAGTTGTAGTCAAAAGTGCCTCGAGTATCCACGTCTAACTCCAATCAGTGCAAACATCTTTGGATGGCACGTCTGGTGCAAGTCAGTGCAGAGTCTATCATCAAAATGAAGATAATCTCAATCATAACTTTTGACCAGTTTGTATTATCAACTAGTCATACTGGTTGGAATATATCCTTTTGAGCAAAACTTGACTGGATTCTTCAAGTGGTCGGACCTGACTAGATTTAGATAACAAAATACAACAATTTTTAACTTGAGTTGAATTCATCATATAGCGAAAAAATAAATAACTTCTCAAATAACTTGTAAAATACTTCTTGTGTATCAAACATCTGAAAGGACTAATGAGTAATACTGACCAAACCTGAGTAGAGCTCAGATTTAGCAGTAGAAATAGGCTTTGTCATCATATCAACTAGATTATCATGAGTATTGATCTTGCAAACTTTAACATCACATTGAGAAATTACTCCTCGAATGAAGTGATATTGATATCAATGTGATTTGTTCTCTCATGGAACATTTGGTATTTGGTAAGAAAATTAGCACTTTGACTATTATAGTGGATATTGGTGCAAGATGTACTTTCACAAAGCTCAGTGTACAGATCTCTTAGCCAAATAGCTTCTTTACAGGCTTCTGAAATAGTCATGTACTCAGCTTTAATGGTCAAAAGAGAAAAATAATTTGCAAACAAACTTTTTAGCTTTTGGAACAGCCTCCAACAGTGAATATATAACTAGTAAGAGATCTCCTTTTGTGTAAATCTCCAAGAAAATCAAAATTCGTATATCCGATTAGTCAATCATTGGTATTTTCAAACTGCAAACAAGCATTAGAAGTGTCCCTCAAATATTTGAAGATCCACTTAACACTCTCCTGTGGTCTTTCCTTGGATTAGCCATATATCTACTGACAACACTCAAAGTATAAGATAGGTTGGGGCGAGACCAAACCATGTCATACATAAGTGATCCGACTGCACTTACATGCAGAACACTTGACATGTATTTAACTTCTTCAACTATTTTGCGGACTTGATGATGAAGAAAGTTTGAAGTGTGTAGCTAGCGGAGTGGTGGTCGGTTTAGCCTTGTGCATGTTGAAACAATGAAGCACTTTTTCAATATACCCTCTCTAACTCAGGTATAAATTTTCAAACCAATGATTTCTAATGATTTTCATATCAAGAATCTTCTTTGCTGCACTAAGATCCTTCATATCGAATTCACTACTTAATTGTGCCTTTAACTTTGTTATACAGTCTTATCTTTTGCCACGATCAGCATATCATTAATATATAGAAGCAAATAGATAGCTGAACCATTAGTGGTCTTCAAATAAACACAGTTATCATAGTCAGATCTATTGAAGCCTTGAGAGATCATAAAAAAGTCAAATCTCTTGTACCATTGTCTGGGTGAATGCTTTAACCCATAAAGAGATTTCTTCAACTTGCATGCAAAATTCTCAAAATTCTTCTTTCTCGGAACAACAAAACCTTGTGCTACTCCATATAGATGTCTTCTTTCAACTCTCTATGTAAGAACGCGGCCTTAACATCCTTTGTAGTCTCCTTGTCGGTCTTTGGTGACAGTCCTAAATCAATGATGTGCTCCACCTGCATGCTGGTCTTCTGTGGCTTCTCAAAGGGAGCATCAGTAATCATAATTCCTTTCAACAGAGTACACTCATCAAAAGTAATGCTTCTACTCACGACCATCTTTTGGGCCTTAGGATTCCACAACTTATAGCCTTTAACTCTAGGCTTATAACTGAGGAAGATGCACTTAACGAATCTTGGCTCAAGTTTGCCTTTATAGTATGAGCATAAGCAAGATAGCCAAAAAATTATTATTCTAGAGTAGTCTGCAGTAGAACCAGATCGCATATCAATTAGAGTTTTGTTGTCGATAGCAGTGTTTTATAATCAATTGATCAGATAACAAGTAGTGAAAGCCACTTCAGCCCAAAAACTCTTTGACAAACCAGACAAAGACAACATGTAGCGTACCTTTTCCATGATTGTTTTGTTCATGTGCTCAACAACAACGTTCTATGAGGTGTGTCCGATACTGTGTAATGCCTTACAATGCCTTTTGATTGGCATAATTTTAGACCATTACCTGTTCAAAGATTTTTTAACATGCTTGCTGGTCTATTTCTCGATCATAAACTTCCACTCTTTGAATGTCACTGGTTTGTTTCTCGATCATAAGCTTCCACTCTTCGAATGTCTTGAACATATCAAACTTGTGCTTAATGAAGTATGTTTAAACTCTTCAAGAGTGGTCATCGATGATGGTGAATACATAATTTGCGCCTCCAAGGGATAGAACATGGGACCTTACCTCACTAATCAGAGTGAACATAATCTAATATGCCTTTTGAAGAGTGATTTGCAGAGCTGAAACTCTCCTTCTATTTATTGAAGGTATAGTGTTCATAAAGCTTTAACTAGTCGATGCCTTGACCATCGTGCAGACTTCTTTGGCACAACTCCTTTAAGTTGGCTTCACTCATATGGCCAAGACACATATGCTATAAACTTGTCCGATTAGTATTGGACAACTTGGTCGAGGCAACAACAGCCTTCCTGACCAGGGTAATGCCTCGAAGATGATAGAGGTTTACTACCTTCATATCACTTTTCATCATGACAAGAGAGTCTTCGGAGTTCTTCAGAACTCCACCTCCACCTAAAAGCTCATACTTTTTAGCATCAAGAGTATTTAATGAGATAAGGTTTCTTTTCAAATTTGAAATATGTCAGACCTTCAACATGGTTCTGATTGTGCCATTAAACATCTTGATCTAGACGGAAGTGATGCCTGCAATCTTGCATGGAGTATTATCTCCTATTAACACTGATCCATTCAGAATAGCCTCATAAATAATGAACCAGTCACAGTTCGGGCTCATGTGGAAAGTATATGCTGAATCCAGAATCCATTCATCGCTGATTTTGGAATCACCAGCAAAGGCAACAAGAATCTCTCCTTCAAAACCTTGTTTTATGATAATGGTGGTCTTAGGTCCATAATCTTGTTGATCTTTCTTGGAACTATTATTTCTCTTCTCCTTCTTTTGGAGTTTTCAGCACTCAAAGATATTGTGTCCACCTTTCTTGCAGTAGCGGCATGCTTTATTAGTCTTTGACTTCAAACGATCATTGTATCAGCTTTGAACTTCTACCTTTGGAATCGTTGGTCGGAGACCTCTCATCTGGTCTGCCTCGAACGGACAAACATTCTGCGTGCGAACTCAAGCTCTCGCTTGAAATCATACTTTCTGTCTTTTCTTTGGCATACAGAGCTTCATAAAACCTCCTTCAGAGTAAGAGTATCTCGACTATAGAGAATTGTGTCTCTAAACGTAGAGAATGAAACATGCAACAAATAGAGCAGAATAAAACACAAAATCTTCATCATCGTATTTGACCTCCATGACTTTAAGGTTGGTGATCACATCTTTAAACGTAGTCAAATGATCTTGCACCTATCCGCGATCTCCCAACTTTAGTGAGAAAAGCTTCTGCTTTAGATGCATCTTACTGATCAGATCCTTGGTCGTGCAAATCTGTTCTAACTTTAGCCATAACATAGCAAAGTGGTCTCTTTCATAACTTTCTGGATGATATTACTAGTAGGATAAAAAATAAACTTGAAAGAGAGCATTACGATCTCTCCTTTATTTCTCCTCAATGAACCATGCAATGAACATCTTTGAGAGACCATGTGGAGGTGACCGGCCCTGGGCGGGTTGACCGGCTTGTTTTTGTGGTTGAACCGGCCCTGGCTAAGATATCTTGTGTTGGTGTTATTTGTTTGCCGTGTTTCCCTCAGTTGTTTCTTGCCTAGCTTTCCTCTCTATTAGTATAGGGTTTCAGTGATCCCTTTGAGCTCCGTTTCATAGCTTTCATAGCTATTGGAAAGGAGATACATTAAGGGGTTATTTTTGAGGGGTTGGTTTTTAAAAAAGTTGACATTCACCCCCCCCCTCTGTCGCCATTTCGGTCCAACAATCTTGTCGATTTCCAATAATGCATCATCCAAATTGAGCTGTGACAGAACAGCTTGCATCTTGACTTGTTAGAGATAATATTTTGTGTTGTGATCCAGCAGTAGAAGATCATACTTCATTGACATCATAAGAGTACACCCTAGATTGATCGGACAAAGAACCAACATCTAATACCACTTGTTATGGAACACATGGGGAGATATGAAACAATTAAGAATAATTAGGAGTACGAGACAAAGATTTAATGTGAAAAACTCTTACGAGAAAAACCATGAGCACATAATTGGCAAAATCATTATATGGAGAAGTTACAGAACACTCTTAGTGTATTACATGTGTAGATAACTGGTAGCACCTTATCTATCATGAGGCTTACAGAGAGTATAAATAGCCTTGGAAAAAAGAGTCCTAGACGAGAAAGGATCATAGTCCTAGTCAACAATAAACAAATGCCAACTTGAAAACTAAAATAGTAATATGTTAGATAGGAACAACACCTCGCTCGGAGGTGGAATAGAGTTTCAGAAGACGACGATGAATATTTGTAGTCAGAATTGCCTCGAGTAGCCATATCTGATTCCAGTCAATGCAAACACTTTTGGACACAATATTTGGTGCAAGTCAGTGCAGAGTCCATCACAAATGCAAAGATGATCGCAATTATGGCTCAGTTCTTTTTCACATATGGCGTATAGTTTATACTATAACAACTAGCTTTCAAACAGTGTTTTTTCAAGACAGGATCAACAGGAAGATTGTAGAAAAAAGTGTATTGAATTCAACTATACCGGCCAAAATCACATGCAACTATTTTCCTTTGCATACTGTCTGTCGCAAATAACCAAAATTCAAAAATTTAAACCATTAGTCACAGTCCAAAAGAACCCACCCATAGCTTCCAACCAGTTAGCATTACCGACCAGTTATACTAGTAAGAATATATCCTTTTAAGCAAAAACTGATTAGATTCTTTAAGTAGTCGAACCCGGCCATATTTGGATTACAGAATACAATAGATTGCTTGGCTGTTGGACTGCACCACTTGGACTGAAGCTGGTCCTGGCCTCATGGAGATCCGTTTTCATCCCTTGTGACTATTTGATTCGTATTCGATCCGTTTTCATCCCTAGTGACCTCTCTGAGGATAATTATAGAAAGCAATTTTCTGATGAAGACTTAAAGATATTTTGGAGGCTCATAAGGGCCTGTTTACAAGACAAGGCCATAAGGGTCATTCAAGATTCACAAGCAAGAAGTAACAATTATTTTGCATAATTTCCAACTCTATATGCTGCATTGCTAGCTCGTGTAGACGTGTAGTCATGTTACATAAATTTGTTCTACCGAGATTTGTTGCAAAAGTTTTAGGATATTTGTATTCGACTGAATTAAGTATATATTCGATTCGAATTCGTTATGACATTCTATTCGTATTCATGTTCGAGAATGTTTGGATTCGTATTCATATTCATTTAAAAAATATGAATTCATATTTGTATCTATATTTGTTTTAAAAATATGGATTCGTATTCGCATTTGAGACTATTTAATTCGTATTTAATCTGTTTCCATCCCCACCGGTCGGCGGCTTCAAGATTGCCAAGGAGGCAGGTGAATGCACAACCTCAAACTTCCACCCTTACTTACCACCAGAGTCGTACGTCACCTGCAGGTACCTGAATCCTAATGGTGCAAAGTAAGATTGAATTAATCGATGTGTAGATTGCGCGCTTGGAAAATCACTCTGGGTTAGCTGAATTTCAGGTTCTTCTCGGCAAGGAAGCAGTTCGGAATAACCCTATCGATAGAAGCGCTGGCGTCGCATTACCCGGTGGGTTAGGGACACTGGATGAGACTTTCGAGATTACGGCGCTAATTCAACTGGAGAGGATTGTATCCGCGGTCCATTTCTTGCTTATCAATTATGATTCTTACTATACCAAGCTGCAGCAGTTTCGAAATGATTGCGAGGAGTGGGGAACGGTTGCTCCAGGGGAGGTTGCATCACTCTGGAAGGTTTGCAATGGGAATCAGGAAGCTTTGGACTACCTGGCATAGTTCTACAATGTACCTGCTGGGGAAAGAAATTATCGCATATCACCACAGTTGAAGCCGCAGAAAACATGGCACACCGCGAGCTGACGACGCAAGCGCTTCTCAAGAATTCTCTCCTGTTTCTTTTTCATCTTTCACTTTTGTAGAATGTCATCATTGCTCCTGATACGCATTACTCAGTTTCGGATATGGACTTATTGCGAGGGCATTCTGTTATGCAATTCAATGAACTAATTCTGGCCATTCGTTCTATGATACAATCTAATCTGCTTAAGACAAATTTATTACACCCCACAACACAACGCAAGGTAGGAACGTGCAGACTCAACATTACAAATCACAAATACAACTCCCATACAACGGTACATATGCAAATTTGCCCGCAAAGAGGGCATATGCTCGTTTACATGTATACCCGTATCCATGTAACAAACAGACATAAAAAAGATCTAAGCAATGCTCGTTTTCTAATTGTCAACCGGGCTCAGTTGACGAGTCTCAACTCTCCAGCAATCATCAGGTTCATTCGTATGCGGAGGTAAACGCGGCTCTCCAAGATTGATCGTCCTCGCATCTGGACTGAGCATGGGAGTACTCCGATGCGTCCTCGCTCTCGTGGCGATAGAATCCCCCCAACGCCGACTCCGGCAGCCGGCTCTCCGCGAGGTAGTGCTTCATCGTCTCCATCTCCATTTCGTGCTTCTTCTTCATCTTCTCCAACTGCTTCTTGAGCTTCTCGTTCTCTTGCAGCATAGCCGCACTCCTCTCCTGCAAACCAAAGCAACCAAATTGAGTTGTTATTCGTATAATCGTATGGTTGTAGTAGTAGTAGCACTGCACAACTCTTTGTTCAACTCACTGCTTTGGACTAACCTTTTCTTGTGTGGATGCCTCCTCTGCTTCTCTCAATCTCACGAGAAGTTCCCCAGCAGCGTGCACTGCTTCAGCGGTGTCGCGGAGCTGAACGCGGAGCCTTCTGTTCTGTTCTTTCAGCTGTGCTCTTTCCTTTTCTCGGTCAATCCTCACGGTGGAAAGCTCTGCAGCAAGGGCAGCAGCGAAAGCTGTCCCGCAGCCCTTCCTGCCTGCTTTGGCAGCTGCCCTCTTCACCTCAGAGATCCCTTCCATCACTCGGCGGTGCCTGTCAAGAAGATCGTTGTACATCTCCTGGAGGTCGGCGTAGTGTTCAATTATCCTGGCATGGCCATAGATGGCTCGTTGGAGGGCATCATCCAGCTCTGCAGTGCAGTTCTTCTCATTGCAGAGTTCCATCTCCGTCCTCTCTGCAAGCATCCGGTTTGATTCTAGGTCAACTCTTAGCTCTTCAGTGAGGGATATCCATTTGCTCTCTGACTCCATCCATTTCTGCCTTTCCTTATCTAGCTCATATTCCTGATCTGTACTGCCATTCCTGATCTGGTCAAGAAGGCTATCATTTGTCGATCCATCTGTGTGGTGTTTTAGTTGATCCTTCAACCTCTGAATCTCACTAAGAAGCTCTTCCCTCTCATTCACATCGAGTGGCACTTCGCTATCATCACATTGTTCACCAATCTTGCGTTCATCGGTTGATTCCTTTGTAGGCGTAACACCATCTGATTCTTGACCATCTTCTGAGCCCTTCCTATATTGGTTAATCTGCAATTTAACAGAGGAAAATGTCAAGGAAAGGGAAATAATTGTCTGAAGCATTATTTAATTCATCACACTACATACCAAAACGCTCAGCTCCTTGATCTTTGCTGCCTGTTCTTCACATAAAGCTTCAAGTTCAGTCTCTCTCTTTGAAGCAATTGTTGAAGTGATGTTATCATCCTGCTTGAAGAAAGTGTTTAAGTAGATGACAAGATATGAATAAAGATGAGATATGCCACTAAATAACATACCTTAAATGAAGCGTTAGCTGATTCACTGGATGTCGTACCAATGTCCATCACAATCTGGTTGTCTGAGGTTATGTTTTCTGTGTGGTTCCCATTTATATCCATTGCTTTTTTGCAAGATGAACAAAGGGTGGGAGAAGCAGATCCTTGCCCCTCTGGTAAAGCCTGCATAGCTGAACTTACTTTTGCTACTGACTGACGGGGGTTCAGTGCGAAATGATCAAATGATAGGCCAACGAATGATCTTCGTGGGGCTGGATTCTGTTGATGGTACTCTATAATGTGCAAGCCCCGTTGGAGACTTGCAGCCAGGGAGTCAGTGGGACTACGCTTGCTCGATTGTAAGGAGGAACGAACTGCACTTTTTCTGGACACTTCAACATTGCTATCTCCAGGGCAGTCAGATACACTCTGCTTGATTGGTGACAGCCCTGGTGAAGTGATGCTCTTTCTTGCCTTGTTGTGGATCTTTGGGGACGAGCACAATGTAGGATCTTGCATTGGTGACAGTTGTGGGAAGGCACTAATCGACAGACTAGATTTCCTGTCAGAAATCTGGCCTTGGTTAGCATTTGTGTTGTTGGACACTTCTTGGTGCTCTTCCTGAAGTGGGCCTTCACTTGGTTTTGGACTCCCCTTGGAGCAAGGAGTGTCATCTCCACTCTCTGCATCCATAAAATCCTCAAAAGTGTCTTCAGATGAAGAGTGAAGCTTGCTAATTTGATCACGCAGTTCTTGTACATCCTCTTCATCCACATCCATTTCTTCCTCCGAATCAACTTCTATGTGAGGCAAGATTAGAGAGCGATTGAGGCTTACTCGCAAATTGTGCAAGCTTTCACGAGCATTTTGTGCACTGAAATATCTATTCTTGCAAGTGGTGGTGTCTCCAGATTTTGTTCTTATGAGTTCATCCTGCAAGTGATAACACAATTAGCAGGTGTTTATAAATTGTTGCCACTTGTATCTGCTGCTGAGGCATCAATACCTTCAACTGACGTATCTGATCGCTCAAACCATTAACATCATCTTCTGAAATCTCATTTTTCACGGTTTTATTTGGCATGTGCTTTGCTCGCATACCGAATCTTAGTGTGCTTAAAGTCACAGATCTACATCTACATTTCCCAGATACAGGTCAACTCAAGAAAAACATAAAAAGCATAAAAGAATGCAAGAACAGAACATACCTGTGCTCTGAAGAAATGGAACATAAAAATGTAACCCTTGAGTTGCCACCTAGTGTATCTTTCAGCACATGTGTCAAATGGGATTGGTTATAGGGTAAGTCATCTTTCTGGGACTCTCGCGCTTCTGAAAGAATATTGACTAGTTTCCTGAAACGAAATTGTTTAAGTGTGAGCCTTCTGCTTTTCAACATATTTTTGTTCTTATCACCCAATATTTCTATCATAAAATGTTCCTTTATAAAAAAAGGCAATTTGGTATATTGCATGCAAGAGGCACATAACACAGCAAATCAACATCAAAAGAAAAAGACAATAGTAAAGATGAATGTTGTATTGATGTTACTAACTTCAATCATGCAAATAAATGTGACAATATGATCTGAGCAAGACAAATTAATGAAGTCGTTAACATAAAAAATGAAATATGCTCACGAGGTCATCAAATTTTGACTGAACAAGTTGTCATATAAATTTACATACCCAAGCCTTGAAAGAGACTTCTTAACATGTCTTTCTTCTCTTGTACAGTGCTTGTCAGCACCATCAAGTTCATCATTATCAGGACCAGCAAGATCAACAAAGGTAATTCTGCTAGTTCTTGAACTGTTAAAGCCATTTGATAAACCCTGTAATATTAGTTGAACAAAGTAAATCCCCAAGCTAGTCACCGCATGTATATAGAATCAATTAACAAAAACTTCAACATAGAATAGAATGAACAAAATAGTATATTGAGTTTCTAAAATGCTCTAACACTGACATGATTATTACAATAACAGCATTTAAATTAATGGCTGCAAGCATAAGACTACAAACAACAGAAGAACGAAATTTGCGTCATAATTGACGATGAAAGAAAAGATGTTTACCTTGCTCCATGCTTCAATGACGCAAGTGAATATCACATGAGAGCGTGAACTTTTCAAGTTCATACTAGTGGTACCAACTTTTCTGTTTGATAGGCCCTGTAAACAAAAGCAATCTCATACTAATCAAGAGAAGTATCCTAAAAAAAAGACTAATCAAGAGAAGCCAGCAATAACACTAGAACAATGGCAGACTAAACTCTAAAGAAGAAGATAGTCGTAACTACTACACCAAATGCTACAAAAAGTAAATGGTTTGTGTCATCTAAACATCATAAATGTGATTTGTTATCAAGCCAAACTTTTGTGTGTGGTGAAAACTACCTAGTTTTTTTTTTTAAAAAAAGGCGAGCTCCTCGTGTTGGTCCTATAATTACCATTTCCATAATTTTGAAAATTGTTTATTCTAGTGCTACAAGATACAAGCTTCCAATGTCTTACTATTTTCTCAGCAAAACTTGCAGGTTCAGGCAACTGATTGCTGACCTAAGCACCCACTGTCCATAAGCATACATAGAACGACATGAATTGGAAGTTGTTGTGCTTATACCTTCATCAAGATCTGATTGACATCCTCGACCGTTGAGACATACTCGTCGGTCAAGTTTTCGACATGTATACCATTGCCAGCATTCTCTTTTATCTAAAAGAACAAAGATGGATAAGATATTTGCATAACCCAACCGCAATCGCAAATTGCAAATAAAGTTTTTATTGGCGAAGAATATACCTGTAGGTCACGCTGAGATGGATCCAACAGGTCATTAATCTGCTCATTATATACCTGCAGGAGGTTGGAAAGCAAAGAACATAAAATTCGTTTCTCATTTCAGTTCTGTAAACATTGTTCAACAAATCTCACTTCTGGAAACCATATCTAGATGAACTTTTCAGTTCAGTTGAGAACGAGCATTTTACTACACACCTCGAGGAAGGAGCACCGGCATTGGTAGCTAGTCGGCTTCTCCGGTGAGCTCACTTGCATCTGCACAGGAAAGAACAGTAGTAAGACAACAAGGAATTCACAGATCAAGTCAAATTTCTAAGACCGACAGATCAAGAAGGGCCTTACGCCTTGGATTTGAGAGAAGAGGTTCTGGAAGACACGAGGCACGACGCCCCGGTCGGCGTGGTCGGAGCGGCTGTCGACCATGGCGGCGAGGGGTCCCCACATGGTGTATGTCTTCCCTGTGCCACTCTAGTAACGATTCACATATACACAAGCATCAGCAACAGGATCAGAGAAGCCAAGAACTCGAAACCGAGCATAGAAACAGAGGACTCGATCATGAGTGGTACCTGGCCGTAGCACACGAGGGAGGTGTTGAATCCAGCGAGGGCGTTCTCGATCATCGGTACACCCACCAGATCGAACGCATCCTCCTGCAAACCACCAAGATTCTCAGAATTCGTTCAAGATAACTCACAATCAAGCAAAGCTCCGAGCAAGCGGCTCAGTCTGTACGGTCGACAGAGGAATGGAGATGGAATTACCTGGGAGGCCCTGTCGTCGAGGACGCCATCCACAGCGAAGGCCCGGTCACCGACGGCGACGGATTCCGGGGAGGTCTTGCGCACGAACCAAAGATCCTTGCCGTCCAACGGCCGGCTCACCGTCGGCCGCACTCGCACCACGACCTGCGCGCACCAGCATACATCCAGAAAAGCTCGCAATTAACGGTCAAGAGATCTCAAACCACCAGTGAAGGAAGGGGTCTCTAATGAGCCGACGGATTGTACCTTGACGGAGGGTTCGTCGTCGGCTGGCGCAGCGGCGGCCATCGTGGCGCCCTCCTCCTTGGCGTCGGCCGTCGGCGGAGGAGCAGCTGCAGTACTGGTCGGGATGGGTTTCGAGCGCGGCGACACGTCCGGCGCCGAGGAGTTCTTGGCGGGGGACATGGGCGGCGAGGCGGCAGCGAGGTTGGGGTGGAGATTCTCCTGGTCGGCGGCGGAGCGCGGTGAGGAGACGGCGAACGCGGAGAGGGACCGCGACGCCTGCCGCTTCAGGTTCCGCGCCAGCATCTCCATTGCTCACCCTCGCCTCTTGCTGCTGCCGCTACGGCGAGACACAAATCCACTCTGATACTGTTCTCGGAGCCTAGAGAATCAAATGGGTGGCGAGATCGAGGAGGGGGAAGACACGGGAAGGAGAGAAGGAGAGAAAGGGAAACGAGACACTTTGCTTGTAAGATGCAGATGTGGGGTGCGCATCAGAGTCTCCGTTCGAATTCAAAAGGTTTCGAAACGGTCATGCGGCCGGGTGCGGTGCGCCGCCGGGTGAGCTGTGGGAGGACGGTGACCGACACCGCAGAGCGCTCGATCGCAGCGCGTGATCCCTGATGGACGGTCGGACGCCAGCCACGTGGGCCGCTTGGCTTACCTCCGCTGCTCCGCGGGGACAGCGTATCGAAACTAGCCGTTGGGGAGCGGTGTAAAGGGCCAAACGCTGCACGCTCCGTCCATGCGTAGGCGGACTGAGCTAGCATCGGTTCCCTTTCAAATTCACGGTTCCGTTTCTAAGGCCCCGTTTGGCACAGCTTCACCATCAGGTCCTTGGAGCTGTTTGAAGCTGTTTGGAGCTGTTTTGTGCCAAACAGGGTAAAACAAAATAGCTCCACCCAAGAAGTTCCTTAAAACCTGCTGAGACAAAAGTAGCTCCACCCAAGGAGCTGAAAAAAGTAGCTTCACCCGGCTCCACTTGTGAAGTAAAAAAAAAACAGCTCCACTTGTGAAGTGGAGCCGTACCAAACGGGGCCTAAGTCGTAGCCTTGGGTGCGTTTTTTTCGTTAGTTTCAAATTCATTGGTTCCGTTTCAAATACATGATTTCTTTACTTCTTGTTGTCACTCACCAGTATGGTACATTCTTTTTTTTGCTGCAACTTATAGTTTTTAACTCTACCGCGAGTGCTTGTACGAACAAACCGAATGCTGATAAGTTGATAAGTCGTTTCAAAAAAATTGTTCCAATAAACCACTTCAAAACGACGGTGGAAAAACCATCATATTTATTTGTTTGAAAAAACTATAAGCCATAAACTGAAAAGAACGAGATCTATAAGTTCTGTTTCAAATTTGCAAGTGTTTGTGCCCAATAGTTTATGACTTTCGCGATTTGAAGAGGTTTTTCCATCCTTGTGAACAAGCCAATTCCCATGCTCTACCTAAAGAATTTTAGGGTTGGATTCTTTTATACTTGTTGCTTGTGGCTTTTGACTTTTACTATAATTACTAGCTTTCAAATGATGCGTCTTTTCAAGGCAGAGTCTACAAGTCGATTATAGTAGACACTATACTGATTTTAGCTATACCAGCAAAAAAATGCATCAAGTCCCGTTGAAGTGGCTGCACATATCCAACTCTTCTCGATCTCCTTTGCCTCCACAGTCACAACACTGCCGCCGCTCCATTGCCATATGATTCGACCTCGCGACTCCAACGAGCTCACATCCTCGATCTCCTCCACTTCTTGCTATCGCCACCGCCCTATGATTTTCTAGCGAGCTCATGCCCCTCTCGTTTGTTTCCCAATACTACACTAGCGTCTCAGTAGCCCAGCATCGCAAACTCCTGGTGGCGGAGGTGAGCATGAGTTGGAAGAAGTGGTGGCTATAGACACGAAGAGGAAGAAAGAAGCGAGATGGGGAAGATGATCTTGCATGTCGGCCATAAGGAAGAAAGTCCCCACCATGTCATCGCCTAGGTGACCAGATCCGGACTACGGGCATGCGAGGATGTCAAGGGGCCATTGGAGTTAAGGAAGAAGGAGGGGAATGACCACCGGCGGTTGACGATGGTGTGGCAGCTCTATATTTGGAAAGGAGAGGAAGAAGGGGAAGCCACTAGCAATGGTGAAGATCCTCGAGAGCTCACTGTAGTCATCCACAAGATCTCCGGTGGCGGCCATCAATAGGAGCTCCTACGGTGGCGATCGTCGGTGACAGAGCTCGCTGGCGTGGTGATCCACAAAGACAAAGACTTGAAAGGGCTTGGTCAAGACTCAAGGATTCAATTTCCACCGATTTGGAGGGAAGAAGCTCTGTCTTGTTTTAGTTGGGTTCCAATTCAGCTGGAAATAGGCTCCATTTCTAATTCCAAGTGCATCCAAATAGTACAATTGGAACGATCCAATTCCAATTCTTCAATTCCAGATCCAATTCCACAAACCGAACAGGAGCTCAAAGTTTTTGCATGGCAGTGATTATTAGCATGTCAGGTTTGTATGGCTCGATGGTGTAGACACTTTACCTACACTAGCCATTAGGGGCAGTAGCCTTACTAGGCCAATTAGTGTAATTTTGCTCTATATTTCTTATTCTACCAAGAAGGAACACTGCTACAAAGAGGCTATACTGGACAGCTACATCACAGACAGTTCCTATAAACTGTCTTTGTTGCAATTATCATAGACAGTTCATACTAACAACTGTCTGTGATATTTTCACATATGGTTATTTATATGAACCGTCTGTGATAAAAGAATACATCACAGATAGTTTGTATTAATAACCGTCTGTGAAAATATCATAGACGGTTGTTAGTATAAACCGTCTGTGATAATGCAAGACATCACAGACGGTTCGTATTAATAACCGTCCGTGATATTTTCACAGACAGTTATTAATACAAACGATCTGTGATATGTGCATTATCACAGATGGTTCGTATAACAAACCATATCTAATAATGCCACGACACCGATCTGTGGCATCTCCCTCGGGATTCAGATCTCACCTGTCCATTCTCTCCGCATCAAACGGCGGGCGCCGGTTCCTCCCACCCCTTATTTATTACTCCCCTCTCCCTTTCACTCCGAGATAAGTTCTACCGTCTGCTCCTAGCTTGTTCCTCAACGATACCGATTACCGCTGTGATCTAGCGCCCTGTTATGACACCACGGTCGACTGCACGGCACATCTCATTAGTGTCATAAGTGTCTTGTGCAGTCTCACCGTCGTGACACAAAGGTGATGCTACCGCCGCCTCTCCTTCACTACAAGGCACCGCAGAAGCAAGTAGCTACCAAGATGGTGCTCAAGTCGACATCAAGGACATCCAGCTCACGCGCTATTAGGATCTCTCCTTCTTCTATGTTTTTGCCATGGGTTCGTAGGATTAGGATGTGTTCTTGCCATATTTAAGAGTTGGGTTTATAGGATTAGGATGTGTTCTTGCCATGTTCTTGCTGTGTTAGATGAGTATCCTGCTCAATATCTTGTGATGATGTAATGGTGGATTCCAATGGAATGTGTCACTAAATCAAAGCTCACTTGATTCAAAAGCATTTTAAAAAGGGGTATACATGTTTTACTAGTCACGGTGAAGAGAAGAATATTATACAGGAAGCTAATTATAATATTGTCGAGGGAGACAACGATATATCGGTTGTGGATTGAGCTTTCGATGAGGATAGGTTGCATGATGACAATCTAGATCAGATGCTACACGATGTAGAAGGGAACTATAGTGAGAGAGAGTTTGGTAAATTCAAGGGCTTCATGGAGGACTAGGAGAAACATTTGTTCCTGGGTTGTAGGCTGCAATACACAAGGTTGTCATCTGTTCTTACACTGCTGAAATTGAAGGAAAACAATAGTTCGTCCAATAAGAGTTTCACAACGTTGTTACGTCTCCTAGCGAATATCCTTCCAAAGAGAAATGTGTTGCTAAGAACCACCTACCAAGCCAAAAATGTTCTTTGTCCATTGAAAATAGAAGTAGAAATGATACATGTATGTCTGAATTATTATATCATTTACCGTAAAGAGTATGCAAAATACATATTTGTCCAATGTGTAAAGCATCGTGATAAAATCGTAAGAATGACTTCGATAACGATGAGAGCATCGAGGTGAAGTAAGGACCTCGTGCTAATATATTGTGGTATTTGCCTATAATTCCCCATTTGAAGCAAACCAAAAGGATGCAAAATTGCTACGTTGGCACTTAGAGGAACGTAAGAAAGATGGAATGATAAGACAAATTAGTGATTCTGCCCAGTGGAGGAACATCAATGCGATGTTTGTAGACTTCAGTGTGGAACCAAGGATATAAGGTTGGGGTTAAGTACAGATGAAATGAATCCTTTCGGTAACATGAGTAGCCAACATAGCACCTAGTCCGTCAATGTATGCATGTACAACCTTCCTCCTTGGCTGTGTATGAAGCGGAAGTACATTTTGGTATCACTAGTTATCCAAGGGCCAAAGAAACCTTGGAACGATATTAATGTGTACCTAGCACCATTAGTGAAAGATCTTGTGACACTGTGGAACGAAGGGGTACAAGTATGTGATATGGGCAAATGAGAGAATTTCACTCAGCGCCATGTTATCTTGCACCATCAATAATTTTCCTACCCTTGGTAACCTGTCGGGGTTGAGTACAAAAGGAGCCAAAACCTGTCCGCACTACTTAGATTATACCGAGAGTGTGTGGTTGAACAACTCACGTAAAACTGTGCACATGAATCACTGTAGGTTCCTTCCCGGGTATCACCTATACTGCAAGATGAAGAAATAATTTGACAGAAATAAAGAGGGTGACTCAGCACCAAGACCTTTTAGCGGGAAAGAGGTGTACGCTATTGTCAAGAATATCGATGTTGTGCATGGAAAGGGACGTAAGTTGAGGACCCGTTAGAACAACATGTGGAAGAAGATATCAGTATTTTGGGACTTGCCTTATTGGGAGCACTTAGAAGTTCACAATTACATCGATATCGTGCATGTAGAGAAGAATGTATATGATAGCTTGATAGGTATCTTATTGAACATTTGTGACAAAACAAAGGATAGTGTCAATGCACGGCGTGACTTGGTCGCTATGAACATCAGGACCGATTTAGCACCGATAGATACTGATAAAGGCCATACGTACCTTCCCCCCAATTTGCTACACTCTATCTAAGTTCGAGAGAACTAAACTGTGTCAGTGCTTGCATGGTCAGTGCCCGCACCTACCCGAAGACGGAGTCTCGCCAGCCAATTCGACCGGGCGTTGGCCGACGACAACCGTGGGCGGTGGTGGAACAGGGGAATGGTGGCTATGGTGGTGCATGGTACCAGAGTTCAATTAAATGGGAGGGGAGCATCTAGACAAGCTCGGGAGTTTACCTTGGGGGTCGGCGCGGCACGAGATTGGTGGAGGAGATGCATGGTGTGGGCGAAGTAGAGCCGATGAGAGGTCCGACCGAGGAGGGGAATGGCATCGCGGTGCTTTGGAGGTGCTTTGGTGAGGAGGAATCAGACTACGGCGGTGCCAATCGACGGATTGCTCACTGACCGAATTTAGGAAAGAAAATGTCGCTGGCGAGCTGTGGGGCATGGGAGGCTAATTGACTCGAGTGGGAGAAAGAATGAAGTGCGGTGAAGCAAATGGGAGTGTGGGCTGAGCTTTATAGCCGCGGAAAAGGTAGCGGCGACAGAGGGGCAGTTGGCCAGCCAAGTCTGTGGCATGGCAGCGGTGTCGCTACAGCACTCGTGATGAGATGGCGGCCAGGTATGGGCATGATTGCACAGTGCGGAGTTAGCGCGGTTGGCATTGCACTGGCCAAGGCAGACGCGACAGAGCACAAAACTGTGGGCGACGACGGCTTAACGGGTGTTGAGCAGGGTGACGCGACGGCAGGTATTGTGCGGCGGCACTGTGGTGATCCTTAGTGGTGTGGGCGCGAGGTAGGCGGCGACCGATGGAGCTCGCGAGGCATAGTGACGGAGCGGCTGAGGTGCGGCTTCGGCTTCGTCGGAGCGAACTTCGGGGGGGGGGGGGGGGAAGAAGAAGATTGGGTCGGCCTGGCTCGGCTCAGCCAGGTCGATTCATTATTTATTTATTTATTTATTTGTTTATATATATATTCACATGTGTATGCTTATCCATTTGTTGCATTTTTCAAAGGAACACCATTAAAATGCAAATATCGAGAAAATATATTTTAAAATAATTCAAGGGCTACACATTTCCAAATTCAAAATTTACGGATGTTACAATATGAACAGTACCATAAATAGTAGCATCCATTATTTCTTAGTTTTGTGCGGCTTTCCCTCTCCTATTTAAGGAGGTCGCACCCCCTAGTTTCCTTAGATTTCATTTACGTTTAGTTTGCCATTGTTGCAACTTATATCTTCTGTGTGTGTCGACTAGACCACCCGGTTAAGATCTTTATTTGAAATCCTATCTTATCAATAATTTATAAATATTTGCAATTTCAGATTGTTTGTTATCTTGTTCTTGCGTATTGTTCAGTTGCATGCAAGAATAGACCTTCGTGACCAGGTCAACTGTGTTCTTGGCACGGTTGATAATGACTCGGAGTGTGGTTTAGTGATTGCTTGGTGTTCTGGTCGTGACTGGTTAGAATGCTACATCATCAAAGTCATTCTCCTCCAAATCGAAGTTATCATCTTATCGGAAAATCAGGACCCCATTACCTCATCAAGTGGTTTATGGAGGGTTTTACTTGCTTTTCTTTTGGCCTTTTTAGCCGTTCTTTTTGGGTGAAAGGACAGTAGTGGAGGACGATAGTGAGAGAGTTCAATGGTTCAATAGAGGCGTGGAGAGGAGGGGTGAATGAATAAACTCCTCTTTTATATTAGTAGAGATGTGTGGTAGTTGATCCAAGGTCATCTTGACCATCCTCTGCCCACGAGCAAGCTCTTAGCTTAAGTTTGGTTTCTTGCTTGGTTTTGGTGGTTCTTGGCTTTGAGAGCAAAAATGTCATAACTTCAGAAACATCTTGCAAGATCCCTTTATGGTCTAGTTTTCTGAGTTTATGAACTAGCTATAGCCCAAGTTTCATGTTGTTTTGAGCCTCGGTATGAAAGTTATGTGAGTTTTGGTCATGTGCTATGCTGTTATTTTCCTCGTGTTGCAAAAGGGCCTCTAGCCGAGTGGTTAGAGCGCCTCAGTAGCACCCCTAGGTCCTGGGTTCGACTCCCAGTGGGAGCGAATTTCAGGCTTGGGGGAAAAATCCCCTCGCCTGCTACCACACCAAAGCACAGGTCTAAGGACCCGCCAGGGCGTTGATCCAAATGATCCGCCGGTCGTCTCACAAAGGTCGGACGTGGTGCCGCTGTGTAAGGGTGGAGCAGGGGTTCGGGGGTTTTCTCGGTCTGCGTGAGAAGACCTTCTTCTTAAGCATGATGCCCGGGGGGTTTCCTCCCCCCGCAGGTCGAGTTATTTTCCTCGTGTTGACCCGGATCATCTGAGTCATGTCAGATAACCCGCCTCAAGTGTTTCAACAGCGCTTATTAGCTTTTGTTTTGAGTTTTTTTTGGTTTCCACTGTACTTCTTAATATGATCTTTATAATTTCTCATAACTAGTAGAGAGATCTTTTGGATTCTTTAGGAAAAGTTTAGAGGCTCCTATTCACCTCTCGTTTAGTCACCAGCCACACTCCTACACACTTCCACGCGGCACCGTCTCACTGTCGTGCGCCCTATAAGATACACATTCTTTGCCATATTGTTCGTGAGTTCATTCCGCCCGGAGCGCACGCCTTCCTGTGGCTGTTGCACATACCAAGTTATTAACTAGGGACAATCTTATTAAGAGAAAACGGTCTGGTTGTAAGTGGTAATGATAGCTGTATTTTTTGTTCTAAGAAAGAATCGAATTTGCATGCTTTCTTTGATTGTTTGGCAGATAAAACCCCCTGGAATGAAATTTCTGAAATTTTTTATTTCTCAATTTGTTATTCTTTTGACTCTGTGGCCAGATGGTGGGTGACTAACAAGAAAGAAGTTTTGCTTGTTCTGCTGTGTGACGGAGTATATCTCAAAGTGACTCAGATGTTCTATGTAAACTTCCTCCGGAGAGTTTCTATATCAACGGAAACTGGGAGGTGTGTGGTTTCCAGTTTTCTATAAAAAAAAACTGCCAAATATCTTGCAGGTGGTATAGAATTTCCAGGAATGCATTTTTTTTTCTGAAGATGGATCACTTCTATGGTGTTTTGGTTAGGAGGTTGGGAGAGCCCATAAGACTCACATGTAGATAAAGATAAGTCTAATCTAGAGTTCTGGAGTTGTGAATGGCTCGAAGCTGGCAATTTGTTCTATGCTGAAGCCTGATATGGATGAAGCTGTCGATAGCTGAAACAAGAATCTGGCGACAAAGTATGGCTGAAAATTAAGGTTGTTCTGTAAGTTATATTTCATTGGAACAGGGAGTTGTTTTTAGACCTGCAGACATGTTGTGTTTTGAAACAAAACTGGAACTGGGAGTTGTTTTTAGTCCTGCCGACATGTTGTGTTTTTTGAGTTGTGTTTTGAAACAAAACTTTTGATGGCCCTGCAGGTTAAGAGTTGTTAATTGTTGCTGAAGGCTGATTATTTTTGTGTACAGTTTCACCAGATGTAACACGGGTGCGGCTCAGGTGCTGGGGGCACCGCAGTTAGCGCGTGCGGGGGTGCCCCCAGCACCCGCCACGTGTCCCGCAAATCCCCAAAAAATTCCAAAAAATTCAAAAAAAATACTTACAAAATCCGAAAATTTGTAAAAAGTACTTTTTTAAGTATAAAAAGTATTTTTTTGTAAGTACTTAAATTTTTTTTGATTTATACTTTTCATTAAAAAGTATTTTTTTAAGTAATTGAAAATACTTTTTAATAAAAGTACTTTTACAAAAAGTACTTTTTACAAATTTTCGGATTTTGTAAGTATTTTTTTTGAATTTTTTGGAATTTTTTGGGGATTTGCGGGACACGTGGCGGGTGCTGGGGGCACCCCCGCACGCGCTAACTGCGGTGCCCCCAGCACCAGAGCCGCACCCATGTAACACATGCAAGGAAGAGCAAATACAACAGCAAGCCTGTGTAAACATGTGATCCAACGATGATTTGAGATGCCGGCGCTGACATGGAGATCTTTGCGTCCAGGTGGCAGCCGGCAATTGGGCGCGCGGACGAGGAGGAGATACCGCGCCATATCCAGAGGCGCCGCGGAAGCCAATTGCGTCGCGCGCCGCGCGTCCACCAGCTGCGCTACTCAGCCGCCGTATAAAGATCTCCTCGCGCGCCGGCCGTTTCCACCCAAGAATCACCCGCATCCCACCGATCTCGCGAGCCGTCCTAGCAAGAGTTAAGACATGGCTGCGTCGGCGCTGCACCAGGCCACCAGCTTCCTCGGCACCGCCCCCCGCCGGGATGAGCTCGTCCGCAGCGTCGGCGACTTCGGCGGACGCATCACCATGCGCCGCACCGTCAAGAGCGCCCCCCAGAGCATCTGGTAAGTAACAGCGCTAGGTTCTCCATTGATCAGTAGTAGTACTGTACTAGTAGTACATGTTAGTAAGTTTCTGACGAAGAAAGACGAACGGTATATATAGGTACGGCCCTGACCGTCCCAAGTACCTCGGCCCGTTCTCGGAGCAGACGCCGTCGTACCTGACGGGCGAGTTCGCCGGAGACTACGGGTGGGACACCGCGGGGCTGTCGGCCGACCCGGAGACGTTCGCGCGGAACCGGGAGCTTGAGGTGATCCACTCGCGGTGGGCGATGCTCGGCGCGCTGGGGTGCGTGTTCCCGGAGATCCTGTCCAAGAACGGCGTCAAGTTCGGCGAGGCGGTGTGGTTCAAGGCCGGCGCGCAGATCTTCTCCGAGGGTGGGCTGGACTACCTAGGCAACCCCAACCTGGTGCACGCGCAGAGCATCCTCGCCATCTGGGCGTGCCAGGTCGTGCTCATGGGATTCGTCGAGGGCTACCGCGTCGGCGGCGGCCCGCTTGGGGAGGGGCTCGACAAGGTCTACCCCGGCGGCGCCTTCGACCCGCTCGGCCTCGCCGACGACCCGGACACCTTTGCCGAGCTCAAGGTCAAGGAGCTCAAGAACGGCCGCCTCGCCATGTTCTCCATGTTCGGCTTCTTCGTGCAGGCCATCGTCACCGGCAAAGGCCCCATCGAGAACCTCTTCGACCACGTCGCCGACCCCGTCAACAACAACGCATGGGCCTACGCCACCAACTTCGTCCCAGGGAAGTGAGTGGATTAGCCGTCCAACGCATCCATCGAACGAGATGCATGTGTACTTGTAGTGGATCGACGTGTAGTGCTTGCACGTACGCTGTGTGTTAATTTACGCAATGTAATTAAGCAGCACGTGCGGATGAATTAATTCATTAATCGTGTGCCATTACTCAACCATCACCCGATCTGTCTTTACGTGCCAGTGACCTATTTGACAGCACCATGTTCTGTAGCTATATACTACATATAAATAGCTATTTCCCCTGCATCGGTGCGTCCCGGTTGTCCTGTTTCTGCAGAAAATACCACAACCAGAGCCAGTGCCGATCTGAAAAACAACTTGGTTAGGGTGGGCAGGCCACTTATGCTCAAAACAGGACAAGTTTCTGGTTTTCCAAACAGTCCAACACAGAGCTGCTACACCTACAGTCTACAGATCACGTTGAATGTAGTTCCGATCCTTTAACTGTTTTGGATCTAAGCTTTTCTAGCTTAGTCTTAGTTCTGTCCAACTTACCATAATATAGCTCCGAAGTTCTATAACCAACAACAACAAGTAAACCGCCACATAGCACCGCACAATACACAAAATCATCGATTAACGCAATTAATCCACACTATGTACTATGCAAAATATATGCACCTAAACCGCTGATCCTAACACCTAGAACTAGACCTAGAACCTCAGTGCATACAAGTAACGATACCTATGCCATACCCACACTCAACTAATTCAGCTCAAACCAACAACCTCCAAGGCAAGTCTGACCGTCACCACATACCACTCAAACCGCTAGCACCTCAGCCGATCAGACTACCAACCAAAGGCCAATCTGACCGCTGCCTCCCACAATCGGTCTGACCGCCAGCCCTAAGCTGATCAGACCGCTCCTAGCTAGTTTGACTACAACCCCAATTCTGGTCAGACCACTGGCAAAAAATACTACTAGAAATTGTAAACTCTCAAAAACTAAATTCAAATTTCGCAAACTCTCTGAACAAAAAAATATTAATTACTTATCACAATTATAAAGTGACCTTTACATGGTCTCAAACCCTATCACTACTAAACAAAAGAGGAAAAAGAATCTTTCACTTTCAACAACCCTTTCCAGAAATGAGAATCACCAACCTTGCAAGTGACTTGAGAAAGTGTTTGAGATTTTAAATATGTGTTTCTCAGAATCTGTTGCCAAAGGCAGAGGCCATCACTAGTATGAAGTTTAAAAAGTCATTTACTTAAGAGATAAAAAAATTCATTTTTTTTCAAGATCAAGGATACCCAAATCACCTTGATCCTTGGGCAAGCAGACTTTACTCCATTTAACCAAATTGTACTTTTCCCTACCCTCATCTTTTTGCCAGAGAAATCTGGATCTATAGAAATCCACTTTCTTCAAGGCCCCTTTCTGAGCTAAGAACAAGGAGAGCATAAATATCTGGATTACTTTCTCAACCAATGGCAAGTTAGACAAAAGTTCTGTCAGTCATTCGGCCTCAATAGTGGTTATGTCAAGTGCTACAAGTTCTACTTCTAGGGTTGACCTCGTCAATATAGTCTATTTGCAAGATCTCCATGAAATTGTAGCATCAACTAAAGTAAACACATAGCCACTTGTAGCTTTGATCTCATCCTCATTAAAAATCCAATTGAAATCACTGTATCCTTCTAATATAGAAGGATATCGAGTATAACTAATTCCAAAAGATGTTGTGCCTCTCAAATAACATAACACTTTTTTAAGTCTCTCAGTGATCATCTTCTAGGTTAGATGTAAACAAACTTAATTTGCTCACAACAAATGAAATATCAGGTCTTATGGCATCAGCTAAATACATAAGTGACCCAATAATTTATGAATATCTCAATTGATCTTTTTCTAGCCCCTAGTTCTTTCACAGCGTAATGCTCGTATCATAGGGTGTCAGAGAAATTTTGCAATTCTCAAAGCCAAACCGGATCAATATATTCTTAGCATCACGGGATTGGTTCAATGTGATCCTATCCTCATTTTTGATCAATTTAATATTCAGAATAACATCTACCTCTCCAAAGACTTTAATATGAAAGTATCAAGACAAGACAGATTTGAACTCATCAATTATGGTAGTGTTTATTCTAAATATAAGTATGTCATCCATATACAGACACAAGATCATAGCTTGACCACCACCATAACGGCAATATACACATTTATCGGCTTTATTCACAATAAAGCTAGTGGACATCAAAATTTATCAAATTTCTCTTGCCATTGTTTATGTGCTTGCTTTAAACTATACAAGGATTTCAATAATCTGTATATCTTATTTTCTTATCCAGAAATTACAAAATCATCCAGCTAATCTATATAGATTTCTTCCTCCAACCCTTCGTTAAGGAAAATTGTCTTCACGTCCATTTGATGGATATGTAAATAATAGGAATATGCTAATACAAGGAGCACTCTAATGGTAGTTAGTCTAACAATAGGAGAATAGGTATAAAATAAATATTCTTCCTCTTTCTAGGTGTAACTCTTGGCTATAAGTATTGCCTTGTACTTCTTAATAGTACTAACAAACCTTAGTTTCATTTTGAAGACCTATTTACACACTATAGGTTTGCACCCGCTAGGACGATCAGTGATCTCCCAAGTCTCATAGCTATAATAGAGTCCATCTCACTATAGATTGCATCTTTCCAATACTCAGTACCAGGAGATGCATAAGCTTCTAAAAGAGTCTTTGGCACATCATCCACGAGGAATACAATAAAGTCATCACCAAAGGTTTTCTCAACCCTTTGTCTCTTGCTCCTTCAAGGAGCATCTGCGACTATATTGTTATCCTTATTAGGATATTACATATTGGTTCAGAAATTGTGGGGAGTTCAGAAGTTTGATTATTTTCACTTTCAATATTTTTAGTTTGAACATTCTCAATTCATGGAGTATTCCCTGTAGTTCTCATAGTAAAGATATCATCAAAGAATGAAGAAAACTCTAGATTCCACTATTGTGTTAGCAATAATCTCAGAAGTTTCTGATTTAACTACTAAAAATCTATAGGACATGCTATTATGAGCATATCCTAGAAAACACAGTCGACTATTTTAGTTCCAAGCTTTCTCTTTTTATGCAATAGTATATTGACTTTTGCCAAACAACCCCAAGTTCACAGAAAATTAACAATATGTTTTCTCCCTTTCCACCCCTCATATAGAGTAATCTCACCTTTTTTAATAATTACTCTATTTAGGATGAAAGTTGCTGTAATATAACTTTCCCCACCATTCGTTAGACATACTGACACTCTCTAACATGGCATTAATTAAGTCTGTTAGTGTTCGATTTTTCCTCTCAACTATTCTGTTTGATTAGGGTGAATATGTTAGTGTAAATTCATTGATTATTCCATTCTCAGAACATAATTGGGAGAATTCACGAGAGATGTACTCTTCTCTACGATCAGAACTCGATCTTTTTATTTTCTTCCCTAGTTGGTTTTCAACCTTGGCCTTATAAGTAAGTAGTTTAAAGCTTCATCTTTAGTTTTTAGTAAATACACATAGTTGTAGTGTGTTGCATTACTAATAAAAGTTAGAAAATATCTTTTGCCTCATTTTGTTAACAATCCATTCCTTTCACACAAATTTGAATAAACAAGATCTAATGGTGTCAAGTTCTTTTCATCCTCTAATCTCTCAAAGGGTTTTCAAGGTTGCTTTGTTTGCACACATGACTAGCACTTTGATCCTTTGATAATTTCATATTTTGGAATTAAATCTAATATGGACATTTTAGCAATACTATCAAAGTCAATATGACAGAAGTGAGATTGCCAAATATTAACCTCACATGTATTTAAACCAATTGCAGCATTCAAATTATAAAAAGACTCTAAAGTACTTAGACCGAACGAACCTCAACTCTCATAGTCTTTACCTACAAAGTTCCTGAAGTTAGACATTACAATTCTATTGACTCAAAGACAAGCTTATAACCATCTCTGCATAGGAGAGAACCACTGATGAGGTCCTTGTTTATTATGGAGCATGCTATACATTCTTCAAGTGGACAATCTTCCCTAAAGTAAGTTTTTCATCATATGACTGTCTTTTCCATACACAAAGCAGGTGATGCCCCTTAAATCATTTTTCTCAATTTTCTTATTCTTAAAGTTAGTTGTCTTGTTTGGTTTGTTAAATTTGTCGTTCTTTCCAGCTGTCTTTTTCTCTACAACATTGGTATTATTCTGAGCAGAAGTGGTGGGTGCATCTTTTGCTCTAGCTTTTTTCTTCCACATCAATAGCAGTAATGAGATCCTCAACAGAAATCTCTTCCCTCTTGTGTTTCAAGCTAGTGGTAAAATCCCACCAACTAGCAGGAAGTTTGGCAACAATACTCGCTGCCACAAACTTAGAAGGCAACACACACCTCAGGTGCACAATCTCACCAACCAGTGGCTGGAGGTCATGAGTTTGTCCATCTATGGACTTAGTTTCTTCCATGCTAAAGTCAGAAAATTGCTCACACATGTAAGGCTACCGACCTATAGAGCCCTGCCTCTGCATATTTATGTTCTAGTACATCCTACAACTCTATGGTGGACTTGTTATCTATATACATATCATAGAACTGATCTGTCAAAATGGTAAGAATACGGCCAAGAGCGGTGTAGTTCGCATTGTTGAACTGCATGTGCTGTTCAATCATAAATGGATACTTTGGGTGGATAACCCACCACAGTCCCAAAGACATAAACCAAAACTTCGCTCTAGTCTGCCATCTACAAAATGTTCTGACTAGAAAACCTCTTAGCTTTCATAGCATCAAAAGCACCAGCCATTGTTGTATTGCAACAAAGTTTACAATAAGGTTTCTAGAATGTTAGAAATATGGGCAATATTTTAATTCTAGATTTTACTAGGAGACAAATATCACAAATAATTAGTGATGCATAAATTAGTACTAATAGCAGGCAATACATAGTACTTCTAAATATATGCAGAAACATAATTTAAACAATGTCAATTGGTCACATGAACGACTTACAGTTGGGTCTGATGAAGAACAAGAAGCAACGTAGACTTGATGCAGTGCAGAACGTAGATAAATTAGCGAAATGAGCGATTACACAAATTTGTGCTGCCTAGAAACCATATTATCACCCCCTGCAGGTCTTCACAATAGCAATAGCTAGGAGATATGCTCCCTTTTTTCAAGGTGCAAGCCAGCAAAAAGAGTTGATGATATTCAGATGGCGCAACACAACAGCACAGGCTTATAGAACAAAGGAAAAGAAATGAAGGAGGCAATGATTTAGGGCTCTCTACTCAGGATGTCTCTAGGCATATATATAAATGCAGACCATGAACTAACATGATTAAATAGTCATTTGCTCACTGGTAACTGACACATTTAAATAGTCATTTATCCACTGATAACTTGTTAACTATTGCTTTTCTTTCTTACATTGACCATTGTTGTTTTTATTCCAATAACTCAAGAATTGTCTCAGCCTTCTTATTTTAATTTGCCAAATATCAATGAAGTTTTGCCATTAGTTGGTTTTCTCCAAATCATGGCCACCAGATCATAAAAAAAAATCTCTAGTGAACCAACACAGCTCAAACCTAAAAGGTGGAGCAGTTTTGTAAAACCCATTTGTGCAACCAGTATCTAAAAGTAAAGGAGTGTGATCAGACAAGGCTCTTTCTGAAGCTTGCACCTGTACGATGGGAAAATGAAGTTTCTAATCAGTACTCACAAGCACACTGTCCAATTTATCATAAATTGGATTCTCTAGAGAGAGCCTAGGTAAAAAAAGTCTACCATTTAGAGGTAGTTCTCTTAAAACTCAAATTTTCAATGACAGCATTAAACAGGAAAGCCCCTCTGATGTCAAATTTGTCATTGTTTTTCCCTCTCTCCTTCTAACAAATATTAAATTCCCCTCCCATCAAAATAGGAAGTGATTCTTTTTTTACAAGCTAAATACCTCAATAAGAAAGCTGTCCTTGCATTGGGGTTGGGCAACCCCATATACTACCACCAGGATCCAATGAAATCCATCATCTTTATTTCTATGATGAAACTTCACAAAAAAAATCCCCCTCATCGATACTCCCTACATCAATTGTATCTTGGTTAATCCCAACCAACAAATCTCCAAACCTACCTTTGGGTTCAGTCCAGTGCAAAATGAAATTTAGACCTCCAAAAATGTGGTTTAACCAACCTTTGGAAAAAGTGGTTTTCATTGTTTCCTGAAGTCCAAGGAAGTTTAAATGCTTGTCCTTGACAACTTCAATAAGAATTCTATGTTTCTCAGGTCTCCCTAAACCCTTACAATTCCAAAACACACCTCTCATGATTTAAATTTGGGTTTGGGAGTTTTCTTCCTGCTCTTCGATGAGCAAACTCAACAGAAAGCTTCTTTGCTTTTCTTTTCATTTCCATCCTCTAGGACAGATGGGCACGCCCGCAAGTGGGGGGCACCCGTAGGCAACAGGCATGGCGAAGATCCTTGCCCATCGCAGGTTGCCTTTGATTAGAAAAAACTTACACCTTGCCCTCTTTTGTATTCTATCCTGAAACAGAACCAAAATTGAATAGGGAAGCCAAAGCAAGAGAGAGTTTTCAATTTATACTTAAGTTATATATGGCCCAGCATGAGAGATAGCAATGTAGAAATGGTCACACTAGATATTTGAGCATTGGAGCCCACGTGCTCCGGTGATAGCTTGAAGTTGCATGTTCTTTGTACTCCAGTTAAAACGTCTAGTATACAAGTTATCAACCAACTAATTTTGGAATATCAATAGATTTTGTTCTGTAGGACTCCAAGGGGAACAGCTTACTTAAATGTAAACAAAGACAAAGAGCGACTAAATAAAATGAAGCTATTGAACCGATGCTGGCAATGAGAGGGGGGTGCATGATTCGTGAAACTTTTACCCTTTTAGGTATTCAAATCTTTACTCAAATGACTATGAAGTCATCAAGTTCAGATTACACTATTTGGACTTAGCAAGACACGGCTAGAAACCAAGCTAACAAATTTAACACCCTTCATCCAAGGTTGGTCAGACCTCCATTTGTGGACCGGTCTGACCACTGGGGTGTTGCCGGTCTGACCATAGGACCAGAGCCGGTTTGATTAGTCTCCTTCTCCTTGACCTGAAATCCTTTCGAGACAAAAGCTCAAATCTCAAGAACTTTCCCAAATCTTATCCAACACTTCCAAGTTTTGCATGAGACTTGTTCAAGTCAACAGGAACCTAAACCAATTAAGAATCACAAGATTCTTGGGGTCAAATCCACTTAAATGAGCAGAATCGAATCTATGTCATAAGAATACCAAAAACCCTAAATCACAAATTACTTCTTGCTCGTAAGGATCTAAGGCATGAGGACTTCTAAATCTATTTTCACATATTCTAACAAGGTAATTCAAGCACGGGATCGAGCTACAACACTCGCAAACACAAAATCATGAATCTAACTCAAGAACTAGCAAAACCAAGTAAGAACATGATTGAGACAAAACTTTGATTGATTCTCAGTAGGAGGAAGATGTTTACATGCTCATGAATGATTACAACGTGCAGCCATGTCACCACTCTTCCCTCTCTCAAACTTTCTCCCTTGCAACCATAGAAGGAGACAAGGTGGAAGAAGAAAACATAACCCTAGAATCCTTGGATCTAGCCACCACCTCTCCTCCCCTCTAAATAACCAGCACACACACAACCCTAATGAGTCCAACCTATTAAGGAAACTGGAGAAACCTGTCAGCCCCAACTAACCTCTTTTGCCTTCTCATGGGATTCATATGTGCTTCGGGTACATTGTTGTATGCACATCTCATGGGATTCATATGTGCTTTGTATACATTGTTGTATGCACAATTTTGAGATCTTCATCTCTGTAATTTAAATGATACTTGAAGGCACGGAATAACTCATGCACTTGGATTACTCATTTGGTCAAGCAGGTTTCAGGGAAAAAAGGCCTGTTTGGGTAAAAGTTGTTTAGCATGCAATGCTACACCACCTATTCTTTTGGGCAAAATCATCAAAAATCTGTGCTCTGACTTCTGCAAGGTCCCTCCTGGTGAGGTCGCTAAAGAAAAGCTGAAAGCAAGGCCTAGGAAGAAAAAAAAATCAGAAGATGACAAGGTTACTAAAAATAGGAAGCCTATGTAGGACTAATTTTTCATTCTTTCAGTCCTCCACTGCTACAGTATCATCTTATTGTTCTCTCTATTTAGGCTTGTCTTAAGGGGCTTTAGGTGTTTGCCTCATTTTGGTTGTGACAAAACTAATAGTTGTTATCAATTTGGTTTTGGTGTGATGTGGACATATGTAACATCCCAATTAGGGAGCTAGTGTAATTTCAAAAACTTGAAAATCTTTTAATCGTTTTTCCTGTGTTCTCAGAAGTTTTGGCGTATTTCAAATTTCTTGAGTTGGATTTTCTTGCCAAAAGCCCGATTAATAAAAATCCAAACCTTGGAATCAAGATCTAAAAATTTAAATTAAATTATCTTAGCCCAAAAAAAAAAAATCCCTTTTGGCCCTACCCAAATTCCCTCTCTTTTCCTCTCTTCCCGGATGGGCCAGCTTCTTTTTTTCTCCCGGCCGGCCTGCCCTCTCTGGGGCCCGTTCCCCTTTTCTCTCCTGGGCTTCGCCCGGCCCAGCGAAGCGCTCCCCCTCTCCTTCTTCTTCCCGCAGCACCCCGCGCTCCTCCTCTCTCCGCCCTGCGCGCGCCCTCGCCGGACCCAGCAGCAGCGGCCCGTCCGTGGGTTCTCCGCGCGCGCGCGCCCCGTGGTGGTCTCCCCGTGCTTCCCGGCGCCCTCGCCGGCCTAGACTCCCGGCCCCCTCGCCGTAGACTCCCCACGCGCCGGCTCCTCGTTCGTCGCCGGTACAGCCCGATGGAACCACCCCCGGTCTCGTCGTCCTGGCCACGTCGCCGCTCGCCAACCTCAGGCATGGCCGTCGCCGTCGCATTCAGTGGGCGGCAGTGGAGCCATGTCCTTCCCCGCCTCTCCGGCGCTGTTGCTCGCCGTCCGCACCGCCCCGTGGCCGCGCCGCCGCACCGCCGTACCCGAACCGTAGCCGCCGGACCAAGTTGGCCATGCCGCGCACCCCCTCCTCCTCTGTGCGGCCGTGGGAGCGCGGTACCCTCGCCCATGCCGGCCGTGCGCCCTAGCGTGCCTAGCCCCGTCACGCCTCCCTTCTCGCCGGGTACGCTACAGGAGCGGGAGCTCCGTCGCCCATGCCCCCCTCTGTCCTAGCTGCGCTTTTCTCCGCTATAAAAACCCCCCCTAGTGCCCAGTAGTCCCCCCCATTCACCCCGTTCTTCGCCTCGAAAATTGCCGCCGGTGGCCGTTCTTCGGGCCGTCGCCGCCACCAGCCACCCCGAAGACCCACGGCCGGCATTACTCTTCTCCCCGACTCTTTTACCTTTACTAGAAGCTCCCCTCGCGCCTAATCGGGTTTTTCCCCTCTCTTTGCAGCCGCCGGCCCCCATTTCTCCCCCATCTCCGGCCATCTCCGCCGCCGCCGATCCAAGGGGTCCCCGGCCGATTCCTCGCGCAAGGAGCACCCTCGCCACCCCAGGAACTCGACCGAGCTACCAGCTTGAAGCTTCGTCGACCCATCTTCCCCGGCCCCGATCAACACCCTCCGCCGTGTGAGCTCGTCGCCGCCAGCTTCCACCGAGCCTCCCCGAGCTCCGTTCTCCGCTCCGGTGAGTTCCTCGTGTCCTACTCGTACTCCCGCGCGCCTCATTTCCTTCCCCCTCGCACTCGGCCGCCGGCGCCCCATTTCCTCCTCCCCGTCGGCCGCCTAGACCCGCCGCCCGCCGCCTTGGCGCCACCCCGGTCGGAGCTGCTGCTGTCCCAAGCTTCCTGGATGCTTGGGCAACTCATTTTGGAGGTCGCCGCCACCTCCTCGGCCTTTCCCCGCCGGCGTCGCCGCCGCCATGCTCGGCGTTTCCTCCCCTCCTCTGTTCCTCTGTTCCTGCTGCTTCTGCTTTGCTCTATTCTCAGCTCAAGCCGACAGCTCCTTCTCTGTCTCCCTCTCTTCTGTCCAGTGGACCCGAATGGAATCTTGGCCTCAAGCTCCTACTCATCAGTGTGTCATCCCCCTCATTCTTGAGCTAGGAAATGAAATATGATTTGGGGAATAAAGATGAAAATGATAAATTAGTTGCAAAAGTATATTAGGGGCTTGCAATTAACAACTGTTCTTAATAAATCTCATGATGATAAGGGTAACAAATAGCATATAAATTCTCATGTAAAACTAAAATAAAAGAATGCATGATCTAATTTCAAATCGGCATGGATTCAATGGATATTGATCAAATGCATGGAACTAATTAAAGGACCATCTTTTATGAATCAAAGTGTACTAGAAGCTGATCCTAAATGACTAAAGACGTTGAAACTTTATAGAAATAATTTTGATACTTTTAAATCTTTACTCTGGAAAACTTAAATAAATCAATTTAGCAAGATTTTGCCACATAAAATATTGACCATAACTTGATCATCTTTAAGATCATGCCATCTCTCTTATTATTGCTTAAAATAAACATTAGCAAGCCCCATAAGATATCAAGTGTGGTTTACTCATCTCTAACATCATGGGAGCTATCTTTTCACAAGTGTTTAGCACTATCTTAAAATACTGAGATTTAAGATGACAAATAAAATACGATTAAGAAAATCTTAAGCAAGGAAGAGCAATCCTTAGTCTTTGTCTAGCACCCAAATCCCTAATCATTATCTCGGGATTTAACTTTAATGATCGAAAGCGA
The DNA here is from genome assembly GCA_017311315.1 of Dendrocalamus latiflorus. Taxonomy (NCBI): domain Eukaryota; kingdom Viridiplantae; phylum Streptophyta; class Magnoliopsida; order Poales; family Poaceae; genus Dendrocalamus; species Dendrocalamus latiflorus. The sequence goes on along the minus strand of CM029622.1, from coordinate 6,865,948 downwards.
ATAATAATAAAAGGAATAGCTTTATTAGGAAGATCCCCATAAAGTCATAGCATCCCTTTTAGTAAAACATAATCGCTGGCCATATCTAATAATGATTGTTAATAAGCCAGCTAATTAACTTTGCTCATAATAACGACTGGATTAAAATGGCCAACCCCATCATTTACTTAAGTCGCTAACATAATGATTTATTAAGTTGGCTACTGCAATCTCAAATAAGTATTGCCACATGAAATGTCAAAGATTACACTAAGTACTTAAAAATCTCATGAAAAGCTCTCGCATCCTAAAATCACGAAGCTCTGTCCCTCTTTACTATCTTTGTTAACCCCTTTTATCTGTCCATAAGTCCTGCCTGACTCATGGAACTTCCTTGATAAATATAAATCGATTAAAAGAAAGTCATCAAATAAAAGATCGATCCTTGCCTTTTCCAAATCGACTAAATCTGGCCACTTCCTTTTCCAAAGTGGATAATTCATGTACTTACTTCTCTTTCATTGTTGATCCTCGTCATCCTAAAATTTTTCCTCATGGTAAAGCTACTTAGATAATTCATTCTCCTGCCCAATTCATCTACCGCTGTGTTTACGGCACACTAATCCGAATCATCCTTCTATTCTCAAATCGTAACAAATGTATAATTTAAATTAAATCGGGCATTTAATTTAAAGTGTTTGGATTTATTTGGTCTTTCTTTTCTTTGCCGCGTATTAGAATCAGAAGACTCGACGAGGCGACGGATTCGATCAGGATCGAGACTTGGGTAAACGCGAAGATCCGCAATTATAAGCACTAACTGAGTAGGCTTTGATTTAGATCAATCAAGGCCATGGTACACCAAGCAAGGCAAGTCATCACTTTGATCATATTGATCCCATCTTTTATGCAAAACTATGTTCTTTAAAGCTATCAACTTGCATGCTTAATTTATTATGCAAATATATGTTAAAGCTTAAGGTAGCTACATGCCCACTTGATGTTGTATTAAAATTATTATGCCATCCTTTGATACTTGAATCACCTGATCCTTGTCACCATAGATATTAATGATAACTTTACTAGCTATAAGTCATATTAAATGTCATGCTAGTCTTGTCAAGTCCAGGGCGCTAGTTGCCCTGATCATCAATCTTCATAAACATGAGAACTTGTTTTGGGACAGTCACGGGATGTACGTGGCTGAATACTTTGTGACTACTTAGTTTATGCTTCTCAAAACCCTTAAAAACATGCTATACCTGTCTGGGCGGGTGGTAAGAGTGGTGGGTGTGGAAGTAGCACATTGGGTTGTGGATTGAACCGCCCAGACGCATTAAGGACTTAATCCTGTGATGACTCCTCCGTGTAAAACAGTACAACCACAAGTCTGCAAAGTGCAACTTGGCTAAGTAAATCTATCGGACCCCCGGAACTCATCTCACCGGTAGGGGAAAGGAGGATGCTATAAGGGCAAGAGAAGGCCTAAAGGGACACCGAGTGCAGGGTGAAGTTTCCAGCCGTGCTAGCGTTGTGGAGAGTTGCAGTCCGAATGCGCTAGTTTCCGTGGTTACATCCCGTGCAAAGTATGGGACCCACCGCAAGTGGGAGAAGCCCATAAAGTGAGATGACAAAAGGGGCTCGATATTTTGAACAGTTATTGTGATGATCTACTCAACCGCATGACTAAGGAATCATGTGGAGCAACGAGCGGATCGTCTCTTGTGGTGAAAGTGTACAAACTCTGCAGAGAATAAACTATTCGAATAGCCGTGCCCACGGTCAAGGGCGGACATGGGATTCTCCTCGAGTTAGTTCTATTTCCAAAAATATTTGTGGGTGGGATAAAAACTTGTCAGAGAGATGTACTCTGACCATGAACTTTTCCTGGAGAGATGTACTCCAGCGACGAAAACTAGCATTGGTGGAGGTAGCCATGCACTTTAAAAGGTGGATGTAACCTACACTATAATTATAATCGCATTCTCACTATCAATTTCATGAAACATGTTTCAGTTAAAATGCTACGTCTCAAGAGATTTTTCTTACTTATTGTAATTCCAAAGCAATGCTTTTAGCAAATAAAAGAAACTCAAGCCTCCCTTGATAGCTTGCATCTATTATTACTGCATCCTGTGTGGTGGCTTGCTGAGTATCATCGTACTCATTCTTGCTTAATTGCTACATTCAGTCAGAAAGAACAGGAATGTCAAGCCCTGCGACACTATAAAGGGGTCGACAGAGCTGGAAGACGAAGAGGCCATGGACTAGGTCGCGAACCCCAGTTGGCTGCCTGTGGGCAAGTCCTGAGGGTCCCACCTGTGTGGAGTTTCCGCTGCTGCATTTTATTGTTTTCGGCCTAATCGGCCCATGAGTAAGTATTACTGTATTATTTACACTTCCGCATGATATGTTTTTGATATACAGTAATGTATCTGTGAGCACTATCTACTGATCCAGGGAATAGTGCGGTGGAATCACAGAGGATCTGGGTTTGCTAACCCGAGGTCCGACAGAGCTGGTATCAGAGCATATCGACTGTAGGTCGTGACCTTAGTTAGCATGGCCGTTAGCTCTATGATTAGAATTATTTCTTCAAAACCTACATGCAAAATATAAGTAGTATTACTATTCTCATCCCACTTAAATGATTACCTCTCATCTACTTGCTGCCCTGGCCATTCTTAGCTCCAAGGCTCTCTTATCCCGATTTCAAACTAACGCGTGCCTGAGTTCTCTTCTGAAAAATTACCTTGGGCCAAAATCATAAAACCTATGTTGAGTTTTAGTTGCAAAAGTTGTTTATCCTTGGAAGGTTAAAATTATCAAAAAAAAAATTTTTTTTTGCAAAGCTTATTTCCAAGCTCATTTCAACAAACCTAAGCTTTCAAGGAAAATTATCCAAAATTTAACTCCCTGCCAGTTTATTCTAAGGATTCGCTTCGACTTCCCAGACATAAGTGTAAATCCTGGTGGATTCATGTCAATCGTAAGAGAGAATCAATGGTGTGAATGTTTGGATGAAAAATAGGCAGATCAATTTGAAAGACTGGATTAGTTACATAGGTGAACCAACTTGATGATCGGATTGACTGAATGGATAAGATGAGTTTACTTGATTGGATTTGTTAAAAACGGGTGGACCAATTTAAATGATTAGATTGGTTTAATAAGTGGACCAATGTAAAAGGATTGGATCGACTAAAATAATCGGATTGGTTAAATAATTGGAGCGATATAAATGATTGAATTGATTAAATGAGTGGGCTGACTCAAAAGAGATTGGATTGGCTAACATAAGTGGATCGGTGGAATTTTAGAAGAATGGGGAATCTAATAACAATGGTTGGTTTGCAGCTTTAATAAACAGTATGGCTCCCTATGAATGTTTGCACTGGTGGGATAATAGGATATAGCTTGACTACTGGGTGAATTGTTGGAAATTCTGAGGAAAGTAGGAGAAGTAATAATAATCCTTGATTTATAGATTTGAGTAATAATCTTATTCTCGGTGGACGTTTATGACAATGAAGTCGCTTGGAAGAAAATTTGCGGATAGTAAGACTGATCACTGGGTAAACAGATTATGAGTATAGATCCATGGTGAAAAAGGTTGGATTATAATACAAATGCTATTTGGGGATTGAAATATTGGAACCATGGTGCAAGTGATACGAGTGGATTTAAAATGTAAAAGATGTGAGTGGTAATTGTGGATTTACAACATGTTGATATTGAAACCATGATACAAATAGGTACGAATGGATTTAAAGGTAAAGAATTTGAAGTAATGTTCAGGTAAATAATTGAATGGGATTGTGGAATAATGAACCCAAGACTGGATTTATGATTTTATGTAGGGAAGTGAGATCCATTTGAGGAATAGATAACTCTGATTCGGTGAATAAACCCATAGTGATACCTTGGAAGTTATATGATTGTGGATCGGATAAATGATAACACTCACTGGTTGGAGTATTAGACAACAGTCGTGCTGAGACTAATTGATAAAGGGAGTTACTTTTAGATGCAATCAAGTATATGCAAGACTAACAAGATCTTGGATTAATAGCCTACGAATAAAAAGATTATGGGAGTAAATTAGTTTGTTGATATTGTGGTCTTGGAGGATGCTAGGATACCTTTGCAAAAAAAAGGGGGTATTTTAAAAGTTCAAATATTCCAAAACCATTTCAAAAAAATCAATCTTGTTATAGAACTCTATATCAAGAGTATATAGCATATCATCGTTTGCAAAAAGGTTTTGATTTCAAGTTACTTTGAAACTTGGCCCCAGTATCTGAAAACCCAAAAGTTTAATTCCCAAGAACTTGCTTTTAAAACCACAACTTGGGAAATCTACTTGCGCTGAAGATTATTTATGGGGTTATCTTGAAAACAAAAACCCAATGTCTTAAACCTTGGGATTGTTGAAAAACTGTTTTCTAAAAAGCTCTGTTTTCAAAATAATACTAAAGAGCATGAGCTTCGCTGCCAAAGCCCTTCTCGGTGCTCTCCTTTCTCTACTTCTGTCTGAAAAAGGAAATTTGGTTTTCCCAATTCCCTTTCCCTCACTTCAAAGGCTTAAGCTTGAAGGCGTCAAGGATGCTCGTGAAGATTTGGTGGCCTCCTTCAGCAAGCTTAGTGGTCAGAACCCTATGTTCGCTTTTGTGTGTCTTCGTGCATAGGCGTTGCTTGGTCAAAAAGATTTTATTTGGCCCTGTGCACTGCCTTCTTGCCCTTGGGCATTGTATTTCGTAGTCACAGGAAAAGTTTGTTTTCAAAAGCTTGGTTTTTCTGTGTGGCTTGTGTACTGCCCCAGCTTCTGGGTGTGCACTCCTTAGAATGGGTTAGAATATCTTATCCCTGTAATCTTTTCCGTACCCCGTGCTAATTCCCCCTCACCTTATTGCTAAAAACCTCGTCAGGTCTGCAGGCAAGAGGTAGCAGATAGCCAAGTCAAGATACTTAAAGCTCTCCAGTCGAAAGAGGCAACATCTTGAAAAATACAACGACTTGGAAGCTGCGTCACTCAAAAGGATCAATACTCAAGTCCCCAACTCACTGAGAACTCACTGATCCAGTCATCATCAAACAAGCAATGGTCAAGAACACGACTAGAAGCAAGACGAAGGAACCGGTAGCTCCTACTTGCTTTGGCCCCTACCACTCGACCAAGTATTCGTTCAGACCCACTCCGTAGAGATTGCTGAGAAGCAGTCATCACAATGGGGATACCAGTGGCATGACCCCAAGCAAACGTCGAAAGGATATTGTTTGCTTCTGTTGCCGAGATATTGGACACTACGCTAACCGGTGCCCCCAGAAGAAGCAAGACAAAGGAGCCAAGTGCTTCAAATGTGGTGACCCAAGACATTATGCGAGAGACTGCCCTCAACAAAGGTTGAGCAAGCGAGAAGAGGATATCGTAGCCATTAGCCTCAGTCTTGACAAAGGGAAGGGTGTTAGCTCCAAGTGTGTCATCCAGGAACCAACAGGACCTAACGAAGCCCTACTACCAGGTCCAGAAGAATTGCCAGCTATTACGTGTGCTGAATGTGGCAAGACAGAGCATGACGCCCAATCCTGCCCTCCACTACGTCAGGTTACATGTTTTGCCTGTGGTCAAACAGGACACTACAGCTACAATTTCCCAGCGCCGTACTGTCCTTACTGCAAGAAACACCATCTACCAGGAGGTTGTCTTCAGAACCTAGTGTCATGTACACGTTGTGGAGAAAAAGGACACCAAGCAGATCAATGCACTGCAAGCTGCCCCAATTGTGAGGAAGATCATCAACCTGGACAATGCCCAATGCGCAAAGTCACATGCTTTCTTTGTGAAGGACAAGACCACTGCCCCAAAGATTGTTCCATGAATCTGTTGCTGACCAAGGCTGCCGAGATACAAAGGCTGAGTCTCCAAGCTGCCATCAGACTCGTCATGGCAAGAGCTGACAAGGGCAATTAGTACCGGTCACTCGTCATTTTAAGGGGGGTAGCCTGAATAAACAAGAAGTATCAGCACACCTTGATGTCAAGCCCTACTGCCACTTCAGTATAAAGAGAGGTTAGCAATCAGCACTAAGGAAACAACAAACCCCTGAAAAGTCGAGCAGTGAAGTGAAGCCAGCTGCCAGCTATCCAGAAGAGCAAGGTTTCCCTTGTGTGGCGTTTCTCTCCAAGTGCTAACCCACTTTTGTGCAGCTTTCCTCTTTTCTGGCAGTACCAAGAGCAGTATGCGTAGTATCAAGCAGTGCTATAGAACCTATTGCTAGCTAGCTTGTTCCCACCTTCCTTCTACTCCACTCGAATCTCGGGGACGAGATTCATGTTAAGGGGGGTAGGATCTGTAACATCCCAATTAGGGAGCTAGTGTAATTTCAAAAACTTGAAAATCTTTTAATCGTTTTTCCTGTGTTCTCAGAAGTTTTGGCGTATTTCAAATTTCTTGAGTTGGATTTTCTTGCCAAAAGCCCGATTAATAAAAATCCAAACCTTGGAATCAAGATCTAAAAATTTAAATTAAATTATCTTAGCCCAAAAAAAAAAAATCCCTTTTGGCCCTACCCAAATTCCCTCTCTTTTCCTCTCTTCCCGGATGGGCCAGCTTCTTTTTTTCTCCCGGCTGGCCTGCCCTCTCTGGGGCCCGTTCCCCTTTTCTCTCCTGGGCTTCGCCCGGCCCAGCGAAGCGCTCCCCCTCTCCTTCTTCTTCCCGCAGCACCCCGCGCTCCTCCTCTCTCCGCCCTGCGCGCGCCCTCGCCGGACCCAGCAGCAGCGGCCCGTCCGTGGGTTCTCCGCGCGCGCGCGCCCCGTGGTGGTCTCCCCGTGCTTCCCGGCGCCCTCGCCGGCCTAGACTCCCGGCCCCCTCGCCGTAGACTCCCCACGCGCCGGCTCCTCGTTCGTCGCCGGTACAGCCCGATGGAACCACCCCCGGTCTCGTCGTCCTGGCCACGTCGCCGCTCGCCAACCTCAGGCATGGCCGTCGCCGTCGCATTCAGTGGGCGGCAGTGGAGCCATGTCCTTCCCCGCCTCTCCGGCGCTGTTGCTCGCCGTCCGCACCGCCCCGTGGCCGCGCCGCCGCACCGCCGTACCCGAACCGTAGCCGCCGGACCAAGTTGGCCATGCCGCGCACCCCCTCCTCCTCTGTGCGGCCGTGGGAGCGCGGTACCCTCGCCCATGCCGGCCGTGCGCCCTAGCGTGCCTAGCCCCGTCACGCCTCCCTTCTCGCCGGGTACGCTACAGGAGCGGGAGCTCCGTCGCCCATGCCCCCCTCTGTCCTAGCTGCGCTTTTCTCCGCTATAAAAACCCCCCCTAGTGCCCAGTAGTCCCCCCCATTCACCCCGTTCTTCGCCTCGAAAATTGCCGCCGGCGGCCGTTCTTCGGGCCGTCGCCGCCACCAGCCACCCCGAAGACCCACGGCTGGCATTACTCTTCTCCCCGACTCTTTTACCTTTACTAGAAGCTCCCCTCGCGCCTAATCGGGTTTTTCCCCTCTCTTTGCAGCCGCCGGCCCCCATTTCTCCCCCATCTCCGGCCATCTCCGCCGCCGCCGATCCAAGGGGTCCCCGGCCGATTCCTCGCGCAAGGAGCACCCTCGCCACCCCAGGAACTCGACCGAGCTACCAGCTTGAAGCTTCGTCGACCCATCTTCCCCGGCCCCGATCAACACCCTCCGCCGTGTGAGCTCGTCGCCGCCAGCTTCCACCGAGCCTCCCCGAGCTCCGTTCTCCGCTCCGGTGAGTTCCTCGTGTCCTACTCGTACTCCCGCGCGCCTCATTTCCTTCCCCCTCGCACTCGGCCGCCGGCGCCCCATTTCCTCCTCCCCGTCGGCCGCCTAGACCCGCCGCCCGCCGCCTTGGCGCCACCCCGGTCGGAGCTGCTGCTGTCCCAAGCTTCCTGGATGCTTGGGCAACTCATTTTGGAGGTCGCCGCCACCTCCTCGGCCTTTCCCCGCCGGCGTCGCCGCCGCCATGCTCGGCGTTTCCTCCCCTCCTCTGTTCCTCTGTTCCTGCTGCTTCTGCTTTGCTCTATTCTCAGCTCAAGCCGACAGCTCCTTCTCTGTCTCCCTCTCTTCTGTCCAGTGGACCCGAATGGAATCTTGGCCTCAAGCTCCTACTCATCAGTGTGTCATCCCCCTCATTCTTGAGCTAGGAAATGAAATATGATTTGGGGAATAAAGATGAAAATGATAAATTAGTTGCAAAAGTATATTAGGGGCTTGCAATTAACAACTGTTCTTAATAAATCTCATGATGATAAGGGTAACAAATAGCATATAAATTCTCATGTAAAACTAAAATAAAAGAATGCATGATCTAATTTCAAATCGGCATGGATTCAATGGATATTGATCAAATGCATGGAACTAATTAAAGGACCATCTTTTATGAATCAAAGTGTACTAGAAGCTGATCCTAAATGACTAAAGACGTTGAAACTTTATAGAAATAATTTTGATACTTTTAAATCTTTACTCTGGAAAACTTAAATAAATCAATTTAGCAAGATTTTGCCACATAAAATATTGACCATAACTTGATCATCTTTAAGATCATGCCATCTCTCTTATTATTGCTTAAAATAAACATTAGCAAGCCCCATAAGATATCAAGTGTGGTTTACTCATCTCTAACATCATGGGAGCTATCTTTTCACAAGTGTTTAGCACTATCTTAAAATACTGAGATTTAAGATGACAAATAAAATACGATTAAGAAAATCTTAAGCAAGGAAGAGCAATCCTTAGTCTTTGTCTAGCACCCAAATCCCTAATCATTATCTCGGGATTTAACTTTAATGATCGAAAGCGAATAATAATAAAAGGAATAGCTTTATTAGGAAGATCCCCATAAAGTCATAGCATCCCTTTTAGTAAAACATAATCGCTGGCCATATCTAATAATGATTGTTAATAAGCCAGCTAATTAACTTTGCTCATAATAACGACTGGATTAAAATGGCCAACCCCATCATTTACTTAAGTCGCTAACATAATGATTTATTAAGTTGGCTACTGCAATCTCAAATAAGTATTGCCACATGAAATGTCAAAGATTACACTAAGTACTTAAAAATCTCATGAAAAGCTCCCGCATCCTAAAATCACGAAGCTCTGTCCCTCTTTACTATCTTTGTTAACCCCTTTTATCTGTCCATAAGTCCTGCCTGACTCATGGAACTTCCTTGATAAATATAAATCGATTAAAAGAAAGTCATCAAATAAAAGATCGATCCTTGCCTTTTCCAAATCGACTAAATCTGGCCACTTCCTTTTCCAAAGTGGATAATTCATGTACTTACTTCTCTTTCATTGTTGATCCTCGTCATCCTAAAATTTTCCCTCATGGTAAAGCTACTTAGATAATTCATTCTCCTGCCCAATTCATCTACCGCTGTGTTTACGACACACTAATCCGAATCATCCTTCTATTCTCAAATCGTAACAAATGTATAATTTAAATTAAATCGGGCATTTAATTTAAAGTGTTTGGATTTATTTGGTCTTTCTTTTCTTTGCCGCGTATTAGAATCAGAAGACTCGACGAGGCGACGGATTCGATCAGGATCGAGACTTGGGTAAACGCGAAGATCCGCAATTATAAGCACTAACTGAGTAGGCTTTGATTTAGATCAATCAAGGCCATGGTACACCAAGCAAGGCAAGTCATCACTTTGATCATATTGATCCCATCTTTTATGCAAAACTATGTTCTTTAAAGCTATCAACTTGCATGCTTAATTTATTATGCAAATATATGTTAAAGCTTAAGGTAGCTACATGCCCACTTGATGTTGTATTAAAATTATTATGCCATCCTTTGATACTTGAATCACCTGATCCTTGTCACCATAGATATTAATGATAACTTTACTAGCTATAAGTCATATTAAATGTCATGCTAGTCTTGTCAAGTCCAGGGCGCTAGTTGCCCTGATCATCAATCTTCATAAACATGAGAACTTGTTTTGGGACAGTCACGGGATGTACGTGGCTGAATACTTTGTGACTACTTAGTTTATGCTTCTCAAAACCCTTAAAAACATGCTATACCTGTCTGGGCGGGTGGTAAGAGTGGTGGGTGTGGAAGTAGCACATTGGGTTGTGGATTGAACCGCCCAGACGCATTAAGGACTTAATCCTGTGATGACTCCTCCGTGTAAAACAGTACAACCACAAGTCTGCAAAGTGCAACTTGGCTAAGTAAATCTATCGGACCCCCGGAACTCATCTCACCGGTAGGGGAAAGGAGGATGCTATAAGGGCAAGAGAAGGCCTAAAGGGACACCGAGTGCAGGGTGAAGTTTCCAGCCGTGCTAGCGTTGTGGAGAGTTGCAGTCCGAATGCGCTAGTTTCCGTGGTTACATCCCGTGCAAAGTATGGGACCCACCTCAAGTGGGAGAAGCCCATAAAGTGAGATGACAAAAGGGGCTCGATATTTTGAACAGTTATTGTGATGATCTACTCAACCGCATGACTAAGGAATCATGTGGAGCAACGAGCGGATCGTCTCTTGTGGTGAAAGTGTACAAACTCTGCAGAGAATAAACTATTCGAATAGCCGTGCCCACGGTCAAGGGCGGACATGGGATTCTCCTCGAGTTAGTTCTATTTCCAAAAATATTTGTGGGTGGGATAAAAACTTGTCAGAGAGATGTACTCTGACCATGAACTTTTCCTGGAGAGATGTACTCCAGCGACGAAAACTAGCATTGGTGGAGGTAGCCATGCACTTTAAAAGGTGGATGTAACCTACACTATAATTATAATCGCATTCTCACTATCAATTTCATGAAACATGTTTCAGTTAAAATGCTACGTCTCAGGAGATTTTTCTTACTTATTGTAATTCCAAAGCAATGCTTTTAGCAAATAAAAGAAACTCAAGCCTCCCTTGATAGCTTGCATCTATTATTACTGCATCCTGTGTGGTGGCTTGCTGAGTATCATCGTACTCATTCTTGCTTAATTGCTACATTCAGTCAGAAAGAACAGGAATGTCAAGCCCTGCGACACTATAAAGGGGTCGACAGAGCTGGAAGACGAAGAGGCCATGGACTAGGTTGCGAACCCCAGTTGGCTGCCTGTGGGCAAGTCCTGAGGGTCCCACCTGTGTGAAGTTTCCACTGCTGCATTTTATTGTTTTCGGCCTAATCGGCCCATGAGTAAGTATTACTGTATTATTTACGCTTCCGCATGATATGTTTTTGATATACAGTAATGTATCTGTGAGCACTATCTACTGATCCAGGGAATAGTGCGGTGGAATCACAGAGGATCTGGGTTTGCTAACCCGAGGTCCGACAACATATCCTATGAATGTTTCATGGCTTGCCTGGTTTCTCTTAGACAGTTTATTTAATGGTGCCCGGTCCTTCTCAGGCTGCTGGTGGTATAGGTTGAATTTCTGCTCAGCCTGGTCAATCTCAAACATCTCTTCTTATTCAGAGAGAATCTTTTTGAGCTCTGCTCTAGGACTGTTCAAGTTCATTTAAAACACTTGTTAATCAAAAATAAGAGTATTCACAATGTATCTGGTATACATTGTTGGTATATATTAATCTCACAGAATAGTGAATAGGCAGTGGAAAGTATTATCCTGGAATATCCGTGGGATTAACTTCAACAAGAAGTGGAGACCAATCAGCAATAAGATTGAGGAGAGTGGATGCAGTGTGATTTGTTTACAAGAGACCAAAAGAGACCACTTTGATTCAGCATATTTAAGAAAAATTCTGCCCTAAAAGGATCAATAAATTTGTTGCTCTGCCATCAGATGGTGCTCCTGGGGGTTTACACATAGCATGGATGGAGCCATGTTTAAAGGGGAGATGGTATTTCAAAATGAGTATTCAACTTCAGTGGAATTCACCTCTGTTCACTCTGGCAAAACTTGTCTTCTGACTAATCTTTATGGGCCCGCTACCAATTATCACAAGGGAGATTTTATCAATTGGTTTAAAAACATTCAAATGCCTGACGACATTCATTGGTTGATTGTTGGGGATTTCAACTTCATTAGGGGGCCTCATAACAAGAATCGACCAGAGGGAGACTTAAATAATATGTTTTTGTTTAATGAAGCTATCAGTCAGCTTGGCCTAGTTGAATTACCTCTCAAAGGAAGAGCTTTTACATGAAGCAACATGCAAGAAGTACCGCTGCTACAAAAATTGGACTCAGTGGCGGATCCAGGAAAAATTTTTGGAGGGGCTGAAGTACCTTCAGCTCGACCTCAGCCCCTTCTACATTATACATCTATGGCTAAAAATTTAGGGGGGCTCCAGGGGGCTCCAAGAATCGAGCCCCCCCCGCCCCACCGCTGGATCCGCCGCTGATTGGACTGGTTCTTCACTAACAATAGTTGGACTATTCACTTCCCAAATACTATGGCTTTTCCTCTAGCAAAAACAACTTCTGATCATGTGCCATGTGGGATTCAGATAGAGACTTCCATTCCAAAATTATTGGTTAGAGCATAGTGACTTTCTTTCTGTAACAGAGCAAGCTTGGAGAAGGCCAGTGATGGTATCTAATAATGCTAAACACATCAATAATAAGTTTAAGTATCTCAGAAGAATACTTAAAGACTGGTCAGAAAGGTATCTAATCTAAAAGCACTCACCACAAATACAAATGAAGTTATTTTTCTTTTAGACTCCATTGAGGAATTTAGGTCATTGAACAACATGGAATGGAATGCTAGAGAGATTCTCAAGACTCATCTCAATAATCTTCTTAAATGCCAGAGAACATATTGGAAACAATGTGGGACTGTCAAATGGGTAAAGATTGGGGAGAAAAATACTAAATACTTTCATGCTACAGCAATGATCAGATATAGAAAAAAACATATAGCATCTTTAAAAAATGAGGATGGTTGTGATATTTGTGATCATTTTGGAAAAGCTATGCTTCTCTAGACAGCTTACAAAGAAAGACTTGGAACCTCAAAACACACAGTTATGAATTTTAATTTGCGTGAGTTAGTTCACATGCATTCGGATCTGAGGTGGCTTGAAGATCCTTTTACTCATGCTGAAATTGATGACGTGATTAGTAGGCTACCTGCAGATAAATCCCTAGGTCCAGATGGTTTTAATGGAGATTTTATAAAGAAATATTAGCACATTATAAAGCAAGATTTTTATGATCAAGGTAACACATTGAGCATTGTAGGAGTTTCTGATATCTACAACATTTGGCAAGACAGAAGGAGAGTTGAGCTGTCTCCCCACAGCTGCACGCCGACGTCCACCCCGGATTCGGCGGCCACCTCCACGGTCGCGCCACCCCCAGCGCCGGCCTCTCACCCCTTTCCCCAGGCACCGACCTCCCCCACGGTCGGCCGCTCGAAGCTGGAGCGCTGGCGTGCGGACTCCCCTCCCGCCTCCCCTGCCGCTCCGAGACCCGTCTTGTTCCCTTCCAACCGCGACGTGGTCCTGTCCTCTCCCAGGTCGGCCAGCGAGGTTTCGGTGGTGCCTGAGCTGCAGCCTCCGGCTCGACAGCCTGCTTGCCCAGCCCGCGTCCTTGCCGACCGCGCTGAGCTTCATCACGGCTAAGCGTTGCCTCGAGGACCGATTGAAGAAGGGTGGCAGAAGGTAGTTGGTCGCCGACACCGGAGAAGGCATTGTCACCCACCCTGCGACTCTCAGCGCCCGGTTCCAGAAGACCTTCGCGGAAAGTGCTTTAACTGCTTCTCTGCTTCGCACCGTGCGACATATTGTCGTCGCCGCATCCGCTGCTTTCGCTGCAAGAATCTTGGCCACCGCTCTTCTGACTGCCCTGGTGCTCCCTCGTCGCGGGGACGTATCTCAGTCTGGCGGCGTCTATCGCCGACTACGGAGGCTCCCTCGTCTTCGACTCCGACGGCGGACCTGGTTTCCTTGGATGGGCCAGCGGATGGTGGTGCTGGCACTGGCGGTCGGGTCCGGCGTCGTCCAAATCGCTGGCGTCATTCCTCTGGTCGTCGGGGTTGCGCTCCCAGGCTGGATGTCTCCGAAGCTGAGGAGTCCCTCCGTCTCGCACTCTCTGTCGCCTCCATCGACCAGGCTGCGACCATCATCGGTCATGTTTCGGTCATCATCGGCCAGGCGATGGCCCGACTACGACATCTGAGCCCCTCCGTCAAGACCTCTCCTCCGCCGCGTTCCCGAAGCAGCTCGCCGGCGAGGAAAAGCGCCGGGGATCTTCCGACGGGTCGTCTCCCAGTCAAGATTCGCCTTGGGCCCACTAGGTCGCATGCTGACCACGTGGCGCCCTTCGCTGACCACGTGGAGTCCTCTCAGCTCTTTGGTACCTCCCCGAACTCTTCGTTCCCCTCCACATTAAATGGCGGCAACGGCTCAAAACTGGTTATTTCCGAGATGAGGGTGGCGGCGGGGGATGTCTCCAGAATCGAGGAAGACTATGAGCGGCTCAAGGTGGATCCCCCTCTCTCCTCGACCTCCTCCCCCGACCTGGTGGGCCCCTCGACCTCCTCTCCCGACCCAGTGGATCCTCTGGAGACAGCGGATGTGATGGCCGACCCTGTGGCTCCCAGCCCAGTTTTTCTTCTCCTACCCCTCTTGACTCGATTGATGGCGGAGCTGCTCTGCTTTCAGTGGCTGCTGTTGGCGCCCTGCCGGCACCTCCCTCGGCTGCGGGCACCACGTCACGGCTCATCTCCAAGGTCTACGCTTGGCGCCGTCATCGCCCGAGGATGGAAAGCCTTCCTGCTGAGGCTGGCCCGCCAGGCTGTGACTCACCGCCACCGCCTCTTCGACAAGTTCCTCCTTCCCAGCGGGCGGGGGCGATCTTCATCACCAATCTCGCGAAGAAGATGATTAAGATCCTCCCCACTCCGCGCGCTTCGAAGGCGAAGCCTCACCCTCACTCTCCTGGTGCTCCTCCCCGACGTAGCCGCCGCATTGCCGGAGCTGGAACTGAGTCCCCGGCCGTGGTGACTTCCAGTTGTGCCAGAAAGCATGTGATGAGGACCCTGAATATCATTGGCGAACGGGAAGAACTCCATCCTCAAGCTTTAGAGGACTACAATAAGCTCTTTGCACAGCCTCTTTCTGCTTCGCATATTCAGGCTCTAGCTGCCCTCTTTGGTTGGGCGCCACCGGTAGAGGAGGTCAGTTTGAATTAACAGCCCCACTTCTGTTTCTGGGTCGTTTGTGCTACTGTCCAATGAACCCTTCCAACATTTTGTGCTGGAATGTCCGAGGGCCTAATTCCAAACCAAGGCAAGATGCTGTCCGCACCCTGGTAGCTTCGGCTCGGGTGGATGTAGTCTGTTTGCAGGAAACAAAAATGGCTTTCACCTCCCAAGGATCGGTCCTCTCCTTGCTGGGTTCAGATTTTGATAATTTCACCTCCTTGCCTTCGGTTGGTGCTTCTGGTGGAATTCTCGTGGCTTGGAGACATGGACTTGGACCTGCCAGAGCTCTCAGATTAGACTCCTACAGTGCCTCTGTGCAGTTTTGCCCAAGCGGAGGCTAACCATGGTGGCTGACTTGCGTCTACGGACCGCAATCCAATGATGCAAAAATCAACTTCCTACAAGAGCTAAGAGACATTCGTGAGACATGTCAAGGTCCTTGGATAGTATTGGGAGATTACAATATTATCTACAAAGAGGAGGATAAGAACAACAGTTCACTGAATCGGGCAATGATGGGAAGATTTTGGCGTCTTATCAATGATTTGGCCTTGAATGATATCCCTCTTCGTGGACGGAAATTCACTTAGTCCAATGGTCAAGAATCCCCAACTCTTGTCAGGCTTCATAGAGTGCTCTGCTCTCTGGATTGGGAGTTTCTTTCCCCCAATTCTCTACTTCAAAGTGCTTTGACAGATGGCTCTGATCACTGCCCTCTCCTATTGGGTCTGCAAGACAACAGGGCGGGCAAATGAGGTTCCACTTTGAGTCCTTCTGGACCAAAGTGGAAGGATTTCATGACACTGTCGCAAGTGCTTGGTCCTCTGTACATGTGACCCGCTGCCCCTTTGCCTCTTTAGACAAGAAGCTCGAAGCAACTGCTAGAGAACTTCAAAGATGATGTCAGAAAAGAGTTGGTCTTGTTAAATTGCAGCTTAGTCTTGCCAGGGAAGTGCTTCATCAGATGGAGATTGCTCAGGACTATCGAACTTTGTCACAGAAGGAGGAATGGCTGCGTTGTAACCTCTTGAAACACTCCCTGGCCTTATCTTCCCTCTCACACACTATTGTAAGAAGCCATTCGAGAATTGGCTGGCTGCATGAGGGGGACGCAAACACTGGCCTCTTTCATCCCTTTGCTAGACACCGCAAGCAGAAAAATTTCATTCCCAAACTTGTTGATGGGGAGCAGGTGCTTACCAGCCATGTTGAAAAGGAGCGGGTTGTGTTTGATTTTTACAATGGGCTACTTGGTTAAGTCTGGACAGAGAGCACACCATTAATCTAGAGGAGTTGAACATCGTGTCTCATGACCTTGCAGCGCTTGGGGTCCCTTTTTCCAAGGATGAGGTTTGGAAAACCATCTGTCAGCTACCTATGGACAAAGCGCCTGGACCCGATGGATTCACAAGTCGCTTTTATAAAGCTTGTTGGCCAATTATGAAATCTGATCTTATGGCAGCCATTTCAGCAGTTTGGAGTAGAAAGATTGGCAATTTTGGTGTGCTCAATTCAGCCTATATCACTTTAATTCCAAAGAAAGTTGAAGCATTGCACGTCAAGGATTTCCGACCCATTAGCTTGGTGCACAACTTTGCTAAATTAGTCACCAAAATTCTTGCCAATAGACTTGCTGTCCGGCTCCACCAAATGGTATCTCCAAATCAGAGCGCCTTCATAAAAGGTCGGTTTATTTAGGACAATTTCATGTTGGTGCAGCAGTTGGCAAGGTTTCTTCATCAACAAAGGCAGCCTCGTATCCTTCTCAAGCTAGACATCACAAAAGCCTTTGACTCAGTTTCTTGGTCGTTCATCCTAGAGGTTATGAAGAACTTGGGTTTCGGCTCTATTTGGTGCGACATGGTCTGTGGGCTGCTGGGCACTTCTTCTTCGCAAGTCCTTCTCAATGGGATTCCTGGGGAGGTCATTCTTCACAAACGTGGGTTGAGGCAAGGAGATCGATCCCCTCTCCCCAATGCTTTTCATCCTTGTTATGGACATTTCAAGCCACCTGTTTTCTAAAGCATCAAGGGAAGGTTTCCTGCAGCCCCTCTCTGCTCAAGCCTTGCAACACCGGATCTCCCTTTATGCTGATGATGTGGTCATCTTTCTTAGGCCAAACACCATGGATTTGGAGGTCACTATGGACATTCTTTTGTTGTTTGGTGAAGCTTCCGGCCTAAAAACCAATATGCAAAAGAGTAACATATTCCCCATCCATTGCTATGAGACAGAGATTGCTACAGTCCACGAACATCTCCCCTACGAAGTGATGAATTTTCCTTGCAAATATCTGGGTGTGCCCCTCTCCCTACGAAAGCTGACAAGGGCTGAAATTCAGCCTATTATTGATAGGATTGCCGACCGTCTTCCGGGTTGGAAAGCAGAGTTGCTAACAAGGGTGGGCAGGAAAACATTGGTACAATTTGTGTTAACCTCTATGATGGTCTACTTGGCCATGGCAGTTGACCTCCCCCAGTGGGCGATTAAAGAAATAGATAAAATCCATAGAAGTTTTTTGTGGAGAGGCAGAAAAAGCACTAAGGGTGGCCATTGTCTTGTGGCGTGGGGCAAAACTTGCCGACCTTTTGAACTCAGTGGCCTTGGTATTTCCGATCTCCAGCGGATGGGATGGGCCCTCAGGATGAGATGGCTTTGGCTTTAGAAGACTGAACCTGACAGGTTTTGGGCCCCCTTTCCGATCCAGATTCACCACTATGTTCGGTCCTTCTTTTCTATAGCAACTTGCACTGAGGTTGGCAATGGCGCCCGCACCCTCTTCTGGACAAATAGGTGGATTCATGGGAAAAGGATTGCTGATCTGGCACCCCATCTTTTTGCTTTGGTTCCCAAGAGACATGCCAATAAGCGCACGGTGAGGGAGGCTCTCACGGGTCATAACTGGATTGCGGATTTTATAGGAGCGATGACGGTTGGGGCCATTGCTGTTTTTTTGGATCTCTGGGATCTCCTTTAACAAGTGGTGTTGTAGCTCGAATTAGAAGATAAACACATTTGGCGGTTCACTGCCAATGGAAACTATTCAGCAAAATCAGCTTATGAAGGTTTCTTTCAGGGAGGCATTGAGTTTAGTCCCTGGGAGCGAATTTGGAGAACTTGGGCCCCAAATAAATGTCGTTTCTTTATGTGGCTGGCTGCACATGATAAGTGCTGGACTGTGGATCGTCTGGCACGCCGAGGACTACAACACCCTCCCCGCTGCTTGCTTTGTGATCAAGAGGAGGAAACCATTAACCATCTCTTGATCTCCTGTGTGTTTGCCCTCCAATTTTGGTTTGACTTGCTTCAAAAGGTGAGATTACAGAACCTTTCCCCTCAACCGGGTGAGCCCTCCTTCGAAGAATGGTGGTCCAGATCACACAACGCAGTTGATGGCCAGGTCCGGCAAGGCCTTAATTCCATCATCATTTTGGGGGCATGGTCTCTTTGGAATCTCCGCAATCGCTACATCTTTGATGGGGCTGCTCCAGACGTTAGGGCACTCTTGTTTGTTGTCAGTGAGGAGCTGAGGATTTGGGGTTTGGCCGGAGCAAAGGGTATTTCATACCTAACTGCTCCGCCACAGGATTTGGTCTAGATCCTCTATGGTCGAGGTCGATCTTGTTTCCTGTACCATAGGCTAGAGTAGGTTTGTTGGGTGTGTGTGTTTGGGTCTGTAAGGGTTTTTTCAAACCCCTGTTTTGTTTACCTTTCTTAATACAAAGATACGTAGCTCTCCTGTGTGTTCGAGAAAAAAAAAGATTTTTGTGATCTTTGTGAGGATTTTCACTGAGGAACAATCGATTTACAATCTATTAATGGGTCTTTTATAACACTGATACAAAAAAGGTATAACCCAATCAAGTTGAATGATTACAGGCTAATTTCTTTGCTCAATTCCACCTTGAAACTACTCATAAAACTTTTGGCAAATAGATTTCAAAAGGTGATCCTTGATTTAGTTCATAGCAATTAGTATGGTTTCATGAAAACAAGGGCAATCCAGGATTGTTTAGCATGGGCTTTTGAGTACCTTCATCAGTGTCACAAGTCTAGCAAGGAGATTGTTGTAATTAAACTACACTTTGAAAAGGCTTTTGATAAAATTGAACACCATGTTATTCTGGATATTATGTCTCACATCACAAGGGTTTTGGCACAAAATGGATTGAATGGATGAGGATGATCCAAACAATAGGCCAGTCGTCTATTTTGCTTAACAGTGTGCTAGGGAAATTCTTTCGCTACAAATGAGGGGTCAGGCAAGATGATCCACTATCTCCTTTATTGTTTGTAATAGCAGTAGATTTACTGCAGTCCATTTTAAACAAAGCAATGAATCTCCAACTCATATCTTCGCCTTTATCCTTAGGGTCATGATTTTTCCAATGGTCCAATTTGCTAATGATACTCTTATTGGTATGCCTGCATGTGCAAAACAATTGTTCTCTTTAAAAGCTCTCCTAAACTCCTTTGCAAACTCAACTGGTCTTAAGGTGAATTATCACAAATCTTGCTTGGTTCCAATTAATGTTAATCCTGAAAAGATGGAGATCTTGACTCAGACATTGGGGTGTCAAAGTGGAATTTTTTGTACGGGTAATCCGTTTTTTATTCGAAAATACATAAATATACCCGCGACAACATTTTTTACAAAAATAATCTCCAGTCGCCACCCCATTGGGCGACTGCTGCCTTTCGCCCAACCGGGAGGCGACATTTAGGGAATCTGTGTACCGTTGGGCGACTTCTTCAATCGCTTTACGGTTGAGCGACTGCAATTGCAGTCGCCCAACGGTTGAGCGACTGCAATTGCAGTCGCCCAATGGATGGGCGACTGCAATTATGCCGCCCATTACCCCCGGGCACATTCCCCTCGTTCTGCGCAGAAATCGTTATTCCCTCATTCTGCCCAGAGAGAAGAGAGGAGGAAGAGGAAGAAAAGAAGAGGAGAAGAGAGGGAGGAGAGGAGGAGAGAAGAGAAGGAGAGGAGGTGAGGGAGGAAGAAGAAGTCGAAGCTATTCCATCGATTTGGATCCAGGTATTTTTTGTAATTATGTTGTATTTTCAGTCTTCAACTCCCATGTTATTTGACATGTCGTAAATTTCAATCATACATCTAGGCATACATCATTAATGGCCAGTACTACATTGAGAGTGTATTATGGTGTTGGAATGATTCGTGAAGGTCCGACTGGTGTGGATTTGAGCGATTTTCCGCAAGTCACTCTCGTACTTCCGGATGACGAGAATGCTCGAATGACAGATGTGCAGCATTGGCTGACCCAGAGTTTTTCATTGGACCCCGAGGTGTGCAGCGTCGTTGTGCAAGGGCTTTGGAGCCGGTCTTCCACTGACATCAGATGGGAGTTGAAGACATTGGTGCGCTCTGCTTCGTGGAAGGGCTTTGTGCAAGGGTGCCGGCGCCGTGGATACGAGTGTGTCCTGCTTGTGCAACCGTGCTCACTACAAGCAGCTGCGCAAGCTCGTGCGTCCGCCTATGCTTCGGGAGGTGCTAGCACCTCGGGCGGGCCGCACGTCGGTGGAGCTGATGAAGTTGCTCGTGATGAAGGCGATGCGGTACACGGAGGAGAGTTAAGGCCGTCAAGCTATAGAGAGGGAACTGGGCAAGCCGATGCGGTACATGGAGGAGAGTTACAGCTGTCAAGCTATAGAGAGGGAACTGGGCAAGCTGATGAAGGAGAGCATAATGAGTATATCGTGCATCAGATGGAATCTGATGACCAGAGGGCATGGGATGAAGAGCAAGCTGTAGAGGACGACGAGGAGGACAGTTCCGATGATGAAGAAGTTCCTATCCCCGAAGAATGGAACCAGTATAATGCGGAGGGTGTTTCCGCACATGATGAGCATGAATCGCCATGGGAGTATCATCAAACAGAGGTTCGGGTGCATGCTATGTTTGCTGACAAGGAAGCGCTGCAGGATGCCATCAAACTTTGGGCCCTTTCAATGCAACGGACATTTCGCGTCGTCAAATCAAGCCAGGAGCAGTACACTGTGAAGTGCGAGCAGACTGGTTGTCCTTTGAGGGTGCACGCACGTAGACCCAAGTATGAGACTCACTGGATTGTGTCCAAGGTGGAGCCGCACTCCTGCATTCTAAACACAGTCTTGGCGAGGCATCGTAACCTTACGTCCGGATTTATAGCCAATTTGATGTATGGGGAGATAGTGGAGAAGAAAGAT
The DNA here is from genome assembly GCA_017311315.1 of Dendrocalamus latiflorus. Lineage (NCBI taxonomy): Eukaryota > Viridiplantae > Streptophyta > Magnoliopsida > Poales > Poaceae > Dendrocalamus > Dendrocalamus latiflorus. The sequence goes on along the minus strand of CM029622.1, from coordinate 6,844,613 downwards.
GTTGCGGCCACACATATTATGCTAGCTATTGAGAATAAATTCAAGTATAAGATTAGCTACGCGAAGGCGTGGCGTGCCAAGCAAAAGGCGTTGGAAAAACGTTTTGGCACTTTCGAAGCGGCGTACGATAACCTTCCTCGTATGCTTAAGGTGTTGCAGCAAAGGAACCCGGGCACGTACATCGCGGTGCACGACAAGCCGTCCATAAGTCCACCGGGATTTGCAGTGTTGCAGAGAGCATTCTTTGCATTTGGTGCTAGCATTGAAGCATTCAGAGCATGTCATGGGCAACAGGGAGCATCGTTTCGAGGTGATACTCCGTGACAGAGCCGGATTTGGGACATCTCGTTCACTTATTACTCACGAGGTATGTCTTCGAGATCATGCAAACGAACCTAGCTGCACATGCAACAAGCTTAAGTTGTTACACAGGCCATGCTCTCATGTCCTCACTGCATGCGCAACGGTGGGCATGGATCCTTCCAACTTCATGTCCGAGTACTTTTTCAAGGAGAGAATACTGCAAGCTTGGTGTGGGGAGCTCCGGGGGTTCAGGGCGGTGGGAAACTTCACCACTTTGGACATTTCAGCGAGGACTTGGGTTCCGGATATTAACATGCTGAAGGGTGGGAAGGGTCGGCGACAGAGCCGACGTATTAGAAACGACATGGACGAATCACAAGCTGGAACCTCTGGTGCACGTTGTGGGCGATGCGGTCAGGAGGGGCACACAGCTAGACGATGCAATGCATTTCCGGATCAGTAGTTGGTGTTGTAATGCATGCTATAATTCATGTACCATTTGTAAACCTTGTATGTTACATCCGTTTTCTGTAATGAACTTATTTCGTTGAACGTACTGTTTCCCTTTTAAGTATTGCAATTTATTGGTGCCTACGAATCCACTTTTATTACGAAACTACAGGCTCTAAAGTGCCTACATAGAGTCATTTATTGCGAGATGACAAAAGAGGGCTTACAACACGAAACAACACATACATTGCACATACAGGATCTATGGAAAGTACTACACCCAACAATTTTACTTAACACAACAGTCCTACCGCCACAGCATCAACACATCAACAAATACATGAAATAAAATACGACACAACCATAACCCTCGTTACCTACATGCCAAACGAGCCTGGCCTCTGAAAAGCCTACATAGACTGGCCTCTGAAAAGCCTACATAGACTAGCCTCTAAAAAGCCTACATAGACTGGCCTCTGAAAAGCCTACATAGACTGGCCTCTGAAAAGCCTACATAGACTGGCCTCTGAAAAGCCTAGCCTACATAGACTGGCCTCTGAAAAGCCTAGCCTACATAAACTGGCATCTGAAAAGCCTAGCCTACATAGACTGGCCTCTGAAAAGCCTAGCCTACATAGACTGGCCTCTGAAAAGCCTAGCCTACATAAACTGGCATCTGAAAAGCCTACGGAGGGACATTTATTGCTACACTGGCATCTGAAAAGCCTGAAAAAGCGAAAAGATTCATATGTACTCTCCATGGACTATGCCCACTGCACCAGTTCACCTGCCTACATAAAGGCATCACATGTATTACATACCACAACACAACTCTTCCTCAAGCCATCACAATACTACTACACAACAATGTCTTCCTGGAGGTCCGACCCTTTTCGAGTGCCGGAGTGGCATGAGCGTCCGAAGTGCCATTGCGATTTTAGGATGATGCTGTGCGTCTGGACGGATCCACTACCACGAGCCAATTACGGCCGTAGGTACTTCAAATGTCCAGACCTGGATGACGACTTCGTGGTAACGACGACAACTAAATCCTTTGTTTCTCGTTATCGTTCTTCAACTTTATCCATGATATCTACCACGACACACATAGCCTTGCAAGTTCATCGAATGGGTGGATCGGGTGCCGCCGGCATGGCCACGGAACCCTCGCGAGGTGGAAAACAAAGGACAATACCTTGTCAAGATGGATCAGGCTCGCGAGGTGGAACGACAAATGCGGCATGAGCAAGAGCGTCGCGTGAGGGTGGACCAAATCCGTCTTAAGGGCAAGGAGGATGAGCTGCAAAGGAGGCGGGAGAAGTTAGGTCTGCGTGAAGCAGCCATCAAGCGTCAGGAGGAAGAGCTTCAAGCTCGTGAGGCAGCTCTCAAGACCAAGAGTGACAGGAAGAAGGATGCAACGGAGCCATCTTCAGGGCGCGACAAAAAGGGCAAACAACCACGCTACACCCAGTAGACAAAATGTAATATTTCCTAAGGCATGTTACGACTAGCGGTGGAGTTCTGAACATTACAACTACAGAGTTCCACACATGCCACTGGTCACATCACTTACCACTTTATGTATCAACCGTTCTACGGTCAATCGTGCCTAATAAAATTTACCAAAATTTTTTTTGCATCTACAACTTACATTGAACATAAACTTCTATTACAAATTTATCTGATTTTTACGCAGTTTATAACTACAAAATTGACAAAATATACAAAATTCACGCGGATTGCAAACCCTTAAAACATACCAATGTATATATCAAACGTTCTACAGTCAATTGTACTTAAAAAAAATTCCTCAAAATTTTAAATGCACCTACAACATACAATAAACATAAACTTTTATTACAACTATACCATATTTTTTTCCAGTTTAAAACTACAAAATTGATAAAACTCTAAAAATTCACGGGGACTGAGTAAAGTCGCCCATCCATTGGGCGACTGCAATTGCAGTCGCTCAACCGTTGGGCGACTGCAATTGCAGTCGCTCAACCGTAAAGCGATTGAAGAAGTCGTCCAACGGTACACAGATTCCCTAAATGTCGCCTCCCGGTTGGGCGAAAGGCAGCAGTCGCCCAATGGGGTGGCGACTGGAGATTATTTTTGTAAAAAATGTTGTCGCGGGTATATTTATGTATTTTCGAATAAAAAACGGATTATCCGTACAAAAAATTCTGTCAAAGTGCATCTTTCCCTTCCACCTATCTTGGATTGCCTTTGGGACTTACTAAGCCGAAAGTGGTAGACTTTTTTCTTATAGTTTAGAGAGTTGAAAGAAGACGTACTAGCATGCTCGGCTTCATTTTTGTCTTACGGGGGAGAACTGCCGATGGTTAATTCTATTCTATCACAACTACCAACCTTTTACATTTACTCTTTTACATATGTACTCTTAAATTACCACAAAGTGTCATTACACAAATTGATAAGTTTAGGACACATTGCCTATGGAGAGGTTCACATGTGGATAACAAAGGGAAATTTTGGTGGCTTGGAATAAGGGAGAAAATTGATCATTTACCATTTTAAAGAGTGGGCTTCACAAAATTGCCACTTTCAAAATTGACTTCGCAAAAATGCCATGCAGTACATTTACATCTTGATTACCATGCCAGTTGAGCCATTTAACTCATTTAATATTTTTTTCTCTAATTTTAGAGGCTGAAAAAGACCTTTCTACCCTTGCTAAGTTTTGTACTGTCTTGTTTGGCTCTAACTACTCTCCGCCAGTGCATGTAACGCTAGTTGGCATAATGCCATCATGGCGTCCTTAGCTTAGCTCCCTATGCAGAATTTGGCTGCATGACGGTTGATGCCAGTTGATACTGGAGCGAGGTCTTCAGCTCATATTGTTCTGTCAATGTCAACAAGACCGTTTGCACGTACTACTTACGTGATTTTGCTACAGAGGTTAGTGATAACATCGTACTCACATGCTACGTCTGATAAGATTGTCTTACAGATATGTGCAAAACTTAGCAAGGGTAGAAGGTCTTTTACAGCCTTTAAAATTAGAAAAAAAAATATTAAATGAGTTAAATGACTCAAATGGCATGGTAATCAAGAAGTAAATATATTGCATGTCATTTTTGCGAAGTCAATTTTGAAAGTGGCAATTTTGCGAAGCCCACTCTTCAAAGTGGCAAATGATCAATTAACCCGGAATAAGGTATGTAAGCCTAAGAATCAAGGTGGCCTAGGGGTTAAAAATTTGGGGGTCCAAAATCCTATTCTCCTTCTTAAAAATCTGCATAAGTTATTTGCTCATGCCGACTTGCCCTGGGGTCAATCTCCTATGGGAAGTATATTACAACAATGGCAGATAGCCTAATCGCAGCTCTGATGGATCGTTCTGGTGGAGAGATATCCTTAAATTGCGAGAAAATTGCTATAATGGGACTCCAAATAACGTGTTTCGCTATAATGGGACTTCTAACGTTGACATCGCTAAAATGACACCCGAAACATTTGCTTCTCGTAATACATGACATTTGGCTCTTTTAATTCCAATGTTTGGGTATTTCGAAACATTAGCCAAATGTCATGTATTACGAGAAGCCAATGTTTCGGGTGTCATTTTAGCGATGTCAACGTTAGAAGTCCCATTATAGCGAAACACGTTGTTTGGAGTCCTATTATAGCAATTTTCTCCTTAAATTGCTAGATCTTTATAAAGGAATATCTTCATGCACAATTGGTAAAGGAAATATGACCTTCTTTTGGAAAGATTTGTGGAATGGTTATCTTTTCTCCATTCAGAAACCTGAATTGTTCTCTTTTGTCAAGAATGGTAAGTGCACAGTGGCTTCAGTTCTGCAAATGGATATTTTTCAAAATTTATTTCATTTGACATTCTCTCATCAGGCTTATGAACAGTTCGTAGAAGTTCAACATTTGGTCTAGCATACCCAGTTATATATAGAAGATGATATTTGGACTTACATTTGGAATAATTGACAGTATTCGTCGGTAAAGGCTTACAAGTTCCTTATGGACCATACTCAGCTTCCACCATATTATGGTTGGCTTTGGAAAAGCACTTATCAAGTAAGGCACAAGATTTTTTTCTGGCTACACATCAAAGATAGACTGAACACAAGAAATTTATTACACAGAAAAAACATCAGACTAGATGATTACAATTGTGTATTACGTGATCGACACAGTGAGGAGAATATATATCATCTTTTTTGGAGTTGTCCGTTTGTACAACCATGCTGGGATTATATCTATTCTTCAAGAACTCAGGGCATTTCGGTTCATGAATTCATCCTGGAACTTAAACAAAACATTACTCAACCTTTCTTTACGGAGATTATAGTTCTATCTGCATGGGTAATTTGGAAAACAAGGAATAATATGATTTTTCAACAAATCATCCCAGATTTTGCAGGATGGAGGAATATTTTCAAGCATGAATTTGCCATTGTTATCCATAGGGCAAAAACCATTTACAAACCTTTCATTATAGATTGGTTCAATAGTCTGGACTGATTTTCCTTTGTTTGTTTTCTTTTGTAAATTTTGCATGTAAACTTGTTTTCTTTAATTAATTTCTTCAGTAGGATACTTTCCTACTGTTTTTATTCAAAAAAAGATCATAAGTACAGGATGCGGTAGGCACATACAAGGAAAGCCATAACCCGTTGAATAGCTATCCAAACAAAATAAAGATCACATGCAAATCATTCCTAACAAGAAGATTAGATATCGGTTGGGGAGAATCCTGGAGATAATGTGCCAGTTGGACTCGATATGAATACCGGATGTGCCACGCGTGTGTGCCACGCATGATATAATCTAACAAGACTAGCTATTATATGTTGGATTAATTGGGCTTGGTCCATTTTAATTTAGCAATTAATCAAATAAAAATTCCTAGACCCACTATTAATGCTAGGTGTAAAAACTGTTTAGTCCCACATGGAGAATTGAAAAGGAGTTACACCACTTTAAAAGGTGGAATGTGGTAACCCCCTTGTGGAATTGGAGAGAGCCAATACACGCGCGCGCTCGCTCGCTCGCTCGCCTCACCACGCCGAGCCGTGCCGTGCCGTGCGTGCGTGCGTGGGTGTGCGGGCGCGGGCGTGGGCGCGTGTGCGTTTTTCTTTATCTATTCGAAAATCGAAATGCACTGACTCCTGGCAGTAACGGTGCAGTTACTAGTGTATTATGGCTGCAGTTACTCTGGCACGAGGGATAAGAGAGAAGAGTATTCTTGTTCTGGGTTGTTGCTGTTCTCTGTCATTTCCGGTCCAGAGCCTTGCGCGCACAAGTTTCTGGGCGAGTAGGCCTCCGAAACTTCATCCGTTTGTGTACCTGCACGGGTAGGCGGGCGATCAAGTTTTTGGGGAGCGCATCGGCGCGACTACTCAATCTGCGACGTCTACTTCCTGGTGGTGAACCGTTCGCGCGACTGCACTGCGAACATCTTCCTGCATCAAGCTTCGTCCTGCATCACGCCTCGATCGACTACATCGAATAGGCCATCATGTCAACTGATGGTAATGGCGCGTCCGGTGTCTCCGGCACTGGCCCCACCCGAGGGTATAAATTGATAACTTTTCTGGTGTATTTGTTTCTGTGCGCTATGAATATGTTAATAGATGTTTCTGTTAGCTTGTTCGTTAGCGAATATGAATACATCGTTGATAGATCACTCATGCATGTTTATGTCATGTTTTATATGCTGAATTTCTGGATTAAAATGTGCCGAAAATTGACTACATTTCCAACAATCCAAAAACTTGATAGGTCTTTTTCGGTAGTTGGCTTTGCTGCGTCACTTAAGCCACACCCTCTGTTTGATGGTTCAAATTTTAAGAGATGACGTGCACGCGCGATCCTGTGGTTTACTGCCATGGAATGTTTTCATGTTGCACAAGGCAAGCCCGCTGAGCCTCTGTCTGATGAGGATGAACGCAAGTTCAATGCAGCGGATAACTTGTTTCGAGGTGCACTTGTCAACATACTGGCGGACAACATTGTGGACGTGTACATGCATTTACCTACGGGCAAAGAGATGTGGAATGCACTTGAGGCCAAGTTCGGAGTTTCTGATGCTGGTAGTGAGCTGTATGTCATGGAGCAGTTCTATGACTACAAGATGGTCGATGACCGTTCTGTAATAGAGCAAGCTCATGAGATTCAGGCACTGGCAAAGGAGCTTGAGAACAATAAGTGCGAGTTACCGGACAAGTTTGTGGCTGGCGGTATTATCGCCAAGTTACCACCTTCTTGGTCGGATTTTGCTACCTCTCTAAAGCACAAGAGGCAGGAGTTCAGTGATACTGATCTCATTGGCACTCTTGGTGTTGAAAAGAAGGCGAGGGCAAAAGATACTCGTGGCAAGAAAGTTGCTGCTGAGGGAGGTTCTAGCGCCAATTTGGTGCAGAAGAAGAATCCTCAGGCTTTCCACAACAAGAAGAAAAATAAGCCTTTTGTCAAGCCCAAGGCTACTACTGAGTTTAAGAAGAAAGGCAAAGGAAAGGGTAGCTGCTTTGTGTGCGGTGATTCTGGCCATTGGGCTAAGGATTGTCCAGATCGCAAGGATAAGCAGAAGAAGTCTGCCAACATGGTTATTAGTGACGCTGGAGGAACATCGGGGTACGGTAATTATTTACCTACAGTTCTTTCTATTTGTCAATCACCTGAGTGGTGGATTGACACTGGTGCTAATATTCATGTTTGTGCTGATATTTCCTTGTTTTCATCTTATCAGGTCGGTCGAGGTTGCTCCTTGTTGATGGGGAATGGATCGCATGCAGCTGTTCATGGTGTTGGTACGGTCGATCTGAAGTTTACTTCGGGAAAGATCGTGCAGCTGAAGAACGTGCAGCATGTCCCCTCCATAAAGAAGAATCTCGTCAGTGGATCTCTACTGTGTAGAGATGGTTTTAGGCTTGCATTTGAGTCCAATAAATGTGTCGTGTCTAAGTATGGAACATTTGTTGGTAAAGGCTATGAGAACGGAGGTTTGTGAAGGAATACGCGTATGCTACGAGAGCAGAAAACAAAAATTTCTACCGCGCACACCAGGACATCATGCTAAGGAGGGATCATGGATCGTTACCACTAGACGCGCAGCGCAGCGGAAGAAGAGTTGGAGAAGCCGATCCAACCACGCGCGTCGAGGTAGTAGTGGAAGTAGCCGATCGTCCCGAACAGATCGTCTCCTCCACGCGATCAACCACACCACGAGCAGATCCAATCTGTAGGTTGTTGATGCCGATCAATGCCGCAACGAGCAGCGCCTCCACCGGTATCCACACGTCCGGGGCTGGAACGCCGATCGCGAGTGTACCAGCACTCGCGAGCGGCTAGGGTTTGGCTCGGGAGGTGGCGGCTAGGGTTTTGCTCGGGAGGAACAGAAGCATGCACCCCTCAGCCCCCCCCCCCGCCCCGCCTCCATATATATAGACCTCCTCACTTGGGCCTCGTGGACCGAGGCCTAATAGGAGTCTATTCGGATCTCTATCCGAATTGAGCCCACATTCGAATCACATTCGAATTAGTGTTCCAACCCGTTAAGTGTGCGACCCTGTAGGTTCACGTATACTTGGTCGCGACCCGGAAACGCCTTTCCGGTCATCCTGTTAATAGCGGCCTCTAGTAAGACATATTAACCCCAAAGTATACGTAAAGATCATATCGGCTGAACCTGTAATGTTCTCATGTACGAATCCCTTTGCCTCACGATATAGATTAAGCTCAAGGCGAGACTTGTGTCATCCTCTTAATAGCTCAATCACTCTCTCGATTCCGTGATGGATTATAAACTCGTGATTGACTCCTCAATCACCTTGGCATGGCCATGCACTTTCATAATCCATTACATCGAGGGGCCCAGAGATATCTCTCCCATAAGGAGAGGTAAATTATATCTTGATCATTCACATCCCACTACATGTTTCATGGCAAACCCAAAGACTACCTTTATGACTACCCAGTTACGGAGTAGTGTTTAGTAGTCCCAAAATAAGCTACTACGCATGTTGGGAATCATGATGATCTCAAGTCTAAGGATTCCACATAAACACTACTTGAGACCAACTGATAACACATGGAATCTCTGCAGTGTCTCATGGCGGGTCTATCCAACATATGTTCACTAACACATGTCCATATTATTGATTTGGTATCTCCATACCATGATCCATGAGACATGATCATCAATCAATACATATGCTGATCTTTGAATCATATTTGTTCCTCATATGATATATAATCAGGGATCATTTAGAAATAGCAACATTTTGGCATTAAGAGTCTCATGAATAAGTCTCATACTCATTGATCAATAATGATAATATCTATTTCAAGGAACAAACTAATGCATCATAAACATAGTATGTGATATATATATAACATCTCCGTGTTGCCTCTAGGGCATATCACTAACAGTTTGTTCCGTTTTTCTTTGATGGACTCCTGTAATAAAGTTGTGAACCATGTGTGTAACGATGATGATGAGTCTAATATTTGGCATTCACGACTTTGTCATGTTAATTTTGGGTGTATGACGCGCTTAGCTAATATGAGTTTAATCCCGAAATTCACTTTGGTCAAAGGTTCTAAGTGCCATGCGTGTGTTCAATCGAAACAACCTCGCAAGCCTCACAAGGCAGCAAAAGAGGCGAGGAATTTGGCACCGTTAGAACTCATTCATTCCGATTTGTGCGAGATGAATGGCGTGCTGACTAAAGGTGGAAAGAAATATTTCATGACGCTTATAGATGATTGCACTAGATTTTGCTACGTGTACTTATTAAAAACAAAAGATGAAGCGTTGGATTACTTTAAGATCTATAAAGCTGAGGTAGAAAACCAACTTGAGAGGAAAATCAAGCGGGTAAGGTCTGATCGTGGGGGAGAGTATTTTTCAAATGAGTTTACTTTATTCTGCGAGGAACATGGAATTATTCATGAGAGGACGCCTCCCTATTCTCCCGAATCAAACGGGGTTGCCGAAAGAAAGAATCGCACTCTAACTGATTTGGTTAACGCCATGTTAGACACTGCGGGACTTTCTAAGGAATGGTGGGGTGAGGCTATATTGACCGCGTGTCATGTCCTGAATAGAGTTCCTACAAAGAACAAAGAAGTAACACCATTCGAGGAATGGGAAAAGAAGAAGCTGACTCTCTCATATTTGCGCACCTGGGGATGTTTGGCCAAAGTTAACGTGCCAATTATCAAGAAGCGCAAACTTGGACCAAAAACCATAGATTGTGTATTCCTTGGTTATGCTATGCACAGCGTGGGTTATAGGTTCTTAATTATAAAATCTGGAGTACCTGACATGCGTGTTGGTATAATCATAGAATCCAGAGATGCTACATTTTTTAAGAATGAATTTCCTATGAATAGTGATGTACCTAGCTCATCTAGTCAAGAACCTATAATTTCCCTTGATTCTTTTCTGCCGATAGAACATGTTGAGCAAACGCCTGTGGAAAATCCTGAGGAGGATAACAATGAAGTTACTCGAAAGAGTAAGAGACAAAGGACTGCAAAGTCTTTTGGTGATAATTTCATTGTATACCTCGTGGATGACACTCCAAGAACCATTGAAGAGGCATATTCTTCTCCTGACGCTGACTATTGGAAGGAAGCGGTACGGAGTGAGATGGACTCTATTATGTCTAATGGAACTTGGGAGGTCGTTGATCGTCCTTATGGGTGTAAACCTGTAGGATGTAAATGAGTTTTCAAGAAAAAGCTTAGGCCTGATGGTACAATTGAAAAGTACAAGGCAAGACTTGTGGCCAAAGGTTATACCCAGAAAGAAGGCGAGGACTTTTTTGATACTTATTCACCTGTTGCCCGATTGACCACAATTCGAGTACTACTTGCCCTGGCTGCCTCTCATGGTCTGCTCGTTCATCAAATGGACGTTAAGACAGCTTTCCTAAATGGAGAGTTGGAGGAGGAGATTTATATGGATCAGCCAGACGGGTTTGTGGTAGAAGGTCAAGAAGGAAAGGTGTGCAAGTTGTTAAAGTCTTTGTATGGCCTAAAGCAAGCACCTAAGCAATGGCATGAGAAGTTCGACAGAACTTTGACATCTGCTGGCTTTGTTGTGAATGAAGCTGACAGATGTGTGTACTATCGCTATGGTGGGGGAGAAGGAGTGATCTTGTGCTTGTATGTTGATGACATACTGATTTTTGGGACCAACCTCAATGTGGTTGAGAAGGTCAAGGACTTTCTGTCCAAGAGTTTTGAGATGAAAGATTTGGGAGTGGCTGATGTAATTCTTAACATTAAGCTACTGAGAGGAGGTGATGGTGGGGTTACACTTGTGCAATCTCACTATGTAGAGAAGGTCTTGAGTCGCTTTGGTTATAGTGACTGCAAGCCTGCTCCTACTCCTTATGATCCTAGTGTGTTATTGAGGAAAAACCGAAGAATAACAAGGGATCAATTGAGATACTCCTAGATCATTGGCTCATTGATGTATTTAGCTAGTGCTACGAGGCCTGACATCTCGTTTGCTGTGAGCAAGCTAAGCCGGTTTGTTTCAAATCCGGGAGATGATCATTGGCGTGCTCTTGAGAGAGTAATGCGCTATCTAAAGGCAACTGTGAGCTATGGCATTCACTATGCTGGGTACCCAAAGGTACTGGAGGGCTACAGTGATTCAAACTGGATCTCTGATGTTGATGAGATAAAAGCCACGAGTGGATATGTGTTCACACTTGGAGGTGGTGCTGTTTCCTGGAAGTCTTGCAAGCAGACCATCTTAACGAGGTCAACAATGGAAGCAGAACTCACAGCATTAGATACCGCTACTATTGAGGCTGAGTGGCTTCGTGAACTCCTTATGGATTTGCCGGTGGTTGAAAAACCGATACCGGCTATCCTGATGAACTGTGATAATCAGACTGTAATTATCAAGGTGAACAGTTCTAAGGACAACATGAAGTCATCTAGGCATGTTAAGAGGCGGTTGAAGTCTGTCAGAAAGCTGAAAAACTCCGGAGTGATAGCGCTGGACTATGTCCAGACAGCTAATAATCTGGCTGACCAATTTACAAAGGGTTTATCACGTAATGTGATAGATAGTGCATCGAGTGAGATGGGCCTGAGACCCACATGAGTCATACCATAGTGGTAACCTGTTCTACGTGATCGGAGATCCCGTGAAGTAGGATGGTGAAACAAGCTGTTGGTTGACTGGGAGGAGAGACCTTTACAAGGCTCATTTCTTCAGTGATGCACTTCTCTCCTATTCTGTATGGCAGGTTGTTTTTTTACCTCAATGTGATCCGAGTGGCTTATTTAAAGCAGAGATGTCGGCCTACAGGACATCTTAGAAGGAACACACCTATATGAGTTCGACTGCTGGTCACAGTCTATGAGATTTGGGTGATTTCTAGATACTCATGAATAGGCATGGAGTATGACTTATATGCTCCAACCAGAGGGGATGCTTCAGGCAGCCTAGTACTAGTAAAGGAATTGGATAAAACTTGTTCGCACAAAACTGTCAATTCAAGGCATAGTCCATTGTTCAGTTGTGGATGAGTGTAACTCCTTTCCTAGATGGTTGTTCAACTTAACAGTCTCCATCGAAACACTGGTATATCAAACAACAGCAGAACTGAGAGCATTTCTCGTGTGCCTTGAAATTTGGTGGGGATTGTTGGATTAATTGGGCTTGGTCCATTTTAATTTAGCAATTAATCAAATGAAATTCCTAGGCCCACTATTAATGCTAGGTGTAAAAACTGTTTAATCCCATATGGAGAATTGAATGGGAGTTACACCACTTTAAAAGGTGGAACGTGGTAACCCCCTTGTGGAATTGGAGAGAGCCAATACACGCGCGCGCTCGCTCGCTCGCCTCGCCACGCCACGCCACGCCACGCCGAGCCGAGCCGTGCGGTGCATGTGCGTGCGCGCAGGCGTGTCGGGTGCGGGCGCGTTTTTCTTTATCTATTCGAAAATCGAAACGCACTGACTCCTGGCAGTAACGGTGCAGTTACTAGTGTATTATGGCTGCAGTTACTTTCGAGTAATGGATGCAGTTACTAGTGACTAATGGCTGCAGTTACTCTGGCCTCTTCATTTTTGCTGTTACAAAAGACTCTCCACTCCATACGAGGGATAAGAGAGAAGAGTATTCTTGTTTTGGGTTGTTGCTGTTCTCTGTCATCTCCGGTCCAGAGCCTTGCGCGCACAAGTTTCTGGGCGAGTAGGCCTCCAAAACTTCATCCGTTTGTGTACCTGCATGGGTAGGCGGGCGATCAAGTTTTTGGGGAGCGCATCGGCGCGACTACTCAATCTGCGACGTCTACTTCCTGGTGGTGAACCGTTCGCGCGACTACACTGCGAACATCTTCCTGCATCAAGCTTCGTCCTGCATCACGCCTCGATCGACTACATCGAATAGGCCATTATGTCGACTGATGGTAACGGCGCCTCCGGTGTCTCCGGCACTGGCCCCGCCCGAGGGTATAAATTGAAAACTTTTCTGGTGTATTTGTTTCTGTGCGCTATGAATATGTTAATAGATGTTTCTGTTAGCTTGTTCGTTAGCGAATATGAATACATCGTTGATAGATCACTATGCATGTTTATGTCATGTTTTATATGCTGAATTTCTGGATTAAAATGTGCCGAAAATTGACTACATTTCCAACATTATATACTCAATAAAATGCATTACATTTCATTAAATACCAAATCGATGAAGGTTGAACTTACAGTGCCGATGATAAGGAGTGAGATTGCAAAACCCTAGCAATGAACCGAGAAGGATAGGTGTAGGATTGAGGAGTGAATATTGATAACTGGGAATGCGTACGAGCTGAGTTAAAATTCCTACATTGAGGAGAATATCATGGCAATCTCATGGTGGAAAGAGGTGTGTAAATTTGTGACATCCTCAAAATTTCAAAAAAAAAATCAGTGAAAATTTTACTTAGGAAACAGTTTTCTAATTTGAAATCTCAAATTTGACTCCGGGCTGAACCCGGCTGCTCCCTCAATCCGGCCAGCCCACAGCCTACTCCCGTGCACATCAACCAGCTGCCCTCTCTCGGGGCCACCAACCAACTGGGCCTGGGCCCGCAGGACGTGCACCACTCTGGCCTATGACACGCTGAAGGCGTACTCAACCAACCCACTTTCTCTTTTGTTTGAATTTAGGTCAACTTATTCAAAATTTACTAGATTGTGAAATTCTCGAGGACTTCTGGGCTTTTTGGTTCAAGGGATCACCTCATCCAATAATGAGTTGGTCTATTATAGGATCACCCCTTAAATTTTGTGGAATGACTCAATTCCTCATTTTGTACTTGACTTTTAATTACGAGGGATGAGATGGTGATAAACCAACATATTCTATTACTTGAACTAAATAAGTGGGTTAGATTCGGAGCTAAGGTCAAATGATCCATTCACAATCTGGTTCCTGGAACCACGGCCCATTTGGCGCTGACCCCGTACAAGACCAAGCATCTACCGGGAGAGGGAACAAACAAAACATTTGAGCCTGTGCGTTGTTGTCCAATAACCATCATTAGTACAAACATTGAAGGTCTTGCAGGGATGTACATATGTCCTCGCGTGTGTCATCGCTCGGGGAGCGACTTCTTTTGTTAGGAGTTAGTTCTTCCTTTTTTTTACTAAATTTTTTGACTAGGTGATGAGAAATTATATGTCAGTTTTGACTTCTTGTGTGACTAAATGTAGAACCGAGAACGACGACTAGAGGGGGTGAATAGGAGCTCACTCCTTTTTCAATATAAAATTGAATCCCCCCCCCCCGGTTGTCCACAGCTTCGAAACACACAGCAGAAGATCAAGCATATGAACCCTACAAACCAACCCTAAAAAACCAAGCCCAAACATTCCTATGGACTTTTCGGCACTTTTGGCTGTTTTTTAGGTCTATTTACAGTAACAGCGCCAGTTGCGCGGCAATGCCAAAATGGCACTTTTGCTGTCCGGCCACCATACGACAAAGCCAGAGCTAGCGACACGTCAGAGGACCGCACAGTGGCCATGCGTCCAGGTCCTGCCACCAGTGGCGGATCCAAGAATTTCAGAATGGATATTCAAAGTTACTAAAATATTGTTCAATAGAAACATAAAGGTAAACAATAGCGAAAATTAAAGTATAATTGTTTATACTAGCTTCACAGTGGACTCTACTTTCTTTGATACTTAATCCACCATGAAAAAAATATATGAAAGTATCTTTCTTGGCATGCCACAATCAAACTTTAGGATGATGCATCGTTGATAATAGCTTATTGGAGACATGGTACCTATATGGCAGGTGGTTTGGTAAAACATAACAACTGCCAATAAAATCTAGATCAAACGTTTGTGGGTGCAAATTATGTCAAGTTACAGAAGAACAACATCCGTTTTCTTCCTTGGCATCCTTGCTATTATGGAAAACAGAATAGGGTTTATTTCTAGATCAATGAATGACAGCAATTCTAGATCAATGAATGACAGCAATGCAAAATCTTTGTGAACTTTCTACTACGTATCGATGGTTGTATTCCAATGAACAATGAGCAATAGAAAGTAGTAGAACAAATAAAGCTATCAAAGCAATTCAATACGCTTAGAGAGGATCTAAATGATACCTGAATAGAGGTCAATATTGTAGCAACATCATATATAGGGCTCCACTGGTTCAGTGGTTCTGCAGGATATCCAGGCATATGCTTCCATCTGCGTAAACTGAATGAACAATAACGACATTAATTTGTGCAGACTTTCAAGACATCAATATCTGAGAATAATTTAATTATTTGAAAATATAATCAAATGATTGAAAAAAACAGTCTTAAAGGGAACATATTGTTTGGGTTAAACATCCTAGTATCGTAGTATCGTATGCCATAGTATTGTACCCAGCAGATATCAAAACTACTCGCACTAAACAACCAAAGACTCCCTAGAATCGACATACAAACAGGTTAGAATGGCAATATCGCATAGACAAGCACCAGAGTGTCAGTCTAAAGGTAGCGCGCGCACACCACAAGGAACTCAAGATACGATGATAGATAGGAGGTAGGGAAAGAGAGAGGGGGTTCTCACGGGAGTTGGCCATGGAGATCTCGTTGACCTTATTGGGGTCAAGCTAGACCTTGCCACTTGAGCACGCTCGCGGCGAGCCACTTCTGCAGCTTTAGGGAAACCATCTTCGTCGCCGCCTATCGGCTTCCTCCCCTCCCTACCTATGCGAGTGCGTGATGGTGGTGGAGGAGCGAGGGGCGCAAGGTTTTGCCAGGTGCGGTGCCGGCGGCTTTTATTACTGTGGGTGCTAGGGTCTCGTCATGGCCTTCCCGGGCCATCTGTTTTTGAGTGCAAAGGCCTGCAGGAAGCAATGAACCATCGACGGGAGGGGAAATGGGCTGATTGGGTATGAATAATACGTATTTAGTCCAACTACTAGTATATATGTATTATACCTTATATATATACTGTTTTTTGCTAAAAAAAATTGGGTATTCAAGTGAATACCCATGAATTGTGCTAGGTCCGCCTCTGCCTGCCACACGACCACTGTGCGGTCGAGCTCGCTGCCGCGCGGCTACCGTGTGGTAAAGCCTAGTGGCACATGGCCACCGTGCGGTAGGTGATTAGCCTCTATCATTAATTAGTTTAATAGTCATGGTTAGCACAAAATAATGACTTACCCTATGGTGACCGTACAGTAGAGATTAGTGTCGTGTAGTCTCGGTGGGGCTGGTATGTTTTTTTTTGTGTTTTTTAGCTACTTTTTCATACATGCAAACAACGCTAGTGGGCCAAGGGCCTTGCCTTTGTTATGCAAAGTAATGTCTGTGCCATGTGTGATGAGAAAATAAACCACCAAAAGCGAGGTGCCATCGCATCTACCCCCTGCGTGCATTTCCTTCCTGTAATTATTAGTGTGTCGTTACCGTGCACTGCGCTCCCACTCTCACTATAAATTGCGAGCTCTCTCGTAATCATCTCTCGTAGTCATGCTCAAGCAATCATATTAGCAGGTAATTCCTATGTAATGTATATGTGTGTGTGTACATATATGTATGTATATTTATTTATTTATTTATTTCATCATAATTTTTAATTTACATTATTGTACTGTCATTATCAATCTTCGTATTATTATTTCGTCTATTCCATTTGTTGCAAGGTATGTTGGTACTGGAGCTTCAGGAAGACTTCTACGATAGGAACATATACGTACATATATATTACATACATACATACATATATATATATATGTATATATATATGTATGTATGTATGTATGTATGTATATATATATATATATATATATATATATATATATATGTATATATATGTGTGTGTGTGTGTGTGTATGCACATATATATACATTTTGATTTGTAGTATTTTATTGTCATTATAGATCTTCGTACTAATATTTCGTCTATCCCATTTATTGTAAGGTATGTCTTTACCAGAATTTCTAGAATAGTTCTACGATTGGTGCTAGATGTGATCGTGGGTGACGAGATGGTCCTCTAGCCCTGAAGCTCTGGGGAGGGAGGGATATTTGGGAGCTGGATGATCGCTACATCCCAACCCTCTAGACCATAGGCTTGTTGCCCATTGCGAGGGTGATCTCCAACGGACGCCAATTCACCCTGGACGGTAGTCTGTTCTCGACACTTGTGGACAGGTGGAGGCCCAAAACACACACTTTCATTTTCAGTGGGATGAGATGATGGTCACTCTCCAGGACATCTTGTTCTTGACTGGTCTCCCTCTCTAGGGTGAGACACTTGTTCCAGCACCTCCACCGATGGACTGGAGGGACAGGCTGGTGTATCGGTTTGGCTTGGCTATCCCGAAGGATGCTCGTGGCATCTCCCATACTTGGTTGAGGTATTTTCGTTAGTGCCCACAGGATGCACCAAACGAGGTCATCAGGATGCACCTCATCACGTACATTCTTCAGCTCTTTGTTTGGAGCATGTTTCCATCCACACAGGGCGATATTTGCTACCCCGACTTCATCTGCATCACCGAGTCTTTGGCTGACGTGGAGGTTGGGGTGATGCCCTAGTACAACTGGGGATTAGCCATCCTATGCGCCACATATCGGGGGTTATGTGAGGCTTCGCAGCATGGCACAGGTGCTACTCCCAACCTGGCCATTTGCTACGTGCTCCTGTAGTTGTCAAGTTGGGAGCACTTCCCTGTCGGGCATTTGGCCTTTGAGAGGCCAGTGTATCCATACACCTAGTTCATTGACCCAATAGACATGCCCATTATGGGCTTCTGGTGGACTGGTGTCCATTTGCGTTGGGCCATGGACAGACTGGTGAGGTGCTGCTTGTTGTGGCACAATAAGTTTGAGTCGTTGCACTGTGCAACCTCTTATTGTTTCATTGATGAAATTTATATTACTCGTTACTGAACCTTTTTTGTATGTCACTTCAGTTGGAGCAGGCGTAGCACATTGCAAGTGCATTTGAAACTGCCATCAACAGCCTAGACACACCATTGACCCTGTAGAAAACATTCAAATACATCCTATCGTAAGCCAAGAAAATAACGAACAACCTGAGGTATGAATGTTCAATGGACCACACCGTGCGCATCGGGCACGCAGTGGGGGCACCATGCTCACCTGTCAAGTCAACATGACCTAGTGAGTCCGACCGGTGTTATAGTACTACCCGTCAGTCATTCGCGGGCCAGATCGATGAGGAGGTAAGTTATGTACAAATCTACATTTTGTTTTCTTCTTATGCCTTACGTTATGCTAACATCATGGCATTTTCCCATCATAGGTCTGTCGTCGAGATGTATCACTTTTACCCTCCACACCCCCTACACAGACCACCGCTCCCCATCGGTCATCTTCGCTGCACATCCAAGAGGTACGAGATTCACAGTCTACATCCAGAATATTTATATTTATTAATATTGTTCCATCTTGTAGCAGCACTGGCCTTCCGTTGCAGCTACACTCCCCCATTTCCTCCCCTATTTCCTTCTCCTGCTATGCCCGCATCGGTCGCCGTCGCCTCACACCGCCCCAGCCGCTCCGGCAAACCCCACGGCAAATTAACCGTGTCACGGCGTGCCCCCAGAAGTCTCCTACCTCCTCCCTTTATTAATTGGACTCTGGTGCCCTAGCTCGCCGCATAGCCGTTCTTCCTCGCCCTTGGCCAAAGTCGACTCCATCGTCGCCATCTCGCCTCCACTCTGTGACAACCCGATTCCTCCCTCCTAGAGCTTCACCAAGCTGCCATGGAGCCACTCCAACTGTTCATCGCAGCTCCCCCTCGCCCATGCGACCCTTCCACTGTGGCCTCCCCGCTCCACACCTGGTCTCCGTTGCCGGCCCGCCTCGGTCTCCCTCCGGCTCCATCGACCCCCTGGGTAAGCTCCCCGTGGCTTCCTGTTGCTCATGCTCCCACTATCACTCTCCCTCCTCCCTCCGACCGCCGCCGCCATTTATGACCTCCCCATACCCGGCCGCTCCCCACCACCGCTGGACCGCTATGGTGCCTCTCGACCATGCCCATCACCTCCCTCAGCTGCCATCTTATCTCGGGTTTCTGTTTTGGCCATCACCGGCGGCGCCGCCTGCCTCCCCTAGCCGTGCGCTCCTCCCTGCATCCCCTGTGTTTCCGTCTGGCCGTAAGCCCAGTCCTTCTCCCTCTCTCTCTCTCTCTCTCAATGACTTGTGGGCCTAATTAGAAAATAACGTCTAGTGTCATCTGTATCTTTTCAATTCATTTCTAAATCTTGGTATTTACATTTAAGAAAACAATGTGATAAAATATGAACTGTAAATAATAATAATAATTTAATTGTAAAATTATAATGGATACTCTAGCAATTTAATTTTAAAAAACTTCAACTTTGGTTAATTATATGCCAACCAAGAAGTCCTCATATAAATGTTAATTAAAACAAGACCATGCCATGAACCATTTTCCAATTATAAGTATTTAGCTTCAAAGAATGTTAGACTAAAATTTCATTATCTAAGTGGAAGGTTTAATTCGAACTAAAGGCATCATAAACTTAAATTGGACTAATTTCCTATCAACAAAGGAATTAGCAAGATGATGAAATTAATTAGGGCATGAATTTAAAATTTTGCACCCTACCCTGAGTTGAAACATGAAGCTTTACAAGATGATCATTAGGACTCTCATCTTTGCTCTAGAAACTCAAGTGATAATCTTGGGTCCTACCATATCTATATCCTCTGGTCTAAATTTATCACTGCAAATTAAAGCTAGTGACATCACAAAATTCTGCCATAAAATGATAAATGTTGTTGCCATCTCAAAATCATGAGACCTCTCTTATAATTAAGTGCCTAAAATGATTGTTAGTAAAATTCTCCCATATTTACCTATAAAATGCCAAGATTTACATCAAGAATCACCTCATATTTGTTTAAAACATTCCCAAAATAACTAGAGCATCAATAATCTTTTTGTCAGCATCCCAGTTATTCTCTCCTATCCATTCATATGTTCAGCTTGACTCATGGAACTTTCTTAATAAATATAAAAATACTCAAAAAGAAGTTGCTAAATTAAAAGATCGAGAAATGACATTCTATCATTGGTTATGTTAAGCCATCTCCGAGTTCTAAGTGGAATATTCTTGTGAATATTCCTTTATCATGAACCCTCTATGATATCCATCTCAGCGAATTTCCTCCTACCAATCATCGCTCCGCTCTAACCCCGTTTGACTCCATCAATACTCCATGCCCAATCAACCCAACCTCAGATCACCTATTTAATCATAATAAAAATTAATCAAGTTCAATTGGATTTATTTGGATCTTTTGAGTTATTTACCTTTATTTGGATTCAGTTGTATAGCGCGTAATTAGAAATTGGAGTCCTGAAGATTCAATGGATCAAGCGAGATCAAGATCCAGATGAAGATGGAGGCCAACAGCTCATGACCATCGAGTGAGAAAGCTTTGAGTGAGCTCAAGGTCGCGGTAAACCGCGCAAGGCGAGTCAATACTTTGATCATGTTGAACCTATATTTTCTGCAAATTATTTCTATTTTAAATTATCAAATTGCATGTTGTTACTTCATATGCAAAATATATGTTTGTTTTAAGATTCTAGTTATATGCCTATTACTTGACTTGTTAGTATTACACCTCCTTTGGAACATTTGAATATTTAAACCTTGTCACCCTAGGAAAATTATAATGGTAACCTTTCAAAAATAAGTTTACAGTTATTCACCATACTTAGTACTGCTTAGATATTCGGGGGCACCAAAATGCCCAAAGTATCACTTTTAATCATGAGAAACTAATTTGGAAAGTCATGGGTGAAAATGACTGGTATATTTTGATATGGATATTTTATGCTCCCAAAAACCCCAACTTGCTTAAATATCTGGGCGGATGGTTCGGGGGTGTGGTGCAGTGGTGCACAAGAGTGTGGTTAGTGGTAGAACCGTCCAGATAACCCTAAGGATCGAATCTTGTGATGACCTCCTAGTGTATAACAGTACAGCCACAAACTGGCAAATTGTAGGTAGGGCTAACTTTGCGTTGACCTAGTATGGTTACGTGAAGGTGTGCACACGTGGAAAGGGAAGGATGGTCTCATCCCCACCTCTGCCCGTGACAGCTCAAGAGGGAAAATTCTTGAGGGATGGGCGTATCCTACAGAAGAAAGACCTAAGTAGGTGTAACCACATTAGGAAGATGCTTTATAACAGCCTTGTGATGATCTACTCAACCGCATGACTAAGGAATCGTGTGGAGCAACGAGCGGATCGTCTCTTATGGGTAAAGTGTACAAACTCTACAGAGTGAAACTATTCGAATAGCCATGCCCACGGTCAAGGGCAGACATGGGAACTTAACTAGATATAGTTCTATTTCAAAAAAAGCTTTATGGGGGAATTGGAAATGTTGTAGGGGTGGCCCCCACCTAAGCCCAGCCGGCCTGTTAGAAGGTTGTAAAGCCCAAAATGGGACATGTATAATGGCATAAATGCCCTTGAGAGGGATACTCGGGGTGTAAGGACATAATTGTAAAATACTCCCTATGTGAATATATAAAGCCATCCAGGCCATGGGGAAACCCCCAAGCATTGCTCACCTAACTCTCCATTACCATACTCTCTCTCTCTCTCTCTTTGTTTGGTTTGTAACCACAACAGTTGGCGCCATCCGTGGGGAGGACAAGAGCAAGCCTCAAGATCTGAAGAAAGCTGGTACCGAAGAAAAGTTCATCATCGACGGCGGAGAAGAAGAAGGGGAGCACGACGGAGCACGTTAACACTAGAGCTTCGATGTCGGCGATCGCGAGTGCGGGCGTCGACAATGGCGCTACAGCTACGAACGTCGACACTCATGGCGCGACGGTCGACACTGGCAGCATCGACCGGGTTTTGGGAGCGGTAACACCGATGCCCACACTGGCACGGCCGCCGTCCCTACATCCGGTGCGGGAGCAGCGAGTGGTTCCGGCGGCAACGTCGGCCTCGCCACCGACTCTGAGGTCCACTGCATCGGCGCGCCGGGCAGCTCAGGAGTGCAGGCCGTGGTTGCTGCTGCCCCGACGGTGCAATCAGGCGCACCAATAGCCCCAGCCACGGTAACGATGGAGAGCGCTCTACTGACGGCCATCGGCACGCTCCAACGGGAGCTAGCGGATCTCCGCGGAGCCGTACGGGATATACAAGAGGCTCGGAGCCAGCAGATCTCGTCGATGGCCGCACCAGAGCCCACGCCAGAGTGGGCGGACAGCCGCGAGGCCCCTACGTACAGTCGCGTCCTGCTGCGACGTGTGGATCCGGAGTCCCCCCTCTCCGCGGGCCTGCAGCAATCGGCATGGCAGGAGGATTTCAAGTTTCCAAGCGCCATCGAGCCATACAAGGGCGACACGGACCCTCGGGAGTTCGTGCGTATGTACGAGACCACCATCGAAGCTGCAGGCGGAGACAACACCACCAAGGCGAAGGGCTCCCCCTCGCGCTATAGGGAGTGGCGCTCTCCTGATTTTTTTACCACAGAGCCAAACTCCATCTACGCATGGGAGCAGATCCGCGACCACCTCTACAACAACTTTCGGGGGAACTACGTCGAGCGCGTCGACATGGATCAACTCTTTGCCGTCAAACAAAAACCCTCGGAGAAGCTCCGAGAATACTTCAAACGCTTCGCGAAGGTCTGCTGCCAAGTAAAGGACGTCAACGAGACAACCATCATCAATGCTGCGATACAGGGCCTCCGCCCGGAGCCGCTGGCTGAGTACAACGCACGCAAGCCAGTTAAGATGGTGGCAAAGCTCTTCGATAAGATGGAAGAGTCTGCCAGGGTGGAGGAGGAATCACGAAGGCGCCAAGGCGACGACTCCGACACCAATCAGGCTGAGGGCTCGACAAAGAACGGAGACTCGCCGAAGGAAGGCTCCTCGAAGGGCAAGCGCAAGCAAGAGCCCTCGAAGGATGCGCCTGAGCACAAGGACACCCAGCGCAAGGACTCGTCGAGCGACAAGCCCAGGCGCGACCAACACAAGTCCCGGAGAGCCCGCTACGTCTTCGACATTGAGGGTAGCTCCGAAGACAGCGCTCCCGTTGGTCGCGGCTGGGGTCACCGAGGTCGGGGGCGGGGGCGCAGCCGGGTCCGCGATGATAGGCCCTGTGCGGAACAGGAAGACCAGCCCTACGGCCAGTGGTGCGAGGTGCATGGTCGAGGTGGCCATGATACGCGTGCATGCACCATCATCGCGGTGCTTCGTCAGAGCGTCGCCAGGGACAGAACCCTCAAGGTGCGGCCGCCCGTCATGGCCCACGTCCAGCAACCCCTGGAGGGCCCATGCGGATCCATGATCATGGGTTGCAGCCCCAGGAGAGCCCTTTGTGGATTCAGGCCCATGTGCAGCAACCCCAAGAAGGCCCCCTGCGGATCGAAGCCTAGAGGGAGCCCAACGCTGGGTTATAAACATCATCTCCAGGGGCTCCTCGCTAGAGTTCTCTTCGGCGCGGCAGCAGAAGGCCTACGTGCGGAGGCTACACCACATGGCAGCATACCCGGCGTAGGCACCGTCGGACTGGGCACAACACGAAGTTACCTTCACGCTCGCTGGCGCCGAGGGCGTGGAGTTCCCTCACCAAGATCACCTGGTCATCCAGGTCGCCATGCGACGTTAAGCGTGTCCTAGTCGATGGAGGAAGCTCCGCGAACATCTTGTTCGCAGCGGCCTTTGACCAAATGGGGATCCCTCGAAGTCGCTTAGGCCCCTCGGGCATCCCACTACAGGGCTTCTAAGGTCAGTCGCTGAGGGCGTTGGGCCAGATATGCCTGCAGTTCTCCTTTGGCCAAGGCGATAACGTGAGGAGCGAAGATGTCACCTTCGACGTCGTTGACATCCCGTATCCGTACAACGCCATATTGGGGCGCCCAACCCTCAACTCCTTCGGGGCAGTCCCACACCACGGCTTTCTATGCATGAAGCTCCCATGCCCGCAAGGTATCATCACTACCCACGGTGACCAGGACATCGCCCAACGCATAGAGCTTGGTGCCCAAGGCCCACACTGCAAGGTCCACCGAGATTCCTAGGGGCACCAGAGGCTCCCCTCGTGCCCTACCTCGCCGGCACGGTAACAGTAGTCGCTGCTGTTCTCATCCTCGAGCGGTTCGTGGTTAGTATCCTGTCTTTTGGAATCGTTCACCTGCGCAAAGCTTGTCTTATTTTGTGCAGAGACGCGCGGAGGCTCATCTCCGTGTGCACTCTCCGTGAGTATAAACAAAGACACGCGGTAAACGCGCGCACTCTCCGTGAGTATAAACAAAGACACGCGGTAAACGCGCGCACTCTCCGTGAGTATAAACAAAGACACGCGGTAAATGCGCGCACTCTTCGTGAGTATAAATAAGACACGTTGGGGGACGCCTCTGCGTGCACTCCACGGAGTATAAATAAGATGGTGGCAGCCTGCTAACTAGGTAATGAAAAGCGGCGGGACACGTGTCTTGACCAATCTTTATTGTGTTCGTACACGAATGTTTACAAAGGCGTCCGGCGATCAACATCCCCAAAGACAGTGTATAAGCGTCCTCGAGCATCTAGGATCGCTACTCGTCTGGCTCCACCTTGATATACTCCCGCTTCGGAGCCTCGCCCGCCGAAGCCCGGGCTGCCCAAAAGTCCAGCGAATCCTTAGCCCATCGCCAGTGCCGAAGGTGCCGGCGGGTCACGAGGTCAGAGACTAGCAACTGGTCCCTATTAGGCAGCTGCCCGGAGCATAGCGATACATGCGGTCAGACAATTTCCACTTTATTCATAAAAAGGGGAGGGAGCATACATTGCAACGCACGCCTACACACTAGAAGCCCGGCATCACACCTGTGGGTTCGCGCCATGCCTTGCGATGGTGACACCGCCTTCGTCACGCCACGGGGCTTCATCAAACCATTGGCCGAAGTTCCCCTCGCCATGCATGGTCCGCCATAGGTCTACCTTCGCCGCGGCCTCCCCGATATAGTCCCAAATTCGTTCGTGGAAAACCCGGACGGCGGGACGAACGTCGCTTATGGCGCCTGACATCACCCCGGCCCCTGCTGGCATCTCCAGCTGGGGGTCAGCCAACCCGTCGACGTGTCGGCAGCGTAGCTACCGGAGTAGCGCAAAGGCTAGGCGTGAAGTCAGGAAGGAACAATGGTTCCCGAAAGACCTCGCGGCGTTGAGAGCGAGGTTGGAAGCCTCCCCGATTCGACGAAGTGTCTACGACAGCTCTTTGGGGCAGAAAGAGCGAGGTGGCACTTCGACGACAAGGTCTGAGAGACCATGTGGAGGTATCCCCATGTTTGTGATGAGTAATTGACAGTTGGTTTAGAGAGTTTGAGTTTATTTTGGGTATTATAGGGTTGAGTACCTTTTACTTATGCTATTGTTGATATGCTGTTTCGTGCGGTGCTATGTGACGGTTTGCTTGTTTGTGTGACTGCAGGACTTCGAAGCTAGGTCATGGTGAGCCGAGGAGGACCGGGACTAGGCACAGGAGGTGTTGAGGTCCAGACGGTCGGTGATGCCGAAGATGATCGAGGCTGGTGAGGTGGTTGCGAGTCGGGAGACGAGGAACCAGAGCTGGAGCTACCGGTGACGACGAGAGAACCGGGACTAGGCTCAGGGAGGAGTCGGAGGTCCAGACGGTTGGAGGTCAGTTGCAGTCGTGCGCGACGGAACAGACCAGGACTAGACTCAGGTGGAGTCGGAGGTCTCGGTCGGTGTCGGGTGGACGCGACGGGCAGCGGCAAGTGGACCGGGACTAGGCTTAGGGAGGAGTCGGAGGTCCAGACGGTCAAGATGCCGGGTGCGATCGCGTGCAACCGAGCGGACCGGGACTAGACTCAGGGAGGAGTCGAGGTCTAGACGGTCAAGGTACCGGACGCGGGAAGCTTCCGGGAAGGCGCTTAAGGGGCAAATTGGAGATTTGACTCAAGCAATGAGAGGAGGGGCTGGTTTTCCCTCCAAATCCTGGTCATGTTGACTTTGACCTTTGCCTCATATGGTGTGTGAGGTGGAGGAGTGGATGTTGTATGACATTTCTTGTTTTGCTTCTTTGGGGTGAGCTCTTGCCTTCAAAATGTGGAGAGGGAGGCAGCAGTTGGTACTCATTCGTGTAAGCAAGAAATGGGTGCGTAGTATTCTGGTAGAGAGTGGTGAGCTCCTGAGTGCTCTGTGTGTGTGTGAACCATGTAGTGAGATGGATGTGAGCTAAACCTTATGTGATCATTCATCTCTCTTCCTCAATATCATTATGAGAATGATTGTGTTGGATTGCTTTCATTTCTTGCTCACTCTGTGATGTATTTCATTTTTCAGTTTACTCTCTGTCATTCTCTGTTGGAGATGGATTTGAGTTGAATCTTTTGCTTGAAAAGCTGGTTCTTGATTGCTCTGTGATGGAAAAATACTCATGGCCATATGACCAATCCATTCCCAAGAGCAAATGGAAGATTCAACGATTTCTATGATTTTTTTCTGAATCCTTCGTCCCATTTCCCCTGTTTTTCACTGTTTAGGGTTTGATGTCAGGGGTATGATGGTTCTTTAGATTTCCCTTCTTTAGGTGCCTCCAAACTTGTGGTATTATGTTGTGAGATCATCTCCAGTTGATATTCACAGATTCTTGAGCCAAAGATTTGACAATGTTGTGAAATTTGGAAATTAGCTCATACTTTGCTCAAGTTTCCATGTTTGTGTCAAAATCTTGATTTCTAGCTCATTTGATGCATTTTCTTGTTTCCTAGGGTGTCTATGATGTTTAGAATAGGTTCTTATTCCATTGGCAAGAAATAACCTGCAGAATTTCTTCAATTTGTCTGAAATCAGCATTTTCAGTTAAACTGCGCAAGTATTTTCAGTCTGCAGGTTCTGTCTGGCTTTCACTAAAAATGGGCCGGTCAGACCGGGTAACACACGGTGGTCAGACTGGACTGACCTTGGCGGTCTGACAGCTAACCTAGCGGTCCGACCGGCCAGGGGCGGTCAGACCGGCAAGGCTCAGGCGATCTGACCGGTGTACCAAGTGCGGTCTGACCGGCCACCTGAGCTTGCAGCTGCTGCTCTTTATTTTTTGTGCTGTGCTCTTGAGTTCTTCTCTGTTTTTTGTTGTTTCGCCTTCTTTTCTGTATGGTTTGAGATTCCAGTGAGCTTATGATTTCTCCTTCGTAGCTTGAGTAGCTACCGGAGCAGAAATTCTAAGTGGATACTTTCAGGGGCGATTTTTTAAAGGCACCATTCACCCCCTCTGTTGCCATATCCGATCCTACAAGGTCTTCGAGGGCACCCTCCAGAACCAGCATGGCGTCCCACGCCGCCACCGAGGCATCGCCCAGAGTTTGGTCCCGCTCCCCAAGAGACACAGTGACGCGGCCTTTCTCCTCCAGTGCAGTGATTTGCTGGAGTAAGCCATCACGCTCCTCGGTGGCCGCTCGCTGTGCCGACTCGGTGGCCGCTCGCTGCACCGCCACCGCGAACGCCTCGGCGTCCGAAATCGCCTTCGCATGCTCCGCCTCCAAGAGTCGGATGCGGTCGTCCTTGGTGGAGTTGGCTGCCTGTGGGCATGTCCTGTGGATCCCACCTGTGTGTTTCGTCACCACTACTGTATTTTATTGATTTCGGCCTGATCGACCCATGAGTAAGTCTACTATTATATTTACGCTTCTGCATTATATGTATTTTGATGTTTAGTACTGTATCTGTGAGCACTATATACTGATCTAAGGAATAGTGCGATGGAATCACAGAGGATTCTGGATTGTAAAATCCTGGTCCGACAGGTCTGGAGTGTATACAGGGTTTGGTGCGTACATAGGGCAGAGCTCCTCTGACTTTGCTGGCACGTTTGGAGCTTATTTGCACGACCGGAATATCTAGAGTCCCTTGTTTAGGACTTCATCTCTAGTGGCCCCCTAGTTTGGCATGTCTCACCAGGAGCACATCAACACTTACCAGACCTAGGCTAGTCTAACTCAGCCTACTGGTGTGCCGCTAGTAACTCAACAGAGTGAATGGTCTCTATACCTCCTCTGATCCGACACACACGCACTGGACTGACTGTCCTATCCCACGAGATATGCTCGATGAAAGACAAGGCCGCGCCCACAGACGCAAACGCATCGAGGAGACAGTAGTTGCTCATAAGAGTGAGCCACATCACATACCGTGTCAAGGCACTTTTTATACTACTATATATGTACAACTTTTGATAATACAAAATTTTGCAAAAAATATACAATCAAGTTCACTGCGTAAGGATCCTTTAAAAAGTTTCATAATTTCTAGTGCTCATTTGCTAAATTAAAAATGCCTAGATATAGTTTATTAAATGATTTTTCAAGTAAAATTCAGAAAGGATAAAAGTATGAATAAATTACACAATGAATTACACTACATCGGGAAGCTCCACAAAAAATTCATAAACTTTTGAGGTCATTTACTATAATAAATTTTCAACATGTAGTATGGGTAAATAAATTCCCTAATTGTGCTATTAAACTAATTAATGACGGAGGCTAATCACCTGCCGCACAATGGCCGTGTGGCAAGCCATGGATGCACAACCACCGTGTGGTCCTCTAGTGTGTTGCCAGCTCTGGCTCCACCACACAGTGGCTGGACGGCAAAAGACAAGAATTTGAATTTGAATCAAGACTTGCTCATGGGTAAAGGATGATCAAGATGATCTTTGATCTACACCCACATGACTTAGCAAGCCTAACAATAACAAAAACCAAAGCCAAAAACCCTCAAGAACAAAACCGCCCAAAATCACCCTTTCTTGAATCAAAACCAGGCAATAACAAGAACTTGCTATGAAAGGTGCTTAAATGGATGGGATCTGGTATCAAAAAATATCTTCATCACTTATATGTTCTTGGCACAGAGTAAGATCAAGAGGAGAGAAGGAAACACAAAAAAAGCTAATAATGAACCAAGAAGGATAGTCATAAGGGTGTAAGGGGGTGTTCGTATTAGCTACGGCTGAATGCTTTTGGCTGAAAATGAATAGTAGTTATTGAAAGAAGTGGCTTTTAGAAGGAGGAGACGAGCAGTGGGAAAGGCAATGGGAAAGTAAGGAAAAGATACATGCGAGATGGGAGGGAGGGTAGTGGGGTGCGTGATGTACTTATGACCTCTGTTTTATACTTGGAACAAGACGAGAGCAAAGAAAAATGAAGAAAGTGCTTTGAGAAATAAAGTGTTCATATTGAGGAGCAAATAATAGTGATAACTAGGGCTGAAAACGAAAACGGTATTTTTCGGTTACCGACAATCGTTTTCGAGAAATTACCGATTTTTCCCCCTGAACGGAAACGATAACGGTAACCGATAAAACGGAAACGAGAACGGTAAAATTATCCGATAACGAAAACGAAAACGATTTAACTCTCTTCCGATCGTTTTCGAAAAATACCGTATTTAACCGGTAATTTCCGTCGATAATTACCGATCAATACGCCGACAACACCCATCCCGATTCCTGCTGAGGGCCTGAGGCGCTGCGCGCTGGCCCAGGCGGCCAGGCCCATTATCGGATGGCCGGATGCCCAGTCCCCATTTCCGTCTCGCGCAGTCCCTCCCGCACGGCCGTAGCCCGCATCCCACCCCCAAAAACACACGCCTCCGATCCGATCCCTACCGATCCGGCGATCCCCACGCCGAGACCTAGGCGCCGCCGCCGCGGAGGTCTAGCTACCTCGGCTAGGAGGGCGTCCTTGTCGCGGCGGAGGGTTTCGTGGTCAGCGCGGAGCGCGTCGAAGGAGTGGCGGAGGGCGGTGTAGTCGCGCTCGAGCTGCTTGGTCTTCCAGCGCGCGCGGCGATTCTGGAACCAGACGGCGACCTGGCGCGGCTGTAGGCCTAGGTCCCGCGCCAGCCGCGCCTTCCGCTCCGGCTCCAGCTTGTTCTCCGTCTCGAAGCTCCGCTCCAGAGCGCGCACCTGCTCAGCGCTCAGCTGCCTCTTCTTCTCCCCCATGCCACCGCCGCACATCACCATGTCCTCGTCCACCTCCTCCATCCCCACGCCACCAAAACCATCATCTTTACAAACAAACACAGCATCAGGCAAAACCTTCGATCACCATAAAACCACCACCAAATCGACAAAAAAAGAGCAGCAATAATTTACCATTGGGAACCATGGGGACGAGGGCGTGACCGCCGCCGCCGCCGCTCGGTCTCTTCATGCTGGATTTCAGGGGTTTACGTGAAATTCTCAAAGATTTCCCAGAAAAGAGTGGGTCTGATCGAGAGCTACAGGAGGACCAGAGAAGGTCTGATCAGGGGAGGGGTGACCGGGGGAAGGGGAATGGCGAGAGGTGGGGGTGGTGGTGCCTCCGGTGATGGTTCTTGGCGTCTCTCTGGCGATCCAGGAACATCACCATGGTTGTCTTCTTCGCTGGCTCCGATCCAAACGCCTCCTAGTACAATCGAGAGCTTCTCGGGAGGTTCTTGAGGCCTCTCATGATCCGTGCTCGTGTGTGGAGAGTGGACTGGACGAGTTGGGCGTTTTCCCTTTCCTTTCCTCGTTTCTTTTTTCGGTTTCCCCTGCGACTGTGCACTATAAAGGGTAAGAGGAGAGGGGATGCCGGGACGGAACGGCCTTTGGGAGGAGCTGGGCTGGGTTACATGGGGGGTTTGCGGTGGGGTTAAAATGTGACCATGGTTAAGTTTTCCACGTGGCTACCACGTAAGCGTGAAACTCTGAAACGGGTCAAGTGTTCTGGTGATGGTTTAGAGATGTTAGTTGAAATTCGGATTTGGATCGTAGTTAAAAGTTGAAATTCGGATTACAGTATTATTTTTCATGTGACCTGGGTCAATCTATATAGCTATTGTCATGTTGTGCAGATTGGTGTGTTTATTGTATTTTAGATATCGCTTTCATGATTTTCGATCGTTATCGATGCATTTTTGATCGAATAGTTTCGTTTCCGAATTTACCGGAATATCGATGTCGTTCTCGTTTCCGACAATATCGTATCGATTTCGTTTTCGAGAAAATAATGTGAAACTGAAAGTGATTTGACCTTCTACCGATCGTTTTCAGCCCTAGTGATAACTGTGAATTCGTGAAGGCTAAAGTAGAAAAGTCTATATCGAGGATGGCAGTCTCATGGTGGAAAGAGATGTGTGTGTGTGTGTGTGTGTGTGTGTGTGTGTGTGTGTGTGTATATATATATATATATATATATGGAACGTATCCAGTGCTAACAGGGTATTCAGTGCTAACATGCTAAAACCTCTCTAGGATCGTCAGATCTACTCCCAACGGCCCAGATTCTTAAAGGTAGGATGTCCCAACTCACTTATGCGATTTTGCCAAAACCCCCCACCTGGTTTCCCTCTTTGTTTTTCCTACCCACGCCGTCTGAACTTCTCCGCGCAAAACCCCCTATCGGCAAAGCCCCCGTGATCATCCGGCGCCGTCGTCCTGCGACGTCGTCCCGCGCACGCCGTCGTCCCGCAACATCTCCTCGCTTGCGCTGTCGCCCGTGACTTCTCCCCGCGCGCGCGCCGTCGCCCGCAACTTCTCCCCGCGCGCGCACCGTCGCCCGTGACTTCTCCCCGCACGCGCGGCGTCGCCCGGACTTCTCTTCGTGTGTGGGCCGTCACCCCGTCTCCGGCGCGTGCAAGGAGATCCGAGTGATTTAGGTAATGGCGATAACATGTTCCTGAGCAATCAGCCTCAAGAGTTCAATACTTATGAGACAGATTTGGAATTCTGGATACGAGCCAGGAAAAAGTTTTATGACATGTCAGTTTCATCTTGTAGGAGTATCTCATAGATATCAGTGCGAATGTGAAATTCCTTGTCACGCATTACTTCCTGAAGATCTGATAACTCTTTCAACTTTTTAGCTCTATCTCAGACATCTCAAACAACCATGACATAGTGGATATGTGGATTATGAGCTATCGTTTGGGATTTTTTGTAAATCAAGAACTTCATTCTGCAGGATTGCATCAAATTCGTACTTCATTAAAAATAATGTTATATTACTGACTTAAGTTTTACAAAATACCCATTTGATTGACACAGTCCAATCCCGTTCTTCAGGCAAAAACTCGACCTGCGGGGGGAAGAAACCCCCCGGACATTAGCTTTAAGAAGAAGATCCTCTCACGCAGATCGAGAAACCCCCGAACCCTTGCCCCACCCTGACACAGCGGCATCAGCCTATGTGAGAGCGACCAATGGGAGCCCAACGCTCTACCCGCGACCAATGACCTAGGCCAGCCTTAAGACCTGTGCTTTGGCTTATGGGGCAAGCGAGGGGGTTTTTCCCCCAGCCTGAATTCGCTCCCACTGGGAGTCGAACCCAGGACCTGGGGGGTGCTACTAGAGCGCTCTACCGCTAGGCTAGAGGCTCGTTCGCTTCTTCAGGCAAAAACAGTCAGGAATAATTATTCGAGGTGATGAACTTCAATAGCACTGCAATTCTATTTTTTCCTTTGTTTTTGTAGTTAACATTTGCTCATTGTGGAACTAACTACATCAAAATAAAATGCAAGTACACACCACATATCATCTGGACAACCTTTTTAAGAAAAAACTGCAAATTGGGTATAAACTGCAAATTGTAAGTTGTGCTCTGTGAAAACCTCTAGTTTTTTTAGTTATCTATTTGTGAATTGTATTGTTTCAACTTAGCCTACCCTAACTTGTTTTAGACAAAAGGCTTTGTTGTTGTTTGTTTGTAGTGTTTACAACTTACAATATGTGCTCAAATGTTGTTGTGCAGGA
The DNA here is from genome assembly GCA_017311315.1 of Dendrocalamus latiflorus. NCBI lineage: Eukaryota > Viridiplantae > Streptophyta > Magnoliopsida > Poales > Poaceae > Dendrocalamus > Dendrocalamus latiflorus. The sequence goes on along the minus strand of CM029622.1, from coordinate 6,811,588 downwards.
CCGTGAGAGATATAAATTGGGAGATCCCGCGTCATTTCACTATCTCAATCAGTCTAACTGCATTAAGCTTGATGGAATGGATGACTCTTCAGAATATATTGCAACTAGGAGAGCAATGGATATTGTGGGCTATTTGCAGATGCTGGCCTGATCTGGTTCAGAAAAGTCTGTTTCTGTAGGTGTAATTTTCTTCTTATTATTTGCAAAGCTTGCTGAGGAAATCAACTTCTAATTGTGAGGTTAGCCCAAATCAATGCTGCTTTGACAAATGCCGGTTTTGACAAATGATGCTTTGAGAAGTCCTCGTTGTTGTATTGTATATGTGTGCACTGTTCGGCTGATACATCATCATACATAGGCAAGTGATGCTGCGGATGGATGTCCTTGTGATTGTTTCTTATGATCCTTCTTTGTCACTGAAATGCTTTGGATGGCATTATACAGCTGGGTTGTTTTCTGCCAATAATTGAGACCACGCTATACACAATTATACATATCAGGTGGAATGAGATTTCCCCCCAATGCAATGCATGGACAAAAAAACCTGGTTTTCAGATTCTATCCAATAGATGGTAGTTTCTCTGTTTTCAGGTTGTCAGGTTTTGAACACATCCATATCTGTCTCAGGCTTTCACACACACAGAAAGTCCCTCTCGCCGGTCACCTCCTTGGCACGGCCGCTGAAGCAGACCAGCAGCGACGGCCACCCCTGCCTCTGCTTCAGTCCCGGCAGCCCGTCCGGCTCTAACTCAGATCATTCCATCAATCAGATAAATCAGTGACAACACACGCCTTCCATCAACACATGCCATCTGGAGTTTTGACTATACATGTCATGAACTCTAATCATTCAATTGACCAACCAGCCAAAAGGAAAAAAAGAAACAAGAATTTGAAGCCAGGCATTGGTGAGAAAGGCCATTACCTAAATCTCGCTGAAAGAGTTATCAGATCTCCAGGAAGTAATGCGTGACAAGGAATTGCACATTCACACTGATATCTATGAGATACTCCTACAAGATGAAACTGATATGTCATAAAACTTTTTCTTGGCTCGTATCCAGAATTCCAAATCTGTCTCATAAGTATTGAACTCTTGAGGCTGATTGCTCAGGAACATGTTATCGCCATTACCTAAATCACTCGGATCTCCTTGCACGCGCCAGAGACGGGGTGACGGCCCACACACGAAGAGAAGTCCGGGCGACGGCGCACCTGCGGGGAGAAGTCGCGGGCCACGGCGCGCACGCGGGGAGAAGTCGCGGGCGACGGCGCGCGCGCGGGCAGAAGTCACGGGCGACGGCGCAAGCGAGGAGATGTCGCGGGACGACGGCGCGCGCGGGACGACGGCGTCGGATGATCGCGGGGGTTTTGCCGATAGGGGGTTTTGCGCGGAGGAGAAGTTCAGAGGGCGTGGGTAGGAAAAACAATGAGGGAAACCGGTAGGGGGGTTTTGGTAAAATCGTATAAGTGAGTTGGGACATCCCACCTTTAAGAATCTAGGCCGTTGCGAGCAGATCTGACGATCCTAGAAAGGTTTTAGCATGTTAGCACTGAATACCATGTTAGCACTAATAGGTACCAACTTTACTATAGTCAACTCACTATTATTAAAATACATTTAATAGGTACCAACTTTACTATAGTCGACTCACTATTATTAAAATACATTAAATAGGTACAACTTTACTATCTGCCTGCTTGATTAATGACTATTCATAGTTTTTTTAAACTCCAAATCATCGGTTAGCTTTATAATCTTTTGCAATACTCTAAACTATTGCTAAGTGCTAATTAAGAAAATTTAATACCGGACTAAAAGCCAAATAATGCTATATCGACTCAACATATAAATTAATGACACACACCTAATTGTACTAATGTACAAAGTTCCGCATAACAGTATTTTTTATCTATACAATGGATCACTTCAACCACACATGAGTAGTCTTCTATGCCTTTCTCTTTAACAAAAATAGTATTAATCTCAAAGTATATAAAAAGATAAGTGCTTTTAAAATTATACAAATCATTATTGAGAAAAGCATGAAAGTATCTTTCTTATTTATAACTAATTGATAGTTAGCTGATTGCACATGTATACTTTATGCACTCCGTTTTGGCATTTGTTGTGCCTTTTTTTTGGCTTTTTTGTAGCTTTTGACGTCGGCTTTTGAAAGCCGAAACAAATAGGATGGTTTTTTTTAGCAGCTTCGAGAAGCCGCTTCTCCAAACAGCTTTCTGAGTTTAAAATCGTGTACACTATCCGCATTGGCGTTTCTACCGTCTGTCATCGTCTAAAAAATTACAGTAAAAAACTATCAATCATAGCAAAAAATCATCAGCTGCAGCCCAAAACAGAGCCTTCGCCGTTAAACACTTGTTAGTTCATAAGAAAGTGTTTGTTTGTTAAGCAACCAGGACAAGCTAGCACATGCACGTACGTTCCATGCATGCGCCGTCAAAGAAACGGCCTGTCAAGCAGAAGCGTATGTAGGCTTGCCGTGTGTCCGTATCGAGCGGCCTCACACAGTGCAGCATCCCATGGTGCAACACTAAACCAAGCCTTACGTGCCACAGTTTAATCTAGTATGGTCTATCTATCAATCTATCTATCTACGAACCCATACATTGGCCTCGCATGCAATACCTAGGTACTCCAGCCGAGTCCCCACCAACAACACATCCTCCTCGAGCCTTGAACAAACCATCCATCACCTTTCACTTTTAAAAAGCAATAAGCTTTTGGTTTAATTTTAATTTATATCTTCACTTTGTGTACAACGTATGCAAGAAATGCATAATAGATTAGGATCATGCTACAGTGGACATGAAAGATGAAACCAGTCTCTCCATTAGCACTGTAGTTTGCATGACGACATAGTGCACGATGTTCCTCCATTATGTACGTACAGGGAGTTTCACCATGTAAATTCACAGGTATATATTTTAGGGGGGAGGCGTTCATATTAACTTTTACTGATGGCTTTTGGTTTTAACTTATAAATAGTAACATGCTATAAAGAAGTTTGTAGAGAGACATCTGTGTGCGATTTTAATCATATAAATAAAGTTACTATAGTATATACTACAATCAACTAGTAGATCTCGTATTAAAAAGATATTTCATTTAAAAGATATGTATTGAGTTACACTCACGTAACTAATTAAAAGTACTATACGGCATTTCTTGTATAGTTTTTTTTCCTGGTTAGACTGGTAAGGAAGTCTCCATTAGTCAGCAACTGTACATACTGCAGCATTACGATCGAGCAGTACGTACGTACGTACCAGTCAAATTATAAAAGACAGACAAAGATCGACGGGGCAATTTCCATCTCGTCTCTCTTTCTCTTTCTCTTTTCTTTTCTTTCTGCGTCCTCTAGCGTTGGTACTGGAGAGACAGTGTCCGTGAAAGGAAGATGAAAAGATGAGAGAAAACAAGAGGAAGAAGAAAAAGAAAAGGTGAGAGAAGAAAGAGAAAGGCAGGGAGAGAAGGCGGTAGGCATGCACGAGAGAGCGGCGGTTTAGGGAGCAACCAAACCCCAGCATATGCATGCACACACAGAGCCTCCCTCACAGTGCGCGAGTGATCGAGACATGCATGAGGGCTAGCAAATGCTCTGCAGGTGCACGCATGCCATTAGCGTCCATCCAGTCCACGACAAGAGAACGTTAATGGAGCCGTCCTTAGTTTACTACCCGCTAGCTACTACCCCCATCAATCTTCTTCTCACTTTAAAAAATTTACTTCAGGCTCACACATTCTCTCTCTCTCTCTCTCTAGAATGTGAAGGCATATGTGATTAAATTATTTACCCGATCATACTCTTTTATCTCTCTCTCATCGTTTTTCTTGGGACATCACATCACTTAGCCCGGAGATTGGCTATCCATTGCTTTACTTAACAGGTTATTCGCTGTTTAACTATTATCAGCTCCACGCTCTTCCATGCAAAACCACAGAGGCGCCACCAAGTCGGAGCCAGGAATGGAAGCGACACATGCAGTAAAAAATTGCAGCGTAGAAAGATTAGGTACGTACGGCTAGGATCGCTCTAGGGAATTAACAGTACCTACTTGTTTGGAGTGAGTAAAAATTTAACTAGGATAAGTTTAAAATTTCATGCCGTGCGTTCCATGCCACAAAAAACATATCGAGAGAAGCATCACAGTGGATCCTGACAAGACTTTGTTAGTCCTTGCATGCATGCTTAGGGTGAGGCCATATGGTGGTGATCGGTTCGGCTGAAAAGCTCGTGGCTTATGGCTGAAAACACTGTAGCTGGCTGAAAAAAGCACTGTAGCTGACAGAGACTTATTTAGCATAATTAAATTTTAAAAAATCTAAAAATAAAAAAATATGTTAGCCCATTACATATAATACAAACAAATACGGGAAAAAAAAGAACCGGCAAAAAATACCTACTTGTTTGGAGTGAGTAAAAATTTAACTAGGATAAGTTTAAAATTTCATGCCGTGCGTTCCATGCCACAAAAAACATATCGAGAGAAGCATCACAGTGGATCCTGACAAGACTTTGTTAGTCCTTGCATGCATGCTTAGGGTGAGGCCATATGGTGGTGATCGGTTCGGCTGAAAAGCTCGTGGCTGAAAACACTGTAGCTGGCTGAAAAAAGCACTGTAGCTGACAGAGGCTTATTTAGCATAATTAAATTTTAAAAAATCTAAAAATAAAAAAAATATGTTAGCCCATTACGTATAATACAAACAAATACGGGAAAAAAAAGAACCGGCAAAAAAGCTCAACAAAAAGCCAAAAGTTCAGAAAAAGACGAAACTTATGAATAGTGAAAAATAAGCCAGAAGCCGAAGCTGAGTTGATCAGGGCAGGGCAGATTTATTACCAAGGTTCTTCACTCACACAACAATATTAACTAGCTAGACGTACGACTGTACGAGCAGCTGCATTCCCCTAGGGGAGCTCGAGGGCATATTCTTTTTTTTTTTGCTAAAGCTTATGTCTTTATCTGTGATTTGTGATTTTTGGGCTGTTTGTATAGGAGATTATAGAGTAACAGAAACTTACGAACGGTTTTTACCGATATAAATGAAGTCGGTACAGTATATACTATAATTAACTAGTAGACCCTATCTAAAAAGATACTTCGTTTAAAAGTTAATTACTGTAAAAAAAACCGAAAAGCAGTTTCTAGAAGCTGAAAAGAACAGACCCCAGTGTATCTATAAACTTCACCACCTTATAGCAAGAAGATTTTAACACTCAATGGCACCAGTCATTTGGGCATTTGTTTTTGGTTTATAGTTTTTTAGCTTTTTTTGGGTTTTTTTATCTTTTTTTTCTGTATTCGTTTGCATTGTTCATGATGGACTAACCTGTTTTTTTTTTCATTTTGATGAAAGCTTGAAAATTAACATGGTTCAGCACCATAGGAACATCCAAATCCGCCCCCCCCCCCCCCAAAATCAATGTAACATAGCAAATAACCATTTGAAATTCCATGTTCAGATTGAATTTGTATTTGGAGAACAAAAAGAAATCCAGACAAACCAAAAATAATAAAAAAGTAAAGGACGATAGTTATTATTCATACCAAATTTCTCTTTCGTGTTTCTTCAAGCTCATTTTAAGGACGATAGTTATTATTCATACCAAATTTCTCTTTCGTGTTTCTCCAAGCTCGTTTTGAGTTTAAACTTGAAATTTTATAGGGTAAATGGGTAATGTGATGCTCCATAGACTCTCTCCTTTTTTTTGAAAAATTTTATTTTGATAGTGTGCAAACTAAAGTAGTTTTCATGTTCTCTCCAAAATTATGATTTTCGTTGGATATTTTTTTCCCTTTAATGAATTATTCTCTAATTTATCAAAAAGCATCTCGAATTGCATTCATGTATAAAAGGTCGATTGACTCACGAATGCAGCTGACCTATTTAGAAAAATATATAGCCTACATTTTCAGCCGAGCAAATATACAAATTAGTGGTCACTTCTTGAGCCTCATGTCCCCGATCCCCAAGGCCCTACCTGGTATCATCAGGGTTTTGTATCCCATTTTGAAACCGGTTCCTAGAGAGCTTAAGGAACATATTTCAGCTGAATCTATGTGATTCTGCATATTTCAGCTGAATCTATGTGACTCTGCATCCTTCAACAGATCAACTTGAAGTTGTTCAAGTGTCCGTTTGGAATACATTAATTTTGAGGAACAGGCCAATTCCTCCAAAGTTCCCATGTAATTCCTACTTCCCAATAGGGCCTAAAGTTGTGCCAAATGCACACATGCACCTACGGAAAACCCAAAAGCTCACCAAAATACCAACCAGATTTTCACCTAATTTAATTGAAATCCATTCATGAATAACGTTTCTTTGTTTTTGAAAATAAGTTGGTGAAATAATGCAACTTTACAAAATGACGGTCATATGGTTAGAATCGGTGAGAATTAGTAATTACCCCTGGTAGGAAATAATAAATAATTTGGACTTAGGAAAAAGAATAGATTACGAAAGTAAATTGTACATTGCACTACATAAATTGATATGAGTTGTAAGAAAAACATATGTTGCCAATATTTGCACCACTCTTAAAAACCGCCACCCTAAACCAGCTTAATGACAACAGGACCCCGCACGTAGACGCCACGCAAGTGTCGCGCTAGGCGGCTATGCTGGCAAGGTCAGCCACGCACGCACCGCACCATTTCATTGCAAATGGAGCTTGCTTCAGCAAGGTTGCAACAGGCAGTGAAGCTGGCCAGCGTGGTACATGCATGGCGTCTACAAATGGGCCCGTGCTGTCAGTAAGACGGTTTGGGGTGGATGGTTCTTAAGGCTGGTGCAAAGTGTAGACTAAATTTCATTAGACATAATGCTATGTGAAAAAAATTGGCATGCACATCTGGTGTTTCATACAACAAGTTAGGTGGTACTATGTGCAATTTACTCAAATTTATAGAACGTGTGAACTTCAGTCAACAACGCGCGCCTAACTAAGGCAAATTCAACTCGGACTTTCTGCACCCAAAACCCCCCCAACACGTCCACATAACCATACGAAGACATGGGCTCACGGAACGCAGACGCACACCTGAAAGAGCCGCAATATTCTACTGTGCATGCAGCTACGCAACACTACACCACAATAGACAGAACCGAGAACCGAACCTACAGCACCAAAACCCTTACGAAAAAGCAAGAAGCGTAGGTGAGAGGGAGCAGCATCCATCTGGCTGTTTCGATGGTAGGAGCAGTGCTTAAAGAGAAAGAAAAAGTAGTGCAGAGCAGGAGCATGGCAGGGCAAGCACCCCCTCTCCCTGCTGCAAGCACAGGAGAGGGGGAGGAAAAAAAGGGAAAGGTGACAGAGGAGACAGACAGGGCGCAATCATGCCCACCCCACTGCACGATTCCCACCTACAGAAACCGCACAACTGCAAGCGTCCACGGGCCAGTTTCCTTGGCCTCTCCCAGACCAATCTCTCTCTCACCTGCACGCCTCCCACTTTCTTTCTTGGACAATGTGACATTCTCCCCTCCCAGATTCTCTCTCATAGTAAAGTATTTTCTACCAGCCCATAACGTAGCATCGCATAATGGAAGTAGGAATTGATCCAACTTGCTACACGACCATAGGCGACAAGCTGCTCCGTGACAAAACTTTGCTGCTTATAAATACGCACATTCCCACCACCCCATCCCTGGCCTCACCACACACGCACACGGCAACGTAGACAGGCAAACGGCAACTCAAGAAGAGAGTTTGTCCATCGTCGTCAGCTCACACATACAGTTGTCTTCATCAACTGATCGTCAATGGGGATGCAGAGCAACGAAGGCACGGTGATGTTCTCCTCCATCGCGCTGCTGCAGCAGAGGTTCAGGGAGCTGGAGAGGATCAAGGAGAAGCGGGAGGAGAGGCTTCTCCAGATGCTCGCCCCACGCGCCGGCACGGATCGCCCCGACGGCGGTGTTACGGCCGCCGCTCCCAGGGAGGCGCCGGTGAAATGGTTCTTCCACCCGGAGCTGCTGTATCCTTGCAGGCCTCTGCGTGACACTGCTGCAACCTTATTTCCGGTCGTGCCGGCGACCGCCGCCTGTGAACGCAAAACCTTCCAGCTCTGCGGCGACTCGCTCGCCGTCGACCTGTGGCCCAGTAAGGCCTACAAGCATGTCTCCAGTGAAGTTGACGTCGACACCTCACTGCACCTCTAGGTTACTACTACGGCTACTAAAAATGTTGTCCTAAGCTGTTGTTAACCTGCTCAGTCTCATCGGTGTTACTCTCGCTGTTTTTGGTAGCCTGCTGTGTTTCTCCTCTGGGGCAGGAGGGCGGTGAGCTGTAATTATTGCCAGTAGTATAATGGTGCTGGTCGTTTCCTTGGTTACCTTGTCGCCGTAGAACTGCCGGCATCTTCCATTTGGGCACTCCTATCATCTGAGTTTGAAAGTAGCTCTGCAGGGCAACCATTTTCTGATATATCAGGACACATGTCATCATCGCTATCAGAAGAATCACCCGAATTCTTTTTCTTCCGTTTGATGATCTTTTTCGAAATCAGCCGGTTCACGCCCTTGTCAACATCTACACATTCGCTGCTTATTGGCTTGAAACGGACTTTGCCGACCTTTCTTGCGTTAGCTTCAATTATCTGCAAGTAAAGGAGGCCAGATAATTTAAGGGGTAAATCGTTTAGAAAATAATTTCAAACGGTAATAGGTACGGCTTAAAATATATGATGATCCATTCCTTTTACAAGAGAGAGAAACAATGGGTTCCTACTTCCTGGTTAAAGAACTGATGCTAATGCTGACCTAAATTGTAAAAGAAACTTTGGGAGAATGATAGTGGCAGCAACTAAACTATGGCTGTGAGCCATGCCAATCTCACTTAAATAACCCAACGTAACTAAATATTTCAGTATGTTGTGCTGAACTTGGTTTCGAAGTTCAACCATTTTGCTATCTGTGTTTTTGCTTGATTTTTTTCAAAACAAATAAAACAAAAGTTGAAAAAGTAGATTTTGAACAAGAAATTGCAACATTAAATTTTCCTGCATTCCCTAAAAAATCTTGCATAAAATAGAAGATTAAAACTTCAAAGTTAGTATATTTTTAATAAGGAAATGGAAAAGAGAAACAAACAATGGCAACCATCATCATCCATTGGAACTATTGTTGTGTTTATCTGTTAATTATGTGAAAAAACGTAGTTTCTTTACTGTGGTACATCTCACTTATAGCTAAAAGCCTAAAATAGTCACTCTTAAGACTTGAAAGACAGTATTTTATTATGTTGCTTTTTGATTAAATACATTATACTAGCATTGTAATACACTAGTTTTCTTTCATTCATGCATTAGTGAATTAATTGTTTTACTGTAGATTTATACTAGGGAATATGAGTGCAAGGCTACAAAACCTAGAAGTTGGTTGTTTCCAAGATGTTGGCCACTTTCTAGTAACTAGCGAGGAACTATCCAGTTTCTGGCCTATTTCCACTAAAGTGGAAAGGATACAATGAACATTTCATTTCAGTCTCAACAAGCCAGGATTTAGAACCCTCCATCAGAGCCGATTAAAATAACTGAACCAAACTAACTATCATTAGGTTTATTATGTTCTGTTACTGAAATATAATTCAATTCATCATGTTTCTATTTTCAAAAACGATAAATGGAAAATAAATAAACAGCAGAACCCGTAAATCAAACATACACGGATACACCTGTATATACAATGACAAAAGATATTTAAAGGGATAATGCAGTACAAATGGCACAGATACAAAAAGGAGTATCGTTTGCATCACTTACATGCTGCAATATATCTTTTCAGTAACCTTTTTGCATTCTTATTTGCACTATGAAGCATCTAGATTGATGTCAGTTAAAGTTCGAGTAGTTAGGTACTTTGTATGATAAAACCTAAGCCAATGTGACCACTCCAACCTCCAAGTCCTTCTGAAAACTTACAATCTACTAGCAGTCCTACAAAATGATGAAAGAACTAAGAACGAAAGCCCTTGAGGTGCGTATGCATTATCATTTAGTTGGATAATTACTTTTAACAAACAGGGTTCTGGGTAGTCCTGGCAACAAGAGCAAGTAAAATTTCTAGTGGCATATTTCTAGCAGCAACAACTAACAAGCAAACGTCAGAATACTAGCTACATTGTGGTACTAAAGACCTCGTGCCAGATCTTGCTGCAAACAGAGTAAGCAAAGTATTGTCACAATTTACCTCAAGTTCATAAGCTTGAGTTCTTTCTCCATCATCTTGGCGATCAGATCCTTCCTCCTGATATTCATCATTTTCTTCACTGTTATCCTTGTCGAGTATTACAAGCATCTTCCCACCTTCTTCTGGTATATAGCCAAAGGATTCACAGACAAAACCAGACACCATCTCATACTGATGACCCTGCAAACATATGTATTTCCTTGTGCTTCAGGATTTCAGTCAATTGTAAAAGAAAGAATCATAACAGAACTACACAGCCAGATTATTTTAAGGGTGGAAGATGCTTTATGCAGCGATCAACAAAAAACCTCAACCCACTGAAGTGCCAATCAGGGAAGACCAGATATCCACCTTATTTCTACCATATTGAGCCTTAACAATCTTGGAAGTTCCATTAGTTGACAAAAGTCAAATGATTTTATTGCACATACTATGTCATGTGGGGGCTAACATATACGCAGCGCAAAAACGCCAACCAACTGCAACGACACCAATAGATGAAACAGCGGCAGCGACAACAACGGGTGACGTGCTATAGCGTGAAAAGGAGTCGGCAACGACTCTGCAGCAGTGCGTAACAGGGGAGTTTCTGAGTTAGGCAGGTTTTGGAATATGGAGACATGAGGCTTTGTAAATTAGAGTCCGGGTTGGATTAGGCCAGTTAGATATGGGAAGTCAAGTCGGATTGCATGCCTTTAAATAACAGGCTTGCGGCTGTAATTGGACAACAAGAATCAATCTATTATCCTTCTAATTTCCGTTTCCCTACCCTAAATTCCGGCGCCTGTCTCATGCGCCCTCTACTACCTACAGTTGACGGTTTAGAGCGCCTCAATAGCACCCCCCAGGTCCTGGGTTCGAATCCCTCAGGGCGAATTTCAGGTCTGTGGGTAAAAAAATCCCCTCGCCTGCTACCACACCAAAGCATGGGTCAAGGCCTGGCCCGGTTGTTGGTCGTTCTCACCCAGGCAACGGTGCCCCTGTGTAAGGGTGGAGCAGGGGTTCGGGGGTTTTCTCGATCTTCGTGAGAGGATCTTCTCTTAAGCTGAAATACCCGGGGGCCGTCTTACCCCCCACAGGTCGAGTTTTTTATGGATCTACCTAGGAGCCGCAAGGGTCGGGGCAACCGGCCGCCGGTTCTACATAACTATCATCTACGCTCTTTGGGTGGTGCACGTGACAACTTGGTATCAGAACCAATGGTAGGTGGCTCGGAGTTATCTGGATTGACATATCAATTTGTGGAGCTCACGGTGTCCCTCACGAAGAAGCTCGGCAAGATCAAGGCTGGTCTCTCTTCGGAGCTCGGGCTCATCAAGGATCGGATAACAACATTTGAGAAGCAGTTTGCCGATGGGTTGCTGCTTTTGCCGCTAGGGCTGGTGCCCACCATGACCCCGGCCATAGGTGCAGCCCAAGGGAGCAGCATTCATGAAGGACATCACGCACCGTGGTTTCACAAGTTAACATTCTCAACGTTTGATGGCAAGGATGACCCTCTCAGTTGGCTTAACTACTGTGAACAATTCCTCAAGGGGCAGCAAACACCGGAGAACAAAAAGGTCTGCTAGCCTCTTACCATCTAGTGGGGACGGCGCAACAATGGTACTACCAACTGGAAAGAGACGAAGCTGAAGTATCATGGTGCCAATTCAAGGAATACTGCAATCTCCGTTTTGAGCCACCAATCCAGAACAATTTTTTGGGGGAGTTGGCCAAATTGCACGCCACCGGATCGGTGGAGGAATACCAGGAGAAGTTCCTTGCCCTCCTTTGCCATGCAGACCCAATGCCAGCACGGCAACAGGTGCAGTTGTTCACATCAAGCCTCGTACAGCCGATCAGAGCTTGCGTCGAATTACAACGGCCGGTCAACCTTCAGTTAGCAATGGCGCTAGCCCGTGCGTATGAGAAGCGGCATGCCCTAGCCAACACGGCAACCAAAACCGTCAGACGACCCAACTCGTTGCCCTGGGCGGGCGAAGTCCCTCCAATAGACGGAAGTCCTCTCCAGGCAATGCCCAATACCGACGTTCCCAAGTATTTGCCGCTTCCAGAGGGGCCATCTTTGGCTGGGCCAACGCCATTGGCTAGACGACATCTCACGGCAATGGAGATGGCCAAGCGCTGTCGCAGTGGTCTCTGCTTCAACTGCGATGAAAGATTTGTCCCGGGGCATCGTTGCAAGAAATTGTTCATGCTTGAATGTGTGTTGGATGATGACAACGAGCAGGATCCGGACAGCATTGAACCGTCCATATCTCTCCACGCCCTGACGGGGTTCTAGCCGCGCGCCATCTAGGCAATGCGCATGCCTGTCCGAGTACCAATTAGCTGATCGCCCTTCTCGACATGGGTTCCACTCACAATTTTATCTCCCAAGAAGCGGCAACTAGGGCAGGGTTGGCGATATGTCCATGGCAAGGGCTGAAGGTGACGGTGGTCAATGGTGAGCAGGTGTGCAGTTCGGGCATCTATCCAAAGATAGAACTGTGCATCGCTCAAGAGACTTTCTTAGTCATTGTTATGCTATTCCATTAGAAGGCTTTGACATCGTCCTAGGAGTCCAATGGTTGCGGCTGCTAGGACCTATTGTGTGGGATTTCAGTGCTTTAACCATGGTGTTTCAATATGGTGGCCGTCAGGTGACTTGCAAAGGATTGACATCCACCTCCACATAGGCATATGCACTGTCAGGAACCTGTTCGGATTTTGCTGAGCTCTTCACTAAACCAAGCGGGCTACCATCGGAGCGATTCCAAGACCATCGCATTCGCCTGATTGGGGGGACGGAACCCATTGCCATGCGCCCATACCGCTACCCCCAACTACAGAAAGATGAACTAGAACGACAATGTGTTGCGATGCTGCACTAGGGTACTATCAGGCACAACTCTTCGGCTTTTTCTGCTCTAGTGTTACTCGTGAAGAACAATGGCTCTTGGCACTTTTGTCAACTATCGAGCCCTCAACGACAAGACAATTAAAGACAAATTTCCAGTTCCGGTGGTGGAGGAATTGTTGGATGAACTCAAGCATGCTTGCTATTTTACCAAACTGGATCTTCGATCGAGATACCTTCCAGTTCGCATGCATCCGGACGATGCGGAGAAGATGACTTTTCGCACACATCAGGGGCTCTTTGAATTCTTGGTAATGCCGTTCGGATTGACGAACGCGCCGGCTACCTTTCAAGCATTAATGAACTCGGTGCTTCGACCATACCTCCACCGGTTTGTGTTAGTGTTCTTCGATGACTTCTTGGTTTATAGCCCTTCGTGGTCAGCACATCTCTGCCATCTAAGGACAATTTTGCTCGTCTTGAAAGACCACCAATTTTTTTCTTAAAAGGTCGAAGTGCCTGTTTGGTGTTTCCTCGACTTCTTATTTGGGCCATACGATCAATGGCAGCGAGGTGGCAATGGACGCCCAGAAGATCCAAGCGGTGATAGACTAGCCCTGCCGCTCTCTAAGCATGCGTTGCGGGGATTTCTTGGCCTCGCGGGATATTACCAGCGTTTTATCAAAAATTATGGAGTGATAACCCACCTCACAAAATTGCTGACGCGGGCTAGTTTCTCTTGGTTCGAGGAGGCGGCCACAGCTTTCCAGGCTCTCAAATTTGCTTTGTCGTCAGCCCTGGTCTTGTAGTTACCAGATTTCGCGATGGGACTTAATTGTAGAATGTGATGCATAAGGTTCAGGGTTTGGAGCAATCCTTTTGCAGGCAGATGGACCTCTAGTGTTCTTTAGTCGACCCATCGCAGCTCGGCATAAGCATTTGGCGACATACGAATGTGAGTTAATCGGGCTGGTTCAAGCTGTTCGTCATTGACAGCCGTATTTGTGGGGCCAGACTTTCCTGGTACGTATGGATCACTATAGTTTGAAGTTCTTGCTCGATCAATGGCTTGCGACCATTCCACAGCACCACTGGGTCAGCAAACTCTTGGGGATTCGATTTCTCAGTTGAATATAAAGCCAGGTCGCCATAACACCGTCGCACACGTCTTAGCCCGACGGGATGCCGAGCTCCTGCTCATCTGTGCTCTGTCGAGTCCGCACCCGGCAGTGTTTGATGCGCTGCGACAGGAGATGATCACTCTCCTAGACCTTTTAGCACTTTGTGACTAGATCTTGGGTGGCTCGGCTTCATCAGACTGGAAGTTTGTGGATGGACTGATCACGTTCAAAGGCTGAGTGTGGGTTTCGCCAACATCCTCTTCATTGCCGACTATACTGGCAGCAGCCCACACAGCGGGTCACGAGGGCTTATAGAAAACGCTACACCGTCTCCGAGTTGATTTCCATGTGCGTCGTGCTCGTCAGATTGTTCATGAGTTTGTGCAGACTTGCCTCACATGTCAACGTAATAAAACTAAACATTTACACCCGGCGGCTACGTTGTGCGGATACTTCCCAAAAGTTGCGTATCAATATTAGATACCGTATCGGATATGGATACTTCTCCGATACGCTCTGACACGTATCCTACACGCATCCCTGATTTTTTTGATTTTTCAAAAAAACAAAATAAATCCCGATACTTCTCTGATACTTCATCGATACTTCGCAGATACGGTTTGAACTAATAACAAACCCAGTCCATCCACAGTCCACAGATCCACTTGGCCATTCGCACGCCCGCATCACACGACTCCCTCTCTCCGCCCTTGCCGCCTCCAAGACGGCACCGCCGTCCCCTCCTCTCCGATCGGCCGCTCCCTTTCCCTCCCCTCCGGTTGGCCACTTCCCCTTCCGCCCGATCACCTACTCCCTTCCACGTGGCTCCCCTTCCCTCCCCAGCCCATAAAGTTCAGATGGGTGCTCATCCTAGCAAAGGGTGGGAGGTTTCGATCAAACTTATACCAGTAGATCTGATAGATCGAGGCCAAAAATGGGGGAAACTGTCCTCCTTGTTCTTGTTCCGTTCCTCTTCTTCAATAGAGAGCAGCTTCTAATCTCCTTCCATGGCTGCGGGCACCTCATCTGCTTCTGTACCCATCGGCTTTGCACGGTTGCGCACCCACTACTGCGTTGCCTCTAGGGATGCAAATTGTGGCGGCGCTGGGCTACGAGCTATGATGTGACGGTGGGCGGGATTGGTGGCTTGGCGCGGCGGGCTAGGAGAAGAGGTAGGGGTAGTGGTTGGGGTGGAGGACCTGCTGGTGCTGGATGTGTCGGTGTGGGCTGGAGTGAGAGCGATGGAGGTAGGGGGTAGGGAAAGAGAAGAATATTATCCCACCAGCTGCGAGAAGGTAATTGTTTCGGTGTTTCCCCTTCATTAGACTCACCGCAGGGGCTGCTCTGGATTGTTTGCACGAAACAATAAATTGAAAACTGAGTCATTTATAGACAGAAGTGTCGTAGGTCCCCTCACAGGTATACCTAAGTCTACAAGTAGCCACCAAGTAATCTTGGTTGTTACTGCTGCTATAGCTCTCAACTCAGCCTCTGCACTCGAACGGCAAACTGCAGTCTACTTCCAGGTAATCAAGGAGCCAAGAAAAACACAGTAAGCAGAAAGAGAACGACGATCAGAAGGATCACTGCCCAAGTCACATCAGAGTACGCCTGAAGCTGTAGTGAGGTGGACCTAGGGAAAAACAAGCGACGAGAGATTGTCCCATGCAAGTAGCGAAGAACACGAAGGAGGTGACTGTAGTGAAGATGAGTAGGACTAGCCATGAATTGACTCAAGATATGAACAGCATAAGCAATATCAGGGCGAGTGCTCACAAGATATACCAGACTCTCGACAAGATGGCGATAACGAGTAGGATCCTCAAGAAGATGACCATCAGTAGCACGAAGCTGAAGGGAGAGCTCCATAGGAGTCTCAGCAGTGCGAGTCTCAGTCAAACCAGACCGATCAAGAAGATCCTGGACATACTTCTGCTGGGAGAGGTAGTAACCCTCAGGCGTGGAAAAAACCTCAATCCCAAGTACGAAAGCAAACTAAGATTAGTCGTGCCCAAATTTGGTCGCCCACCCCCACGTGCATTGCTCCGCTTTTTCCACACCGCACAACTCTGGTAGTCGTGCCCAAATTTCTTGCAGTAGTTGCGCTGAGCTCCAGTTGGTGCGAGAACAGGAGCGGAGACAGGCACCTGGGGAGATGCCGTAGTCGAAGCAGATATCAGTGTCGTAGTCGAAGAAGAGGCAACAAGTACAGTCGGAATAGATTGTGCTGCTCACCCAAGACAAAGCTCTTTAGCCCGAAGCGTCGAAAAGGCCATTGTAACGGTCGGCCATGGAGAGCGGCTCAGCAGCTGAGCTCTGACAGGCTCAAACTCTAGGCGAAGGCGGAAGACGAAATCATAAAAGCGAAGGCGATCATGATCCGCCTTCTGCACTTTGTGACACTCCTGACAAAGTGGAGAGGCTAGCTCATCTATCTGGCACCAGAGACTTGCCAGGGCCCGAAAGAAGTCAACAGAAAAATCTCCCTGGCAAAGCGTCCCCAACTCACATTGAAGCGAAAAGAACTAAGCAACACTGCTCTGCTGGTATCGCTCACGCAAGTACTCCCAGATCTGTCGAGTAGACCGTAGACCAACAATATCTAGCTGGATGGAGTAGTCGACGCTGACCACCAGGATGGCACGAACACGAACCTTGCAAGAACACCAGCGCTCGAAATCGTCAATGGCATACTGAAAAACCTCATCAGTAGCAACCTTTGTCCCCTTGGCAGCCTCAACTACTGTAGGAGGTGCAGAAGTAGACTGCCTAGGAGGCTGAACCGTCGGTGGCGAAGGGCGGAAACCATTAAGCGTGATCTCCATGAGAGGACCATAACCTGTAGTTCGTTCCATAGAGCTTTGTTCTTGAGAATGGGATCACGACAGATGGAATGGAAGCCATCGGTAGGCGGCGCTGGATGGGTGGCACTGGGCGGCGCGGTGGTTAGATCAACGTTAAATCTTTTTTCTTTTTTTTTCCATTTTTTACAAAACTACAAAAGTGGAATCCTTCACTTCGGCTGAAGCAGATGACTGACTCGCTCGGGGGTCACAGAGGCGACGATTGGGCCGCCGGCAGAGCAACGGCTGACAGTGTCAACCAGTGACTCAGGGGTCGTTGGCAATACAGCGGTCAGCAGCGATCGGGTGAAGACGGCGGCGGCAATGGCGACGATGGATCGACCGGATCTGGCGAGCGGGGTCAGATCTAGTGAGATAGCGCCGGATCCGGCGGCGGCGGCGGCGGCGGCGGCGGTTCAGGCGATAGAGGCCCAAGTGGCGGCGGCAGCGGCGGCTCGCGCGGTGGTGGCTCGGGCAGCAACGGCGACCACTCGGGCAGAGGTGGTCTGGGCGGCGGCGGCGGCTCGAGTGAGATAGCGCCGGATCTGGCGGGGGAAGCTCGAGCTAAGATGGCCCGGGCGGCGACAACCCAGGCGGCGGCGGCTCGAGCGGCGACGGAGGCAGCGAAAGAACAAGGTCAAAGCCCTAGTTCTCATACCATGTTATGAATATTGTGTATATTCATGAGGCCCAAAGGGCAATATATATAGGGAGTACAAGGGAATATGCCATATACAGATAAGGAAACCAAGGCATATAAGAAAACAAATAACAATCATATTCTATCCTTAACACTTATCGCCTCCAATTACTGGAGAAGGCCAAAATCCATGATGTCTTCCGTGTTAATCTTCTCAAGAAATTTCATGGTGACCCTCCGGTGACACCACCGCCTCTGCCGTCGCTCCATCATGGCCACGTTTGCCCCACGCCGGAGAAGGCCTTGTCTATTCGGCGAGCTCGTGGACACCGGCAGGTCCTAATACAGTGGTCGGGTCTGCCAGCATCCGAGAACTCTTAGGAAGTCTTGGAGAAGTTCCAGACTACATATCCGACATTCCAGCTCAAGGACGAGCTATTTGCAAAGGAGGGGAGAGATACACGATGGAAACAACGCCAGCCAACTGCAGCGACACCAACAGATGAAACGGCGGTAGTGACGACAACGGGTGACGTGCTACAGCGTGGAGTTGGCAACGACTCTGTGACAGTGCGTAACAGGGGAGGTTCTGAGTTAGGCAGGTTTTGGAATACGGAGACATGAGGCTTTGTAAACTAGAGTCCAGGTTGGATTAGGTCAGTTAGATATGGGAAGTCAAGTCGGATTACAATGCCTTTAAATAGCAGTCTTGCGGCTGTAATTGGACAACAAGAATCAATCTATTATCCTTCTCCTAATTTGTCTCCCTACCCTGAATTCCGGCACCCGCCTCCTGCGCCCTCTGCTACCTACAGTCGACGGTCACGGATCTACCTGGGAGTAGGGGTGAAAACGGGTCGGGTTAATCCCGACCGATCCGGCACCGAATCCGATTGGTACCGAATCCGACTAGTACCGAATCCGGAGAAACAAATATGGGTTAGGATATGGTAACAGCAATATCCGTCCGAATCCGATACATCTTCACGTTTGATTTCAGGTTAGTGCTACTATTTGACGTTTCATTTTCTTTTGCAATGGTAAAATAAAATCTTCCACATCAGCTATTAAATAGTAACATCAAGTCAATGCGTCCTACTCCATTTACTGCACTGTATGCATTCCTTACAAACAAGTAGGGGTGCAAACGAAATAGGTTAATCCCGACCGATCCGACACCAAATCCGATTGGTACCGAATCCGGAGAAAAAATATGGGTTAGGATATGGTAACAGTAATATCCGTCCGAATCCGACCCGTTTTCACCCCTACCTGGGAGTCACAAGGGTCTGGGCAACCGACAGCCGGTTCTACATAATTATCATCTACGCTCTTTGGGTGGTGCACGTGACATACTATCATCAATTCATCATTCATTAATAGCATAGGTGCATATCAGTTATCAAAACGTCACGAAATGATTAGGGGTGGCAACGGGGCATGGGGTCCCAGGGAGGCCCTGCCCTAACCCCCACTAGCACGGCCCCGCCCCAGCCCGCTAAGCCTACCGAGGGAGATGGCCCTCGATCCCCGCGGGGACCCGACCCCCATGGGGAGATTAAAAATAGGCTAAATATTTTTTAAAAATAATAATGTGACTGTTTATTAATTTATAATTATTTAGGCATACTTTTTTCAAAATATAGCTTAAAAATATATGTTCTAACATATTCAAGTTTTAGGAAAATATACAAAAGAATACAATTTCTCATATTAAAAAACTATAATCTATTATTAAAGAATATATTTTTATACTTACCGGGTCCCCGTGGGGACTGCAGGGGAGGGCAACCCCCACCCCACCTCGCTAGCGTAGCAGGGGGGCTGTCCCCGTCCCCCATAGGGGGAGATCACCCCCCCCCCCCGCCCCCGCTTCCCATGGGGATATTCTCCGAGGGCCCACCCCGAGGGGAATTGCCACCTCTAGAAATGATGCACATGAAAGTACATGAACAAATAAAGATATAAGTAGCAATAGCTTGAAGCATCCTTAACAGAGGTAAAAGATCTGATGTTTAAGATTACTATTAGGAAGTAACAAATATTATTTATAAGAGATTGTACCCTAAGCATATAAAGGAACAGACACAGGAGTTGGGCTTCAATTTGGCATGGGTCAATCTCAACATTTCTACGGAGCATGTAGAAAATGCATCTTACTTTTATGTGGAGCATGATATAATATGCTGAACCCCTCTAGTCACAAAAAAAGTCACATGTTAGATATGTATTATATAGCTTGTGTATTTAACTTGTTGTGTAGGGGGTTTCATACATATATACCATACATGTTTGTGTATATATATTGGCCAATTGGCCTCATGTTGTATACAAGCACTATTCATAATATGGTATCACAGCGGAAGAATCGGATCCGGATGATGGCTGTAGGTCGACGGGGCAACCCGATCCAGCTGCGACTCCCAAGATCTGTCGGCAGCAACCACGAAAGTCGGGTGGTAGCCGTGGATTGCATGGTGGATTGGTGCAGCGGTGGCCGACAGGAAGATTCCGGCGAGGAACAACGGAAGGCGACGAGCAACAGTGGACAGTGAAAGTCAACGGCAAGCGCAGAGAACCACCAGATGGTATTTGCAACTGACGAGATGAATCAGCAGCAGCGCGAAAAAAACTTAGGTTTGGCTTTGATACTATGTTATGAATACCACCCCTATAGTCACCACTTCACCACAGCCTTTGGTCTCTTTGGTGCCTCCTTCACAGTTGGCACCTTCGCCACTGGCACCCTCTCCTGAGGTTACTCCTGACCTTATCCTGTCTTATCCTCTCTACCACACTCGTCGTCCGCAAGTTAAGGATTCTTCTGATGTGCCCTCCTTCTGATGGGTCATCCTCTTCGGCCTCTCCTCAATATGCTCTTCGTGATCGCTACTCTATTCGGCCTCTTGAGCGTTTTAGCTTTGCTGCTACTGCTCTTGTCAAACCGACTTCTTATCGTGATTATGCTGCTCATTAGGAGTGGCAACATGCAATGGCAGAGATCACTGCCCTTGAGCGTACTAGCATGTGCGATCTTGTACCTCTTCCTGCGCGTGTTACTTCTATCACGTGCAAGTGAGTCTATAAGGTTGAGACCCACTTTGATGGTTCTACTGAGCGTTACAAAGCTTGTCTTGTAGCACATGGTTTTCAGTAGGGACATGGTCGCAACTACGATGAGATCTTTATTCCTGTCGCTCACATGACCACCATTCGCACTCTCCTTGCTGTGGCCATTGTTCGACAGTGGCCTATCTCTCACTTGGATGTCAAGAATGTCTTTCTCAATGGCGAGTTGCATGAGGTCTAGTGCAACCGCCCCTAGGTATTATATCCCTGAGGGTATAGTTTGTCGCCTTCGTCGATCTCTCTATGGCCTCAAGCAAGCTCCTCATGCCTGATTTGATCAAATCTCTTCCGTTGTCACTACAGCTGGTTTCTCTACCAGTGCTCATGATCCTACTCTGTTTACTTATACTTCACCTCATGATCGGACACTTCTCTTTTTATATGTTGATGAAATGATCATTACTAGAGATAATTCTCAGTACATCACTTTTGTCAAGGAGCGTCTTCATGAGCAGTTTCTCATGTCTGATCTGGGTCCTCTTCACTACTTTTCTTGGGATTGATGTTATTTCTACTCCTAAAGGCTTCTATCTGTCCTAAGAAAAGTATATCCAGGATCTTCATGATTGTGCCTTACTGATCAGCGCATAGCTGAGACTCCCGTGGAGCTTAATGTTCATCTTCGTCCCACTGATGGTGAGCCTCTTACTGATACTACTCGCTATCGTCATCTTGTTAGGAGTCTTATTTATCTTAGTGTCAATCATCCTGACATTTCGTACTCTCTGCATATCTTGAGTCAGTTTGTTTCTGCTCCCAATCAGCTCCTCTATAGTTATATTCGTGTTCTATGATACCTTCGTGGAACTCTCGTCTCTTTTTTCCTTGCTCCCGCTCTTTAGAGCTCTAGGCATATTCTGATGCCACCTGAGCTAACGATCCCTCTAATCGCAGTCTCTCTCTACTTATTGTGTTTTTCTTAGTGGTTCTCTCATTGCTTAGAAGATTAAGAAGCAGACAGCAGTTTCTCGTTCGAGTGCTGAGGCTGAGTTGCGAGCTATTGCTTTGTTGACTGCGGAGGTTACTTGGCTACAGTGGTTACTTGAAAATTTTGTTGTTTCTGTTTCTGCACCAACTCCTCTTTTGTCTGATAGTACATGTACTATTAGCATTGCTAAAGATCTAGTGAAGCATGAGCTTAGAAAGCATATTAGTGTTGATGCTTTCTACATGCGGACACAGGTGTAGGACTAGATTGTTGCTCTTCAGTATGTGCCCTCAGAGCTTCAGTTGGCAGACTTCTTCACAAAGGCACATATCAGAACCTAACACAGCTTCTACCTCTCCAAATTTCATTTTGTTAATCCACCATAAGTTTGAGGGGGGTGTTAGATATGTATCATGTAGCTGTGTATTACCCTGTTGTGCGAGAGGTTTTCTGCATATATGCCAACCTGTACGTATATATATTGGCCCATTGGCCTCATGATGAATACAAGAGCTATTCATAACATCGCCATGGGAAATGTGCAATCAAACTACTTGATTTTTGACCAACATATTAGTCAATGTTTATCAACCATATAAAAATGACATGTATACTTAAAATGCTTCCATTATATTATAATTTTATTAATTTTTACAAATATATTGCAATATACATTGGTTATCAAAGTTGTATTTTCAACACTGTACCAATGTCCAAATGACACCTTTTGTGACAGGAGGGAGTGCATAGCAACTTGCAGAGAAAGCAAAGATCGCATGATATAAATACCTCTGGTATTTTAACACCAAGCTCTTCAGATAGATGGCCTATTGATGTATTTGCATCTACGTCAAATGTTCCATCTTCCCGCCTTACTACATAACCTGTTTTCTTCTGGATTTCCTCCTATAAGGGTAAAATGAGTAGCATAAGGAAATGAGAGACTACCAAAGCAAAAAAAAAGGAACAACAACAGTAAATAGCTCATGGTTTAATAAAAAGAAAAAAAAATCAGTTATGACTTATGAACATGACTAGGAAAAACCAGTGGGAAAGTTCCAGCTGGTTTTAATACCAAGTTAATGCCGATTTAGTCAAAGTTAGCATGAGTTATGGCCAATTAGGAATGATTTTCAAGATTTCATTTTATTCCCACTGCACCATAATTTTCAATTTTCATTATAGAATCAAGGCACAGGGTAGTTTCTGGCTGGTTTCCGGCAAACCAGTGGTGAGTGGTGACCTGTAACCAACCTGGTTCTGGTTTATGAACCCAGGTTATGAGTGGCAATTATTCTAATTTCTAAGATAATGTAAGCACATAAACACTAAGAACTTAAAAGTCGGTAAGCTATCGTGGTGAGCAGGTGATTTTATGTTAGTTGACAAAATCATAATTATGCCTCTTTCAAGTTTTTATTCTCATTCAAGTTGTCCTGAAACAGGGACATTGGCATTTAATTTGCAAATTAGCATGCCCTGTATATTTGAGAACAGAACCCCAGAAGGATTCAATGTGTGGGAAAGTGTATGGTATGGAATAGTAGATTGATTATTGAGGTAGCAATACAAGTATATATATAGGCAAGGATGTATAGGGATATGGCTAATAGAATCAAGGGCCAATCAGGGAGATCCTTGCCTATAATAGAGAGCTAACCAACCATACTAATACATATGGGCCAAAGGCCATAGCCGGCCATAATGCCTGTCTAACACCCCCCGCAGTCGAAGCGTCTGCACCACGGACGTTTAAACTGGATCGAAATTCACTGAAAACCGATGAAGGAAGGCCCTTAGTGAAGATATCGGCATACTGGGAGGTGGTGGGAACATGTAGTACACGAACATCGCCAAGAGCCACTTTCTCGCGAACAAAGTGAAGGTCAATCTCAATGTGCTTGGTGCGCTGATGCTGAACAGGGTTGGAGGACATGTAGACGGAACTGATGTTGTCGCAATACACCAATGTAGCCTGCTGAAGCGGAGTATATAGTTCCAACAGGAGACGCAACCAGGAAGCCTCGGCAACGGCATTGGCCACACCGCGATACTCAGCCTCTGCACTGGAGCGTGACACCGTAATCTGGCGCTTGGAGGACCAGGAAACCAAGTTATCGCCGAGAAACACGGCATAGCCCGAGGTGGACTTGCGCGTATCCGGGCAACCGGCCCAGTCAGCATCAGAGTACACCACGAGATCAGGCTGCAAAGATGGCTGAAGAAAGAGTCCCAGATGGAGAGTGCCACGAATGTACCGAAGAATCCGCTTGAGGGCAGCAAGATGGGGCTCGCGAGGGTCGTGCATATGAAGACACACTTGCTGAACTGCATAGGAGATATCTGGCCTGGTGAAAGTGAGATACTGTAGGGCCCCGGCCAAACTGCGGAAGTCGCTGGGATCACTAACAGGGTCACCGGATGAAGCGGACACCTTCGGATTGGTGTCAACAGGGGTGGTACAGGGCTTGCAATCTGTCATGCCCGCGCGCTCCAAGATGTCCATGTACTGACGCTGTGAAAGGAGAAGACCACCACGACACTTCTGCACATGCATCCCCAGAAAGTGATGAAGCTCACCCAGATCCTTCATAGAAAACTCCTGCTGCAATGCATTGATGATGCGTCGGAGGAGCGCGGTAGAGGAGGCGGTGAGAACAATGTCATCAACATATAGGAGCAAGTAGGCGATCTCGGTGCCGCGGTGATACACAAACAAGGATGTGTCAGACTTGGCCTCAATGAACCCAAGAGATAGCAGATATGTAGCAAACCTGCTGTACCATGCACGGGGAGCCTGCTTGAGACCATAGAGTGATTTGTTCAGACGACAGACGAACTCCGGATGAGTAGAATCCTAGAAGCCGGAAGGTTGTGAACAATAAACTGTCTCAGACAAGGTCTCGTGGAGAAAAGCATTCTTCACATCAAGTTGATGGATCAGCCACTGCCTGGAAAGAGCAAGAGCCAATACTGTCCACACGGTTGCGGGCTTCACTACGGGACTAAAAGTCTCGGCGAAATCCACTCCTGGGCGTTGTGTAAAACCACGCAGCACCCAACGTGCTTTATAGCGCTCGAGAGAACCGTCTGCCTTGAGTTTGTGCTTGAAGATCCATTTACCAGATACGACATTCGCCTTGTGCGGTCGAGGGACCAAATCCCAGGTGTGGTTCTGCAAGAGGGTAGCGTACTCTTCGTCCATGGCAGCCCGCAAATTGTGGTCGGCGAGGGCACTGCGGTACGTCCGAGGGACAGGTGACAGGGGCGTGGCGTGGTAGAGGGCGGGTAGCCGAAAACCGGACTTGCCGCGCGTCGTCATCGGGTGGCGATTCCGCACGGGAGACACCGGCACTGCACACGGAGGAAGATGCGCCGGGGACGGCGCCGCGGCAGGTAGGGGTGAAATCGGGTCGGATACGGTCGGATATCACCTTTCCCATATCCTAACCCACATTTTCTAATCGGATTCGGGTCGAATACGGATAGTATCGAATACGAATACAAATACGGATAATGTCGGGCACAAATATGGAACAAATACGTACCAAGACGGATACGGACACTATCAGTCACGAATATTTATTCGGATATCAAGTCAATGCAACAACCATTTTATACCACATAGACAATAGCAATGCAACCATTCCATACATCCATTCTATACCGATTAGTGATATTTTATACTTTTAACATAATTAGTATAATACTAGCAAGTAGTTTAATCTACAATCTATCACTTAAATTAAATATTTACGAAGACGGATTTTTGATTGTACGTGCGCTTCTCCTCTCTCTTCTTCCTCTCTCTTTTCTCTTTCTTTTCTTTTTCTTTATTTTTTTCCTTCTCTTTCTTTCCTTTCTTCTCACCCGGCTGCCTTTCCTCCTTTTTACTTGGTTCGGCCGACGCCTCCCCATCTCTTCCTTCTTTTCCCCCTCTCGGCTCCTATGCCGTTCACCTCCTCCGCGCCGCCTCGGCTCTCTCTCCCTGCCGCGCCGCCGCGCGCCCGCCTTGCCGTCGCGCCCTCCCCTCGCGTCGCTAGCCCTAACGGCGCCGCCCCACCGTCCCCGCCTTGCCGCTCGGCTTCGCACCACTTCTCCGCCGCCCCCGAGTCGCCGCCCTACTTCGCCGCCGTCGGTTACCCCCGGATCCGTGGCCTACGGCCCGGATCTGGTGCTCCTCCCTCAGATCCAACGAAGTCCACGGTTGAGGCGGCGGACCTCTTCGGCGCCGCCGAGGTGGCGGCCGCCGACGAAGACCTGGGGGAGGGAGACGCGGCGGGCGCGCGGGAGGAGGGCGGCGAGCTCCTGGAGGTAGCGCGGGTCCATGGCGAGGTCGCGCTCGTCGATGGAGGCCCGAAGGCCGCGCAGGATGGCGCGCACGGCGCGGCAGTCCTCATAGGTGGCGCGGACGACGTGGAGGGAGGTGAAGTAGAGCACCACGCGCCGGTCGGCCTCGGCGGCGGCGGCGCCGGCCGGCGCCTGGAGGGTGCGGAGCGCGCAGAGGGCGGAGGCGGCGACGCGGACGCGGTGGAAGACGCGGACGGAGGGGGAGCAGGGCGCGGTGTGCGGCGGCGGCGGGGAGGGAGAGGGGGCGGCGGGGTCGGAGAGGAGCCGGGCCTGGAGGTCCTTGAGGGAGGGGGAGGAGAAGGACACGCGCGGGGAGGCGCGCGGAGAGCGCGGTAGAAGAGGTGGAGGCGGCGGAGGATTGCGGGATTGGAGCGTTGTGGAGTGTGGAGCCGGTGAGTAGGGGTGAATCCGGGTAATACCCGAATAGTTAAGCGGGTAATATCCGAATTTTATACCGGATAGTCCGTATCCGTCGGATACCGACCTCCCAAACCCGATACCGTATCCGCCAAAAAATACCCGTATTCGGATCCGATACCCGTATAAGTTTCCGGATACCCGAATTTACGACCCGAATTTGACCCGATTTAATATGGGCGGGCGGGCGGGCGGGAAATACCCGGCCCGTTTTCACCCCTAGCGGCAGGGGAATGCGCCGGGGCGGACGTCAACTTCGCGCGTCTCACGTAGACATGGCGAAATTGGCGGTCGGCAGGGGCCGCACTCGGAAATGCGGGTGGATCGGCGGCCGCACGTGGCAGTGCTGGCGTCGGGGTGGAAGAAGTCCTGCACAATGCGTCGGCCGCCATGGGCGAGCGAGACAGGATCGGTGGTGTCCTCAGCAGCTGTGCACGGCAGAGGTGCAGGCACAACACCATCCTGGGCTGCGCGTGGCATGGGCGCGGGGATGGCAGGGCGCACGAGATCCAGGCGTGCGGAAGAAGCTGCGGTGGGACGACTTGCAAGCAAAGAGATGCGCGATGGACCTATAGGCGTCGGCACATGATTAGTGTAGTCATCCAGAAACTCAAAATCCGCTGTGGATGGAGGGGAAGGAAGTTCGGCAAAAGGAAAAGATGTTTCATCAAAAATGACATGACGGGAGAGGTAGACCCGATTGGAGGTCATGTCGAGACATCGATATCCTTTATGGTGGGTGGAGTAGCCAAGGAAGGTACACAAGGTGGAGCGAGGGGCGAGTTTGTGGGAGGTTGTGGAGGCAAGGTTTGGGTAGCATTTGCACCCAAAGACGCGAAGATGACCATACAACGGGGAGGACCCAAAGAGGGTATGGTGTGGCATGGAGAAATTCAGCGTCTTGGTGGGTAGGATGTTGAGGAGAAAAGTGGCAGTGGACAACGCCTCAACCCAATAGGATGGTGGCATAGACGCCTGAAATAGAAGTGAGCGAATGATATTGTTGACAGAACGAATGATGCGCTCAGCTTTACCATTCTGTTGGGAGGTGTAGGGGCAGGACATGCGGAGGTGGACGCCACGAGTGAGGAAGAACGTGCGGGCGCTAGAGTTGTCAAACTCGCGGCCATTGTCGCACTGAACTGCCTTAATAGTGACGCCGAACTGAGTGGAAACAAGGGAGAAAAAATTAGCGAGTGTCAAAAATGTGTCAGATTTGAAACGAAGGGGGAACGTCCAAAGATAGTGCGAACAATCATCGAGAATGACCAAATAATATTTGTAACTAGAAACACTATCAACAGGTGATGTCCAGAGGTCACAATGTATAAGATCAAACTTATGTGAAGCACGGGAAGCTGACACAGGGAAGGGAAGACGAACATGTCGACCCAGTTGGCAAGCATGACAAATAGAGAGACCTGTGGTTTTATTACATGAAGGAATAACTGAAGAACTCGCTAACTTAGACAAAACTTCATGCCCGGGATGACCAAGACGGCGATGCCAGAGCAAAGCGGAGGACGCGGCAAGGAAAGACTCGGCGACAGGAAGGTGCAGGGGGTAGAGCGGCCCGGAGCTATTGCACCTGATGATCACGTTCCGAGACCGAAGATCCTTCACAGAACAACCAGCGGGATCAAACTCAACAGAAATGAGGTTCTTAATGAGAGTGGGGGACACAAGAACATTATTAAGACGGAGGGAACCATGAAGGTCGGTTGTGCCGGTAGAGGTAACGGGTAGTAAGGAGCCGTTACCGACAATAATGGAAGAAGGAACGGGATGCCGAGGAACAAAAGAGTGAAAGAATACCAGGGTCGGAGGCCATATGAGAGGTAGCCCCCGAATCGAAGTACCACTCGGGTTGCTGAGCAGTCAGCGCCATGGTGGAGAAGGCACTCGCGAGACTGTTCTGGTCCCAGGAAGGCAAGCCAGCAGGACTGCCGAATTGTCCAGAGGTCTGCCCGACAGGAGCACCACCGTAAAGTCCCGCATGTTGCCCGGGAATCCCAGGGAACGCCCACTGGTTCTGGGCGACAGCGAGCAGGGCTTGTGGCTGCGGTGGGGCCTGGGGAGACGGAGCCGTCCCAGAGAACCGTCCCTGCGGAAGAGGAGCAAGGGGAGGCCGGGGACCGGGCCACATCTGGATGGTGCCGGTCCACGGATTGTAAAAACTGGGCCAACCACCAGATTTGGGTGCGCCGTGGGAGCCTGAGCCGCTGGTGCCGCCTGCGCCGGTCCCCTGGGATGGCGCATTGCCCTGGCCAGCCCGACCGGAGCACTTGCCGCGCCGGCCACGGGAGTGGGAGAAGCCGCTGCCCCCGCCTTCGTTGCCGGCCCCGGTGCTGCCCCCGGAACCGCCATGAGCCGAAGGAGTGCGGTCGGCAGGTGTCGGAGCAGGTTGGCTGCCGGAGGTGAGCAGGGCAGTGGCGGGTGCAATCTTGCGATTCGCCAAGTTGAGCTCTTCCAGAAGCAGGTCAGCGTGCGCCTCAAGGAAGGAGGGAAAGGGGCGGCTCCGTTGAAGATGAAGACCGATGGCGGTGAATTTTTCGTTGAGACCGCGGATGACGTTGAGGACGAGAGTCCAGTCGGCGACGAATTCTCCGAGATCGGCCAGAGCATCGGCC
Organism: Dendrocalamus latiflorus; assembly: GCA_017311315.1. Lineage (NCBI taxonomy): Eukaryota > Viridiplantae > Streptophyta > Magnoliopsida > Poales > Poaceae > Dendrocalamus > Dendrocalamus latiflorus. Next base: position 6,782,466 of record CM029622.1, on the reverse strand, counting down.
ATGCTCTTGAAGCGACGGCAGTAATCAGCAATGGAGAGATCTCCTTGGACGAAATTGCGAAACTCGGCGTCGAGGTAGAGGGCGCGCGGCTCCCTGTTGCCAAGAAATTGAGTTTCGACGGCGAGCCATGTGACGCGCGCGGTGGCCCGGCGTTCCAGCACAGTTTCGACGAGCTCGGTGGAGAGAGTACCGAGAAGCCAGGACTTGACGACGCAATCCATGCGAACCCAGTCGGGCAGAGTCGGATTGGGATCATCGGCGAGCATGTGATCCTCGAGGGAGTACTTCCCGAGGGCGAGGAGGAAAAGCTCGCACCAGCGATTGTAGTGGCCGAAGTTCAAGTCGAGGACGAGAGGCACCAGGGAGCGGATATTTTGGACGCCGACTGCCTGGGCATGGATGTTGGCGATGGCGGCAGCTTCATGAAGGAGAACGGCGTCGTGGAGAGGAAGAGAGGCTTCGTCCACGAGCTCAGCGTCGGCGTTGGCATATCCAGCGGCGCGCTCGCGAGCTGCGCGCGCTAAGGCAGCGCGCTCGCGCTCAGCAGCTTCAGCGCGTGCTTGAGCAGCGGTGGCAGCCTCGCGCTCAGCAGCTTCGGCCCGCGCGAGAGCAGCAGCGCGGGATTTTGCGGCGGCAGCAAGGCGCGCATCGGGATTCATCTGGGCGACGCGCACAGCCTCCTCAGCCCTGGCAGCAGCCTCTGGAGAAAAGGGATCAACATCGGCGGCGGCAGCAGGGGTAGAGGGAGCCGGTGGCGGAAGATCGCCTGCCATGACGGCCGTGAGAAGGAATTAGGGTTTGAGCGGAAGCGGATGGTCAAGGAAAGACCAATCTGATACCATGTGGGAAAGTGTATGGTACGGAATAGTAGATTGATTATTGAGGTAGCAATACAAGTATATATATAGGCAAGGATGTCTAGGGATATGGCTAATAGAATCAAGGGCCAATCAGGGAGATCCTTGCCTATAATAGAGAGCTAACCAACCATACTAATACATATGGGCCCAAGGCCATAGCCGGCCATAATGCCTGTCTAACACAATGCACTCAGGGCATAATAATTCATTTTGACGTAGCAGAGTAACTTGTAATGTTATCACCAGCTTAATTCTGGGAAGGTAGATCTGTCTAGCTTTTCGCCATGTGACCCTACATTTGACTAGATTGGCATGGCTAAGAGCAACTCCAGCAGGGCCCCTACTTGAGCTCTCATCCTACTTTTGAGGGTCGAGGGGCAAAAAACTCACTCCAACAGGGCCCCTACTTGATCCCTCAAAAGTAGGGGGCCCTCAAATCTCCCCATCGAGCCCTCATTCCTGGGGGGGTCTGGAGGGAGCCCCTACTTTTGAGGGCTCAAGTAGGGGCCCTGCTGGAGTGAGTTTTTTGCCCCTCGGCCCTCAAAAGTAGGGGCTCCCTCCAGACCCCCCAGGAGTGGGTCCTATGTGTCATCCCCTCTAAGAATGAATTTGAGGGTCCTGTTTTGAGGGCTCCTGCTGGAGTGTAGCCCAAAAAACAGAGCCCTCAAAAGTAGGAGGAGCCCTCAAATAAAAAGTAGGGGCCCTGTTTTGAGGGCTACTGCTGGAGTTGCTCTAAGTATCATCATGGCCGCGGACCTCACTTGGCAGCAATTACTGTAGCGCGGTAGTGTAGCCAAAGTGCCGAGGTTACTGCAGCACGAAGCAACAGCAGCATGACCTATTAGTTTGTTTCGATTTTGATCTGTTTGCATGATTAGGAAGTTATGTTTAAGAGTTGACTGTTTGAGTCAGATTGGAATCGAGATAAGAGTTTGAATCTCTTAGATCACAAGTTGAGACAGCCCTATAAAAGGCTACACATTGTAACTCACAAAATCAAACAAGAAATAATTAGTATTTATCTCATCAAAAGTCTTTTCCCTCGTCTATGGTCTATTTCTCCCTATTCTAGTATCTCATCCCCCTTCAAACTGTGTTGTCGGCTGTCGCACCCCTCTTCTATACAGTATTTACCCGTCATAGTTAGTCTACCAAATATTCCTCAGTTCAGAGCACAACAGAGCATTATATGTTGCCAAAAAGATGAAATGTCACTTCTTTAATAAAATAAATAAATATTAGGCATAAAAAAGAACGTAAACCAAAAAACGAGTGCAAGCTATCACCACTTCTAGAACTATATAAAACAAACACATAAAATATCATGCAAGTAAATCACATTGAACGCTGAATTACAAAATTGAATTGAGAAGTTCCTGAAATGATCACCTTTGAATCATTCTCGTCAAAGATTTCACCAACTATTTCTTCCACTACATCTTCTAATGTCACAATCTGCAATTTTTAACAGTAGTCAGAAAATTGTTCCCAAACTAAGAGATACATGAGAGGATAAACGAAATTAGAAGCTGTTCTTATCAACATTTTCTTAGCACAATAGGGCATAGTTTCTGCAAGAGGATGCATAGATATATTTATTACGAGGTGAAAGGATCCTTGCTCCAAGCCAAAGTACATGAGCAAGCAATAGTTCCAAGATGGACTGTGGTTGAAAAAACATTTAATAACTTTTATGGCGTGAGCATTAATAATGAGATAGTGCAGTTTAAAGGATATCATGTCAGTCGGGCATGCAAATAATAGAGAATCATCATTCATCAATTTTCAAGTCTTTCTAAAAAAACAGAAACTTATAAAAGACAATTTTAGTTCCCTACAAGGGAGATGTGGCTGTGGAGCACCAAATACACAGAAAGAAAGGCATTTTATTTTCTCTCTTATTCTAGTTTTATTATTTTCTTGAGTTAGATTGGACTTAAGCACATGGAGTACAACATGTCAATCCCACAATTCTCTGAACCATAACAAGCATTTCCAAGAATGACATGTCTCCGGACATGTTTGCACACAGAACACTTATGCCGGTCTTTAAATGCACAATTTTGCACTACAAACATGGCCTTAGCGTGAAATGCGAACCCAGAATAATGCCAATAATGAAAATATCATCACATCCCGAGATAGAAATGACCCTATTTGGATGACCCAGACTACTCTATCACATACTTTCAAGTGAGTGTTAGACTGGACAGCGCAGAGTAGCATGCACACGATCGGACATCTACGACCAGCATCCAGAACCGGCGTCTCCAAGACTAGGAGTCATGGATGTTACGGCGTCGCCTAGGTGACGCCTAGGCGTCCAGGCGGGACTGCGCGGACACCACGATAGTTCGCCTCGCCTTGGTCTTCTAGGCCACGCCAACTCCCTCCACCCGCGCCGCCTCCCTCCCTCCCGTCGTGCCGCCTCCCTCCCGCCTCCGGCTTCCCTCTCCAGCTTGCTCCCACCGCCGAGGGGAGGCGACGGGGGGAGGCGGTGGCAGGGGGAGGCGTCAGGGAGGGGAGGCGCCGGGGGGGGGGGGGGAAGCGCTGGGGGGGGGAGGGAGGCGTTGGGGAGAGAGCGGAAGGCGACGGCGTACCGGGCGGGGGGGCGGCGGGGAGAAGCTTCGAGTCGGGAGAGAGAGTCGGGAGCCGGGAGAGCTGAAGCATCGCAGGGAGACTGCATCGCCTGCATCGCGGGGAGTTATATCGCAGGGAGAGCTGAAGCGTCGCGGGGAGCAGGGGAGACTGCATCGCCAGTTGAAGCGTCGCGGGAGACTGCATCGCCTGCATTGCTGTGCCTTCGCCTAGGCGCCCCTCACTCATCGTGGTCGCCCACTCTGCCGTGACAACCATGCCAGGAGTCCACGACCAGCCCAGGTGCATATGCGTCCTTCTGATTCCACGCCACCACAAGAGATCACACTTGCCATAGTTTGTTAAGCTAATTACAACATCTTATCTATTTTTGGTTAGTTAGCGTTAAGCGCCCCTGTACCTGATATATATATGTATATATACCTGTGCCTATCAATGGAATCAATATGCGCGTAAATTCTATTCCGCCTTCAAGGTATCAGACATGTTTCGATCCTGACCCCCACCCACCTCTCTCGAGCCATGGGTGACGCCGCCAAGGAGTTGGCCACCCTCTAGGTGCAAGTCGTCGCCGTAGCGAGCATCAAAACCCCCTCGTCCCCATTACTCTCGATCTTCAGACTGGCAACTACTCCCAATGGCGCGGCTTGTTTGAGGTTACTCTCTGCACGTATGCCCTCAGCGATCATATCGAGGAGTCGACATCCTCTTTCTCCGATGCCCAGTGGATTCATCTCGATGCCCTCATCCGCTCCTAGCTCTATGGTGCAATCTCCGCTAATCTCCTGGCCATGGTCATGGACCCTAATGCAACCGCTTACACCATTTGGACGAACATCGCGGGCTTGTACCGCAACAATGTCGAGACTCGTGCCATCTACCTAGAGCAAGAATTTCAGGGCCTCACACAAGGTGCTTTGTCCAACGCCGACTACATCTGCAAGCAAAAGTCTCTTGCCAATGATCTTGGTGCCGTGGAGAACAAGATTAAGTGACAAGACACTCATCCTCAAAGCCCTACGAGGGCTAAGCTAGGGCTATTCACATTTACACCGAACCGAAAAAACCATACCAAAAAAACCGAACCGTACCGGTCAACTCGGTTTGACCGGTTTTTGAGATTCAGTACATGCAGATTTTGGGTTTCTTTTGGGTTCGGTTTTTCAGTAAAAACCGGCTGAAAACCCAAAAAACCAAACAAACCAATTCATTGTCTAGTAGTTGCGTTACTGTGCTAGCACAGGGCCTCAGGCCATCTTCATCCCATTCGATTTTGGCCCATGCACAACCCATTGGCCAAGTGCAGCCCATGTAGCCATGGTTGTCACGGCGTCGCCTAGGCGTCCTGGCGGCCGGAGGAGGACGCCGTGGCTGCTCGCCTCGCCTGATCCCGCCGTTGACGCCAGCTAGGGTTAGGAGATCGGGCGCGGGGAGCTGGAGGCGGCGGGGAGAGGAGGCGGACGCGGGAGGCGGCGGAGGGGAGAGGAGGCGGCGGAGGGGAGAGGAGGCGGACGCGGGAGGCGGCGGCGGGGAGACGGGAGAGGCGGAGAGGTCGGGCGGCGGCGGGGAGACGGGAGAGGCCGGGAGAGAGAGGAGGCGGAGAGGCGGAGGTCTGGAGAGAGAGGAGGCGGAGACGGGCGAGGACTCATAATATGTTGGCTTATATGAGTCCTCCTCCGGCCGCTCGACCACATAATATGCTAACCCTACATGTCTGTCTGCTGGATAGCCTGCATACGGTGCTCGCCTGGACGTCGCCTGGACGTCACCTAGGCGTCCAGGCGGCTCTCACTCGTCGTGGTCGCCGACTTCGCCGTGACAACCATGCATGTAGCTCCATACCCCATGTAGCTTCATAACTAATTAACTGTGTCCGTAACCCACTGCTAGTTACCCCATGTAGCTTCATAACTGTGTCTGTTACTTCTAACAAAACACAACTCAAAGCTAACAAACTTCATGCTAACTAATTGCTAAGCTTCTGGATTTCCTTCAAGACAAGTAGCACATTCGAACTAACTTACTTGTTAGTCTTACATATATGATATGTTGTCGAATCTTCATACTCCATTGGAGATTTGGAGTGCTTCTAAATTCTAATTCTATTGCCAGTATATTGTCGTCTCGCTATATCGTTCACAATTCGCGTCAATTTTGGTAAATATGGTATTTACCGATACCGCACCGAAATAATTTGGGATTTACCGATACCAAACTATATTTTTAAAAATATTGGATATTACCGAACCAATAATATCGTATTTGCCGAATATACCGAATGTACCGAACCGATTCTACCGAAAATACTGAATGCACGGCCCTAGGCTAAGCCTGTATTTCGCCTACATGCGAACACTACTGCCCTTGAAGAAGTTGTTCCCGATGTTCTTTGAAACGCGTTCTGCCCTGCTAGTTGACGAGTTCATGATAGGGCCTGAGTCGTCACAACACTCGGCCTTTGTCGTCGCCACCGCCGGTGGCGACGGCAGAGGCAACTCCAAAGGAAACTCCGAAAGCTCCTCTAACGCCAACGGTGGCACCTACTCGCATAGCACCACCACCAACGGGACCTTCTCCAACTGCGGCAATGCCGACAATAACTACTCTAATAATCAACACCGCAGCCGTGGCAGCGACAAGGGAAATAGCAATGGGGGTGGCAAGGGAAATAACTACGCCCCTTGGCCCTTCTTCCAGCACATGTGGGCCGGGTCCATCTGATAGATAAGTCTTTGTGTTGTCTTTGTGTTGTCTGCACATGGTGTACATGGTGCCTTTGTTTTTTGCTTTAGCATCTAGGACTTGCTTTTGCTTTAGCATCTAGGACTTGCTTTTTGCTTTAGCATCTTAGACTAGCTTTAGGACAGCATCTTGGACTAGTCTAGGATAGCATCTTGGCATATGCTTGGCTGACTAGCAGACTATAAATATGTATCCTCAACCCCTCAGGTTGGTATGGCATTGTGTGAGAAATAAACAAGAAAATTGCCCCATCCTCAAGTGTCATCCTCTCGATGAGAGTAAGGATCTTGCTATCACCAACAGCAAGACTCCAGCGACTAACAAGTGGTATCAGAGCCATACTATCCTGTAGCCTGAGCATCTCCTGCTCATCTCCTTCTCCGGCCTCGCAGCAGCCCCAGCCGGTAGCAGCAGCAGCTCCGGCTGTCCCCGCTCACTCCTCTCCGGAGACAGGCAGAAGCTCGTCAGAAGCAGCCATCTCTCCACGCAACACCCCCCCAGTAGCGCGCCATGTCCGCAGGGCAGTCTCAGCGCTCGGTCGCCTCGAGCACGCGGCGTCAGCAGACGGCCGAGCTCGCCGCGGCAGAGCAGCGCGAGCGAGTGGCGGCGGAGACCGCTGCGGCGGCGGAAAGGGCGTCAAGGCTGGCAGCGACAGAGCTGGCAGCAGCCAGAGCGGAGGTGGAAGCGGCGGCGGCGGCAGATGCAGCGCGTGCGGCAGCAGCGGAGGTCAAGGTTCTGCGCGGCAGCAACAGCAGCTCCATCTCTGCTGATGACAGCGCCGACGCGGATCTTGAGCCGCTGGAGAGGGAGGCAGCGCGAGGGCGAGCGGCGCAGTGGGCAGCCGCGCACGCCCACGAGCGCGGCGGCAGCCCAGACAGGCGCGCACGCGCCGGTGACGCTCCTGGAGGAGGCACGTACGGCGGCGGCGTACGGGTCGACGGAGAGCGCGGCCCTCACAGGCGACGCGGCTCTCTCCCCGGTTCGGTACCGTGGTCACCACGAGTACCAGGCTGTCGTCAGGGACGTCGGCCCCGGCGGCGGGTGGCCTACCCTCACCAAGACCAACTACGTCGAGTGGGCTGCGGTGATGAGGGTAAAGCTCCAGGTGCGGCATATGTGGGATGCAGTCCGGTACGGCGACGTCGACTACGACCAGGATCGACGGGCGCTGGATGCTCTCATCGCTGCAGTCCCGCCCGAGATGCAGTTCTCGCTTACCAACAAGCGGACAGCCAAAGAGGCTTGGGACGCCATCGCTGCAGCACGCATCGGCAGCGACCGCGCCCGCAAGTCTACACTGCAGGCACTACGCACGGAGTGGGAGAACCTGGCCTTCAAGCCAGGTGAGGACGTTGATGACTTTGCTCTCCGTCTCAATCCGAGGCTCCGTCAAGTTGGGGGATCAAGGGCGTCGGCTCCGTCATCTTCACCACCGTGTCTGGTGAGCACAGGCTGCTCACCGACGTCTACTACATCCCCGATCTGCGGAACTCCATCATCAGCTTGGGACAGCTGGATGAGAACGGCTCGCGTGTCGAGATTGAGCACGGGGTGCTGCGGATTTGGGATCTTCGCCGTCGCCTTCTTGCCAAGGTAACCAGAGGCGCAAATCGACTCTACATTCTTCACATGCAGGTGGCACAACCCCTCTGTCTCGCTGCTCGTCGGGACGACGAGGCGTGGCAGTGGCACGAGCGCTTTGGGCACCTTCACTTCGAGGCCCTGAAGCGGCTCAGTGCCACGGAAATGGTGCGAGGCCTGCCGTGCCTTGACCATGTGGAGCAGTTCTGCAACGCCTGCGTGATGACGAAGCAGAGGCGACTCCCCTTTCCCCAGCAGGCGAGTTTCCGAGCCAAGGAGAGGCTCGAGCTCGTGCACGGGGACTTGTGTGGCCCGGTGACAGCGGCCACACCGGGAGGACGACGCTACTTCCTGCTGCTCGTCGACGACCTCTCCCGCTACATGTGGGTGATGGTCCTCGGCAGCAAGGGAGAGGCTGCGGACGCCATCAAGCGCACGCAGGCTGCTGCGGAGGCGGAGTGCGGCCGCAAGCTGCGCGTGCTGCGCTCAGACAACGGCGGCGAATTCACGGCGGCTGAATTCGCGTCGTACTGCGCTGATGAGGGCATTCAGCGCCACTACTCCACGCCGTACAGCCCGCAGCAGAACAGCGTCGTCGAGCGGCGCAACCAGACGGTTGTGGGGATGGCTCGGGCCCTCCTCAAGCAGAGGGGGATGCCGGCTGTCTTCTGGGGAGAGGCGGTGGTGACGGCCGTCTACATCCTCAACCGCTCGCCTACCAAGGCGCTCGACGGCAGGACGCCGTACGAGGCTTGGCATGGGCGCAAGCCGGTGGTCTCCCACTTGCGGGTCTTCGGCTCCCTCGCGTTCGCCAAGGAGCTTGGCCACATCGGCAAACTCGACGACAGGAGCACTCTGGGAGTGTTCATCGGCTACGCGGAGGGCTCGAAGGCCTACCGCATCCTCGACCCTGTCACACAGCGCGTCCGCATCTCGCGTGACGCTGTGTTCGACGAAGGGCGAGGCTGGACGTGGGACAAGGCGGTGGACGACGGTTCGACTTCGACTCTCAGGGACTTTGTTGTCAACTACGTCCATTTCAAGAGAGCCGGGGGAGCTAGCAGCTCGTCTTCACCGAGCTCGTCCACCTCGACACCTTGCTCGCCACCAGCTCCGGCGAGTGCTCCACCACCTTCGACACCGGCTACGCCCCACTCTTCACCACCGGCTCACCACTCTCCTGCACCGGCGGCCACACCACCGGGATCGGCACCAACAGTTTCGGTCCACGACGAGCAGCGCATGGTGGAGTTCGCTACTCCGCTGTCCCACGACGAGGACCGCGTCGACGCCTACCACGACGACGAGCCTCTGCGCTATCGTACCATGGACAACATCCTCGGCGAGCTGCCCGTCCCTGGACTGGCGCAGCGCGACTGCGAGGCGGAGCTGCACTTGGCATGCGACGACGGCGAGCCCCGCTCCTTCGCTGAGGCGGAGGGAGACGCGGCGTGGCGTGTCGCGATGAAGCAGGAGATGGACGCCGTCGAGCGGAACCGGACGTGGGAGCTGGCGGATCTTCCTGCCGGTCACCGCGCGATCACCCTTAAGTGGGTGTTCAAGCTGAAGCGGGATGAAGCTGGCGCCATCGTCAAGCACAAGGCTCGCTTGGTGGCACGAGGCTTCGTGCAGCAGGAGGGGGTCGACTTCGATGACGCCTTCGCACCCGTCGCACGGATGGAGTCCGTGCGACTCCTCCTTGCGCTAGCTGCCCAGGAAGGCTGGCGTGTTCATCACATGGATGTCAAGTCGGCATTTCTTAATGGCGACTTGAAGGAGGAGGTCTACGTGCATGTTACGGATATGTATTGGGGACAGCATTACGGCAGAAGGGCCAAACTGCCACCCAAATCCAATCCGTGTTAGCAGTTTAACTCAGGTTAGGAGTCCTAGTCCAGTTCCCTTACGGAATGCTTTAGGGAAGTCTTTGCAGATTGGTTAAATAAGAGATTGTTTAGGATTCGGTCTAGGGAAGAGGCAGAGGTTGTAATCTATATATAACTTCCTGCGTTTGGGCGGAAGTATTAGCGAGGAAATAAAAGATTCCCTTCTTCCCCAAAACCCTAATTCTCCAGGCGAATACCAGACACGGCGAGGCAGGAAGCGCCTCGCAGGGAAGAGGCTGATTCTTCCCAGGTCAGACATTCATACAACCTGAGACCTAGGACTAAGGTTCACAACAGTTTGGTATCAGCTTCCATGGCTTCCGATTCAATCAACACAGAGTTCCGCGAGTTGAAGGCGATGCTGGGCACAATTCTGAAGCAACGGGAAGAACAATCTGCTGCGCATGCCAATCTGGAAGCTGCCGTTCTGGCTCTCGAAGGTCGCGTTTCTTCTCCAGCGACAATCACCACGGCGGTTAACCCTCCTGCTCGCCTTAATTCCGGTGAACAATCTGCAACTGCAACTCCAGGACGGTTCTATAAAGTTGATTTTCCACTGTTTGACGGCAATTCGGATCCATTGGAGTGGCTTGCTCGCTGTGATCAGTTTTTTCGTGGTCATCGCACTCTTGAGGAGGAAAAAGTCTGGTTAGCGACCTATCATTTGACGAGCATCGCTCAACAGTGGTATTACAAGTTAGAGCGCACAGATGGGATTCCAACTTGGCCCCGTTTTCAAAGTGCTTGCAAACTACGATTTGGTCCGCCTTTTCGTTCAAATCCAGTCTCCGAACTTGCTCTTCTTCGTCAAACGAGTTCCGTTGAGGAGTATGCACAGGATTTCTATCGCATACTCTGCCGCGCTGACAGTCTGTCCCCAGAACATGAAGTCGGGTTGTTTCTGGCTGGATTGGGGGAACTCATCAAGTCCGATGTGGAATTACAAAACCCATCCTCGTTGGATACAGCAGTCAGTCTTGCCAAAGCAGCAGAGAGACATTACAAACTGCTATACAATTCTGGACTGCTCCTGCGTCAACAGCATTCAGGCTCCTTTCCGTCGGCTCCAAAGTACCCCACAGCGCAACGAACGGCGCCATTGCTGTCTAAACCTCCTGAAGTACCACTCCTTCCCGCACCAGCGACAGGGCCACCAGCGCCTCCTCAGCGAGCCTTTCGACGCCTCACACCAACTGAGATGGCTGATCGGCGACAAAAAGGTCTTTGTTTTAATTGCGATGAACAATTTACAAGAGGTCACCGGTGCAAGCGTTTGTATTGGATTGAAATTTTGGAGGAAGATGATGTTCCTGATAATGGGGCTGAAGATTCAGGGCCGCAGATTTCCCTTCATGCGCTGACAGGAATCTCTTCCGGGAACACTATGCAGCTGATTATCATCATTAACAACCACAAACTCTGCGCTCTGGTGGACTCGGGGTCTACTCACAATTTCATCAGTATTGAGGCTGCTCAAATGCTAGATCTCCCTTTGCAAGAGCGCACGGGAATTAATGTGGCAGTAGCTAATGGGGACAGGTTACCCTACCCAGGTTTTTGTCCATCCTTACCAATCTCCATTGATCATGAAGAGTTCAGTATCAGCTGCTATGCTTTACCTCTTCAGGGCTTCGACATAATTTTGGGCGTTCACTGGCTTCGCACGTTGGGACCGATTCTATGGAACTTTTCCAATCTGTCCATGTCTTTCTGGCATCAGGGACATCAAGTGAGATTTCGGGGCATACCGCACCGAGCGTCCTCTCGCTTGTTTGCGCTGACTGAATCTCCTCAAGCTCTACTATCAGACTTGCTGTCGGACTTTCAGGACATTTTTCAACAGCCCTCAGGATTACCTCCTCAACGATTCTTCGACCATCGCATTCATTTGTTGCCAGGGGCTCAACCAATTGCTGTCCGACCATATAGGTACCCCCACCACCATAAGGATGAAATTGAAAAACAGTGTGCTGACATGTTATCGCAGGGGATCATCCGGCCGAGCACTTCTCCCTTCAGTTCACCCGTGATTTTGGTCAAGAAGAAGGATGATTCATGGTGTCTTTGTGTGGATTATCGGGCTCTTAATACCCAAACCATCAAAGACAAATTTCCAATCCCGGTGGTTGACGAGCTATTAGACGAATTGAAACATGCCAAGTACTTTACCAAGCTGGATTTGCGATCGGGCTATCATCAGATACGAATGCACCCGGATGACATCTATATGACAGCTTTCCGCACACATCACGGACATTTTGAGTATCTGGTTATGCCTTTCGGCCTTTCAAATGCACCAGCAACCTTTCAGGCTGTTATGAATGCGATTCTCCAATCATATCTTCGCAAGTTCGTGTTGGTTTTCTTCGATGATATCCTCATTTTCAGTCCGTCATGGTCGGAACACTTATGCCATATTCGAGCAGTTTTTGCTCTTCTTCGGCATCATCAACTTTTCCTTAAGCAATCAAAGTGTTCCTTTGGCACATCGTCAGTATCTTATTTGGGTCATGTTATCTCCACTGAGGGAGTCTCGATGGACCAATCCAAGGTACATGATATTCAACAATGGCCGATTCCTACATCTCCCCGCCATCTTAGGGGATTTCTGGGACTTGCGGGTTATTACCGTAAGTTTATACATCACTTTGGATCTATTGCTGCTCCTTTAACGCAATTACTCACCAAGGATGGATTCTGTTGGACGCAAGAGGCAGATACGGCGTTCACAACCTTGAAAGAGGCCCTCTGCAGACCAGCATTCTTGGCCCTTCCAGACTTCACTAAACCATTTATAGTGGAATGTGACGCCTCGGGCAGTGGGATTGGCGCTGTTCTACATCAGGGATCAAAGCCTATTGCGTTCTTCAGCCGAGCAATCCCTCCTCACCACGCCAAGTTAGCGGCATATGAGCGCGAACTCATCGGACTGGTCAAAGCAGTACGCCATTGGCGCCATTATCTTTGGGGCAAGCCGTTCATTGTTCGCACTGATCATTACAGCTTGAAATATCTGTTAGATCAGCGTTTAAACACCATTCCTCAACATCATTGGGTAAGCAAACTCTTCGGGTTCGACTTCCAAATTGAGTTCAAATCAGGTCAAACAAATACCGTTGCGGATGCTTTGTCTCGGCGGGATGAAAACATGTCTGTATCAGCCATCTCAATGCCAACCTTCCAACTGCTTTCACAACTGCAAGAAGAAGTCAGCTCGCTGCAGGAAATTCAGCAACTACAGACTCAGTTGGCAGCCCAAGATCTCCCTCCACACTGGTCCTTTGTTGATGGCTTCTTCCTGTACAGGGGCCGCATATTTGTTCCACCTTCGTCAGTCCACATCCCACAGATCATATCTACATATCACGCCATTGGTCATGAAGGGATCCAAAAATCTGTGCACCGCATTCGAAAGGATTTCTACATTCCCCAACTTAAAAGCCTGGTTCGCGACCATGTTACATGTTGTGAGACTTGTCAACGCAATAAGGTGGACCATCTTCACCCAGCAGGTCTTTTGCATCCTCTACCGATTCCCCATCAAATCTGGTCTCACATTTCTATGGATTTCATTGATGGGTTCCCTCGCGTTCATGGGAAATCAGTCATATTGACGGTAGTGGACAGGTTCTCGAAATATGCGCATTTTGTTCCATTGGCACATCCTTATACGGCTCAGTCAGTGGCTCATGCCTTCTTTGAAGCTATTGTGCGCCTTCATGGCTTTCCCGAATCCATTGTCAGCGATCGGGATACCATTTTCACTAGCACTTTTTGGAAGGAACTCTTCACATTAGCAGGAGTATCACTCGACATGACTTCAGCATTTCACCCGCAAGCCGATGGCCAGAGTGAAGTTGTGAATCGCACAATTGAGATGTATCTTCGCTGTCTCAGTGGGGATCGACCTCGACAGTGGGTTAAATGGCTTCCATGGGCGGAATTCTGCTATAATACTTCCTATCATTCCGCTCTCCGCTGCACCCCCTTCCAGGTTGTCTATGGACGTGCTCCTCCGGCGCTTATTCCTTATAAAGAGGGAACAACCCAACTCTCAGCAGTCGATGCCCTCTTTCGTTCCCGTGATGACTTCCTGCGGGAAATCCGAGAACGCCTACTACAGGCACAGCAGCGCATGAAGGATTTCTATGACAAGCATCATCGGGAGGTTGAATTTGCAGTTGGCCAGTGGGTCCTACTCAAGCTGCATCATCGCCAAGCAGTTGGCATCACCACAAAGTTTTCCAAATTATCACCCAAGTACTATGGGCCTTATCAAATCGTCGACCGAGTGGGACAAGTGGCATACAAACTTCAGCTACCTCCTTCTGCGCGTATCCACAATGTTTTCCATGTGGCTTTGCTGAAGAAATTCACGGGTTCACCTCCTTCGTCCCCGCCAGCCTTACCTGATATGCTTCATGGTCGGGTCCTGCCTTCTCCAGCAATGGTTGTGCGTTCCCGCCTTCGTAAAGACAAATGGGAGGTACTGGTCCAATGGGTTGATCAATCAGCTGCTGAAGCTTCTTGGATGCCGCTGGAGGAGTTCAAACGCCAATATCCAACGTTCCAGCTCGAGGACGAGCTGTTTCCTCAGGAGGGGGGAAATGTTACGGATATGTATTGGGGACAGCATTACGGCAGAAGGGCCAAACTGCCACCCAAATCCAATCCGTGTTAGCAGTTTAACTCAGGTTAGGAGTCCTAGTCCAGTTCCCTTACGGAATGCTTTAGGGAAGTCTTTGCAGATTGGTTAAATAAGAGATTGTTTAGGATTCGGTCTAGGGAAGAGGCAGAGGTTGTAATCTATATATAACTTCCTGCGTTTGGGCGGAAGTATTAGCGAGGAAATAAAAGATTCCCTTCTTCCCCAAAACCCTAATTCTCCAGGCGAATACCAGACACGGCGAGGCAGGAAGCGCCTCGCAGGGAAGAGGCTGATTCTTCCCAGGTCAGACATTCATACAACCTGAGACCTAGGACTAAGGTTCACAACAGTGCATCAGCCGCCGGGATTTGCGATCCCCGGCAAGGAGGGCAAGGTGCTCCGCCTGCGCAAGGCCCTCTATGGCTTGCGACAGGCACCGAGGGCATGGAACGCCAAGTTGGACTCCACGCTGAAAGGGATGGGCTTCAAGCAAAGTCCGCACGAGGCGGCCATCTACCGGCGGGGCAGTGGAGAAAATGCCCTGCTGGTGGGTGTCTACGTCGACGACTTGGTGATCACCGGCACCAAGGATGCGGAGGTGGCGGCATTCAAGGAAGAGATGAAGGCCACCTTCCAGATGAGTGACCTGGGGCCCCTCTCCTTCTACTTAGGGATCGAGGTGCACCAGGATGATTCCGGGATCACGCTTCGACAGACTGCCTACACCAAGCGCGTCGTTGAGCTAGCTGGGCTCACCGACTGCAACCCAGCTCTCACTCCGATGGAGGAGAGGCTGAAGCTGAGCCGCGACAGCACGACGGAGGAGGTGGACGCTACGCAGTACCGGCGTCTTGTGGGGAGCCTTCGCTACCTCGCCCACACACGACCGGACTTGGCATTCTCCGTCGGCTACGTTAGTCGGTTCATGCAACGACCGACGACGGAGCATCAGCAGGCTGTGAAGAGGATCATCCACTACGTTGCGCGGACCCTTGACCACGGCCTCCATTACCCGAGGTGTCTTGGCGCGGCACACTTCGTCGGGTACAGCGACAGGGACCACGCGGGCGACATCGACACCAGCAAGAGCACAAGCGGGATTCTCTTCTTCCTCGGCAAGTGTCTCGTTCACTGGCAGTCAGTCAAGCAGCAGGTGGTGGCCCTGTCCAGCTGTGAGGCCGAGTACATAGCGGCTTCCACCGCTTCGACTCAGGCACTCTGGCTCGCTCGACTGCTTGGTGATCTCCTCGGCAGGGACACTGAAGCAGTGGAGCTCAGGGTGGACAGCAAGTCTGCTCTAGCCCTGGCAAAGAACCCCGTTTTCCATGAACGGAGCAAGCACATCCGGGTGAAGTACCATTTCATCCGAGGCTGCTTGGATGAAGGAAGCATCAAGGCAAGCTACATCAACACCACGGATCAGCTTGCGGATCTGCTCACCAAGCCTCTTGGAAGGATCAAGTTCCTTGAGCTCTGCTCCAAGATCAGGATGGTTCAACTCTCCCACAAGACGACGCACAAGACTTAGGGGGAGAATGATAGATAAGTCTTTGTGTTGTCTGCACATGGTGTACATGGTGCCTTTGTTTTTTGCTTTAGCATCTAGGACTTGCTTTTGCTTTAGCATCTAGGACTTGCTTTTGCTTTAGCATCTAGGACTTGCTTTTTGCTTTAGCAGCTTTTTGCTTTAGCATCTTAGACTAGCTTTAGGATAACATCTTGGACTAGTCTAGGATAGCATCTTGGCATATGCTTGGCTGACTAGCAGACTATAAATATGTATCTCCAACCCCTCAGGTTGGTATGGCATTGTGTGAGAAATAAACAAGAAAATTGCCCCATCCTCAAGTGTCATCCTCTCGATGAGAGTAAGGATCTTGCTATCACCAACAGCAAGACTCCAGCGACTAACACCATCCACATGTAGCCCAGGCAAGGTCCTCCACTCCCTGGTCCTAGCTTCTTAGCCTGCGCCCCACTGCTTCTTCCGGTCTCCACAAGCCACCGCAGCAGGCGTTTGCTGCCATGTCGCCACAGCAGGCATCGTTTCCATCCCAGCCGAGCCTGTATGTTCCATAGCATCCGCCGTTGTGGCTGCCGTCCACGCCACCCTCTTCCGCGCCAACGTCGTGGGATCAACAGTCCCTCATCAACAACTTCAGCACCATGACGTTGACACCAGCAACTGGTAGCGATTGGTACATGGACTCGGTGCATTTTTCGCACACGACGTCGGAGCTTAGTAAACTTTCCATCGCTTCCGCTCCTTCTACCTCCTCTCCTAGCGGTATCATCGTCGGTAATGGCTCCATTCTTCCGATCACCTATACCGGTCGCACCGCCCTCTGTTCCCTCCCATTCCTTTCATCTTAATAACTTTCTTGTCACTCCACACATTATCAAGAACCTTATTCCTATTCATAAGTTCACTCTTGATAACCTCGTTTCTGTGGAGTTTGATCCGCGTGGTCTCTTTGTGAAGGACCTTCGAACCAGGAATGTGATTGTCAGGTGCAATAGCGAGGGCGATCTCTACCTGTTTCCCTCGACAGTGTTGACCTCCTCCGCCCTTGTTGCCAGCACAGCTCTTTCCTCTGCTCTTTGGCATCGCCGACTCGGTCGCCAAGCCCTTCAGCACTCAGTTCGCTTTCTCCCATGTAATAACGTGCCAGACTCTTTACCATCTGTCACGCCTGCCAACTTGGCCGGCATGTGTCACGCCTACCAAATTGGCCGGCATGTAAGACTCCCTTTTACTTCCTCTACCTCTCGCGCCAATAAACATTTCGATCTTGTTCACTGTGACTTGTGGGCTTCTCTTGTCACTTGTATTTCCAGTTACAAATACTATCTCGTTGTGCTTGACGATCATACTCACTACCTCTGGATATTCCCTCTACATCTAAAATTAGATGTGTTCTCTACTCTCTCTGACTTTGTTGCCCATGTCCCATGTCACTACTCAGTTTGGAATTGCTCTCAAGAGCATTCAATGTGATAACGGTTGAGAGTTCGACAACACTGTTGCTCATCTTTTCTCTTGACCGCAACATCATCCTTTGCATGTCCTATTCTCACACGTCTCAGCAAAACAGCAAGGCTGAGCGCGTGCTCCGTTCCACCAATGACATCATGCGAACCCTACTTTTCCAAGCGAGCATGCCCCCTACTTATTGGGTAGAGGCATTTCATATTGCTACTTATCTCCTTAATCGACACCCCACTAAAACACTCACACCAACCCTCATGCCATGCTCTACGATACACCTTCCTCTTATGAGCATCTCCGAGTTTTTGGTTGTCACTGTTAACCTAACATCAACGTCACCGCTCCTTACAAGCTCCCTCCCCGCTCCACAATGTGTCTTCCTTGGATATCTATCACCCCACAAAGGATATCACTGTCTTGATCTCCACACAAATCGCATCATTCTTTCTCATCACGTTACTTTTGACGAGGATTCCTTTCCCTTTGCTTCCTGCCCGACGCCACCGACCTCTGATGGTTTCACCTTTCTTGATAACATCATCTCCACGATGCCCCTTCCTCTCTTCGATGATCCAGCGATCACTCGCCACCCCAGCACCCACCTCCGTGCCGTCACCACCTCCCCCTACCTGGTTGCATCTGCCGCCCCAGCGGCACCTTCCCCATCAGCTGCCGTTGCGGCCAATGAACATCGTATGGTGACTCGCGGCAAAGACGAAATTCGCAAACCGGTTCAACAGCTCAACCTCCATGCTAACACGCTCTCTCCCATTCCTAAGAGCTACCATGGCGCCTTAACGGATGCAAATTGGCACTCTGGCATGATCGATGAATTCTTAGCTCTCCAATCCAACCACACATGGGACCTATTTTCTTGACCTTTGTAACATCCCAAAATTTTACTTTAAAAATTTATTTTAAAATTAATTATTTCAAACATTTGCATTTTATTTGGATTTTATTTGTAATCCTAGAAGGTCATTCCAATTCCAATTTGAAATCCGAAAATTCCCAAATTCAAATTCAACTTCCAATTCCAAATCCATGTCTAAAAATATGAAAATATTTTCTTCCTCGGGCCAAGCCTATTTTCTTTCGGCCCGGGCCCATTCCCTTCTTTTTTTTTCCTTTTTCTTCATTTCCTTTTTCCTTTCCTGCTTTTTTCTTCATGTTCGCTACTTCTCCCTTTCGAACACTGTTTGGGCTACTACTCTCTTGTTCCTATTCTGTTCTTCTATTCAACCAAGGCGCACCATAAGCCATGGCCATAACGCCAGCGACACCACCACCCAAGCCCATGGCCAAGCCAAGCCTCATCTCCACCTCGTGCAAAAACATAAAACGTCCCAAATCACGCAAGCGATTCATCCTTTCCGGATTATTTGCGTTTTGTTCATCCATTTTCCTTTTATCTCATCCGTTCACAAACCGATCCAAAACCGACGCCAATAAATTCGTGTCCATTTCCATCTCTTTTGAGCCCTTAAATACAACCCCGTGACCTCTCTTAACCCCTTCCAACCTCTGTCAAACCTCCTCAAACTACAGAGCACCGATGTCGCCGAGAGCCTGTCATTCCCAAGTTTGTTCGTCGCCCCAACTCGCATTCCGAGCACTCCTGTGAAGTTCTTCGAATTCCTTTCGCGTCACATCGTGTTCCCGAGTATCTTACACCCTCATGCAAAGTTAATTTGATTTTCGTGCAACCGATTGATGGGAATCGAAGTTTTCCCAAAACCGATGTACATTGCCTCCCGTCGTCGATTCGTCGTCTCGAGTGAGCCAAAATCCAATTCCTTGCTACTGCATGATCACCGTCACCTCCTCCATATGTGCCATACCGCGGTTCGCCATTTGCATCACCGTGGAAGTCCACCACCGGTGCACCCCACGGTTCCAATGCCCGTCACCGTCGCTAGCCCATTTGGCCATCCTCCGACCAAATCCATGCTCGCATGTTCTCCCCACGTTCTTCGTCGGAGCTCCACCACCCGCGTTGACCCACTGTTGCCGGCCGCTGTTCGTCGTGCCGTCGCTTCCCAACCCTTCCTCGAGACACCAACAACCTATTTTGGCCCTTGGTTGACCTCCCCTGGCCGCTCCTCGCCGGCGCTGACCAAAGCTAGAGCCGTCCCATGCGTGCTCTGTTTCCTCCAAATTGTTGGAATAACGCTTGTATTCCTCATGTGGCCAAAGGGTCAATATATATATACATGTACAGGTGGCATATATACAAGAAACCCCTTATACAATGGGGTAAATACACAGATACATAATACACATCTAACACCCCCCCTCAAACTTATGGTGGATCAACAACATGAAGTTTGGAGAGATGAAAACTGTGCTGAGCCCTGGTTTGTGCCTTTGTGAAGAAATCTGCCAACTGAAGCTCAGAAGGCACATACTGAAGAGCAACAATCTGGTCTTGCACCTATGTCCGCATGTAGGAAGCATCAACACCAATATGCTTTGTAAGCTCATGCTTCACCGGATCTTTAGCAATGCTAATAGCACCTGTACTGTCAGACAAAAGAGGAGTCGGTGCAGAAACAGAAACACCAAAATCCTCAAGTAACCACCGTAGCCAAGTAACCTCCGCAGTCAACAAAGCCATAGCTCGCAACTCAGCCTCAGCACTCGAACGAGAAACTGCTGTCTGCTTCTTAGTCTTCCAAGCAATGAGAGAACCACCAAGAAAAACACAATAAGCAGAGAGAGACCGGCGATCAGAGGGATCACTAGCCCAGGTAGCATCAGAATATGCCTGGAGCTGTAAAGAGCTAGAGCGAGGGAAAAAGAGACGACGAGAGATAGTTCCACGAAGATATCGTAGAACGCGAAGAAGATGACTATAGTGGAGCTGAGTGGGAGCAGAAACAAACTGACTCAAGATATGCACAGGGCACAAAATGTCAGGACGAGTGACACCAAGATAAACAAGGCTCCCAACAAGATGACGATAGCGAGTAGAATCAGCAAGAGGCTCACCATCCATGGGACGAAGATGAACATTAAGCTCCATGGGAGTCTCAGCTGTCCGCTGATCAGTAAGAGAGGCACGATCAAGAAGATCCTGGATATACTTTTCTTGGGACAGATAGAAACCCTCAGGAGTAGAAATAACCTCAATCCCAAGAAAGTAGCGAAGAGGACCTAGATCAGACATAAGAAATTGCTCATGAAGCCGCTCCTTGACAAACGTGATATACTGAGGATCATCTCCAGTAATTGACATATCATCCACATACAAAAGGAGAAGCGTCCGACCACGAGATGAAGTGTGGATAAAAAGAGCAGGATCATGAGTACTCGCCGAAAAACCAGCTGCAGTGACAACAGAGGAGAAACGATCAAACCAGGCACGAGGAGCTTGCTTAAGGCCATATAGAGATCGGCGAAGACGACAAACCATACCCTCAGGAACAGAATACCCAGGGGGTGGCTGCATGTAGACCTCCTCACGCAACTCGCCATTAAGGCATTCTTGACGTCCAACTGAGAGATGGACCACTGTCGAACAGAGGCCACAGCAAGAAGAGTGCGAACGGTGGTCATGTGAGCGACAGGAGCAAAGGTCTCATCATAGTCACGGCCATGCTGCTGAAAACCACGCGCTACAAGACGAGCCTTGTAACGCTCAAGAGAACCATCAGAGCGAGTCTTATCTTAACCTTATAGACCCACTTGCACGTGATAGGAGTAACACGCGCAGGAAGAGGAACAAGATCCCACGTGCCAGTACGCTCAAGGGCAGCGATCTCCTCCGCCGTCGCATGCTGCCACTCCTGATGAACAACAGCATCACGATAAGAAGTCGGTTCGGCAAGAGCAACGGCAGCAAAACCAAAACGCTCAGGAGGCCGAATAGACTGACGATCGCGAAAAGCATAACGAGGAGTGGCCGAAGGGGATGACCCGTCAGAAGGGGAGGGCATATCAGAAAGATCCTCAACTCGCGGGCGACGAGTATAATAGAAAGTGTTACTCGCTGGAGTCTTGCTGTTGGTGATAGCAAGATCCTTACTCTCATCGAGAGGATGACACTTGGGGATGGGGCAATTTTCTTGTTTATTTCTCACACAATGCCATACCAACCTGAGGGGTTGGAGATACATATTTATAGGCTGAGAACCAGCCAAGCATATGCTAAGATGCTATCCTAGATGCTGTCCTAAAGCGGTCAATATGCTGTACTAAAGCAGATGCTGTCCCAAAAGCAGATGCTGTCCTAAAAGCAGATGCTGTCCTAAAGCAAAAGCAGATGCTGTCCCAAAAGCAGATGCTGTCCTAAAAGCAGATGCTGTCCTAAAAGTAGATGTTGTCCTAAAGCAAAAGCAGATGCTGTCCTAAAAGCAGATGCTGTCCTAAAGCAGTCAAAAACAAAAACTACCACAGCCCCACAAAGACCACAGTACAGGGACTTATTCATCATTCTCCCCCTAAGTCTTGTGCGTCGTCTTGTGGGAGGGTTGAACCATCCTGATCTTGGAGCAGAGCTCAAGGAACTTGATCCTTCCAAGAGGCTTGGTGAGCAGATCCGCAAGCTGATCCGTGGTGTTGATGTAGCTTGCCTTGATGCTTCCTTCATCCAAGCAGCCTCGGATGAAATGGTACTTCACCCGGATGTGCTTGCTCCGTTCATGAAAAACGGGGTTCTTTGCCAGGGCTAGAGCGGACTTGCTGTCCACCCTGAGCTCCACTGCTTCAGTGTCCCTGCCGAGGAGATCACCAAGCAGTCGAACGAGCCAGAGTGCCTGAGTCGAAGCGGTGGAAGCCGCTATGTACTCGGCCTCACAGCTGGACAGGGCCACCACCTGCTGCTTGACTGACTGCCAGTGAACGAGACACTTGCCGAGGAAGAAGAGAATCCCGCTTGTGCTCTTGCTGGTGTCGATGTCGCCCGCGTGGTCGCTGTCGCTGTACCCGACGAAGTGTGCCGCGCCGGGACACCTCGGGTAATGGAGGCCGTGGTCAAGAGTCCCCGCAACGTAGCGGATGATCCTCTTCACAGCCTGCTGATGCTCCGTCGTCGGTCGTTGCATGAACCGACTAACGTAGCCGACGGAGAATGCCAAGTCCGGTCGTGTGTGGGCGAGGTAGCGAAGGCTCCCCACAAGACGCCGGTACTGCGTAGCGTCCACCTCCTCCGTCGTGCTGTCGCGGCTCAGCTTCAGCATCTCCATTGGAGTGAGAGCTGGGTTGCAGTCGGTGAGCCCAGCTAGCTCAACGACGCGCTTGGCGTAGGCGGTCTGTCGAAGCGTGATCCCGGAATCATCCTGGTGCACCTCGATCCCTAAGTTGAAGGAGAGAGGCCCCAGGTCACTCATCTGGAAGGTGGCCTTCATCTCTTCCTTGAATGCCGCAACCTCCGCATCCTTGATGCTAGTGATCACCAAGTCGTTGACGTAGACGCCCACCAGCAGGGCGTTGCCGCCTTTGCCCCGCCGGTAGACTGCAGCCTCGTGTGCGCTCTGCTGGAACCCCATTTGCTTGAGGGTGGAGTCCAGCTTAGCATTCCAGGCTCGTGGTGCCTGCCGCAAGCCGTAGAGGGCCTTGCGCAGGCGGAGAACCTTGCCCTCCTTGCCGGGGATGACGAATCCCGGCGGCTGACGGACGTAGACCTCCTCCTTCAAGTCGCCGTTGAGGAAGGCGGACTTGACGTCCATGTGATGGACGCGCCAATCCTCCTGAGCTGCAAGTGCGAGGAGAAGACGAACGGACTCCATGCGCGCGACGGGTGCGAAGGCGTCATCGAAGTCGACCCCCTCCTGCTGCACGAAGCCTCGTGCCACCAAGCGAGCCTTGTGCTTGACGATGGCGCCGGCTTCATCCCGCTTCAGCTTGAACACCCACTTAAGGGTGATCGCGCGGTTCGGCTCCCACGTCCGGTTCTGCTCGACAGCGTCCATCTGCTTCATCGCGACACGCCACGCCGCGTCTCCCTCCGCCTCAGCGAAGGAGCGGGGCTCGCCGTCGTCGCACGCCAAGTGCAGCTCCGCCTCGAAGTCGTGCTGCGCCAGTCCAGGGACGGGCAGCTCGCCGAGAATGTTGTCCATGGTACGATAGCGCAGAGGCTCGTCGTCGTGGTAGGCGTCGACGCGATCCTCGTCGTGAGACAGCGGAGTAGCGAACTCCACCGTGCGCTGCTCGTCGTGGACCGAAGCTGTTGGGGCCGATTCCGGTGGTGTGGCCGCCGGTGCAGGAGAGTGGTGAGCCAGTGCGGGAGAGCGTGGAGTGGCCGGTGGTGAAGAGTGGGGCTTAGCCGGTGCCGAAGGTGGTGGAGCACTCGCCGGAGCTGGTGGCGAGCAAGGTGTCGAGGTGGACGAGCTCGGTGAAGACGAGCTGCTAGCTCCCCCGGCTCTCTCGAAGTGGACGTAGTCGACAACAAAGTCCCTGAGAGTCGAAGTCGAACCGTCGTCCACCGCCTTGTCCCACGTCCAGCCTCGCCCTTCGTCGAACACAACGTCACGCGAGATGCGGACTCGCTGTGTGTCAGGGTCGAGGATGCGGTAGGCCTTCGAGCCCTCCGCGTAGCCGATGAACACTCCCGGAGTGCTCCTGTCGTCGAGCTTACCGATGCGGCCAAGCTCCTTGGCGAACGCGAGGGAGCCGAAGACCCGCAAGTGGGAGACCGCCGGCTTGCGCCCATGCCAAGCCTCGTACGGCGTCCTGCCGTCGAGCGCCTTGGTAGGCGAGCGGTTGAGGATGTAGACGGCCGTCACCACCGCCTCTCCCCAGAAGACAGCCGGCATCCCCCTCTGCTTGAGGAGGGCCCGAGCCATCCCCACAACCGTCTGGTTGCGCCGCTCGACGACGCCGTTCTGCTGCGGGCTGTACGGCGCGGAGTAGTGGCGCTGAATGCCCTCATCAGCGCAGTACGACGCGAATTCAGCCGCCGCGAATTCGCCGCCGTTGTCTGTGCGCAGCACGCGCAGCTTGCGGCCGCACTCCGCCTCCGCAGCAGCCTGCGTGCGCCTGATGGCGTCCGCAGCCTCTCCGTTGCTGCCGAGGACCATCACCCACATGTAGCGGGAGAGGTCGTCGACGAGCAGCAGGAAGTAGCGTCGTCCTCCCGGTGTGGCCGGTGTCACCGGGCCACACAAGTCCCCGTGCACGAGCTCGAGCCTCTCCTTGGCTCGGAAACTCGCCTGCTGGGGAAAGGGTAGTCGCCTCTGCTTCGTCAACACGCAGACGTCGCAGAGCTGCTCCACATGGTCAAGGCACGGCAGGCCTCGCACCATTTCCGGGGCACTGAGCCGCTTCAGGGCCTCGAAGTGAAGGTGCCCAAAGCGCTCGTGCCACTGCCACGCCTCGTCGTCCCGACGAGCTGCGAGACAGAGGGGTTGTGCCACCTGCACGTGAAGAGTGTAGAGTCGATTTGCGCCTCTGGTTACCTTGGCAAGGAGGCGGCGTCGAAGATCCCAAATCCGCAGCACCCCGTGCTCGATCTCGACACGCGAGCCGTTCTCATCCAGCTGTCCCAAGCTGATGATGGAGTTCCGCAGATCGGGGATGTAGTAGACGCCGGTGAGCAGCCGGTGCTCGCCAGTCTTGGCGACGAAGACGACAGAGCCGACGCCCTTGATCTCCACGGCGGAGGCGTCGCCAAACTTGACGGTGCCTCGAACGCCTGAGTCGAGCTCGGAGAAGAACTCCCGCCGCCCGGTCATGTGGTGGGTGGCGCCGGTGTCGAGGCACCACCCGTCGGTCTTGTCATTGCCGGAACTGTCGCCGAGGAGGGCGTGTGCTTTTGGCTCGTCAAGGTGGAGGAGAGCCACTACGGCCGGTGCCGCTGGAGGTAGTTCGATGCTCGCATGAGCAATGAACAGGACCAGCTGCTCCTCCTCCGCTTGCGCGACGTGGGCCTGGCCGTGTCGTGGCTGTCGACACTCCTTGGCCCAATGACCAAGCTTGCCGCAGTTGTGGCAAGAGTCGTCTCGTGCCGGCTTTTGCTTGCCAGCATCGCCGCCCTGGGCGCCTTTGCGCGGCTTGCCGCGCTTGCCACTCTTGCGGCCGCCTGTCGTGGAAGAAGGCTCCCCCTTCTTGTCACCTTGGCCGGCATCCCACTGCTCCCGAGTGAGGAGGAGCTTCCCGCCAATGGTGACGGGTCCCGAGGGGCGCTGTGGCTCATCGATGTCGACGACCTTGAGGCGACCCAACGCCTCCTCGATGGTCATCGTGGAGAGGTCCAGCAGAGACCCGATCGAGCGAGCCATCTGCTTGTACTTCTCGGGGACGCAGCGGAAGAGCTTCTCCACAGCTCTCTCTTCGCCGTAGGTGTCGTCGCCAAACTGCACCAACTTGTGCAACAGAGTGTTGAGACGGAGAGCAAAGTCATCAACGTCCTCACCTGGCTTGAAGGCCAGGTGCTCCCACTCTGTGCGTAGTGCCTGCAGTGTAGACTTGCGGGCGCGGTCGCTGCCGATGCGTGCTGCAGCGATGGCGTCCCAAGCCTCTTTGGCAGTCCGCTTGTTGGTAAGCGAGAACTGCATCTCGGGCGGGACTGCGGCGATGAGAGCATCCAGCGCCCGTCGATCCTGGTCGTAGTCGACGTCGCCGTACCGGACTGCATCCCACATATGCCGCACCTGGAGCTTCACCCTCATCACCGCAGCCCACTCGACGTAGTTGGTCTTGGTGAGGGTAGGCCACCCGCCGCCGGGGCCGACGTCCCTGACGACAGCCTGGTACTCGTGGTGACCACGGTACCGAACCGGGGAGAGAGCCGCGTTGCCTGTGAGGGCCGCGCTCTCCGTCGACCCGTATGCCGCCGCCGTGCGTGCCTCCTCCAGGAGCGCCACCGCCGTGTGCGCCTCCTTCAGGAGCGCCGCCGGCGCGTCCGCGCCTGTCTGGGCTGCCGCCGCGCTCGTGGGCGTGCGCAGCTGCCCATTGCGCCGTTCGCCCTTGCGCTGCCTCCCTCTCCAGCAGCTGAGGGTCCGCGTCGGCGCTGTCATCAACAGAGCCGGAGCTGCTGTTGCTGCCGCGCAGAGCCTTGACCTCTGCTGCTGCCGCACGCGCTGCATCTGCCGCCGCCGCTGCTTTCACCTCCGCCCTGGCTGCTGCCAGCTCCGCCGCTGCCAGCCTTGACGCCCTTTCCGCCGCCGCAGCGGTCTCTGCCGCCGCTCGCTCGCGCTGCTCTGCCGCGACGAGCTCGGCCGTCTGCTGACGCCGCATGCTCGAGGCGACCGAGCGCTGAGACTGCCCTGCGGACATGGCGCGCTACTGGGGGGCTGTTGCGTGGAGAGAGGGCTGCTTCTGACGAGCTGCTGCCCGTCTCCGGAGAGGAGTGAGCGGGGACAGCCGGAGCTGCTGCTGCTACTGGCTGGGGCTGCTGCGAGGCCGGAGAAGGAGATGAGCAGGAGATGCTCAGGCTACAGGATACTAAGGCTCTGATACCACTTGTTAGTCGCTGGACTCTTGCTCTTGGTGATAGCAAGATCCTTACTCTCATGGAGAGGATGACACTCTGTTAGTCGCTGGACTCTTGCTCTTGGTGATAGCAAGATCCTTACTCTCATGGAGAGCATGACACTAGGAGATGGGGCAAGTTTTCTTGTTTATTGCTCACACAATGCCATACCAACCTGAGGGGTTGGAGATACATATTTATAGGCTGAGAACCAGCCAAGCATATGCTAAGATGCTATCCTAGATGCTGTCCTAAAGCGGTCAATATGCTGTCCTAAAGCAGATGCTGTCTCAAAAGCAGATGCTGTCCTAAAGCAAAAGCAGATGCTGTCCTAAAAGCAGATGCTGTCCTAAAGCAGTCAAAAAACAAAAACTACCACAGCCCCACAAAGACCACAGTACAGGGACTTATTCATCAGTGCCACCTGCACGTGAAGAGTGTAGAGTCGATTTGCGCCTCTGGTTACCTTGGCAAGGAGGCGGCGTCGAAGATCCCAAATCCGCAGCACCCCGTGCTCGATCTCGACACGCGAGCCGTTCTCATCCAGCTGTCCCAAGCTGATGATGGACTTCCGCAGATCGGGGAGGTAGTAGACGCCGGTGAGCAGCCGGTGCTCGCCAGTCTTGGCGACGAAGACGACAGAGCCGACGCCCTTGATCTCCACGGCGGAGGCGTCGCCGAACTTGACGGTGCCTCGAACGCCTGAGTCGAGCTCGGAGAACTCCCGCCGCCCGGTCATGTGGTGGGTGGCGCCGGTGTCGAGGCACCACCCGTCGGTCTTGTCATTGCCGGAACTGTCGCCGAGGAGGGCGTGTGCTTTTGGCTCGTCATGGTGGAGAGCCACTGCGGCCGGTGCCGCTGGAGGTAGTTCGATGCTCGCATGAGCAATGAACAGGACCGGCTGCTCCTCCGCTTGCGCGACGTGGGCCTGGCCGCGTCGTGGCTGTCGACACTCCTTGGCCCAATGACCAAGCTTGCCGCAGTTGTGGCAAGAGTCGTCTCGTGCCGGCTTTTGCTTGCCAGCATCGCCGCCCTGGGCGCCTTTGCGCGGCTTGCCGCGCTTGCCACTCTTGCGGCCGCCTGTCGTGGAAGAAGGCTCCCCCTTCTTCTTGTCACCTTGGCCGGCATCCCACTGCTCCCGAGTGAGGAGGAGCTTCCCGCCAATGCTGACGGGTCCCGAGGGGCGCTGTGGCTCATCGATGTCGACGACCTTGAGGCGACCCAACGCCTCCTCGATGGTCATCGTGGAGAGGTCCAGTAGAGACCCGATCGACCGAGCCATCTGCTTGTACTTCTCGGGGACGCAGCGGAAGAGCTTCTCCACAGCTCTCTCTTCGCCGTAGAGTGTTGAGACGGAGAGCAAAGTCATCAACGTCCTCACCTGGCTTGAAGGCCGGGTGCTCCCACTCCGTTCGTAGTGCCTGCAGTGTAGACTTGCGGGCGCGGTCGCTGCCGATGCGTGCTGCAGCGATGGTGTCCCAAGCCTCTTTGGCAGTCCGCTTGTTGGTAAGCGAGAACTGCATCTCGGGCGGGACTGCGGCGATGAGAGCATCCAGCGCCCGTCGATCCTGGTCGTAGTCGACGTCGCCGTACCGGACTGCATCCCACATATGCCGCACCTGGAGCTTCACCCTAATCACCGCAGCCCAATCGACGTAGTTGGTCTTGGTGAGGGTAGGCCACCCGCCGCCGGGGCCGACGTCCCTGACGACAGCCTGGTACTCGTGGTGACCACGGTACCGAACCGGGGAGAGAGAGCCGCGTTGCCTGTGAGGGCCGCGCTCTCCGTCGACCCGTACGCCGCCGCCGTGTGCGCCTCCTTCAGGAGCGCCGCCGCCGTGTGCGCCTCCTCCAGGAGCGCCACCGCCGTGTGCGCCTCCTTCAGGAGCGCCGCCGGCGCGTCCGCGCCTGTCTGGGCTGCCGCCACGCTCGTGGGCGTGCGCGGCTGCCCATTGCGCCGTTCGCCCTTGCGCTGCCTCCCTCTCCAGCAGCTGAGGGTCCGCGTCGGCGCTGTCATCAACAGAGCCGGAGCTGCTGTTGCTGCCGCGCAGAGCCTTGACCTCTGCTGCTGCCGCACGCGCTGCATCTGCCGCCGCCGCTGCTTCCACCTCCGCCCTGGCTGCTGCCAGCTCCGCCGCTGCCAGCCTTGACGCCCTTTCCGCCGCCGCAGCGGTCTCTGCCGCCGCTCGCTCGCGCTGCTCTGCCGCGACGACCTCAGCCGTCTGCTGACGCCGCATGCTCGAGGCGACCGAGCGCTGAGACTGCCTTGCGGACATGGCGTGCAACTGGGGGGCTGTTGCGTGGAGAGAGGGCTGCTTCTGACGAGCTGCTGCCCGTCTCCGGAGAGGAGTGAGCGGGGACAGACGGAGCTGCTGCTGCTACTGGCTGGGGCTGCTGCGAGGCCGGAGAAGGAGATGAGCAGGAGATGCTCAGGCTACAGGATACTAAGGCTCTGATACCACTTGTTACTCGCTGGAGTCTTGCTGTTGGTGATAGCAAGATCCTTACTCTCATCGAGAGGATGACACTTGGGGATGGGGCAATTTTCTTGTTTATTTCTCACACAATGCCATACCAACCTGAGGGGTTGGAGATACATATTTATAGGCTGAGAACCAGCCAAGCATATGCTAAGATGCTGTCCTAAAGCGGTCAATATGCTGTACTAAAGCAGATGCTGTCCCAAAAGCAGATGCTGTCCTAAAAGCAGATGCTGTCCTAAAGCAAAAGCAGATGCTGTCCCAAAAGCAGATGCTGTCCTAAAAGCAGATGCTGTCCTAAAAGCAGATGTTGTCCTAAAGCAAAAGCAGATGCTGTCCTAAAAGCAGATGCTGTCCTAAAGCAGTCAAAAACAAAAACTACCACAGCCCCACAAAGACCACAGTACAGGGACTTATTCATCAGAAAGGATAAGGAACAAGATCAGGAGCAACCTCAGGAGAGGATGCCAGTGGTGAAGAAGGGGCGGACTGAGGAGGCACCGGAGAAACCAAAGACTGTGCTGGAGTGGTGACTATAGGACTGTAAGGAAATGTCAGAAATGAAAGCGGCTCAACAACAGATGCTGAAGTGGAAGGAGAAGGACGAGGATAGAAAGGACGAGACTCATCAAAAGTAACATCCCGAGAAATCCGCATCCGGCGGCCAACGGGATCCCAACAACGATATCCCTTGTGCTCAGCACTGTAGCCCAGAAAAACGCACTCAACTGACTGAGCGGTCAGTTTGGTGCGCTCACGAGGTGCAAGAAGAACATAGCACACACCCAAAGAGGCGAAGTCTAGAATAATCAGGAGTCTGGCCACAGAGACGCTCAACTGGAATCCCACCCTGCAGAGCAGAGGAAGGCTGAATATTGATCAAGAAAGTAGCAGTAGAAACAGCCTCAGCCCAAAAATGTGGTGGAACAGCAGAAGCAATCATGAGAGCACGAGCTGTCTCAAGAAGATGACGATGCATGCGCTCAGCCACACCATTCTGAGCATGAGCACCTGGACAAGAAAACTGAGAGAGAGTGCCCTGCTCAGCAAGAAAGCCACGAAGGACTCCCGACAAGTATTCTCCAGCAGAATCAGCGCGAAAAACACGAATAGGAGAGTCAAACTGAGTGCGAATCATGGTGGCAAAGGTCTTGTAGATAGATAAAACCTCACTACGAGATGACAAAATATATCCATGTATGGCGAGAAAAATCATCAATAAAAATGATATAATATCTATGACCTCCTTTCGAAACAAAAGGAGCTGGTCCCCATACATCAGAATGAACAAGGTCAAAAGGACGCTGAGACACTGACTCACTAGAAGGATAAGGGAGTTGCAGTTGTTTGCCAAGCTTACATCCCTGACAATGTAAAGAAGCATCACCAGACACAGACCCTAAAAGACCTCGACGAAGTAAAGAAGTCATGCAGGAACCACAAAGATGTCCTAAGCGATGATGCCACTGAGCAAACGAAGTAGTGGAGGCTGCAGCAGCTGCAGAGGTGGAGGCGAGAAGACTGACTGGGGCAGCGGAAGGAAGGCGAAGCCAGTCAAGCTCCCAAAGCCGTTGGGAGTCACGGCGGCGAGGGCCAGTACCAACCAGAGTCCCCGTGCGACGATCCTGAACACAACAAGAGTCAGAGTCGAAAATAACACGACAACCATGATCAGTGAGCTGGCCAGCAGATATGAGCTGCATGGTTAGTTTTGGAACATGAGACACAGCAGGAACATGAAAAGAGGTATTTGAAAGAGTGCCTCGTCCTGTGACAGAAAGAGAGGTACCATCTGCTATGTGGACAGTGATAGGAGCAGCTAAAGGACTAATGGAAGTAAGACAGGTGGAATCAGATGTCATATGAAAAGAAGCACCAGAATCAAGAAACCAAGGTGATGTACCTGAGGAAGGAGAAGTAGAAGGTGGTCTCTCACCGGAAGACTGAGCAGCAGAACCAGACGATGCAGAAGCAAACATGCGGCCTAGCAATGTGAGAAGCTACTGAGTGTCAGGGGTACCAGAACTCGGCTGAGAGGAGGAACCTCCAGTGCCCCGCGGAGGACGAGCACCACGACAAAGATCCTTCTTCTTGTAGCAAAACTGTTCCACATGTCCATCCTTGTTGCAATAGGTGCAGTGAAGGCCCTTACCAATAGCAGCTGACACTGGTGGAGACACAGCTGGTGGAGGCAAAGGCACAGCGAGTGTAGAAGCCGAAGAAGCCACCAAAACTGAAGGAAGTGATGATGATGATAGCAGACCCGCTCCACGAAGTCAAATCTCCTCAGTACGAACAGCAGCAAGGGCCTCCAACAAAGTCACACGTGGATGACGAGCCAGCAACTGAGCACGAGTCTGCTCAAACTCAGACCGGAGACGTGTCAAAAAGTCGTAGATGCGGCGAAGCTCCATATGAGACTGCTGACGCTGACAACACTGACAGGTGCGGCAAACATCTGGCCCCAAAGAGTCGATCTGACGCCATATCGCAGATAACTGAGCATAGAACTCGTCCACAGTGGCATCTCCCTGCTGCAGCGACTGCTCCTGTCGCACAACAGCAAGGTACAAGGAATCACCAGATGGCTCGTAGCGGCTGCGTAGATGCGTCCACATCGCATGTGCGGAAGCCAGTCCAACGATATCACCAGTGAGATGCACCTCCATGCTAGCAACCAAAATAGCAGAGGCACGAGCATCTTCATCAATCCATGTCTTGTAAGCAGCATACTGAGTCTGAAAAGTCTCCATGGCATCCTCAAAAGCCTCAGAAGCCTTTGTACGAGCGTCTTCGGAAGCATCCTTCGGGAGCACAGGCTCAACAGGTGGAGTAGGACGAGACGGGCAAGGTAACTCGCCCGTAAGAAACTCCCAAAGGCGTTGACCACGCATGTGGATATGCATGTGTTGAAACCAGTCCCGATAATTGAGACCATCGAAGATCACCGGGCAACGAGGAACAGAAACGGTGCCTGCAGAAGAAGACATTTTTTTGCCTTTTTTTTGGCTTTTTCTTTCTTTTCTTTTTTTTGCTTTTTTTTAACCGCCCAGTTTACCAACCGGCTGAGTCTCCAACTCAGCCCTCAGATCGGCACCACTCGGCCTTGGGCGAGAGACCGAAAGAGGCCTCGGGGCTAACGGCGGGGTCGACCGCGGGCGGAGGGGAGGCGGCCTCGGGCGGAGACGGCGGCCGACAGAACGGGCGGGGCCGACGGCGGCAGCCTCAGGCGAAGCCGGCAGAGCGGCGGCGGCCTCGGGCCAAGTCGGCGGATCGGCGGCAACCTCGGGCCAAGTCGGCGGAGCGGCGGCGGCCTCGGGCCAAGTCGGCGGAGCGGCGGCGGCCTCGGGCGGAGAGCCCCTGATGATGGCGCAAGCAACGGCGACGCTGGCGGCCGCAGGCGGAGACCCCGAGCGGCAGCCCAGGCGGCGACGGCCTCGAGGGCGACCCGCGTTGCTCCGGGCCTCCGGCGGCGTCCCGATCTTCACCGTGGCCAGATCTGGTGCGGGGAAGAGGACGTGATGACGAGATCCCGAGCGGCGGCGGCGTGAAGAGCAACTCTCGAGCGGCGGCACACAGGTGTGATAAAACCCTAGGTATGACGAAGCCGGCTCTGATACCATGTTGGAATAACGCTTGTATTCCTCATGTGGCCAAAGGGCCAATATATATATACATGTACAGGTGGCATATATGCAAGAAACCCCTTATACAATGGGGTAAATACACATCTAACACAAATAACCTCCTCTGTTTTCTTTGTTCTTCCTTGAGTGCATGACAAATGGACCCCATTAGTCACACACATAATTCCAAGAAATCCAACTAAAAAGATGCTAAGGAATATTCCTTCGTTTTGTATTTTCAGCATTTTTCATTCCGTCTGATCGATTGTTCTCCGTCGTCCGAACTCTGAAACGAGTGATTCATGTTCCTAAATTCATCTAAAATCCTAATCTACCTTCCAGTATATATTTTGTATTTTTACGATTTTATTTGTATTTATTTATTTATTTATTTGTGTTTTCTCATTTTGCACGTATAATCCGATGTCGAAGAAGTTCCTGACTAGTAGGAAGATACCCCAACCACAATCAATGAAGGCAAGTCTTTCTTGCACATGTCATACCTAGTTTTACCAAAATTATTTACTGTTTCAATTTTACATGCATTGCTATGTTACTTAAGGTTATTAGTTAAACCGATATGTTATACCCTCATTTGATGTTGATATCCACGTACTATTGTCACCTTAGGCTACCCTTGTCGCAGTATTGAGATTATATAACTGTTTGATAAATTTTAGAACAGTAGAATTGCTTAGATAAGCTAGTTGGTCGATATCATCCTATGGGTGGGAATAATATTATAAAATCTTTATACGATTATTTTCATCAAATGTTTGGCAAGAGGTATTGCTACTTGTTTACAAAATAAAATAAAATGGTGAAAACCTGGTTTAGACTTGGGCAAATAGTAAAATTTGGGTTGGTATGGATTGAGCACGAGATCTTGTACTGTGAATTTACCGCCCTAGTTAATTAAAGATCGACGCTTGTGATTATCCAAACTGAGCACAACCACAAGCCTAAATGGATACGACCTGGCTACATAATTTGCAACGGCCTAGCTTAGATTCCGCCAGAGGGTTGAATGTGGGGTGCTGGATAGCGACATTGCCATAGGCGCAAGAGGGGCTTCTAACTTGGGATGATTGAACCCATTCAGTGGTGAAACCTTAGCGGGCAGAGTCTAGTTGGGTTGGTGCATTGTAAAGGCCTTGTAATAATCACTTAGTTGCACGCCTAAGAAAGTGTGTATTGGTCAACAACATAAGTTGATTACCTCTTATGGGTAAAGATATACAACCCCTGCAGAGTGTAAAACTATTCAAATAGTCTTGCCTACAGTCAAGGCTGGGCAAGGTGCGCTGTCACATGGTAGATTTACTGTTTTGTTTTTAAATGAGTTTTGGGAATCTGGGAGTGGTTAGAACTCTCAGGTGTGTTCTGGCAGATAGAGCTAGTTAGGTAGATAGAACCTGATTCAGTAAACCTTGGCGATTAGAGCCTTACTACTAGTGTAGGTGGTTGGAACCTTCATTAGAAAATTTATGCTAGTTTCAGTTATTACAATTGCTTTGTTAACATGATGCTTTGAAAAATCTATAATGGTAATTGAAATAAAATGATGCTTTGTACAAAAGAACCATATTACCCTTTCTTTGTAAGCTTTGGATATAATTGTAATTTTCCCAAGACTTACGAAGTACTCTGTATACTCACCTTATAATCTACAAAACCATCTCAGAGAAATACGAAGACATAGAAGACTACAACTACTTCGTGTATGGCTTCAACGAAGGATTCCCAAAGTTCTAGATTGTGTTTTCCCAATCAATTTCCTGTGGCGTACTGATGGGCTACCTTTAGAGTTTATTTCTTTTGCTTTCGTGTTTTGTAAGTTTGAGAGGTCTTGTAACCTCGGTTGTAATAAATGGCCATAAGAACTATCCTCTTAATATTGAAATAAAGCGGTGTTTGGTTATGTAATCATCACTGTTTGATTGTGTGCATTAGCTTTGATCTAGGACTAGAGTGGTAATACACAGAGGGTTCGGATTCGGAAATCCGGTCCCAACAACCTCCTGGCTTTAATGTCGTGTTTGCAAATGGGTCTTCTGCCACAAGCTTAAGCCTGATGGCTCTCTTGATCAATATAAAGCACGTTGGGTGCTTCGTAGCTTTTCTCCGCAACCAAGAGTCAATAATGATGAGACCTTTAGTTGGGTTGTCAAGCCGGCCACTATATGTATTGTCCTTTCGGTTGCTCTCTCACAACTGGGCAGTACACTAGTTGGATATCAACAATGCTTTCCTCCATGGCACACTCTGAGACAGTGTATCGCCAACCCTCCAGTTTCACTGATGTCTCCCAGCTTGAGCATGTCTGTCACCTCACAAATCGTTGTATGGCCTCAAGCAAGCACCACGCATGGTTCAGCCAGTTTGCTTCGCACCTTCTCTCGCTTGGTTTTGTTGGCTCTAAGGCTGATCCCTCCCTTTACTCTCCAAGAATTCTCACGTTGCTTACCTTTTGCTCTATGTCGACGACATAATTATCACTAGCTCGTCCACGAGTCTTCTCCATTAGATCATCGCTGCCCTGCACCGTGAGTTCTCACTCAAGGATCTCAGCGAGCTCCATCACTTACTAGGTGTTTCTGTGACTCGCATCCCCCATGGGATGTTCCTTTCTTAGCGGCAATACATCTTGGACGTCCTCCATCGAGCCAACATGCATGACTACAAATCCCTGCGGCACGCCCATCAACACAAGATCCAAGCTCCCGGCATCCAGCGGCACGCCTGTCGCCAACCCCACGGAGTACCGCAGCCTGGCCGTTGCACTTCAGTAATGGCTTTCACCCGTCCGGATGTTGCATATGCAGTTCAACAGGTGTTCATATGCATGATCTGTGTGAGCCGCACCTCAACCTAATCAAACGGATTCTTCATTACCTCAAAAGGCATTGTTGATCATGGCTCCAGCTGCACCGCTCATTACTCGACATGCTCACCGCCTACACCAACGCTGACTAGGCCAGCTGACCGCACACCTGCAAGTCTACTTCCGGCTACGGCATCTTCCTCGGCTACAACCTATGTCTTGGTCCTCCAAGCGTCAGCGCAGTCTCCCACTCCAGTGCCAAAGCGAAGTACCGAGCAGTGGCTAACGCTGTGGCCGAGGCCTACTGGTTGGCCAACTTGCCGAACTACATCATCCACTTCGTCGGGCTACAGTCGTCTATTGTGATAACATCAGTGCCGTGATTGTCGTCTATCTCTCCACCAACCTAGTGCAACATCAACACACCAAACATGTTGAGATTGATCTCCACTTTGTGCGCAAACGAGTTGCTCTTGGCGACGTCCAAGTTCTACATGTT
Source organism: Dendrocalamus latiflorus (assembly GCA_017311315.1). NCBI lineage: Eukaryota > Viridiplantae > Streptophyta > Magnoliopsida > Poales > Poaceae > Dendrocalamus > Dendrocalamus latiflorus. Next base: position 6,746,321 of record CM029622.1, on the reverse strand, counting down.
CCTACTTCTTCGCAGTACACCGACATCTTCACCAAGGGCCTGTCGACAGCCATCTTCTCCTAGTTCTGCTCCAGCCTGAACGTTCGCCCTGCTCCTGCTCCGACTGCGGGGGGTGTTAGACTAGACAGCGCATAGCAGCATGCACATGACCAGACGTCTATGACCAGCGTCCATGACCGGCATCTCCACGACCAGGCATACACAACCGGACGTCCATGACCAACGTCCACAACCAGCCCAGGTGCATGTGCGTCCTCCTGATTCCGCACCACCACAGATCATACTTGCCATAGTTTGTTAAGCTAAATACGTCATGTATCTTATCTATTTTTGGTTAGCGTTAATCACTCCTGTACCTGATATATACCTATGGCTATCAATGGGATCAGTATGCACGTGAATTCTATTCCGCCTTTAGTGATAATGGATTTGAGTTAATAGTGTTTAATTTCCTACCGTGTCAACAAATGAACCATGTTGGATGAAACCCAAAATTACAATCATCAACAAGTTTATTTTGTAAAAGCACTAGGTATAAAGGATGGGTTTCTTAGACGTACACCAATTGTTCCGCCATATTCATTGAGGACTACTGCCATATGAACCTGCCTTATCCGGAACTCTCTTAGCAGGTTCCAAACAGACATTGAATCTGCCAGATGAAAAAAGAGTCACATTTTACATCCATGGCATGTGTAGATGGGATCATGGGAGAAAACATTAGGAAGAAAAGTAAATCATTGCCCTAAATATAACATTTAAAATGCATTCAATAAACTAGTTAAAAAAAGATAAATGGAGGACTCCTAATGAGAGTATTTAGTTGCATAACTCTTTTTGTGTATCATCGGACCCATTTGTAAAGAATAAATGCCCTGGTGCTAATAATTACCTGGAACAAAGTATGTGGGCATATGTGCAATTTCCTTCACAGTGATTTCCTTCAACTTCTCAACCTTGAAAGGTAAAATGCATCTTTCTTCAGAAAATCATCATGCAGAGCATATAAGAATCAATCTAATTAACTTTTAACGTTAAAGTAGTAAACAGGAGACAGACCTCTTCAACATATTCAAGCATGTCCATTGCATATGCAATTCCAACAATATTATCTATGCGCTCCTCAAATACAGGAACTCTGGAAGTAAAATTTGTAGAGGTCAATGACAAGATTTGAAGGTAATGCTACAAGGTAGTTGAGAATACCTAGAGTACTGATGAGTTTCCCATAAGTTTTTGAAATCAATCAGTGTTGCGGTAACATCAATTGCAACTACATCCACCAAAGGCGTCATTACCTCCCTGACATGTGTATCTTTAATCTCAAGCACATTCTCGATCATATCCTGTCACAAGACTCGGGCATTGGATATAGCTAATCAGGAATAACTAGAGAAGAGCCCTACACAAGCAGGGATAAATCAGACATTCGTAATAGTTTAACACAGTACTAGACAGCACATTGTGCTGATGTTTTTGGAGCTGGCTTTAATGTTCCACATGACTTTGAACTTTAAAGCTTCATTTGATAGCATCTCAACAAAAGTAGTAATAGAAACAATTATTGCCTTCTTAAGGTCACAGTTATATCCGCCCAATAATCATTTTGAGGAAAAGCAGTGTGGAATGAACTTGCCCGATGCAGAATGAATGTTGTTCATAGAATAGACATGGACTGTACAGTTGCCTACAGAGGTCTTAGAAAATGGAATCACCATTAAAAGGCCCTCCAAGGCTCCATATGTTCTGGACATATGTGATCATACAAAAGCTTTAATTTAGCAATTCAAAGTAAGCAATTCACTATTTCCCTGGAATGTAATTCAGAACTCACTACATTTCTCAAAGGAAAAATATATGTTCCACAAGAACAATGATACAAAAATGCAAGTGAAAATTTATACAGATTGGATGCGACAAGAAAATATACTGCTGAGATCCACCATAATAAAAAAAAACTCGACCTGCGGGGGGGAAGAGCCACCCCCGGGCATTTCTGGTAGAAGAAGATCTTCTCACGCAGATCGAGAAAACCCCCGAACCCCTGCCCACACCCTGACACGGAGACCCGTTACCCGCGTGAGAACGGGCCGGGTGCTAAATCCGTGGTTTGGCTTGTGGGGCAGACGAGGGGATTTTTTTTTACCCGCGGCAACCACATAATTCTCTCACCCAGAGGGGAGTCGAACCCGGGCCGGCGGGGGTGCTACTCAGTGCCTTTACCGCTAGGCTGAAGGACCTTTCGCAGATCCACCATAATAAGAATGATAAAAAAGGAAATACGCAAGAACATAGATAAGAAGTTACACATATTATATTACTATCTAACCTGTTCATCTTCTGCAATTGCGCCACTCAACTCCGCTCCTCGTAACATTAACTTTAGTTCATCTTCAGTAACATATGGTTCGCTGAAGAACATAAGTGCATACAAAGCACAAGATTCAGAACTGCCTGTTCTTAAAAAATATATATCCAACGCAACTACAGATAGGGATATAAACAACAGAATATATATGAAAGACCAAAATTACCCAATTGCTGAATCAGATAGGATGTGGATTTGGTCAAGACTTTCGCATCTGAAGCAAATATATATACTGCCCAAATCCTTATCTAGATCTGAGGCTTGATATATGTATTTAAACCCAAATCCAAATAAAGTAATACATGTTCTTATCCAAATCCAGTTTCAAATTAATTTATATAGAAAGTAATTACTAAATTTGCAACAAGTATAGTTTGTAATTAAATCTTTCATGAACAATAACAGACTTTTTGTTATTTCATCTGAATTGTGGCATACTGTCATCGTTAATTTAAAATGTTAAAATTTAAAATTTTCTATTTAATAAAATAACAGTTTAGACTTTACAAATTATTAGTACCCAATTCTCGTATATATTCAAGTCAATCCTATATGTATCTATATCCGAGAATCATTTGATTCGTATTCAAATCCTTGTACTATCCATGTTTGATCAAAATTGTTATAAAGAATGGTTTGGGCAACACCTAATCCATTTACACCCTTAGTTATACCTACTACCGAGAAGAAGTGGGCAAAAGCTCCTGAAACTGCTCTGTAAGGATTCACTGAAGCAATGTACAAAGAACTAAGAAAAAAATTCTCCGAAGCTTGTGTTAATTAAGAATACATGATCCTTCCCTGCATGTTTCACAGTTGTTTTCCAGTCAAAAGCGGATGGAAGGAATCTACAGTATCCTTCTTAAGGGCATCTCACATTTTATCTTAACTAACATAATTGCCCGTGCAATTGTGCAGCTAGATATTGATAGAAGTAAAGCCAACAGGCTCAGAGTACTTGATAATCATAGATACAAGGGGGATTACATATATATAGGAGTACAGAGGGAGCCCAAAGGGCTAGGCCAGCCTGGAGGTGGCGCATAAGTCTAGGATAGCCTAGGATACAGTGAGAGGTATTTAATTCTAACACCCCCCCGCAGTCGGAACGTGGATGGAACGAACGTTCAGACTGGAGCGAAATTCGGTGAAGACAGACGAAGGAAGCCCCTTGGTGAAGACATCGGCGTACTGTGACGTGGTGGGAACGTGGAGGACACGGACAGCACCAATGGCGACCCTTTCACGGACGAAGTGGAGGTCGATTTCCACGTGCTTGGTGCGCTGATGTTGCACAGGGTTGGTGGAGAGGTAGACGGCGCTGACGTTGTCGCAGTAGACTAGGGAGGCAGTCTGGAGGGGGTGGTGCAGTTCCTGTAGAAGTTGATGTAGCCAGGAAGCTTCAGCGACACCGTTTGCAACAGCACGGTACTCAGCTTCGGCACTCGACCGAGAGACAGTGGGCTGCCGTTTAGATGACCAGGAAATGAGACTGCCGCCGAGGAAGACCGCATAGCCGGAGGTGGAGCGACGAGTGTCCGGGCAGCCAGCCCAATCAGCATCAGTGTAAATGACGAGCTGGGATGGAGCGGACCGGGGAATGACCAGGCCGTAGCTGAGGGTGCCTTGCAGGTATCGAAGAATCCGCTTGGCAGCAGTCAGGTGAGCTTCTCGGGGGTCATGCATGTGGAGGCAAATTTGCTGGACAGCATAGGCAATGTCGGGGCGAGTGAAAGTCAGGTACTGGAGGGCGCCGGCAAGACTGCGGTAGGCAGTGGGATCAGCCACCGGAGGGCCAGCATCAGCAGATACCTTGGCGCAAGTATCAACAGGAGTGGAGCAGGGATTGCAGCCGGTCATGCCATGCCGATCAAGAATGTCCAGAGTGTATTGGCGCTGAGAGAGAGTGAGAGTGTCCTTGTGGCGCTGAACTGCCATGCCGAGGAAGTGATGTAGGGGGCCAAGGTCCTTCATGGCAAACTCTTGCTTCAGAGCAGCAATCACTCGGAGGAGGAGCTGCTGAGAGGAGGCAGTGAGGACAATGTCATCCACATATAGGAGTAAGTAGACAAGTTCAGTACCACGTCGGTATATGAACAGGGAGGTGTCTGACTTGGCTTCGGTGAACCCCAGGGTGAGCAGATAGGCAGCAAACCGACTGTACCAGGCACGGGGGGCTTGCTTCAGCCCGTACAGAGACTTGTTGAGCTTGCACACGTGATCTGGAAGAGCAGGATCAGCGAACCCGGTGGGCTGAGAACAGTACACAGTTTCTGACAGAGTGCCGTGGAGGAAGGCGTTCTTCACGTCGAGTTGATGGATTGGCCAATTCCAAGTGTGCGCCAAGGTGATGACGGTGCGAACGGTGGCTGGTTTGACGACAGGGCTGAAAGTCTCGTCGTAATCAACACCGGGGCGCTGGGTGAAACCGCGAAGGACCCAACGAGCCTTGTATCTTTCCAGGGAACCATCAGCATGAAACTTATGTTTGAAAATCCACTTGCCAGTCACCACATTGGCGTTGTTTGGGTGAGGAACAAGATCCCATGTGTGGTTGTCCAGAAGAGCAGCATGTTCTTCTTTCATTGCTCGGCGCCAGTGGGGATTGGTAAGAGCATCGCGGCATGAGCGCGGAATTGGGGACAGAGCTTCAGTGTGCAGGGCAAGACGAGGCTGGCGGTACCCTGTCTTCCCGCGGGTTGCCATGCCATGAGAGTTGGCAACCGGCGGGATGGGGACAGCCGTTGGTGGAACCAGAGGGCCAGTCTTGACGTAGCGCGGTGGAGACGGAACAATGCTGGAGCGACGAGGAGGGCCCCCCGCAGAGGAGCTGGGTGTGGGGGGGCGCCTTGAGTAGACATGAACGACCGGCGGCTTGATGAAGCGGGGAGCCGAGGGCGCCACAGGCGGTGTAGGTGCTGCCGAGGTGGACGCCGGGGGCGCTGCGGGCGCTGGAGACGTCGTGGGCGCCGAGGGCGCCGGGGACGCTGTGGGCGCCGGGGACGCCGTGGGTGCCGCGGGTGAGGGCGAGCCAGGTACCGGGGCGATCCGCGGCTGAGGTGCGGGAAAGCCCGGTGGTGGCGAGTGGGGCGCCGGGTGGCCCTGTCTAGCCATCGGTGGGGGGCCGTGAGGCCCGGGTGTACCTGCAGGAAAGGGTAGTACTGGTAGGGGGTAATCGTTAGTTAGAAAATCGAGCTCCTGGGGAGGAGGCGGAGGCCGGCGAAGAGAGAAAGGAAATGTTGTTTCATCGAAAACAACATGGCGAGAGATGATGACACGATGAGTGGCGAGGTCGAGGCACCGGTAGCCCTTGTGGTCAGGCGAGTAGCCGATGAACACACAAAGAGTTGAGCGTGGAGCGAGTTTGTGGGCAGCGGTAGCAGTAAGGTTGGGGTAACAGGTGCACCCGAAAGTGCGCAGGTCATGGTAAGAGGGGAGGGTGCTATGGAGCGCAAAGTGAGGGGTGCTCATGTGGAGGGTTTTGGTGGGGAGCCGATTGAGGAGGAGAGTGGCAGTGGCAAGAGCATCGGCCCAGTAGGAAGGGGGCATGGAAGCCTGAAATAGGAGGGTTCGGGTGACATTGTTAGTGGTGCGAATCATGCGTTCGGCTTTCCCGTTTTGCTGTGAGGTGTAAGGGCAAGACATGCGAAGAGTGACACCATGAGCGAGAAAGAAAGCACGAGAGGCTGAGTTGTCAAACTCGCGACCATTATCACACTGAACCGTTTTGATGGTGCAGCCGAACTGAGTGTGCACATGAGCAAAAAAATTGGAAATAGTGGAAAAAGTATCGGACTTCAACCGAAGAGGGAACGTCCAAAGAAAATGAGAGCAGTCATCGAGAATCACCAAGTAATATTTGAAACCGGATACACTGGTGACAGGAGAAGTCCATAGATCACAATGAACTAAATCAAAGTTTTTAGTTGCTCTAGACAGGGAATTGCTAAAAGGGAAGCGAACATGGCGGCCAAGTTGACACGCATGGCAGAGGGGTGCGGGTCGGACTTGCTGCAGATGATTGAAGAAGACTGAACAAGGCTCTGAAGAGCAGCCTTGCCGGGATGACCGAGGCGATGGTGCCAAGTAGTCGAGGAGGGAGTGGCTACCAGGGCGCAGGGGCTGGAGGAAGACGAAGGCAGCTGCAAGGTGTAGAGGGGCCCCGAGCTGTTACATCGAAGGAGGGTGTTCTTGGAATGGAGATCCTTCACAGAAACACCAAGAGGATCAAATTCAACTGAAACAGAGTTGTCAGTGGTGAATTTACGAACAGAAAGAAGGTTTTTAATAATATCGGGAGCAACAAGGACATTGTTGAGGCGAAAAGGTCCAGGAATAATGGAGAAACCAGTGCCAACCACGGGAAGGGTGGCACCGTTGCCAACAACAATGGAGGAGGGAAAGGAAGAGAAAGGTGAGGCGGTGACCATACCAGGGTTGGAGGCAATATGAGAGGAAGCACCAGAGTCGATGACCCAGTCGGAGGTGCTTGGTGGCGGAGTGAGGGCGACGGTGCTGAAGGCGTTGGCGAGGAACTCAGGGGTCCAAGGCGTCGGTGACCAGAAGTGAGGGGACGCCTGCTGGGGCGCTTGGTAGTACCCTGGTGGTGCACCGGCCATGAGTGCTTGCTGTGGTGATGGTGGCGCAGCGACACGAGGCGGTGGTCCGCGAGGACCTCCTGGGTTGGGCCTGGGCCACATGTGGATGGACCCAGTCCAAGGGTTGAGGATGGAGGGCCACTGCTGACCGCCGGCGGCCAGCTGCCCGCTTGGAGAGCCACCTTGGGAGCCGCCTTGGCCACGTCCGCCGCGGCGGCGCCGCCCGCGGCCATTGCCGTCGCCCCCGGACTGCCCACCAGCAGCCTGATGAGGGTGCGGAGCAGCACGGGCAGAGGGTGCGGAGGAGGCAGGCGGCTTGGTGGAAGACGAGGCGACGAGGGCCGAAGGCGGAGCGGACGACGATGCCATGTTGAGCTCGGCGAGGCGCAGGTCGGCGCGGACGTCGGTGAAGGAGGGAAAGGGCCGCTGTCGAGTGACGAGCTGCGACATGAACTGAAAGCGTTCATTGAGGCCGCGGAGGACGTTGAGCACCAGAGTGCGGTCCTGCACGGGCTCGCCGAGGTCGGCAAGAGAATCTGCCATGGTCTTCATCTTCCGGCAGAAATCATCGACGGAGAGGGTTCCCTGGCAGGTGGTGCGGAACTCGGCGTCGAGGAGCATGGCGCGGGATTCGCGGTTGTTGAAAAACTGCTGCTCGAGGCCGAGCCACGCTGCCCGAGCGGTGATGCCGTCGCGCTCGTGAACAACGTCGAGAAGGTCGGGGGAGATGGTGTTGAAGATCCACGAGACAACCGCGCAGTCCATGCGGGACCAGGCCGCGTCGTGGAGACGGGTGTCGTCGCTGAGGACGTGGTCCTTCAGCGCGAACCGACCGAGGACGAGAAGGATGTAGCCGCGCCATTTGGAGTAGTTGGAGGCCTGCAGGTCGAGGACGATGGGGATCAAGTTCTTGATGTTCTGCAGGGCGGCGGCCTGGCTGTGCAGGTGGGTGATGGCCGCGGCTTCAGAGAACACAGGACGAGGGTCCTCGTTGTCGGACGGAGCGTCATCACGGAGGGCCTCCGCGCGAAGTCGTTCCCGGAGGGAATAGGCCTGGCGTTCCAGGGTGGCAGCCTGTGCGCGCTCGGAGTCGAGGGCGGCGGCGGCGACCCGGACGCGCTCCTGGGCATCGGCGGCGGATTTGAGGAGGTCAGCCTCCTCCTGGAGTTGCTGGCTACGCTCAGAATTGGAGGAGCGCAGGGAGGCGGCTTCATCTTCCAGTCGTTTGGCGGCGGCGATGGCTTCGTCGCGAAGCTTGGTGGCGGCGGTGGCAGCCGAGCCGCCAAGGCTGGAATCGCCGGATGAGGCCATGGCGGGTGCGAAGGCCGAAGAGGCGGGCGCGGCGACCGGGAAGGCGAGCGGCGGAAGAGGAGCGGGCGAGCGCGGCGGTCGAAGGGCGCACGCTGCGGGCGTTTATGGCGCGCGCGGCTCGAGACGAGCGCGGCAGCCGAAGCGGGCGCGGGGCGCCAAAAGGGAGCGGAAGCAGGGGATTGGGTGGGGAAGGGCACAGGACCAGTTAGTTGTCTGATACCATGATAGAAGTAAAGCCAACAGGCTCAGAGTACTTGATAATCATAGATACAAGGGGGATTACATATATATAGGAGTACAGAGGGAGCCCAAAGGGCTAGGCCAGCCTGGAGGTGGCGCATAAGTCTAGGATAGCCTAGGATACAGTGAGAGGTATTTAATTCTAACAGATATACTCCCTCCATCCCGCAATATAAGTTCAAACCCACTATACACAAAGACTAAGAAAACAATAAATCTAAGGAAAAATTAATGTCATTGGACCATACATACCCCTATTAAATAGCATACTACAACTACTCATCTACTTTTTCTACATTAAAGCAGGGTATTGAGTGGAAATATTGCAATAACCACACTTTGATTCCCTCAATGGACTTATATTATGGGAAGACACTTACCAAGAAAATGGACTTATATTGCGAGACGGAGGGAGTATAATTATATTGCAACATACTACATTTGTTATACAAATACAACTCGAATGCCTATGGAAAATATAGTTGTTATACAACTTAAATATCTATATCTAGTTAATCCGAACCATTGTAATCTAGCTCCACCAAAATACATATAAGGTGCAAATCCTTCCCATTTTTCCCTCGATTAATGAGAATTTTTTTTATGGATTAATGTTGGAATTTTGTGTGTGTGGGTGGGGGGGGGGGGGGGGTTCTAAATTATATCTAAGCTGGGATCACTGAGGACATCCAGGTATACTTCCCTTTTGGTGCTCCTATACTCGCTGTGGAGTTGTTAATAAAGGTGCAGTCATTTAAAAAAATTGGCAGCCCAGTTGATCAAGAACAAGAGTTTGACAGTATTACACAAGCCAAACAAGAAATACTGAAGAATAGTAGAAGGTATGCTCCTACCTTCTCCCTTTCAGGCCTAGAATCTTTAGCATTCCCATAGACAGAAAAGTAACAATCCGCCCAACTGGATACAGGATCAGTGAAAGCCATGCAACTGGCCTGATATATCACAACAGATATATAACATTCAAATGCTATGAAACAAGAAAAGTATTTCGAAAAAATTCTTTGAAAGTAAGTTATGCTTACATCTCACTCACCTTACCACAAACCTAGCAACCTCTGTGGCATTATGGACTGCAACACTTTTGGGTGTGATTTCTGTCAGAAGTAAAATGGCAACCTGCAAACAAAAGGGTTCCACAGTCAAAAGAGAATCCTACACACCTCTTAAACAGATTAGATAACATACTAAATAAGAGTAGAAGATCAGTATGAGAGAGAAGACATACAGTCATGACGCCAGTTGCTGCACTGATACCTGCTTCACCAAACATTGCTGTCGCGGCCTCAGTAACAATTGCTGTCGCACCAATGTTGACCACACTTTCATATAGAAGTAACCCCAGGATGAGGAAGAAAATAATTACTACGGTTGACAAAATAAAATTACAATGACACTGCACAACACAGGTATGCCATAAATTACGTTGTGCCAATGAGTATAGTTGTCAGGAAGCGAGTGACATCACTTCGGAGCATTTTGAAAACACCATTCTCAGGTTCCTTTTCAGCCAGCTCACGAACCTGATGGAACGGCACAGAAAAACTTAGCAAATAGTCAATTATTAAATCAAAAGAGGGCCATCAGCATACAAATTTTTGAGAAATAAACAAAAAACAGATGGAAACATATAAAGCACACAACCCATTGAACAATAAGAAACAACAAAGTTACTGATGCAAATCTGATCCCCATGGAGATGCACCCGCAAAACAGCTAAGAGACAACAGAACTGCCCTTTCTATGTTTCTTGTTAGATATTTCAAAACTGAGTGTTATTCACCTGAAAGTTTGCCATCCCAAATCACAATTCAAACCAAATGTGCTGATCCGGGAAGGTTCTGGCACTAACTCTTGACCACTAAACGTAAATTATGCCCAAACCTTAAACCCTAAATGATAAATTGAATTAAACTTGAACTTTATACTCAACTCCAAAGACAATTGTACTGAAAACAAAGCTTAAATCCTGACCCTATACATAAAACCCCACTAAACACGAATTGTAAATGCTAGTAGTGAAAAACGTAATCCTATCATTGGTGTTTATTTGGTTTTTTTACCCAAAATTAGCATTGGAATCTGCATAAACACGGGCAGGAAGGCAACAATGCGATTGCAGTGACTCTTACAGGGGTATCAGTGTGGGGATCCAGTATGATGCCATAGATAGCTAATATGGAATTAAAGAACAGGAAAGGTGTATTTTGATTTCATATCAAGGTGGCTGATGGGATGGGGGTGTGAATGAATCCATAAATTGCTTGGGACTTAATAGCCTTTACAGGGTCAGTACCCTCCCATCAGAAAAATTATCCTTTTCCTCACATAACCTCCTACTCCATGACAGCTCTTCACTGCTGCCACTGGTACGCAATGCCACTGCCCACCTCCTCTAGAGTCTACACAACTAGCACAGGATGCCACTAAAGACCAGCACACCGATCACTCATCCACACCTGCTCACTGTCGTTAGCGGTGCATACTGTTATGAATATATTGTGTGTACATTTATGAGGCCCATAGGCAATATATATAGGAAGTACATAGGGATATACAATGTAATATGCCGTACACAAATAAAGAAACCAAGGCATATAAGGAAACAAATAAATCTATCATATCTTATCCTTAACACCTCTCAAACTCATGGTGAATCACATACACTGAGTTTGGAGAGAAAATACAAATGTTGTGCCATAGTCTGCGGCTTCGTGAATAAGTCAGCAAGCTGTAACTCTGAGAGAACAAACTGTAAAGCATGTACACCTTCCTGCACGCACCTGTGAGCGAGTGTATGAAGCATCCACACCAATGTGCTTAAGTGTTCATGCTTCACTAGCTCACGAGCAATACTGATAGCACCTGTACTGTCAAACAAAAGGGTCATAGGTCCCCTCATAGATACTCCGAAGTCTGCAAGTAGCCACCTCAACCAAGTAATCATGTTGCCACTGCTGTCATAATTCTCAACTTAGCCTCTACACTCGAATGGGAAGATGCAGTCTGCTTCTTTGTCTTCCAGGCAATCAAGGAGTAGCCAAGAAAAACACAATAAGTAGAAAGAGAAAAGAATGACGATCAGAATGATCACTAGCCCAGGTCACATCGGAGTACGCCTGAAGCTGTAATGGGTTAGAGCTAGGGAAAAACAAACGACGAGAGATTGTCCCACACAAGTAGCAAAGAACACGAAGGTGACTAGTGAAGATGAGTAGGACGAGCTATGAATTGACTCAAGCTATAAACATGAGCAATATCAGGACGAGTGCTCACAAGATATACCAAACTCCCAATAAGATAGCGATATCAAGTAGAATCCTCAAGAAGATCACCATAAGTGACGCGAAGCTGAAGAGAAATCTCCATGGGAGTCTTAACAGTGCGAGTATCAGTCAGAACAGACCGATCAAGTAGACCCTAAACATACTTCTGTTAGGATCAATCATCAGAAACTGCTCACTGAGATGCTTCTTCACATATGTGATGAACGAGGAATCGTCACCAATGATGAACATATCATCCACATATAGAAGTGTCCTACCCCGAGATGAGATATGGACAAAAAGAGCAGGATCGTGGTCACTGACAGTGAAACCAACAGCAGTAATCACTGAAGTAAAACACGCAAACCAGTAACGAGCCTGTTTGAGGCCATAAAGAGCACGACGAAGACGACAGACGTGTCCATCTGGAATAGAATACCCAGGAGGTGGCTGCATATAAACCTCCTTATGCAAACACCATTAAGAAAGACATTCTTAACATCCAGCTGATAGATAGACCATCGGCGAATAGAAGCAACTGCAAAAAGAGTGTGAACAGTGGTCATATGGGCAACAGGAACAAACGTCACATTGTTATCATGACTGTACTCCTACTGGAAACTGCAAGCCACAAGACGGGCCTTGTAGCGCTCAATTGTACCATCATACCTGGTCATAATCTTATACACCCACTTGCACGTGATAGAACGAGCATGCACAGGTGTCGGTACAATATCCCAAGTCTCCATACGTCGAAGAGCGTCAAGCTCCTTTGCCATAGCGAGCTGCCCCTCGGAATAGCAGCCTCACAATAAGAGCTGGGCTCAATGACAGAGAGAGCATGAGCTGTCAAAATAAATGCAAGACGATCAGAAGGCCGAAGGGATGTCCAGTCCTGAAGAGCGTAACGAGGAGCATCATCAGAGGAATCAAATGGCGGTGTCAGCAAGATACCAGGAGATGAGTCTGGTAAAGGACGAGGACGCCTGCAGTAGTGCACCACAGAGAAACGAGACGGTGATGCTGCAGTAGCAAGAGGCGGTGCTGTAGAAGGCAGCACAAGAGGTGGAGGTATAGAAGGAACCACTGGAGACAGAGGATAAGAAAGCTGTGATAGAGGAGAAATGGGTGAAGAGTCAGAGAGAAACAACCATGAGATCGTCTCAACGGTGGAAACAGAACAAGCCGAATATCGATGAAAGGTCGAGATTCGTCAAAGACCACCTCGTGAGATCCTGGTCCGTCAAGCAGAAGGATCATACCAGCGATAACCCTTATGCTCAGAAGTGTAACCAAGAAACACACTCAACTGACTGGGCTGATAGTTTGGTGCACTCATGAGGATACAGCAAGACAAAACAGGTGCAGCCAAAAACACGAAGCTGAGTGTACTGGGGAGCTCTAGAGTAAAGACGCTTTATAGGACTGACATCCTTAAGAACAATGGAAGGCTACATATTGATGAGATATACTATTGTAGAAACAGTCTCAGCTCAGAACTAAGGTGGAACGTGAAAGGCAAAAAGAGTGCGAGCAGTCTCAATCAAATGACGACGCTTGCACTCAACAACTCCATTCTGAGCACAGACACCGGGACAAGACTAGTAAAGAGTGCCCTACTTACAAAGAAATTGTCTAAAGGTGCCAGAACAGTACTCACTAGCAAAATCACAGCGAAAAGTACGAATAGAAGACTCAAACTGAGTATAAACCATCGTTGCAAAGCTACGATAAATCGCAAGATGCTGACCACGATTAGACATAGGGAAATGCCACCATCAATAAAAACTACATAGAATTTATGCCCGCCATTAGAGATAATGGGCGCAAGTCCCCATACATCTGAATGAACTAAACCAAAAGGACGAGAAGGCACGAACTCACTAGAATGATAAGTTGTAGCTGCTTGTCCAGCTTACAACCCTGACAAAACATGACCGTGTCAACAATAACATGTCCAAAAACTCTGATGAACTAGTGAAGAAAGACGGGACCCACACAAGTAACCTAAACGGTGATGCCACTACGCAAAAGCTCTAGAGATGGTGGTAGTAGTGGCGGTAGAGGTAGACGTAGACGTGGTAGGAGCAACTGAAGTGGACGGAAGGTGGAGGCGGTCAAGAATATAGACCCTGACAATCCCTATGGCGCTGACCAGTCCCAAGTATCATCCCTGTCTGTCGATCCTAGACGAAACAGGTGTGAGAGTCAAAACCAACCCTACAACTGAGATAAGTGAGCTGACCCACCGAGAGAAGCTGCATGGTAAGCTGGGGAACATGGGAAACAGCTGGAACAGAAAAATCAGTGGACAAAAGAGTGCCCTGACAGCTGACAGACAAAGGAGTACCATTAGTTGTCTAAACAGAGATAAAAAAATTAGGTCCTACTAAAGTGAGAGATGTGGAGTCCGGTGTCATGTGGAAAGAAGCACCGGAATCCAGAACCCAAGAGGTACCTGGAGGAGACATTTGAGCTAGACTGGCAAAACCTACTAAGTTATAAGAGAGTTGCTGAGGTAGAACCTGGCTAAGCTGCTAACCAGAGTCACCTCGCTGAGCAGAACCTGACGAGCTAGTCTGTACTCCTATGAAGGAAGGGCCTCCCTACCCCCTTGGATTGTCCACCCACACGCACCTTGTTCCGCTTTTTCTGCACCGCACAACTCTGCTAGTCGTGCCTGAAGTTCTTGCAATAGTTGTAATAAACTCCAGTTGGTGTGAAAGCAGGAGTGGAAACAGACACCTGGGGAGGGATCGTAACAGAGACCGTCGACATAGTCGAAGAAGGGGTAGGGTAGGATAGGATTGATTTTTTCCTAATACAAAGAACTAACCGATCCGATCAGATCCGTTGGCCAAGCGGAACGGGCTCGTGCCAAGCGGCGGCGAGTGGGCAGGCGCCAGGCGGCGGCCAGTGGCCAGCGGACGATGGCCGTCGGATGGCAAACGATGGCCGACAGTTGTCGGGCTAGCGGGTGCAGGACGGTGGGCAGTGGACGGAAGGCGATTGGTGGCCAGCGGTGGTCGTGCGGACGCCGAGCGGCCGATGGACGGATGCCGACCGGCGGTCAGTGGAGAAGACGACGGGCAGCGACCAACAGTCGATGGCGACAACGGGTAGTGGCTGACGGTCGAGCGGATGTGATGCTGCAATGGCCTGGGCGATGGTGACCTAGACGATGGCGGCGGTGGCAACAACAAGATGGCAACGGATGAGAAGCTAGGTTAGACCTAGCTCTGAAACCATGTTATGAATATATTGTGTGTATATTCATGAGGCCAAAGGGCATATATATAGGGAGGCATATATATAGGGGGTATAAGGGGATATACAAAGAAATATACCATACGCAAATAAGAAAAACCAAGACATATAAGGAAACAAATAAATCAATCATATCCTATCCTTAACGCATACATCCCAACCCTCCACCCCCAAAAACAAAATTACAAATGCTTCTTCCAAAGCTGCCAGCACCGACATTACCCCTATACTTCTAAAGATCGGCGTATCAGTATCAAGATATGTATTGGATACTGACATCACCTCCCTCATATAACTACATATGCCCTATCACCTCCATCACCCATTGACATAAAAATGATAAAATAAACACTGAAGCAGGATGAGCATGACAGCTGATAAACCCCTAAACACTAGCTCTATCCCTCTGCTTTGCCCAGTGACATCTGCCGCCCACCCCTCGACTCCCCATGCCACCACCAAGTCCAACTCTACAAATTGGCATCACCCTGCTCATACAACCAGCCATTCAGCTATCCTTATCCTACCTCCATCACCTGGTGATCTAAATTGATTGCATAATTCCGAAAGCAGCAAGTACCAGATACTAACAAGGCTCCCCTCACTGATCACCTCTCCTTGACACCCTCTTCGGTCTCTGTAACGCCCCCTCCTTGGTTGCCGATGCCATTCCTGGCACTGGCAATACCCCCACACCTTAATCGCCCAGAGACAACTGCTGCCCCACCAGGCTCTACCCCCAGGCCCAAATGCCCCCTCCCAGCAGCGGGCACCACTACCAAGTCCCAACACCGGCGATCAGTCCAGTCATCTAACCACCTCGCCATATCCTACCTCCATCACCCGGTGAAGTAAATTGATTGCATAAAGCAGCATGAGCATCATGATTCATATAAGATGAGCGTAACTCTATCATGCCTCGGCAACAATTCCACATACTACTAAGCAGTAACTAGTAACAGGGAAGTTAAAAATGGATTTGCAGGTACTTGCTGTCACGCACCTTCCAGGGCCAGAGCGTGGTGATGGAGGTCTCGGCCATGGAGAAGAAGGCGGAGAGGCCGAGCAACGCAGCAAGCACGAGCCCCTGCTCCCTGAGCAGCTGCAGAATCTGCAGCACCCTCGGCCAGCTCCCGCGCAGCGCCATCCCGCCAATCCCAGCGGCCGCCTCCACCGCCCCGGACGCCCCCGCTCCTGCCCCCGCCGCGGCGGCACCCACGGCCAGCGCCCGGTGGCACCACGCCGCCGCCAGCGCGCCGCACGCCAGCGCCACCGCAACCCTCCTCACTGCCGTCGCCCGCCACGCGTCATCCTCCACCCCCGGCGGAGGAGGAGCCGTCACACGCACGGGCAGCGCGGAGGCGAAGATGGGGGCGAGCAGGCGGGGTCTGCGGCCGGCGCAGCCGCGGAGCCGAGTAGAGGAGGGGGAGACGGAGCGGAAGGGGGGCTTGGTTGGGGCGCGGAGGGACTGGAACTGGAACCGCGGGAGCCTCCCGCTGCCGAGCAGCAACGAGGTAGTGGAGGAGGAGGTGGAAGGGGAAGACATGGCGATCGCCGGCGGGGGAGTGAGGAGGGTTTGGGGAGGATGGGGGCTAGGGCTAGGCGGAGAGGGGGACGGATGGTGGTTGCGTGAGGAGAGGGAGGGAGGAGGAAGGGGATGATGCCATGAGGTGGGGCGCCCCTGAGAGAAGCGGCCAGCGGAGGCAGCCACTTGCATCGCCACCCGCTCTGACCAAAGTGGTTGATTTTTTGACTGGTGTGATTTTCGTGACGAGTGATTTTAGGCCCCGATGTTTCCGCTTCAGCTTTTCGTTTCTGGTTTATTTTTCATTATTTCTAAATTTTGTTTTTTTTAATTTTTTGGATTTTTTAAGTTTTTTTACCGGTTCTTTTTTCCTGTATTCGTTTGTATTACACGTGATGGGCTAACCTATTTTTTCTATTTTTAAAATTTTTTAAATTTAATTATACCAAATAAGCCACCTTCAGCTACAGTATAATTTCAGCCAGCTACAGTGAAATAAGCCATAAGCCACAGCCCAACCGATCACCACCTTAGTCGGTACAGTTTTGCACTGTTGTTTTAAAATGATTTATCATAATAATCTTTATAAACGGATTATTAGCTTATAGACATTTAGTTTATTCATATTTAGTACTTATGTTAGGATAAAATTATGAGCCGTATCTATAAGCCGAAAATTGGTTGTTTTGAGTTTGGAGGGCGATATTTGAGCCGGATTCTTTTAGGTTTAAAGTTAGTTTGTGCCTGCACTGTGTACAGTAACTAGCCTTTAAACGGTGTATTTTTTCAAGGCAGGGTCAATAGAAAAATTGTAGTAAAAAGTATACTAAGTTCAGCTATACTGGCCAAAATCGTATATGACTATTTCCCTCTGAGTACTGCCTCTCACGAACAGGCAGAATTCAAATATTTAAGCCATCGGCCCAAAAGAGTGCACCCTCTATTTATTCAAATTCGTCAAATTCATATGCCATCCAAACACTACGGCTGGGTTTGTTTCAGCTTTTTTGTGGCTTATGCATGTACTGTATACAGTAACTAACTTTTAAATGGTGTATTTTTTCAAGACGAGGTTAATAGAAAATTTGTAATAAAAAGTGTACTGAAATTAGCTGTACCGACCAAAATCGTATACGATTATTTCTCTACTTACTGTCTCTTACGAATAGCCAAAATTCAAATATTTAAACCATAAACTATCAGTCTAAAAGAACTCACCCTACAATTAGGATCCTAAACAAATTCCAATCCAATTTGGAATTGAATTGAAGCTCTAATACCATTGACCCAATCCAATTTCAAGTACGAAACGGGCCCTCAATGGAAAACATATAACTACTCTTCTTATTTCTTAAAGGGAATGAGTCTAAAGTACCCCTTAATTTATGAGGGTGCGTAAAATTGTTCCTATGAACTACGAAATTGTCTAAGTAGTCTCCTAAATTATACAAACCATCTAAATGGCCTCTTGAGGTGGTTTCAATAGTGGTTTTGCCATCGTGGTGGATCACATGGTTGATAATGTGGCAACCATGTCATATGCCACGGAGGTAAAACCACCATCATAGTGGCAAACCATCTCCAAAACCGCCCTAAAAGATTATTTAGACGGTTTTACATAGTATAGAAGGTTGTTTAGATGGTTTTGTAGTTTAAAGATAGGCTAGACACATCTCAAAAATTCAGGGGTAAATTAGATTTATTCCTGCTTGAGTCCTCATATCGATCCGAATGAATCAATCTTTTTACAGAGGTCAATCTTTGTCTATTAGGCAAGAGGATAGCAAGTTCGAAATTCTGTCTCGATAGGACATGGATTTCTATGCCTATGAAATTCATAAATAAAAATGTAGCTAATAGGAGGGCTATCATTATCTTTTTCCTTGTATGACTCTCAGCTAGTTGTTTGGTACAATTCAGCTTAAACGGAAGGTGTTGTGGTCATTTTGTTGTCGCACTATATATCGTAGCAAAAAGCTGTAACTACGTTGATTCCGTTACTAGTAATGGAAATCCGGTTCTCCCCGTTTGGGAAATAAATATACCTCTCACTTGCATCAAGAAATTTATTTTCATGTGATGTCTTTAGTATCCTTTTGGATCTTACCTGCAAACATTCCTTAATGTTTGGTTAGCTATTCTTTGTGATGCATACAATGACGTCTGAAGGATTCCTTGTTTACTATGTTTGTGTGGGGCGATATCAGTGCGCACTCTAGGTACCAGAATAATTTTTTGTATTATTTAATCCTTTTTTATTAATATTTTAAAGTTAGTCTCTCGACAACTTTATTTAATTATTTTCAATTCTGACCCTTTAATTTTGTCACGCCACCTTCCGTGGCATGGCCAAAATGTTATGTCATGCCATAGGTGGTGGCGTGGCCAAAACTACCACGCAAGCCCTAGACTGCGCGCCGTGTTAGCGCGGGTGGCTTACGTGACCTCTGTCACGCCGTACGCAAGCTACAACACTCTGCCTTGCTAGGTACTTTGCAAAAAGACAATGCAACACTGTGCATCGCAGGCTAATTACATGAAATTAACCACATCATGCCAACCCTTTGGTTTATAAAATGTGGTCGAATAGATATGTGAGAGAACATTACACAACCAAACCCAACACTACACCAAAACTTGCTTCACCATGTCAGGATGGATAGGAGGTAGCAGAAGCAATGGGACAAAATGATGAAGCAATGGGAGGAGACCTATGACCTAGCAAAGTCTGCTGCAGCCCGCGACGAATAAGCAAGGGCGGCTGTGGCCCGGACCGAACAAGCGGAGCGTGCCATGAGGTCACAGCCCCACAATGATGCCCCCCGAAGAAGCATGTCCATCATGAACGTTCCAACCAAGAGTTCACCACAACACCCCGCCCGAGGGGGAGATGTCGCCCTTCTGTTGGTGTAGGGACTCATGTAAGTTCTTCAAGTCTAAGCAGCGGCTCAGCCTGGGTATGCATTACTGGGGTTGCGCGAACTAATTTTGTGACTATCTCGACTGCCGTTGAGACATGAGCAGCTATCGGCAACTGGTAATACAATGTATTTCCCTACTATTGATCTTTCAAACTATGCACTAACAACCTCCCTTGTCTACCTGTAGTCCCCGAAACTGCTATGTGGCTACCACAAGTGGATCGACCAAGACTACGAGGAGTGGCATGCAAAAATGAATTGTGAGATCTGGGAGGAGGAACGCCTCAATGACGAGCAAACTGAGCGCATACATCTGGAGACGAAAGCTTATCTTAAGATGTGCACACGCAGGGAGCGCGAGGCTCGTGAGAGGGAGCGCAAGAGAAAGAGAGAAATAGCGGCTAAGGCCAAAGAGGCCGCCGAGGAGTTCAATGCCAATCTCGCAAGGAAAGGAAAATGGCCCCAGTCTACGCAGTAGGTCGGGCTATTCCGAACTAGTCCCCTAAAGGTTGAATTTATTTCCATTCGAAAAAGGCGCATATGTATTGTAGGTGTCATAGGGGTGGCCCCCACCTAAACCCAGCAGGCCTGGCAGGAGATTACAAGGCCCAGAATAGGCCATGTGTAATGACATAAGCACCCCTAAAGGGACACTCCAATGTAAGGGCACTATTGTAAAGCGCTCCTCATGTGCATATATATATGGCGGTAAGCCATGGGGAGGATGCAGGCCATTACACTTATCTTCATTACTCTCCACTACAATCTCTCTCTCTGTTTGGTCTGTAGCCACAACAGTTGGCGCCGTCCGTGGGGAGGACGGAGACAAGCCTGAAGACCGAAGGAAAAAGATGGCACCGAAAAAAGCTTCTTCAGCGGCGGCGAAGGGAAAGAAGGTGGTCGGCCCGGAGCACCGTATGAGCACCAGGGCTTCGGCATCGGCAGCGGCGGACGCGGGCGTCGACGCAGGCGTGGTGGCCGAAGACGCCGGCGTTCGCGCGGTGACGACCAACCTCGTCACCGGCACCGCGACGATCGCCCCCGGCACGGGCACCGCGACGACCCGCCCAGCTACCGGCGTCGCGGGGACGGGCCCCGCGGCCGACCCCGCGGTCGAAGACGTCGACACAGGGGCAGCGACAACCGACCCCGCCGACGCAACGGCAGCCGACCTCGCCGCCCCCGCGGCAACCCTCGCTGATGGCGCGGACCGGGTGGTCCGAAGTAGCCACGACGGGGCGACCGGCAGCTCGGGACCTCGCGACGCGGTCGTCCCCGCGCCGATCCGCCCGCTGGGAGTACCGGCGACCCCGCCTGCACCGGCGGTGGAAAGTGCCCTGCTGGCGGCTCTCAACGCATTCCAGCGGGAGCTGGGGGACCTTCGTGGAGCCGTCAGAGATATACAAGAGGCTCGGAGTCAGCCGGCCGCGCCAGCAATCGCGTCCGAGCCCGCGCCGGAGAGGGCGGACAGTCGCGAAGCCCACACGTCCAGCCGCGTGCCGCTGCGGCGCGTGGATCCGGAGTCCCCGCTCTCGGCGGGGCTGCAGCAGGCGCCATGGCCCGAAGACTTCAAGTTCCCTAGCGCCATCGACTCGTATAAAGGCGACACGGACCCCCGTGAGTTCGTGCGCGTATACGAAACCGCGATCGAAGCCGCGGGCGGAGACGACGCCACGAAGGCAAAGGGACTCCCTCTTGCGCTACAAGGAGTGGCGCTCTCTTGGTTTTTTACCATAGAGCCGGGCTCCATCTACGCGTGGGAGCAGCTCCGCGTCCGCCTCCACAACAACTTCCAGGGAAACTACGTCGACCGGGTCGAGGCGGACCAACTCTTCGCCGTGAAGCAAAAACCCTCGGAGAAACTCCGGGATTACTTCAAACGCTTCGCCAAGATTCGATGTCAAGTGAAGGACGTCAACGAGACCACCATCGTCAATGCAGCCATACAGGGCCTCCGTCCGGGCCCGATGGCCGAATACAATGCGTGGAAGCCAATCAAGACGGTGGCGAAGCTCTTCGACAAGATGGAAGAATACGCCAGGGCGGAGGAAGACGCGTGGCGAAGGCAAGGTGACGACTCCGACACTAACCAGGCCGGAGCCTCGGCAAAAACCGAAGATCCACCGAAGGGCGGCTCTTCGAAAGGAAAGCGTAAGCAGGAGTCGTCCAGGGACGCGCCCGACCGCAGGGACAACCCGCATAAGGAGTCGTCGGATCAGCCCAAGCGCGGCCAACAAAGGTCGAGGCGAAACCGGTACGTCCTCGACATCGAAGGCGGGTCCGACGAGGGCGCTCCAGCGGGCCGAGGCGGCCGAGGGCGCCGCGGCCGGGGCCGCGGCCGTGGCAGGGGTCGCGACGATAAGGGTCGTGGAGACTATGACGACCAGCATCAGGGGCTGTGGTGCTTAGTCCACGGCCGCGGCAATCATGATACCCGTAGCTGTACCTCCATCGCGCTCCGCGACAGCGTCGCTCGGGACAGGAACCCGGAGGCGCGCCCGCCTGCGGTGGCCCACGTCCAATTCCCATACGAGGCCCCCATGCAGGTACAGGCGCAGGGGATGCAGGTACAGGCGCAGGGAATGCAACCCCAGGAAGGCACCTTGCGGATCCAAGCTCACGTGCAGCAGCCTCGGGAAGGCCTCCTATCGTTGCAGGCCCCGGACGCAACCTACCGCAGGGTCATTAATGTCATATCCGGCGGCTCTGCGCTGGAATTCGCCTCGGCGCGGCAGCAGAAGGCCTACGCGCGAAGACTACATCACGTGGCGGCATATCCAGCGCAAGCACCGCCGGAAT
This sequence comes from Dendrocalamus latiflorus, assembly GCA_017311315.1. Lineage (NCBI taxonomy): Eukaryota > Viridiplantae > Streptophyta > Magnoliopsida > Poales > Poaceae > Dendrocalamus > Dendrocalamus latiflorus. Next base: position 6,724,008 of record CM029622.1, on the reverse strand, counting down.
GGGCGCGGCACGAGGTTACATTCACACCTGATGACGCCCAAGGTGTGGACTTCCCTCATCAGGACCCCCTGGTCATCCAGGTCACCATCGCGGGATGCGACGTGTGGCGCGCCTTGGTGGACGGGGGTAGTTCCGCGAACGTATTGTTTGCGGCGGCCTTCGACCAGATGGGGATTCCTCGAAGCCGCCTGGGGCCCTCGGGAATCCCACTGCAGGGCTTCGGAGGACAGCCCCTGCGGGCGCTGGGCCAGATCGGCCTTCAAGTCTCCTTCGGTCGAAATGACAATGTGCGGACCGAAGAGGCCACCTTTGACGTGGTCGACCTCCCGTATCCCTACAACGCCATTCTGGGGCGCCCAATCCTCAACTCCTTCGGCGCAGTACCACATCATGGCTATCTGTGCATGAAAATCCCGGGCCCCAGGACCGTCATCACCGTCCGAGGCGACCAGGATATGGCTCGGTGCATCGAGCCCGGCACCAGATGCCCGCGCCGCGAAGCCCAGCGACGCCCTTAGAGCCGACGTCACAGCGCGGAGGTCCGTGGGGTCATCCATAGGCGCCTGCGCGGGCCCTGCAGACGTCTAGCGACTAGAGACTGCGGCAGCATCAAGGGTAAACGGTCAGTATATTCACCCCTTGTAGTCGCTCACCCGCGCAAACGGGGATATAATGAAGATCGCCGTTTGCCGTTAATTCTTCTTCATCACATACGAGCACGCGGTAAGGGCGCGCGCCGGCTTGGCCAGCACGCGTGCCCCCGCAGTATAAATCAAACACGCACGTTCGCGTGTGCACTCGCCGTCGCCAGGGAGGGCGGGACTGAGTATAAACCAAAGACGCACGTTCGCGTGTGCACTCGCCGTCGCCAGGGAGGGCGGGACTGAGTATAAACCAAAGACGCACGTTCGCGTGTGCACTCGCCGTTGCCAGGGTGGGCGGGACTGAGTATAAACCAAAGACGCACGTTCGCGTGTGCACTCGCCGTTGCCAGGGTGGGCGGGACTGAGTATAAACCAAAGACGCACGTTCGCGTGTGCACTCGCCGTTGCCAGGGTGGGCGGGACTGAGTATAAACCAAAGACGCACGTTCGCGTGTGCACTCGCCGTCGCCAAGGCGACGGGACTGAGTATAAACAAAATACGCACCGGGGGGACGCCCTCGCGTGCGCAAGTCTCCGGACTATAAAGAAGACGTAGCATCGAGCCTAGCTCCGCACGCAATTAGGGCTGAAAACGGTCGGAAACGGTCGGTAGGAGGTCAAATCACTTTCAGTTTCACGTTATTTTTTCGAAAACGAAATCGATACGATATTGTCGGAAACGAGAACGACATCGATATTCCGGTAAATTCGGAAACGAAACTATTCGATCAAAAGTGCATCGATAACAATCGAAAATCATGAAAGCGATAGCTAAAATACGATATTCTCCACATCTAAGGAAGCCAAAACATGCAACCATAATCAATTCTAAGCCATGAACTCATATCATCATATCACAAATTCTCAACTAAATGAAGCAGGCATACTTCAACACTTCAGTTCGATCCCATCCATCACACGAACAGCGAACTCTTACTAACACAAAAGGTCCTTCCTTTCATTACATAATACTTAAAGAAACTACTACTACGGTACTACCAAGAAGATCATAGGCATATCAAGAACGAAACGGAACCATGCTTCTTATAGCTGAACCTCCGGCATGTCATCATCATCTCCAAGCACATATTCACCGCCCATTTCTGAAAATTCATCCTACAAATTGCAATGGAAATAACGTGTTAGTACTTCAAATGAATTACATGCTACTGTAATACATAACAATATAATTATACCCCAATAAGTAGACTGCTCTTAATGGCTTCAAGAACCTCAAGATCACTAGGCAAAGAAGAAATATTCTTAGAACCTGAAAATTAAAAGGCAGCTACATGAGTAAAAAGAACATCAAGATATTGTTAATAGAAAGCAACATATCAGTTTACACTTTTACCTCTTTTAGCTCCAGTTATCCAATCCTTAGTGCAAACAAGTGCTTGTACCATGTCAGGATCAAGGCTGCTTCGATATGGGTCGACAACACGTCCACCGGCACTAAATGCAAATTCAGAAGCCACGGTTGACACTTGCATTGCCAACACATCACGAGCAATCAGGGAGAGGACAGGATATTCATCCTTCTGATTTTTCCACCATGCTAAAATATCAAACGTATTATGGTTGGCTTTAGAAACCTTCAATTGTGGTTCTGCTAAGTACCTCTCCAATTCACTTATTCCTTCATCATTACCACATGCATCACTTTCATAAAGGAAGGAATCAAGCTCATCATCCACACTATCCATAAACTGATCTATAGCTGAAGTTGATGAAACAAGTGTTGTACTCTTGGAAGAAGGTGCGGAAGAAACATAACAATGAAACATGTTCCTTAAAACACCATTGAATTTATCAAGTTCAGCTTGGTAGGAATTTCTATATAACTTTCTCAAGTAAAATTCTACAATTCTTCTCTTGAACCTAGGATCAAGCACATTTGCAACAGCAAGGGCAACATTTGACTTCTTCCAGTACTTGTCAAACTTGACACTCATAGCATTTGCCATTTGGCAAAGAGTGGCATCATTACTATTGCACCAATCAGATAGATATAACTTAATCTCACAAAAACCTCTAAAAAACAGGTTTGCTGTTGGATATAGAGTACCAGAAAATATCTCGGTCAGGTCAAAGAATTTTTTCAAGAAAGGAATCAGAATGTGGGCCTTCTCCCATTCCTGACTTGAAGGAGCAATACACTCATACCTGCGGCGGTCGATGGAAGTAAGCCTCTCAAATGCAGGCTTGTAATAAAGAGCATCCCTCAACATGAGATATGTAGAATTCCATCTCGTAGAAACATCAAGTGAGAGAGAAGGCTTTGTATCTAGCCCACATTCAGTAGCACACTTCAGGAACTCCTCCCACTGAACCGTAGATCCCTTGACAGCAACTACAAATGATCTAATCTTTTCAGTTGTAGAGCCAATCACACGCATACCATCTCTAACAACCAAATTAAGGATGTGATTGGCACATCTCACATGAAAAAACAGCCCATCACATACTAAAGGACTATGCCTCTTGAGTTCTACAATGACATCCTTAACCGCTACTTCATTTGCCGCTGCATTATCCAAACTTAGAGAGAACATCTTTTTCTCCACATACCACTTCAAAAGACAAGAAGAAAGTGTATATGACAACCTCTCACCAGTATGTCGCCCTTCAACATGGAAGAAATTGACAATCCTCTTCTGAATTTTCCAATCATCATCAACCCAATGAAGAGTAACACACATATAACCCTTGTTCTGGTTGGATGTCCACATATCCATAGTTGCACTAAAGCGACTTTGAACGGTTTTGAAGTATGCATACAACTTATCCTTTTCAGCCAAATAATATTCCATTATTTCCTTTCTAACTGTGATACGAGACTTTAGAGGATAATGTGGACGCAATGATTTGACCCACTCTTGGAAATATTCATGCTCAACCATATTGAAAGGGTACTCATGAACTATCATAGCCTCGTAGAACTTTCTCAAGCTAGCTTCTTGATCATACTTGTAAGGTTGGACAACTGCGATGCCAGTATCTTTATCAGTTTTTGTTGTAAGCTGTTGCTGTCCTTTCTTGATGCTGTGATAATTAGCGAGATGGGTCCACAAACCAGTTGTTCCAAATCTGCTCTCAGCTCTGTGTTTGCTGGTCTTGTTTACACAACCTTTGACATTGCACTTTGCCCAAAGCTGATTTTCCTCCTTGCCATTCACCTTCACTGTTACCCAGTACTTGGTGAAGTATTGCCACACTTCAGATGTGCTCTTCTTGGCCCTCTTGCTGGCAGGTTCATTTTTGTCCTCACCATCGCTGTCTGCATCCACATCGATTGGATCAACACCATCTGTTTCTTCAGTGCCACCAGTACCACCACTTGGCACTAAACTTCTCTCAGATGAAGGTGCTGATGCAGGTGCTGCAGAAGAAGCAGACATGCCAACATTCTGGCTTGCATTTTCACTTGCAGCTGGCCTTGTACGTTTATGGGATCCTATCACAGTATCACAAATGAAGTGCAAACACAAAGACACAGAATGAGTAGGTGAATTAAATGTGAGATTGCACCAGCTCAGCACAATAATGAGTAGGATCAATTACACTACATGCAGTCAGATCGCATCTGATCAAAAGAAATCACAACAGCCATCCTAAAACTAAAATTCTTTCCTCGGCATTCCAACTGCACAAAATGCTATCATTCCCTTCCTTTAAAGCAACCACATGCCACACATCCACCCTCGCCCTGTGGAATAACTACAACAATAGGAATAGGTACGATGGCACTAATCTCATAAAGCTAAGCAGCAAGTCCAAATCCCTCACCGAACGCATGAATAAACAACTGCGACTTACCAAACTTCAGAACATCTATTACTATTTACTGTAATAGCGGTAAACAGATCATCTTCACATTCAGTCCTAGGTGCTTCATTTAAGCAGAGGTCTTGGTAGGATTATCTCCTCCTTGAGCAAATTGGAGAGAATTCAAATGAAATTAGCACAAATATCCTAACACGTGCTCCTACCGAATTCAAATTACTAATTTACTACGTTAAGAGGTCTGGAAAATCACTATTACTAGGCCTCTATTGCAGGAAAGTCACTATTACTAGGCCTCTATTGCCAAAAACGTAAATAACTAGGATTGCACAGCTCTCTATCTAAGGAGCGAGCGTACACTATTTCGCTGCTAATTCATATTATGAAGCAAACAAAATACTCCATGTTCGACATGACTTTAAGATCTGTTGTTACCAAAACACACGGACGCACACCTGCTTGATGTTGTCGAAGAGCTCGTGGCTGTGGCGGCCAGGAACACAGGTGCGACTATCTGTTTTGGTGAACTCAATGCGCTGCTAATATTTGTCCCAATGAAAACTACATTTGCCACATGAACTAAACATTTCTACAAATGTGGCATGCTCATGACACCCAGACTTTCTGTGGATAAGAAGATGAGCTTACCAGAAGAAGCTGTGGCCGCTGCCGAGGTTTGAGAGGCGGCGAGGTCGACAGGGAGTGGTGCCGCTGCCTCCATCACTTGCGCTCGGGGGCCTCGGGGTGTTGCATCCGCCGGCTGATCCGCATCTCCAGCCGGCGCCATCTTCGTCTCAGATGTAGCCGCTGACCGCCTGAAGAAGGAGAAGGACGGCAGCGTGAGTGGGAGACTAGAGGCGAGCCGCGGAGATTGGAGATGGAGGCGGCTGGAGTCGTGCTGGAGTCGTGAGGGACTGAGGGTGAAGACGTGGGGGCGCTCAGGCTTGCCTTTCACTCCCCCCGTGCCTGGCTGCCTGCGGACTCGGGCGGACGGGCGGTCCCTCTCCGGCGGCCGCGGCGGCTAGGTCTCGGCGTGGGGATCGGATCGGAACGGAGGAGCTGGGTTGCGGCGGCCCACCTGACCCCACCCACCCACCGACCTTGCAGATCGACACCGCGCAAGAACGAAGAGGGAAGGGGAGGGAATGAATGGCGGAGGGGCAGCTCACCTGCGGCGGCGGAAGAGGTAGGGGTCGGGGGCCGATCCGATCGAGGAGCGGAGGCGAGGCCCTTGCGGCCGTGCGGGAGACGGAGGAAATGGCCGTGCGGGTCTGCGGGAGCTGGGTCTGGGCCTCTGGGGGAAATCAGAAATGGCTAAACGCCCAAACGGTAGCGGAAATGTCTGGGCCTCTGGGGAAATCAGAAACGCCTAAACGCCCCTGGTCCGGCCGCCTGGGCCTGGCGTGGCGCGTGAGATCGGTGATTACCGACGGTAATTACCGGTTAAATACGGTATTTTTCGAAAATGATCGGAAGAGAGCTAAATCGTTTTCGTTTTCGTTATCGAATTTTTTTACCGTTCTCGTTTCCGTTTTATCGGTTACCGTCACCGTTTCCGTTTAGGAAAAAAAATCGGTAATTTCTCAAAAATGATTTTCGGTAACCGAGAATTACCGTTTTCGTTTTCAGCCCTACACGCAATAGTCCACGGACTCTAAATAAGACGTAGCGTCGAGCCTAGCTCCGCACGCACAAGTCTCCGGACTATAAAGAAGACGTAGCGTCGAGCCTAGCTCCGCACGCAATAGTCCACGGACTCTAAATAAGACGTAGCGTCGAGCGTAGCTCCGCACGCGCGAGTCTCCGGACTATAAAGAAGACGTAGCGTCGAGCCTAGCTCCGCACGCAATAGTCCACGGACTCTAAATAAGACGTAGCGTCGAGCGTAGCTCCGCACGCGCGAGTCTCCGGACTATAAAGAAGACGTAGTGTCGAGCCTAGCTCCGCACGCAATAGTCCACGGATTCTAAATAAGACGTAGCGTCGAGCGTAGCTCCGCACGCGCGAGTCTCCGGACTATAAAGAAGACGTAGCGTCGAGTCTAGCTCCGCACGCGATAGTCCACGGACCCTAAATAAGACGTAGCGTCGAGCGTAGCTCCGCACGCGCGAGTCTCCGGATTATAAAGAAGACGTAGCGTCGAGCCTAGCTCCGCACGCAATAGTCCACGGACTCTAAATAAGACGTAGCGTCGAGCGTAGCTCCGCACGCGCGAGTCTCCGGACTATAAAGAAGACGTAGCGTCGAGCCTAGCTCCGCACGCGATAGTCCACGGACTCTAAATAAGACGTAGCGTCGAGCGTAGCTCCGCACGCGCGAGTCTCCGAACTATAAAGAAGACGTAGCGTCGAGCCTAGCTCCGCACGCGATAGTCCACGGACTCTAAATAAGACGTAGCGTCGAGCGTAGCTCCGCACGCGTGAGTCTTCGCGGCGTCAAGGTTCGCCTCCGCACGCACTAGTCTACGGACTCTAAATAAGACGTAGCGTCGAGCTTAGCTCCGCACGCGCGAGTCTTCGCGGCCTCAAGGTTAGCCTCCGCACGCACTAGTCTACGGACTCTAAATAAGACGTGGCGTCGAGGCCTGCCTCCGCACGCGCGAGTCTCCGGACTATAAAGCAAGGAAAACCGCGGAGGTCCGCCTCCGCACACGTCGGTCTGCGGACTGTCCGTTCTACGGAACCCTGGCGCAGCTACGTCGCCAACGGCGGCATCAGCACATAGCACACAACTTAAAGTGCCAGGAGGCCTGCTTACCGGAAGAGTCACATATACAAAGGTCCGCCAACATCCCGGCCGCTCTAATCCGCTACCCCGCGGGTTCGTCCTTAACACGCGCCAAAGGCGGCACCTCGCTCGAGGAAGGCCGGTTCGCCCAAAAGTCGAGCGAATCTTTGGCCCTTCGCCAACGTTGAAGGCGTCGTCGGGTTGAAAGGTCGGCCGCCCGAAGCCGGCCCCAGCAAGGAAGCTGCCCGGAATATAGGTGAAAATCAGCATGCATGCAGAAAGTGTGCGCTTTATTAACAAAAACAAGGGACAGTACAACGCACGCCTACACCTAGGCGCCACGGCATCAGACCTGCGGGTTCCCAGCGCCTTCGGAGGGCCCAGCGCCGCCATCATCGCGCCGAGGGACCCCGTCCAGAAATTGGCCGAGGCTCCTCCTCCCGTAGAGCGACTTCCGGAGCTCGATCCGTACAGCTTCCGCCCCGACGGGACCCCAGATCCGGTCGCAGAAGGGCCCAAGGGCACGGCGAGCGGAGCGGACGGCGCCGGACATTACTCCGGCCCCGCCAGGCATCTCCAGCTGGGGGTCATTCAGCCCGGCGACATGCGTACAGCCGCGGTGCTGGAGGAGCGCGCACACCAAGCAGGCCGAAGTGTACGCGCAGTGGGTGCCGAAGGACGTCGCCGCGTCGCGCGCAACGTTGGCGGCATCCCCGATCCAGCGGAGCGCCCGAGACAGCTCCTCCGGACCGAAGGCGCGTCCCGGCACCTCCGCTACCAGCCCTTGAAGATGGCTCTCCAGCGCTTGGATGGCGTCCCAGGCAACCACCGAGGCGTCGCCCAGCGTCCGGTTGCGCTCCGCTAGAGCCAAGGCAAGTTCGCCTTTCTCCTTCTCTAGCGCGCCGACCTGCTCCAGGAGCCCGTCCCGCTCCGCCGCGAACTTTTCATCAGCAGCTGCTGCGGCTGATTCCTGCGCCGACGCAACAAGCCCGTCGGCGTGCGCCCTCGCTTCGGCGCATTCCGCTTCCAGCTGACGGATGCGGGCGTCCTGGGCAGAGCGGCGTCAGAGGCTTCGCGCAGCTCCCCCTCGGCGGCTCGCAGCCTATCCTCGAGCGCTTTTTGGCTATGAGCATAGGCCGCTTGCAGGGCCTGCCCCAGTACGAGTGTCTGCAGAAGGGAAAAGACTTAGCAAACTCAGCTAGACTCAGGCGTGGTCGCATGAGTACTTACCCTCACCCCAGACACCTCGAAAGCGTCCTCGAGGCGCCTCGCGCCGTAGGCCTGCAGCACTTGCGGGTCGACGCTCCTGGCCGCGTCATCCACAATCCCGCGCCACGCCCTCAGCGTCTCCGGAGGCGGCACGAAGTCCGTAGGGTTCACGGGCTCGGAGGCCCCGGGTTCCGTCGGATGCTCCCCCTCCGGGATGAGCAACGCTGTAAAGAAGGAGGCGGGTGACCACTCCAAGGCATAAAATTATACACCAGAGTAAGCTCGGCCACCTTACCTTCGGTAGCCGAAGGGATGGTTCCGCCGCGAACGGAAGCCTCCGCGTTCGGGGAAGCCGGTGGCTGCCCCCGTGCGGTGGACGGCGTCGTCGGGAGGCCGGAAGGTGCATATGCCGCAGGGCCTCCGGCGCTCGCGCTGGTGTCCCACAGGCTTCTGATGCCCGTGGCCACGACAAATCCCCGCGGTGTCCGGTGGAGCTCCGGCCGCACGCATGGCCGTTTGGCCGGGGCAGCTAGCAGCGCCACTGCCCCGGCAGCCGTGGCTGGGGAAGACCCCGCGGCTGCTACGCCCGGCGGCGAAGGTCCCAGGGTAGCAGTCGTCGAAGGGGGCACCTCAGTCCCCGCTGCCGCTGGCAAGGACAGCACGGCTACGTGCGCCCCCGCGGAGGGCGCCTCCGGCACCGCAGCGGCCGCCGTTGAGGCCTCCACCTCGGCATCGCTGGTCCGCACGGGATCCGCCTCGGTGACTCCGGCGGGTGGTGAGGCTTCCCCCCTCCGGCCGCCCGCGGCAAACCCACCGTCCGGGACGCCTGCCGAAGACACCTCACCTTCGGCGCCTGCGCCACCCAAGCCCGAATCGGCGTACCTCGCAGAGTCTGACTCCGCGTCCGCCGCGTCCTCGGAAACACTAGCAGCAGGCGCGGCAGGTGCCCCGCTGCGGCCCCTCTTCCGAGACGAGGCCTTCTTCTTCTTCGCTCCACCATCGGCTGGAGCGACACGGTCCGGCGCGGCAAGGCCCAGGACCTCGCACACGCGGTTTAGTCGCCCCAGCCCCGCCTTGGCGACAGCAGACGCGCGCTGCTCGTGCTCCCTGGCGGTGTACGGACCCAGGAACACGCGCACGGCTTGCTTCGCCTCCTCCAAAGGAACCCCTGAAGCAAAGGAGAGCAGCATCAGCATACAACGCATTTCGCGTCAGCAAAAGGAGGAGCGCAATCGAGGCTTACGGGGACCGGGCGGCACTGGTAGCAAGCAAACCCACGGCGAAACATTGTCATCTCGACGCCTCTCGGCGGCAAGATGCCAGTCGTAGGCAAGCGGGGCCACGCCGTACATCACATACTCTTCGGCAAGGTCGCGCATATTCAAGCGGGCGGCCATGCCTACGAGCCGTTTGACTCTCCGCTTGTCCTCATCATCGAGCGTTCGGCCGGGCGAAGGCTTGAACGCGATCGGTCGGCCCGTACACACGAGGCCGCTCCCGCTCTCCACACGGTGGTAGAACCACCGCTTCATCCAGGAGGACTCCCACTTCCCGCGAGTTGAGTTCGCAGGGAAGAGCTTCTTGCAAGACGAGCGGAGAGTAAAAGAGACGCTGCCAAAGCTCGACAGCGTCCCGCCCCTCCAGCCCTTCGGCTGGCATCGCGCCTCGTGGAGATAGGCGAACAGCGACGCGCTGGGCCAGCACGCCCCCGAGCGTAAGGCCCAGCTGTACACCGCGAGCCGGGCCACGGCGTTTGGAGTCAGTTGCGCCAGCTCCAGCCCGAAGGTCCGCAGTACGTCGCCCACCACACTCGCCGCTGGGATCCGGAGCCCCGCGTCGAAAAAGGCAACGAATACGATCGCCTCCGACCTCTCGGGATGCGGTTCCGTCTCGTCGCTGGCGGGCAATCGTACGTCGTGGCGCCCGGACAGCTTCCCCGCGCGCAAGAGCCCTTGGATCGTCTTCTCGGTCACGAGCGAGGGGCCTAGCTCGCCGGAAAACGTGCCTTCCTCCGCCGCCAGCCGCTCCTGGTCAGCCGCCGCCGGGTCGCGCTCTTCGAGCGCGTATTTTACCTCCAACGGCGAGGATCGCCGGCGAATGGCAGGGCTACCAACCGCCTGGCCGCGCTCGCTGCTGGAGGCCATCGCTTCCCACGACGAGACTAATACGGCGAAGATAGCGCGAAGGTGGAGAAGGCCGAGCAAACAGGAAAGAGGGCGCAAAGGTGCGGGGACGCTATTACGGGTGGCTATTTCAAGCCGCCTCGCCCGTACCGCCGCTACTGAAGCGTTACAACGATCTGCGTGCAGGATGCAACCGCAGCGGTGTAAAGGCCCGCCCCGCACGCTTCCCCGTAATCGAAAGTGAAGGGTCGCGGAGGTCCGTGCACGCGGCGCGACCGCAGTCGTACAAGCGCCCATACAGCGCAACGCCTCACAGGCGCCACTCGCTGCACGCCCCGTGTCCCCCTTGCCTAGGGAAGAGGCGAGCGGCTACAAACACGCAACCGTCCACATCCCGCCGCCCAGCAGTCACAGGATGCCGCGTGCCCCGGGCGCGTCAGGTCACACGGTACGGGAACCTAACCCTGTCAGGCCAGGAACCGGCGTGATTCAAGGAACCTGTATAACGCAAGGCCGCATCGAAGATCCCAAGTTGTGCGCGCGCCTACGCCGACTAGGCGCCAGCTTCGCCGCCCCCCCCCCCGTTCGAAGGGTAAGGGACGGAGCGCGCGCGCCTACTTCGACTAGGCGCCAGCTTCGCCGCCACCCGTTCGAAGGGTAAGGGACGGAGCGCGCACGCCTACTTCGACTAGGCGCCGGCTTCGCCGCCACCCGTTCGAAAGGTAGGGGACGGAGCGCGCGCGCCTACGTCGACTAGGCGCCGGCTTCGCCGCCGCCCGTTCGAGGGGTAGGGGACGGAGCGCGCGCGCCTACTTCGACTAGGCGCCAGCTTCGCCGCCGCCCGTTCGAAGGGTAGGGGACGGAGCGCGCGCGTCTACTTCGACCAGGCGTCAGCTTCGCCGCCACCCGTTCGAAGGGTAGGGGACGGAGCGCGCGTGTCTACTTCGACTAGGCGCCAGCTTCGCCGCCGCCCGTTCGAAGGGTAAGGGACGGAGCGCGCGCGCCTACTTCGACTAGGCGCCAGCTTCGCCGCCACCCGTTCGAAGGATAGGGGACGGAGCGCGCAAGTCCACTTCGGGAGTCTTGTCCTGCGAAATCTGCCTCGTTTTCCTTAACAGGCCACCTACAGTGCATCAACGTACAAGGTAATGCCAGCGGGCTCCCTCAGGAACACCGACTGTAGGTAGGCCTGTTAAGAAAAACAGGGCAGACCTCGCGGTCGTCTACGGAAGCGCGGTGCGGGGTCAGGAAGCGTGGCTGGTTGTCGATAACCTGCGCTGATCAAGCTCCCAGGAAAAATAGACCTCCTTCTGTGCATCAACATTCCCCAAGCCGCTCAGCATCACCCAGGAATGTTGATGCACGGCAGGGGCCCATTTTAGGGGAACAGCTTCTATCACAATATACGCAGGAGCAACGCCTCACCAGCGCCATATATATACCCCAATCAGCATGGGAATCAACCGGCGGAAGTCCAACCACCGGAAGTCCGCCGCCATATTAATGGTCACGACGCCTCAACGCCCGCACCACGCCAAGCACGCTGCACCACGTGGACGCCCGGAAGTCCGAGCGTCGCAACAGCGCGCACGTCTGCTTCGGCCGCAGCACAGCCCCGGGTCGAGTACTGCACAGGCTCACAGGCCGCGGGACGGAGGGGGCCAAAGGACTCGACGACATGGCTTCGGCCTTGTGAAGCCCTTTACCATGAGAGGCTCCTGTCGTAGGGGTGGCCCCCACCTAAACCCAGCAGGCCTGGCAGGAGATTACAAGGCCCAGAATAGGCCATGTGTAATGACATAAGCACCCCTAAAGGGACACTCCACTGTAAGGGCACTATTGTAAAAGCGCTCCTCATGTGCATATATATATGGCGGTAAGCCATGGGGAGGACGCAGGCCATTACACTTATCTTCATTACTCTCCACTACCATCTCTCTCTCTGTTTGGTCTGTAGCCACAACAGTAGGAGTACATCGGTTTGATGTATCGTGCATGATGCTATTTGTTATGTAGGTAACGAAACCATGTGTGCCCTGTTATTCCCAGCTTTATTACAAAGCCTATTTTAAGTCCCGCTTCATACTTTATAGTAATTATTGTTTTACTATGTACTTTCTACCCACGCTCCCCGACCACAGGAAGTGGGTGGCCCTCACCCGCTTCACCGGCCATGCACACAAAATGATGACCACGCGCATGAAATGACATGACGATACATCTTTGGGCCCATTGCCTAACAAACACGAAATTACACCAACAAGATGGTGCAACTTTGTGCAGTGACAAGACTAAAGGGTGCAGTAAAACTAGCTAAGTAGGTACCGGACAAAATTAGTCAATTGGAACTTTTAGATGAAATGTAAACCCTCAATTTTTTTAATCACACACATTGATTAATCAACAAGGGAAATCAACTCGTGAACATAAAAACCCATGCGGCCGGGGAATGCATGTTAACACAATGATTTACGCTTTGTCAGGAGACTTGATGTGGGCATTCTAAGCAAACAGAGTAAATAAGCAATCAAGTCTCAATCTCGTTGATTTGGGGGACGATAGAGAACACGTTAGGACAAAGAGGATGTGGGGAAAAATGGCAACTGCAGTGGTGGTCGCACGCAAGTTGCTCTGCAACGCCAAGTCCAGTGGCATGCAATCTCAACCTGTCATGCCAAGTATGATATCGTGACAAGGTTTTGTCACACCAGGAGTTACGGTGTGACAGATGCCACACAAGCCTTCACACTGTCATGGCGTGCGACCAAGGGCTTGCGTGGCAGCTTTGCCCATGCCTCTATGGGTGGCGTGATAGAATGTTTTGGCCATACCACGTGAGGTGGCATGGCCAAAGGGGTCAGAATTGAAAATAAAGTTACCGAGGGATCAACTTTAAAATATTAATGAAAAAGGATTAAATAATAAAAAATTCCTACCAAAATCCATATGTTTAATGACGGCTAAAAACCGTCAAAAAGCAAAAAATGTTAGGAAATATGTTTCCTGACGGCTACCCTTCAGGCAATTACTCTAGGCATAGAGAGAGACCGAAAATTTAAATTCCCGATGGTTGGTTGCAGGTTTCAACCATACACTAATTAAAGATCCAATTTTTGGTAGTGGCAATTAGATTATTATGTCATTTATGGATGTGGAGATTAAATCATTGATATGTGCAGTGCTCACCATTTCCGTGACGAGAATGTGGGGACCCCAGGCACGCGGAACATCTGTAGTCACCGTATGTGTTCTGTACTAGTCCCCATAATCAGTAGCTAGTACACACATTCACAACATTGAGATCACACCCATACACATCACATATATTTAATTTATGATAAAAGAGTGAATACATAAGTAATGCATAATAAGGTTTTACAACATATGGCCGACCGGCCAAGTAAATATCAGAGTCAAGAGTAAATTGTAGTAGAAGACAAATAAATAAACAGAAGCATCCAGTGGTATACCACCATAGCCCATAGGCAACAGACTAGGATTAGACCCTAGAAAAACCCATCGTCATATTCCCCAGTGCCGGAGGCGAAGTGCGCGTTGTCGGGCACGTATCTTCTTCGCTATCTTATCAACAATAATTTAAATAAGGTTGAGTACATTGTGAACTCAACAAGACTTATAGTGTATTACAAAATTATACATATATGCAAGGCTGTCAAACGATGAGACTCTATACTAAGTTATTTTCAGCATGAATCAAATATTATTTGCAATATTAATAAGTAATAATTTGCAACGGAATTGTAAAGAGCATTTGACATGCAATGAAATAATATTTATATAACTTCCATAATAGTAGATCAAATCCATTCGTAGCCCTCCTCAGCTGTGAACGTCGCACAACTCCCACCTATGGGCACAGCACATGGAAGACGCGTACATGCCATCTCATTATTTTTAGTGAAACAGTTTTAAAAATGAAAACTATACCCATTGTGGCTACATCCAAGCATGCTCATGACCACGAGCATGGCTATTTAAATAGTTTTTAACATTCTCAAGATATTGTACAACTTTACCCACATGAAATAATCAATCATACTGTCAGAAACTTCACGCTTCCTTCAGCGTGTGACAAAAGTTATTATCATATAGCCTTTAGATTATCTATTCCTAACCTTGCACCAGCCTAATGAATGAACAATCCCTCACTTAGGTATGTCCTTCCCCTAAGTGAGCACTTACCATTGTATTAGCAACCTTTAGTCCCAACACCTTGACGAAGGAATGCCCTTACTACTTCTGCGCCTACCACAATGCAAGGCTAGACCTAAACAACTTTAATTAGCTAAAGCCAAAGCCTATAGAGCACATGTGGTTGTACCGTGTGACTTAGACATGCGGCAATAGCGTTCGGTTCTTAATTGACCCGGGCAAGAATCTCCACCTATTTACATGTGAGGTTCCTCCTCTCATTTGACAGCTTATCATATAACTTGCCTGCATCCAAAAAATAGGCTTTTTATTTTGTTTTATACCTAACTAATAGAGATTCCTCCTCTGGTCTAATATTTTGAAACCATCAAATCCACGTAAAAATTTGTTTGAAGATTCAAACTTAGAAGAAAGTAGTGCGTGGCTAAGCATTTAAAACATGTACTCAATGTAGTATACCCAAAATTTGACATTAACTATGTCTAACTATGTCCTAACTGCTACAACAATGAAGATATCAAATCTGCAAAGGAGGTTCAATGCATACGAGCGGTTGTAACTACAATTACCTATAGTATAGCAATTTTAATGAAACATACATGCATGCATAATAGATTTTGCAAACAATGTACAATAATTGATATACTGGGATAAACATGGTTAAAGGGGGTGCTTGCCTTACTCTTACTGTTCAGAGAATGTTTCAGGTGCACTCTCGAAGTTGTCCAGTACGGCGTCGTCTAATCAATAAAATCCAGATAAATGCAAATAAGAAAAAAATAAATTTAAATATAGACAATAAAAATATTTTCATATATTTAGAAAGGTCATGCTTTTAGAAAAAATTAGAAATAAAGATCACTAAATTTAGAGTTTGTATGCAAAAGTTATAAGCGTTTGAGTTTTGATTTGCTTTGAATTATCTCTTCTTGGTGGGCATAGTACTCTTTATGACTACTAATGTTCTTCAGCTACTACAGTGTTCTTCTGTCTTCTAACATTCCTCGGCCGCTACTGAATTCCATCTATAACTACTGCAGCCTACGACCGCGGTAGCTAGCAACTCACGACCACCGTAGCTGACAGCCTGTAACATCCTAGATTTTGAAATTCGAAAGCTATGTAAGTTTTTAACTCCGTTGGAATATATTGGTTTTAGTGTTTGATCTCTGGTAAGTTTTTCTTTGGGTTTTGGTTTGAGGTCTCCATGATCAAAACAAAAATGAAAACCATATGTGTGAGAATGTTAACAATAAGGAAATAGAGGCCAAATGATGTCATATATAAACAAACAAATAAATAAGTAAAAGAATAAAATAGGCACCAGTGAAATATATATATTTAAATATAAACAGTGTTATTTTAAGGTTTGGTATTAATAAAGAATTAAACGAAATCAGGAGGAAGGATTAGGTAAATACGTATATATATATATATATATATATATATATATATATATATATATATATATATATATATATATATATATATATATATATATATATATATATATAGACACACACACACATATTTATACACAATCAGGACCCCTCTTAAAAATGTATAAATACCCAAAGGTTGGTTATGGCAGCAAAAGGTAAATTAATGGGGGCAACAGCAAAACAAATAAATCAAAACAAAAAAAAGAAAGAGTGGGCTTTCGGCCTGGCCAGCCCAGTCGGCCAGCCCAACTGACCAGTCAACTCGACCAGCGCCCCGGCCCACCTCCCTTCTCCTCCCCGTTTCTTTTCTTTTTGCTGCCAGCTTCGGCCGAACGCCATCGCCCCTTCCTCCCGGGCCGTGGCCGTAGCCTGCGCCCCCCGACGCATGCCTTGGACTAGTGGTCACCGGTGCCACTCCACCTACGTCGCCATGGTCCCCACCGCCGTCTCATCGCCCTGTCAAGCGCCATCGCCGTCGCACCTGCCTCGTGACCTCAGCCATCCTCCCGCTCGGGTCGGTCACCCCTCCATGCCTCTCAGTCATCCACAGTGCCAGCCAGTCACGCCCGTGCTACGGGCCTGCGCACGCACGCCGGGCCCTGCAGCGCCTCACGGCTGGACAACCGCCCCGCACGTTGCTCGCACGGCCGTCGCAGGCCCTCCTTGGCGCCCGCGCAAATCACCAGCTATAAAACCCGCCTGAGGCTGCCATTCGCACCGCCCGAGCTCACTCTTCCTCCCCTAGGCTCCAATTGGCCCCCTTGCCATCCTCCGCGCCAGCGCCCCCATTCCTCTCCATGACCGGCCGCCGAGCCAATTCCCCGAGCCGAGCAAGCACTTTTCAATTCCTCGCTCCCACCCCTCCCTAGGCTCACCGTGAAGCTAACCAGGTACTCAGCCGAGCCTCCCCGGGCCCGCAGCTCACTGGCGTCGACCCCTTCTATTGGACCGCCGCCGTGACACGCTGCCGGCCCTACTCCGGTGACCCCCGGCCGCCACTGACACTTCCATCGTCTTCACGAGGACGCAAGGAATCCATTTTGGCCGTCGCTAGCCCCTCCCCGGCCCCCCTTCGCTGACGAGCCCACCGCTGAAGTCTCCCCTGTTCCGGCCTTCTCTGCCCGGCCCCTGCTACCGCACTGCTTAAGGGGATAATTCATTCCTGTATAAGTAGGTAACACCCGCGTCCCTCCTGGCTAGCGTCGCTCGCCCCTTGACTCGCCCGGCCGCGCGCGTTCGAGCCTCTCGCTCTGCAGCGCCAGGCTGAGTTTTGGGGGGTTTTCAGTGCATTTTTTATGTGGTATGAGCGGCAGCACAGTAAAATTTGGAGAAATAGCAAGGAAAATTTGGGAAAAATCAGAAAGGCAATTTCCAGGGATGCAGAAACTTGATTAGTATACAAGAGTAATTATTAAACCTTTGATCATGGTTAGTTATTATGTGCCAGAAAATAATATATATGTGTGTGTGTATATATATATATATATAATGAGTAACCCTTTTAAATCTTTATTAATTAAGAATGTTTAGCAGGAATACAATTAGGGTCAATGCTAATAAGGAATGATAACCCATCAAATAAAAGTTTGCTAAACAATAAATCATGAATCTTTGTATATTAGAACATGACATAGAAATTGATCGTTTGTCAAGTTATGCCATAAAATATTACCCTAGTAACTAGGATAAACCTTTTACTACTAAATAATGTGAACACTAAGCCAACATCCATAGGCTAAGATACTCAATGTAATAAGAGATTATATGGCATAAAAAGAAAAATGACTATGATTAAACTTCAAATAATTGTAGTGGGATTATTCTAGTACCAAAGCAAATGAAACAAATCTCTAAATTTGTCTAAGTTCCATGTCTACCTAATGAAGCTAAAATGTGAAATTTGGAGTTATTTGGATTCTCTGGTGAATATTTATTTGGTAGCTGATTTGCTTTTTATCCAAATTTTCGTGCACGATAAAATTATCTTACGAGGCTCAGGAAGAAGAAGCCGATGCAGCAGCTCTAGAAGCTCAAGACAACCAAGGACCAACCCACTGTGACCAAGGCGAGTCAATACTTTGATCATGTTGAACCTACATTTTCTGCTAATCTACTTTTGTTTAAATTATCAAATTGCATGCTGTTATTTCATATGCAAATATATGTTTGTTTGAAGATTCTAGTTACATACCCATTATTCGACTTGCTAGTATTATACCTCCTTTGAAATATTTGAATATCTGAGCCTTGTCACCCTAGCGGGCATAACCACAGTAGGACTATGCATCGTAAAGGCCCTGCGATAGTCTACTCAACCGCATGGCTAAGGAATCATGTGGGGGCAGCAAGCGGATTTATCTCTTGTGGGTAAAGCGTACAAACTCTGCAGAGTCTAAAACTATTCGAATAGTCGTGCCCACGGTCAAGGGCGGACATGAGAACTTGACTAGATATAGTTCTATTTCAAAAATCTTGGTGGGTGGAAATGGTAAAATGGAGGGCAAAGAAAGGCCCTGATTTGTGTTGTCCTGAGTGTCGTCCCAGTGGTAATGTAAGCGGCTATAACGCTGAAGATATGGCATACTGTGCAGAGACCATGTAATGGTGGATGGTCTCTGAAACATTACTGGTAAAGCATACTTTTTATACAAGATGTTTTTAGTCCAAACTGCTAGGTCTTAGGTATTTGTAGATATTGTAATTAAAACACATTTCTGGCAAATAAAAATAACCTGAGCCTTCCCTTTGATAAGCCATGCATATTACTTATTGCATCCTGTGTGTTGGCTCGCTGAGCACGGTGGTTTGTGCTCACACTCGCATTACCCAAAACCAGATACAGGGACCCAAGGCCATTATGCATATGATGATGCCCCTGCTTCAGGAGGAGGAAACAACGCCGAGAACTAGGACGTCCCTTACGCTTTTGTGTCCTAGGCAAATAGACTAAGGTGTTATGTGCCTGTGATTATTGCTTAAGCCTAGGTAATAATCATATGGTACATATTTACCCCCAGTCACTGCCTGTGGATTAAAGGCTCTACCGTGTTTTTGCTTCCGCTGTCGTGGTGTTGTAATGTGAACATTTGGCCTGACCGGCCCTTATGTAAACTAATTGCCCAATGTGGCATAATTCAAACCCCCGTTATGTAATATTATTATGAGTTGTTGTTATCCATGCGATGTATGAAATGATGCAGCAATGTACCTGTGAGCACTATCTACTGATCCAGGGAATAGTGCAGTGGTTTCACAGGAGATTCTGGATTAAAAAAATCCGGGTCTGACACAGCCTTACAACCATTGTGGCTACCGACCTTACGAGTATGACTTACGATCACGACGCCTTGCCGCAACTTTGATCATACTACTCACACAAAGCCGGAACTACCGGTCTTCGACCACGTAGGTTTTTTGAGCATTGAACGGGTACTGTAGCTTTCGATTACTGAACGACTACTGTAGCTTTCAACTACAAACTAGGTATTGTAGTTTTTGATTACTGACTAGATACTGTAGTTTACGACTACCGACTAGGTACTATAGTTTAAGACTACCGACCATGTACTGTACTTTATGACTATTGACTTGGTATTATAGTTTACGACAACCGACCAGGCACTGTAGTTTATGACTACGGTTGGAGGTCAAAGATTATGACAACGACAGTGGTCGAATATTTCAAGTACAACTGTGGTCAAAGATTTTGACTCCAGCTACGGTTGAAGATTTTAACTCTGGCAACCGTCGAAGATTTCGACACCTGCTGCAGTCAAATATTTCGACTATGGCAGCAGTCGAAGATCTCAACACCGGCTGCGGTCAAAGATCTCAACACCAGTTGTGGTCAAAGATCTCGACAATGACAGTGGTCGAAGATTTCAACACCGGTAGTGGTCGAAGATTTCAACTTCAGTTGCGGTCGAAGATTTCGACAAAGTAGTGGTCAAAGATTTTGACAGCGGCAGTGGTCGAAGATTTCGACACCGGCTACGGTTGAAAATTTCAACATCAGTAACGGTCGAAGACCTCAACACTGACTGCAATCGAAGATTTTTGACACCAACAATGGTTGAAGATCTTGACAACGGCAGTCGGTCGATGATTTTGACACCAGCTATGGTCAAAGGTTTTTGACACCGGTAGCGGTCAAAGATTTTGACAATAGTAGTCAGTCGATGATTTTGACAAGAACTGTGGTCGAAGATTTTTTGACTTCGACTGCTATGGTTCTCCTCTCAACTTCGACTACTATGGTTCTCTTTTCGAGTTCGACTACTTTAGTTCTCTTTTCTTTTATTCTTTTTTTGACTTCGACTACTTTAGTTTTCTTTTCGACTTCACGTACTCTACGAGGGAGGAGGAGCTCACAGGAGGTGAGGGTGGCACTTGAGGAGGAGCAAAGGAGGCTGGTGTCAGAGACTCTATTGGTGGCGATGAGGAAGTTGTCGGCAATGATGATTTCTGCAATTGTCAAGCTACAAAAGGGTGCACATGAGCTTGCTTACATGCATGCGGAGGTATGGGTGAATGGAATCGAGGTATGGCTCATCGGAGAGAGTGGAAGTCTTACGGTGGCCTCCTAGTCGGAGATGAAGAAGAAAACCTGGCTCGAGTGGCCCACTGTATGAAAGGTCAAACAAATGAGTAGGGTGGTTAAGGGAGAGGTAAGGCATGTTGAGACGGAGCTAGGGAGGAGAGAAGCTCACCGGAGTTGCTAGAGCACGATGGCAGGCTCGCCGCATTTCGTACAACTTCGGTTTTCTCGATGTTCCAGTGAGTGAAGTTCTCAAAGACAGTACAAAATAGGCCAAGAGGGCGAGTTGAAGAGCAATGCTAATGTCGAGGGCCTTTATAGGTACGGAATGGCTGATGGCGGAGTGCGAGTTCTCGCGAGTGCAACCGAGCAGTGCAGTCGAATTCTCGCCATGGAACGCGAGGTGTGAAAGAAGACAAGGAGAAAGAGATGTGTCACATTGAGGCAACGGGTAGGCGGGGGTTGGCAGTAGTAGAGAAGAACTATGGGCGCGGTGTCAGAAACTGGGGGCAACATGAGCCACGACCATGGTGGAGCTAGCGTAGGCATGTGAGGTGGAAGATGAACCCTACTAGTGGGCCCGGCGCGTCAGCGAGCGCAGAGAGGTGGCCTGACAGGTTTGTTGGTTATAATCTTAACATGTAAGGGGTTTAGGAGTCATGTGTTCGAGTACTCGTGTGTTCAGCTACTTGCTAGCTAGTCGAAGCTCTCGAGCAAGTGCAAATAAGTTGAACCTCTCGAGTAAGTGCAAATAGGTCGAAGCCCTCGAGTAATTGCAAACAGGTCGAAGATTGTGAACGCGGAGTGGTCAGAGTTTACGAGGGCCAACTTAGTACGGGAGTGGCGCAGAAGTGTCTTCACGAGCACTCGGTTTAAGAGCTGATGGCTGGCGTGACGGGATGACACTAGGATGGTCTAGCGCCGTCATGATGCAAAGCTGGGCACAAAGACAGGATGCGTGGAGGAAAGGTGCGGGATGGCGCATCACGCATGGGTCGGCTGGGAAGCGCGACAAAACAGGGCGCGGTCGGCGGAATTCACGATGGAGACAAGACGAGGTGGGAGCATAGGGCATAGGCTGTCAGTAGAGAGGAGAAACAACGGACATGGTATCAAAATGATGAGCATGGCATCAAAAACCAGTGGCATGTGCTCATGGCTTCTCAGGCTGCTGGCTGGAGGTGGAAGAAAGCTACTGTAAGAGGGCCACACTTGGCAGTGGAGAGAAAAGGGTGAGGTGAGCTGAGAGGTTTGGGCAATTGTTGAACTCATCAGATGAGCTCGAAAAATCATGAAATTTTTGTGGAAGTTCCTGACATAGTGCGGATGATTGTGTAAATTTTCAGAGTTTTATCTTCTCTTGATTTTTCTATAAAAATCTAAGAAGACTTCTGATTGAATTGAAATACACTTATTTGATTTACATAATTTCATAACTTGCTTTAATATTTATTTTTAATGCCAAAATTATACTCATGGGCTTTTAGGATGGTTTCCACCATAAGTTTTCTCATACCAACTTTTGATCCTCTTTTTAGTACTATTTTTGAGTTTTAATTTGAATTGCATTCTAAGCACTTTTGTTTTTCAAATCAAAATTTTCAAAGAAACTCCAATAAAGAGCCAAGAAAACATCAAAAAAGATTTTTTTTTGCATACAGGGAAGACCTCAGCCGAGAAAAGGTTTACCATATTGTTGATGGGAAGAACAACCGTTGCAAACTACGGATACGTTCTCTAGCCGTAATGCCTTACAGGGACCGTCGGGGATGCCATGCTGCACTAGCCTAACACTACGATGTGCTCTAGTCACCCTAGCAAAACACGAGTCAAAGGGCCTGTTCTTTTTAGCTGAAGCTTCTAGCTTTTGGCTACGGCTTGTGACTTTTAGGTTGTTCGTATCAGATATTACAGAGTAACAGAAACTCATGTGTGGTTTTTGCTGATATAAATGAAGTCGGTACAATATGTACTACAATTAACTAGAAGACCATATCTTGAAAAAAATACCTCGTTTAAAAGCTAGTTACTGTAGAAAAGCCAAAAAGCAAGTTTTAGAAGCTGAAAAGAACAGGCCCAAAGTGTTGTCCAGACCACACATAGGGCCTATTCTTTATGGCTGTGGCTTTTGGCTTTTGGTTGCAGCTTGTGGTGTTTGCCGATATAAATTAAGTCGCTACAATGTGTACTACAATTAACTAGTAGACCCTATATTAAAAAGACACTCCGTTTGAAAGCTAGTTATTGTATAAAAGTCAAAAACCGGAAGCCAAAAACTATAAAGAACAGGCCATATACTTGTTCCGAATGTTCCGTTTTGGCCATCAGACCGGTATAGAGAAGCCTCCATCTCGTACTGACGTAAATTCCGGTCGTTTCGGTGGTTTCGATGCATTTCGACCGGAACCATCATTCCGACTATCTCGGTACTGGAAGAAATTAGGGAAGCAGAATAGAGGACAGTTGAGGAGGCAGCAGCTAGTGAGGGTGGATTCGCATGCCGGTGCTCGGGCAACAACTAGTAACGAGCCCACAATCAGAGGCCACAACGCACTAATCTGGATGACGATGCAGCGCTAGTGCGAGAGGAGATGATAGAGAAGACGCAACGAGGGAGCTCTGCTGCATTGTCCGGCGTCGACGTCGGCGCCGGTCAGCCCTTCCCACTTCCCACGCCTCCTTTCTCCGTGTCTTTCGGGTTCTCCGGGAAGACACGAACGAACACAAAATCCTGATCTGCATTTCGTCGCACACAGAGTCGGTGGCTTGCGGCTTAGGAGTTGCCTTCTAGGTCACTGTGGCAAGGGGGCTAGGCTAGGTCCAACTGCCAATTTCTTTGGCTTTTCTTCTTTCTTTTGGTGTTTACATTTGTATGCAAGATTGAACATGGATATTAGACTAATATTGTTAGTCTGGAACGACACCGGAATACACTTGTAGTAGGGGTGGCCCTCATATGAGTCCATCAGGCCTGTTAGAGGGTTATAAGGCCTACAATGATATATATGTAACGACATGTATATCCTTATGGAAGACATATGACTGTAAGGGCAAGATTGTAATTGCGCTTCGTGTAGAAATATATACATGCCCTGGACATGGAGATGGGATAAGCATTGTTCATCCACCTCAACTACTCCACTACTCTCCCACTTTACTGTTTGGTCAGTTGCCACAACAGTTGGCGCCATCCGTGGGGATGACAGAGAGCAAACAGTGGATTTCGAGAAGTGATGGCACCCAAAAAAGCTTCATCGTCATCGAAGAGGAAGCGGAGCACGATGGCAACTGTCGCGAACGCCAGGGCCTCAGTTGGTGGGCCGCCTGTGTTGACATCAGGGATCGGCGCTGAAGGCGACGTTGGCATGGCGAGCACCGATGTCAGCATCCATGGCAGTGCTGTTAGCCCCACCGATGGCGCAGCGGCTGATCTCATTACCGATGCTTGGGTCAGTGGGAGCACTGATGCTGACACTCGCGCCGGCATGCCCAATGACTCGGGGTTCGGCGCGGGGCGACAGGTGGTCCTGATGGCCGCGTCAGTCTCGTCGTCGACCATGGGACCCGTTACACCGGTGCACCGAACAGCTCCGGTGAGCAGGTCGAGTCGCCAGCAACCTGGCAACGCGCACCACCGCTCCGGCAGGTGCAACCACCCCAACGGTGGAAAATGCCTTACTAGCGGCTCTTGATACGCTGCAGCGTGAGCTAGCAGACCTCCGAGGCGTCATGCGGGAAATGCAAGAGGCTCGGAGCCAACAAAAACCGCTGGCAGCGGTATTAGAGGCCACACCTGACTGGGCGGACAACCGTGACGCCCCTACCTTCGGTCGTGCTGCGCTTCGGCGTGTGGATTCGAAGTCTCCGCTCTTCGCCGGCCTGCAGCAGTTAGCGTGGCCGGAGGACTTTAAGTTTCCCACTATCGAGCCGTACAAGAGCGACACAGACCCTAAGGAGTTCGTTTGCGTGTATGAGACTACCATCGAGGCCATCGGCAGGGATGACTCCACTAAGGTGAAGGGGCTGCCACTCACACTGCAGGGAGTAGCGCTCTCCTGATTCTTTACCATAGAGCCAAACTCCATCTACACATGGGAGCAGATCCACGACCACCTGTATAACAACTTTTAGGGAAACTACATCGAGTGGGTCAACACAGATAAACTCTTCGCCATCAAACAGAAGCCCTCAGAAAAACTCCGAGAGTACTTTAAACGCTTCGTCAAGGTTCGCTGCCAGGTCAAGGACATCAACGAGACCACGATCATCAATGCAGTGATCCAAGGCCTTCGTTGGGGCCACTGGATGAATACAATGTGTGCAAGCCGATCAAGACAGTCTCCAAGCTCTTCGACAAAATAGAGGAGTATGCAAGGGCAGAAGAAGACGTGCGACGGTGCAAGGGTGACACCTCCGACACCAAGCAGGAGCCAGACTCCCCAAAGGATACCCCCAAGTGCAAGCAGGACTCCCCGAAGGACACCTACAAGCACAAGCAGGACTCGCCAAAGGACAACTCCAATCGCAGGCAACACAAGTCCAAAAGGCCTGGTATGTCTTCGATATCGAAGGCGGCTCCAACAATAGCGCCCCCGCTGGCCGAGGATGGGGTCGCAGCGAGGAAACCAGCGATGGCCCATGTGCAGCAGCCCCAAGAAGGCCTTCTGCGGATACAGGCCCCGAATGGAGGCCAGCGCCGCATCATAAACGTCATATCCAGAGGCTCCTTGTTAGAATTTTCATCCACACGACAGCAGAAAGTCTATGCTCATCGACTGCATCATGTGGCGGCGTATCCTACCCAGGCGCCGCTGACCTGGGCGCAAAACATCACCTTCACCTCCACCGATGTGGACGGAGTCAACTTTCCTCATCAGGATCCCTTGGTGATCCAGGCCGCCATCATAGACTGTGATGTTAAGCGTGTCCTGGTCAACAAGGGCAGCTTCACTGACATTTTATTCGCAGTAGCCTTCGACCAAATGGGAATCCCACGAAGTAGGCTAGGGCCTCCATGGATCCCGCTCCAAGGCTTCGGGGGTCAACTGTTGAAATCCCTCGGACAGATACGTTTGCAGGTCTCCTTCGGGCAGGGGGATCACGTGAGAAGCAAGGATGTCACCTTCGACATCATCGATCTTCCTTACCCATACAACGCAATCTTAGGACGCCCGACCCTCAACGCCTTCGGAGCGGTCCTGCACCATAACTTTCTCTGCATGAAACTTCTGGGTCCACGCGGCATTGTTACCATGTTCGGGGACCGAGACCTCGCCCACCAAATAGAGCTTGGTGCACGCAGCCCCCTCCAGAAGGCGCACGTGTTCAAAGACACCCTCAGCGCAGCATGCCCTCTGCCCCGAGGTGGATGCCCAAGCCCAAGCCGGGCGGCGGAGTCAAGAGAGTTCGCTTGCATACCTCTGACCAGCAAATCTCTGTCAGCGAGGGCCTTTCTCCAGAGGTCGAGCAAGACCTGCTCTGAGTTCTTTGGTACAACACGGATGTCTTCGCGTGGTCACCAGCCGACATAAAGGAGGTGGACGGCACCATCATCAAGCATACTCTCGCGGTTCACCCCGACACCAAGCCAGTCAAGCAGAGGCTTTGGCGCATGTCACTTGAGCGCTAATAGGTGGCCAAAGTGGAAGTTGTGAAGCTACTCCAGTCCGGGATCATCCGCGAAGTTCAGCACCCAGATTAGCTTGCGAATCCGGTGCTAGTGAAGAAGGCCAATGGCGCGTGACGCACGTGCATTGACTTCACCGCGCTCAACAAGGCATGTCCAAAGGACAACTACCCACTCCCCCTCATAGATCAACTAGTGGATGCCACGGTGGGGTGCGAGCTCATGAGCTTCCTCGATGCATACTCTGGTTACCATCAGATCCACATGGTCAAGGACGACGAGGTCAAGACAAGCTTCATAATGCTGGTAGAGACATACAGTTTCATCAGAATGCCCTTCGGCCTCAAGAATGCGGGAGCCACCTTTACACGCCTCATCACTCTCACCCTTACCTCCCAACTCGGAAGGAATTTTGAAGACTATGTTGACGACGTGGTTGTCAAAACTAGACAACTTACCTCCCACAGCCAAGACCTCCAGGAAACCTTCGACAACCTCCGGCAGGCGGGCATCAAGCTAAACCCGGACAAGTGTGTCTTCAGTGTGCAAGCTGGGAAGCTACTCGGCTTCTTGGTTTCAGGGCGAGGAATACAGACGAACCCTGACAAGGTTGATGCAATACTTTCCATGGAGCCGCCCAACACGACAAGAGAGGTCCAGAGGCTCACCAGTCGCATGGCCGCGTTGAGCCGCTTCCTATCCAGGGCGGCCGAGAGAGGTCTCTCATTCTTCAAAACCCTTCGCGGATGTGACAGGTTCCATTGGGACAATGACTATGTGAAGGCTTTCGACGAACTCAGGAAGCACCTCGTAAGCCTTCCCACTCTAGTCACCCCGACACCAGAGTCTCCGATGTTGCTGTACCTCGCCGCCACGGTAACAGTAGTCAGCGCAGTCCTCGTTCTAGTGGAGGACTCCCTGCAGCGACCTGTGTACTTCATTTCTGATGGCCTCAAGGAACCTTCGGCTTTACTTCCTCGCTCATCATATGACCGTCCCTTCGTCATTTCCCCTGGCGGAGATGCTGCATAACAAGGAGTCCATGGGTCATGTCAGCAAATCGGCGGCCAAACTCGTGCCCTTCTCTTTGACATACGCTTCATGCATAGTGAGAGACCATATGGATGTGACCACATGCTTGTGATGAGTAATTGACGAGTATTCTAGAAATATTGAGTTTGGTTTGTGCGTTTCGTGCCATGATGGCATTTGGTTCAGTCGGGGTTGGTTAGTCGGACTTGAGGCGTATTCTTCTTTCCGATTGGTCATTTGGGCTATTTCATGCTTAAGTATGATTCATTGATGCTAATTGTGTTTACATGTGTCGAGCGGTACTATGTAATGTATTTCTTGTCTATGATGGCTGCAGGACGTCGAGGCGGAGTCGTGGCGAGGCACGGGATAACCGGACTAGGCGCGGGTGGTGCCGAGGTTAGAATGGTTGAGGTGTGCCGAAGACGGCGAGGGCTCGAGGTAGTTGCGAGGCTTGGAAGGCAAGGAATGAGGAAGCTTCCCGGAAGGTGCAGAAGGGGCATTTTGGTGAATACGCAAAGCTGCACTAAAGGAAGCGGATTATAGATAAAGCACAAGAGTTGGTGGAGGCTTTAGTGGGTAAAGAGAGAATCAAACCCATTAGTTGGAGGCTATAAAAGGAGGGTGTCTCCTGCATGGTCTTCAAGTCTTTTGGGGGTTTGTTTTTGCTTTGCTTCTTTTGTGCTTTAGTTGGTGAAGAGTGGGTGAGAGCAGGAGAGGAGTTCTTGTCTGTTGCTTATGCTCTCTCCTGTTTGAGTATGTGATGGCATGAGTTCTTGATACTCAATCATGTATGGGGTAGTATTGAGTGTGTGAGAGGAGTAATCCCCATGTAATCATTCATCACTCTTCCTATTTATCAATTTGAAGTGGTTTTCTTTGAGATGCTCCTGCCCCCTGTTGGCTTCTTCGTTCATGTTGCTCTGTTTGATTTTTCACCTTTTGTGATTTGGTGTTGATTCTTGTTGAGAAGGTGCAAAATGGATTGCTCAGTGATGGGAATAGGTCTCAAGATCATTTGATTGATTTTTCCCGAGAGCAAATTGAATGAATCAAAGATTCTCTTTTGTCACCTTCTCTGTTCTTCATTTCTAGGGTTTCTCTCAATGGATTCTTGACTCCTTTTTTATTCCCTTCATGAGATGGCATGAGATTTAGTCTCTGGAGTCCTGAGGCTATTGCTTAGCTAATCTCTCAGTTTCATGTTCAAAGAATCAAAGATTGGCAGGGAATTTGAGTTTTAGTGTAGCCTCTATACTTTTTGGGTTTTTGCCTCAAACCCTAAATTCTTGTTCTAGAAATGGTTTCTTTTGTTTCTCTAGGTTCACTTGGCTATTTTGGGTGTTTCCTTGCTAGTCTGGGCTGAGTAGATCAAGAGAAAGTCTCAAATTTCTCAGTTGAGGGAAGTTCTCAAATTGTAGTCTGAAAAACTGCCCTTGCTGTTTTCTGAAATCGAGGCCCGGTCTGACCGCTGTATGGTTTGCGATCAGACCAGAGTAGACCCACCGGTCAGACTGGCAACGACAGGGCGGTCTGACTGGCCCATGTCTGGCAGTCAGACCGGCCCTTGTCAAGCGGTCTGACCAGCCTTCCCTGAGTGATCCTTTTTGTTGCCAGTACCTCGTGATGCTTTTAATTGCTAGTTTCTTCTTGAGTTTCCAGTGTGCTTTAGAGTGTGATCTTTTCTTTCCATAGCTTCTAATAGCTATTGGAGAGAGACTTTTCGTGGATACTCTGAGGGGTGGCATTTTTAAAAGGACGACATTCACCCCCCTCTATTGCCGATTTCGATCCAACACATAGCCATAAAGTCTCATGTCCTCGTAGACTTCCTTGTCGAGTGGACCCCACCAGCTCAGCCGTAGGCACAGCAGTTAGCAGACCCGGTGTGGACCCTTCATACTAATAGAGCCTACGGTGCCCTCGGCGATGGGGTAGGCGCAATGATCACCACACCGGAGGGCCATCGCCTGTTATACTCGGCACGCCTTGGGTTCCCGGTGACAAATAACACACCCGAATACAAAGCGTTACTCTTTGGCCTCACCAAGCTCAAGGCCCTGATTGCGCGGAGGGCACGTCGACAAGTCTTACCAGGCCAAAGACCCCAATCTAGCCAAGTATCTGGCTGCGGTCAGGGCAAAGGAGCACTATTTCTTGGGTGTTACGGTAAAGGCCATTCTACGGGCAGATAATGAGCAGGCTGACGTGCTCGCTAAGGCCGCCAGTCAGTAGATTCCTCTTCCCACGGGAGTGTTCTATGAAATTCTAGCTACTGCAGCCATCGAGCATGACAAACGCGACACAGCCCTTGTCCATCAAATCGCCCAGCAGGGCGACTGGCGGGAGCCCATCTATGGCTCTCTGCAGGGTACAGCTGAGCCAGATGATCCTCTCGAGCTACGTCGCCTATAGTATCATGCCAGGTCTTTCGAGATCCTGGATGGTGTCCTCTACAAGCGGGGAGTTTGCGCCCCGCTACTACGGTGCCTCTCCTGCAGTGAGGGACAGTGGCTCCTCCACGAAATTCATGCATGGCTTTGTAGCTCGCACATTGCACCAAGAATCCTCAACGGCAAGGCATTCATATAGGGTTTCTATTGGCAAACAGCCATCGCGGACACGCACGACCTCGTGCACCGGTGCCAGTTATGCCAGCGGATAGGAAGGGTCATTCATAGACCTCTCAATAACTTGCAGCCCATCCCACCGGTATTGTAACACCAAGGTCCACATTACCCTAGGATGCTACTAAACCACACATAACACTAGCTAGATTAAAAGAAAATCTGGCAGCACCTTCCCAGTAAATACTAAAACTACGCGGAAGCATGACAACATAACAAATAATGGAAATGATAAAACAACATTTATCAGCCTAATATTGATTGTTCAACCTCACTAAAGCCTACCACAAAAGGCATTACTACGTTACAGTGTTCAACAATTGGATGGAAGCAATAATTTAAGAATTTAAGCCTCTAACATATACAACAAAATTCATGAAGACTTGATTAATGGTGCCGTGCTGCACTACCCTTCCCACACATGCTCAAGGTTCACCTGGAAGAGGGAAAACAAGGGTGAGATAAAATCTCAGCAAGCAAACTGTTTAACAAATTAATTAAACCGCGGATGGTTAAGCATCCATTTAACATCACGTGGCACAAGGATAAAGCAATATCAAATAGCTCTTCTCAACCACATTGTAACATCATTCATATCCAAAACCACAATCACAAATCAATACCACTAACCACGAATGATTTACACCATAAGATAATACCACATAGCACGAGACAATACCACCAACCACAAATGATTTTCACCATAAGATAATACCACAAACCACAAGGCAATACCACAAACCACAAATGATTTCCACCAAAGATAATACCACAAACCACAAGGCACTACCACAAACCACGAATGATTTCCGCTATAAGATGATACCACATACCACGAGTGACTCTAATGAGCCAAAACCTCTTAAAACGACGAACCAAAAGCCTACGATCACCCTAAAACAGAGGGGAAAATATGGGAATTTCTTACCTAGGTTGCCCACGCAGGTTTTCTTCTCCTCCTTCCTTCTTCTCCTCCCTCCTCCTTCTTCTTCCCTTCCCTTCCTTCTTCTTCTCTCCCTTTCTATTTTTTTAGCAGGGCAGCAAGGGGAAAAGCAGGGCAAGGAGGGGTGCCTATGGGGGAAACATAGGGGCGGCCACAAGGGGTGGGGGCGTCTAGGGTTAGGGGAAAAGGGGGGCGGCTGGCCCAAAAGGGGGGTGGCTTGGGCCTAGGGCCTGACCTGGGCCCAGGGTGGGATGGAGAAAGGTCTGGCCTCCCTCTCTGGACAGCCCACCAAATCTTTTTTCCTATCAATCCGCAGCCCACAACTGCCTTCCCGATTCCACAAAAGAAAAAGAGAACTCCGCAAACCCATTAAAAAAAGATTTCCAGAAACGTCATAACGATGTCTAGGGCATTACATTCTCTCCCCTCCTAAAAAGGATTCGTCCCCGAGTCTAACCCTCAGAACCATGAAAATAGGAGTACGACAAAGGAGAGAGCAACAAAGATAAACCGCCACTACAAGTACTCACCAGCCTCAAAGAGTTCAGGATACTTCTTCTGCATCTCATCCTCATGCTCCCACGTCGCCTCCAACTCGGACTGATGTGACTAAAGCATCTTGACACACTTCAGTGCCTTGTTCCTCAGAATCCACTCTGACTCCTCCAGAACCCGTGCTGGTCGGGACTCAAAAATATGGTCTTACTCGTTGGTCAACGGCTTTAATGAAATCCCACACTCCAGATCTTTCAAGCACTCCCTCGACAACGAGTCATACATAACATTGTGTACCCCACTCTAGGACCCAAGGCGGTCCTAGCGATACACCAAGCTCTAAATCATCGCAACTAACAAAATCGATTAAATATACCTGGGGTTATCATTCCCTTTGGTACCAACCCACACAACACATGTAACTCTTATTGGAACTCTCAATCGATCTATTTACCTTAACAAGAAGCACCTCCTTTAACCACGGATGCACAACAGTGCTCATTGTAAACCAACTCTTTTAGAAATAGAATCCAACTGAAAATAAAGGATTCTCATCGCAACCACACATCACCAACTCCCCACCAAAAGAGTCAAATAAAAAAATGAGGATTCAATAGGAGAACCTGTCCACATTCTAAGTAGGTAGTTTGCACATAAACAACACATATGTTAAAGGAGAATCACTCAAATGTCAAACCCTTCATTTGTTTTCCTGAACCGGAAAAACCATACATGCCAACATAAAGTCAACTCAAACCGCAAAAGACTTTTGTTATAATCACACAAGTCAACAAGAATCAAGAGAGCATTTCACTTCCTAAGAGACCATGTGAGGGTCACCTCATGTGTATGATGAGTAATTGACATCGGTTCAGGTTAGTCGAGTTTGATTTGGGTGGTTCGGACCTTGACGTTGCGAGGTGCAACGGGCTCGGTCGGACATGGTCAAACCTAGTCAATGTGTTTAGGATGCATATTCTGATGTTTCGACAGGTTTGGACTTCATCATGGGTAAGTATGATGGTTTTATGCTATTTATGCTTTCATGTGTCGAGCGGTGCTATTTGATGTGTTTCTTGTTTGTGATGGCTGCAGGACGTCGAGACGGAGTCGTGGTGAGACACGAGGTGACCGGAATAGACACAGGCGGTGTCGAGGTCAGAATGGTCGGATGTGTCGAAGACAGCGGAGATTCGATGTGGTTACGAGTCGTGGACGACAAGGAGCGCGGAAGCTTCCCAGAAGGTGCAGGAGGGGCGAAACGGTGATTTCGCAAGGCTGCACAAGCGGGAGCGGGCTCCGTTGGATTTAGCGGGCGTAATGGGATGGAGACCCGTTAGCCAAGGGCTATAAATAGGAGGGAATGGCTGCATGCCCCCTTATGGATTCTAGGGTTTGAGTGGATTGTTAGGTGGTGCTTTAGTCAAAATGAGCTTTGGAGAGTTTGTTTTGGCTTTAGGGCTTTAGTTGTTGAGAGTTGGTAGGAGAGGCAGAGAAGGCTCTGTGCTTGTGTCCTCTTTCGTAGCTTTCTCTGTGTGTTCATCCCCTCCTCCAAGCATGTAGTGTGGGGGTGTTCTTGTGTTTTGGAGAGGATGAGGAGAGGGTTAGAGTAGAGATTCCATGTAATCAACTCTTGTTCTAATGTCCATGCGTATGGGGACGTATTTCTTTGTATTTCTTGTTTCCAGGAATGAAATCCCAGAAGCTTTCTTCACGAGCTCTTCTCTGTTCTTCGTTCTTGCTCATGGGTGATTTTTGAGTTTTTCGATTTCTTGTTGTTTCTTGCTGGGGAGTGCCAAAATGGGTTGCTCTATGTTGGGATGATGCCTCAAGATCATTTGATCGAGTTTCCCAAGAGCAAACTTCGTTTAATTTCATATTTGAGTTTTTGAGCCTCCCTATTCTTCATTTCCTCCTTCTAGGGTTTAATGCAAATCTTGATTTCCTTCGCGAGATGGCTTGAAATTTGGCATGGAGAGTCCAGAGGCTATTGAGTAGCTATCCTTCAAGTTTCATAGCCAAAGGATCAAAGATTAGGGAGTAATTTGGTTTTTGGCTCAGCTCTTGCAAGTTTTCAGATTTTTGCTATAATCTGAAATTCTTGTTTCTAGGGTTGATTTGTTTGTTCTCTAGAGCCTCCTTGCTATTGAGTATGTATTGGTGATGTTTTTGGCCAAAAAGAATGGAAGAATTCCATCATTCTCATGGTTTTTCAAAGATCTGAATATTTGCTGTTTGAAAATCCTGTTTGCTGATTTCTTCGTGCGGTACTACCGCTCCTCGAGAGGTACTACCGCTCGGCTCAGCGGTACTACCGCTCAGAGGTACTACCGCTTGCTCAACGGTACTACCGCTTGCAGTTAGACCTGCTCTGAAATTATTTTTCGCGACTGCTTCTTTCTGGATCTGGTTTATCGTTGTTGCTGTGACTTCCAGTAAGTGCATATCTTCTATCTTCATAGCTTCCATAGCTATTGGAGAAGAAGCATAAGTGTGGATACTTGAGGGGCGAATTTAACTTTCAGAAAGCGACATTCACCCCCCCTCTGTCGCCATTTCGGTCCAACACTTCCCGAGAAAATATTCTTTCCTCGATTTTTTTCTTTTAGGAATAAACTTTATCTCAAATCATGAGATTCCAAATCATCACATACCACACTAACTCATTTCTTTTAAATTGGCAACATCAACACTATGCTCAAACTAAGTGCTTCAACCACACCTTTGTAGACTCTACCGACCTCAAAATAACATACTCTAGGCAACTCCTCACCCCGACGGAGTTACTTTGATAAATAAATTCCAATGCACCTCGTCATGGTTTTCATCCACAATCACTTCACCCCAGTCTTGTAAGGATAATCGACTTAAAATTCTTAGCACACACGCTTATGTACTACACCTAAAGGATTCTATCAAGGAGCATCACACTATTCAGAATCCACTTCTTCCACTATTCCCACACAACATCATTAGCCTCCAAGGTTCTAGCATAGAACACCAATCCAAAATTTCCCATCTCCAAGGCTCCTATAAATGTGCTTCGATATAATTGATAGGAAGACTCTCGAATTCGATGACTAAAATTCCCACAATCTAAACATGCTCAATCATTAACAACCACATGAAAACATATTCTCAACCTAATTATCTTTAGGAAGATTCTAACTCCTAGAGGGTTACTCACTAAAGCCAAGTAATACATGGCAATAATTCAACAACCCTTACTATTCGAATAACCCCTATAACGGTTAGACTTCTTCACAATTATAATCTCATTAACTACACCGTTATAATCCTCCTACTCAACCTTGCAAAGTACCCAGTCGCAATACTCTAATAAAATTGATCAAGATTCTCATACTTTCGATAATTCTAATGTTCCATCAAAATAAACAAAACATTCTTGAACCACAATTTACTATAGGTTCTTCTAGTTGCAGCAATGTAACCAGTTAACTCCAAAGACAAACATCTTCTTTAAATCAAATCCCCACTGAGAATTATTCCAAAGAATCAATTCATCACTAAATGAATCTCAAACAACTTGACACCCACAATCTCACCAAAATCAATCACTTGACCACACCGACCAGTTACCATACACATCCTAAAGGACTTTGCAACCCAAATCGGTTACCCCTTTCTTAGAAGAGGCAAAAAGAAGTAAATTTCAGCACAAAGGAAGATGTTACCATTCACAATAGACACCAGACTAAGGGAAATAGCAATGATCATGGAAAACAAAAGATAAGATCACAGTTGAAGGCACATGCCCCTCAAGAAGTAAATATCAAATCTCAACCAATAAGAATACAATATTGCCATTTAAACTCAAAAAACTCTTATGCGGCAAAAATAAGAAGCCAAGCACACCTCTAGAAGTTACACAACTTGACTCCAACCTCAAATGCTTTTACCACACTCTTTCCTTTAACAAAGAGAACAACTTTCTTTGATTACGGTATTGCCTTGACCATTCCAACAAAAGAGATTTGAAGACCACAACACATTAATCCCTTAAGAACTAATAAAACCTCTCAACACGCCACTTTGCTCAAACAATTTCAGCTACCACGTAAGTCATGAGGTCCAAAAGATCATGTACGCAAATCTCAAAACTTTTGATTTAAATAGTATCATGGAAGTTATCAAATTCTTTTATTTATGGAACATTCAACATTATCATCACAACCACATGCTGACAATCAAACTAACATAAAAAATAATACATTCTTAACAAGAATCATCGTATCCTCATATCCCTTCATAAACTTTTTCAAAAGGAACACAATAAATCACTTCATCATGTTTCCATTATCTAAATAAGATT
This sequence comes from Dendrocalamus latiflorus, assembly GCA_017311315.1. Classification (NCBI taxonomy): domain Eukaryota; kingdom Viridiplantae; phylum Streptophyta; class Magnoliopsida; order Poales; family Poaceae; genus Dendrocalamus; species Dendrocalamus latiflorus. Next base: position 6,688,311 of record CM029622.1, on the reverse strand, counting down.
GCAACTACTTGATCTAGGGAAAGCCCAGTGCACAAGCCATAATATTGAAACAAAACTCTTTTAACAAGCTGGTACTAGAATATGGCAATCTCAAAAACTGTTATGAGCATAGATTCAACATTCCACCTTATGTTTAGGAATTAGAACGAAATATCTTCAAACTTCAATAATATAAGCTCTATAAGACAAGGTTTCACAAGTCAATACATCAACCTTCCTCTATTCCTTTATACATATTTCAACGATTTAGCAAAGTGAAAGATAGATGAACCTAGCATTTGTACATGCTCATGCTCAGAAAGTACCTAAATAAAGACAGATTAAAGGTTAATATTCCAACACCTCCTTACTTAATCATCCTGAACAGTCAGATTAATTACCGAAGACAAAAAATAATTCAATTTATCCAACAGGATGGAAATTTAAACAATCATAATAATCATACTAATTATTTTTGCACACTCAATAACTCCATGAGTTCTAATCATGTATAGATAAATTCTTAATCACAATTCTTCAAGAAACTACTACAAGGTGACATCAAATTAATCAACTACACTTCCAAGGATGCTAGTTGAAATTAATTATGCACCACGCTAACATCTCAACTTGAGAATTCATACCATATGAATTAATTTCTTTGATTACCACCTCCCACTTAAGCACAGCAAAATACCACAAAGTGTTTTAACACTCTCTTTCAGAAAGGAGAGGAATTAAACTTCCACACTCGAAATAATCCAAAAGAAATACATAGATCCAAAGCTTTCACAAATTAATGAATTTGCAACATAAAACATTCATTAATAAAAATACCAAGCGAACAAATGAGACATGTTTCACAACAAGACAACACTCCCATGAAGGGACCAACCTTGCAAATCAACAATGTTCACAAGTAGCAAAAATATTTCAATAGTCCGAAAAACAATAATTGCTTCCAAGAACAGGTAGAGACCAATAATAACCCTCAACTGCAATGAACCACGAATCCAAGATAAATTCATGCAACACCACAAGATAATAATTGACCAAATTCAACTCAAGGAAGAGAGAAACTTTTCTAAAGAACTCATTCCTAACCTCCAAAACTAAGTTGCCCAAGAAAAAATCCTTCACCATTTCAATACCACGTATAGTGATATAACCTGGCCATGCCCATGGCCGCATCACGATCTCTATCTCTCGACATCAACTATCAGCACACATAGCAATCATATAATCGAATCATAAGCACAAAAGATCATCTCATAACATAAATCATCAAAACAACATATTGGAAGCATAAATGCAATGCTTGACCCATCCCATCCTACTGTGCACCAGTGTGTCAATTTAACAATTCAATTACCATGGACCTAATACCTGCTCTGATACCAACTGTAACACCCCAGGTCCACATTACCCTAGGATGCTACTAAACCACACATAACACTAGCTAGATTAAAAGAAAATCTGGCAGCACCTTCCCAGTAAATACTAAAACTACGCGGAAGCATGACAACATAACAAATAATGGAACTGATAAAACATCATTTATCAGCCTAATATTGAATTGTTCAACCTCACTAAAGTCTACCACAAAAGGTATTACTACGTTACAGTGTTCAACGATTGAATGGAAGCAATAGTTTAAGAATTTAAGCCTCTAACATATACAACAAAATTCATGAAGACTTGATTAATGGTGCCGTGCTGCACTACCCTTCTCACACATGCTCAAGGTTCACATGGAAGAGGGAAAACAAGGGTGAGACAAAATCTCAGCAAGCAAACTGTTTAACAAATTAATTAAACCGCGGATGGTTAAGCATCCATTTAACATCACGTGGTACAAGGATAAAGCAATATCAAATAGCTTTTCTCAAGCACACTGTAACCTCATTCATATTCAAAACCACAATCACAAATCAATACCACTAACTACACCATAAGATAATACCACATAGCACGAGACAATACCACCAACCACAAATGATTTTCACCATAAGATAATACCACAAACCACAAGGCAATACCACAAACCATGAATGATTTCCACCAAAGATAATACCACAAACCACAAGGCACTACCACAAACCATGAATGATTTCTGCTATAAGATAATACCACATACCACGAGTGACTCTAATGAGCCAAAACCTTTTAAAACGACGAACCAAAAGCCTACGATCACCCTAAAACAGAGGGGAAAAGACGGGAATTTCTTACTTACGTTGCCCACGCTGGTTTTCTTCTCCTCCTCCTTCTCCTTTCTCCTTCTTCTTCCCTTCCCTTCCTTCTTCTTCTCTCCCTTTCTCTTTTTTCAGTAGGGCAGCAAGGGGAAAAGCAGGGCAGGGAGGGGTGCCTGCGGGGGGAAATAGAGTGGCTGCCACAAGGGGTGGGGGTGCTTAGGGTTAGGGGAAAAGGGGGGCAGCTAACCCAAAAGGGGGGCAGTTTGGGCCTAGGGCCTAACCTGGGCCCAGGGTGGGACGGAGAAAGGCCTGGCCTCCCTCTCTTTACAGCCCACCAAATCTTTTTTCACGTAAAATCCGCAGCCCACAACTGCCTTCCCAATTCCACGAAAGAAAAAGAGAACTCCGCAAACCCGTTAAAAAAAGATTTCCAGAAACGTCAAAACGATGTCTGGGGCATTACATTCTCCCCTCCTAAAAATGATTCGTCCCTGAAGCTAACCCTCAGAACCACGAAAATGGGAGTACGACAATGGATAGAGCAACAAAGATAAACCGCCACTACAAGTACTCACCAGCCTCAAAGAGCTCGGGGTGCTTCTTCTGCATCTCATCCTCAAACTCCCACATCGCCTCCCGCTTGGACTGATGTGACTAAAGCATCTTGACACACTTCAGTGCCTTGTTCCTCAGAATCCACTCTAACTCCTCCGCATGCACTCTTCGGAGTATAAATAAGTCACGCGGAGGAAAGCCTCCGCGTGCACTCTTCGGAGTACGATCAAGATGCCGATAGTTCGCTGCCACCACTTCGAAGGGTTTGGGATGGATCGCACGCCTACTTCATCCGACCGCCAGCTCCGCTACCGCCACTTCGAAGGATTGGAAATGGAGCGCGCGTGCCTACTTCATCCGACTGCCAGCTCCGCTGCCACCACTTCAAAGGGTTGGGGACGGAGCACACACACCTACTTCATCCAGCTGCCAGCTCCACTACCGCCACTTCGAAGGGTCATTGATGGAGCCTGCGTGCCTACATCGTCCGACCGCAAGGTCTATTGCCGCCACTTCAAAGGTTTAGGGACGGAGTGCACGTGCCTACTTCATCCGGCTGCTAGCTCCACTGTTGCCACTTCGAAGGGTTAAGGACAGAGCGCGCACCTACTTTATCGCAGGATGAAGGGGCCTGTGTGGAACCCTCGTCCCTAGCCTACTTCACACATATTGCGTGTCAAGTGCCAAAGTCCTACCTTCACTGCAGCCTCGCCAATGTAGTCCAAGATGCGCTAGTGGAAGGCACTGCGGAACACCGGACCGCATGCATCGCCCGGACGTTAGCTCGCTCCCAGTAGGCAGCTGCAGCCTCGGGGTAGCCAGCTCGCCAATGTGCAGGCAGCCCCGGTGATGGAGAAGGCTGAGGATGATGCGGGTCGTCACCAACGAGCAGCGATTGCCGAAGGAGCGCGCAGCACTCAGCGTGAGCGCCAAAGCCTCTCCGATCCTCTGAAGAATGCTCGACAAGTCCTCGGGCCCGAAGGTGTGAGGTGGCACCATGACAGCAAAGTCAGAGAGTGCACCCTCCAAGGCCTCCATCGAGCTCCATGCCGCCACCGACGCGTCGCCCAGCGCCTGGTCCTTCTCCTCGACCATCGTAGTCAGTCGAGCCTTCTCCTCTTCTAGCCTGACTATCTACTGTAGTAGGCCCTCGTGTTCTTCTGAGGCCATGCGTTGGGTTCGCTCTGCAAGCGCTTGTGCTTCGGAGATAGCCTTTGCGCCCTCGATTTCAAGGAAGTGAATGTGCTCATCTTTCGAGGCACAGGCACATGAGCGTCCTCGGCAGACTATCGTGCGACAGCGGCCTTAGACTCCGTAGCGTGGAGTCGGTCCTCTAGGCCACCTCGTTCGCGAGCCCAGGCCGCCTGTAAAGCGCGGGCAAGGGCCTGTATAACACAGAAGTTAGCGACACCCCTACAAAGGCAAACACAATCGAAGAATGGGTGCAGGTACCTTGATCTCCGTGGCTTCCAAAGCACTTTCCAAGAGCTTTGGTCCGCATGACAACAGCATTCGCTGGTCCAAACCAGCATCCGCGCAGTCTGCGACCCCTTGCAGAGCTCGTAGCACCTCCGGTCGAGGGACGAAGTCCGCCACTATCAGGTGTCGAGCCTCTGTGCCGGCGGTTTCCACGGGGGCAGACATCGAAGACACGTCCAGGGCAGGTACGCCAGTCCAACCACAGCCACTTCCGTCGCTGGAGCCCTGTACACGCCCTAGAGATCGTGGGCCCGCTGATGCTAATGACGGTTACAGCAAGCAGATTGGGGAAAGTCTTGCGAAGTTGCGAGAGGAGAAGGAGGTGTTTGTACCTATGTCGTGGGTGGGTAAAGATCGTCGAGAAGCCACCACGCCTGTGTCCGTAGGAGGGGCAACCACGGGGGCATCGCTAGCATCCCATGCAACAGACTCCACTTCGGGCCCCGTGGCTTCCGCCTTGGAGTCGGACTCCTCCGAGAGTGCTGCCACCGCCACTTGGAAGTGCTCGCTCGCCCCCGTGGGTGAAGTTACAGGAGCGCGCTTCGTGCTCGGTGCTTCCAGAGGCGCCTCGTCGGCCCTCGTAGCCGGTGTAGGCGATGAAGCTTTGCATTCACCGAAGTCTATGTCAGGTCCATGGCGGCCATCACCCCCGTCACCCACATCACTCGTGCTCCATTGTCGGCTGCCTCACATCACCGCTAGCTCACCACGGTGCACCATGGCTCGTGTTGCTGCCTCCCAAAGGTTCACTGACATCCCTGCATCCCATTTCATGGGTCCCTATCACCCCTTCGGTTTCCCATTATCGGCGGCAAAGCCAGCACCAAGCGCCGCCTGGGTGCTCTGTTTTGAGCCCAAGCTCGTTGCTTGCCTTTTCTAATTTATTCCCCCTTCCATTTAGAAAAGGTCAGCTGACCAGTTGGTCAGTCGAGGCCCCCCTTCTCCTCTCATTTCTTTTGTGTTTTCCTTAGCCCCAGCCTCCCTCATACTTCTTTGTTTCCCCCATTTCCCAACCACAAAATGGCACTTGCGCCGCTGGTCAACCGAGCCTAACAAAAACAACAAGTCTTGAGTTTGAGTCCCCTCTTTGCCACAATTTGTTTTTATTTTTATTATCCCATTTAAATAAGGAAATATTTAGGAAATAAATCAAGGAAGCTAAGATGATTGATAATTTGAAAACTGCCTAAAGAATAAATCCTAAAATTATTTGTATGGCAAAAGAACTATAGAATTAAGTAATACAAAATTTAACCCTATAAAATATGACTGTCATTCCTAAATCTTAAAGAAGTCATGAGAAGCCTTTTCAAACAATGATTAAACAATTTGAAGTATTAAGCCACTAATTCATAAACTATGATGATGTGAATTAAATTAAAGATTGCCCTGCACATAATTAAATAAGTCCCAACTATAAATAGTATGCCATTAAAAGTATTTAAATTGGAGTGTCCACCCTAATTAAGAACTTATCTCAAAATAGTTAAAAATAGAGGAAATATCTATAAAGCCTAACATTTTAGTAAATTCTTGTATTCACCGTAGGCCCTATTAAAAATATAGACCCTATCATTAACATACCGACGATGATAAAATCTTAAACAATAGCTTTAAATTAATTACGATAACGAAATATAATCATGTGTAGCAGGCTTGACCAGTCGTAAATAAATTAAGATTAAATTATACTAGATGCTAATTAAAATGGAGAAAATATCAATATCAGTTGATTCCAAGAGCACCTCTAATTAAAAGGTCATCCTAATATATAGGTACAAAAATATAATAGCCCTAGGTCATGAGACAGTGAAATAATCTCACCTATATATATTCTGAAATAAACATTTAACTAATTATATGATTAATTCATAATTAGGACCGCATAAAATGCTACATATCAAATTACTAGCAATATGAATTAATTTGATAAGCTAAAAGTCGTATACATCGCCTGTGGAACCCTAGCCCTAATTCATAAATGGCAACACTCGACCAATACAATACTTAATACCCAACTAAACTCATGCACCTATCCATAGGTCTGACCTAACTCATGGGACTTCCTTGATAAATATAAAATAATAAAAGAAGTTATTAAACTAGAGGCCGAGTCATGATATTCTGCCATCGGCTATGCCTAGCCATCTTTGAGTTTTAAGCAAAATATTCTTGTGAATATTCCTTTGTCATGAACCTTCTTTGGCATTTGTCTCAGCGAATTTTCTTCTACCAATCATCGCTTCGCTCCAACCCCGTTTGACTCTGTCAATACTCCATACCCAATCAACCTTACCTCAAATCACCCATTAACTCAAAATAAAGCTAAATTGAATCTATCAGGATGCATTTGGACCTTTTGAGTTATTTAGATTTAGTTGTTTATTGAGTAATTAGAAATTGGAGTTCTGAAGAATCAATGGATCAAGCGAGACCCCGATCCAGATGAAGATGAAGACCAAGAGCTCAAGACCATCGAATGAGAAAGCTTTGAGTGAGCTCAAGACCGCGGTAAACCGTGTAACGCGAGTCAATACTTTGATCATGTTGAACCTATATTTTCTACAAATTATTTCCGTTTTAAATTATAAAATTGCATGCCATTATTTCATACGCAAATCTATGTTTGTTTTAAGATTCTAGTTATACACCCATTATTTAACATGTTAGTATTACACTCTTTTGGAACATTTGAGCATTTGAGCCTTGTCACCTTAAGGAAATTATAATGGTAACCTTTCAAAAATAAGTCTATAATTATATGCTCTGCTTAGTACTACTTAGATACTCGAGGGCATTAAGTTGCCCTGTCATTATTTCAACATGAAAACTTGGTCTGGGTAGTAATTGATGGAAGTTGGCTGGTATATTCTAACGTGGTATTTTATACTCCGAAAAACCTCAAATTGCTCAACTATCTGGGCAGATGGTTTGGGGGTGTGGTGCAGTGGATGCATGAGAGTGTGGAGTATGGTACAACCGCCCAGATAACCCTAAGGACTGAATTTTGTGATGACCTTTTAGTGTATAAAAGTACAACCACAAGCTGACAAAGTGTAAGTAGGGCTAACTAATTTGCATTAACCTAGTGTAGGTTGCGCCGGTGTGATCACGGGCGGGTAGAGGATGGCCACATCCTCCGATGTGACGGCGCAAGAGGGGGCTTCTGGAAGGGTGGTTGTACCCCTAAGGGAGTGAAACCTCAACGGATGTGGCCCTGCTGGGAAGATGCATTGAAATAGCCTTGTTATGATTACTCAGTCGCACGCCTAAGGAAGTGTGTAATGGTCGACATTGTGAGATAATTATATCTTGTGGGTAATGTGTACAACCTCGACAAAGTGAAAACTATTCGAATAGCTGTGCCCACGGTCAAGGTTGGACATGGAAACTTAACCAGATATAGTTCTATTTCAAAAACTTGCAAGCGGTTATAATGCTAAAAGGTTAACATATGGTGCAGGAGCCATGTAACTGTGGATGGAATCTATGCTACTATTATTACTGCATTCCTTTTACCCAAATATCATGTTTTAGCTCAAACTGTTAGGTCTCAGAAAATTTCTATGTATCGTATTTTAAAAGAAATTTATGGCAAATAAAATAACCCGAGCCTTCCCTTGATAAGCCATGCATGTTATCTATTTGCATCCTGCATATTGGCTCACGGAGCACAGTGGTTTGTGCTCACCCTCGCTCACTTAATTAATCCAGAATCCTGCGTATTGGCTCATGGAGCACGGTGGTTTGTGCAACTGGTAAAGAAGATGAAGAGGCCAAGAACTAGGTCGCGAACCCTAGTTGGCTGCCTGTGGGCACGTCCTGAGGTTCCCACCTGTGTGTTTCGTTTTCGCTTCTGCATTTTATTGATTTCAGCTTGATCAGCCCATGTGTAATCTACTATTATATTTATGCTTCCGCATGATATCTATTTTGATGTTCAGTGTTGTATCTATAAGCACTATCTACTGATCCAGGGAATAGTGTAGTGGAATCACAGATGATTCTGGATTATCTAATCCTTGTCTGATAGAGCTGGTATTAGAGCATATTGACTGTAGGTCATGACCTTAGTTAGCTTGATCATTAGTAGTATTGCTCACTCTCATCTCTCTTAGATGATTCCCCTCATCTATATGCCAAAACCACAAGCTTAGTTGGAAACTCATTTTCAAAAATTCTTTTATCCTTGGAGGATCGATTATCGAATTGTTTACAAAATTCATTTTCAAACTCATTTCAACAAACTTGATCTTTCGATAAATTTTTTTATAAGTTTAACTACATACCAAAATTTATTCCAAAATTTACTTTGGTTTCTCAAATAGTCAAAGCAAAGTTATTTCTTGAAAACTTCCCCCAAAAAGGACCTTGTTTTTCAAAAATAAAGCCCAAAGGTGAACTTAAAAAAAGAAGGAGAGGGGTGTTACTGTTGAAAAGGTTATGTTGCTAAAAACATATTTCCCATGCTTGGTCTTGTTATCCATGGTTAGAAAAATATTTCTTTTCTTACTCTACAAAAATATGAATAGAGTCGTAAGTAAACAAGATAGATATTTGTGGTGAATAAACAAGAATGTGGGTGGATTCATATCGATCCCAGAAGGAAACAATAGTGTGAGTTTTGAAAGAATAAATTGCTGGAGCTTAAAGGATTGAATTAACTAGGTGGATGAATTAATTGAACTTTGGAGGAATAGGGAGTATGATAACAATTATTGGTTTACAGCCCTAATAAATAGTACTATTCCCATGGATGTTTACAATGGTGGAATAATAGAATATAATCGATTACTGGATGGATTAATTGAATTTTTGAGAATTTGGAAGAAGTGATAATAATCATTGAATTATAGGCTTGATTAGTAACATTATGTCTAGTGGATGTTTCAAATAATGAATTAGTTGGAGATAGATAATGAAAGTAAGGTTGATTGCTGGAAGGGCAAATTATGATTTTGAATCTATAACAGAAAGAATTGGATTATTAGGGTGCAAACATCATTTCAGGCAAAGTTGTTAAGTTCTTCATGCATTGCATTCATCCAATCTGGATCATCTATTGCTTCATCTACAAATTTTGGCTTTAGAGAAGACACAAAAAAGTAATGTTCACAAAATGAAGCTACTCTAGATCAAGTTTGAACACCCTTACTTACGTCACCTAATATTTGATCTGTTGGATGATCTTTGGCAATTGCAATATGGATCTTTAGTGGTAGAAGTTGTTCTTCCTTTTCTTCCACATTTATTGTTTGAATGTTGCTTGTTGTAGAAGAGGTAGGAGCTTCAACTTGGTTTGATGAAGTATATATATTTGGATCATCCTTTGGTTTGATGTCGCCAATTTGCATGTTCTCTATTACTCTCCTTAGTCCTTCATCACCTACATCATCCAAACTTTCTTGCTCTTCTTGAAAGTCATTAGTTTCATTAAATCGAACATCACATGATTCTTTAACTAAACCAGAGTTTTTATTGAAAACTCTATAAGCTTTGCTATTTGAAGAATAACCAAGCAAAATTTCTTCATCACATCGAATTTAAAAACTTAAAAAGCTGAACACTCTTTCTTAAGATATAGCATTTGCATCCAAATACTCTAAAGTATGAATGTTCGGTCTCCTTCCAATGAAAAGCTCATAAGAAGTCTTTTTAAAAAAAAGCTTTGGGCACCCAAATGGCATTCTTTATAGCACCCAAAATTGAAGTGCCAACAAATTTAGCAGTAACAGTACCATTCTTGGATTTCTTAAGCATACAACAAGAATCAAACAATCCAATGGAAGGAGTCTTACCCATAGGATAATTTAGTTGCATGTGTCCTATTTCTCGGCTTTTTTGGCAATACCTACCATTTTGCCTCACAACTCTTGTGGGCTTTTTTGTCGGTTTCTTACCTTTCTTGGATACATACCCAAGTCCCTCCTTATTGAATGAGCACCTTTGCTCACTCAATAGCTTGTCAACAGTTGCTTTACCTTTGAAGCACATTTTCAAGCTCTTGTTTAGCTTGGTCATTTGCTCCTTTAATTCATTGTTCTCAACAATAAACTTGGCATCATATGACTGAATATTACCATGATTAGAATCTATATGCTAGCTTTAGCAATTTTTACACTAGGCATTTCATTTGAAATATCACAAGTAATACCAATGCTAGTGCATGACTTGCTTGAGTTTTCTTGGATGAGCAAGTCATGAGCCCTTTTTAGCTTCTCATAAGATTCTTTAAGAGAGAGATGCTCTCTCTTTAGGACTTTGAATTTTGACTTCTCTTTTCTAAGATATTCATTTAGTTCTTCTAACATATCCATAAGTTCATCATAAGAAGGCCCTTCATCATCAAGAGATTTTACCTTTTTTTCCTTTTGCTATGAGGCATGTAGGAGATAAGAAGAGGGATGGAGCCTTCTTGATGGCGATACCAACAAGTCCCTTCTTCTTGGGAGATGCATCCTCGTCGGAGCTGGAATCCATGTACTCTTCATCGGAGTTCCATTCTCCTATGTGGGCTTCAATCTTTCCATCTTTGTGAAACTTCTTGAACAGCTTCTTCTTACCGTTGAAGTCATTCTTTTTGGATGACTTGCCTTTGTCATCCTTCTTCGAGGGGCATTGAGAGGCAATGTGCCCCTTCTTATCGCACTCATAGTAATGGATGTTGCTATAGCACTTGTTGTCGTAGGAGCACCCCTTCTTGCCCTTCTCATGGCGCCTCTTTATGAATTTCATCTTCCTCACAAGGAGAACCAACTCCTCCTCATCATCCTCGGACTCATCGCTTGATACCACCTTGGTCTTGAAAGTGGTGATCTTTTTGCCTTGGAGAAGGATTGCTCCAAGGGCTCCTCCTTATCCTTCTTGTATAACTTGTTGGTGATGAGGTTTTCTAAGAGTTGCGTTGGTGTTATTCTTGCCAACTCGGGAAAGTTGAGAAGGAGTGTCACCAATGTCTCATACTTCTCTAGAAACATCCTAAGCATCTTTCTTACAATATCAACATTTGTTAGTGACGTGCCAAGGCTCTTGAGCTCATTCACAATATTATTAAGGCAAGAATACATTTTATTTATGTTCTCATGAGGCAGCATTGTGAATGTCTCATATTTGATCTGAAGCCTATACAAGTTGGCTTCTTTAACTGTGGATGTTCCCTCATGGATTTTCGAGAGAGTGGTCCAAATATCGTGAGAGGTTTCCAAATAGCTCACTCTATTGAACTCATCCATGTTTAAAGCACCAAGTAGAGCATTCATGGCTTGAGCATTTAAATGAGTGTTATGCCCCTCTTGTTTCGTGGGATGTAGTGGATCAAAAGGCATGACATAACCCTCATTTAGAATTTTCCAAATGCTCGAACTCATGGCCTTAAGGTAAATATACATTCTAATTTTCCAATAAGAATAATTTGAACCATTAAAAAAAGGTGTGTTCCCTATAACAATCCCGTCACTAGCCATCCATTTCTCTCTTGATGGTTAAGTCTAAATCAACGAGAGAACAAGCTCCGATACCACTTGTAGGATCAAGGATAACCAACTAATTACCACAAATTAATGCTAGGCAGGATTTCAATTCAATTTAAACCTACACAATTCTAGTATAGCTAAGACACGACAAGCACAAGTCTCTACAAATATATCTCTAGCACAAGTAATTATGACAAACTTGGCAATCACAAAGCTAGAAATATAAGTGTAGAATATAGAGAAAAAAGAAGTAACCAATTGACACAGTATGTTTTACCATGGTGTTCGAAAACTTGCCAGTTTCTCCTAATCCACGTTGAGGAAAGCCCAATCGACTTGGACCAGCTCCACGATTTCGAAGGTGCTCTCTAGAAAAAATGTATTACTCATTTTATCAGAACTTCTGGAATCCAGAAGTACCGCCGTTTACACTCCGATGCTTCCAATATTCCTGACAGTGCATAGTTTGATTATCAATTTTAGTTTCAAGTGCATGCATGATCCTAAATTGATCCAATGACACAAGAGTATGCTATCAAGTTACTAGCCATGATCCCTCTTAATAGTACAATATTTATTCTATAATCCGGTCTACCACCCTTTCTTCTTAGATTGGTAAAAACAAAAAAAGGATCCTAGACTACTTATACCCTTGTCTTAAGCCACATTGATCTTCATGTTGACCCTTAGCATGCATCTCACATTCATCATCAGGACTAAACCTTTTAAACACTTAGTAAAAATGTTAGTCCCATATTCACATAATATCATTAATTACCAAAACTATTTTTAGGGGCCTAGGTGCTTTCAGCGCGCGCTCCGTCCACCGCATAAGTGTCGATGAAGTCACAACCCTGAGGTGGTTGGATGGTTGCCAACGAAGCCATGACCATGAGGTGGTTGAACGGGTGTCGACGAAGTGATGACCTCGAGGTGGCCATAGAATGCCTCACGACAACGTTGATCATGATGAGGTCATGGGCGTCGACGAAGTTGGCGGCGAGATGAAGGTTTCAAGCATGCATGCTCCGTCCCCCACCCTTTAGACGGGCATCGAGGAAGTCACGAGCAGTCAGATGGTTGTCAACGAACTCACGACCATGAGGTGGTCGGAAGGACATCAACAAAGTCACTACCCCGAAGTGGTCGAACAACTGTCGACAAAGTGACGACCACGAAGTTGTCGTAGAATGCCTCACGACTATGTCGATCATGACGTGGTCATAGGTGTCAATGAAATCGATGGGGGAATGAAGGCTTGAAGTGTGCATGCTCTGTCCCCCACCCTTTGGACGGGCATTGATGAAGTCAGTAAGGGACAAAGTTTTGAAGCACACACTCTCCATCTCCTGCCCTTCAGACGGACATCGACAAAGTCGGTAGTGGGATGAAGTCTTAAAGTACATGCTCCATCCCTCACACAAGCATCGACGAAGTCACGACCCTAAGGCAGTCAAACTAGTGTCGATGAAGTCACGACCACGAGGTGGTCGTGGGTCGATGAACTCTGGACACTAAGGCAGCTGGATAAAATAAAATGGTGAAAATTGGTTTTAGACTTGGGCAGATGGTAAGATTGGGCTGGTGCAGATTTAGCACGAGAACTTGTATTGTGAATGTGCCACCCTAGTCAATTAAAGACCGACACTTGTAATTGTCCAAACTGAGCACTACCACACAACCACAAGTCTTTATGGGTACGACCTAGCCGAATAACTCGCAAAAGTTTAGTTTAGATATCACCAGTAGTAAGTGGGTGCTTGGGATTTACTAGACTCATAGTGAGGCGCAAGGATTTACTGTATTGATATGGAGCAAGAGGCGGCTTCTGACTGTGGTGGATTTAACCCTTCAGCGGTGAAACCTCAGCGGGTTGTGTTTTGCTAGATTGGAGTGAGGTAAAGGTTTTGTGACAATGTTGGATCGAAAACGGCAACAGAGGGGGGGTGAATGGTGCCCTTAAAAATCGACCCCCAAAAGTACCCACTTAAAAACTTTCTCCGATAGCAATTGATGCTATGAAGAAATAAAATGAAACTTCACCGGAGACCGAAATATCAAATCAAAGACGAGGAGGCAGACTAGAGAAAGCAGATCGGCAAAGAAACTGCAGTAAAATATTGCCAAGGCAGAGTAACAGCTCAAAACAATACCACGGCAAGAAACTGCAGACACGGCAAGAAAACAGCAGAAAACGCTGTCACGGCAGAGAAACAAACAGAGAAGTCTTGCCACGGCAAAGGAAACAGCGGAAATTGCTGTCACGGCAGGAGAACAAAAGACCAAATGAAGACCAAGATTGCAGCTCACGCCTAAAGCACAAAAGAAGATCAAACTAGCTACTCCTGCTGCCAAGAAATGAAAGCAAAAGAGATTGCCAAAGGGAGCATTGCTGCCAACCAAAAGAGCTAGTACTACTTGGATTGAAAACAACCGAAATGCTTCACTGCCGAGAGGACAAAACCAAGAAATCAGCAGACAGCCGCTGCACAAAATCCTGAAAAAGGCAAATACTGCTGCTCTAAAAAGGCAAATACTGCTACCAAAACTGAAAGCTAAAAGAGCAGGGGATCAAGACTAAAAAGAAAAGCATGCAGCCAAGAGACACATGCAGCCGAGAGAAGATAGACATACTGACTGCCGAAAGCAAACACTGCAGCCAACAAAGCTAACCGAAAATGATTGACTAGCCGAGAGAGATGAACACTGCTGCTAAGAACCAAAAATCAGAGAAGAGAACAAGCTTGTCCCCATGGATTCTTCGGACAAGAAGTAGTAAACACTAATTAAGAAGAAGAAACCATGAACAAAAAGTACAGAGCAAGAAATATTGCTTCGGCCTCAAGACAGTGCCTTCTTGAGAAATGCACAGAAAGACTAAGAAGCAAAAAGAGAAAGAAATTAAAGCCCAAAGGCTGTGTTGCAGTTTCACATGAGACAAAAAGGCAACCAGTTACTTGAGCTAATACATGACAAGAATGAGGAAAGAAAATTATAACACCTCAACACAAGATTTTGAGATCAATACCAAGACATGAATGATTAAAATAGAGATAGTCTACAGCAGTATACCCTCACTCTTCCATCCTGAGTGAACAACCAAGAACATTCACACACACATGGAGAGCAAGTGCACTAAAACTCTCTCAAACCATCTCTCTAAATCACACTCATTTTCATATCTCTATTTCCTCTCTCTACAAAATCTGCACATAGCACTAGAGAGCACATCTCTATTTATAGCCTCCACTAATGGGTTTACAACCCACTTTACCCATTAGCTCTCAACAACTCATAGCGCTTTATCCACAATCCACTTCCTTTAGTGCAGCTTTGCGTATTCACCAAAACGCCCCTCGCACACCTTCCAGGAAGCTTCCTCATTCCTTGTCCTCCAAGCCACGCAGCCACCTCGAGTCCTCGCCGTCTTCGGCACACCTCGACCGTTCTGACCTTAGCACCGCCCGCGCCTAGTCCGGTCATCCCGTGCCTCGCCACGACTCCAACTCGACGTCTTGCAGCCATCACAGATAAGAAATACATCACATAGCACCACTCGACACATTGTAACCATACAATAACATCAAAAGAAATGCTCAAAGCCCAAACCAATCGAAACAAAAAATAAATGACTTAAGCTCGTTCGACCTAGTTCGACAAGGTCCGACCGAAACGATTGCACCGCGCAACGACATGGTCCAAACCACACAAACCAAACTCGACTTTCCTAAAACAGACGTCAATTACTCATCACACAGCCGGGGTCACCTCCACATGGTCTATCAGATAAATTATCTGGGTCTCACGCCTAAGGAAGCATGTTGGCTTTTAAGATGACATATCTCTTGTGGACAAAGTTGTACAACCTCTGCAGAGTGTAAAACTATTCGAATAGCTGTGCCCACGGTCAAGGGCGGGCATGGTGTGCTTTCACATGGTAGATCTTTGGTTTTGGTTTCAAAGTAAAAGTTTGGGAACTCGGGAGTGGATGAAACTATCGGGAGTGTGTCCTGGCAGATGGAGCTAGTGCGGGTGCCCATCTACTAGTGTTAGTGGTTGAAACCTTCACTAGAAAATTTATTTAGTTTAGTTATTGCAATTACTTTGTTAAATTGATGCTTTTGAGAATTTATTATGGTATTTGAAATATAATGTTGCTTTGTGCAAAAGAACCATATTATCCTTCTTTGTTAAGCGTTGCATCTACTGCATTTTCCCAAGACTTCGAAGTACTTTATGTACTCACATGCTACACTCAAAATAACTCTCGGAGGGTTATGAAGATCAAGAAGGAGCCTATGACTACTATGCGTGTGGATTCGACGAAAGTTTTCCAGAGTACTAGGTTGTGCTTCCCCAGTCAATTGCCTATGGCATATTGATCTGTCATCGTCAGAGTTTTATTTTGCTTCCACTATGTTTTGTTAGTTTGATAGGTCTTGTAACCTCAGTTGTAATAAAGTGGCCATAATGCATGTACTCTCTTTTATTATAATAAAGCATTGTTGGTTATGTAATCATTACTGTTTGACTATATGCACTAGCTTTGATCTGGGACTAGTGCGGTAATACATGGAGGGTTCAGATTTGGAAATCTGGTCCCAACAATGAGTGTCGATGAAGTCGCAGCAACGAGGTGCTCAAGCGTCAACGAAGTCTCAACCCCAAGGCGGCCGAACGAGTGTCAACGAAGTCACGACCATGAGGTGGTCGAGCGTCGATGAAGCCTCCACCTCGAGGCAGTCGGACCAGTGTCGACGAAGTCACAACCACGAGGTGGTAGAATGTCGATGAAGTCTTTACCCTGAGGTGGTCGGATGAGTGTCGACGTAGTCGTGACCATGAGGTGGTCAAGAATCGACGAACTCTAGACCATGAGGTGGTCGTAGAATGCATCTGGTCATTGGCGTCAATGAAGTCTCGACCACGAGGTGGTCGGATGACTATCGATAAACTCATACCATGAGGTGGTCAAGCATCAACAGATTCTCAACCCCGAGGTGGTCGGACGGGTGTCGACTAAGTCACGACCACAAGGTGGTTGAAAGTAGTTCTCGCTTAGGGGTAGAACTGTCATTCGATGCTGTTAGCGTGACAAACTCCCTGGTGGGACGCGTAAAGCATGCGAGGCTCACCGAGGTTATCGCTAGTGCAGGGGACTCCCTGGTTGGAAGCGTGTGTATGCCACATACACTCCATCCCCGCACCGCGTGATTTATTTGTACTCCATAGAGTGGCTCGAGACACACGAGGTTCCCACGCATTATACTCCGTAGAGTTGGCGCGGAGGCCATGGACTCCGCACAAGTATCTATACTTCGTGGAGTTCGCACAGAGACTGTGGACTCTGCATAGGTATTCATACCCCACGAAGTTCGCGCAGAGGCAGTGGACTCTGCACGGGTATTTATACTCCGTAGAGTTCACGCGAAGACAGTGGACTCTACGTGGGCATTTATACCTTGTAGATTTCGCGCAGAGGCTATGGACTCCGCATGGGTATTTATACTCCATAAAGATCACGTGGAGGCTGTGGACTCCGCGCAGGTATTTATACTCGATAGAGTATGCTGGTACACGAGACCACGAGGCGGTCGGACGGGCGTCGTAGAATGCCCCATGACTACGTCAATCATGATGTGGTCATGCATGTTGACGAAGCGACCACGAGGTGGTCGTAGAGTGCTGCACGACTACATCAAACATGGCATGGTCGTGGGCGGTCGGGCGCAGTTCTCATTCAAGGGCGGAATTATCGTTTGATGTTGTTAGTGCGACGAACTCCCTGGTGGGACTTACAAGGCTCACCAGGGTTACACTAGTGCCGGGCACTCCCTATTGGGAAGTGCCTGTAGCCACGAATGCACCATCTCCGCACTGCATGATTTATTTATACTCCATAGAGTGGCCTAGGACATGAGATTCCTAGCGCTTTATACTCCGCAGAGTACACCGGGGCCAAAGCCACCATGCGATTTATTTTATACTCCATAGAGTTGCCTGGGATGGTTAAATTCCTATCGCTTTACACTACACAGAGTACATCGGGGTACGTCGCGGTGTGATAGCACAAATCTGATCGAATAGCGGCAGAGAGGAATGGTAAAGCCAACAAGTGCTAAATATTATATATACATACTTGCGACCAGTTTGAAGTTTCTCTACCTTCTTACCTTTGTATTGCTTTGCTTCCAGTCGGTCGAAATCCAACGGATCTCCCTCATGATGGTGACTCTTTCTTGTGCAGCTTCTTGAGAGTTCCCCATGATCGGCGCCAACTATTGTGGTATGAGCACAACAGTGGTACAGGGTACCCCTTTCCTCTTGAGGGATTGGAACTGAGGGAGCTAGAGAGCCAACCGACAGAGAGAGAGAGAGAGAGCTAGTGAGTAAAATGTGTGGATTTGCCTATCTCATACCCCTCTTAAGGGTTTATTAAATGAATGAGATAGGATGAGAAATTCCCATCCTACCCCTTTATAATTACAAAATGTGAGAGTACATTAGTATATTCCTTTATACAATTAGGCCTATTGCAAGGCCTAGTTATAGGGGGCTGGGCCACCCCCACAATAGTCACCATTCATCGTCTTCGGTGAGTATCTAACCAGTTAATTCACACCCAAGCATCCCCATGTCGCTTTCAACGTTTTGACGCTCTCTAATTCCTGTTCATCCACTGTGTTGTCACACCCATGAGCACCCAAATTGTCGCTACCGTCATGCCCGCAGTGGAGGCTCGAGGCACTACTTGTCACCCTCTCTTTCTATCTCGAGTAAGAAGACTTTATCTCCCTCGAAATCACTTATAGGTGAGTCCTAGTCCCAAGTGAGTCCCAATTGATATGGCAAAAATCACTGATCATACCAACCTTAAGATGTGATTTAGCCTAGTTTTGACTGTTCAGCGATGGATTTTAAATGGTATCGAAGATGGTAGACAAAGTTAGACTTAAACAAAAGTTGAGAACCAAAAATATATATTTTCTTATAGTCCCTATATTAAACCTAGGGGATTCCCGTCCCCCCAGCGTGCCACCTCACCAGAAATGCGAAAAGGCCCTTTTTCTGTAATTATATATAGGTCCTTAGTTTTTACATACAAGTCTTATTTTCTACAAATTGGTCCTTATACTCCCACCGAAATCATTCTGACACCCTTCGTTCACTGCTGTTCATTTGATTGCCCCACCGGCAAGATCCATCGCCTTAGCACCCACCTCCATGTGTTCTCGTGAATCTTCGCGTCGCTTTCCTCGTGGCGCGTCACTTTCCTAGTGGCACACGACAGGTAGCTTCTTCGCAGCACCCATTGTCTCATTTCTTGCCCTAGATCTACTCCTCCCACTCTCCACTGGCGTCTCTTGCTCCGCCTCCACCAGTCGAGCTACCCCCTTCATCCTTCGTATGCCTTCCAGTCAAATAGATCTGTCCTTCCATTCGCGTGTCCCAGGCCCATGCCCTATCTCTTCTTTTGATTCAATTGCAACAATCACCATCTCAGTCCCTCCCCCAGATCTACTCCTACTACTCTCCATTGGTGTCGCTTGCTCCGCCTCCGTGGATCGACCTCGTCCCCCGTCCTCCTTCGTGTGCCTTCCGGTCGAATAGATCCGGCCCTCCATCTGCATGTTTGATTCCCTCGCACCGGTCGCTATCTCAGTCCCTCCCCCAAATGTACTCCTCTCGCTCTCCACCAGCGTCGCTTGCTCCAACTCTGCCAGTCGACCCCTTGACCACGGCCTTCCTTCGACCACGGCCGGCACATGGATCATGGCCCTCCTTGGAGCACAACCAACACTTGGACCGTGGTGGGCCCTTCGAGCAAGCTTCGACCACGGCTGGCCCTTCGACCATGGCCGGCTCTCCGACCACGGCCCTCCTCTGACCATGGTCAACACTCCGACCACAGACCTTCTTCGACCAATGTCCTCCCTCGACCAAGGCCAGCCCTTCGACCAATGCCCTCCTTCAACCAATGCCCTCCCTCGACCAAGGCTGGCCCTTTGACTATGGCTGGCCCTTCTTTGAACATGGTCGGCACTTTAATCACGCCCTACCCTTCTACCACGCTTCAACCATGCCCTGCCCTTCGATCATTTTTTACCACAGCCGGCCCATCAACCTCACTTTAACCACGCCTGCCCTTCGACCATTTTCAACCACGCTTCGACCACGGCGGCCAGCCCTTCGACCATGGCCGGCCCTCAACTACACCCCACGTTTGACCACCACCCTCCTTCGACCACGAACCTCCTTCGACCAATGCTGACTCTTGGATGATTTTTTGACTACATCCAGCCCTTCACCAAGGCCCGCCCTTCGACCACGATCGACACTCCGACCATAGCCCTCCTCCGACCACGGCTCTCCTTCGACCATAGGCAGCAATCCAACCACAGACCTCCTTCGACCAATGCTCTCCCTCGACCAAGGCCGACCCTTTGACCATGCTTCGGCTACGGTCGACCCTTCGACCACGGCTCGCCTGTCGACCATGCTTCGACCATGCCCTGCCCTTCGACCATTTTCAACCATAGCTGGCCCTTCGACCATGCTTCGACCACGCCTGCCCTTCGATCACACCCTGTCCTTTGACCATTTTTGACCACTCTTCGACCACGGCGGCCCTCGACCACACGCCGCGTTCAACCACGATCGACACTTCGACCATCGCCCTCCTTCAACCACGGCCGACCATTCGACCATGGACCTCCTTGGACCAATGCCGACCCTTTCACTACTTTTCTACTATGGCCGGCCCTTCACCACGGCCCGTCCTTCGACCACGGCCCTCCTTGGACCATGGTCGCCACTTTGACCACGGCCCTCCTTCGACCACGGCCACCACTTCAACCGCGGCCGACCCTTCGACTATGGCCTACCTTCAACCACGGCTAACACTTTGACCATAGCCCTCCTTTGACTGCACACGTCCTTCGACCATGGCCGGCCTTTCGACCACGGACCTCCTTTGACCAACACCGACCCTTCGACCACACTTTGACCACACTTTGACCACGCTTCGACCACAGCCGGCCCTTCGACCATGGCCCTCCTTCGACCATGGCCGGCCCTTCGACCATGATCCTCCTTCAACCAAGGCTGGCCCTTCGATCACGGCCCTCCTTCGACCATGGCACGTCTTCGACAACGGCTGACACTTCGACCACAATCGGCACTTTGACCACGGCCCTCCTTTGACCATGCTTCGACCATGGATGGCCCTTCGACCGCAGTCCTCCTTCAACCAATGCTGGCCCTTCGACCACGACATGTCTTCGACAACGGCCGACACTTCGACCACGGCCCTCCTTCGACCATGCTTCGACCATGGATGGCCCTTCGACCAGGCCGGCCTATCGACCGTGGCCCTCCTTCGACCATGACCAACACTTCGGCCTTGACCGGCCCTTCAACCACAGCACATCTTCGACAACGGTCGGCACTTCGACCACAGACCTCATTCAACCATGGCCAGCCCTCCGGGCATTCAACCATGCTTCGACCATGGCCGGCCCTTCGACCACCGCCCTCCTTCGACCGTGACTGGCCCTTCGACCACGGCCCGCGTTCGACCACGGCCAGCGCTTCGACCATGGCCCTCCTTCGACCACGGACCTCCTTCAACCAATGCCCTCCTTCGACCACGGCTGGCTAATACGGTGCCAAGTACCGCTAATAGTACATCCATGGTGACCAAGAAAGAGGTTAGTGCTGATTTGGTTGCTAATTCTTTTTTAGTTACAGAAATACTTGTTAGTGCCAAGAGAGAGGTGAGGGAGGACGGCATGGGAAGTGAAGGTCTAGCACAAAGGAGTTCAGTGTGCATGCATGGATGGCATGCATGTGGTTTAAGAGGTTCAGCGTGTGAAGAAAACATTGGTGGCACGCATGTGCCAGGAAGACACCTAGGAGGACAATACATACCTTGGCAAGGAACGAGACAGGGGAGGATAGAAATACATCATAACATGCATTGTATTCGGATTGGCTCAATCTCTATTCAAATAATTCCTTAGCTAGAGCTCCTTCTAGATTGAAGTCTAGTGCGTGTGTCCCTAGAGTCCGTGTTGAGTTTGCATGCATGAACGTGAGTTAGGTGCGTGTGTTTGTGTGCGTGTGTGAGTAGGACTTAGTCTAGTAGTTGGTGCGTGCATTTCTTTTTGGTTTCCAGGTTAAGTCGTGATCAGAGTCCAAGTCCCTGGTTATATGTGTGCGTTGGAAAGCCATATAAAAGGCTAGGGCCCTAGCCTTGTAAAGGGGGGAACGTTTTTGGCATTGAATAAACCCTAGAAAAAATCGCCTGCTGGCAGCCATGTTGCTATGTGCGTGTTTGTGAATTTCTCTCAGGAATTCACTATTACGACGTGAGTTTGATTCCGTGATTCAAGTTCACGTGCTGATCAACATCGATCTCTCTTCTTCGATCGTGGACTGAGTTACCGTCGGTTGGAGAAGTTACAAGATTACCAGGCCAATTGTAAGGTGTGATGCTGCTATTGCGTTTACTTCAGCTGTTGCATTACTGTAGCATATGCTGTTTTGGGCGTGGGCAGAAGCTATCAATCAAACTGCTACGGCTGCTTAACTGCTGCTACTTGTGGTGCTACTAGCTGAATGCCCGTACGTTGCTATGAATTTTAAAATTTTATCATACTACATGTTCTAAAACTGATAGGTGGTAAAATTTATTGGAATGTGCATACAAATATGTTCTAATTTTTTTAAATCCGTAGCAATGCACGGGCATTCAACTATATTAATGAACTCACACTTTCCATGTCAGGAACCGTTGAATAAGCATTGCTCCTAAATTCCTAATGTAAATGCCATACAATGACAAGCAAGCTGTAAGGTAAGTGCCAACCTACTTATTAAGTTCCATTTGAATTGAAAAATACACCTGGAAGTGTCTCAAGTAATACTATGTTTCAACAATAAGCTGTCCAGAATGAGCACTGTGAAGTTTTTATTCCACAAGGCCTTAGGATAATTGTTGATTCAAAATTGTAGAAAACTGGAGAAATAGCGTACTTCAAAATCATATAGCTATTTTTCTTTTGTAACAACATTAGCCGCTCGTTAGATAGAAGTTACATGCTGGAATGTGGCACTGAAATATTCTTATGGATGGGGATGACAACACTGGTTTCAAAGAGGAAGACATCTGTTACTGCCTTAGAAGTAAGCAGATGAAACCTGATATTTTTCTTTTTTTTCTTTTGGGTATTACTGCATATGTGCTAATTGTTTTTAACCTCAGTAATGGAACTTCCTAGTTCTTACCTCATGATATTCCTAACAAAACAACAGAAAGCAAAAAAAAATGTTAGACCATGTGGCTAGGTCTAGAATATTGTTGTGATAAATAATTGACAATGGTTAATTTGTGATGATGAATATTTTGTTGGACCGAAATGGCAACAGAGGGGGGGTGAATGGTGCCTTCAAACTTCCCCCTTTGTACTCCCACTAGATCTTCTTCCCCGATAGCTAGAGAGCTATGAAGAAGGAGATCGAATACTCAAGTTAGTTCTCTGGTCGAAAATATGTGGTCGTAGACCAACATGTGATCGAGCAACCGATGAAGTCGAAGACTTGACCGACTAACAAAATGAAATCAGAGCAGAGAGATGAGGTCGAACAAAGAACGGAGAACCTGTAAAGGTACACGACTGCAAGCAGAGATTCCTCTGTCCACTCATTACTCTTGGAAATAACTTGACCAAATTGGTTTGAGAATGATTTCCGGTTCAGAGCAGGAGGAAACAAGGCAGCTAGAACTCTTCTCAAATCAAAAGGGCCAGAGCACAACTGAGAACCAACTTCTCATGCATACATGGGAAAAGATAACGCAGAGAAAACACAAACAAAGCAATCAAACACCTCACAGAACAAAACTCAACATAGAGGAAGAGAGATGAATGATTGATAATGGAGGTTTCTACAGCCACTCCAACTGGGAGATACATGAGCACACTTGCTCCATCCCGAGAACCCACACACACAAATAAACAAGGAAGAACAGAGCAACTCGGGGATCAGAATCTCACCGAGCACCTGAGCTCTACCTTCTCTATTTATAGCCTTCAGCTACCGGGGGGGAACCCGTAAACCCCCACCTAACACCGGGTTTTACCATTCTCTTTACCCACTAGCGAGGACAAGCTCCAGTGCTTTACCCGTTACTCCCGACGGCTCCACTGCTTTGCCCGTTAGCGCCAACCACTCCAGAGCTTTCGCAGAGACACAGCTTCCCTTTGCAGCTTTCCGCATTTCTCCAAAATGCCATCCTACTGCCTTCCCGGAAGCTTCCTCCTCCCTTGTCGCTCAAGTCTTGCAACCACCTGGCAGACCTCGTCGTCTTCGGCATCTCCCGACCACTCTTGACCTCAGCACCGCCCGTGCCTAGTCTTGGCCATCCATGCCTCTCCACAACTAGTCTCCGAGTCCTGCAAACCATCACAGACAAGCATACATTCATAGCACCGCACAAAACATTGTGTATAAACATTTGCATAAGCAAAACAGAAACCAAACCATGTTCCACAAAGTTGTACACCCATTACGACCGATCAAAATCACTTAAACATTCATGCACATGACCTACGACTGCTCTCCATGTCAAGACGACTAGCCCAGGGGTCGATACGACCGATTCTCAGGTGAAACGACCGATCCTGGAGGTCATACGACCGGTTACAAGATGTCTACGACCACGTTCAACCCTCCCGGGGACTTCCGACCGTTTAGCGCATGATCGAAACACCTTCCGACCACGTACAACGAGTTTTACAATGGTCGAGACCCTTTCCGACCACACCCGGGCGCTTGAGAGCACATCCGACCACGGCCAACTGTCCTACGCCCGCAGCTGACCGCATACGACCGCTTCACAATGTGGTCGAATTTGTTTCGACTTCCCACGTGGTCGAAGTCGAGTTCTGCCGACTACCGACCACAGTGGTCGAAGTCTCGACCTTCGACTACCTCAACGTGATCGTTCATTCAAGCGCCGACTTCCGACCACGGTGGTCAAAGCACGACTCGCGACTACAGACAATGGCCAATGTGGTCGTAACGCGCTTCGACCACGGCCAACATGGTCGTACTGGCCTTCGACCACGGCTAGCGTGGTCGTAAATGAGTCGGGAGACTTCCGACCACGACCAAAGTGGTCGTAAAAGCCTACGACCACGGCCAGAAGCTACGACTTTGCACAGAAGGCAATTCTGAACATTTTTAAGGCTACGACTTAGCAGGAAACACTCAAATCAAACTCAATCTTTCCAAACCAAGTGTCAATGACTCATCACAAACATGGGGACATCTCCACATGGTCTCTCATATTTGGTAATTTTGTTTAGCGGCGTTATGCGAGTTGTGTTGCGTGCGTGAACTGATGTTGGTCAAGTTGGGACGAACTTGTGCCGGAAAAATATTCTTTGGTCTTTGCATGTGCAGGTTGAGCATGGAGACGATCATGGTCGGTGACGAGGAGGATCGGAACTAGGATGGGGAGATCCGAGGCTCAGACGGTTAAGGAGGTCACGAGATGATCGGGCACATGCTTGGGGCGCATGGAGATCAAAGGTGGATGATACGTGGAGAAGCTACGGAAGGTGCGGCCCTGGAGGCTTCGACACGTGACGTGTTAGAAAAGTCGTGAGTGTGAAAAACCCGTGTTAGGAAGGGTTTTGGGTCCCTTGAAAATTAGTGGGCCAAAAGCCTAGTTGAGGTAAAAAGGTTCAGGTCTAGTTGGATGAGTTGGATTAGGATTCTAAGTAGAGATTGAATAGGATTCTGAGTTGGATTAGGATTTTAAGTAGAGATTGAATATGATTCGTAGAAGGCTGCATAAAAGTGTCGACGTGCGGAAAAAAAGTGCAGGACGCAGCGGCCGAGACGTGGAAGTTTGAGAGAGATACGCGTTTTTGGGCGGCGCTGTTATGTGCGAACAAAAAGAGTTGGATGCGGCGGCATAAGATGAAGAGCACGATGAATAGTGTTCACAATTTTTGAATAAAGTTTGTGAGTTTTTTATTTCGCATATATTATCATTTTTCCTGGTTTTTTTATTCTTATGAATTCTCCATACATTGATCTATGTCTAGGTATTTTAGTTGCTTACATACATGAAATAGTTTTAACTAAAAATTGATTGGAAGATTGAACAAAAACGTGCACATTTCGCTGATCGATCGGAAGTTTCGCCGCTACAGTGCTTTGCTACAGTACTTTGCTACAGTATGCTACATTAACCGCTACAGTGCACTACAGTGTTGCTACAGTGGAATCAAGAAAAACTATTTTGTTTTTATTATTTTAGGTTTTTTAAAACAATTAAAAGACAGAAAATTTAAAATTAAAAAAAGTTTCCATTGTGTGTTGCAATCATTCACCCCCCTCTGATTGCTATCAACGATCCTACAAGTGGTATCAGAGCCATGTTTATTTTTCTAATTGATCTTAACCGGTGATTAGAAAATATGTCGATGGATAGGTATTCCACAAAACCTTGTATTTTCGATGGTGTTGATTTTCAGTATTGGAAAGCGAAGATGGAGACATATATTGAAGCTAAGGCTTTGCAATATGGGCGAAGGTCTACAAGCCTTATCAAGTGCCTAAGAACGATGTTGTGTCAGCAGCAAATATAGCACAAGTGGAGGCAAATAGCAAGGCAAGGGACCTGATAATTCAAGGACTAGGAAGGAGTGATTTTGATCGTATTGTGCATCTTAAATCAGCATATGAGATATGGAAAGCACTATGTGATTATCATGAGGTTTCATCTACTATTAAAGAGGTACGTCAAGATATGTACAAAAAGGATTACATGCGTTTTGAGATGAAACCTGATGAATCAATGGATGATTTCTTTGCTCGTTTTAATAAAATTCTTAGTAACCTACGTGCTATTAATGTTACTTATACTGATGCTGAAAATGCATGTCAATTACTTGAAGCATTAGATATGTCTATATGGGAGATGAAGGTTACATCCATTAGAGAATCCACTGTCATGAGTACACTTACATTAGATGTACTTTATTGTAAATTGAAAACTCATGAATTAGATGTTTTTGCTAGAAAAAATAATGGTAATAAATCAATTGCTTTAGCTTCACAATCTAGCAAGTCTAATGGTGATAATTCTTCTACTAGCTATGCTTTGTCTTCTTTGTCTTCACTAACCGATGAACAGCTAGAGCAACTCCCGGAAGATGATTTGACACTTCTCTCTACACACTTCACAAGAGCCTTGCAGAATGTGAGATCAAGAAAGAGAGGAAATTTTGGTCCTCAAAGGTGCTATGAGTGTGGTGATCTCAATCATATTCGTATCAAATGTCCAAAGTTTCTAGCAAGATTTGCAAGGGAAGAAAATGAGAAGGAAAAAGAGATGGAGAAAGAAAAAAGGAAGAATAAATAGAAGCGTTATATGAATCGCAAGGTGGTGCATCGTGTTCTTTCGGCTCTTGGGCAAATTAATTTGAGTGATGTGGACACGGACAGCGAGGATGATACTCCCAAAGGCAAGAAAGATTTAACTGGGTTGTGTCTAATGGCAAGTAGCAAAAGCTCCACCGACAATGATGATGTTGACAGCGACAAGTACAATGAGATTGAACCTTCTTATAATGATTTAGCTAAAGCTGTTGCTAAACTTGGTACTTTGCTAGAAAAGAAAGATAAAAAGATTAAGAAATACGATACTTTTATTGAATCTCTAAATTCTGAAATTGCAAGACTTAGAGTTTTAATTCCTGATGATGAATCTTGTGAGTCTTGTCAAATTTTACATTCTGAGTTGGAGAATGCTAGGTCACTTAATGCTTTAAATATGGATCAACTTAGAGATGTAACTGCTAAATTTAATGAATTAAAATTAGCACATGACTCTTGTGATGAAAAATTGAAATGTGCTAATGATGAAATTGAGAAGCTCAAGTTTAGTTCTTCTTCATGTTTAGAATCAAGTAATTCGAATGTTCATTCTAAAACTTGTTCTAAATGTGAATTATTAGAAACTAGACTTAACTCATCTCAGGAAACAATTCAACAGATGCTTTATCATGAGATATCTTCTTGTTCTAATTGTCCTAAGCTTAACACTGAAATAGAAGCTTTGACTAGACAACTTAATGATTTTGCTGAAAAAGAAAGATTGACTCAGTCTAGTGATTCTAAAAATCTTGTGAATGAATATGTTAAATGCACAACTTGTCCCACTCTAACTAAAGAGAACGAGTACCTGAAAGACACTTTAGAAAGATTTTCTTTTGACAAGAAAAATTTGAATATGATTCTAGACAAGTCAAAAATAAGTGTGAAAAATCGTGGCCTAGGATTTAATTTTGTTGAGCATGCCAAGAATAATCCTCCTAAGGTTATTAAGCCTCTTGAACCTGAAAAATTGAAGTGAAACTTGAACCAAAATAAACTATGTTTAAATCTGCTGGCTTTGTGCAAAGTTCATCGAATAATAATGTAGTTGCTAGCTCATCATCTCAAAAAAATTCTGATTATGTTAAATTTCATTGTACCTATTGTGGAAGAGATGGACACTTGCATGAATTTTGTTTTAGGCGATCTAAGAAAGAGAAGAAGGAAAGATTGAATACTTTAACACAAAAACATGCAACCTTTTTTGTTCCTAGAACAAATGCGAAAGCTATGTCCTTAGAAGACTTTTATGATGGCTTTAAATCTGCTTCACATACTAGATTGAGATTTAATTCATATAATTCACGTTCTTTTCGGTATTATGATCATCCACATGCACGTGATTTTGGTTCTAGCTTTGTTGCTCCTGTTCGTCGTGTGTCTCAGTACTGGATTCCTAGATCTTATTTCACTAACCCCAGTACTGTGAGACCGATATTTACTGTGATGTAAGAACAGCTGACAAGGATGGAGAACATGAGCTAGATTGGGTTCCAATCTTTTATATCATTGCTTGATTGGAACACTTGATGGTTCTTCACACTCTTTGATGGCTTCCAAGAGATTTTACTCATTGAGAGACCATGTGGAAAAGGTGATATAGTCTTACACCTTGTTAAGTCAGATTTTCAAATGGCTGATATTCTCACTAAGTCACTTGATATTTCTCATTTTGCTCATGTGCGAAGTGAGTTGGGTGTATTACATCTTATGGGATTATTCTGAGGGGAATTTGTTGTTTAAACATCTTAGAAGATTTATTTATTATACGTGTCAAATAAATCAACAAGTCCAAGCCGTTGAAATTAAATGAGTTGTAGAGCTCTCTTATCATATTTACTCATATGTTGTGTAGCTTTGATCATGACTGGTTATAATTAATTTGCTATATTTGAACTAAAATATGACACAGCGGAATACTTTGACTAGATTAATTATAGATAGTACTTTACGATGTTCATCAAAAAGGATTATCTTGATTGTGAGTCTTATTTTAATTCTTGGCTATGAGACTCGCATGTTTCATATTGCAATCTTTTTATGATCACTCAATTTGGCATGTTATAAAAAATGAGCAATAAAGAAAATTGAAAAGATATATGCTTCAAGCATGCCATGGTATAAAAAATGGCACAAAAAGTGCACAAGTATGCGTCAAGCATGCAACTATCTAAAGCAAGTATGTTACAAGCATTTCATTATGAAAAGAAGTATGCTATAAGCATACCACATGCCTATGAATTGAGTGTGGAACAATAGGTTGTTATATGAGACTGCTAGCTCATCCGGATTTAAAATTTGATTCACTTTTAGGCTTTGAATTTTTGTTGTGATATCTCATTGTGCTCTTTATAATTAATTTGGTCATTGTTGAGATGCCTGTTATTAATATAAATTGCTTAATCATGCTCAAAACTGGTTTTTGCATTGCTATATGATATATGACTTTATATGATCTAGATAGCTCTACTCAAAAATATGGCTTGGTTCCTTTATTTAATCATGCACAATGACTTGTATAATCTACAAAGCTTCTTGATTTTTACTCTCATTACTCCTTCTTAAAATTGTTCCTTTTTTGAATTTTCTTGATGATTACATTGACAAAGGGGGAGAGATTTGGTGTGTTTTGTGAAATATTGGAGGAATTTGATAAAACTACATCTCTTGTGTTGAGGGGGAGAGATTTGAGACTTGTGGCTTAAAATGTTTTTTTTGGTTTCAATTCTTCACTTATATTTGTTTGAAGTTAATTCATCATACAATCTTATAGTGTTGTCAATGTATTCATCAAGGGGGAGATTGTTAGACCATGTGGCTAGGTCTAGAATATTGTTGTGATGAATAATTGACAATGGTTAATTTGTGATGATGAATATTTGGTAATTTTGTTTAAAGGCGTTATGCGAGTTGTGTTGCGTGCGTGAACTGATGTTGGTCAAGTTGGGACGAACTTGTGCCGGAAAAATATTCTTTGGTCTTTGCATGTGCAGGTTGAGCATGGAGACGATCATGGTCGGTGACGAGGAGGATCGGAACTAGGATGGGGAGATCCGAGGTTTAGACGGTCAAGGAGGTCACGAGATGATCGGGCTCATGCTTGGGGCGCATGGAGATCAAAGGTGGATGATACGTGGAGAAGCTACGGAAGGTGCGGTCCTGGAGGCTTCGACACGTGACGCGTTAGAAAAGTCATGAGTGTGAAAAATCCGTGTTAGGAAGGGTTTCGGGTCCCTTGAAAATTAGTGGGCCAAAAGCCTAGTTGAGATAAAAAGGCTCAAGTCTAGTTAAATGAGTTGGATTAGGATTCTAAGTAGAGATTGAATAGGATTCTGAGTTGGATTAGGATTTTAAGTAGAGATTGAATAGGATTCGTAGAAGGCTGCATAAAAGTGTCGACGTGCGGAAAAAAAGTGCAGGACGCAGCGGCCGAGACGTGGAAGCTTGACAGAGATACGCGTTTTTGGGCGGCGCTGTTACGTGCGAACAAAAAGAGTTGGATGCGGTGACATAAGATGAAGAGCAGGATGAATAGTGTTTGCAATTTTTGAATAAAGTTTGTGAGTTTTTTATTTCACATATATTATCATTTTTCCTAGTTTTTTTGATTCGTATGAATTCTCTATACATTGATCTATGTCTAGGAATTTTTGTTGCTTACATACATGAATTAGTTTTAACTAAAAATTGATTGGAAGTTTGAGCAAAAACGTGCATGTTTCGCTGATCGATTGGAAGTTTTCGCCGCTACAGTGCTTTGCTACAGTAACTGCTACAGTAACCGCTTGCTGCCCAACCGAAGCCAATTTACTGTCATTGGTTGTTGGAGTTGACAAGGAGCCACTCTTTCTGGGAAAGGATAAACCAGGAGTACTATTAGTCTAGGGAGGAGTTGAACTAGGGCAAAGACATTGTTTCACAAGCTAGAGAAGAGAATTGCTGTCAGTAGTGATAGTACTATGAAAGATCGGAAAAACTCATACAAATTGGGATTCCACTAATTTATGCCATACCATCTTGGTATCAGAGCGTGGTTGATCACGGTACGAGGTTGCTGATTTTGTTCTTGATGGCAAGTTCGTGAAGACCGAGGATGGCGAGGCACTTCATAATCATATTGAGCCAATCTGGGAGGTGCCCCAATATGCGGCCTCTTTGCTACTTGAGGTGCGACAAGGGTTTGAAGCGACACGTGACTACTTCTTGGGTTGTCACCGGAAGCTTGAAGGCAAGGTTGATGATTTGGGGTCGTGAATTGATGCGTTGACAGAGGTGATACATAACCGACCACCATAATTTCAGCATGCCGAGTGGGGTCCTCAATATTCCAAACGGCGTGCACCATTCAAAGACGAACATGAGGAGGACTTTGATAGTGCAACAGGCTTTGCTCCACAACTGCGTCGTGCTCAGAACTACCACGATGATGACCGTGGTAGAGACATACGTGACAGAGGTACTACCTGTGGTGGAGGTTGTCAGACCCCAGATTTTACAATCCGGAATCCTCTGTGATTTCACCGCACTATTCCCTGGATCAGTAGATAGTGCTCACAGATTACAGTTCTGAATATCAATGTACATATCATGCGGGAGCGTATTTATAATAGTAAACTTACACATGGGCCGATTAGGCAGAAGTCAATAAAATGCAGCAGCGGAAGAACGAAGCACACAAGTGGGACCTTCAGGACATGCCCACAGGCAGCCAACTGGAGGTTCACGACCTAGTCCTTGACATTTTCATCATCTTTGCCACCATGACCAATTGTATTGCTGAAGCATAGAGATCTGGTTCCTGATTCTGGATTTGTTGTGAAAGCGAGTGTGAGCACAAACCACCGTGCTCCGCGAGCCAATACACATAATGCAATTAAATAGTATGCATGGCTTATCAAAGGAGAGGCTCGGGTTATTTTATTTGCCAAAAATTGCTTTTTAGAAGCATTATTATTATTTAATCATAGTGTTATTGTTGCTGTCTAAACTCCACCTAGCGACTACTATAATTGACTTAGTCCACCAAATATACTTTTTCCAAATTGATTGCTGTCTAAGACTCCAAACAGCGAGTGACGTCACTTATCTAATGTCATTTAACTGATCCACCAATATCTATTATAATCTCAATACTAACAATCCAATCCTTTTGTTATTGATTCACAATCATAATTTGCTCTTCTAATAATCAATCTTACTTTCTAATTCACTAGTACACATCCACCAAGAATTTCGATGATCAAGTCTACGACTCACTAGTATACATCCACCAATAACATCATTGATCAATTTTATAATCCAATAATTGTTATCATTCCTCCAATAATTCCAGAAATTCAATTCATCCATCCAGTATTTGATCCAATCCTATTAATCCCATCATCTTCTAGGAATTTATATTAGTTATCAGTGCTGTAATCCAATAATTACTTTCACACTCCCTAATTCTCCAAAATCATTTAAATCATCTATCTGTCCTATATACTTATTTAGACTCCACCAATTTATTTCTACCAGAATCTACACTATCATCTTCTTTTATGATCGACATGAGTCCACCAATATCTTTATGGTTTTACCACAAATATCCATCTCCTTTACTCACGACTTTATTTATTCCTCCCTATATTTCATTTTGTAATAAGGAAAACATTTTATTTTTGAAATATAATACATAAAAATTTCCTAAGACCTAGCAGTTTTGAACAAAAACATAATGTTCAAGAAAATGCAATAATAATAGCGATCCAGATTCCATCCACCGTTACATGGCATCTGCACCATATAGCATCTTTCAGCGTTATAGCCGCTTAACTTACCACTGGGACGACATCCAGGACAATTTAAATCAGGGCTTTCCACTTCCCTTCACTTTTCCAATCCCACCCATAACGCATTTTGAAATAGAACTATATCTGGTTAAGTTCCCATGTCCGTCCTTGACCGTGGGCACGGCTATTCGAATAGTTTTGACTCTGCAGAGTTTGTCACTTTCACCACAAGAGACAATCAACTCGTTGCCCCACACGATTCCTTAGTCATGTGGTTGAGCAGACCATCACAGTGACTTTTCAAAATATCTAGTCCATTTTGTCATCTCACTCTATGTCGGAACCCGGAGTAACGACTCCTGGATCCTCTGTGTAGATCGCACTAGTCCAGGATCAGCTAGTGCACACAGTAACAACAAAGATAAATACCAAGCACAAATGACTAATTTCATTAAATAAAGAGTACGGCCTTATGGCCAAGTCTTACATCAACGCCCATTGGCAAATATAAATAAAGGAAAGAACTGCGGAAGCAAACTGATAAGTAGCGAAGCCCAAGCCTGCCCACAGGCAAACGACAGTAAGACGCGGCCTATTCGTCCAGATCTTCACCGTAGTTGACGTCTTCCTTCTCTGTGTGGAAAAAGCAAGGTGAGTACAAACTTTGTAATATCCCGGAAAAGTTTCGACCGTTAATCATTTAATCGGAGTAAAGGACCTTAAAGGGAAGAATAAAATATCAAGTTTAGAGGGGGTTTTTCTGATTTTCCCTGGCAACCTGGGCCTGGGCCTTGGCCCAGGTGGGGATTTCGGCCAGCAAATGGGGGCGCCACCTTCCCCCCTCCAACCCTAGCCGCCCCTCCCCCTCTCCTCCCCTTGTGCGCCCCTCCCCTCTACCTTGCGCCGTCCATCAGCGCCTCCTCCTCCCCTCTCCTCCATTGCCGGTGATCAAGACCTCCAATTGATGCCGAATGATGGGGGGAAAGGAATAATTCGCAGCTAGGCGATTGGACTCGGAGGAAGGGAAGAAGAAGGGGCAAAGAGGAAAAGAACGAGAGGAGAGATTCATGGGGTATTCGTGGTATTCTTCAGTGTTCGTCAAGGGTAATCCATGTTCTTCCCCTAGTAGATGTAAATTCTAATTGCGTTATCAATGTCGGTTTTCGGATCTGCTCAGGACAGCCTCTGTTAGACGGTCTTTTTGATATAGATCCGTGGGGATTCAGGTCTAGTCTTCTCCTAGAGATTTGTAGAGGACATCTTTAGCTTTCCATGAAGTGCTAGAACGTGTCATTCGGACCTCTGTAGAAAAAGTTATGATTTTTCTAGTCGTACTGTCCTGTAGATCGGGGAAATTCCTGTCAGGTTTCGGTAGATGGGTTTGGGCGATTAGAAATCAGGAGAATAAGAGGATCTCCATATTATGAAAGTTTCAGATATTTTCCTTAGCTTTCCATAAAGATCAAGAAATCCTGATTCCGACTCTCGGGGTGAAAGTTATGAAAATTTTAGTGCGCTGTCCAGAGAACTCGTTACGGAATTGATGTTCTAGAAAGTTAGATGGTGCGGGTAGAAGTTGGCCGAATCCGGGAGACTCACCAACTATATTTAGTTAGATAATTTAATTATCTTTCCAGAAAATCTGAGAACGCCCTGTTCGGACTTCTGTACCATTAGATAAGAATTTTTGAAGTTGACTGTCTGTAGAGGGGGACAGGGTGTCCGAAAAGATTTGGGGTTTTGAGTCAAGTTAAACATGTTGGATTAGTTTGGGGGTGTTTTTGTTTAATATAAAGACTCGTTACTGTTGCCTTAGCAATTATTATAATTATTGTTCAGGAGGAGGACGGATTCCAGGAGCCGCACCTTCTGCTCATTCCCCGTTTTCTCGTGGTTAAGGCAAGTATATTTATGGATATAATAGATATTATCGAATGGTATAGTTTGATAAATTCTATGAGAATTTGAGTTGTTCATGATTGTTATGGTGATATGATTGGTAATGTTCATGGTTGCTAATGCTATGAGTTATGTGTTAATCACGGATGTTTGAAAGTTATGAAGTCTATGAATATGAGCTTCTGTAGTATGAATATGTTATTCATATGCAATGTTGATGAGGATGCATGTTGTATTAATTTGAGATTTCATACATATGCATCATGTTGGCTTATTGAAGTCTTGGTCCTGTGACGACCAAGCAATTCTTGAGATCCCCGTCATGTTTATGACGGGCTAAAGGTCCCCATGCTTGAAGAGCATGGGCTTAGGTCCCCATACTTGCAGAGTATGGGCAATGGTCCCTGTGCCAGATGGCATAGGCATGGGTGTGCATCGACGGATGCGCACTTTACATTACCGGTAAAATGCAAAAAGACAAAGATAAAGACAAAGAGCACCTTGAGCATATTGAGCATGTTGCATATCATGTGTATGTAATGTATTTGGTGAATGGATTTGTGAAGTGCAATTGATGGGTTTCATACTTATATGCTGTTGTTACCATTTATTATACTTGCTGAGTCTTTGGACTCACCCTTGTTGTTGGATGTTTTTTAGGTACCTTCATGAGACCGGCATGCATGGGGATAAAGATGGATTAGCTTTGTTGTACTTGCACGGTCCATTCACCTTGGAAGAAATAAAGAACCTTAAGCATTATTTGTTGAATAGCTTAAGTGGTAACTGATTAAAGATCACCATGTTTAGAATGTAATAAAGGTTTAGAACTTTTACATTGCTTACGTTCTTTATTTAAGTATTGTGGTTACGATTGTGATGGCAAACATAATTCAGTTGTTTAGAATTGGATATTTATTGTTTACTATTATTCAGATCATTTGTCTATGCATGTTGAAACCTTTGATTTACTCATTAAACAAAGGAGGTTCTGCCGAAATTTTGTAAGGTGAATATAGGTTCTTCCTTAATATGTTGTTAGTTTAGTAGCATTCCAGGTCATTGTTTGGCTGGGGTGTTACAGTTGGTATCAGAGCGGGCTTTAGGTCCGTGGTAATTGAATAATTAAATTGACACACAGTGCACAGTAGGATGGGAATGGGTGAAGCATTGCATTTACGTTTCTGTTATGTTGTATTGATGATTGTGCTTTGAAATGATATATTATATCTATATTATAAAACTATAGATATTATGTGTGGGGATAACCCATGTTGAGAGGTTGAGGTCGTGGTTGTGGCCCTGGGCTGTACCAGGTTACACCACCGTTAGCGGTATGAGAGTATGAAGGCGGTTACCTCGGATATCTTAGAATAGGCGTTGATAGTGAGTATCTCTAGAAGAGTTGTCCTCTTCTTTGACTTTGAATTTGGTCAACTCTAGTCCAGTTGGGCTCGATGAGTTTCTCTTGGGTTATTAGTTCATTACGGTTGATCGGTTGCTTTGAGAAAGGATAGTGTGTTTTGATTGGGCTGAATTTGTCCTGTAAAGCAATCATTATTTTCCCAGCCGATGAGTTATTCTTACGATCGGTGAACTTGGTTGGTGGTCAAGTTTGACCTTTATATTGGAGTTTTGTCTTCCTCATGGGAAATCTTGATCCATTTATTCGCTTGATGTTTTTGGGTTAATGAAAGTTTCCTTCTGCAAGTCCTTTAGTTCGTGGAGGCTTTTACTCATTGTATCTTTCTTGGGTATTTTGAGTGTTGAAGCTTAATGGATCTCTTTTATGAAAGAAGATGTTAAACCCTTTGGCGATGGGTTGTCATGATAAGATGAGAGGTTATAATCAAAGCACTTAATGAATATGATATGGATTATCAAGATTGGGTTGCAGTGTGTGCATGATTGATCTTAGCTAAGATCCTTGAAAGGAAAGTTGAATAAGTTGAGGATGTTCTCTAGTAGTTCTTGATGAGCTGTGACTGGGAGTATGACTATATTTAGGTGGAATCAACAGAGTTAATAACAAGTAGGGAACGTTGACGAAACTGGTTTGATCACTATAGGTGATATATTTTGATAAGCTTCTCGGATAGAGTGGACCTGCGGGTCTCAACGGATTAATCTAACCCTTTGGGATGGATAAGTCCAGAAGATGTTAGAATATTGTCATAGTGGATATTAATCTTGGAGTTACCTTTTATGGATAAGTACTGATCATATGTAATTGCTAGGTGCATTTATCACGTATCGAAGTATGGTTTTGAGCATCACTAAGAGATGAACTGATGGAATGTAATTGGTGATTTATGTTACCTGATGGTGGAGTGGTAGGATAATAGTATGTCTTTGATGAGAAGGATGATCCTTAAAATTGTTTAGTTTACTAAACTGGTTGGATTACTTGATCTCAATGGATTAATTTAACTGTGTAGGAAGGAAGAGATAAGGATGTTCTAAGCATTTGATATACATTCCTCTAGCCAACACTAATGTATTAACTAGAGTTTGAATCTAGGGTGACAAGGTATTGAGGAATTCAAATTCAATGGAGGAATTAACAAGTAGGCAATAACTAAATTTAAAACTGAATTGAAATACGTTGAATAAAAATATGCATGCAATATAATTTAAATCAACATAATTTTATTTCAAAATCTGGGATCAACATGATCAAGGAGTGTGACTTGCCTTGCTCTTCAACTTGGCTTGAATCTTCGGCGAAGAATTTTCCCAAATCGTCGAAGTCTACACGCGAAAACAACCCACCAGATTCAAATAAATTCAAATTAAATTCAAATTGATTTAAAAAGTTTTAATTGAGGCTAGAAATGGGTAGAGGGGAATTTTTGATGAATTTAGAAATTTGAATGGGCCAAATCGGAGTTAGAACGAAGGAGAACGGGCTCCGGGAAAATTAAAATCAGAGAAAATGGAAAAGGGGAATTTCTGGGATTATTTTTCTAAAGAAAAATGGATTACGACGTCAGCATTGCGTCAGCCCTGGGGTTTTTGTTTTCGGCCGAATTATTTTTGAACGGGAAAAGAAGGGGAAGGGGCTGACATGTGGGCTCATGGTCTATGGACTGGGTCCACGGACCCGGGGAGTTGGTGAGGTGGTACGGGGGAGGGGTCGGGCTGGCGTGGCGCCAACAGGGCGGGACAGCGCCAATGTGGCGGCCAACGGGCGCCACCTGGGCTGCCACGTGGGCACGGCGCGCAAGCGTGGTCGGCCGGCCGGAGTGGGGGCTCGGGCACCGGGGTCTCGCCGGCGTTCCGGCGGGTGGTGGCCGGCGGCGAGGACAGCTATGTGGAGAGGGGGTCGAGGGGAGTGCGACGGTGGGGCGGGAAGTACCGGAGGTCGCCGGAGTAGGGCCGGCGGCGAGGAGGACGGCGGTGCGGCTCGGGTCCAACGGCGCGACGGCGCTCCGGTGGCCAGGGATCACGGCGGAGAGGCGGAGGGGCTTCGCGGCGAGGCGAGGAAGCCGAGGAAGGCGACGACGTGGCTCGGGGAGGCCGGAGGCGGCCGGAATTGCTCGTCGGAGCGGCGGGCAGCGCTCGGGAAGGGGAAGCACGGCGCCGACGATCTCGGGTGGCGAAGAGGGGAAATTGAGCGGGGGAGGGCGATGCTCGGGGTGGCTTTTCGGGAGAGGGGAGGGTGCGAGGGAATTGGTCGCCGAAGAAAAGGGGTGGGCGGCGGCCGTTGCGGGAGAGGATGGCCGAGTGGGCGCGGAAAAAGAGGGAGGAGTTGGGGCGTGGGTGCGCGGAGTGGGGGCGAGGGCGGCGCACGCGCGCGGCGAGTGGGGGAGTGGCCGGAAGGCGCGGAGGGGCAGTTGCGGGCGGGCGCAGGAGGAGGCGGCCGGAGGTGGAAGAAGGGGCGCGGGGGAGATGAACCTGACAGGCGGGCCTAGGGCGGCAGTGGGAGAGAGGAGGGGGAAGGCGGCTGACGGATGGGGCCGGGGAGGAGGAGAGAGAGGAGCGGGAGGCGCGGGGGTGACGTGGCGCGCATCCAGAGGGGGTAGGCGGGGTGGAGGCGACGGTCGGATGGCGGTGACGTGGAGGGGATCTGGCCGTCCACGTGGCGGCCGGAGGGGGAGGGAAGGGGTTTTATTTTTATTTTCTGATTTTTGGGTTTTTTCAGAAAAGCACAGAAATTCCAATAAGCCTCAGAAAAATATTAAATGACCTCCAAAAATTCCAGCAAAATTCCTAGAACCTCCTGGAGACATTTGGAACTTAATAAAAATATTTCCAACTAATGTTGGTATTTAATTTTCATGCTTTAAAATACTTTTTAATTTTAAAAACACATTTTAAACTCCTGAAAACTCAGAAATCCCAAATAAACTCCAAATAACTCCAAATATTTAATTTGACATAGAATTTTTATACAAAATCAAAATTTCATATTATTTAATTATAATTTTGGGTTTTTCTGAAAATGCTTTTCAAATTTAGCTTTTTCAAAAACAGAAATTCAGGGCAAATCCAAATTTAAAATTTTAGGCACAAAAATACTTATTTTAATTTAAATTTTATTTTATTCCATTTTTTTATTTAGCAAAAATTCGGGATGTTACACTCTATGGGCCGTTCCCACTTGCGGTGGGTCCCATACGATGCACGGGATGTTCCCCACGGCTACTAGCGTTATTCGGGCTCTACTCCCCTCAGCGCTAGGACGACTGGGAAACGTCACCCTCCACTCGGTGTCCCTTTAGGCCTCCCCTTGCCCTTGCATATCCACTCCTGTCCACTACCGGTGAGATGAGTCCGGGGGTTTCGATAAATTTACTTAGCCAAGTTGTACTTTACAGACTTGTGGTTGTACTGTTTTACACAGGAGGTCATGACAAGATTCAATCCTTAGGGGTATCTGAGCGGTTCTACCGCACTCCACAATTTGTGCATCCACTGCACCACATACCAACCCCCAAATCATCCGCT
Source organism: Dendrocalamus latiflorus (assembly GCA_017311315.1). Classification (NCBI taxonomy): domain Eukaryota; kingdom Viridiplantae; phylum Streptophyta; class Magnoliopsida; order Poales; family Poaceae; genus Dendrocalamus; species Dendrocalamus latiflorus. Next base: position 6,648,558 of record CM029622.1, on the reverse strand, counting down.
CAGATAATTAAGCAAGTTGGGATTTTCGAAAGCATAAAATAATCATATCAAAATATATCAGTCATTCCCACCATGACTGTCCAAACCAGTTTCTCATGATTAAAAATGACAATGAGACTTGGGGCATTTCAGCGCCCCCGAGTATCTATGCGGTACTAAGCACTGCGTATAATTAGGGACTTATTTTCAAAAGTTACCATTATAATTTTGCTAGGGCGACAAGGTTCACACATTCAAATATTCCAAATGAGATGTAATATTAATCAAGTTAAATAATGGGAATATAACTAGAATATTAAATTAAACATGTATTTGCATATAAAATAACAGCATGCAATTTGATAATTTAAACAAAAATAATTTGCAGAAAACGTAGGATCAACATGGTCAAAGTATTGACTCGCCTGGCGCGGTTTACCGCGGTCTTGAGCTTACGCAATGCTTCTCTTGAGCTTTTGGTCTCTATCTTCACTTCGAGCTTGATCTCGCTGGATTCATTGAATCTTCACGACTTCCAATTTCTAGCTACGCGGCAAACGACTGAATCCAAATAAAAGCAATTAACTCAAAAGATCGAATTAAATCCGAATACACTCAATTTAGTTTTATTATGAGTTAATGGCTGATTTGGGTTATTGAAGTAAGGCCAGTGGTAGCAAACGATGACTCAATCTTTTATTAACTGTTTCTTTTATTATTTTTATATTTATCAAGGAAGTTCCATGAGTTAGGATGGACCTATGAGTAGGTATCATTTTGTCGAGCGTTACTTTTCAAGGCATTTTGGCTTACCGAATTAAGTTTAGAGTCTAAGTGTATAGCATTTTATGGGGTGACCTTTTATGTAGCCTCAGTTTTCCCTAAACCTATTTCAGCTGGAATTAAGATTCAGTTGTATGGGCCATACCTTGTATTTCATGCTCATCATTGCTATTTATTAAATCTAGTATTAAGGTTTAACTAATGGTACCATTATTATTTGCCTATGCTTTAATTACTATTATGCTTAAATTTATTTCTAATTTTGCTATCTAGGCAAGGTTTGGTATGTACCATTTTATGTGACCCTAATTACTCGTGTTAATAGTTATATATTTACTTTAGAGTATCTATATGTCTGTGAGATTATTTTGATGCTTGATGACCTAGACTACACATTTTTTTATCTGTATACTATTATAGCCTTTCAATTTGAGCGCTTTCTGAAAGTTACTAATACGGATATTTTTATTCCTTTATAACTCGAGCCTACTGCACTAGGTTATATTTTACTATCAATATTCTACTGAATCCATGGCTGAGATTCATTTGTCGATGGCATGCTAGGGATGACTATGATTGACATCGCTACACTAGGTAGATTACTCTTAACATTTGATGACTTAGGGGTTACTTTACTGTAATTGCCGCACATATACATATATATGTTTATATACATATTTACATAGAAAGTCTCAATATTCTAATAGTTATTAGCTTTAATTAAAATTTATTTATCTAACAAAATTATATTCCAATATTTGCTAGTTAGCAAAACCTACCACTAGAATTTATTTAATGGCAGCATTTTAAATATTGGGCATAAATCTTAATTTTAATCATGGGTAGTCTCTATTAGATTTGGATATTTAATCATACATGAGCTAATCCAAATTTAAGTCTTAATTAATCTCAATTTTTTTATTCTAGTTAATTTTATTAGTTTCTCTAAACTTTTCTCAAAATTTCCTTGATATTTATTAATCAAAACGGATTACAAAAATGGAATAAAAATGTAAGTAAAAAGGTGCAGCCGAAGGATTTGAACTCAAACCTCGGCTGTGAAGCGTTTAGCGCTCACTCGGGTAGCCAAGCAGGCTTTCTGTCTGTCATGATAGGCTAGGGGAAGTTGGTTCTGAAGAAGTAAGCGGAAGATGGGAACTAGACAGTGCAGCCGGCTGGCCGAAACAGAGGAGGTGGGGGGCGCACTGCCGACGGTGGGAGCTCCGGCGAGGGGAGGCCAGAGGGGGAGGGAAGGCCGGCAAAACAGGGTCCTGGGGAGTGGTGGATGCCGGTGGAGGAGGCGGCTAGGCCCGGGGCAGCGCAGGTCGCCGGGGGAGGGGCGGCTGCTCGGGCGGCGGCGGTGGGGTGCGCTCAGGACGATGGCGCCGGCGGAGAGGTGGGCGGCGATTGGCGAGGGCGTGACCGGGAGGGAGGCCAGGAGAACTCACCTAGGTGACGGGTGTGGACGGAGGAGAGCCGTGGTGGGCCGGCGGTGAGGGCCATGGGCGGCGCGGGGAGGTTCACGTCGCCAGCGCGCTACGGTGCAGGGAGAAACGGGGCGGTGGTCGGAGAAGCTCCGTGGCGGCGTGGTTGTGCTTCTGAAGAGAGGAATCGAGCAGTGACGCCCTGGAGGAGCAGCGGCGGACATGGAGGTGTCGGCGGCCGGACTTGGGGTAGAATGATGGCGCGTGAGCTCCGGTGCGCGAAATTCCAATTAGTTCATAGGGCATGCAGTTGAGGAGTGGAGGCTCGCCGTGATGTTCTTGATTTTGGGAATAGATGACCGGAGCGACAGAATTTGGCGTGAAAGCGGTGGCAGTGAGCTCACGGGCGTGGGGTGCTCGAGCTCGGCTGGGCAAGGGAGGAAGGGAGTAAGGCCAGGGAAGAGGGGGAGTAGCGCGGAAGCAAATGGGAAGGATCCAGTGCTTCTTATGGTCGCAGAGGGAGGCGCTGTAGGAGTGCTGCGGCTGACGACCGTGCTCAGGGCGCGAGGGATGGCGACGGAGACGTGCGGCCGTGCAGAGGCGCGACAGGGCATGGCGCCGCTCGGGTGATGGTGACAGGGCATCAACTGCGCGGGATTCGGGGGATTTGAGCTTGACAACATGGCGCATGCTTGCCTCGAGGTCAGAGCGAGACAGAGAGCAACGAGAGGGAGAAGAAAGGGAGCGACGCGGTGCGAGCTCGTCCACAAGAGAAAGAGGAGAGGAGGGAGAAGAATGAAAAAAGAAAGGAGGAGGCAGGGGCAGGAGAAAGGGCCCACGTGTAAGAGAGAAGAAAAATGGGAAAAAGAATGAGAGAAAATGAAGGGCTCTAGCAAATTTTGGGTTTTTTTAATTCAACTTTTGATTCAAATATCTGGGTATCAAATCATAATATTCCTCTATTTTTGATATCATTTAATCTGCCTTGGGATTTCGATTTCGATATTATTTTATTTTGAATTGTGTATATATATATAATTTATTTTTGGAATATACGGATTTCGATTTATTATATTTTGAGTTTAGGATCCCCATGGATATTTGAGATTTCCTAGATTTTGGTTCTTGGTATTTTTAACTCACATTTTAAACTACTTTGTATCTTTTATCATCACAATTCTTATTTGTATTTTAGAATTATTTTTGGTTATTATTTTGTTTAGCACAACACTTGGGGAAATCCAAATAAAATTTCGGCAAAAACGTCAAGTGCTAATAAGATGCGAATAGAATTTATAACTTATTGAAAATTTTTGAACATTCCAAAATTTGGGATGTTACAAACATGTGTGATGGTATTGGTTTTGCTTAGTGTGTTGCCGTGGATAATGGTATTGGGTTGGTAAAAATTTATATCCCATCATTCAATGGTAAAACTGAACCGGAGGAGTATTGGAGTGGGATATGAGCGTCGAACAACTTTTTGACAGCCATCACTATACTGAGAACAAGAAGATTCGTTTGGTGACAATTGAGCTCACCGGATACGCTCTTGCTTGGTGGAGCCAATTGTGTCGCGTAGGAGCTCGTCTGGATACTTAGGTACAATTGAAGAATATTTTGAGACGGTGTTTTGTTCCGGCACACTACACTAGGACCTTGTACAACCGGCTACAACAACTATACCAAAGTAATTCTAGTGTTGATGAATATTATAAAGAGATGGAGATGTTGATGATCTGTGCAGGGACAGAGGAGCATGATGAGGCTACTATGGCACATTTCTTTAATGGGTTGAATGAGGATGTGCAAGATAGGGTGGAGATGGTCTGTTACTACAACATCCAAGACTTGGTGCATCAAGCCGAATGTGCTGAACAACAATTAAAGCGTAAACAAGCCAAGGGTGGACGTGCCAACACTCAAACAAACTCATGGAGGTGTCCACATAGCAAGGTGATGATGTTGGTTCACACTTCAAAGTGGCGACATCAAGCCGTTCAAATGGAGCTCTTTCAAAGGAGGCAAGCAATGGAGGTAAAGAAGTAACTAAAACTGATTCTAGTTTACCTTCTAATGCTCATGCAAGAGAGCTTAAGTGTTTCAAATGCAAAGGAAAAGGTCATATGATGTGTGATTGTCCAAATCAATGGAGAGTACTTATCACTAAAGATGAATATGCTTCGATGAGTTCTAGTAGTAATTCTGAAAGTGAAAACCCCGACCAATCCAAGAAGAATGTTGTCTATTGAGATCCAGAATTGAATGGTGTTAATCTTTTGATTCGGAATGTGCAAAATAAAGAAACTAAAACAAGGGGACAGCGGTGGAGTGTTTTCCAAACGGAGTGCAAGATCAAAGATAAAGCATGCAAGCTGACCATAGATGGTGGGAGTTATACCAATGTGATTAGCAAAGATTTGGTGTACGCTTTAGAGCTGTCCATGTGGAGGCATTCTCAACCAGATCATGTGGAGTGGCTACATAACTCCGAAAGGCTAAAGATAACTCACAAGATGCGTGTTCCGTTTGTTATTGGTGACTATGTTGACAGGGTGGATTGCGATGTAGTTCCAATGGATGCATGTGGGTTATTGTTGGGAAAGCCATGGCAATATGATCACAATGCTACACATGAGAGCCGGTCCAACACATACAACTTTGTACATGGGGGAAAAAATATGTGTTGAAACCAAAATTGGAGAGTGATATCCATGTTGATGAAGAAATTTCAGCAAAGAAGAAGGTTGCAAAAGTCATCCCAAAGTCGAGGACAGTTTTGCTTAAAGAGAGAAGATGATACGGCGCCAAGTACTGCTACTACTACATCCATGGTGGTCAAGAAAGAGGTTAGTGCTAATTTGGTTGTTAATTGTTTTTTAGTTATAGAAATACTTGTTAGTGCCAAGAGGGAGATGAGGGAGGACGGTATGGGAAGTGAAGGTCTAGCACAAAAGAGTTCAGTGTGCATGCATGGATGGCATGCATGTGGTTTAAGATGTTCAGCTTGTGAAGAAAACATTGGTGGCATGCGTGCGCCAGGAAGACACCTAGGAGGACAACATATACCTGACAAGGAACGAGACATGGAAGAATAGAAGTACATCATAACGTGCATTGTATTCGGATTGGCTCAATCCCTATTCAAATAACTCCTTAGCTGGAGCTCCTTCCAGATTGAAGTCTAGTGCGTGTGTCACTAGAGTCCGTGTTGTGTTTGCATACATGAACGTGAGTCAGATGCGTGTCTGTGTGTGCGTCAGTAGGACTTAGTCTAGTAGTTGGTGCGTGCGTTTCTTTTTTGTTTCCAGGTTAAGGACCTGTTTGGGAGAGCTTCATCGGCTCTAGATCCACAAAAAACAGCTCCACTCCACGAAATTTTACCCAAACACTCCAGCTCCGCGAAATCTGGATCCACCAAAATCCTGGATCTGAGGGCCAGATCCATGGATTTCATGGAGCTCCTCAAGGGGTGCTCCACCGTGGAGTTGGGTGGTAATTACCCACCAATACCACTGGTTACACATCACATCCCACCAAAAGTGGTCATTCCCACCAAAACCTCAATTCGTGGATCTGGAGCTGCTGTACAAGCTAAACACTTCATGATGGGATCCCAGATCTACGATGGAGCTGCTGCTCCAGATATACATTTTCAGTGGTGGAGCTCTCCTAAACAGGTTCTAAGTCGTGATGTGATCAGAGTCCACGTCTCTAGTTATATGCGTGTGTTGGAAAGCCATACAAAAGGCTACGGCTCTAGCCTTGTAGGGGGGGGGGGTTGGACGTGGACGTTTTTGGCATTGAATAAACCTTAGAAAAAATCGCCTGCTGGCGGCCATGTTGCCATGTGCGTGTTTGTGAATTTCTCTCAAGAATTCACTGTTACGACGTGAGTTTGATTCCGTGATTCAAGTTCATGTGCTGATCAACATCGATCTCTCTTCTTTTTCGATCGTGGACTGAGTTATCCTCGGTTGGAGAAGCTACAAGATACCAGGCCAATTGTAAGGTGTGCTGCTGCTGTTGCGTTTACTACGACTGTCGAATGACTGTAGCATATGCTGTTTTGGGCGTGGAGAGCAGAAGCTATCACTGCTACGGCTGCTTAACTGCTGCTACTAGTGGTGGGACAAATACGGAAGGCTATCAAATCGGTTACTGCTACTGCCGCAAGTTTGTGTTGCTATTCGGAGGGGGCACGGGCGTGCTACAACCTCTCTACTACGACCGCTATGGGCTGAACAGGAAGTTGGTGATTGATGTGTGGCTATTGAATCAACTTTGCTTGCTGCCCAACCGAAGCCAATTTGCCCTGTCATTGGTTGTTGGAGTTGACAAGGAGCCACTCTTTCTGGGAAGGATAAACCAGGACTACTACTAGTCTAGGGAGGAATCGAACTACGGTAAAGACGTTTTTCACAAGCTAGAGAGGAGAATTGCTGCCAGAAGTGATAGTACCGTGAAATATCGGGCAAACTCACATACAAATTAGGATTTCACTAATTTGTATCGTACCACCGGCCTTTTGATTACGGCTCTCCTTCAACCACGCTTCTACCACGGTCGTCATTTCGACCACAGCCCTCATTCCAGCACGCTTCAACCACACGCTTCTACCACGGTCGTCATTTCGACCACAGCCCTCATTCCAGCACGCTTCAACCACAGTTGGCCTTTCGACCGCAACCCTCCTTTGACCATAGCTGGCACTTTGACCACGGCCGGCACTTCAACCACGGTTGGCCCTTCGACAACAGCCCTCCTGCGACCATTGCCCGCCTTTGACCACGGCTGACACTTCGACCACGGCCGATAGTTACAGAGACTAGTCTTTCTCGCTTGATCGAACGTATTAAACTATATAGGTGGTGATCGGTTCGGCTGAAAAGCTCATGGCTTATGGCTGAAAACACTGTAGCTGGCTAAAAAAAATTTAAAAATATAAAAAATATGTTAGCCCATTACGTATAATACAAACAAATACGGGAAAAAAACCGACAAAAAAGCTCAACAAAAAGCCAAAAGTTCAGAAAAAGACGAAACTTATGAATAGTGAAAAATAAGCCAGAAGCCGAAGCCGAGTTGATCAGGGTATGTATTTTTGTTCTGCGCAATATAGTGTATTACCCTATATATTAACGTATAGGTCTTTATTTTTTATATGTAGGCCTTTTTTCTTTTAAAAAAGTTATCTTTTTCTCTGTAAATACATATAGGTTCTTGTTTTTGGTTTTTAGTGTATATTTCATTGTGTCACGGTAACTTTTTTACTTTAATATTTATATAATAGCTAGCGTAGCATAGTAAGGTACTAAGGTGCTTCTGTATCTAGTATTTTTAGACGAAGGAAGGTCGTACCAATGACCCTAGCGGGCGGGTGAGAATGACAGGATTCACTGGTACGTTTCGCTGGATCCACCCTGATCGAGGGAGAAAGAACCATCCCACTGAAACATTGATTTTTGATCCGACAGCTTATTATATTCAGCGGAAATTTCGTTTTCCTTGAGCTCCATTAATTATTTAGTACTGTATCAACTCCCAACAATAATTTATCAAAAAAATTCACGCCAATAATTATCTTAACCTAGTAGAGACCTCTGCTATATGCATGATACTCTTGCCCCATCATACCAGAGAACTATTCAAGTTATATTGTCAAATCATTTCATGCATCGCTTAAACCATACCATATATTAATAATACATATGAGATTTTAAATACACCACATAGGGTAATTATTTACAGAAAGACTGATCAGACCAAATAAGCAAAGCACAAAAGCAGAAGCGAAAGTAGAAAACCAAAAGTTAGGGTCATGAGAATTCACGGACAAGCGATTGGGGTAAAATGTGAACGTCAAATATTATCTAATTCTACATAATATATGTGCACATAATCTCCATTAAATTTTACTTAACTGGGACAAGACACTACAGAAGATCGTCCTAATTCCATATATCATCTCCTCCATTAGGTTCGGGTGCGTCGTCATAAGCATAGTAATCTTTTTCACCTATTTCTTATTTTATTGAGCGAGTATGAGCACAAACCATCATGCTCTGTAAGCTAATACACGGAATACAATTATATAGTTGCATGGTTTTATCAAAGAATGGCTCGAGTTATTTTATTTGCAAATGCATTGAAATCTTACAACAGCTAGAAACTCCTGAGACTTAACAATTTTAACTAGGCATGTGCTTTCTAAATGCGTGTAAGATTGCAATAATTGTAGTAGCACAGTTCTTATCCACCTTTACATGATTACCTACATCGTATGCTAGTTTTCCAGTGCACGACCACGTTTCGACCAGCACCCCAACAGGTCCATGCTGCCAATATTGTTCCGAACAGACAACTTAAAGGGTGGGCTTTTTCAACTGCGACTGATGGTTTTTGGTCCTAATATGAGCACTTGTATAAATGAACCGAATATCGATATATCGATAATTCGTTTCAAAAAGATTATCTTAAAAAATTATTTAAAAAGATAACGAAGAAGACATCTAGCTTTTTTATTTGGGAGAAATCAGAATCCATAGGCCCCTAAGCTACAAGGTATAGGTAAAATTAGGTATATTTCTTTTTCACTTATGATTTATGACTTATGTTACAGTAATTAACTTTTAAACTGTATATTTTTTTAATACAGGGTTAACAGGAAGATTATAGTAAAAAGTGTACTGAATTTAACTATAGCAGTCAAAATCATATCGACTATTTTCCTTTACATATTATCTCTCATAAACAACTAATATTTAAATATTTAAACTATAAAGCACATCTTAACAAACCCACCCTACGCAAAAGATAAGATAGCGACGACGAGGCTCCATCCGTCAAAAACTCCAAACGCATTGAAGAAATGAACGCTCCACTGATCCACTCCATACCACTCGCTACAGAGACACCTACGGACGCTACACCACCCACCAGTAAATGGAGTTGATTGTATTGCCATTGCTCGGTTTCCTCGCCTTCCTGCTCTGGTTCCTCGTCAAGAGCTACTCCTCGTCGCCGCCGGAGAAGCCGCCGCTGCGGCTGCCTCCCGGGCCATGGCAGCTGCCGCTATGCGGCAGCCTCCACCACGTCCTGCTGTCGCGCTTCGGGGACCTGCCACACCGGGCCCTGCGCGAGCTCGCCGGCAGGTACGGCCCGCTCATGCTCCTCCGCTTCGGCGCGGTGCCCACGCTGGTCGTGTCCTCCGTCGAGGCTGCGAGGGAGGTCCTCAAGACGCACGACGCCGCCTTCGCCAGCCGCCACCTGACGCCCACGCTGGCCGTGATCAGCCTCGGCGGCCGCGACATTCTCTTCTCCCCCTACGGCGACCTGTGGCGCCAGCTCCGCCGGCTCTGCGTGCTCGAGCTCTTCAGCGCGCGACGCGTCCAGTCCTTCCGACACATCCGCGAGGACGAGGCGGCCCGCCTCCTCCGCTCCGTCGCCGACCAGTGCGCCCTCGGCGGCGCCGTGGTTGGCATCGGCGAGAGGATTTCCCGCATGGTGAACGACTCCGTGGTGCGCTCGGCCGTCGGCGGCCGGTGCGCGCGGCGCGACGAGTTCCTGCACGTGCTTGACAAGTCGTTGAAGCTGACCGGCGGGTTCAACCTGGTCGACCTGTACCCGTCGTCGCGGCTGGCGCGCTGGCTCAGCGGCGCGCTGCGGGAGACCGAGATCTGCAACCGGAACGCGCGCGATATCATGGCCGACGTCATCCGCGAGCACGCCGTAGGAACCGACGACGGCGACAGCGAGGAGGACCTGCTCGGCGTGCTGCTGAGGCTGCAGAGGGACGAGGGCGAGCAGAGCCCCCTCACCACCGAGATCATCACCACCGTCATCATGGTAACCCCAACATCACATTAATGAGCCAAAAATGATGCTCTTTAGGGAATATTTTGCCATTGCTACCTCCAGTCTTGCAAATCTAGTTATAATATCAATCCCAGTTGATAAATTTAAACACTTTTACATAATAGAGTTAATCTTGTTTTTCGTAGGATCGGTTTATTTTTGGAGAGAAACTAGAGTTGGTTTGTTATTCCTTTTGAATACGTAGAGTTTGAATCGAATATAAATAGTTATTTGCTCTGAATAAAAGAGGCCGGTATAATCGGTTGGCAGGAGAAAGGAGAGAGAAAAAAAGATAAAAGCGGAAGTGTCTCCTCGGAGATTGATCTACTGTATTCGCACGACCTCTCTCTCCAGCGGAAAGTGCCACGTGGAAACAACAGAGATTAAGCGTCTGCTTTGTAGGGGTGGAAAACGGTAACGGATAATTCGTTTTATCCGATATTCGTATCCGAGAGAAATCCGAATATGATAAGCAAAATCTGTATTCGAAAATATTCGTATTCGTATTCGAGAATATTCGTATCCGTATTTGAGAGTATTCGTATTCGCATTCGTATTCGAGAATATTCGTATCCGTATCCGTATTCGAGACTATTTGATTCGTATTCGATCCGTTTCTAGAACCCATGAAAAATTCGTACAAATTTTGTGATTCAAAACTTGAATTTAGGCGGTTTAAAACTGGTAACCAGTCAAAAACCGATGAAAAATTGGCAAAACCGTTAGGAATCTGTTTTATCCGATATTCGTATCCGAGAAAATCCGTATTCGAAAATATATGTATTCGTATTCGAAAATATTTGTATCCGTATTTGAAAATATTCGAATTCGTATTCGTATTCGTTTTAAAAATATAGATTCGTATTCGTATTTGAGACTATTCGACCGTATCCGATCCGTTTCCACCCCTACTGCTTTGTGTAGTTTTTTCACATGGTGAACAGAGGGCCTTGGTGCAGCTTAAAATGCTGTCCATGACGTGGAAGTCTACAGGGAGGCTCAGTTGACTCTGGGCGTATCATGGCATAGGGGTGGAACTAGAAATTTCAGAATGGGTATTCGAAGTTATAAAAATATTGTCTAATAGAAAACATAAAAGCCTACAATAACGAAAATTAAAGTAGAAATGTTCATGCTAGAGACAACGTCTCAAATAATATAAAGAAATTTAAAAATAATTAAAAATCACAAATTAACTCGACGGTTCTTTGTGCCTTGGAACCGATTAAAAGATTACAATTAGTTCCACTAATATGCAATTCCACTTAACTCCTATTGTCCCTTGTGAAACTATCTATATTTACTATTCACATTAGGATAGTGCAAACCGACTTAAAACTATTTGTTTGTACTTGTGAAATACTTGGTATTTGTTCACAGAATCACAGGTAAGAGGTGGAGAATATGTATTTCAATAATTCATAAGCAATAATTTGTCTGCTGCTAAGGATCTTATTTCATAGATTAATAGCAAAGTGCTTAGATGAAGGTATGACTTAAAGCTCTGTAGCTCATACCTCTGAAATACTTGGCATATAGATATAGGCTGCTCAGATTTAAAAATGTGGAGAACATTGATTTCAATTCATAAGGCATAACCACTAATTTAAAGATAACTGAGCCAAATACGGTAATCCACCACATCTAAACAAAATCTAAGCACCGAAAGTGAAACAAAGAAGAAACATATACCAAATCCACATCCATTCAGTCATCCACTGATCTATCATCCACTTAGCTCGGAAGTACAAAACTACAAACTCTAGGGGCACACAAGTAGAGCAGATCTACCATCTACGCATCTAGATTTTACAGCATGGGGGTCACCGGGTCGAAGAGGACGAACCTGCCCCAGTGCTGCAGGCCCTAGTGCAGCAGTGCCTGCTTGGCCAGTGGCCACTCCGACCTCCAGCGCTCCTGCCACATGTGCAACCTTTAGCCCCCTTGCCACCTACGCTACCTCTAGAAGACCAGAACCAAGAGCACGGACACCCACTGCCGCTAGGCGCTAACCGAGTGCCGAGAGATAGAGAGACGATTAGACGCTAGATGAAGAGAGGAGAGACTGAGTGAGACACGGTCTCACAACTGGGTATGAACATAATGACAGTGGGTCTGGGCAAGTGTCAATGGGAGGGGGAAAAGGGCCAAAATAATATGTCATCAATTTAGGCTAACTGGGTATGAACAAAACGAATTTAACCTAACTACTAATATATATATATATATATATATATATATATATATATATATATATATATATATATATATATATATATATATATATGAAAAATACTTTTTACTCCCGGGTGTAATTACACCCACCTCTAATATACCACCTAAATAAACTTGAAATACTCCTTTATCACTTTAGGTATACTCATATACTAATTATAAGATACTCCAATGTGAACCACATGAAAAAATTGCAAATAAGTTCATAGTTTTTAGCGTATTTTATAAATACCTTTATATACGTACATAAAAAGGAGTATGTCAAAAAAATATGCATACCACCTCTGAAAAATTGTTCATACCACCTATATAGTCTTAAATACTCGTATACTACACGTACATACTCTCCGTTACGCGAGATACTACCTATGTTGTGAGATACGACATAGGGTGTAATTACACCCGGGAGTAGAAAAGAGGCTTCATATATATATATATATATATATATATATATATATATATATATATATATATATATATATATATATATATATATATATATATATATATATATATATATATATATATAATGGTTTTTTTGCTAAAAATTTTGGGTATTCGATTGAATACCCATGAATTGAAGCAGATCCGCCCATGTCATGGCAGAGGACCCCACAGGTGTTTAGACGCAGGGAGGCGTCCCGAGTAGAGCTGTGCATTCGGTTAGTTTGATATAATCAGTTTGATATATATAGTAAATATGATATTATTAGTCCTATAGTATACGGTATTATTAAAAATACGGTTCGATATCGGTAAATTCCAATTTATTTCGATACGGTATCAACAAATACCATATTTATCAAAGTTAACGCAAATTGCAAGATACAGCGGCTAGCGAGACGAGTAGGTGATAATATATATACTACTGGAAATAAAATTAGCACTTTGAAATACTCCAATGGAGTATAAAGATTCGACGGCATATGCATAAAGTAATAAAACATAATGATTAATGTTAATGATGTGCTCTGCCCATTTTTAGCAACCACAAAAATTTAATCAATAGTCTACCTTACTATTATGCAAGAGTAAGGCTAACAACTCATCCATTACTTCGGTCTTCTGGATGCTAGAACCATAACCACAAACTATACATATATAACATCTATCCGTTCAATAGACAACAAGCCATCCTAGCTCAGTTGGTTGAGTGTGTGGCTTTTAAACTCTATGGTCATGGTTCGAATCCTAGATGGAACACCGTGCGTTGCTAATTTTTTGGTTTTCTCGGTTTCTTCAGTTTTCAGCTGGTTTTTCTAGAAAAAACCGAACACAAAAAACCCCCAAAATATGAAAACCTAGCCCGGAGAATCATCGACGCGTGATCCGAGGATCAGTGAAATTCCAACATATCGGTCAAGTTTTAAAAATAAGTGCTTGTATTCTAAGGGCCTCCATAATGTTTTGAAGCTGCATAGCCTCTAAGCTGAAACCCGCAAATAGCTTCTAAGCTAAGCATAATTTTACGCAATGTATATGTAGGATCGTATGGTGCAATAGAGGGGTGAATGATTTTCTCCGCTTTTTGATACCTGAAAGCAAATCTCAAACCAGAAGAAAAGACCATCTAAATTACCGGATGTAGATTTCGACCGTAAGTCATTTGTCTGTTACTTGACCTCCTTTCGCACGGTCGATGAACGCTTCGATCATTCGATCACTTACTTCGACCGCTCGCTACGACCGCCTTTACACGTAGTCAATCTGATCGAAAGCTTCAGTTGCTCGAATGCTTTGACCGCTCGAACGAGAACACGCTGAAGACAACACCGTGCTCTGCTTGGTTAGATTGAGCCGATGACCGAAGACATCGAGCTCGTGTTACGCAAGATAGTGATGTGTTAGCACGCCTCCGAAGACAGAAGAAAACGATGCTCAAAAAATATGTCGTCGATTCTGACTAACTTTCTTGAAATAGATCTAATCTATTATTTCTGGATTATGTTCTGCGGCTATAAAGTGTCCTCACGGTACCCCTATAAACTACAGCACAAAAAGCCTCCTCAAAGCCACAGCTAAAATACTTAGCCTCTACCTGCTTTTATATGCTAAAATCTTAAACCGTGTTTGACTCAAACACGAACACGAACTCCCATCTCTTTCTCAAATTAAGGGACCAAAAACCCTTCAAACACCGGTTTTAACCAATCTCTACCTCTTCCAAGTTATAGACTCCATCCACAACTCCTAACTCAACATGTGACGAAGCCTCCATGACCGCACCTCTTGTATCTTCATCACGCCTCATCAATTTCCATCCGTGTGGAAGCCTCTAGGACCGCACCTCCTGTAACTTCTCTACGCATCATCACCTTTGATCTCCACGTGCTACAGTGTGAACCCGATCACCTCGCGTGACATCCTCGAGCATCTGGACCTCAGATCTCCCCATCCTAGTCCCGGTCCTTCTCGTTACCGATCAGGATAGCCTCCACACCAACTTGCACATGCAAAAATAAAAAAACTCTCTCCGGCACAGGTTCTTTTCAACTTGACCGTCATCAGTCCACACACTCAAATCACACCGTTAACCATCTATCAACATCAACCACGACAACAATATCCAACACTTTCCAAAACACCAACCTCAGACCACTCATTATGACCGGTTATGCCCTCCAAGCAAAGTCTGATCGCTAACTCATCGAGTACTCGAAAACGCAAGTACTCGGGAGTACCTATTGCTTAGAACACTATGGAATCACAGGCATCATAGCATTCCCAGTCTACGACTACGACCATAAACCAGTAACCGCACCATCGACTACCGAGTACTGACCGTGTACTGTATCACTGACAACCGCTACGACCACCGAGTACCTACCTAGTACTATAGCAAAGACCACCAATCACGATTGCCATCAAGAAATTAGTCAACCACTGACCCAACACGAGTACTCGAGGTACTTGAAGAACGCAAGAATTAAAGCACTCGTATCAACCATGAAGACTACGAGTACAAACTATGAAGCCTACGAGTACAAACTATGAAGCCTACGGTAACTGATCAAAAAGTCTAAGACCACCGACCAACAATGTCTACGACTGCCGATCATAAAATCTTTGACTATTGAGTACCGACCAGTAAAGTCTACGACTATCGACCAGTAACATTTACGACTATCGAGTACCGAGTCCTTCCGACTACGAGTACCGAGCCCTTCCAATCTTCGAGTACCAAGTCATTCCAACTTCAAGTACCTAGTCCTTCCGACTATCGAGTATCAAGTCTTTTTGACTACCGAATACCAAGATCTTTCAACTACCAACTTCCGAGTACTGACCACTACTACAGTATTCTTCTGAGTACCGACTACATCACTGTTGCTACAGTACTTCTTTCGAGTGATGTTCACCTCCGATCACTGTTCATCTGAACACTGTAGCTCTGACTGAATCGCTGTAGCTATGACCATATGCACTTCGACTCTAGGATCTTCGACTCGAGGCCTTCGACTGCCCAATTTTCAAAACCTTCGACCTCACCGCTCGAATCCTAAGCGGTAACACTCAAGGCTTGGGTACCCTGCTCGATCGCCGTCCGATCCTCCAATGCCACTCGAACATCGTCTGATACTTCTATGGAACTCGAACGCTGTTCGATGCTCTGATGCCACTAAAACGTCGTCCGATACTCCAAAGCTACTCAAACATCATCCGGTACTCCAATGCTACTGGAATGCCGTCCAATCCTAATCGGACTCAATCGGAACCACTCAGAGCTAACCAAAACCACTCGAATCAGATCGAAACCACTAGGAGTTGAAGTCTTCAAATGTGATCGACTGAAGCTTTCACAAACACAAATTCTAAAGCAATCCAAATATCAATTATTCATCACTATTAAACTCACGACCATCCACATGGTCTAACAGTATAGAAACTACTATCGCCTCTAAGATCGGACCCATAACTATAATAAAAAATTAGAGAACAATTAGCACTCCATCCATCTCTTTTCACTAATTTCTTTCATTTTTCTATTCGTTGGCGTTGGCTAAATATAGAGAACAGTGTGGATGCTCCAGGCGACATCTATTTAGAAATGATGGTGGTATAGGACTATTTTGAATCTCTATTGTGATACTAGTTGTTTTTGAACATACGATCCTAATATTTGTTAAAACTAAGTTGTCGTAACCAAATTTCCTCTTATGCTATACGAATGCCAGGAGCTTTTTGCGGCCGGGAGTGAGACCTCGTCGACAACACTTGAATGGGCCATGTCGGAGCTAATGAGAAATCCACAAGTCCTAGGGAAGGCCCAAGCAGAGGTGCGAGAGACATTCAGAGGACAAGACAAGCTAAGCGAGGGAGACGTTGACAAGCTAAGCTACCTGCACCTGGTGATTAGGGAGACGCTACGCTTGCATGCGCCGGTTCCGTTCCTGCTCCCTCGACAGTGCCGAGAGCCGTGTCAGGTGATGGGCTACGACATACCCGAGGGAACGAAAGTGCTTGTGAATGCTTGGGCCATGGGGAGGGACAGCAGGTACTGGGATGACCCCGAGGCGTTCAAGCCGGAGAGGTTCGAGACCAACCATGCCGACTTCAAGGGCGCCGACTTGGAGTTCATCCCCTTCGGCGCCGGTAGGAGGATGTGCCCCGGCATGGCACTTGGCCTCGCTAATATGGAGCTGGTGCTTGCGAGCCTTCTCTACCACTTCGATTGGCAAGTTCCGGGTGGCACGAGACCACAAGAGCTCGACATGTCCGAGTCGTTTGGTATTACTGTCAGAAGGAAGTCCAGGCTCGTGCTGCATGCTATACCACGTATTCCATTCACACACTAATTAACCTGCGCTGGCACCCTTTTACTTACATGTATACCTCGCGGGTCCCTTGCACGTCCGTGCCGGAATCCTCAAGACCATATATACTATATTTAGCGGTGCACATCTAGTCGCTTTCTACAACTGTACTAAAGAGAAAAACTAAATAACGTTATACCGTTTTACTAAAAAACAACGATATAACTCTACTATTAGATATCTCTCTTGCTGTACTCTCTCGCTCTCCCTTTTCTCTCCCGCTCACACCGACGAGGTCCGCCGCCAGATCCGTCATCTCTGTCCACGGCGCCGTTGCATATCACCATCGTTGATCGCCACGCTGTCAGATCCAATCTTCCCCTGGTGGGGGCAAGGTTGACTGGCTGCTCGAGCTTCGATGGTATGCCCCTTACTCCAGCGCTCTAGCTCTCTCTCCCCTATCTTCTTGACCTCCAATGAGAGGAGTGGTGGCGTCATGGCCACCGATGGGTTAATCATCCCCTAGATGTAGAGAGAGATTAGGGAGATGGTGATCCAACAGTGGGCGGCAGTGAAGAGAGGTAGGCGAGGCGGCGGCGTACTGAATATTAAGTTGGGTGGCGCAGTGACGTGGCGAGGTCGCCGCCAGCTGCTGTAGGCAGGGGCGGAACTAGAACGAAAATAACCAGGGTTCACTATTATACTAAATAGTTATCTGTTCGATAATTTTTAGCATCAATAAGTTAACATAACAAATGGCATTATAGCAATGTACAATAATAAAGAAGTTGCGATCAGAATACTTACCAAAATAAATAAAACCATTAATATTAATGGTTAATTGCAGTGAAGTGAAGAAAATAAGAGTGAAATCACGGACAAAAGATGGTCAACATTGACAAAATATGTCATCCGGCTTCAATGGACTATAAAAAGAGAATAAATTGAATTAAAATTTTTGAGAAAAATATTAAATGATCAAATAAAGGTAAATGTATTACCTTTTAGAATTTACGTTCTTTTAAGTTCATGAAGCGATGAACCACTGTATCATTGGTAACTTTCTTCATTTCTTCTTTCTCCACGTAGCAAATTAGACTATCACTCATGAAATTATCACCGATGCGATTGCATAAACTGTGATAAAAATAAAAATTATTAGTACCGTGTCCGTACGTCCGTACCAACCCACAGTCTCGCCGCTCGGCGCTCGCTGTCTCACAGTCGGCGCTCGGCAGTCGCTGCCCGCTGGAATCGCAGTCTGCTCCGTCGCTCGCAGACGCTGAGATGAAGAGGCAGGGGCGCTGCGCAGCAACGGCAGACGGACCGACGCAATCACGCGAAGTCGCGAACGGAACTACGGAAGCGGAGGAGCCGAGGAGGCGGGGCCTGACCGTGCGTCATTAAGGAGGCCAGGAGTAGAGCTGGGACTTGGGCCGTGCTTTTTTGGGCCAGCCCAAAGCACGGCCGGCCCGGCAAGGCCCAAGCACGGCACGGCCCGACACGTGGCGGGCCGGGCCGGCACGGCACGAACGGTGGGCCGGGCCGGGCCAGGCCTGGCAAACCGGCACGGTGGGCGGCACGGCACGGCACGACAGATCGTGCCGTGCTTGGGCCGGCACGGCACGGGAAGCACGCGCGGGCACGGGCGGCACAGCAGGCACGCCGGCGCCAGCGGCCGGCCGCCTCGGCCTCTACCTCGCCTCCCCCAGCCCACTCCTGTCGACATCTCACAGGCCACGGCCATCCCCAGATTCCCCAATCCCCACAAGCACAGTCCATCATCCATCACAGAGCAGAGACCAGAGAGAGAGAGAGAGAGTAAAGGGGAAGGAGGTACACTGGTCACCGGAGCTCGCCGCAGGAGGAGGAGCGCTGTAGTCGATGCCGTCGTCGCCATCGCTCGGAGCCAGGGGCGGCGGGGCAAGATGGGGGCGACCGGGGGAGGAGTGGGGCGGCAGGGGGAGGAGTGGGGCGACGGGGGACAAAGGGGCGCGGAGGAGGAGGGGGCGGCGGGGGAAGGCGGGGGCGACCGGGGGCGGCGAGGGAGATCTGGGGAGGAGGGGCGGCGGGGGGAGGAGGGGAAGGAGGGGGCGGCGGCGGGGAAGGGGCGGCCGGGCGAGGAGGGGGCGGCAAGGGAGATCTGGGGAGGAGGAGGGGAAGGAGGGGGCGGTGGGGGAGGAGGGGGCGGCGGCGGGGGGAGGGTGCGGCGAGGTAGATCTGGGGAGGAGGGGGCGGCGGGGGAGGAGGGGAAGGAGGGGGCGGTGGGGGAGGAGGGGGCGGCGGCGGGGAAGGGGCGGCCGGGCGAGGAAGGGGCGGCGGGGAGATCTGGGGAGGAGGGGCGGCAGGGAGATCGTGGCCGTGGGGAGAAGGGACTGAGGGAGGCGCTGGATCGGGGGAGGAATGAACTGGGCGGCGGCGAAGTAGGGTTAGGGTTTTAGATATTTTTGTGATTTAGTCCTTCATGTTTTCTGAAATCTATGAATATGTTTTATCTATTTTGATTTCTTCTATTTTAGCCCTTGTAAATTCTAATTTCATCACGAAAAGATCCTATACATCCGTTGTAACATGTATATCTGTACGGAGCAGTTCTTAAAATGCCAAATTTGAAGATTGAGCTAGGTTTCGGAGATGTGAATGTGTGATGTATGTATATATATAAGATGAGGAGAAAGATGAGGATGGTTGGATCTTAATCTAATGAATGAAAAAAGTGAACTCTAAGTCGCATCCTCACGGAACCCTAAGTAATGAGTATTTTCAATGTTGCTCCTCTTTAGGTCACCACCACCGAACTCTAAGTCGCATCCTCACGGATTTCTTGCTTCTTTGTGTAAAATCGTATGGCTGAACTACTGGAGAAGAAGTTCAATCAAATCAACATATTCTAACATATATTATAATTTGACAACATAGCTCACCCCATTGTGATTTTATTTTATGTAAGCAAATTACTACTACATGCGCTTCTAATTCTAACATAGCTCCCTTCACCGACTGTCATTTTAATTCGAGCATTTGATGAGATAACCACCCCACGTATGTTACAATTAACCATTATGTAAACAGAGATAGACTGTTATTGGTGTGTGTGTGTATTCCAAGTAGTTACTAAATGTTCCAAAAACTATTTAAAATTGATTTCTTAACTATAGTAAGCTACACTCATGACTCTCCTTGAGCTTTTCTAGTTGACTAGTTGGGCAACCCTATGCTAGATTATCGGGCGATGAGCTAGATGTCCATGTACGCCACAGTTCAATTTGCACCAAGATATGCATACAATTGGACTAGATGACCAAGTTCGGAGGTGGAATGGCATGAGACAATAGTATCGAATTTTAAGTAGGTTTTTAATAAGGCAGGTACAAGAGAAAGAAAGATAGCGGCCACCGCTACCATTGTCGCTGTCGCTTTCGTCGTGTATAGTTACTTTGGGCTGGGCTTGGGCTGGCACGGCACGAACGCCGGCACGGTGGGCTTTGGGCGGTGCTTGGGCCTGGCCGAAGGCGAGGCGGGCCGGCACGGCACGGCACAACGAAATGACTGGACCGAGCCGGCACGGCACGAAGCGGCCCGAAGCACGATGGGCCCGGGCCGTGCCGGCACGGCACGGCCCAATTCCCACCTCTAGCCAGGAGGGAGTTGGACCGTGGAGTCTCGGTCTCCTACTGCCTGCAGACACGTCAGGGAGGAAAAGCGCGAAGCACGGCTCATCATCTTTCTTTTTCACCAGTCCTCTTACCTCTTAAGAGGGTAAGTGGTGTACGGTGTGCCTTAAAAAGAGTTCTGTGCATTATCCTTTGTGAGAGCATGGAACACTTCCATTCAAGAATTGTACTGCTAACAATCGAGTTCCTAAGACAATTCGTTAATTTCTTTTAAGTAGCATACTTTGTTCATACACACAGTGAATCGCTCACCACATTTTCTTTTCTTTTGTAGGCTTGTATTAAAGCTGCACGGCTGCAGTCCTACGACGCGCACGGCACCGGCACGCGCATGCCTGCTGCCTGCAGTCCTGCCGTCCTGCGACTCCTGCCGCTGCACCCAAGTGACCAAGTCCCAAGTCCCAATGCGAACACAACATGCCTGTTAGCCTGAATTTAATAATCAATGGGCTGCTTTGATGGGCCTTTTTGTTTGTTTGTTGGGCACTTGGGCTGGTGCCGGGTGCACAATTTTTTGGGCTGGGGGAGCACATATGGTACATATAGGATGATTAGTACTAAAACTTTTTTTGGACCCGGTGTCCTGTGACACCAGGTGGGCCTATTGGGCTCCGCCCCTGGCTGTAGAGGAGGAGAGGGCGGGGGAGGTGGAGGAAGAGAAAATTGATAAAATGCCACTCCTTTGGAGTGGCTTCGATAAAATGCCACCCTCTACATGGCAATTGTTAAAATGCCACTTAGTATATGATTAACTCTCTGATTTGCCCTTTTAGGGATTTAGCCTTTTTTTCGTTTTTTGTTTTTTTTTTCACCGAAATTCTATGAAAAATGACGATAATACCCTCCTGCTGAATTCCACCTAAACCATGAGATCCATCGCGTTCTTTTCACAGAAGCCGAACGTCGCAAGGGAAGAGAACCGCGAGGCGCCGCCGCTCCCGGTCGTGGGCCGCCGCCGCCGCCGGCACGGGACGCCGCCGCCGTCGCCCCCGCCTGGGGAGGGCTTCGCCGCCGCCCCCGCCGCCGCGCCCGCGCGCACGGGTTGCCGCCGCTCCCGCTCCCGCTCGAGGTCGGGGGCGGCGGTGAAGCCCTCCCCAGGCGGGGGCGGGGGCGGCGGCGTCCCGTGCCGGCGGGGGCGGCGGCGAAGCCCTCCCCAGGCGGGGGCGGCGGCGGCGGCATCTCGTGCCGGCGGCGGCGGCGGCCCACGACCGGGAGCGGCGACGCCTCGCGGTTCTCCTCCCTTGCGACGTTCGGCTTCTGTGAAAAGAACGCGATGGATCTCATGGTTTAGGTGAAAAACGAAAAAAGGCTAAATCCCTAAAAGGGCAAATCAGAGAGTTAATCATATACTAAGTGTCATTTTAACAATTGCCATGTAGAGGATGGCATTTTATCGAAGCCACTCCAAAGGAGTGGCATTTTATCAATTTTCTTGGTGGAGGAAGGGCACGAAGTTGCAGCCAGGGTTCTCAATTTCATCCGAAATTTCGCATTTCGGACGAAATTTCATCCCTTTCGACCCCAGCGAAATGTCTTCTATTCGGTTAAAATTCGGCCGAATTTGGTACAATTGAAAATTTGGTCAGATTTTATTCAAATTTTGGTTAAATTTCATCAAAAAATTGAATTTTTTCCGTCCAAAATAAACGAAATTTCGCGCTTTCGGTTGTTTCACCTGTGGTCGAAAAAAATTCCCCCCCGAAAGATTAAACCTTGTTTGCAGCTGGGCTGTGGAAGAATGTGGGTAAGGGGAGTGGCGGAGGAGGGAGAGGGAAGAGAGGCGAAGCTTAATAAAATTTAGTAAAACTTTATATCATTAAAAATGCTTCCAACAGTATATTATCCTGCAGCAGCTCCGTGTAATAAAGCAGGAGTGTGCGGTTGTCCAGAGAAAAGTATTGCGCTCGACCAGGGGATGCGACGTGGATGGAATCAAGCCACGCAAGCGTGGACACACACATGTGCTCGGGCATGTGCATCGTTTTCAGAAATTCGCAATCACGGCGTTTCACATTAACAGAAATTTGGGAAGTTCTTCTGAGCACAAGTAAGAAATCGATTGGAAGAAGTGTTAGAAATTGGCCCATTTAATTTGGCCTATTTCCTTAATTTTAAAGTATGCATGATTTAGTACCATATTGCTAAGGCAGGGCGAGGAAGACCGATTTATAAGGTGGAGTCCTCCCCACTCCTTGAATATGGAAAGAGATGGTATGAGGATGGTTCTATCTAGTCATACACGCGTGCGCGTATTCACGTATTTTCGCGTGAAAATCACGTGACTTATGAGTAGTAACTGCAGCGCCCATAAAAGGGCCTGGAGACGTCTAGGAAAGAAGAGAGAATTTTGCACCTCCATTCTTCCCCTACTTTCTGCTCTGTTGTG
This sequence comes from Dendrocalamus latiflorus, assembly GCA_017311315.1. Classification (NCBI taxonomy): domain Eukaryota; kingdom Viridiplantae; phylum Streptophyta; class Magnoliopsida; order Poales; family Poaceae; genus Dendrocalamus; species Dendrocalamus latiflorus. The sequence goes on along the minus strand of CM029622.1, from coordinate 6,625,466 downwards.
CTGTGCTGTCTGAACCTCGTTGACTTTTCTTCCCAGCGTGCACCTGGAAGGAGGGAGAGCGGCTATCTCTGAACCGTTCCCATAGAGAGTACCTGCACGGGGCGACAATAAGGTTTCTGGGCAGCGCATCTGCGCGACCGCTCACTGCACTGCGACATCTACGTTCTGCACTGCGTCAAGCCTACGTAGCTTCCTGTTCTTCATCAGGCTAACAAGTAAGTCGTTCGCACGCACGTACGACTTAGTTACTACATTTTCTTGAGTATTATTTGAAATATGATGAGTAGCCTGCTGCTAGTAGTAAGCTTTGCATCACTAGTTTGTTTGTTTGTCTCCTAATAAAACTTGGAATTAAAATATTGCCTTACTTTTCAACATTTCAGAAACCTTATTGTGAATTTTGTTGCAATACAGCAATGGCTAGTGCTTCTGATGCGATGAAACCTAAGAGGTTTTCTGGTCAGAACTTTCGTAGATGGCAGACTAGAGTCAAGTTTTGGCTCATGTCTTTGAGGCTGTGGTGGGTTATCCACCCGCAGTATCCATTTACGATTGAGCAGTACATGCAGTTTGAAACTGCGAACAATACTGTTCTTGGTTGCATTCTAACTATTCTGGTAGATCAGCTCTATGATGTGTACGTGGACTACAAGTCCGCCACAGAGTTGTCGGATGCACTAGAGCACAAATATGCAGAGGCAGAGGCAGGTCGCTGGCTCTATATATGTGAGCAATTTTTTGACTTTAGCATGGATGAGGCTAAGTTCATAGTGGGACAAGCTCATGACCTCCAGATACTAGTCGGTGAAATTGCGTACTTGGGCTGTGTGTTGCCTCCAAAGTTTGTGGCTGCGGGTATTGTTGCTAAACTCCCTGCCTCTTGGCGAGATTTTGCTACTGGCTTGAAACATAAGAGGGAAGAGATTTCTGTTGAGGATCTCATTACAGCCCTCGATGTAGAAGAAAAAGCAAAAGAAAAAGATGCACTTAGCACATCTAGCCAGAACAATGCAAATGTCATACAGAAAAAGACTGTTGCTAAGAAGTACAAAACCAACAAACCGAACAAGACAACTAGCTTTAAGAAGAAAACTGAGAAAAAGGATTTGAAGGACATCACCTGCTTTGTGTGCGGAAAAGACGGTCATATGGCGAAGGACTGTCGTTTCCGCAAGATCAGAGATGGTGAACAACCTAAGAAGAAGGCTGTTAACGTGACCATAGGCGAGGCCTCGACTTCAGGAGGGTTTGGTAATTCACTTGTTGTCTTTTCAGCTTGTCAATCCACTGATTGGTGGGTTGATACTGGAGCTAATGTTCACGTATGTTCTGATATTTCCTTGTTTTCTTCTTATCAAGCAGCAGGGGCTTCCTCCGTCCTAATGGGAAACGGGTCGCATGCTTCTGTTCTTGGTGTTGGCACGGTGGATCTGAAGCTTACTTCAGGGAAGATTGTCTGCTTGAAGAACGTGCAGCATGCTCCTACAATAAAGAAGAACCTTGCTAGTGGTTCTCTTCTATGCAGGGATGGTTATAAGCTAGTTTTTGAGTCAAATAAAGTTGTAATATCTAAGTTCGGAAAATTTGTTGGTAAAGGCTATGAGAGCGGAGGCTTGTTCCGCCTAAGAATTTTAGAGTCTTGTTATAATCTGAATATTGCAACTGGTTTAAATAAATGTGAGGCAAATATTTGGCATTCTTGTTTCTGTCATATTGGTTTTGATAGTATTGCTAGAGTGTCCAGATTAGGTTTAATTCTAAAATGTGAAATTGTCAAAGGATCAAAGTGTCAATCATGTGTGCAAGCAAAGCAACCTCGAAAACCCTTTAAGGGATTAGAGCATGAAAAGAACTTGGCAGTTTGTCGGAACCCGGAGTAACGACTCCTGGATCCTCTGTGTAAATCGCACTAGTCCAGGATCAGCTAATGCACACAGTACAACAAAGATAAATATCAAGCACAAATGACCAATTATATTAAATGAAAGGGTACGGCCTTATGGCCAAGTCTTACATCAACGCCCATTGGCAAAATAAATAAAGGAAATAATTGCGGAAGCAAACTGATAAAAGCGAAGCCCAAGCCTGCCCACAGGCAAACGACAGTAAGACGTGGCCTACTCGTCCAGATCTTCATCGTAGTCGACATCATCCTTCTCTGTAGGGAGGGTGCAAGGTGAGTACAAACTTGTACTCCTCAAATCACACGGAGAAATGCAACATAATGATAAAGGCTTCAATGGAAGGCTTATAGGGTTAGTTTGCATAAAATATCATTTAAGAAATACAGTAAATAGATTGAAATTTCTAAATTTAATACAGTAAGTAAAAACAATACTTGTAATTGAAAATAGTACCGTCAGTGCCGGCTCCGACCGTACACCAACCTATCCACGGGCATCCCACTCGGACCATGTTTTCCAAAAACATCTCGTATGGATTCCATCCATCCACACATTTCCAAACACTCGTGGATTCCATCCATCCACAAGCTTCCAAACTCTCTCATGGGTTCCATCCACCCACAAGGTTTTCACTCTCTCATGGATTCCATCGATCCGTAAGGTTTTCAAAAATTATTTTTGAAAAAACAAAGTCTAATCCATGAAAAATTTTTACTCAGCATGCCCATGACCGTGGGCACAGCTATCCAGGATAGATTATACACTTTGCAGAGGTTGTACAGCTTTACCCACAAGACACGATCATCCTGGATTGCCACGCGATTACACACTTCCTTAGGTGTGCGGCGAGGAGTCGTGACAAAGCCTTTACAATGCAAAGCCTTCAACCTGGCCAAGCCAACTCTAAGGTTTCACCCCAGTAAGGAATCCACTAGACCGGGACCCCCTCTTGAGCCTGAGTGAGACTTCTCATGGCTACAACCACGCTCACCCTAGTGGGACTTCACATGGCACCAACCACGCCCACTTTCAGCCTACAACTTGACTCAGGTTGGGACTTCACAAATTATTCAGTCAGGGTTGTCCCATACCAGCCATGTGGTAGTACGTTAGGGCTTTGCAACAGTAGCTCACAGACCGGTCCTTAGTTGACTTAGGCCCTACCACATACCCTTGTACACGATAATCAACCACTGCGGCTCCAACCAACAGGGCATGCCAGCACCCACCAATCTAACTAATTGCCTAAGTCAAAAACAGGTTTTATATTTTATTTTCAAAATATTTCATAAACCTCCTTGACTCATCAAAGTCAAGAGTACATTTAGGGAACTTATCATTTCATGTGAAAAGCTCATCATTTTATGCGAAAGATATCCCAAAACAAAATTTATGACTAAGCAAGGCTAAGCATTTGATTTAAACTCTCTAGCCAACACTAATGTATTAACTAGAGTTTGACTCTAGGGTGACAAGGTATCGAGGAATTTCAATATCAATGGAGGAATTAACAAGTAGGCATTAACTATATTTAAAACAGAATTGAAATACGTGGAATAAAAATATGCATGCAATATAATTTAAATCAACATAATTTTATTTTGAAAATTGGGATCAACATGATTAAGGAGTGTGACTTGCCTTACTCTTCAACTTGGTTTGAATCTTCGTCGAAGAATTTTCCCGAATCGTCGAAGTCTACACGTGAAAATAACTCACCAAATTCAAATAAATTCAAAATAAATTCAAATTGACTTCAAAAATTTGAATTGAGGCCAAAAATGGATAGAGGGGAATGTTTGATGAATTTAGAAATTTGAATGGGCTAAATCGGAGTTAGGACAAAGAAGAATGGGCTCCGAAAAGTTTAAAAAGAGAGAAAAAGGAAAAAGTGGAATTTATAGATTTATTTTTCTAAAGGAAAAGAATTTATGACCTCAGCATTGCATCAGCGAGGAATTTCTTTTCGGCTGATTTATTTTTCAATGGGAAAAAGGGGTTTATTGCGCCAGCATGACCTCAGCCCTAAGGGGATCATGCTGACATGTGGGCCCCTGGTCCTTGGACTAGGTCCACGGGTGGAGGCGGCGGCGGCTGAGGTGGCACGGGCCACGGGTGCGGCCTGCGTGGCAGCCGGGTGCCCGTGTGGCGCCCGCGTTGGTGCTGAGGTCGCGCCACTCGGCGTCCACGTGGGACGGGCGGCGGAGGGAGGTGCTCGGGGACGGCACGCCCGTCGGAGCTCCGACGGTCGGCGGCGAGCGGCGAAGGGAGGAACCGAGAGAGGAGGGGGAGGGGATATCGTTTCACCTTGGTGCGGACTCTGGCGGATACGGGAGGCGGCCGGCGGCGAGGGATAGGCGGCGGAGGCGCTCGGGCTTCGGCGGGCGGGGTGCTCCGGTGGTGAGGAGGGGAAATTGAGGCGGAGGGGAGGTGGAGTGAGGGACGAGGCACCTTGGGGTGGGTTTAAATAGGCGCGGCGAGGGGCGGGGCGAGAGGAATGTCTCGCCGGAGAAGTCGAGGAGTGGACGGCGGTTACGGGAGGCCGGCGCGGGATCAGGGGAGATGGTGGGTGCGTGGGGTGCGGGTCGTGCGGAAGTGGAGGTGGGGGAGGTGGTTGGCGTGCGCACGGAAAGGGGGTGGGCGCGAGACGGCCGGAGACGGTTGCGGGCGGCGGCGCGAGGTGGAAAAGGAGGCGGCCGGAGGTAGGGGAAAGTGTTGACGGGTGGGCGACATGGCCGGCATTTGGCCGTCCACGTGGTGGCCGGAGGGGAGGGAAGAGGGAATTTATTTTTGAATTTTGATTTCAGATTTTCAAAAATTGCCAGGGAATTCATTTAGCCTCAGAAAAATATGAAAATACTTCCACAAATTCCAGACAAATTCAGAGAACCTCCTGGACACTTTTTGGACATAACAAAATTATTTCCATCTAATGTTGGCTCTATAATTTTATATTAAAAATACTTTTTAATTTCCAAAAATACATTTTTAAACTTTAGAAAATCAATGAAACCAAATAAGAGCCAAGTAAATCCAAATAATTAATTTAAAGTAGGATTTTTTAGAAAATCAAGATATCCTTTTATTTAATAATATTTTTAGGTTTTTCTTAAAATGCTTTTCAAATCCTGTTTTTTTTTTCAAAAACAGAAATTCGGGGCAAAACCAAATTTAAACTTTAGACCACAAAATACTTATTTAATTTAAAATTTTTTAATTAATTTTTATTTATTTATTTTTATTGTCATAAAAAATCTGGGCTGTTACACACCTTTAGATCTTATTCATTCAGATTTGTGTGAAATGAATGGATTATTGACAAAAGGAGGCAAAAGATATTTTCTAACTTTTATTGATGATGCAACACGCTACTGCTATGTGTATTTGCTTAAAACTAAAGATGAAGCTTTAAACTACTTTAAAACTTATAAGACCGACGTTGAGAACCAACTAGAAAAGAAAAGAAAAAGATTGAGGTCTGATCGTGGAGGAGAGTACGTCTCTTTTGAATTCTCCCAATTCTGTTTTGAGCATGGAATAGTCCATGAATTTACACCACCATATTCACCCCAATCAAATGGGGTAGCTGAGTGTCAGGACCCAGATTTTATAATCTGGATTCCTCTGTGATTCCACCGCACTATTCCCTGAATCAGTAGATAGTGCTCACAGTTTACAGTTCTGAATATCAAATCACATATCATGCGGAAGCGTAAATATAATAGTAGACTTACTCATGGGTCGATTAGGCTAAAATCATTAATTGCAGCAGCGGAAGAACGAAGCACGCAAGTGGGACCTTCAGGACATGCCCACAGGCAGCCAACTGGAGGTTCGCGACCTAGCCCTTGACATCTTTATCTTCTCTGCCATCATGTCCAATCGTGTTGCTGAGGAGGAGTGACCTGATTCTTGATTCTGGATTTGTTGTGAAAGTGAGTGTGAGCACAAACCACCGTGCTCCACGAGCCAATACACAAAATGCAAATAAATAGTATGCATGGCTTATCAAAGGAGAGACTCGGGTTATTTTATTTGCCAAAATCGTTTTTGGTAGCATTATTATTTAATCATAGTGTTATGGTTGCTACCTAAACTCCACACAACGATTACCATAATTGACTTAATCCACCGGAAATACATTTTCTTTATTGGCTGCTGTCTAAGACTCCAAACAGCGAATATCATCATTTATATAATCCATCAATCCATTGCTGCCTAAAACTCCCAACAATTAGCGACATCATTTATCTAATATCATTTATTTTATCCACCAATATCTTTTGCATTCTAAATTCCTAACAATCCAATCCTTTTGTTATTGATCCACAACCATAATTTGATCTTCCAATAATCAACCTTATTTTGCATTAACTATCTCTAACTAATTCACTAGTATACCTCCATCAAGAATATCATTAATCAAGTCTACACATCACTAGTATACATCCACCAAGATTATCATTGATCAGGTCTACTATTCACTAATATACATTCACCAAGATTATCATTGATGAAATTTATACTCCAAGAATTGTTATCATACCTCCCAATTTCCAAAAATTCAATTGACTCATCTAGTAGTTGATTCTATTAATCTCAATATTGTCGACATCTTTCTAGAATTAATATTAGTTATCAGTGTCGTAATCCAACAATTACCTTTGCACTCCCTAATTCTAAAAAAATCATTTAAATCATCTATCTTGTATATATATATATATATATATATATATATATATATATATATATCCATTTAGTCTCCACCAATTTATTTCTCCCAGAATCCACTCTATCGTTTCCTATTTATGATCGACATGGATCCACCAATACCTTTATGTGTATACTACAAACATCCATCTCCTTTACTCACGACCCTGTTTATTCCTTCCATATTTTATTTTGTAAGATTAGAAGTGTCATTATTTGAAATACAATACATAGAAATTTCCTGAGACCTAGCAGTTTTGTACAAAAACATAATGTGTAAAGGAATGCAATAATAATAGTGATCCAGATTCCATCCACCATTACATGGCATCCGCACCATATGCTAACATATTAGCGTTATAACCGCTTACATTACCACTGGGACGACACCTAGGACAACTCAAATCAGGGCTTTCCACTGCCCTTTACTTTTCCAAACCCATCCATAAAGCATTTTGAAATAGAACTATATCTGGTTAAGTTAACATGTCCGCCCTTGACCATGGGCACGGCTATTCGAATAGTTTTGACTCTGCAGAGTTTGTAAACTTTCACCACAAGAGACAATCTGCTCGTTGCCCCACATGATTCCTTAGCCACGTGGTTGCGTAGACCATCACAATGACTTTTCAAAGTATCTAGACCCTTTTGTCATCTCACTTTATGGGCTTCTCCCACTTGCGGTGGGTCCCATCTATGCACGGGATGTTCCCCACAGTTACTAATGCAGCCGGGCTCCACTTCCCGCAATGCTTAGAACAGCTGGGAAACTTCACCCTCCACTTGATGTCCCTTTAGGCCTCCCCTTGCCCTTGTGTATCCACTACCGGTGAGATGAGTCCGGGGTTTCGATAAATTTACTTAGCCAAGTTGTACATTACAGACTTATGGTTGTACTGTTTTACACAGGAGGTCATGACAAGATTCAGTCCTTAGTGGTATCTGGGCGGTCTACCACTAACCCACTTTGTGCATCCACTGCACCACACACACACCCTCAAACCATCCGCTCAGATATTTAAGCAAGTTGGGGGTTTTTAGGAACATAAAATAATCATACCAACATATACCAGTCATTACCACCATGACTTCCCAAACCAATTTCTCATGATTAAAAACGACAATTATGCTTGGGGCATTTCAGCGTCCCCGAGTATCTATGCAGTACTCAGCATGGCGTATAATTAGAGACTTATTTTCAAAAGGTTACTATTATAATTTTGCTAGGGCGACAAGGTTCACACAATCAAATATTCCAAAGGAGGTGTAATATTATTCAAGGTAAACAGTGGGCACATAACTAGAATATTAAAGTAAACATGTATTTGCATATAAACTAACAACATGCAATTTGATAATTTAAACAAAAGTAATTTGCAGAAAATGTAGGTTCAACATGATCAAAGTATTGACTCGCCTGGCGTAGTTTACCCCGGTCTTGTGCTCGCGCAATGCTTTCTCTTGATCTGTTGGTCTCTATCTTCGCTTCGAGCTTGATTTCGCTTAATCCATTGAATCTTCGCGACTTCCAATTTCTAGTTACGCGACAAACGACTGAATCCAAATAAAGCAAATAACTCAAAAGATCCAAATAAATCCGAATAAACTCAATTTTATTCTATTATGAGTTAATGGGTGATTCAATGATTTGAGGCAAGGTTGGTAGTAGCATATGATAACTTGATCTTTTTATTACGAACTTCTTCTACTATTTTTGTATTTATTAAGGAAGTTCTATGAGTTATGTTGAACCTATGAATTGGTGTATTTTGTCGAGTGTTAATATTTAGGGCACACATTATATACGTGATGTATAAAATCTTTAGCTTACCAATTTAGTCTTAGAGTTTGAGTCTACAGCATCCTGTGATGTGATATTTTATGTACCTCCTTTTATCGCTAGGCTAAGTTTAATTTAAATTAGGGTCTATTTACACGGGTCCTAACTTATTATATAAAGTTTTGTTCAGTATCATTATTCAATTAAAACTAACATTAAAATTTAATTAACGCTACTTCTATTATCTTGCATTTACTTTAGCTACCATTGGGCCTATCTTTATCCCTAATTTTAATTTTAAACTCAGTTATCTGGGCAAAACTTGGTATGAGGTTATATTTCAATATTTGCTATTTTAGTAAAACCTATGGCTAAAATTTATTTAATGGGGGCAAGTGGAATACTGGGCATAGATTTTAATTATAATTAATGGTAATCTTTATTAAATTTGAACTTTTAACCAAAAGAAATTTTCTTTATTATTGCCTTTGATTAATATTTAGTCCTTTAATCCATTTATGCAAACCACTTTAATTACTCAGATGTGATAACTAGTCCAAATATTAGTGACTTTATTCCCAAATCATTTAATAGTCAAAAATGGTTCTCCTGATTGCTTAGGGTATAGAAATAATGGTTAAGGTTTAAACCATGCCATGGTCAACCCTATAATATCCACTAATATACAATGGCTTAAGTTTTATTTCTTTAGACCACCCTCTATTAATGCTCGATGTTATTATTTATTTAAATCTAACGTTAGTATTTAATTAATAGAACCATTGTTATTTTGTCTATACTTGTATTACTGGTCCTAGCATTATTATCATTATTATTATTTTGGACATTAAATCCATTTATTTGGGCCGAGCTTGCTATTCGGACTTATATTTTTAATATTCATTAATTAGCCAAATCTACCACTAAGATTTTATGGCGGCATGGTAAGCGTTAGGGCATGGATTTCAATTCTAATCAGGGGTGAGCTTTATTAGGGTTGGAACATTTAACCAGGGTCATTATCACTTTTAATTAATATTCAGCCCTTTGTGATGATTGCTCACACTATATTACTTAGTCCTATATGAGATAATCTAGATCTAAATCTTCAAATAATCTCATTTATATCATAATTAAATTTTATTAGCTTTCCTAGTTTATTTCCTATTTTTCCTAAATTTTTGTAATTAAAATGGAGTAGGAAAAATCAAGAATAAAAGAAGGAAAAAGGGGGCAGTCTTGCGGGATCGATCTCAGTACCTGGGGAAAAAATGGGTGTTAAGCGCGCTCACTCTATCCAGGTGGGCACGAGGTTTTACCTGCCTTACCGAAGGAAGGATTGTAGATGAGCTGAGGGTGGACAGTCAGAACAGAGGACTAGCTCGGGCGGCCATGGCGGACGGCGGCGCCGGTGAGGGACGGCCGGGGAGGCGGTGGTATATGGCGAAATGGGTTGCCCGGCGCAGGAGGTGGCTCGGGGTGGAGGCGCGGTGGTCGGAGTGGCGGCGAGGCGGACGGGCGACGACGCCGGAGGGGAAGGAGAAGGAGGTTCGATTGGGCGTGAGCTGGAGGAGGGCACAGGGAATCCACCGGAAGCAGCAGTGGGGCCGGAGAGGGGCTGAGGTGGGCCGGCGGCTTGAAGTGGCGGCGGCTCGGGGTGGATTCCGGTGCCGGCGAGCTAGGGGAAGAGGGAGGTGCCGACGACAGGCGGAGGGGGTTTGTGGCGGCGGGGAGATGCTGCTGGGGGCGGAATTGGCCGGAGGCCTACCGGGGAGGCGTCGGCAACGGTAATGGCGGCGGCGGAGCTTTCGGGGAAGAAGGCTGAATCGGGGGTAAGGTGAGGGGGATGGCGCCGTGGCTATGGAGGGGGAGGCCTGCGGCTCTTATAGTGGCAGAGGGGGTGGGGAAGGCGCGAAGGACCGGGCGGTGGGGTGGAGAACCGCCGGGCAAGGACCGGAGGTGCGGGGCTCGGCGCGTGAAGGCTCGGGGCTCGGCGCACGGAAGTGCAGAGCGAAGTGACTGGTCGGCGCGACACAGAGGGTGGAAGGCGGCGTGCTTTGGCGGGGGCGGCGCAGTTGGTTCACGGGCGCGCAGGATTCGCTGGCGCGGTAGAGCATGCGCGGACGCACGGGCAAAGAGAGAAGAAGAACAGGGGGAATGGGGAAAGAAAAGAGAGAGGGGGGAGGCCCGCGCGGCAGAGGGAGTTGGGGATGGCCCCACAGGCAGTGAAGCGGGAGGGGGAAGGAAAAACAGGCTGCGAGCGGGAAGAGCCGAGAGGGGGTTGGGCCATGGGCAATTGGCTGGCCTGACCTCCTCTGTTGTTTTTTTTATTTGCATGTTCACTTATATACCTATATGTATATTTCCTTTATAGCTTTTTTTGTTTATTTATTTCTTGTATATTTATACATATGTATGTACAGGTATATTTGCATATGTATATATTTTTATTTATTTCTATTTTTGCATATTTGTTTATACTTATTTTATTTATATGTATATACATGCATGTACATATTTTTATTTATTTGTACCTTCATTCTGTATACATGTATATATATTTCCTTCATGCCCTTTTTTTGTATAAATACATTTTATGTCTTGCTCGTCTTCCTAGGCCTTTTGTATACATATTTGCATATAATTTATATATTTATTTTTGTTGTCCTTTTATACTATTATTTTTAGAATGAAATTTTATATTCTAGTTTTAAGTTTCTCCCTCTCTTTTAGATTTGAATTTAGAATTTTTGGGTTCCATTATTTGCATATTCCCTTTTATGGCATTATTAATATTAGTTTTATTTTTAAATCTTTTCTAAAATTTTTGGATCCTCTACCAAAATTCGGAAAATCGCCATAAAATCCAAATTTCAACAAAACATATTGCAAAATAATTTAAGAAATTTATATTTTGAAATTTGAATTTTTCAGGATGTTACACTGAGAGGAAAAATCGGACACTAACAGACTTGGTTAATGCCATGTTAGAAAGTGCCGGTATGCCTAAGGCATGGTGGGGGGAAGCTATTCTAACAGCAACTTTCGTCCTAAACAGAGTAATCACTAAAAAGAGTGAGATTACTCCATATGAGGGATGGAAGGGGAGAAAACCTAATGTTAATTTTCTGCGAACTTGGGGGTGTTTGGCAAAAGTCAATATACCATTGCAGAAAAAGAGAAAACTTGGACCAAAAACAGTCAATTGTATTTTTCTAGGATATGCTCAAAATAGCACGACCTATATATTTTTAGTAGTTAAATCAGAAACTCCTGAGATTATTGCTAATACAATAATGGAGTCTAGAGATGCTTCATTCTTTGAGAATATCTTTCCTATGAGAACAGTAGGCAGTACTTCACGAACAGAGAATGTTCAAACTGATAATATTGAAAGTGAGAATAATCAAACTTCTGAACTTCCCACCATTTCTGAACCAATATGTGATATCCCTGAGGAGGATAACAATCTAGTCACAGAAGCTCCTCGCAGGAGCAAGAGACAAAGGGTTGAGAAAACCTTTGGTGGCGACTTTATTCTATACCTCGTGGATGATGTGCCAAAGACTCTTTCGGAGGCTTATGCATCTCCTGATGCTAAGTATTGGAAAGAGGCAGTACATAGCGAGATGGACTCTATCATGGCTAATGGGACTTGGGAGATCACGGATCGCCCTATCAGGTGTAAACCTGTAGGATGTAAGTGGATCTTTAAAAAGAAACTAAGGCTTGATGGAACAATTGAGAAGTACAAGGCAAGGCTTGTGGCCAAGGGTTACACCCAGAGAGGAGAAGATTTCTTTTATACATATTCTCCTGTCGCCAGATTAACTACCATCAGAGTGCTCCTTGCGTTAGCATCTTCCTATGGTCTACATGTTCATCAAATGGACGTGAAGACATGTTTCCTTAATGGAGAGTTGGAGGAAGAAATCTATATGGATCAACCGGATGGTTTTGTGATTTCTGGACAGGAAAATAAAGTATGCAGATTATTGAAATCTTTGTATGGCCTAAAACAAGCACCAAAACAATGGCACGAAAAGTTTGACAAAACTTTGACATCCACTGGCTTTGTTGTGAATGAAGTTGATAAATGTGTGTATTATCGTTATGGTGGGGGTCAAGGAGTTATCTTATGTCTGTATGTAGACGACATACTTATATTTGGAACAAACACTGCCGTAATTGACGAGGTCAAATCTTTCTTATCTCGGTGTTTTGATATGAAAGACTTGGGAGAGGCAGATGTCATTCTGAATATTAAATTGATCAAAAGCAAGGATGGGATTACTTTGAATCAATCCCATTATGCTGAGAAAATATTAAGCCGGTTTGGTTTTGAAAACTGTAAAGTTTCACCAACACCCTATGATGCGAGCATTAAGCTTCGAAAGAACCAGGGGTTAGGAAAAGATCAATTAAGATATTCACAAATTATTGGGTCACTTATGTATTTAGCTGGTGCCACAAGACCTGACATTACATTTGCTGTGAGCAAATTGAGTCGGTTTACGTCTAACCCAGGAGATGATCACTGGGAGGCACTTGAAAGAGTGTTGCACTACTTGAGAGGCACAACATCTTTTGGAATACATTATACTGGACACCCTTCTGTATTAGAAGGATACAATGACTCTAATTGGATCTCTGATGTGGATGAGATCAAAGCTACAAGTGGTTATGTATTCACTTTAGCTGGTGCTGCAGTTTCATGGAGGTCTTGCAAACAGACCATGTTGACGAGGTCAACCATGAAAGCAGAACTTGTAGCACTTGACATAGCCACAGTTGAGGCTGAATGGCTAAGAGAGCTTCTATTGGACCTGCCATTGGTTGAGAAACCAATACCTGCAATCCTGATGTACTGTGATAATCAAACAGTGTTGGCCAAAGTCACAAGTACAAAGGATAATATGAAGTCCTCTAGACATGTGAAGTGTAGGCTTAAATCTGTCAGAAAACTGAGAAACTCCGGAGTGATTGCTGTGAACTATATTCACACTGAGAAAAATTCGGCAGACCCTTTTACAAAGGGGTTAGCACGAAAAGCGATTTCCGTTGCATCTATGGACATGGGAATGATGCCCATTTAAGTTACATCACAATGGTAACCCATACCTTCTTGATCGGAGATCCCGTGACTTAGGCAATGGGAAAAACAAATTGATGTTGTAACAAGAGAGTACATATTTATTGTACCCATGTCTTAAAAAAAATGTACTTTCGACTGTATGGAAGGTTGGCATAAAGCCTTAATGTATTCTGTTGTCCAAATAAGAAAAATGTATTAGCCTTCAGGATACCTAGAAAGAATACACCTACTTGAGCTTAACTGTATGGTCGCAGTTCACAAGAACGGGCATTCTGTAGAAAGCTCATGAGCAGATAAGGGAGCATGACCATATAGCGCTCCGTTTAGGCGTGGTTCATTGGCAGCCTAGTACTAGTTGAGATTTCAAGTGAAATCTGATCACGAAAAGCTGTGAATTCAAGGCATAGTCCATTCATCAGTTGTGAGAAGATGAATCTTATCATTCTAGGTGCAAGTTCAACCCATACGGGACTTACACTAAAAGACTGGTATATTAACAGTACTTTAGCACAATATCTTTGTCATATGTTTACTTGTTGCTTTGAAATTAGTGGGGGATTGTTAGAAATTGGCTTATTTAATTTGGCCTATTTCCTTAATTCCAAAGCATGCATGGTTTAGTACCATATTGCTAAGGCAGGGTGAGGAAGACCGATTTATAAGGTGGAGTCCTCCCCACTCCTTGAATATGGAAAGAGATGGTATGAGGATGGTTCTGTCTAGTCATACACGTGCGCGCGCGTATTCGCGTATTTTTGCGTGAAAATCGCGTGACTTGTGACGTGACGTGGCGCGCCACTTGGCAAACCAAGTCCATCTTTATTTTTGCTGAACCATGCACCTCACTCTCTCTGTTTAAATGAGATTTAAACATTTGAATGAGGCAGTTACAAGTGAATTTATACTGCTTAATTTGTGATTTGATGAGGCAGTTACCAGTGCATAATTCTGTTTAAAACGCTGTAGTTACTAGTGAGTAGTAACTGCAGCGCCCTTAAAACGGCCTGGAGACGTCCAGAAAAAAAGGGAGAATTTTACACCTCCATTCTTCCCCTACTTTCTGTTCTGTTGTGCTGTTGTGTTGTGCTGTCTGAACCTCGTTGACCTTTCTTCCCGGCTTGCACCTGGAAGAAGGGAGAGCGGCTATCTCCGAACCGTTGCCGCAGAGAGTACCTGCACGGGGCAGCAATAAGGTTTCTGGGCAGCGCATCTGCGTGACCGCTCACTGCACTGCGACATCTACGTTCTGCACTGCGTCAAGCCAACACGGCTTCCTGTTCTTCATCAGGCTAACAAGTAAGTCGTTCGCGCGCACGTACGACTTAGTTACTGTATTTTCTTGAGTATTATTTGAAATACGATGAGTAGCCTGCTGTTAGTAGTAAATTTTGCATCACAAGTTTATTGTGTTTGTCTCCTAATAAAATTTGGAATTAAAATATTGTCTTACTTTTCAACAGCAAGTGCTTTTATGCAGTTGCTAAAGGAGTATGTTTTAGCTGGATTCTCAATTCTGTGCCCATACCCCCGTGCTGGTTGTCTTCTACGAGAGTACCTAGCTCGCGACTCATACTATTACTACTTGATAATGCATTGCAAAGTACCAGAGAGAGAGAGAGAGAGAGAGAGGGGAGGGAGAGAGAAGAATCGGTGGGTCAATTGCAAGTTTTGCGGTTTTTCTTGAGTGCAACTGATGCATTTTCGTGTACACAACCAAAATTTTGAGTATCACAAAAATTCACAGTGGTTCCTTTCAAGATGACCATATGTACTATCAAGGGTGTAACTAGCCCGAGGCCCAGTCCATTGAAACAGAAGATATTAAGACCTTACTACTGATAGCTACAGTAAAATGATAAAGATTTGTCCAGCTGAACTTCGGGCCATTGCCCCGGCGGTCTGAGGCCCAGCTCTGCCCCGGTGTACTATGGTTTTCTAAACCACACACGTATACCACATATACGTATTCCACTGTCAGGAGGAAGTCCAGGTTCGTGCTGCACGCTATACCACGTATGCACACACTAATTAACCTGCTCTGGCAGTCTTTTACATACATGTATACCTCGCGGGTCCCTTGCACGTCCATGCTGGAATCCTCAAGACCATACACACTACTAGAGTGTATTGCGCGCTACGCTGCGCAGTCTTCGTGAGGATCGGTAAGCTAAGTACGCTTAGGATCGGTCGTAAAAACTGCGTGTATGCGTGTATTGGCGTACATGTGTATAAGTATGTTTGTGCAGCGTGGATTAGGTAATTGGGCATCTTATGGGTGTATGGACTGTATATCTATGTTGGTGGTGTGTATAAAGCAGGATTTGCTATATGCGTAATGGCCTTTGCTTGTGCTGTATCAGTATCGGTAGCTCATTGGTGTTGTGTGGTTTGCGATTTGCAAAGACTATTTGTGCAGGTAATATCTGCTTGTTTGGTAAAAGCTGATATACGTGTGTCTTTTGGCTAATGTTGAATGGAAATTGCGAAATCCGGAGAGCGATATGGTGTAACCCCTTAGGCCACGGAAAGAAACGGCGATGGTTAGGCTGTGCCTGTCCTGGTGATGGAACTCTGTGGAGTTTCTGCTTTCGGTAAACGGAGTAGAAGCAGAAAGGAGCATGTGGTATGCGCTGTACCGGATCGTTGCCGTAGGAATGGAAATACGGTGCTGAGTGTTAGAATTAATCTTGTTTTGATAGGTTATGTTTAATTTGGAGAGTTTGTTTTGTATTTAGGAAGTATTGTTATGGATACTAAAGTTGATTTGTTATTTATTTTAGATACGTAGAGTTTGTGTCGTATATAAATAGTCGTTTACTCTGTATAAAAGATATCCATGTAATGAGTTCTAGCTGAGAGTAAATAAAAAATAAAAAAACAAAAAAGCGAGAGTGCTTTGTGCTCCCGCGGAAAATATCGCTTCTCTCTGGCGACTTTGGCTGTCTTGGTGTTTTCTCTCCAGCACGCTTGGAGGCATCAGGAGCAGGTGCATCACGACAGGGATAGAGGACTTTTCTAGCTGGGACGATGTGTCCATCACGTGAAGAAGCCAGGCATCGGTGCTGTTTGTGCTGTGCATCACGTCAAGAGGAGGCAAGGCGCTGTCCATTGTGTGAAGACCAGAGATGAGAGGCGCGATTAAGGTATGTTCTGGCAATTGAAACTTGGTGATACAAAGTATAGAGACGATAGCAGTATTCTGGCAATGATACGATAAGACGCGTTGACAGCCAAAGCAAGAAGTTGTAAGTCATGTAAATGTTCGGAGCAGTATTGTATTATGTAGGAATGAAGCTAGGCAGTAGCTTTGTACCAAGCGCTGGGTAAGCGTGTAAACCACAGGCAAATAACGTAGGCGGAGACAGAATGAAACACAGTCCAGATTCCTGGCTAAGATCAGAGGGTGCTATATTATGTAGCGATAATTTTTTACAGATACCAAACGGATTACGATCATGAGAAATGGTCATCGATAGTGTAGCAAATCTGGCACATGACTGCGTCTGCGAAGCACCTACCTTTTAGAAGGCTAATCGGTTGGCCTGTCCTGGAATTAACGCTTCTTAGCTGAAGGCCTTTCTTGGGGACGGCTGGAATCACTTGAGGTAATCAAAACAATCAGTGAATTTTATATTGTAGATGAATACGCTAGCAATATATATTTAGATGTCTATAAGAGGAATACGTTATCTTATTTTCAGGAGCACCAAGGTCTTTACCATCAGTGTGCAATGGGCGTTTCAAAGTATGTTCTAACTTCGGTAGCAGATGTAGATCATGAAACAGCATTATGAAATAATCTGTAGTTTGTAAGCTTGTAAATAGGAAAATAGAGTACGCTATGGTCTAGAATTTTTTTTATGAATAATCCATTTTTATTCGAAATAACAGAAATATACTCACGCCAATATTTTCTTTTACAAAAGTAAGCTCCAGTCGCCTAACCGTGGGCAACTAGAGCCTATCGCCCAACGGCCAAACGACAATAAAGCTATCTATAAGCCGTTGGGCGACAGGTTCTAGTCGCACGACAGTCGGGCGACTGGAGCCTATCACCCTATGGCTGGGTGACAGCAACTTGCAGTCGCTCGGCTGTGCAGCGATTACAAGCAAGATGCATTGTGGGTTAATCCATTTTGTGAATTTTGTAGATTATGACGGGGAGATAATCTGGTGGATTCGTAGTAAGAGTTTATGATCATTGTATATTGTTGTAGTGCAAAAAACTTCGTGAAACTTTTTTTAAGAACGATTAAACTTAGAATGATCGGTAAGTACGAGGGTAAGTGATATTGTAATGTTACTGAGAATTCGTATACGGAGGAAAACTGGTCAGTTAATATTGTTGGATGAGTTGCTATGGGAATAATTGAATGCGAAAAGACGAGAAAATAAGTTTGTCTGAATTAAAATAGACGTCATAATACAGTTGGGAGTAACATGCCGTGTAGGGTTTGATTACATGCATAACATAGAGCATCAAGTGCGACTAACCAACCCAACTACTCGTACAACCTACTGCGTGGACTAAGGCTATTTTTCCTTCCTTCCGAGCTCAGCGTTGAACTCCTTGGCGGTCTTTTTTTTTTTGCCTTGGTCGCCATTTCCCTCTTTTTCTCACGCTCCCTCTCGCGAGCCTAGCGCTCCCTACGAATGCACGCTTCGAGATGAGCTTTCATTTTCCGTTGTATATGCTCAATTTGCTCGTCCTTGCGGTGGTCCTCCTCCCAGATCTCGAAGGACCATATGACATTCTACTCCTCGAAGTTGAGGGTCCACTGGTCCTCTGGATGGATCTCAAAATTATACACAACTACAAGCTACTACGGCTGATAATTTTCTAAAACTACATTGACTAAATTTTCTATACTAAAGTTAAACTATTTTTGTCTACATCTACAATTTTGTATTCATACTAATACTAAATAAACTATCTACTGCATATACTAAATTTAAAATACAACAAAAAAATTAGCTCACAAAAGTCGCTTCTTCCTCTCCTCTCCTCCCCTCCTCCCTCTCCTCTTCTCTCCTCTCTTTTCTTTCCTCTCCTCCGCCGTCTCCTTTTCTCTTCCGTCCTCTCTTCTGTCGCTTCTGTTCACCGCGCAATCTTGCGGCCTCGGCCATGTGGTCCTTTTATCTGTGCTTCTAGTTATCTAACCCTTTGGTGACTGGAAGCGCAGTCACGTAATCAATGGGCAACAACAACTGTAGTCGTCCGACCATTCGGCAACTGCAAAATAATTCGCCCAACGGCCAACGGATTGCTTGCCTGTCACACAACCATTGGGTGTTTGGCTCCAGGCTCCAGTCGCCCGACGGTTAGGTGACTGGAGCCTATTTTTGTAAAAAAAATTCGGCAGGGTATATTTCTATTATTTTGAATAAAAAATAGATTATTCATAAAAAATTCCTATGGTCTAGGAGGGTAACCCGTGGCGATGGTGGTGTTGCTTTTGTAAAGTAGTTGACTAGGTGCGCTGCTCAGAGAAAAGCGAGTGTGCAGCATGTTTCGGGGCAGGTGAGTGCATCATTGATGGTTCAACAGTGAGCATGGTAGGGGCAGGTTGTTCTGAGTGAGTGCCTTCTGTGATATCAGCATCCGACGTAGGAATTATAAGATAGATTGTCGAAATTATAAAAATATTATTCATTACAAAGTATAAAGGTCTACAGTAACAACAGTTCAATTGTTGATATTAGAGACAATATCTTAAATAAAATAAAGAAATTACAAAACAATTGCAAAAGTTTACAAATTAACTCGACAATGCTTCATGCCTTGGAAGCGTGATATAATGTCATTATCCTTAACTTACGGAAAAAAATCTCGCTCAAGAAATGTAACTAAGCAGTTATTCAGGTATTATTCTCTCATTCTATTTCTTAGCTTGTTCTTCACATAATTCATTAAAGAAAACTCTCTCACCACACTAGCAGTTGCTACGAAAAGAATAAGCACCAATTTGTGAAGCTTGTAAATATTACATAATTGAGGTTCTTTTTTGTTTGAACAAGCATAATGGAGAACTTAGAAAGGTTGTTCACTTTTCTAAACTTTTCATCTCTACGCATATCAATAATGAAGTGTACAAGTTGAAATAGAAGATGTATCAATTCCGTGCTTGAGAAATCCTTAGGATACAACTGAGCAAGCCTAACTAAGTTGTTCTTGTCATAAGCAACAAATAATCAGTAGAATTGAATGATGCCATGCAAAGAAGCAAATCCATGTTTACCTTAACAAACATGTCATTAAGTTCTTAAAGCTGTCTGTCAATAACACTTAAGAACATTTCAGCATGGAAGCGATGGAGATTTTTGACTTTTTTGAAGAACCTTTTGGATCTTACAATCAGCTTATAGAAACCGTCCATTTGAGCAACTTCGATGCCATGCTTCACACAAAAGGAAGTGACATCTCAAAAAAAAGAATCCCACCCATCATCCTCCCACAATAACTGCAATTGAGTCTTTGTCAAATAAATGAGATCAATAGTATTAACAATATCATGATCTCTCTTTGCAAAGCATTGTTTAAGTCATCTGTGTACCCAAATATGGTTAGCAATAAGTGTGCCATGAAAATAAATCCAACTGATTCAAATGATGTCAACATAGTTTGAGCATGTATAACCTCCGTGCTTGAAGAGTGACCTTCTCCAATCTTTATAAGAACTTGCTGGATTAAAGGATATAAATAGATAACATGCATAACATTTTGTAGCATGATCCCAAATAAGTATCACCCGCCGACCCAAGCCAAGCTTTTGATTCAAACCTTGGCCAGTTACAATGTCACCCAATTCTAATGCTTCAACAATTTGTTGAGCTTGAGCTACTCTAAGCATTTGTATCTTTTTACAAGACATACCAAGAGCACTCAAAAAATATGCAAGTTATTGAAAGGGCCAAACACAATCACCATTCTCCTTAGCAACAACAACAAGAGTTAATTGAAGTTGATGGGTAAAACAATGAACATAATATGCTGAAGGAGACTCATCTACAATTAGTTTATTTATACCATTCACTTGATTCTTCATATTACTAGCTCCATCATATCCTTGCCCACGGACCATAGACAAGCTCAATGAATGGTCCATAAGCAAAGACTCAATTGCTACTTTAAGTGTCAAAGCAGTAGTGTTTTCAACATGAACAATACCGAGAAACCTCTCAACTACCCTTGGCACAAAAGAAATCTCAAACACTTAATTGAATAGGTCAAGCGACATTTGTATACAACCTTTTGTTGTTTTGAGTTTGAAGCAAAATATTCCTTAATTGATGCTTTAGGTTTAATGAATAAATTATATTTCTCTTGAGCTTGATTGTGGGCACTAGTATTTGCTCCAACATGTTTATCAAACCTATTTTTATGGTTCCAATTTTTAAATACCGCATTCACAAAACTATCTCCACCAACACAATTAGTTCTATCCTTGAACAGATAACAAACGATGTAGAAAGTAGCATCTTGTTTCACACTATACTTAAGCCGATTATATTGGTCAAACCAACAAGCTAAGAAGAGACACATGCCTCTAATATTTCTTTTTTGGAAAAATCATGTGTCCGTGGTTGACATGGTCCCAATGCAATGTATCTCCTTCTCACTGCATCTTGGTTATTGACATTATAGTCCGTGATGGGAGTTCTCTTTTCTGGATCATGCGAAAGCAAATCAACATCATAAATGGATTCATCATCTGATCCATTATCTTCTGTAATGGGAGACAATGGGCAATCCATCTGAGGTTCCGTACTTGGGTGCCACTGTCATTGTGTGTGTGCACTACCAGTTGTAGCTCATTGTCAATGGAAAGAGAATTCGTCTCATTCCAAACTTGGTTTTCATTAGAAATCAGTTCTGGCATCAAGCTGGACGCTATCTTTTGTATCTTTCCAGAATTTATAGATATGTTCATTTTTTAAAGCTCAAAGATCTAAAAAATCATAAAATATAAGATTCATGAGTTTACTACAAAGTCAAAAGAGGGAGACTGGGTAATATGTCTTATTGCAATAACTCACATTTGAGACTCCACCAGTGAATAATCCAAAGGAAAAATCTACAGCTACCCAAGGTCCCAAGCAGTATCTTCCCTTGTGTCAATTTGTTCAAATTTTTTCATTCAGCGAAAAACAAGGCCCAAGCAATAGCATTTCATTAATTGATGAATTGCATGTGTTAATCAGATTAAATTTTAAAAGGAGCAATGATATGATCAAAATAAAACTGGAGTAAGCACGATTTTCCACTAAAATTATCAATTGGATAGCCGACAATGTGTGATCATTGATGAATAATGTGAAGCAAATACTCACATACAAGCATTGCTCATTTTAACACATACTCACATACAACACCTACACCAGATCTATTCTAAATTTTTAATTATAGTGCCATACTCTAATGTTTATTTTAGCACTACTAGACTAGCATGGCAATCAATTAGATCAAGATCCGCCCCTGAATCAGACCATAGTCAACTAGTCCAGTTCTCACAGCCAAGCCAAATAGCCAATTACAAGTTCTATGGTAGATTGGTTGGATATGGTCACCTAGACATGCTGACATTTTCAGACCATAGTGACATATTCACATGACTCACATCATTGTCATTTTCAGTTTTTCACATTTCAGAGCATACATAGTTAGGTGCTCACTATTCAATGTGATCTGGAGGTGACTCGGCCTATGGCAGTGTGGCCACTGATGTCGAAGCGGTGGAGCTAGAGTGCTAGACTGCTACCTGTTGGAGCCCAGTCTGATCCCCCATAGGTGGAGCGGAGACGCTGAGATGACAGCTTGGCTCCAGGTAGTGGCGCTGCCGTGGAGTGGAGGTGCGGTCGGTTGGTCGCGCGGTGTAGGACCGAAATGGCAACAGAGGGGGGGTGAATGGTGCCTTCAAAAACTCTCCAAGTACCCACTCAACAGATCGGTCGAGAGAACTGGCTTCTCTGGTCGAACACACGTGGTCGTAAGCCAACTGATGGTCGAACACCACGTGGTCGAACACTTGCCCGAGCCGACAAAAGAAATCAAACAGAGAATACTGCGCGGTTGAAACAAGAACGGTGCTCTCGGGAAGAACTGGCCAAGATGGCCTTAAGGATGATTCCCAGTTCAAAGCAAGCCAACACAGCCCAAAGCAAAAGCAGTTCAAAACCAAATCAAGATTGAAACAGAAAGATCAGGAGACTACACAGATAAAGGAACTGAAACAAGATACCCATAGCTCAAAGAACTTCGGAGAATTTATTTCTCGAGAGTACTACAGAGGAGTCCCGATACGCATGGACATTCGGACATGAGGAATGATTACAAGTAGACTCAGCTCATCCTCTCCTTCTCATCCTCAAGAACACCAAGAACTACAAGATTCTTGGGAGGAACACAACACAGAGCTACGAAGGAGACAACAACACACCTCTGTCTCTCCTGCTCTCACCTACTCTCAACTGAAAAAGAGAAAGCAAAAGACCCCCCAATCCTTGGAGCTACATGCAGGAGACACCCCTCCTTTTATAGCCTCCACTACCGGGTTTGCTTTCCTCTTTACCCATTAGCGAGAGTCACTCCAGTGCTTTCTCAGAGATACAACTTCCTTTACAGCTTTCCGCATTTCTCCAAAATGCCATCCGGCTGCCTTCCTGGAAGCTTCCTCTGCCTTGCCTCTCAAGTCTTGCAACCACCTCGCAGACCTCGTCGTCTTCAGCACCTCCTGGCCGCTCTTGACCTCAGCACGGCCCGTGCCTAGTCTCGGCCCTCCATGCCTCGCCACGGCTAGTCTCGAAGTCCTGCAAACATCATCAGACAAGCAAACCATTTCATAGCACCGCTCACAATAGTATCCAACCACTCGAGCCAGAAATCAAAACTTAAATCATACTCTTACCAAGTCGTATACCACCCACGACAAGTCGAGAATAGAGAACAATGAAAGCACACGACATACGACCATAAAGTCAAGCAATACAACCAGATACAAGAGTCTACGACTATCGCTAACCACCGCTAGACTGGTCGCAACGACCACAAGGTCAAACTAGCTCCTACGACTATCAAGTCGTATGGCCGAACACCAAGTCATAACAAGCCTACGACCGCACACTAGACTGCTACGACCAACAAGATACAAGCTACGACCACATACACAAGCTGCGACTCTATCGCTCCAGGTCTATACCCCATACGACCACATTTGCCCGTAGCGAGGTCGAAATCCGCTTTCATTCTCAGGAAGCGAAATCTGCGACAACGTGGTCGTACGCCCGAGCGCCGACTTCCAACCACAGCGATCGTCGCGCGACTCGTGACCACAGACCACAGCCAATGTGGTCGTACCAGGCTTCGACCACGACCAACGTGGTCGTATTGGCCTTCGACCATGGCCAACGTGGTCGTACCAGCTTTCGACCACGACCAACGTGGTCGTATACTGTCCTGATGGACTCCGATGAAGCCCAAAGTAGTCGTAAACTTCTCGGAGGCTTGAGATCACGGCCAAGCGTGGTCGTAAACTTTGCTGCTGCCTTTCGACCACAGTCCAAGTGGTCGTAGACCACCGTAGTGACCTACGACTACGCCCAATGGTCGTAAAGAAGTCGGGAGACTTCCGACCTTCGACTGTGTGGTCGTAAGTGGCTTGCCTCGCTCCCGATTGGCGACAACGTGGTCGTAACCTGTCCGGCAAGCTTCCGACCACGACCAAAGTGGTCGAACGAGCCTACGACCATGACCAGAAGCTACGACTTAGCAGGAAACGCTCAAATCAAACTCCAACTTTCCAAACCACGAGTCAATTACTCATCACCAACACGGGATTTAGACCACATGGTCTCTCAATCTCCCCCTTGATGAGTATATTGACAAACTCAGAAAAAGCACGAAGATGAGTTTGAGTTTGAAGAATCCAACATGGTCCAAAGAAGGGAATGAAGCTTATGACCATGTCGACAGAAGGAACCACTAGAGCAACAACTGAAAGAGCAAATTGATCTCCAAAGCTCTAAAAAGATCCCAACAGACGACTTTTTCTTCTCTATTCTCCCCCTTTTGGCAATAAACACATCAAGATGCAATAGAGAGAATATGACAAGTCAATGGATGAATATGGCTGAGCATTTAGAGCCATGATAATTATCCATAATGACCATAATGTAATACACCAAGCCATAACTCAATAAAACGCTATCTAGATCATGACAACATATATATAAGCCAGCTAGAGCACATAGATGACAATCTGAAATGTAATGCATTTTGTGAGCAAGTCACGTCATCAATGAGTAAAGTCTAGCTACAGACATCCAAGGATGATGCAGGCCATGTCAATAAGCTAAGCGGAACAAAGAAGCTAACATTGAATCCAAATAGAGTGCTATAAGCTCAAGAATGAAACATTGGTTAAAGTACTTGGTTCTGATTGTAGATTAAGCAAATTGAGCACATTAAACATTGTCTTTTGAAAGCATATGGTTGTTTTCAACCCAATTTTTTGTTTATGTGCTAGATCTCAAGCCTTATGCGACTACTCCAAGCAATAAGCTTAAGAAGATAGTCTAGGTCATCCAAAACTCCCCCTGAGTTCATGCCTAGTGCAATGGCAAGCTGTCTCATGAGAAAGAATTGGTGAAATCAGTTTTTTCGCACAATTATGGTGGTTGTCAACAAACATTTTGTTTTATCATGTGCTAGATCTCAAGCCTTATGCGACTACTCCAAGCAAGAAGCTTAAGAAGATAGTCTAGGTCATCCAAAACTCCCCCTAAGTTCATGCCAAGTGCAATGGCAAGCCGTCTTATAGGAAAGAATTGGTGAGATCAGTTTTTTCGCACAGAAGAGATCTTTTTGCTTTTTAACACATTGTACTAACTCATGTATCATCAGGAGACTAAAACAGCTCAAACTAAGGCTCAATATAGATTCAACGCTCTACTCAGCCTATTTGACATGGCATGAATCATAAAAGGATAGCTCAAGAAAGACTAAACTCAAATGCTAGCATGACAAGTTTAATTTAAGTTGATCAATTTTACTTAACTTATCATGGCAAACGCTAGTCTACACATATGAAGTCATGATAAATTTAGCAAGCTAAGCACAAGTCATGGCAAGGTGTAAAGTACTGAAGCATGTCATAACAGGATAATAATCAAGGCTCAATGCAGATTGATTATAATACTAGAATGCTGAAAATGCACGAAAGACCAGTTCCCCCTCAACATTAGATGCAACTTTTAGTTCAAGTTGAGTTAAGTCAATATTAAGCTCCAGAAGCTCCCAAATGAACTCCCCCTGAACCAAAGCATTAAATTCGAGAAGCTGGCAAAGAAAACAGCAAACAGGCAGTCCTTAAAGCATAGATAAGATATAGAGACAACTATGGCTCAGACAGACTCTCATCTACCCCATATGACTCCAGGACTATTAGCTGACCGTAAACCACACACTAAAGAGCAAACACGTACCCTGTCTACCCGAGGATGGCCCGACCCTCGCTAGAACCTACAAGAAGTGAGTGAGCTCAATCTAGTGAGATAAGAAACAGCTAATCCTGGAAGCACAAGATAAGAGTAGGAGTCTAAGCAGCTAGACAAGAGAAACACTCTAATCTACTAGGAGGACTAAACCCAAGTGCACCCCAAGTGCAAAGCAACAGAAATGAGACAGAAGCATAATTAATATAATAAAGCAGTAAAGCCCAAGCTCCCCCTCACTACAGTCCGTAAGGACAAACCACCCCAAGCTCTCCCCGCAGAGCTGAAAACCTCGAACTGTCCAAAGGCTTGGTGAAGATATCAGCCAACTGGTGGTCACTCTCCACAAACTGGAGCACTATGTCACCTTTCTCTACATGGTCTCTAAGGAAGTGGAAGCGAATATCAATATGCTTGGTCCGAGAGTGCTGCACTGGGTTTTTAGCAATGTTGATAGCAGACGTGTTATCACAAAAGAGTGGAACACTGTCTAAGGCTAACCCAAAGTCCCGCAGGGTCGAAACCATCCAAAGTACCTGGCTGCAGCAACTGGCAGCAGCAACGTACTCGGCCTCTGCAGTGGACTGTGCAACACCGGACTGCTTCCTCGAAGACCAGGAAACGAGAGAAGTGCCAATGAACTGGCAGGTGCCGGAAGTGCTCTTCCTATCTATCCTACAGCCAGCAAAGTCTGCATCCGAAAAGGCTCTCAAGGAAAGACAGGATGAGGAAGAGTACCAGATACCATAGTCAATGGTAGCTCGAAGGTACCGAAAGATGCGCTTCACCGCCTGGCGGTGAGATACGCGAGGAGAAGCCTGAAAACGAGCACACAGACACACAGAGAAGTGTATGTCTGGTCTCAAGGCAGTGAGGTAAAGAAGGGAGCCGATCATACTTCTGAACTCTTTCTGATCAACTGGCTCGCAATCCTCATCTGGGTCAAGATAGGCTGTAGAAGCCATGGGAGTTGACACAGGCTTACCATCACTCATGTCGAAGCGTCTCAGGAGGTCACGAGTGTACTTTCCCTGATGAAGAAATGTACCCTCCCGAGTCTGCTTAATTTGGAAGCCAAGGAAGAAGGTCAACTCACCCATCATACTCATTTCAAACTCGGTGCTCATGACATCCGAGAATTGAGAAACCAGAGTATGAGAAGAGCCGCCAAAGATAATGTCATCGACATAGATTTGGACGAGCAGAAGGTCATTGCCATGCCGGCGGATGAACAAGGTCTTATCAACTTTACCCATATCAAAACCATGACTTAACAAGTAGGACTTAAGCCTCTCATACCAAGCCCTGGGGGCCTGCTTAAGTCCATACAACGCTTTAGAAAGCTTGAAGACATGGTTTGGATATTTGGGGTTTTCGAAACCAGGAGGCTGTCGGACGTAGACCTCTTCCTCAATAAGGCCATTGAGAAAGGCACTCTTGACGTCCATCTGGTATAGCTTGAATCCCTTAGAAGCTGCAAAGGCAAGCAGGATTCTAATGGCTTCAAGTCTAGCTACAGGGGCAAAGGTCTCCTCGAAATCTAGACCTTCAACCTGGGAGAACCCCTGAGCAACCAGTCTAGCCTTGTTTCGAATAACCACTCCATCCTCGCTCTGCTTGTTCTTGTACACCCACTTAGTTCCAATAATATTGTGACCTCGTGGGGGCTCGACAAGCGACCAGACCTTGTTCCTCTCGAAATTTTCTAACTCCTCATGCATGGCATTGACCCAAGACTCATCGGAAAGAGCATGAGAAATATCCTTGGGCTCAAAGGAGGCAATGAAAGCAGAGTGGAGACAGAATTGAGATAAGCCAGATTTTGAGCGAGTAACACGCTCGAACAGGTCTCCAATCATCTGCTCAGAAGGATGCCTTTTCTGGATATGTCGGGGAGGTCCAGGATGAGATGAAGAAGTGGCCTCTACCTCGTGAGTTGACGAGGTAGGAACAGAGCCACTAGCTCCAGAGGAAGCAGTAGGCAAGGGCTGATCACCTTGAGGTACCGTGGAAGAGGGCATCTCAAGGGGAGGATGAGGAGCTGGATCAGGTAAACAACCATCGTCTCCATCGTCCTCATCATCCACAAAGATGGTCTCGGACTGCTCTAAAGAACCTGAGATATCTGACCTAGTCCCCGGACTGGCCTCGTCAAAGGTCACCTCACAGGTCTCTACCATTTTGCTAGACTCGCAGTTCCAGACCCTATAAGCCCGCGAAGAAGGCGAGTAACCTAGAAAGATACCATCACAAGAACGTGACTCGAACTTATCTAGGTTCCCGGACTTCAGAATAAAGCACTTGCAACCAAAAACACGAAAATGAGAGACGCTGGGCCTTCGCCCGTATCTCAACTCATAAGAAGTGCGGTGCAAGAATGCCCGAAGAAAAACTCGATTCGAAACATGGCACGCGGTCGCAATAGCTTCAGCCCAAAACTTCCGCGGTGTAGAGTACTCATCAAGCATTGTCCTGGCCATCTCGACCAAGGTACGGTTCTTCCTCTCCACAACGCCATTCTGCTGAGGGACGTTTGGAGAAGAGAACTGGTGCTCTACACCTGTCTCACCACAGAAAACCTCGAAGTAGGAATTCTTGAACTCCGTGCCATTGTCACTGCGGATCGCCCGTAAGGCACCCGGGAGCTCAACAGAAAGCCTACCGAAAAGACCTCAGAAATGTGAAAATGTCTCATCCTTCGAGGCTAAGAAAAACACCCAAGAATACCTCGAGAAGTCATCGACCACGACAAGCACATACCACTTCCCTCCTGCTGACTGCACTCGAGCTGGTCCCACTGTATCCATGTGGAGCAGCTGTCCCGGTGCATCGGTCATAGTAACTGTGACCGGAGGGTGAGAAGCGGCAACCATCTTGCCGTGCCGGCATGGAGCGCAAACAAGATCCTTGACCATTTTGAGTTTCGGCAGACCACGAATGAGATCGTGGCCGCTAACTCGGGTCAAATGGTCAAATCCGATATGACCAAGTCTCCTATGCCAGAAAGAAAGGTCGCGGGACTCAGAAGCAACTAAACACCTGAGAGGATCGCCAGAAGACTCAGAAAAATCAGCACGAAAGATCCTCCCATAACGAGAGATCCCGCAAACCAGACTACCCGAAGAATCAAGAATTTTACAAGCATTTTTCTTAAAGCTCACCTCGAAACCGTCATCGGTAAGCTGAGAGACTGAAAGCAAATTGTACTGCAGCTTACTAACCAAGGCTACATCTTTCAAAATGAAAGAGTCATTAATGCGCACAGTACCTTTGGCGATGACGCACCCATATGAAGCATCTCCAAAGGTGATCGTCTCATCACCTGGAGCACGGGCAAGGGAAGAAAACCAACGGGAATCTCCGGTCATGTGTCGTGAACACCCGGAGTCTACGAGCCAAACCTTTCCCTTCCCTGCCCGGCGAACCTGAGTCAAGCAGAGAGTAAAGTATCAGTACTGGGGTAAATAAAGAGAGATTTTGGCACCCAATACTGAACAACACGTCGAGCAGAAGAAGTCGTCAAGCACGACTGACCTCTATCTACCCTACGCTCTCTGAGACTCAAAGAAGCAGAAGGTCTGTGAGCAGACCTAAAGCTGTTGCGGGGTCCGACTGCTACGGGAGAGCGAGTCGGAACACCGGCAACACGCTGATCATGCCGCGGGTAGCTATCTCGATGGCGAAAATGAGACCTACCCTCAGGACGGCGGAAGACACGATCAGAGGCAGCATGAGGACGAAAAACAGAAGACTCAGAAAAACCAAGTCCTCGATGCTGCCCAAACTCCGTAACAGGAGCAAACCTAGACCTCGTGTTGGTCTTAGGTGTACTCAGGATCTGGGGCTGACCCTGAATATGCCTAAGAGACTCAACACGGTCTCTTCGCGCAATCTTGGCGCGCCTGAAGCATCGATCAACCGTGTGTCCATCCTTCTGACAGAAGGTGCAGTGATACTTCATCCTCGGAGAGGTAGAAGTAGCACGGTCAGGCTTCGCCTTCTGAGAGGCCGAAGCAGCAGGTGCAACCACCTTGCTGTCAGAAATCCCCTGGACATAGCCCGCTGACTTAAATTGGACTTTCTCGGTCCTGGGCTCGGTCTCGATCACACCTGGTGCTATGGGTCTGAGCACGGCAGGTGGATGCTTCCTCATGTCCTCATAATAATCATATCCTAGACCCTGATTAAATTTGCAAATTTTAGACTGGTCCAGAACAAGATTAAGCTTCTTCTTGCCGCCTACAAATCTCTCGAGAGTGTTCATAAGGTACTGACACTCCTGAAAGAGAGAGGTGCAAGAAGAGCAGGGGGAAGAGGGAACAGCAGGAGATAAGGGAGCAGATGAAGAACCAACAGCAGAGGGAAGAATGGCTTGTGCATGCACAGCCGACTCTGAATGGACAGTCCTACTGCTAGCAGGTTGGTTCACGTTGCTAAGCGTCTCAACCTTACCCTGGGGCTTCTCCCCCTTCTCAGCATTCACATTACAATGAGTTAATGGCTTCTCTAGTAAATCCTTAGTTAGCTTCACACATTTATCATTCAAAGCAATGAGTTCAAGTTTTAGTTTATCACAGCTAATGCATGGTGAGCTAACAGGGTCCTTAGTCGCATATTGAGCCAACTTCCTATCATGATCAATCTTATCTTGAAACTGTTTGGAGACAGCTTCAAGTTCAGCAGTTAACTTAGGACAGTTTAAGCATGAGTCAATCGGCTCAAGTAAAGAAGCACGCAACTCAGCAATTTTATGATCTGCCCGTTTTAAGTTCATCTTCAAGTTATTGCAATTTTTACATGACTCGGGCAGATCAAGGAGCATGGCATAAGGTCCTCTAGCAGCAATGTCCTTATCCTCACATGAGGTAGGAGAAGTAGTCTCATCAGTAGTAAGTAGGGTAACAGCCATCCTACTCAACTCTAACTCAGCAAGCAGACTAACATTCTCCACCTTAATAGAATCAAGCTCGGAGGACACACTATCATGAGAGGTCCTTAATTTCTCCAAATCACCCAGCAAAGCACAGCATGTATCACAGTCGTCACGGGAAGGAGCAGATATAAGTAAAGTAAGCTCCCGTGACAGTCTCTCTACTTCCTTCTCCAACTCGCTACATCTAGCTCTCGATCTAGCATGAAATCCTCCTAGCTTAAGGAAAGCTTCATTAAGTTGGTCATAGGAGGGACATACCTCGTCCGAGTCGGAGTACAGCTCGCTGTCGCTGAGTTCGCCCTCGAGGGCCATGAAGCACATGCCGGAGAAGTCGTCGCCGCCATCCTTGGGCTCTTGGTCACCCGTCCCGTCGTCGTCGCTCCATCCCTCCACCTCGCTGAGGTCGAGGTCGTCGAAGGCGGTGAGGACACGGTGGAAGAGCTTCTTGGCCTTCCCGAAGTTGCGGAACTTTTTCTTTCCCGGCGTCTGAGCTGGAGGCTTCTTGTTGCGGTTCTTGTCGGTGTAGTTGATCTTGCTCGAACCGCCGAAGTCGTTCTTGCCCTTCTCCAGCTTGGGGCAGTTTGCCCGAATGTGGTTTGGGCCACCACACTCGAAACAGATCACGGGTCCGCCTCTCTTTCTGTCTCTCCTACCCTTGTAGGCATGGGAAAACCTTCGGGCTAGGAGAGCCAGCTGATCATCCGCAAGCTGCTCTAACTGATCATCAGTAATGTCACAGAGAGCAGCAAGGGAGAAACCGCAAGAAGACTCAGAAGAGAGACCAGAAGCTGAACTGGGATCGGTGACCAAAGCCATCGACTGTGACTTTGACCTACGAGAGACAACGTCAATCTCGTGAGTCTTGAGGCGCGAGTACAGCGCGTCAAGAGTCAAGGTAGAGAGGTCTGTCGTGTCTTTGATGGTTGTCACTTTCATCTCCCACACACGCAGATCGAGTGCCGTGAGCATCTAACGAGCGTTGTCCGAGTCGGGGTATGTGAGACCGACCGCTCGGAGGTTGCTCAAGATTTTGTGAAATCGCGAAAAGCACTCGTCCAGGGACTCACCAGCAAGCATCTCGAATTTGTTGTATTCGCGCTTGAACTGGTCCTGTCGAACCGTCTTAATCTGGGTGGTGCCCTCATGGTATGCGTCGAGGGTCACCCAGATGTCGTAGGCGGACGACAAGTGAGATATGCGGTCAAACTCGCTACGACTCAAACCCTGGATGATGATGTTCCTTGCTTTGCATTTGCCTCAACATCAGCCATGTTCCCGGCATTGATGTTCTCATCGGCAGGAACAACAAACTGGACCTTAACCTTGCGCCAGATGGCATACCCCTTAGCCTGGATGTATGTTTCCATTCGGCTCTTCCAGAAGGGGTAATCGATGCCATCGAAAACGGGCGGCTTGGTCGAGTACTTGTCCGTCGCCATGGCTCTTGAGACCGGTTAAGATCTATTGATTAGAGCTAACCGGCTCTGATACCAATTGTAGGACCGAAATGGCAACAGAGGGGGGGTGAATGGTGCCTTCAAAAACTCTCCAAGTACCCACTCAACAGATCGGTCGAGAGAACTGGCTTCTCTGGTCGAACACACGTGGTCGTAAGCCAACTGATGGTCGAACACCACGTGGTCGAACACTTGCCCGAGCCGACAAAAGAAATCAAACAGAGAATACTGCGCGGTTGAAACAAGAACGGTGCTCTCGGGAAGAACTAGCCAAGATGGCCTTAAGGATGATTCCCAGTTCAAAGCAAGCCAACACAGCCCAAAGCAAAAGCAGTTCAAAACCAAATCAAGATTGAAACAGAAAGATCAGGAGACTACACAGATAAAGGAACTGAAACAAGATACCCGTAGCTCAAAGAACTTCGGAGAATTTATTTCTCGAGAGTACTACAGAGGAGTCCCGATACGCATGGACATTCGGACATGAGGAATGATTACAAGTAGACTCAGCTCATCCTCTCCTTCTCATCCTCAAGAACACCAAGAACTACAAGATTCTTGGGAGGAACACAACACAGAGCTACGAAGGAGACAACAACACACCTCTGTCGCTCCTGCTCTCACCTACTCTCAACTGAAAAAGAGAAAGCAAAAGACCCCCCAATCCTTGGAGCTACATGCAGGAGACACCCCTCCTTTTATAGCCTCCACTACCGGGTTTGCTTTCCTCTTTACCCATTAGCGAGAGTCACTCCAGTGCTTTCTCAGAGATACAACTTCCTTTACAGCTTTCCGCATTTCTCCAAAATGCCATCCGGCTGCCTTCCTGGAAGCTTCCTCTGCCTTGCCTCTCAAGTCTTGCAACCACCTCGCAGACCTCGTCGTCTTCAGCACCTCCTGGCCGCTCTTGACCTCAGCACGGCCCGTGCCTAGTCTCGGCCCTCCATGCCTCGCCACGGCTAGTCTCGAAGTCCTGCAAACATCATCAGACAAGCAAACCATTTCATAGCACCGCTCACAATAGTATCCAACCACTCGAGCCAGAAATCAAAACTTAAATCATACTCTTACCAAGTCGTATACCACCCACGACAAGTCGAGAATAGAGAACAATGAAAGCACACGACATACGACCACAAAGTCAATCAATACAACCAGATACAAGAGTCTACGACTATCGCTAACCACCGCTAGACTGGTCGCAACGACCACAAGGTCAAACTAGCTCCTACGACTATCAAGTCGTATGGCCGAACACCAAGTCATAACAAGCCTACGACCGCACACTAGACTGCTACGACCAACAAGATACAAGCTACGACCACATACACAAGCTGCGACTCTATCGCTCCAGGTCTATACCCCATACGACCACATTTGCCCGTAGCGAGGTCGAAATCCGCTTTCATTCTCAGGAAGCGAAATCTGCGACAACGTGGTCGTACGCCCGAGCGCCGACTTCCAACCACAGCGATCATCGCGCGACTCGTGACCACAGACCACAGCCAATGTGGTCGTACCAGGCTTCGACCACGACCAACGTGGTCGTATTGGCCTTCGACCATGGCCAACGTGGTCGTACCAGCTTTCGACCACGACCAACGTGGTCGTATACTGTCCTGAAGGACTCCGATGAAGCCCAAAGTAGTCGTAAACTTCTCGGAGGCTTGAGATCACAGCCAAGCGTGGTCGTAAACTTTGCTGCTGCCTTTCGACCACAGTCCAAGTGGTCGTAGACCACCGTAGTGACCTACGACTACGCCCAATGGTCGTAAAGAAGTCGGGAGACTTCCGACCTTCGACTGTGTGGTCGTAAGTGGCTTGCCTCGCTCCCGATTGGCGACAACGTGGTCGTAACCTGTCCGGCAAGCTTCCGACCACGACCAAAGTGGTCGAACGAGCCTACGACCATGACCAGAAGCTACGACTTAGCAGGAAACGCTCAAATCAAACTCCAACTTTCCAAACCACGAGTCAATTACTCATCACCAACACGGGATTTAGACCACATGGTCTCTCACGCGGCGTTTCGCCGGAGCCCAGAGGTGACGCGGTCGCCGGAGCTGGACTACTGGAGCCCACCGCCCTGCCCACCATTGGTCGTTAGTCGTCACTGGGGGCATAGAATGGAGACACTGCTAGGGTTAGGGGATTGGGGAATTGGGGGGTAAACAAATGCGGGAATCAGTGGGATTGGGGCCTTGGAGACGAAGTGGAGTGCCGGGGGCCTGGGTCGACCGACGCGAACCAAAAATGGGCTAGGCCCAGGTTGCTACTGCGTTGGGTTGTCTAGTCCATTTAATCTCATGTGGCATAGCTACGAAACTACATAATGGATAGGCGATAATGTACATGGAGTCAATAAGAGAGCATTGAATAAGAGAATGATGAGTGTCCTATATGCAGACATAGCTGTTACAATAGGCAGATCTAGTTAGGCAACAAAAGATGTGATGAGTGGAAAGAAATAATAGTATAAATTAAATGCTAAGGTAGGGGAGTGTTGTATGCATACTGCTTATAGATTTTGAATTCGATTGAGCACTCAACCTTGATGAGGGCATCCCTACAACACCTTCTTCTCCTCCACTTAATGCTCATTGTTGTAGAGGTGGCCCCCACCTAAGCCCAGCAGGCCTGTTAAGGGAGTATAAGGCCCAGAATGGGACATGTATAGTGACATAGGTACCCCTGAGGGGAGGCCTCATGTGTAAGGGTGTAATTGTAAAGGCACTCCCCATATGGATGTAGATATATAAGACATAGGCCATGAGGAAAGGGGGCTAAGCCATTCATTTACTCAACTCTCCACTACTACACTCTCTCTCTGTTTGGTCTGTAACCACAACAGTTGGCGCCGTCCGTGGGGAGGACAAGAGCAAGCCTCCAAGTCTGAAGGAGGATGGCACCAAAGAAAGCTTCACCGTAGGTGGCGAAGAAGAAGAAGGCGGAAGCGGCGAAGTCTCGCGTCAGCACAAGGGCTTCGGCTTTAGCAGCCGCAGGTACGAGCAGTGGTGCAGGTGTTACCGAGGACCCCGCCATCGACGCGACGACCAACCCCGCCATCGATGCGACGACCAACCCCGCCATCGACGCGACGACCAACCCCGCCACCGACACGACGACTGACCCCACCAGCACTGCCCCGATGGCCAACCCCGGCGATGGCAACGCAGGCGCACCCACTTTTCCACCCGGCACAGAAGCGGTGAATGACCCCAGCAGCGACGCGAGCCCTGTCACCGGCTCTAGGGCCCTCCAGGACAATGCGGCGCGCAGCCGGGGCCCGCAGGCCGTGGTCACCACCATGCCGGTGGCACCGCCAAGCGCACCGACGGCCCCGGCCACGCCTGCGGTGGAGACTGCCCTACTGGCGGCCCTCAGCGCGTTTCAGCGGGAGCTAACAGACCTCCGCGGAGCTGTCCGGGACATGCAAGAGGCTCGGAGCCAACACGCCCCCCAGCGGTGGCATCCGAACCTGCCCCGGAGAGGGCGGATAGCCGCGACGCCCCTACATCTTGCCGCGTCCCACTACGGCGCGTAGACCCGGAGTCCCCGCTTTCTGCGGGCCTGCAGCAGGCGCCATGGCCTGAAGATTTCAAGTTCCCGAGCGTCATCGAGGCCTACAAAGGCGACTCCGACCCGCGAGGGTTCGTGCGCGTGTATGAGACCGCTATCGAAGCCGCGGGCGGAGA
The DNA here is from genome assembly GCA_017311315.1 of Dendrocalamus latiflorus. Classification (NCBI taxonomy): domain Eukaryota; kingdom Viridiplantae; phylum Streptophyta; class Magnoliopsida; order Poales; family Poaceae; genus Dendrocalamus; species Dendrocalamus latiflorus. The sequence continues at coordinate 6,589,403 of CM029622.1, read as the reverse complement.
CGACACCACGAAGGCAAAAGGGCTCCCCCTCGCGTTACAAGGGGTGGCGCTGTCCTGGTTCTTCACCATTGAACCACAGTCCATCTACGCGTGGGAACAGGTCCGCGACCGACTCTACAACAACTTTCAGGGGAACTACATCGAGCGTGTCGATGCGGACCAACTCTTCGCAGTCAAGCAAAAACCCAACGAAAGGCTCCGGGACTACTTCAAGCGCTTCGCGAAAGTGCGCTGCCAAGTCAAGGACGTCAACAAAACAACCGTCATCAACGCAGCAATACAAGGCCTCCGACCGGGGCCAATGGCCGAGTACAACGCGCGTAAGCCCAATAAGACGGTCGGGAAACTCTTCGACAGGATGGAAGAGTACGCCAGAGCGGAGGAGGACGCGCGGAGGCGACACGGCGACGACTCCGACTCCAACAAGGTGGAAGGCTCGGTCAAGAGCGAAGGCTCGCCGAAACAGGGCTCTTCGAAAGGTAAGCGCAAGCAAGAGCAGCCGAAGGGCGCCTCCGAACGCAAGGACCCTCAACACAATGACCAGCCAGGCGACAGGCCCAGGCACGACCAACGCAAGTCCAGGAAACCTCGATACATTTTGGACATCGAGGGCGGCTCCGAAGACAACGCCTCCGCAAGTCGCGGAGGCAGAGGGCACCGAGGCCGAGGACGGGGACGCGGCCAGGGTCAAGACGACCGAACCCGCGAAGAGTACAGCGATCAGCACCATGAGCAGTGGTGCAAAATCCATGGCCGGGGCAACCACGACACGCGTGCCTGCACCACCATCGCAGCGCTATATATCCCATCAAAGGGAAAGTCCAACCGGCGGAAGTCCATCCGGCGAAAGTCCAACCGGCGGAAGTCCATCCAGCGAAAGTCCAACCGGCAGAAGTCCAGCCGGTGGAAGTCCAACCGGCGACAGTCCAACGTTGCAGCATCGTACCATCATGATGCTCCAAGATCCGCGCCGGGCGAAGGAACGCCGCCACATGGCATCACCGCGCCCCCCTCAAGTCTCGCGTCGCGCCAACCCCGCCGGGTAGGCTGGCAGTCGCTTGTCGTTAAGGGCGCGCGATGGCTTACGACCAGCTCCGCCTCCTATGCCGACGCATTTGACTCCGCCAATATCTCCACTCCGGACGACGGACTCGACCCCGCCACGGCAGGACTCGGTGGGTGACAAAGCCTTCGACAAGCCGCCCGGTGTCACGCCTTCGCAATAAGGCGAACACTGCACTTCGAACGATGAAAAAGCTCACAGGCCGCAGGGACGGAGGGGGCCAAAGGGCTCGGCAACATGGCTTCGGCCCGTGAAGCCCTTCACCATGAGAGGCTCCTGTTGTAGGGGTGGCCCCCACCTAAGCCCAGCAGGCCTGTTAAGGGAGTGTAAGGCCCAGAATGGGACATGTATAGTGACATAGGTACCCCTGAGGGGAGGCCTCATGTGTAAGGGTGTAATTGTAAAGGCACTCCCCATATGGATGTAGATATATAAGACATAGGCCATGAGGAAAGGGGCCTAAGCCATTCATTTACTCAACTGTCCACTACTACACTCTCTCTCTGTTTGGTCTGTAACCACAACACTCATGATATACGCCTCGAGTTGCCGAGTGGACCAATAACAAGAGCACGTGCCAGGAAACTACAATCTCAGGTAAACTTGCTCCTTAATGAGTATGTCATTGATTTTAATGAGAATTTTATACTACCTAAAAACAATGTTTTACTTGTACTCAGGTTTGAAGAGTCAGCGATGGATGGAGATCAAGGATATGCGGTCGTCATCCAAGGAAGCACAAGTCCACGGCATGAACAGTGATCAACCCATGAATAATGCCATGCATGAACAGTATCAGGCCACGCTACAGCACCATGAACAGTACATGCAACAGTATCACAAACAGTACCGTGCTACAGTACCCCCGGCCCATGAACAGTGTTGTGCTACAGTCACACGCGCATGAATAGTACCACATAGAAAATTTAGTGCTGAATAGTTCTTAGGCTGAGACTATATATTGAGGGGTAGACCCCCATTGTAAGGAGACCACGTTTATGCAAAAGAATAGAACACAAGTTATTGCTTGTTCTTTCGTAACAAAGTTCATAAGAGAACTTATGAGAGAGAATTAGGCGATCAATTGTTCGTTTTGCTTTTTAAGGTCAAGTTTGCTTTTCCGCTGGAAATTGAGGGTTTGGCGATCTCCACTCGTGGTCTAGTGGAGATCATCCAGGTGCGTGTTGGTGAATATCTATAGAGCTGCAAGTCCGTGCACTGGCGCGTGGTGTACAGCTGAGCGTTATTCGTCCTCAAGCGCTATTTATCCACGATTCTACTCGAGAAGATCGGGCCACCCCGTACCATTGTGGTATCAGATTCCAGGACACTCGGTAGAATCTCTTCTTACCCATATTTTAGTAGATTATTTTTCAGTCCTATACACCGAAAAAGCCACAAAAAATATCGTCCTTCGATGTAGTTTAATTCAATATTTTTAGTGCATTTGTTAGGTCTTAATCCACTCGTTCATAGTGTTTAGGTGCTAGTTGGGTTCTATTCGCGTCTCTTTTTGTTTTCCCTTCCACAAATTTTGTATTCGTACTTGATTCCTGTTTTGTGCAACTAAACATTACTTATATCTAGTGGATGGCACGTTGTTTTCTTCATGAACCCTTCGATCCGTTCGCGAACCTTTTGTACCTATTGAGACTAGTTTGTTGTTGTGCCTAAGGGTCTGCTCTTAGGATTTTGAGATGCCAAGTTTTCGCATCTGTTACTGTTCACATAACTTGTTGTTAGTAGTTGCCCATCAAATAAACGAACCAAAAAAAGGGTTGATTGATTAGCGCTGGCTGTGAGTGAAAAAAACAAAAACAACAAAAAACAAAAAGAGTGAAAAAAAAACAGAGAACAAACAAAACAAAAAAACTCAGCTATAGTTTTCAATCAGCTATAGTTTTCAATCTTGTTCTTGGAGCCAGTTGTATATACTTGTATCCACTACTGTTTGCGTACCATATTTTTGAGCAATCTTGTGCCCTCATATACAACTTTTGAGCACTAGCTTGCATCTCTCCTTGAATTGTTGCAATACAAGCGTTCGCCTCCATACAAAATTGTTCTTTGTATTGCTCATTCCTTTGATTGCAATAGTCCCATTATCATTGTGTGTGTTGCTGACTACTCTTCACTTATATTTATCGATCAACAATTAGGCATTGTGAGTCTCGTTTGAATTGCTACCTAGCTCGACAATCTTCAGATTGTGAATTTGTTAGGATGTTTTCCTTACCTAGCTCCACCAAAAACATACGTGTCTTGTATTGACTCTCGTTCTTGATATTCGCTCGCACAATCTTGGTTGGTCATTCGCTGCTACGAGCGTAAGTTTTTGCTACTCTTAATTTACTTCGGAATGGTACAACTTGCTTTGTTTCAGAACAGTAGTTGAGAGATTCCCACTTATTTTCCACATATATTGTCACTTGGTATTTTTGCTTCTGTAATCATGTTAGGAAGCGAGCGGGACAAGGATCTGGATGACAACTTTACTGATCCGATCACCAAGATGCACTACCATACACTTCGTGCCACTCTCTGGGACAAGTTCCGAGCTGAGGTTGACCAGGTGCGCGGCGACCTTGGGCGTGTCCAAAACAACTTGGACGGCTTGGGGACAGATTTCCAGAAGCTATCTGTGACTGTTGACAACAACCACAAGGTACTGCTTGACGCTATTGCAAAGCCCACCACTTCGATACGCTGGGTACACGTGGCGAGGCGGGGCGGGGAGTGTACACCTCCCCTACGAGCCACGCGATGAGATGGATGCGGAGGCTGCTACTAGACGGTAGCGCGAGAATGATCCACGCCTACGACAACTCGACGAACAGGTGCGTGTTCGTGAGGTGGCACCACAGCGTCATGCTATTGCCGAGGTCATCGCACGTCCCCCTGCACAAGGGTGCGGCCGTGACAATGGCACAAGAGGAGGTGGTGCCAACAATGGCGTCCACAATGGTACCTATGGAGGCGCGCATGTTGGCGCCTATGGGGGTGTCTACTATGACGCCCACAAAGGAGGCAGTGGCAATCGCCATGCTGATCGATGATGGCGACAAGTCCGCGTTCAACAACTATTTACCACACCATCAACATAATCAGTATGCTCGCAATCATCGGCGCGATGAGGATGCCGATGATCTGGTTACAAAGCCCAAGTTCAAGATGCCATCCTTTAAGGGTACAACAGTGGTCGAAGTTTATCTTGCATGTGAGCTGAAAGTTGATAAGCTGTTCTACATGAACCGCTATTCTGATCAACGCAAGTTGGATCTTGCCGTTGCGGCTTTGGATGGATATGCTGCTACTTGGTGGGAGCGTTGTGTGCAACAACGTATGGAGGACACGAGCCACGTGTTGTTATGTGGGATGAGCCGAAGAGACAGATGCGTGCGTGCTTTGTACCTACACATTACAAGCGCTCGCTGCATGAGAAGCTGATTGGGTTGCGACAAGGGTTGAAATAAGTTGATGAGTATTATAAAGAGATGGAGCAGATTATCATACATGCGGATGTGCGTGAGAATGAGGAACAAGCGATGGCTCGCTTTCTTGCCGGGATGAATTATGCTATTCGGCGGATCATTAATCATTATCAATACAACAACATGGTTGAGTTGATGCATCAGGCACGTGAGGCTGAGAAGCAGGTAATTGAAGATGCTAAGTATGCTGCACAACAATGTTATTCAGCGAGCACGGCACTACCATACAACATGGGACAGCTGGGCCAGTTCGCCCCATCTGGGGGCAATTCCACGACGCGCAGTTGCGCACAAAAGAAGATAGATAGTACGCCACCATCGGCACACCGACCACCGGTGCCCGTTGCTAGCGTGGCATCCTCGATGGGTTCTACAGGCCGTTCACGTGATCTGACATGCTACAAGTGCAAGGGAGTTGGTCATTTTCAGAAAGATTGCCCAAATAATAAAGTTATGATACTTACTGATGACGGGTATATTTCAGCTAGTGATGAGCACGATACTACTTCATTTGATGATTTTGCATAGGATCCTACAGAGGATGAAAGATTGGACTGTAGACTAGAGTCGCCAGCTAGAGAGCATATGCTAGTGTGCACACCTTGTGTACTTAGCGTGTCACAAAGCTAGTCTATCGCACAGCGGTGCAATTTGTTTAAGTCATGGGCGACAGTTGGCGGTAAAGTGTGCAAAGTCATAATTGATGGAGGAAGTTGTCATAATTTGGCCAGTAAGGAAATGTGCACCAAATTGGGCTTAAAATATTTACCGCATCCTCATCCTTATCAAGTGCAGTGGTTGAGCGATGTGGGCAAGGTGAAAGTCAGTCATATGGTGTAGGTGCACTTTAAGATTGGCAAGTGCGAGGATACCATTGTGTGCGATGTGGTGCCCATGTCAGTTTGTCACTTGCTGTTAGCCCATGGCAATTTGATCGCCATGTTTATCATGATGGGCATACAAACTGCTACAAGTTTAAGTGGAGCGGCAAAGATGTGATTTTGTATCCACTTACACCGATAGAGATAGTCAATGCAGATAAGAAGAAAGTTAAGGTGAAAATTGAGAGTACACCAAATAGCGAGATTCCACCTTCGCTGAGTGAGAGCCACAAGCCAAAATTGAGCAGTAAAAAGAAAAGTGAGGGAGAGAATGGCTTAGTAATGTTAGCCACCAAATCAGAGATGAGAGATTTTTGTGAGAATCCCACTTTGCTGCACTTTGTACTCATGTACAAAGATGTTTTGCTTTCTACTGACGACTTAACGTCTCTTCCTAGTGGTGTATCTCATGTTTTGCAGGAATTGAGCGACGTTTTTCCGGAGGAGGTGCCCGCTGGTTTACCACCAATTTGCGGGATAGAGCATCAAATTGATTTGATTCCGGGAGCGATGCTACAAAACCGACCACCATACTGCACCAACCCCGATGAAACAAAGGAAATTCAGAAACAAGTACAAGAGCTTCTCGACAAAGGGTACGTATGCGAAAGCTTAAGCCCTTGTGTTGTTCCTGTTATTTTAGTTCCTAAGAAAGATGGTACTTGGCGCATGTGCATAGATTATAGGGCGATTAATAATATCACTATTCGATATCGCCATCCTATACCTCGCTTAGATGATATGTTAGACGAATTGAGTGGTGCTGTTATTTTCTCTAAAATTGATCTGCGTAGTAGGTATCCTCAAATTAGGATGAAAGAAGGGGATGAGTAGAAAACTGCTTTTAAAACAAAATTTGGTTTGTATGAGTAGTTAGTCATGCCATTTGGGTTAACTAATGCACTTAGTACATTCATGAGATTGATGAATCATGTTTTGAGGCATTTCATTGGGAAATTTGTGGTCGTGTATTTTGATGATATCTTGATTTACAGTCATAATGAATCTGATCATATTGACCACATTAGACAAGTGCTATAGGTTTTACGCGATGCTAGGTTATTTGGGAACTTAGCGAAGTGCACTTTTTGCAAAGATCATGTAATATTTTTGGGCTATATGGTTTCGGCACAGGGAGTAGAGGTAGATGAGTGTAAAATTGAAGCAATTAAAAATTGGCCTACTCTTATGAATGTTAGTCAAATTAGGAGCTTTCATGGACTCGCTAGTTTTTATCGGTGTTTCGTTAAGGATTTTAGCACTATCGCTGCCCCACTGAATGAATTAACAAAAAAAGGTGTTGAGTTTACATTGGGGGTGGCACAACAAGCTGCGTTTGATGAATTGAAAAAGCATTTAACTGAGGCACCGTTACTTGTTTTACCCGATTTCACTAAGAATTTTGAAATTGAATGTGATGCTAGTGGAATTGGTATTGGCGTTATTTTGATGCAAGAGGGTAGACCGGTTGCTTATTTTAGCGAGAAACTCAAAGGTGCACAATTGAATTATCCGGTCTACGATAAGGAGCTGTATGCTTTAGTGCGAGTTTTAGAAGTTTGGCAACATTATTTATGGCCTAAGGAATTCATTATACATTCTGATCATGAGGCATTAAAATATCTGCAAGGCCAAGCTAAGCTGAACCGTCGACATGCTAAGTGGGTAGAATTTATCGAGTCATTTTCTTACATGGTGAAATATAAGAAGGGAAAGGAAAACATGGTTGCTGATGCTCTTTCTAGGAAAAGTGTGCTTTTAAAACGCTTAGATGTACAAGTTCCTGGTTTAGAGAGTTTGCGTTATTTATATGCTACTGACCATGATTTCGCTTCACCTTATGCGCATTGCAAAGATGGGAAAGGCTGGGACAAATGTCACAATCATGATGGATTTTTATTTCATGCTAACAAACTATGCGTTCCAGAATCGTCCATGCGTTTGTTATTATTGCAGGAATCTCATGCCGGTGGATTGATGGGACATGTTGGACGTGAAAAGACGTTGTCTATACTGAGCGGTCACTTTTATTGGCCTAAGATGAAGCGTGATGTGGACAGGTATGTACAACGGTGCATAACTTGTCACAAGGCGAAATCGAAGTTGCATCCACATGGTTTGTATACTCCTCTCCTAGTTCCTAATGCACCATGGTAAGATATTAGTATGGATTTTGTTTTAGGATTGCCTAGGACTAAGAGGGGGAGAAATTCTGTTGTTGTCATTGTGGATCGATTTTTGAAGATGGTACACTTTATTCCGTGCCACAAGAGCGACGATGCGTCGCACGTTGCTGATTTAATTTTTAGGGAGATAGTGCGGTTGCATGGCATACCCAGGACCATTGTCTCAGATCGCGACGTCAAATTCATGAGTTATTTCTGGAAGACACTCTGGGGGAAGCTAGGGACAAGGTTGTTATTTAGCACAACTTGTCATCCTCAAACTGATGGTCAAACAAAGGTGGTGAACCGCACACTTTCGACGCTGCTAAGGACCACATGTGGAGTTCGCCTACAATAGAGCCGTCCACTCTACTACACAGATGTGCCCATTTGAGGTGGTGTATGGTTTCAAGCCTACTACGCCACTTGATTTGCTGCCGTTTCCAAGTCAATCACAAACAAATATGGAGGCGTCAAAGAGGGCTAAATATGCGAAGAAATTGCACATCAAGGTGAAAGAAGAAATTGAGCGTAAGGCGAAGTACTATGCTGACAAGGCGAACAAGAAAAGAAAGAAGATGATTTTTCAGCCAGGTGATTTAGTTTGGTTACACTACTGCAAGGATCGCTTTTCGGATCGATGCAAATCAAAGTTGCTGCCACAAGGAGATGGACCTTTCAAAGTGCTTGAGTGGATTAACAATAATGCGTACAAAATCGAGCTTCCAGGCGATGACTATGGCGTGAACTCGACATTCAACGTTGCTGATTTATCACCGTTCTTCGGGGCTGATGATCTAGCGTCGAGGACGACGCCTTTTCAAGAGGGGGAGGATGATGAGGGCATCCCTACAACACCTTCTTCTCCTCCACCTAATGCTCATGATATACGCCTCGAGTTGTCGACTGGACCAATAACAAGAGCACGTGCCAAGAAATTACAATCTTAGGTGAACTTGCTCCTTAATGAATATTTCATTGATTTAATGAGAATTTTATACTACCTAAAAACAATGTTTTACTTGTGCTCAGGTTTGAAGAGTTAGCGATGGATAGAGATCAAGGATATGCGGCCGTCATCCAAGGAAGCACAAGTCCACAGCATGAACAGTGATCGGCCCATGAATAGTGCCACACATGAACAGCATCAGGCCACGCTACAGTACCATGAACAGTACACACTACAGTATCATGATCAGTACTGTGCTACAGTACCCGGCCCATGACCAGTGCCGTGTTACAGTCACGCGCGCGTGAATAGTACCACATAGAAAATTTAGTGCTGAATAGTTCTTAGGCTAAGACTATATATTGAGGGGTAGACCCCCATTGTTAGGAGACCACGTTTATGTAAAAAAATAGAACACAAGTTATTGCTTGTTCTTTCATAACAAAATTCATGTGAGGACTTCAGAGAGAGAATTAGGTGATCAATTGTTTGTTCTGCTTTTTAAGGTCAAGTTTGCTTTTTCCACTAGGAATTAAGGGCTTGGCGATCTTTGCTCGTGGTCTAGCGGCGATCATCTAGGTGCGTGTTGGAAAATATCCATAGAGCTGCAAGTTCGTGCACTGGCGCGTGGTGTATAGCTGAGCATTATTCATCCTCAAGCACTATTTATCCACGGTTCTACTCGAGAAGATCAGGCCACCCTGTATCAAACCTGGTTTGTAAAGTGGCCACCTCCAGGAGCATTGCGTTGGTGTTCCATCTGCAAATAGTGCTTCCTTGGAGATAGTTAACCTGTAATTTATAAGCAATGAATTTGCTATATTGAATATTCGTAATATATGTAACAGCAAGCAAACATTGCAGCTATAAGTCGCTATACAAAAGTAACTATTAGATGGCCAAACAAAGGGAAAAAGTGGTGTGAGTACTTGTAACACACCTATTTCTGGGAACATTAGATTATCCTCGCAACTGCCCCGGACTGTTCAGCTATGAGTACTATAGATGAGTGTACACCATTACCAAGATAAGCTTAAGCATAAAAACCAAACTTTATTACAAAATTAAGGCTTAGTAGCCAAGTTTTACATAGTTGGGGTGTACAACCCAAAATTACATTTCAAAAGAAACTGCACAGGCAGGCCTGAGTGTAGAATAAACCCTAACACCAGGCATCATCTATATCGTAGAGCTCAGCATCGTCTTGATAAACTCCTTCATTTTCTTGCCAAGCATTCTCTGTTTATGATTTTAGCAAGTATGAGTACAACCAACCGTACTCAACAAGTCACATGGGAAATGCTATTTAACTATATGCAAGAAATTGCCATGGAATAGGGTAAAGCAGTTTATTATTTTACGTGGATACGATTTTGTTTGTAAACACTTTGCTTTTAAATACAAAATATCAAATCATAAACTTCATAAGGAATTTAGAGGTTTTCAACACTTGATTAACACACTTTCACATTTTCAAAACCATTCCAAATTTACTTATGCTTCGCTATTGGAATCACCCATTAAACACAGCTTCATTTACCGAAAGCATGGTGTATTCGAATACCATTAAACTTGACTCTGCAGAGCTGCCCAACTTTATGAAGGAGAACGGGTAGGCTACGCTAGCTACAACATTCCACTAAAGCCACAAAGCAAACAACCTCTCCAAAGCTTCTTTTGACTAAAGCAAACCCTAACTCTCTCCCAAAGACATAAGGGGGCATGCAGCCACTCCCTCCTTTATATAGCCCTTGGCTAACGGGTCTCCCACCCGTTACGCCCGCTAAACCCGAACGGAGCCCGCTCCCGCCTTTTGCAGCCTCGCGAAATTACCATTTTGCCCCTCCTGCACCTTCTAGGAAGCTTCCACGCTCCTTGTCGTCCACGAGTCGCAACCACATCGAATCTCCACCGTCTTCGACACATCCGACCGTTCTGACCTCGACACCACCCGTGTCTAGTCCGGCCACCTCGTGTCTCGCCACGACTCCGCCTCGACGTCCTGCAGCCAACACAGACAAGAAACACATCAAATAGCACCGCTCGATACATGTAAGCATAAATGCATTAATGAAATAGCCCAAACCTGACAAGTCGACATAATATGCATCCTAACCATTTTGACCAGGTTTGACCAAGTCCGACCAAGCCCGATTGCACCACGCAACATCAAGGACCGGACCAACCAAATCAAACTCGACTTTCCTAACCCGATGTCAATTACTCATTACACACATGGGATAACCTCCACATGGTCTCTCAATCTCCCCCTTGATGAGTATATTGACAAACCCAGAAAAAGCATGAAGTTGAGTTTGAGATGCAAGAAATAAGTCAAACATGGTCTAAAGGAAGGAAATGGAGCTAATGACCATGTCGACAGAAGGAAACACTAGAGCAACAACTGAAAGAGCAAATTGTTCTTCAAAGCTCTAAAATGTTCCCAAAAGGCTTTTTCTCCTATATTCTCCCCCTTTTGGCAATAAACACATCAAGGATGCAAAAGAGAGAATATGACATGACATTGGATGAAATGGCTGAAATTTGTTTATTTAAGCATGTAGAGCCATGAGAATTATCCAAAATGACCATAATGTATTACACCAAGCCATAACTCAATAAAAGGCTATCTAGATCATGACAAGATATGTATAAGCCAGCTAGAACATATAGATGACAATCTGAAATGTAGTGCATTTTGTGAGAATGTCAAGTCATCAATAAGCAAAGTCTAGCTAGAGATATCCAAGATGATGCAGGCCATGTCAACAAGCTAAGCAGAACCAAGAAGCTAATATTGAGTCCAAATAGAGTGCTATATGCTCAAGAATGAAACATTGGTTCAAGTACTTGGTTCTTTTAGTAGCTTAAACAAAATGAGCACAAATGACATATTTTCTTTTGAAACTTATGGTCGTTTCCAACCAATATTTTTATCATGTGCTAGATCTCAAGCCTTATGCGACCACTCCAAGAAAGAAGCTTAAGAAGATAGTCTAGGTCATCCAAAACCCCCCCTGAGTTCATGCCTAGTGCAATGGCAAGCCGTCTCATGAGAAAGAATTGGTGAGATCAGTTTTTTTTCACAAAAGAGATCTTTTTGCTTTTTAAACATGTTATACTAACTCATGCTGCATCAAGAGACTAAAATAGCTCAATCTAAGGCTCAACAAAGATTCACGACTCAACTCAGCCTATTTGACATGGCATGAATCATACAAGGATAACTAAAGAAAGACTAGTCTCGAGTGGTAACATGATAAGTTTTAGTTCAATTTGAGCAAGTTTAATTAACTTATCATGGCAAAAGCTAGTCTACACATATGAAGTCATGATAAATATAGCAAATAAGCACAAGTCATGGCAAGGTGTAAAGCATTGTAAACATGTCATAACAGGATAATAATCAAGGCTCAATGTTATTATATTACAATGCGAAATGCTAAAATGTAAGAAAATCCAGCTCCCCCTCAACACGAGATGCAACTTTTAGTTCAAGTTGAGTTATGTCAATATTAAGCTCCAGAAGCTCTCAAATGAACTCCCCCTGAACCAAAGCAGTAAAATCGAGAAGCTGGCAAAGAAAACCAAACATGGAGTCCTTAAAGCATAGATAAGATATAGAGGATACTATGGCTCAGACTGACTCTCATCTACCCCATATGACTCTAGGACTATCAACTGGTCATCTAACAGACTAAGGAGCAAACACGTACCCCGTCTACCCGAGAGTGGCCCAACCCTCGCTAGAACCTACAAGCAGTGAGTAAGCTCAACCCAGTAAGAAGAGAACCAGCTAATAAGTAGCATCCTAGAATCACAAGATGAGAGGAAGAAGTCTAAACAGCTAGACAAAAGAAGCACTCTAACCTATGCTAGAAGGACTAACCCCAATGCACCCAAAATGCAATGCAACAGAAAGGAGCAAGAGCATAATCAATAAAATAAAGCAGTAAAGCACAAAGCTCCCCCTCACAACAGTCCATACGGACAAACCACCCCAAGCTCTCCCCACAAAGCTGAAAATCTAGAGCTATCCAATGGCTTGGTAAAGATATCAGCCAACTGGTGGTCACTCTCCACAAATTGGAGCACGATGTCACCCTTCTCTACATGGTCTCTAAGGAAGTGATAGCGAATATCGATATGCTTGGTCCGAGAATGCTGCACTGGGTTCTTAGCAATGTTAATCGCAGAAGTGTTATCACAAAAGAGTGGAACACTGTCGATAGCTAACCCAAAGTCCCGCAGGGTCGAGACCATCCAAAGCACCTGGCTGCAGCGACTGGCTGCAGCAACGTACTCGGCCTCTGTGGTGGACTGTGCAACACCGGACTGCTTCCTCGAAGACCAGGAAACGAGAGAAGTGCCAATGAACTGGCAGGTGCCTGAAGTGCTTTTCCTATCTATCCTACAGCCGGCAAAGTCTGCATCCGAGTAGGCTCTCAAGAAAAGACAGGACGACGAAGTGTACCAGATACCATAGTCAATGGTAGCTCGAAGGTACCGAAGAATGCGCTTCACCACCTGGTGGTGAGATACACGAGGAGAAGCCTGAAAGCGAGCACAAAGACACACAGCGAAGTGTATGTCCGGTCTCGAGGCAGTGAGGTACAAGAGGGACCGATCATACTGCGATACTCCTTCTGATCAACTGGCTCGCCGTCCTCATCTGGGTCAAGTGAAGCTAATGTAGCCATCGGAGTGGACACTGGCTTACCATCACACATATCGAAGCGCTTCAGGAGGTCTCGAGTGTACTTGCCCTGATGCAAGAAGGTACCCTCCCGAGTCTGCTTAATTTGGAAGCCAAGGAAGAAACTCAGCTCGCCCATCATGCTCATCTCAAACTCCGAGCTCATGACATCGGAAAACTGGGAAACAAGAGCATGCGAGGAGCCGCCAAAGATGATGTCATCCACATAAATCTGGACGAGCAGAAGATCAGTGCCATGCCGGCGGATGAACAAGGTCTTGTCTACTTTACCCATCTCAAAACCATGACTCAATAAGTAGGACTTAAGCCTCTAATACCAAGCTCTAGGGGCCTGTTTAAGTCCATACAGAGCTTTAGAAAGCTTGAAGACATGGTTTGGGTATTTGGGGTTCTTGAAACTTGGAGGTTGTCTCACATAGACTTCTTCCTCAATAAAGCCATTGAGGAAGACACTCTTGACATCCATCAGGTAAAGCTTGAAACCCTTAGAAGCTTCAAAGGCAAGCAGGATTCTAATGGCCTCAAGTCTAGCTACAGGGGCAAAGGTCTCCTCAAAATCTAGATCCTCAACCTGGGAGAACCCCTGAGCTACTAGTCTAGCCTTGTTTCGAACAACTACCCCATCCTCACTCTGCTTGTTCTTGAACACCCACTTGGTCCCAATGACATTGTGACCACGAGGGGGCTCAACAAGCGACTAGACCTTGTTTCTCTCGAAATTCTCTAACTCCTCATGCATGGCATTGACCCAAGACTCATCAGAAAGTGCATGGCACACATCCTTGGGCTCGAAGGAGGCAACAAAGGCAGAATGGAGACAGAAAAGTGACGTGGTAGACTTTGAGCGTGTGACACGCTCAAAGAGGTCTCCAGTAATCTGCTCGGAAGGATGGTCTTTCTGGATATGTTGAGGAGGTCCAGGATGAGAAGAAGAAGTGCCCTCTACCTTGTGGACTGAAGAGGTAGGAACAGAGCCACTAGCTCTAGAAGAAGCAGAAGGCATGGGTTGATCGCCTCGAGGTGCGGTGGAAGAAGGCACCTCAAGGGGTGGATGAGGGACTGGATCGGGTAGACAACCCTCATCTCCATTGTCCTCATCATCCACAAAAATGGGCTCAGACTGCTCTAAAGAACCTGAGACATCGGGCCTAGTCCCCGGACTGGCCTCGTCGAAGGTCACCTCACAGGTTTATACCATTTTGCTAGACTCGCAGTTCCAAACCAGATAAGCCTGCGACGAAGTCGAGTAACCTAGAAAGATCCCATCACAAGAACGTGACTCAAACTTGTCTAGGTTCCCGGACTTCAGAATAAAGCACTTGCAACCAAACACACGGAAATGAGATACACTTGGCTTTCGCCCATATCTCAACTCATAAGAAGTGCGGTGCAAGTGTGCCCGAAGAAAAACTTGATTTGAGACATGGCACGCAGTGGCTATAGCCTCAAGCCAAAAGTTCCGCGGTGTAGAGTACTCATCAAGCATCGTCCTGGCCATCTCGACCAAGGTACGGTTCTTTCTCTCCACGACGCCATTCTGCTGAGGGACGTGCGGAGAAGAGAACTGGTGCTCTACACCTGTCTCATCGCAGAACCTCTCAAAGTAGGAATTCTTGAACTCCGTGTCATTGTCACTGTGGATCGCTCGTAAGGCACCCGGGAGCTCAACAGAAAGCCTACTGAAAAGACCTCAGAAATGTGTAAACGTCTCATCCTTCGAGGCTAAGAAAAACACCCAAGAGAACCTCGAGAAGTCATCGACCACGACAAAGAACATACCACTTCCCTCCTGCTGACTGCACTCGAGCTGGTCCAACTGTGTCCATATGGAGCAGCTATCCCGGTGCATCGGTCATAGTCACTGTGACCGAAGGGTGAGAAGCAGCAACCATCCTGCCGTGCCGGCACGGAGCACAAACTAGATCTTTGACCATCTTGAGTTTCGGCAAACCACGAATGAGGTCGTGGCCGCTAACTCGGGTCAAATGGTCAAATCCAATATGACCAAGTCTCCTATGCTAGAAAGAAAGATCGCGGGACTCAGAAGCAACTAAACACCTAAGAGGATCACCAGAAGACTCAGAAAAATCAGCACGAAAGATCCTCCCAAAACGAGAAATCCCATAAACCAGACTACCCGAAGAATCAAAAATTTTGCAAGCATTTTTCTTAAAGCTTACCTCGAAACCATCATAGGTAAGCTGAGAAACGGAGAGCAAATTATACTGCAGCTTACTAACCGAAGCAACATCTTTCAAAATGAAAGAATCATTAACGCGCACTGTACCTTTGGCGATGACACGCCCAGATGAAGCGTCTCCGAAGGTGATCGTCTCATCACCTTGAGCACGGGCAAGGGAAGAAAACCAACAGGAGTCTCCGGTCATGTGTCGTGAATACCCAAAGTCTACAAGCCAAACCTTTCCCTTCCCTGCCCGGCGAACCTGAGTCAAACAGAGAGTAAAGTCTCAGTACTGGGGTAAATCAAGAGTGATTTTGGCACCCAATACTGAGTAACACATCGAGCATATGATGTAGTCAAACACGACTGACCTCTATCTACCCTACGCTCTCTGTCACTCAAAGAAGCAGACAGTCTCTGTGTAGACCTGAAGCTGTTGCTGGGTCCGACTGCTACGGGCGAGCAAGTCAGAGCACCGACAACACGTTGAACACGCCGCGGGTAGTCATCTCGACGGGGAAAACGAGATCTACCCTCAGAACGGTGGAAATCACGACCAAAGGGAGCATGTGGACGAAAACCAGAAAACTCAAAAAAACCCATCAACAGAAGCCAGCCTAGACCTCGTGTTGGTCTTAGGTGCACTCAAGGTCTGGGGCTGACCCTGAATACGCCTAAGATCACGAACACGGTCTCTACGTGTGTTCTTGGCGCGCTTGAAGCATCGATCGATCAAATGCCCATCCTTCTGATAGAAGGTGTAGTGGTACTTCACCTTCTAAGAGGTAGAAGTAACACGGTGAGGCTTCGCCTTCTGAGAGGCCGAAGCTGCAGGGGGAATCACCTTGCTGTCAGAAATCCCTTGGACAAAGCCCGCTGACTTAAATTGGACTTTCTCGGTCCTGGGCTCAGTCTCGATCACACCTGGTGCTATGGGTCTAAGCACAACAGGTGGATGCTTCCTCATGTCCTCATAGAAATCGTATCCTAGACCCTAATTAAATCTACAAATCTTGGATTGGTCTAGAATAAGATTAAGGTTCTTCTTGCCTCCTACAAATCTCTCGAGAGTGTTCATAAGATACTGACACTCCCGAAAGAGAGAGGTGCAAGAAGAGCAGGGGGAAGAAGGAGTAGCAGAAGGTAAGGGAGCAGATGAATAACCAATAGTAGAAGAGTGAGTGGCTTGTGCACGCACAGCTGACTTAGAAGGGACAGTCCTACTGCTAGCAGTTTGGTTCACATCGCTAAGCGTCTCAACCTTACCCTTCGGTTTCTCCCCCTCAACAGCACACACATTACAAGCAGAAGGTGGCTTCTCTAGTAGGTCCTTAGTTAGCTTCACACATTTTTCATCCAATGCAACCAAGTCAGATTTTAGTTTGTTACAATTAATGCATGGTGAGCTAACAGGGTCCTTAGAAGCATTTTGAGCTAATCTATTGTTGTCATCAACTAATTCTTCAAACTGTTTGGAGACAGCTTCAAGCTCAGCAGTAAGCTTGGGACAATTCACACAAGAAGCAATAGGCTCAAGAAGAAAAGCTTGTAATTCAGCAATTTTATGATCTTCCCGTTTTAGGTTCATCTTCAAATTATTACAATTTTCACAAGTCTCGGGCAGATCGAGAAACATAGTATAAAGACCTTGAAATGCGTTGTCATCCTCACATGAGGTGCATGCACTAGTCTCAACAGTAGTAAATGAAACAGGAACTACCCTACTCATCTCAAGCTCAGCAAGAAGACTAATGTTCTCCACCTTAATCATGTCAAGCTCGGAGGACACACTATCATGCAAGGTCCTTAGCTTCTCCATGTCATCCAGCAAAGCAGAGCATACATCACAATCGTCACGGCAGGGAGCAGATCTAAGTGAAGTAAGCTCCCATGACAAACTCTCTACTTCCTTCTCCAACTCAGTACACTTAGCTCTAGATCTAGCATGGAATCTACCTAGCTTAAGAAAAGCATCATTAAGCTAGTCGTAGGTGGGGGATACCTCGTCGGAGTGGGAGTACAGCTCGCTGTCGCTCAGTTCGCCCTCAAGGGCCATGAAGCACATGCTGGAGAAGTCGTCGCCGCCCTTGGGTTCTTGCTCGTCCGTTCCATCGTCGTCGCTCCACCCCTCCACCTCGCTGAGATCGAGGTCGTCGAAGGCGGTGAGGACGCGGTGGAAGAGTTTCTTGGCTTTGCCAAGGTCGCGGAACTTCTTCTTGCCTTGTGCGGGAGCTGAGGGCTTCTTGTTGCGGTTCTTGTCGATGTAGTCGTTCTTGCCTGAACCGCCGTAGTCACCTTTGCCCTTCCCCAGCTTGGGGCAGTTTGCTCAAATGTGGTTGGGGCCACCACACTCGAAGCAAATCACGGGTCATCCTCTCTTTCCATCCCTCCTTCGCTTGTAAGCATGGGAGAATCTCCGAGCTAGGAGGGCTAACTGCTTATCCGCAAGCTGCTCTGACTGATCATCAGTTATGTCACAGAGAGCAGCAAGGAAGAATCCACACAGCGAATCAGAAGAAAGACCAGAAGTCGAACTGGGATCGGTGAGTAGGGCCATCGACTGTGACTTCGACTTGTGAGAGATAATGTCAATCTCGTGAGTCTTGAGGCGCGAGTACAACGCATCAAAAGTCAAAGTCGAGAGGTCCGTGGTGTCCTTGATGGTAGTCACCTTCATCTCCCAAACACGAAGATCGAGTGCAGCGAGTATCTGTCGAGCGTTATCCAAGTCGGGGTATGTGAGACCGACCGCTCTTTATTTGGGTGGTGCCCTCATGGTAAGCATCGAGGGTCTCCCAAATTCGAAGGCGGACGAAAGATGAGATATGCGGTCAAACTCGCTACGACTCAGGCCCTGGATTATGATGTTCCTTGCCTTAGCGTTTGCCTCAACATCATGCATATTTCCAGCGTTGATGTTCTCATCGGCAGGAACAACAAATCGGACCTTGACCTTACGCCAGATGGCGTAGCCCTGAGCCTGAATGTAGGTTTCCATCCGGCTCTTCCAGAAGGGATAGTCGATCCCATCGACGACCAGGGGCTTGGTCGAGTACTTGTCGTCGCCATGGCTCTAGTGACCGGTTAAGATCTATCGAGAAGAGCTAATCGGCTCTGATACCAATTGTTGGACCGAAATGACGACAGAGGGGGGGTGAATGTCAACTACTAAACATTCGTCCCCCTCAAGTATCCATGATGAAATCTTCTTCTATAGCTATGAAGAAAAGCTATGAAGAGACATCCTCATGCTCTCTGTAACTCTAGAGAAACCAACCAAGAGAAAAAGACAGAGAGGAAGCAAAATAATAAGAAACAACTGAAACCAGCACTGAAAAACAGAAGGGCCGGTCAGACCGCCGTATATGGGCCGATCAGACCGCTCCCTGGCCGCCGGTCTGACCGCCCATATAGGGCCAGTCTGACCGCCAGCGTCCAACCGGTCAGACCGCAGGTCCAACGGCGGTCAGACTGCCCGTCGAATTTTTCAGGGCAGACAGGATTTTCAGACAGAAATCCAAAGACTTGGCTCAACTGAGAAATTGAGGACTTTCCTCTGGTTTTCTCTGCCCGGACTAGCAAGATAACCTATTAAATAGCAAGAGGGACCTAGAGACCCAAGAAAATCCAACTCAAAGAGGAAGAGTTTGAGAAATAACCTAGAAACTAAAAAATTCAGAGAGGTGGACAAACACTCAAATTGCTCAATGGTCACAAGTCCTTTGCTCATGAGATTTTGCAGTTATGTTAGCAATACCAACAGGACTCTGGAAACCAACTTTCATGCCAACTCAACAAGGGAATAAACCTCCACACCAAAACCCTAGAAAAGCTGAAAACTGAACTTCTACAGAGAGAGAGAGAGCCAAAATCCAAATTTCTCAACAATCCCAAGTCCTTTGATCCTGAGCTTTTGCAAGAACTTTAGCAATGAACTTAGGACACTAAGGCTCAAATATCAGGCAAACTTATGAGGAGAAATGAGATTAACATCAAAACCCTAGAAATGAAGAACAGGGGAGACCAAAAGGTAAAATCTGGAATTAAACTTGATTTGCTCTTCGAACCTGCTGACCAAAGGGTCTAGAAATGTAATTCCATCACAGAGCAACCATTTTGGACCATCCAAGCACAAAACAACTCAAATCTCAAAAAGTCAAGAAATCAAGCACAGAGGCATCGAAGGGAAACAGGAGCACGGGAGAAGAACTTCAGAAATTTCATTCCAACAAAACAAGGAATACATAGGAGTCCCCATACGCATGGACATTAGAACAAGAGGAATGATTACATGGAATCTCAACTCATCCTCTCCCTCTCCCAAACTCAAGAACCACACTCTCTACATGTTTCTTGGAAGAACATACATAGAGAGGGGATGAACGTGGGAGACACTCCCTGCTGCCCACAACCACTAAAGCCACAAAGCAAACAACCTCTCCCCTATGAGCTTGTCCCGCTTGCGGCAGGTCTCATAGGTTGTGCGGGATGTTCCCCTCCTATGCGCCTAGCAGCTGGCTACCCACACTACTAGCACGCCGCAGAAGAACTTCACCCTCTGCGGATGCCCCATTCAAGCTGTCACACAGACCGCCACTTGCACTACCTCACCTCCTCCACCGATGACGGTGATTTTCATTGTCCGATAAATTTACTAGGCCAAGTTGTACTTTACAGACTTGTGGTTGTACTTGTTTTACACAGGAGGTCATGATGAGATTTAGTCCTTAGGGTTATCTGGGCGGTTCTACCACAAACCACACTCTCATGCACCCCTGCACCATACCCCAGAACCATCTGCCCAGATAAATAAGCAATTTGAGGTTTTGGAATATAAAATAACCATATCCAACATACACCAGTCATTACCACCATGGCTGCCCAACCAAATTTTCTCATGATTAAAAGTGATGCTTGGGCGTTCTTGCGCTTATGAGTTTCTAAGTAATACTGAGCATGGCATATAATTGTGGACTTATTTTCGAAAGACTACTATTATAATTTTGCTAGGGCGACAAGGTTCACATGTTCAAATATTCCAAAGGAGGTGTAATATTAACCAAGTTAGATAATTGGTATTTAACTAAAATCCTAAATTGAACATGTATTTGCATATAAAATAACAGCATGCAATTTTATAATTTAAACAAAAGTAATTTGCAGAAAATGTAGGTTCAATATGATCAAAGTATTGACTCGCCTTGCACGGTTTACCGCGATCCTGAGCTCACTCAAAGCTGTCTCATTCGAAGGGTTGAGCTTCTGGTCTTTATCTTCACTTTGCTCGTGATCTCGCTTGATCCCTTGATTCTTCAGGACTCCAATTTCTAATTACGTGCTAAACGACTGAATACAAATAAAGGCAAATAACTCAAAAGACCCATACAAATCCAAATAAACTCAATTTAGTTTTATTATGAGTTAATGGGTGATTCGGGTGGTTTGAGGCAAGGTCGGTGGTAGGATACGATGACTCAATCTTTTTTTATTAATAATCCCTTTTATTATTTTTGTATTTATCAAGGAAGTTCCATGAGTTAGGTTAGATCTTTGGGTTGGTGTACAAGTCTAACTGGGTATTATTTTGTCGAGCATTAATAGTCAGGGCTTATTCTATATACGCGATGTATACAAATTTTAGCTTATCAGATTAATTCATATTACTAGTAATTTGATATGTATCATTTTATGCAACCCTTAGTTATTACTAGGCATCATTTGAATTAGGATCCATGTGTTCGGGTCCTAGCTTGCCATATGCAACCATGCTCATTATTTTTGTTTACTAAATCTAACGATAAGGTTTAACTTATGGAATCTTATCATTTCGTCTATTAGTTTTAGTTTAAATTTATTTATCTGGGCAAAGCTGGTTATATAGGGTTATATTTTAATATTTGTTATTTAGCAAAATCTACCGCTAAGGTTTATTTAAGATGGCATGTTAAATATTGGACACATATTTCAATTATTATTAAGGGTATCTTTACTAAATTTGGACATTTAACCAAACCCACTTTTCTTTATGAAATTTTGGATAATTAACCAAAGTCATCTTTTATTAATACCTTTAATTAAGACTTAGATTTTTGTTAAATGTTCCAAACCACATTAGTTACTTATATATACATTTAATCTATTATTAATTTTCAAATAATCTTATTTTATATCCTAATCAATATTTATTACATTCCCTATATTATTCCCAAATTGTCCATCATTTTTCTGGATTTAAACGGATGACAAAAAAAATAAAAACAAAAATGCAACTAAAGAGGCGGCCGCTGGAACTCGAACTCAGGACCTTCGGGCTGTATTTCTTATGTGCGCTGAGCTAGCCAAGTGGACTCTTGGTATTTCGCGGTTGAAAGGGGGTTTTAAAAAAGAAGAAGCGAGTGCAGCAGTGGAGCTCAAACAAAGGAGTTAGCTGGCCGAAATAGGGGAGCGACTGGGGCGGGGCGAACGGAGGCGCTGCCGGCGGGGTTGGCCAGAGGGCTAGGGGAATCCACTAAAATGGATTAAGGGAGGTGTGGGGAAACTTTGGGAGGCGGCGCATTAGTCAGGGCAGTGACGAGGTGGGCCGGCGGCGAGGCTCAGTGGCCGGGGGCGGGGATGGAGCAGGGCGCCGGCGCCGGCGAGAATAAGGGGAAAAATAGAGGCACGCGTGAGCTGCAGGGATGGGAGGGGAAGCTTACCAAGCAATTGGCATGGCCAGAGAGGCACTAGGGAAGGCCGGCGGCGTGCATGGGCGGCAGCGGGAGCAAGTCACCGTGGCCGGCTCTCTACAGTGAAAGGAAGCACAGGGCGATGCTCAGGGAAGATTCGGGGCGTCGAGGGGCTACTCCCACTGCGGGGAATCGGATCGGGATTCACCAAGGAAGGGGGGGCGGCAGTAATGGCGGCGGCGGTCAGAAATTGGGGAGAAGGGCAATGTGCGTGCTCTGGTGGATGATAGTTTAATTACTCTGGAGAGAGGGTAGCTGGGAGGTGGAGGCTCACTGCGATGCGTTTGCTTTTGGCAAGAATCGTTGAGGTGGCCGGTTTGCCGAGAAGAGGTGGCGGCCGGTGGGCTTGCGGCCGTGGGCGCTCGGTCCAGGTGGGGAGGGAAGTCGGGGTGAGCCTGAGGTATATGTAGCGGGGAGGGGTCCGTAGGAGATCCTGTTGCCAGAGACCGCAGTACAGGCGACGGGATGGTGCGCGGGCATGCCGAGGCACAACAGGACATGGGCGGAGGGCACAGGCGATGTGCGTGAGGGGATGGGGGCGGTTGGCTAACACTGTGCCGACGCGGGAGCGCAGGCGAGGCGATGTGCGTGTGCGCAAGGGTGTGACGCGCGCACATGTGCTGTGGGACCGGCTGACGAAGCTGCGGTGTGGGGAGCAGTGAGAAGACGGGAAAAAGAAAGGGGAACGGAGGAAGAAGAGGCAGTGCAGTGGAGGGAGAAAAAATAAGGGGAGGAAGCGGGCCCGCACGCAGAGAGGGGAGAAGGGGGAAAAGAGAGACCGAGGGGAGAAAGAGGGCCCGCGGGCAGTGAGATTGGGCGGGGACAGGGGCAGTAAAAGAGAGGGAGAAAGAGAGAGGGAAGAAAGGGGCCCCACATGTAAGTGAGTAGGAAAAAGGAAAAGGGGAGAAAAACAGAAAATGAAGGGCTCAAACCAAATATTGAAATCTAAATTTTAAATTTAAACTTGTAACTTACCTTTAGATTTATTAATTTTAAGTGTTGCATGATTTTCAAAATTTTGAATTCTTGGCTTAATTATTTAAATGTGAACTTTTAATATTTGTTCGGCCATTTCTTTTCTTTACCTAGTTTTCAAATTTTAAATTGCACTTCGATTGTTTTTGAGACTTTAAATTTGTCGTTGAATTTTGAATTTTAGGTTGTCAGGGTTAAACACCATTTAAATTATTTGTATTTATTTAGTTAATTTGAAATTCTTATGATTGCTATTTTGTGCTCAAGGATTATTTCTAGTTATTTATTGACTTAGCACAAAACTCAGGAAAACCCAAATGAGATTTCAGCAAAATTTTCAAATGCCAATAAGATGTAAATAAAAATTTTAAATTCTTCCCAATTTTTGAACATTCAAAATTTGAGGATGTTACACCCTATTCCATGGCAATCTCTTGCATATAGTTAAATAGCATTTCCCATGTGACTTGTTGAGTACGGTTGGTTGTGCTCATACTTGCTAAAATCATAAACAGAGAATGCTTGTCAAGAAAATGAAGGAGTTTATCAAGATGATGCCGAGCCCTACGGTATAGATGATGCCTGGTGTTTGGGTTTATTCTACACTCAGGCCTGCCTGTGTAGTTTCTTTTGAAATGTAATTTGGGTTGTACACCCCAACTATGTAAAACTTGGCTGCTAAGCCTTAATTTTGTAATAAAGTTTGGTTTTTATGCTTAAGCTTGTCTTCGTAATGGTGTACACTCATCTATAGTACTCGTAGCTGAACAGTCCGGGGCAGTTGCGAGGATAATCTAATGTCTCCAGAAATAGGGGTGTTACAAGTGCTCACACCACCCTTTCCCTTTGTTTGGCCATCTGACAGTTACTTTTGTATAGCAACTTATAGCTGCAATGTTTGCTTGTAGTTACACATATTACGAATATTCAATATAGCAAATTCATTGCTTATAAATTACAGGTCAACTATCTCCAAGGAAGCACTATTTGCAGATGGTACACCAACGCAATGCTCCTAGAGGTGGCCACTTTACAAACCAGGTTTGATACGGCGTGGCCCGATCTTCTTGAGTAGAACTGTGGATAAATAGTGCTTGAGGATGAATAATGCTAAGTTGTACACCACGCGCCAGTGCACGGACTTGCAGCTCTATGGATATTCGCCAACATGCACCTGGATGATCGCTACTAGACGACGAGCGGAGATCGCCAAGCCCTCCATTCCCAGCGGAAAAGCAAACTTGACCTTAGAAAGCAGAACGAACAATTGATCACCTAATTCTCTCTCAGATGTCCTCGCATGAACTTTGTTATGAAAGAACAAGCAATAACTTGTGTTCTATTCTTTTGCATAAACATGGTCTCCTAACAATGAGGGTCTATCCCTCAATATATAGTCTTAGCCTAAGGACTATTCAACACTAAATTTTCCATGTGGTACTATTTACGCACGCATGATTGTAACACGGCACTGGTCATGGGCTGGGTACTGTAGCACGGTATTGTTCATGATACTGTAGCGCGTACTGTTCATGGTACTGTAGCGCGGCCTGATGCTATTCACGTGTGGCACTATTCATGGGCCGATCACTGTTCATGCCGTGGACTTGTGCTTCCTTGGATGACGGCCGTATATCCATGATCTCTATCCATCGCTGACTCTTCGAACCTGAGCACAAGTAAAATATTGTTTTTAGGTAGTATAAAATTCTCATTAAAATCAATGACATATTCATTAAGGAGAAAGTTCACCTGAGATTGTAATTTCTTGGCATGTGCTCTTGTTATTGGTCCAGTCGACAACTCGAGGCGTATATCATGAGCATTAGGTGGAGGAGAAGAAGGTGTTGTAGGGATGCCCTCATCATCCTCCCCCTCTTGAAAAGGTGTCGTCCTCGACGCTAGATCATCAGCCCCGAAGAACAGTGATAAATCAGCTGTTGTGGCTACAGACCAAACAGAGAGAGAGATGGTAGTGGAGAGTGATGAAGATAAGTGTAATGGCCTGGGTCCTTCCCATGGCTTCTCATCATATATATATACATGAGGAGTGCTTTAACGGTTTTACCCTTACATCTGGTTATCCCCCCTGGGGGCAGTTATGTCATTACACATGGCCTATTCTGGGCCCTATACCTTCCTACCAGGCCTACTGGGTTTAGGTGGGGGCCACCCCTACGACAGGAGCCTCTCATGGTAACGGGCTTCACAAGGCCGAAGCCATGTTGCCGAGTCTTTTGGCCCCCTCCGTCCCGCGGCACGTGAACCTGTCCAGATGTGATCCGGGGCTGCGCTGCGGCCGAAGCAGCTGCGTGCTCTTCTGGTCGTCCACGCGGTGAAGCGTGCTCGGCGCGGTGCGGGCCTTGAGGCGTCGTGACCGTCCATGTGACGGCGCACTCCCGGCCTCTGGACTTCCGAGGCGCGCGCGTTCTGCACTCGTTGCGACCTTGCCGCCTGGCTGGGTGCTCTTTAATGATGGTTGGCTTGCCAGGGGGCAGGTTGTCGCATCGAGCAGTGTGCCTTCTCGTAAGTGGAGCGCGCGACGGTTTCCGGATAGCATGCGGTGGAGTGCGGACGATTGCTCTTACGCGCCTCTGGTAACTGCGTCGCCCGACGCCTTGCGCTTGTGCTTCCGTCGGTTGGCCTGCCTCCCTGCTGGCGACTCTTCGCCTAGCGAGGCTGAGTATAAATATGCTGGCGCCAGGGGCTGCTCCCTAGACATCCTTGCTGCACATCCCGTACCTGTTCATGGTTAACTTCTCATATGTAGGAAAAGTTTGGTGCACCTGTGTTTGATGACTGCGTCGACCGGCGTCAATGTCTGCGAGCGCCGGTGAACCAAGTACGTCCCGTTTGTGGGAATGCTTCAGCGCTTGATGCAGAAATGGCAAGGCCTGACCTGCTCTCGTAGACAGATATGGAGTCATCCGTACGCTCTGCTCGTGCGAACGAGCATATGCTGGTGCGGCGATTCATATCTGCCAACGAGATCATGTCTGCTCTTGCCGCAACCTTGCCCTTTGCCTGTTCGAGCCTGTTCGAGTTATGGTGGTCGTATGTGCTGTTCTCCGTTCTTGGCTGGCGCCGAGTCGAAGTAGACGCGCGCGCTCCGTTCCCTACCCTTCGAACGGGTGGCAGCGGAGTTGGTGCCTAGTCGCCGTAGACGCGCGCGCTCCGTCCCCTACCCTTCGAACGGGTGGCGGCGAAGCTGGCGCCTAGTCGAAGTAGACGCGCGCGCTCCGTCCCCTACCCTTCGAACGGGTGGCGGCGAAGCTGGCGCCTAGTCGAAGTAGACGCGCGCGCTCCGTCCCCTACCCTTCGAACGGGTGGCAGCGCAGCTGGCGCCTAGTCGAAGTAGACGCGCGCGCTCCGTCCCCTACCCTTCGAACGGGTGGCAGCGAAGCTGGCGCCTAGTCGAAGTAGACGCGCGCGCTCCGTCCCCTACCCTTCGAACGGGTGGCAGCGAAGCGGGCGCCTAGTCGAAGTAGACGCGCGCGCTTTGTCCCCTACCCTTCGAACGGGTGGCAGCGAAGCCGGCGCCTAGTCGAAGTAGACGCGCGCGCTCCGTTCCCTACCCTTCGAACGGGTGGCAGCGAAGCTGGCGCCTAAGTCGAAGTAGACGCGCGCGCTCCGTCCCCTACCCTTCGAACGGGTGGCAGCGGAGCTGGCGCCTAGTCGAAGTAGACGGGCGCGCTCCGTCCCCTACCCTTCGAACGGGTGGCAGCGGAGCTGGCGCCTAGTCGAAGAAGACGCGCGCGCTCCGTCCCCTACCCTTCGAACGGGTGGCAGCGCAGCTGGCGCCTAGTCGAAGTAGACGCGCGCGCTCCGTCCCCTACCCTTCGAACGGGTGGCAGCGCAGCTGGCGCCTAGTCGAAGTAGACGCGCGCGCTCCGTGCCCTACCCTTCGAACGGGTGGCAGCGCAGCTGGCGCCTAGTCGAAGTAGACGCGCGCGCTCCGTCCCCTACCCTTCGAACGGGTGGCAGCGAAGCTGGCGCCTAGTCGAAGTAGACGCGCGCTCTTTGTCCCCTACCCTTCGAACGGGTGGCAGCGAAGCCGGCGCCTAGTCGAAGTAGACGCGCGCGCTCCGTTCCCTACCCTTCGAACGGGTGGCAGCGAAGCCGGCGCCTAGTCGAAGTAGACGCGCGCTCTTTGTCCCCTACCCTTCGAACGGGTGGCAGCGAAGCCGGCGCCTAGTCGAAGTAGACGCGCGCGCTCCGTTCCCTACCCTTCGAACGGGTGGCAGCGAAGCTGGCGCCTAGTCGAAGTAGACGCTCGCGCTCCGTCCCCTACCCTTCGAACGGGTGGCAGCGAAGCTGGCGCCTAAGTCGAAGTAGACGCGCGCGCTCCGTCCCCTACCCTTCGAACGGGTGGCAGCGGAGCTGGCGCCTAGTCGAAGTAGACGGGCGCGCTCCGTCCCCTACCCTTCGAACGGGTGGCAGCGGAGCTGGCGCCTAGTCGAAGAAGACGCGCGCGCTCCGTCCCCTACCCTTCGAACGGGTGGCAGCGCAGCTGGAGCCTAGTCGAAGTAGACGCACGCGCTCCGTCCCCTACCCTTCGAACGGGTGGCAGCGCAGGTGGCGCCTAAGTCGAAGTAGACGCGCGCGCTCCGTGCCCTACCCTTCGAACGGGTGGCAGCGCAGCTGGCGCCTAGTCGAAGTAGACGCGCGCGCTCCGTCCCCTACCCTTCGAACGGGTGGCAGCGAAGCTGGCGCCTAGTCGAAGTAGACGCGCGCGCTCCGTCCCCTACCCTTCGAACGGGTGGCAGCGAAGCTGGCGCCTAGTCGAAGTAGACGCGCGCGCTCCGTCCCCTACCCTTCGAACGGGTGGCGGCGAAGCAGGCGCCTAGTCGAAGTACACGCGCGCTCTCCGTCCCCTACCCTTCGAACGGGTGGCAGCGAAGCTGGCGCCTAAGTCGAAGTAGACGCGCGCACTCCGTGCCCAACCCTTCGAACGGGTGGCAGCGCAGCTGGCGCCTAGTCGAAGTAGACGCGCGCGCTCCGTGCCCTACCCTTCGAACGGGTGGCAGCGGAGCTGGCGCCTAATCGAAGTAGACGCGCGCGCTCCGTCCCCTACCCTTCGAACGGGTGGCAGCGCAGCTGGCGCCTAGTCGAAGTAGACGCGCGCGCTCCGTCCCCTACCCTTCGAACGGGTGGCAGCGAAGCTGGCGCCTAGTCGAAGTAGACGCGCGCGCTCCGTCCCCTACCCTTCGAACGGGTGGCAGCGAAGCTGGCGCCTAGTCGAAGTAGACGCGCGCGCTTTGTCCCCTACCCTTCGAACGGGTGGCAGCGAAGCTGGCGCCTAGTCGAAGTAGACGCGCGCGCTCCGTGCCCTACCCTTCGAACGGGTGGCAGCGAAGCTGGCGCCTAGTCGAAGTAGACACTCGCGCTCCGTCCCCTACCCTTCGAACGGGTGGCAGCGAAGCTGGGGCCTAAGTCGAAGTAGACGCGCGCGCTCCGTCCCCTACCCTTCGAACGGGTGGCAGCGGAGCTGGCGCCTAGTCGAAGTAGACGGGCGCGCTCCGTCCCCTACCCTTCGAACGGGTGGCAGCGGAGCTGGCGCCTAGTCGAAGAAGACGCGCGCGCTCCGTCCCCTACCCTTCGAACGGGTGGCAGCGCAGCTGGCGCCTAGTCGAAGTAGACGCGCGCGCTCCGTCCCCTACCCTTCGAACGGGTGGCAGCGAAGCTGGCGCCTAGTCGAAGTAGACGCGCGCGCTCCGTCCCCTACCTTTCGAACGGGTGGCAGCGAAGCTGGCGCCTAAGTCGAAGTAGACGCGCGCGCTCCGTGCCCTACCCTTCGAACGGGTGGCAGCCAAGCTGGCGCCTAGTCGAAGTAGACGCGCGCGCTCCGTCCCCTACCCTTCGAACGGGTGGCAGTGAAGCTGGCGCCTAAGTCGAAGTAGACGCGTGCGCTCCGTGCCCTACCCTTCGAACGGGTGGCAGCGCAGCTGGCGCCTAGTCGAAGTAGACGCGCGCGCTCCGTCCCCTACACTTCGTACGGGTGGCAGCGAAGCTGGCGCCTAGTCGAAGTAGACGCGCGCGCTCCGTCCCATACCCTTCGAACGGGTGGCAGCGAAGCTGGCGCCTAAGTCGAAGTAGACGCGCGCGCTCCGTGCCCTACCCTTCGAACGGGTGGCAGCGGAGCTGGCGCCTAGTCGAAGTAGACGCGCGCGCTCCGTCCCCTACCCTTCGAACGGGTGGCAGCGCAGCTGGCGCCTAGTCGAAGTAGACGCGCGCGCTCCGTCCCCTACCCTTCGAACGGGTGGCAGCGAAGCTGGCGCCTAGTCGAAGTAGACGCGCGCGCTGTGTCCCCTACCCTTCGAACGGGTGGCAGCGAAGCTGGCGCCTAGTCGAAGTAGACGCGCGCGCTCCGTTCCCTACCCTTCGAACGGGTGGCAGCGAAGCTGGCGCCTAGTCGAAGTAGACGCGCGCGCTCCGTTCCCTACCCTTCGAACGGGTGGCAGCGAAGCTGGCGCCTAGTCGAAGTAGACGCGCGCGCTCCGTCCCCTACCCTTCGAACGGGTGGCAGCGAAGCTGGCGCCTAGTCGAAGTAGACGCGCGCGCTCCGTCCCCTACCCTTCGAACGGGTGGCAGCGAAGCTGGCGCCTAGTCGAAGTAGACGCGCGCGCTCCGTCCCCTACCCTTCGAACGGGTGGCAGCGGAGCTGGCGCCTAGTCGAAGTAGACGCGCGCGCTCCGTCCCCTACCCTTCGAACGGGTGGCAGCGAAGCTGGCGCCTAGTCGAAGTAGACGCGCGCGCTCCGTCCCCTACCCTTCGAACGGGTGGCAGCGAAGCTGGCGCCTAGTCGAAGTAGACGCGCGCGCTCCGTCCGCTACCCTTCGAACGGGTGGCAGCGAAGCTGGCGCCTAGTCGAAGTAGACGCGCGCACTCCGTCCCCTACCCTTCGAACGGGTGGCAGGGAAGCTGGCGCCTAAGTCGAAGTAGACGCGCGCGCTCCGTCCCCTACCCTTCGAACGGGTGGCAGCGAAGCTGGCGCCTAAGTCGAAGTAGACGCGCGCGCTCCGTGCCCTACCCTTCGAACGGGTGGCAGCGAAGCTGGCGCCTAGTCGAAGTAGACGCGCGCGCTCCGTCCCCTACCCTTCGAACGGGTGGCAGGGAAGCTGGCGCCTAAGTCGAAGTAGACGCGCGCGCTCCGTCTCCTACCCTTCGAACGGGTGGCAGCGAAGCTGGCGCCTAAGTCGAAGTAGACGAGCGCGCTCCGTGCCCTACCCTTCGAACGGGTGGCAGCGAAGCTGGCGCCTAGTCGAAGTAGACGCGCGCGCTCCGTCCCCTACACTTCGAACGGGTGGCAGCGAAGCTGGCGCCTAGTCGAAGTAGACGCGCGCGCTCCGTCCCCTACCCTTCGAATGGGTGGCAGCGAAGCCGGCGCCTAGTCGAAGTAGACACGCGCGCTCCGTCCCCTACCCTTCGAACGGGTGGCAACGAAGCTGGCGCCTAGTCGAAGTAGACGCGCGCGCTCCGTCCCCTACCCTTCGACCGGGTGGCAGCGAAGCTGGCGCCCAAGTCGAAGTAGACGCGCGCGCTCCGTCCCCTACCCTTCGAACGGGTGGCAGCGAAGCTGGCGTCCAAGTCGAAGTAGACGCGCGCGCTCCGGGGTTGTGCGCTTTTAATGGCGGCTGGAATTACGCCGACGCCTGGCCTGGCAGAAGCCAGGCTGTCGCGTCGTGCAATCTGCCATGCTGCAGGTGGGGCACGTGGCGACTCACGACTGGTGCGTCGTGGGATGTGAGCGGTTGCGTGACCGCGGCCGTTCGCCTCGTCCCCCGAGAAGTTGGACGCGTGTTGAAGAGGTAGGGGCGTTGTGCGCTGCTTGGCCACCTACCAGGCGCGGCCTTCCAGGTCCGAGCGGTTCTCCTTTCCAAATCTTGGACAGCCGAATCGCCGGGAATTTGATCCGTCTGTGCATTGAGCGCCAGGGCAGGCGAGCGGCCTTTATATGGTGTTAGTGTTGAGGTGGAGGCACGCTTTCTCATTTTGCTTTTTGACCTGCCGCTTCGCTTGCGCCCGTGCTAATTGTCACGCCAGTTGCTCCCTTGCCTGCTTCTTCTCCTTCCCTTGTCGCGGAGAGCGATGGCCAGCCACGACGACGCCACGTACCACCCCCGCAGCGGTTCCTTGCCTAGCCAGGGCGAGGTGAACCATCCTTCCCAAGAGTACAAACTGGTGCCGCGGGGGAGCTCGCGCGCCAACAAGCTGTGGAACGCGATGGAGCACTCGGGAGGCTCCTGCTCCCGTGTGCTGGGGAAGAGCCGCATGACGGAAGGGACGCTACAACGGCTCGTGGATGAGGGGAAGATCGCGGACCGCAATGGGGCTCGCTTACCCCGGCGGGACGAGACGGAGCCGAAGCCCGGGGCCCTGGAGGCAATTTTTTCGTCGCGTTCTTCGATGCAGGCCTTCGGATGCCCTGCACGTTGTTTGTGGGCGAAGTCCTGCGGGCCTACCAGCTGGAGCTAGCCCAGCTGACACCCCACGCGCTACTCCGCCTCGCTGTCTTCGCGTGGGCGATGCAGACAGAGGGGTGGCGCCCCAGCGCCAGCTTATTCGCCACCCTGCACGATGCACACTGTCGACCGAGAAAGGTTGGCGGGGCGGTGTCCAACTTTGGCGGTGGGGACTTCGTGCTCCGGGCGTCCTGCGCGACGTTGTTTCCTGTGTCCGCCTCGCCAGGGCAGTGGGCGTCCGGCTGGACGCGGTGGTGGTTCTATTACACCGTGACCGACAAGAGCAGACTGCAGTGCCGAGGCGGGCCGATCTCGTTTAATAGCACGCCGAGTCTGAAGGCGGAGATTGACGACACGCGAAAGCTACAGAGCCTCGTCGGTGTCGCCCGTCGAATGAGCGTACGCGACCTAGCCGAGGAGGCCGAAGGCGCCGGGAACCCGCAGGTCTGATGCCGCGGCGCCTAGTGTAGGCGTGCGTTGTACTGTCCCTTGTCTTTGCTAATAAAGCGCACACTTTCTGCATGCATGCTGATTTTTACCTATATCCCGGGCAGCTTCCCTGCTGGGGCCGGCTTCGGGCGGCCGACCTTTCAACCCGACGACGCCTTCGACGGTGGCGAAGGGCCGAAGATTCGCTCGATTTTTGGGCGAGCCGGCCTTCTTTGAGCGAGGCCCCAACTTTAGCGCGTGTTAAGGACGAACCCGCGGGGTAGCGGCTTAGAGCGGCCGGGGTGTTGGCGGACCTTTGTACATGTCATTCTTCCGGTAATGAGACCTCCCGGCATTTTACGATGTGCGCTGTGTGTTGATGCCGCCGTTGGCGACGTAGCTGCGCTAGGGTTCCGTAGAGTCCGTGGACTATTGCGTGCGGAGCTAGGCTCGACGCTACGTCTTCTTTATAGTCCGGAGACTCGCGCGTGCGGAGCTAGGCTCGACGCTACGTCTTATTTAGAGTCCGTGGACTATTGCGTGCGGAGCTAGGCTCGACGCTACGTCTTATTTATAGTCCGGAGACTCGCGCGTGCGGAGCTAGGCTCGACGCTACGTCTTATTTAGAGTCCGTGGACTATTGCGTGCGGAGCTAGGCTCGACGCTACGTCTTATTTATAGTCCGGAGACTCGCGCGTGCGGAGCTAGGCTCGACGCTACGTCTTATTTAGAGTCCATGGACTATTGCGTGCGGAGCTAGCCTCGACGCTACGTCTTCTTTATAGTCCGGAGACTCGCGCGTGCGGAGCTAGGCTCGACGCTACGTCTTATTTAGAGTCCGTGGACTATTGCGTGCGGAGCTAGGCTCGACGCTACGTCTTCTTTATAGTCCGGAGACTCGCGCGTGCGGAGCTAGGCTCGACGCTACGTCTTATTTAGAGTCCGTGGACTATTGCGTGCGGAGCTAGGCTCGACGCTACGTCTTCTTTATAGTCCGGAGACTCGCGCGTGCGGAGCTAGGCTCGACGCTACGTCTTCTTTAGAGTCCGTGGACTATTGCGTGCGGAGCTAGGCTCGACGCTACGTCTTCTTTAGAGTCCGTGGACTATTGCGTGCGGAGCTAGGCTCGACGCTACGTCTTCTTTATAGTCCGGCGACTCGCGCGCGCGAGGGCGTTTCCCCGGTGCGTATTTTGTTTATACTCAGTCCCGCCACCTTGGCGACGGCGAGTGCACACGCTAACGTGCGTCTTTGGTTTATACTCAGTCCCGCCCTCCCTGGCGACGGCGAGTGCACACGCGAACGTGCGTCTTTGGTTTATACTCAGTCCCGCCCTCCCTGGCGACGGCGAGTGCACACGCGAACGTGCGTCTTTGGTTTATACTCAGTCCCGCCCTCCGTGGCGACGGCGAGTGCACACGCGAACGTGCGTCTTTGGTTTATACTCAGTCCCGCCCTCCCTGGCGACGGCGAGTGCACACGCGAACGTGCGTCTTTGGTTTATACTCAGCCCCGCCCTCCCTGGCGACGGCGAGTGCACACGCGAACGTGCGTCTTTGGTTTATACTGTGGGGGCGCGCGCACTGGCCAAGCCGGCGCGCGCCCTCCCCGCGTGCTTGCATGTGACAAAGAAAAATTAACGGCAAACGGCGATCTTCATTATATCCCCGTTTGCGCGGGTGAGCGACTACAAAGGGTGAGTATACTGACCGTTTGCCCTTGTGCGGCCGCAGCCTCTAGTCGCTAGACATCTGCAAGGTCCGCGCAGGCGCCAATGGATGACCCCACGGACCTCCGCGCTGTGACGTCGGCTCTAAGGGCGTCGCTGGCCTTCGCGACGCGGGCATCTGGTGCCTGGCTCGATGCGCCGAGCCATATCCTGGTCGCCTCGGACGGTGATGATGGTCCGGGGGCGCGGGATCTTCATGCACAGATAGCCGTGATGTGGTACCGCGCCGAAGGAGTTGAGGATTGGGCGCCCCAGAATGGCATTGTAGGGATACGGGAGGTCGACCACGTCGAAGGTGGCATCTTCGGTCCGCACATTGTCATCTCGGCCGAAGGAGACTTGAAGGCCGATCTGGCCCAGCGCCCGCAGGGGCTGTCCCCCGAAGCCCTGCAGTGGGATTCCCGAGGGCCCCAGGCGGCTTCGAGGAATCCCCATCTGGTCGAAGGCCGCCGCAAACAATACGTTCGCGGAACTACCCCCGTCCACCAAGGCGCGCCCCACGTCGCATCCCGCGATAGTGACCCGGATGACCAGGGGGTCCTGATGAGGGAAGTCCACACCTTGGGCGTCATCAGGTGTGAATGTAACCTCGTGCCGCGCCCATTCCGGCGGTGCTTGCGCTGGGTATGCCGCCACGTGATGTAGTCTTTGCGCGTAGGCCTTCTGCTGCCGCACCGAGGCGAATTCCAGCGCAGAGCCGCCGGATATGACATTAATGACCCTGCGGTAGGTTGCGTCCGGGGCTTGCAACGACAGGAGGCCCTCCCGAGGCTGCTGTACGTGAGCTTGGATCCGCAAGGTGCCTTCCTGGGGTTGCATTCCCTGCGCCTGCACCTGCATCCCCTGCGCCTGTACCTGCATGGGGGCCTCGTATGGGAATTGGACGTGGGCCACCGCAGGCGGGCGCGCCTCCGGGTTCCTGTCCCTAGCGACGCTGTCGCGGAGCGCCGCGATGGAGGTGCAGTTGCGGGTATCATGATTGCCGCGGCCGTGGACTAAGCACCACAGTCCCTGATGCTGGTCGTCGTAATCTCCACGACCCTTATCGTCGTGGCCCCTGCCACGGCCGCGGCCCCGGCCACGGCGCCCCCGGCCGCCTCGGCCCGCTGGAGCACCCTCGTCGGACCCGCCTTCGATGTCGAGGACGTACCGGTTTTGCCTCGACCTTTGCTGGCCGCGCTTGGGCTGATCCGACGACTCCTTATGCGAGTTGTCCCTGCGGTCGGGCGCATCCCTGGACGACTCCTGCTTACGCTTTCCCTTCGAAGAGCCGCCCTTCGGCGGATCTTCGGTTTTTGCCGAGGCTCCGGCCTGGTTAGAGTCGGAGTCGTCACCTTGCCTTCGCCGCGCGTCCTCCTCCGCCCTGGCATATTCTTCCATCTTGTCGAAGAGCTTCGCCACCGTCTTGATTGGCTTTCGCGCATTGTACTTGGCCATCGGGCCTGGACGAAGGCCCTGTATGGCTGCATTGACGATGGTGGTCTCGTTGACGTCCTTCACTTGACATCGAATCTTGGCGAAGCGTTTGAAGTAATCCCGGAGCTTCTCCGAGGGTTTTTGCTTCACGGCGAAGAGTTGGTCCGCCTCGACCCGGTCGACGTAGTTTCCTTGGAAGTTGTTGTGGAGGCGGACGCGGAGCTGCTCCCACGCGTAGATGGAGCCCGGCTCTATGGTAAAAAACCAAGAGAGCGCCACTCCTTGTAGCGCGAGGGGGAGTCCCTTTGCTTTCGTGGTGTCGTCTCCGCCCGTGGCTTCGATCGCGGTTTCGTATACGCGCACGAACTCACAGGGGTCCGTGTCGCCTTTATACGAATCGATGGTGCTAGGGAACTTGAAGTCTTCGGGCCATGCCGCCTGCTGCAGCCCCGCCGAGAGCGGGGACTCCGGATCCACGCGCCGCAGCGGCCCGCGGCTGGACGTGGGGGCTTCGCGACTGTCCGCCCTCTCCGGCGCGGGCTCGGACGCGATTGCTGGCGCGGCCGGCTGACTCCGAGCCTCTTGTATATCTCTGACGGCTCCGCGAAGGTCCCCCAGCTCCCGCTGGAACGCGTTGAGAGCCGCCAGCAGGGCGCTTTCCATCCCCGGTGCGGGCGGGGTCGCCGGTGCTTCCGACGGGTGGATCGGCGCGGGGACGACCGCGTCGCGGGGTCCCGAGCTGCCGGTCGCTCCGTCGCGGCTACCTCGGACCGCCCGGTCCGCACCGCCGGCAAGGGTTGCAGTGGGGGCGGCGAGGTCGGCTGTCGTCGCGTCGGCGGGGTCGGTTGTCGCTGTGCCGGTGACGGGGTTGGTCGTCACCGCGCGAACGCCGGCGTCTTCGGTCACCACGCCTGCGTCAGCGCCCGCGTCCGCTTCTGCCGATGCCGAAGCCCTGGTGCTCATACGATGCTCCGGGCCGACCGCCTTCTTTCCCTTCGCCGCCGCTGAAGAAGCTTTTTTCGGTGCCATCTTTTTCCTTCGCTTCAGGCTTGTCTTCGTCCTCCCCACGGACGGCGCCAACTGTTGTGGCTACAGACCAAACAGAGAGAGAGATGGTAGTGGAGAGTGATGAAGATAAGTGTAATGGCCTGGGTCCTTCCCATGGCTTCTCATCATATATATATACATGAGGAGTGCTTTTACGGTTTTACCCTTACATCTGGTTATCCCCCCTGGGGGCAGTTATGTCATTACACATGGCCTATTCTGGGCCCTATACCTTCCTACCAGGCCTGCTGGGTTTAGGTGGGGGCCACCCCTACGACATCAGCAATGTTGAATGTCGAGTTCATGCCATAGTGATCGCCTGGAAGCTCGATTTTGTACGCATTATCGTTAATCCGCTCAAGCACTTTGAAAGGTCCATCTCCTCGTGGCAGCAACTTTGATTTGTGTCGATCTGGAAAGCGATCCTTGCGGTAGTGTAACCGAACTAAATCACCTGGCTGAAAAATCATCTTCTTTCTTTTCTTGTTCGCCTTGTCAGCATAGTACTTCGCCTTACGCTCAATTTCTTCTTTCACTTTGATGTGCAATTTCTTCGCATATTCAGCCCACTTTGACGCCTCCATATTTGTTTGTGATTGACTTGGAAAAGGCAGCAAATCAAGTGGCGTAGTAGGCTTGAAACCATACACCACCTCAAATGGGCACATCTGTGTAGTAGAGTGGACGGCTCTGTTGTAGGCGAACTCCACATGTGGCAAACAGTCCTCCCACTCCTTGATATATTTCTTGATCATGGTCCTTAGCAGCATCGAAAGTGTGCGGTTCACCACCTTTGTTTGACCATCAGTTTGGGGATGACAAGTTGTGCTGAACAACAACCTTGTCCCTAGCTTCCCCTAGAGTGTCTTCCAGAAATAACTCATGAATTTGATGTCACGATCTGAGACAATGGTCCTGGGTATGCCATGCAACCGCACTATCTCCCTGAAAAATAAATCAGCAACGTGCGACACATCGTCGCTCTTGTGGCACGGAATAAAGTGTACCATCTTCAAAAATCGATCCACAACGACAAAAACAGAATTTCCCCCCTCTTAGTCCTAGGCAATCCTAAAACAAAATTCATACTAATATCTTCCCATGGTGCATTAGGAACTGGGAGAGGAGTATACAAACCATGTGGATGCAACTTCGATTTCGCCTTGTGAAAAGTTATGCACCGTTGTACATACCTGTCCACGTCACGCCTCATCTTAGGCCAATAAAAGTGATCGCTCAGCATAGACTGCATCTTTTCATGTCCAAAATGTCCCATCAATCCACCAGCATGAGATTCCTGCAATAATAACAAACATATGGATGATTCTGGAACGCATAGTTTGTTAGCATGAAATAAAAATCCATCATGATTGTGACATTTGTCCCAGCCTTTCCCATCTTTGCAATGCGCATAAGGTGAAGCGAAATCATGGTCATTAGCATATAAATCACGCAAACTCTCTAAACCAGGAACTTGTACATCTAAGCGATTTAAAAGCACACTTTTCCTAGAAAGAGCATCAGCAACCACGTTTTCCTTTCCCTTCTTATATTTCACAATGTAAGAAAATGACTCGATAAATTCTACACACTTAGCATGTCGACGGTTCAGCTTAGCTTGGCCTTGCAGATATTTTAATGCCTCATGATCAGAATGTATAATGAATTCCTTAGGCCATAAATAATGTTGCCAAACTTCTAAAACTCGCACTAAAGCATACAACTCCTTATCATAGACCGGATAATTCAATTGTGCACCTTTGAGTTTCTCGCTAAAATAAGCAACTGGTCTACCCTCTTGCATCAAAACAACGCCAATACCAATTCCACAAGCATCACATTCAATTTCAAAATTCTTAGTAAAATCGAGTAAAACAAGTAACGGTGCCTCAGTTAAACGCTTTTTCAATTCATCAAATGCAGCTTGTTGTGCCACCCCCATGTAAACTCAACACCTTTTTTTGTTAATTCATTCGGTGGGGCAGCGATGGTGTTAAAATCCTTAACGAAATGCCGATAAAAACTAGCGAGTCCATGAAAGCTCCTAATTTGACTAACATTCATAAGAGTAGGTCAATTTTTAATTGCTTCAATTTTAGACTCATCTACCTCTACTCCCTGTGCCAAAACCATATAGCCCAAAAATATTACACGATCTTTGCAAAAAGTGCAATTCGCTAAGTTTCCAAATAACCTAGCATCGCGTAAAACCTGTAGCACTTGTCTAATGTGGTCAATATGATCAGATTCATTATGACTGTAAATCAAGATATCATCAAAATACACGACCACAAATTTCCCAATAAAATGCCTCAAAACATGATTCATCAATCTCATGAATGTACTAAGTGCATTAGTTAACCCAAATGGCATGACTAACCACTCATACAAACCAAATTTTGTTTTAAAAGCAGTTTTCCACTCATCCCCTTCTTTCATCCTAATTTGATGATACCTGCTACGCAGATCAATTTTAGAGAAAATAACAGCACCACTCAATTCATCTAACATATCATGTAAACGAGGTATAGGATGACGATATTAAATAGTGATATTATTAATCGCCCTACAATCTATGCACATGCGCCAAGTACCATCTTTATTAGGAACTAAAATAACAGGAACAACAAAAGAGCTTAAGCTTTCGCATATGTACCCTTTGTCGAAAAGCTCTTGTACTTGTTTCTAAATTTTCTTTGTTTCCTCGGGGTTGGTGCAGTATGGTGGTCGGTTTGGTAGCGTCACTCCCGGAATCAAATCAATTTGATGCACTATCCCGTAGATTGGTGGTAAACTAGCGGGCACCTCCTCCGGAAAAATGTCGCTCAATTCCTGCAAAACATGAAATACACCACTAGGAAGAGACGTTAAGTCGTCAGTAGAAAGCAAAACATCTTTGTACATGAGTACAAAGTGCAGCAAAGTGGGATTCTCATAAAAAGCTCTCATCTCTGATTTGGTGGCTAACATTACTAAGCCTTTCTCTCCCTCACTTTTCTTTTTACTGCTCAATTTTGGCTTGTGGCTCTCACTCACCGAAGGTGGAATCTCGCTATTTGGTGTACTCTCAATTTTCACCTCAACTTTCTTCTTATCAGCATTGACTATCTCTGTCGATGTAAGTGGATACAAAATCACATCTTTGCCTCTCCACTTAAACTTGTAGCAGTTTGTATGCCCATCATGATAAACATGGCGATCAAATTGCCATGGGCTAACAGCAAGTGACAAACTGACATGGGCACCACATCGCACACAATGGTATCCTCACGCTTGCCAATCTTGAAGTGCACCTACACCATATGACTGACTTTCACCTCGCCCACATCGCTCAACCACTGCACATGATAAGGATGAGGATGCGGTAAATATTTTAATCCCAATTTGGTGCACATTTCCTTACTAGCTAGATTATGACAATTTCCTCCATCAATTATGACTTTGCACAGTTTACCGCCAACTGTCGCCCATGACTGAAACAAATTGCACCGCTGTGCGGTAGACTGGCTTTGTGACATGCTAAGTACACAAGGTGTGCACACTAGCATATGCTCTCTAGCTGGCAACTCCAGTCTACAGTCCAATCTTTCATCCTCTGTAGGATCCTATGCAAAATCAGCAAATGGAGTAGTATCGTCATCATCACTAGCTGAAATATACCCGTCATTAGTAAGTATCATAACTTTATTATTTGGACAATCTTTCTGAAAATGACCAACTCCCTTGCACTTGTAGCATGTCAGATCACGTGAACGGCCTGTAGAACCCATCGAGGATGCCGCGCTAGCAACGGGCATTGGTGGTCGATGTGTCGATGGTGGCATACTATCTGTCTTCTTTTGTGCTGAACTGCGCGTCGCAGAATTGCCCCCAGATGGGGCGAACTGGCCCAGCTGTCCTGTGTTGTATGGTGGTGCCGTGCTTGCTGAATAACATTGTCGTGCAGCATACTTAGCATCTTCAATTACCTGCTTCTCAGCCTCACGTGCCTGATGCATCAACTCAACCATGTTGTTGTATTGATGATGATTAACGATTCGCCGAATAGCATAATTCATCCCAGCAAGAAAGCGAGCCATTGCTTGTTCCTCATTCTCACGCACATCCGCATGTATGATAATCTGCTCCATCTCTTTATAATACTCATTAACTGATTTCAACCCCTATCGCAACCCAATCAGCTTCTCATGCAGCGAGCGCTTGTAATGTGTAGGTACAAAGCGCACACGCATCTGTCTCTTCAGCTCATCCCATGTAACAACACGTGACTCGTGTAGCTCCATACGTTGTTGCACACAACGCTCCCACCAAGTAGCAGCATATCCATCCAAAGCCGCAATGGCAAGATCCAGCTTGCGTTGATCAGAATAGCGGTTCATGCAGAACAACTTATCAACTTTTAGCTCCCATGCAAGATAAACTTCTACCTCTGTTGTACCCTTAAAGGATGGCATTGTGAACTTGGGCTTTGTAACCAAATCATCGGCATCCTCATCGCGCCGACGATTGCGAGCATACTAATTATATTGATTGTGTGGTAAATAGTCATTGAACACGGACTTGTCACCATCATCGGTCAGCATGGCGATTGCCACGGCCTCCTTCGTGGGCGTCATAGTAGACACCCCCATAGGCGCCAACATGCGTGCCTCCATAGGTACCATCGTGGACGCCATTGTTGGCACCGCCTCCTCTTGTACCATTGTCACGGCCGTGCCCTTGTGCAGGGGGACGTGCGATGACCTCGGCAATAGCACGACGCTGTGGTGCCACCTCACGAACACACACCTGTTCATCGAGTTGTCATAGGTGTGGATCATCCTCGCGCTGCTGTCTAGTAGCAGCCTCCGCATCCGTCTCATCGCGTGGCTCGTACGGGAGGTGTACACTCCCCACCTCGCCACGTGTACCCAGCGCATCGAAGCGGTGAGCTTGGCAATAGCCTCGAGCAGTACCTTGTAGTTGTTGTCAACAGTCACGGATAGCTTCTGGAAATCTATCCCCAAACCGTCCAAGTTGTTTTGGACACGCCCAAGGTCGCCGTGCACCTGGTCAACCTCAGCTCGGAACTCGTCCCGGAGAGTGGCACGAAGTGTATGGTAGTGCATCTTGGTGATCGGATCAGTAAAGTTGTCATCCAGATCCTTGTCCTGCTCGCTTCCTGACATGATTACAGAAGCAAAAATACCAAGTGACAATATATGTGGAAAATAAGTGGGAATCTCTCAACTACTATTCTGAAACAAAGCAAGTTGTACCGTTCTGAAGTAAATTAAGAGTAGCAAAAACTTACGCTCGTAGTAGCGAACGACCAACCAAGATTGTGCGAGCGAATATCAAGAACGAGAGTCAATACATGACATGGATGTTTTTGGTGGAGCTAGGTGAGGAAAACAACCTAACAAATTCAGAATTTGAAGATTGTCGAGCTAGGTAGCAATCCAAACGAGACTCATAATGCCTAATTGCTGATCAATAAATATAAGTGAAGAGTAGACAGCAGCACACGCACAATGATAATGGGACTATTGCAATCAAAGGAATGAGCAATACAAAGAACAATTTTGTATGGAGGCGAACGCTTGTATTGCAACAGTTCAAGGAGAGACGCTAGCTAGTGCTCAAAAGTTGTATATGAGGGCACAAGATTGCTCAGAAATATGGTACGCAAACAGC
This sequence comes from Dendrocalamus latiflorus, assembly GCA_017311315.1. Classification (NCBI taxonomy): domain Eukaryota; kingdom Viridiplantae; phylum Streptophyta; class Magnoliopsida; order Poales; family Poaceae; genus Dendrocalamus; species Dendrocalamus latiflorus. The sequence continues at coordinate 6,547,496 of CM029622.1, read as the reverse complement.
AGCGGATACAAGTATATACAACTGACTCCAAGAACAAGATTGAAAACTATAGCTGAATTTTTTTGTTTTGTTTGTTCTCTGTTTTTTTTTCACTCTTTTTGTTTTTTGTTTTTTTATTTTTTTCACTCACGGCCAGCGCTAATCAATCAACCCTTTTTTGGTTCATTTCTTTCACGGCCAACTACTAACAGCAAGTTATGTGAACAGTAACAGATGCGAAAACTTGGCATCTCAAAATCCTAAGAGCAGACCCTCGAGCACAACAACAAACTAGTCTCAATAGGTACGAAAGGTTCACGAACGGATCGAAGGGTTCATGAAGAAAACAACGTGCAATCCACTAGATATAAGTAATGTTTAGTTGCACAAAACAAGAATCAAGTACGAACACAAAATTTGTGGAAGGGAAAACAAAAAGAGACGTGAACGGAACCCAACCAGCAACTAAACACTATGAACGAGTGGATTAAGACCTAACAAAATGCACTAAAAATACTGAGTTAAACTATAGTGAAGGACAATATATATTTTTTTGGCTTTTTCAGTGTATAGGACTGAAAAATAATCTACTAAAATATGGGTAAGAAGAGATTCTACCGAGTGGCCTGGAATCTGATACCACGATGATATGGGGTGGCCCGATCTTCTCGAGTAGAACCGTGGATAAATAGCGCTTGAGGACGAATAACGCTCAGCTGTACACCACGCGCCAGTGCATGGACTTGCAGCTCTATGGATATTCACCAACACGCACCTGGATGATCGCCGCTAGACCACGAGCGGAGATCGCCAAACCCTCAATTCCCAGCGAAAAAGCAAACTTGACCTTAAAAAGCAGAACGAACAATTGATTGCCTAATTCTCTCTCAGAAGTCCTAGCATGAACTTTGTTATGAAAGAACAAGCAATAACTTGTGTTCTATTCTTTTGCATAAACGTGGTCTCCTTACAATGGGGGTCTACCCCTCAATATATAGTCTCTTCCTAAGAACTATTCAGCACTAAAATTTCCATGTGGTACTATTCACGTGCGTGCGACTGTAGCATGTCACTGTTCATGGGACGGGTACTAGTACTGTAGCACAGTACTGTTCATGATACTGTAGCGCGTACTGTTCATGGTGCTGTAGCGCGGCCTGATACTGTTCATGCATGGCATTATTCATGGTCCGATCACTGTTCATGCCGTGGACTTGTGCTTCCTTGGATGGCGACCGCATATCCTTGATCTCCAACCATCGTTGACTCTTCAAACCTGTGCACAAGTAAAATATTGTTTTTAGATAGTATAAAATTCTCATTAAAATCAATGACATACTCATTAAGGAGCAAGTTTACCTGAGATTGTAGTTTCTTAGCACGTGCTCTTGTTATTGGTCCAGTCGGCAACTCGAGGCGTATATCATGAGCATTAGGTAGAGAAGAAGAAGGTGTTGTAGGGATGCCCTCATCAAGGTTGAGTGCTCAATCGAATTCAAAATCTATAAGCAGTATGCATACAACACTCCCCTACCATAGCATTTAATTTTTACTATCATTTCTTTCCTCTCATCACATCTTTTGTTGCCTAACTAGATCCTCCTATTGTAACAGCTCTGTCTGCATATAGGACACTCATCATTCTCTTATTCAATGCTCTCTTATTGACTCCATGTACATTATCGCCTATCCATTATGTAGTTTCGCAGCTATGCCACATGAGATTGACTGGACACCCAATGATACAAAGCCAAGCTATTACTACCACGGTCCCAAAGATATATAATCTCAACCCGCATGATGTATTGGTAAATTCATTTCTTGCCCTCTATCTACTCTATGTTGTTAGAGCTATATCCTGAAAGATTTAAGCTCCTTACTTACAAACAATTGTATCTTCGTATATTTAGGGAAATAGGTACACCGTAAACATCGCTATTAAAGGCCTTGCTCTAGTGGTATATAGGATGCGCTCTTTGCAAAAGAATAGCTTCCTGTGAATGAGAGTTTTACAGATAGCCTAGATGTTTTTTTAGATAACGGATAGAAATCCGGCCTCTATATCCACACGCGGATATACGCAGCCAAAGTTTACAGAGCCCATAGGCTCAATTGCTCAAAACCTCAAAACTGAGGTACGCAAAAAACAAAGAGCAAAAGACTAAGAAAGCTAGAAAGACGGAAATTCTAACTTCTATGCCCTTGCTTCAAACTTGCTTTGACCTTGTGCACTGGCAATCCTTCGCATCCTAGTTTACTTAGAAACTCTTGTTGTCAGGCCTCAAAATTTGATCTTGTGCAGTAGCAAACCTTCGCATCCTCGTTTACTTAGAAACTAAGATATCAAAACGAAGCCACCAAAGTGGGAACCACGTGTGGAACTAGATAGCCTAGATGTGGCATCACAACGGCCAATACAAGGTGTATCTTTATAAATTATTTATGCCAATCTCTTTACATACAACATATTTGTTATATATAAATCACCAGCGCCTATATGTAACATGCTAGGTACCGAATCACAATCCATGGTATTGACCCAAATGAAATAACTGAGCCAAATGCCGAAGTAGCGGAGTACATTTTCTTTGCCCAACTAGGTGAGGAACTGGTTGGCTGTCTAGTACTTCCGATTGTCACTGCTAAGGTCTTCAGGGCTCATATCACCACAAATAACAAGGCTCTATGGAAGGCAGTATCATTTAAAGGTCTCATGACGCACGTTACAACGAATGAAGATATTGTATCAAGTTGATTCTATGTCACCTCTATTGCCTTCCTCAACATCTATCCCAGCCTCTAAACTAACACACACTAAGGCAGCGGCTGCCACAAGTAGTCTACCCATTTCAGCATAAGACACTACGGGTTAGGGGCAGATCTGATGTCGTTCATGGGTGTTCTTCTGAACACCCAAATTTTTTGACAAAAAACTAGTATATATAAGATATAATACATATGTATATATTTAGTTGGGCCAAAATAGCTATATTCGTACCCAAAATAGCCTAGCCCATTTTTGGTTCGCGTCGGTCGACCCAGGCCCCCGGCACTCCACTTCGTCTCCAAGGCCCCAATCCCCCTGATTCCCCCATTTGTTTACCCCCCCCCCCCAATTCCCCAATCCCCTAACCCTAGCAGTGTCTCCATTCTATGCCCCCAGTGACGACTAACGACCAACGATGGGCAGGGCGGTGGGCTCCAGTAGTCCAGCTCCGGCGACCGTGTCACCTCTGGGCTCCGGCTCCACGCCGCGCGACCAACCGACCGCACCTCCACTCCACGGCACAGCACCACTACCTGGAGCCAAGCTGTCATCTCTGCGTCTCCACTCCACCTATGGGGGATCAGACCGGGCTCCAACAGGCAGCAGTCTAGCACTCTAGCTCCACCGCTTCGACGATCAGTGGCCACACTGCCATAGGCCGAGTCACCTCCAGATCACATTGAATAGTGAGCACCTAACTATGTATGCTCTGAAATGTGAAAAACTGAAAATGACAATGATGTGAGTCATGTGAATATGTCACTATGGTCTGAAAATGTCAGCATGTCTAGGTGACTATATCCAACCAATCTACCATAGAACATGTAATTGGCTATTTGGCTTGGCTGTGAGAACTGGACTAGTTGACTATGGTCTGATTTAGGGGCGGATCTTGATTTAATTGATTGCCATGCTAGTCTGGTAGTGCTAAAATAAACATTAGAGTATGGCACTATAATTAGAAATTTAGAATAGATCTGGTGTAGGTGTTGTATGTGAGTATGCGTTAAAATGAGCAATGCTTGTATGTGAGTATTTGCTTCACATTATTCATCAATGATCACACATTGTCGGCTGTCCAACTGATAATTTTAGTGGAAAATCGTGCTTACTCCAGTTTTATTTTGATCATATCATTGCTCCTTTTAGAATTTAATCTGATTAACACATGCAATTCATCAATTAATGAAATGCTATTGCTTGGGCCTTGTTTTTCGCTGAATGAAAAAATTTGAACAAATTGACACAAGGGAAGATACTGCTTGGGACCTTGGGTAGCTGTAGATTTTTCCTTTGGATTATTCACTGGTGGAGTCTCAAATGTGAGTTATTGCAATAAGACATGTTACCCAGTCTCCCTCTTTTGACTTTGTAGTAAACTCATGAATCTTATATTTTATGATTTTTTAGATCTTTGAGCTTTAAAAAATGAAGATATCTATAAATTCTGGAAAGATACAAAAGATAGCGTCCAGCTTGATGCCAGAACTGATTTCTAATGAAAGCCAAGTTTGGAATGAGACGAATTCTCTTTCCATTGACAATGAGCTACAACTGGTAGTGCACACACACAATGACAGTGGCACCCAAGTACGGAACCTCAAATGGATTGCCCATTGTCTCCAATTACAGAAGATAACGGATCAGATGATGAATCCATTTATGATGTTGATTTGCTTTCGCATGATCCAGAAAAGAGAACTCCCATCACGGACTATAATGTCAATGACCAAGATGCAGTGAGAAGGAGATACATTTGCATTGGGACCATGTCAACCACGGACACATGATTTTTCCAAAAAAGAAATATTAGAGGCATGTGTCGCTTCTTAGCTTGTTGGTTTGACCAATATAATCAGCTTAAGTATAGTGTGAAACAAGATGCTGCTTTCTGCTTCGTTTGTTATCTGTTCAAGGATATAACTAATTGTGTTGGTGGAGATAGTTTTGTGAATGCGGAATTTAAAAATTGGAACCATAAAAATAGGTTTGATAAACATGTTGGAGCAAATACTAGTGCCCACAATCAAGCTCAAGAGAAATATAATTTATTCATTAAATCTAAAGCATCAATTGAGGAATCTTTTACTTCAAACTCAAAACAACAAAAGGTTGTATACAAATGTCGCTTGACCTATTCAATTAAGTGTTTGAGATTTCTTTTGTGCCAAGGGTAGTTGAGAGGTTTCTCGGTATTGTTCATGTTGAAAACACTACTGCTTTGACACTTAAAGTAGCAATTGAGTCTTTGCTTATGGACCATTCATTGAGCTTGTCTATGGTCCGTGGGCAAGGATATAATGGAGCTAGTAATATGAAGGATCAAGTGAATGGTATAAATAAACTAATTGTAGATGAGTCTCCTTTAGCATATTATGTTCATTTTTTTTGCCCATCAACTTCAATTAACTCTTGTTGTTGTTGCTAAGGAGAATGGTGATTGTGTTTGGCCCTTTCAATAACTTGCATATTTTTTGAGTGCTCTTGGTATGTCTTGTAAAAAGATACAAATGCTTCGAGTAGCTCAAGCTCAACAAATTGTTGAAGCATTAGAATTGGGTGACATTGTAACTAGCCAAGGTTTGAATCAAAAGCTTGGCTTGGGTCGGCGGGTGATACTTATTTGGGATCATGCTACAAAATGTTATGCATGTTATCTATTTATATCCTTTAATCCAGCAAGTTCTTATAAAGATTGGAGAAGGTCACTCTTCAAGCACGGAGGTTATACATGCTCAAACTATGTTGACATCATTTGAATCAGTTAGATTTATTTTCATGGCACACTTATTGCTAACCATATTTGGGTACACAGATGACTTAAACAATGCTTTGCAAAGAGAGATCATGATGTTGTTAATACTATTGATCTCATTTATTTGACAAAGACTCAATTGCAGTTATTGTGGGAGGATGATGGGTGGGATTCTTTTCTTTGAGATGTCACTTCCTTTTCTGTGAAGCATGGCATCAAAGTTGCTCAAATGGACGGTTTCTATAAGCCGATTGTAAGATCCAAAAGGTTCTTCAAAAAAGTCAAAAATCTCCATCGCTTCCATGTTGAAATGTTCTTAAGTGTTATTGACAGACATCTTTAAGAACTTAATGACATGTTTGTTAAGGTAAACATGGATTTGCTTCTTTGCATGGCATCATTCAATTCTACTGATTATTTGTTGCTTATGACAAGAACAACTTCGTTAGGCTTGCTCAGTTGTATCCTAAGGATTTCTCAAGCACAGAATTGATGCATCTTCTATTTCAACTTGTACACTTCATTATTGATATGCGTAGAGATGAAAAGTTTAGAAAAGTGAACAACCTTTCTAAGTTCTCCATTATGCTTGTTCAAACAAAAAAGAACCTCAATTATGTAATATTTACAAGCTTCTCAAATTGGTGCTTATTCTTTTTGTAGCAACTGCTAGTGTGGTGAGAGAGTTTTCTTTAATGAATTATGTGAGGAACAAGCTAAGAAATAGAATGGGAGAATAATACCTGAATAACTGCTTAGTTACATTTCTTGAGCGAGAATTTTTTCCGTAAGTTAAGGATAATGACATTATATCACGCTTCCAAGGCATGAAGCATTGTCGAGTTAATTTGTAAACTTTTGCAATTATTTTGTAATTTTTTATTTTATTTAAGATATTGTCTCTAATATCAACAATTGAACTGTTGTTACTGTAGACCTTTATACTTTGTAATGAATAATATTTTTATAATTTCGACAATCTATCTAATAATTCCTACGTCGGATGCTGATATCACAGAAGGCACTCACTCAGAACAACCTGCCCCTACCATGCTCACTGTTGAACCATCAATGATGCACTCACCTGCCCCGAAACATGCTGCACACTCGCTTTTCTCTGAGCGGCGCACCTAGTCAACTACTTTACAAAAGCAACACCACCATCGCCACGGGTTACCCTCCTAGACCATAGGAATTTTTTATGAATAATCTATTTTTATTCAAAATAATAGAAATATACCCTGCCGAAATTGTTTTACAAAAATAGGCTCCAGTCGCCTAACCGTCGGGCGACTGGAGCCTATCACCCAATGGCTGCGTGATAGGCAAGCAATCCGTTGGCCGTTGGGCAAATTATTGCAGTTGCCGAATGGTCGGACGACTACAGTTGCTGTTGCCCATTGATTACGTGACTGCGCTTCCAGTCACCAAAGGGTTAGATAACTAGAAGCACAGATAAAAGGACCACACGGCCGAGGCCGCTAGATCGCGCGGTGAACAAAAGCGACAGAAAAGAGGATGGAAGAGAAAAGGAGATGGCGGAGGAGAGGAAAGAAAAGAGAGGAGAGAAGAGGAGAGGGAGGAGGGGAGGAGAGGAGAGGAAGGAGGAGAGAGAGGAGAGGAAGAAGCGACTTTTGTGAGCTAATTTTTTGTTGTATTTTAAATTTAGTATATGCAGTAGATAGTTTATTTAGTATTAGTATGAATACAAAATTGTAGATGTAGACAAAAATAGTTTAACTTTAGTATAGAAAATTTAGTCAATGTAGTTTTATAAAATTATCAGCCGTAGTAGCCTGTAGTTGTGTATAATTTTGAGATCCATCCAGAGGACCAGTGGACCCTCAACTTCGAGGAGTGGAATGTCATAAGGTCCTGCGAGATCTAGGAGGAGGACCGCCGCAAGGACGAGCAAATTGAGCATATACAACGGAAAATGAAAGCTCATCTCGAAGCGTGCATTCGTAGGGAGCGCCAGGCTCGCGAGAGGGAGCGTGAGAAAAAGAGGGAAATGGCGACCAAGGCAAAAAAAAGACCGCCAAGGAGTTCAACGCTGAGCTCGCAAAGAAGGAAAAATAGCCTTAATCCACGCAGTAGGTCGTACGAGTAGTTGGGTTGGTTAGTCGCACTTGATGCTCTATGTTATGCATGTAATCAAACCCTACACGGCATGTTACTCCCAACTGTATTATGATGTCTATTTTAATTCAGACAAACTTATTTTCTCGTCTTTTCGCATTCAATTATTCCCATAGCAACTTATCCAACAATATTAACTGACCAGTTTTCCTCCGTATACGAATTCTCAGTAACATTACAATATCACTTACCCTCGTACTTACCGATCATTCTAAGTTTAATCGTTCTTAAAAAAAGTTTCACGAAGTTTTTTGCACTACAACAATATACAATGATCATAAACTCTTACTACGAATCCACCAGATTATCTCCCCGTCATAATCTACAAAATTCACAAAATGGATTAACCCACAATGCATCTTGCTTGTAATCGCTGCACAGCCGAGCGACTGCAAGTTGCTGTCACCCAGCCATAGGGTGATAGGCTCCAGTCGCCCGACTGTCGTGCGACTAGAACCTGTCGCCCAACGGCTTATAGATAGCTTTATTGTTGTTTGGCCGTTGGGCGATAGGCTCTAGTTGCCCACGGTTAGGTGACTGGAGCTTACTTTTGTAAAAAAAATATTGGCGTGAGTATATTTCTGTTATTTCGAATAAAAAATGGATTATTCATAAAAAAATTCTAGACCATAGCGTACTCTATTTTCCTATTTACAAGCTTACAAACTACAGATTATTTCATAATGCTGTTTCATGATCTACAGCTGCTACCGAAGTTAGAACATACTTTGAAACGCCCATTGCACACTGATGGTAAAGACCTTGGTGCTCCTGAAAATAAGATAACGTATTCCTCTTATAGACATCTAAATATATATTGCTAGCGTATTCATCTACAATATAAAATTCACTGATTGTTTTGATTACCTCAAGTGATTCCAGCCGTCCCCAAGAAAGGCCTTCAGCTAAGAAGCGTTTATTCCAGGACAGGCCAACCGATTAGCCTTCTAAAAGGTAGGTGCTTCGCAGACGCAGTCATGTGCCAGATTTGCTACACTATCGATGACCATTTCTCATGATCGTAATCCGTTTGGTATCTGTAAAAACTTATCGCTACATAATATAGCACCCTCTGATCTTAGCCAGGAATCTGGACTGTGGTTCATTCTGTCTCCGCCTACGTTATTTGCCTGTGGTTTACACGCTTACCCAGCGCTTGGTACAAAGCTACTGCCTAGCTTCATTCCTACATAATACAATACTGCTCCGAACATTTACATGACTTACAACTTCTTGCTTTGGCTGTCAACGCGTCTTATCGTATCATTGCCAGAATACTGCTATCGTCTCTATACTTTGTATCACCAAGTTTCAATTGCCAGAACATACCTTAATCGCGCCTCTCATCTCTGGTCTTCACACAATGGACAGCGCCTTGCCTCCTCTTGACGTGATGCACAGCACAAACAGCACCGATGCCTGGCTTCTTCACGTGATGGACACATCGTCCCAGCAAGAAAAGTCCTCTATCCCTGTCGTGATGCACCTGCTCCTGATGCCTCGCAAAGCGTGCTGGAGAGAAAAACACCAAGACAGCCAAAGTCGCCGGAGAGAAGCGATATTCTCCGCGGGAGCACAAAGCACTCTCGCTTTTTTGTTTTTTATTTTTTTACTCTCAACTAGAACTGATTACATGGATATCTTTTATACAGAGTAAACGACTGTTTATATACGACACAAACTCTACGTATCTAAAAGAAATAACAAATCAACTTTAGTATCCATAAGTAATACTTCGTAAATACAAAACAAACTCTCCAAATTAAGCATAACCTACCAAAACAAGATTAATTCTAACAATCAGTAACAATCAGCACCTTGTTCCCATTCCTACGGCAACGATCCGGTACAGCCCATACCACATGCTCCTTTCTGCTTCTACTCCGTTTACCGAAAGCAGAAACTCCACACACTGAGTTCCCTCACCAGGACAGTCACAGCCTAATCATCGCCGCTTCTTCCCGTGGCCTAAAGGCTTACACCATGTCGCTTTCCGGATTTCGCAATTTCCATTCAACATTAGCCAAAAGACACACGTATATCAGCTTTTACCAAACGAGCAGATATTAACTGCACAAATAGTCTTCACAAACCACACAACACCAATGAGCTACCGATACTGACACAGCATAAGCACAGGCCATTACGCATATAGCAAATCCTGCTTTATACACACCGCCACCAACATAGATATACAGCCCATACACCCATACGATGCCCAATAACCTAATCCACGCTGCAAACACCACTGCCCAAGTGTCGCTTATACACATGTACGCCAATACACGTATACAGTGGCGGACCCAGAGAATTTGACGAGCCTGGGCGAAGAACAAAGTCTAAATAACAAGCGCTCAGAAACATAGATCATAATACAAGCAAAATATGAAAACCACATTAGCTTTAACTAGAATCATATCATAGCACATGTTCACAAGATCACATGGATCTATAAAGTAAAACTTTTTTTTTTATAAGTATAAAGTAAAACTTAACAGGAATGGATCACATGGATCACAAGACGCCTCGCTTCCGGGTCACAAGGATATGAGCCCGGGCAGGGGCCCAGGGTCCGCCCCTGCACGTATACACATAGTTACTACGACCGATCCTCAGCGTACTTACCTTACCGATCCTCAGGAAGACGGCGCAGTGTAGCGCGCAATCCGCTCTAGTAGTTTCACTAAATTTTATTAAGTTTCGCCTCTCTTCCCTCTTCGTCCTCCGCCACTCCTCTCTCCCCGCATTCTTCCCCAGCCCAGCTGCAATTCTATGCCCTTCCTCCGCCTCCCTCACCCCTCCTTCCCTACAGCAGCCAGCAGCGACCTTGCCACGTTGCCGCGCCACCCAACTTAATATTCTGTGCGCTGCTACCTCACCTATCTCTCTTCACTGCTGCTGTAAGATCGAGGAGGCCGACTAGAGGGGGTGAATAGGCGGTCTAATTTTTTTTTCTAATTAATACTAACAATTTAAGACTTACTCTTTTTGCCTAAACCAAGTAAACAATGTGGAAACTAAATTCAAGTTGGTTTAGCTCAAATGGTGACTAGAACAAATAAACTTGCCTAAGTACAACAATAATTCTAGCCTATGTCAAAGGTTTGCAATTCTAGGTATACAAGCAATCAAATTAATTTTAAGAATGTAAATTGCTTGAAAGTAAATAGAGTACAAGAAAGCAAACCACGAATGACACAATCACTTTTTACCGTGGTGTTCGGAGACTTGCCGGTCTCTCGTAATTCATGTTGAGGTAAGCCCGAACTAATCGGACCAACTCCACGAATTAAGTCGAAACACCTTGATCACTAGTAGTAGCTCTTCCCCCCTCTGGGTAGGCGAGCTCCAACCTTCACAATCTTGCCAGGCCTTCTCACAACCTTCTTGAGAAGATCACCGGGCACTCTCCGCCAAGCCGTTTAGGTGTCGGCAAACACCAAGAGTAATAAATCACAACGTTGCTTGACCATTTTCAAGTACCGAGGATCAATCTACAAAATGAATGCACAAGAGATGAAATGAGGTGTGAGAGGTCGCTCTATGCTTAAGGATTGCTCAATAATGGTTCAACAACATGTCCTTGTGCTAGTAGGGTCGAATTTATACCCCCACCAACGAAAACTAGCCGTTGCAAAACTTAATTCAGAAAATTCAGGGAAATCAGAAGTTCCGTAGTGCAAAGTCCGGAACTTCCATTTTTCTATAGAAGCTTCAGAACAGCTATGTCAGAGCGTCAGAAGTAATCGTTGACATTTAATGTGGTACTTTCGCCATTGAAAATGCGGTACTTCCGATTTTCCGGTAGTTCTGATGGAGGCCTGGAACTTCCGATGTCCATGGTGTTAAGTTTTGAAAAGGTTGTTCTCTGGAAAAAAAATGTTTCGCTCATATTTGCTGGAACTTCCGACCTAGCGGAACTTCCGCCGTTGAGCTCGCGGTACTTCTGATATCCGAGAGACTAAGTTTACTCGCGGTCGCTCTATGGAAAAAATGTACCGCTCTGACAGTTGGTACTTCTGGCCGATCGGAAGTTTAGCAGTTTTAACGCCGGTACTTCCGACTGATCGAAAGTCCCACTGATTTAACGGTGGTACTTTCGATATTTCTGACAATGCATAGTTTTATCATTCAATTTTATTTTAAAGTGCATGCATGATCCTAAATTGATCCATAAGGCATAGGAACATGTAATCAAGCACTTAGCCATGATCCCTTTTAATAGTACGGTATTTATCCTATAATCCGGTCTTCCAACCTTTCTCCTAAGACCGGTAAAAAGAAAAGAACCCTAAACTATTTACCTTTTTTTTTCTTGGAGTTCTTTGGATCCCATGAAATCTTTTTATGTATCTCCTACTTTACCTTCGAGACTAAACCTTCCAAACACTTAGCATACATGTTAGTCCCATGCTCACATAATGTCATTAATTACCAAAACTAATCTTTTTAGGGGCCTAGATGCTTTCAGCTGCCCTCCGTTAGATCACCGTCTTCCTGGCCTCCCTCTACATCTAGGGGATGGTGAACCCATCGGTGGCCGCGGTGCCACCACTCCTCTCATTGGAGGTCAAGAAGATAGGGGAGAGAGAGCTAGAGTGCTAAGCAAGGGGCATACTATCGAGGCTAGAGTTTGGGTAGCTGGTTAACCTTGCCACCGCCAGGGGAAGATTGTATCTGACAGCGTGGCAGTCGATGATGGCTATATGCAACAGCGTCGTGGTCGGAGACGACGGATCCAGCGACAGACCTCGTTGATGTGAGCGGGAGAGAAAAGAGAGAGTACAGCAAGAGAGAGATCGAATAGTAGAGTTATATCGTTGTTTTTTTAGTAGAATGGTATACCGTTATTTAGTTTTTCTCTTTAGTACAGTTGAAGAAAGCGACTAGATGTGCACCACTAAATATACGTCTACAAAACAGTAGACAGTTTATTCTTACACAAGACTATCAAAGTCATGTCCACCAAAGTTTTGCTTAATAGTTACAAGGGGTAGAGACACTTCCCCACCCGTACAAAGTGAATTTATAACGATAATATATTCTTTCACCCTTTTCTAGTTTGTACTGAAAATATGTAGTATATATGGTCTGAGGATTCCGGCACGGACGTGCAAGGGACCCGCGAGGTATACATGTAAGTAAAAGAGTGCCAGCGCAGGTTAATTAGTGTGTGAATGGAATACGTAGTATAGCATGCAGCACGAGCCTGGACTTCCTCCTGACAGTGATACCAAACGACTCGGACATGTCGAGCTCTTGTGGTCTCGTGCCACCCGGAACTTGCCAATCGAAGTGGTAGAGAAGGCTCGCAAGCACCAGCTCCATATTAGCGAGGCCAAGTGCCATGCCGGGGCACATCCTCCTGCCGGCGCCGAAGGGGATGAACTCCAAGTCGGCGCCCTTGAAGTCGGCATGGTTGGTCTCGAACCTCTCCGGCTTGAACGCCTCGGGGTCATCCCAGTACCTGTTGTCCCTCCCCATGGCCCAAGCATTCACAAGCACTTTCGTTCCCTCGGGTATGTCGTAGCCCATCACCTGACACGGCTCTCGGCACTGTCGAGGGAGCAGGAACGGAACCGGCACGTGCAAGCGTAGCGTCTCCCTAATCACCAGGTGCAGGTAGCTTAGCTTGTCGACGTCTCCCTCGCTTAGCTTGTCTTGTCCTCTGAATGTCTCTCGCACCTCTGCCTGGGCCTTCCCTAAGACTTGTGGATTCCTCATTAGCTCTGACATGGCCCATTCGAGTGTTGTCGACGAGGTCTCACTCCCGGCCGCAAATAGCTCCTGGCATTCGTATAGCATAAGAGGAAATTTGGTTACGACAACTTAGTTTTAACAACAATTAGGATCGTATGTTCAAAAACACATCACAATAGAGATCCAAAATAGTCCTATACCACCATCATTTCTAAATAGATGTCGCCTTGGAGCATCCACACTGTTATCTGTATTTAGCCAACGCCAACGAATAGAAAAATAAAACAAATTAGTGAAAAAGAGATGGATGGAGTGCTAACTGTTTTCTGATTTTTTATTATAGTTATGGGTCCGATCTTAGAGCCGATAGTTGTTTCTATACTGTTAAACCATGTGGATGGTCGTGAGTTTAATAATGATGAATAATTGATATTTAGATTGTTTTGGAATAATTGACATCTAATATCATAGGTAGGAATTCAAAATAGTTCTATACCAGCACCATTTCTAAATAGATGTTGCCTCCCTGCGTCCAAATATCCGTGGGGGTCCTCTGTCGTGATACACCCGCAGAGTAAACTGAGCCTCCCAATAGACTTCCGCGTCATGTGAAACTACTTACGTACCGTATGTTATAATGGAACTCATTAAATGCATAGAAAATTGTGCTATAGAAGAGAGTTGCTCTGATCGATTGAAAAGTAAAGAATGATGAGAAGTTAAGAAAATAGGGCGATTGGAAGAGAATAGACGTATAACCATTAACTCATTCTTTTATAATAATAAATAATAAAGGAAAACTACGCAAAACAGACGCCTTGGTCTCTATTGTTTCCACGTGGCACTTTCTGCTGGAGAGATACGCAACGCGAATACAGTAGATCAATTTTTCCCAGGAGCACAGACACTTCCGTTTTATCTTATTTTTCTCTGCTTCTTTCTCCCACCTAAAACTGATTATACCAGTGCCCTTTTATTCACAGCAAATAACTATTCGTATTCAACTCAAACTTTACATATCCAAAAAAGATAACAAACCAACTCTAGTTTCTATAACAAATGCTTCCTAACTACGAAACAAACTCTCAAAAAATAAACCAACTCTCAAAAAATAAACCAACCCTACGAAAAAAACAAGATCAATTCTATCACGTAATATGCAGAAAAGTGTTTCGATTTATCCATTGAGATTGATGTTATAACTAGATTTGCAAGACTGGAGGAAGCAATGGCAAATCTATTTACTAAAAAGCATCCTTTTTAACTCATTAATGCGATGTTGGGGCTACCATGATGACGGTGGTGATGATCTCGGTGGTGAGGGGGCTCTGCTCGCCCTCGTCCCTCTGCAGCCTCAGCAGCACGCCGAGCAGGTCCTCCTCGCTGTCGCCGTCGTCGGTTCCTACGGCGTGCTCACGGATGACGTCGTCCATGATGTCGCGCGCGTTCCGTTTGCAGATCTCGGTCTCCCGCAGCGCGCCGCTGAGCCGGCGCGCCAGCCGCGACGACGGGTACAGGTCGACCAGGTTGAACCCGCCGGTCAGCTTCAACGACTTGTCGAGCACGTGCAGGAACTCGTCGCGCCGCGCGCACCGGCCGCCGACGGCCGAGCGCACCACGGAGTCGTTCACCATGCGGGAGATCCTCTCGCCGATGCCGACCACGGCGCCGCCGAGGGCGCACTGGTCGGCGACGGAGCGGAGGAGGCGGGCCGCCTCGTCCTCGCGAATGTGTCGGAAGGACTGGACGCGTCGCGCGCTGAAGAGCTCGAGCACGCAGAGCCGGCGGAGCTGGCGCCACAGCCCACAGGTCGCCGTAGGGGGAGAAGAGGATGTCGCGGCCGCCGCTGCTGAACACGGCCAGCGTGGGCGTCAGGTGGCGGCTGGCGAAGGCGCCGTCGTGCGTCTTGAGGACCTCCCTGGCAGCCTCGACGGAGGACACGACCAGCGTGGGCACCGCGCCAAAGCGGAGGAGCATGAGCGGGCCGTACCTGCCGGCGAGCTCGCGCAGGGCCCGGTGCGGCAGGCCCCTGGAGCGCGACAGCAGGACGTGGTGGAGGCTGCCGCATAGCGGCAGCTGCCATGGCCCGGGAGGCAGCCGCAAAGGCGGCTTCTCCGGCGGCCACGAGGAGTAGCTCTTGACGAGGAACCAGAGCAGGAAGGCGAGGAAGCCGAGCAATGGCAGTACAATTAACTCCATCGTTTACTGGTGGGTGGTGTAGCGTCCGTAGGTGTGTCTCTAGCGAGTGGTATATATGGAGTGGTACTAGCTAAGGTAAATGAGGCTACGTTTGGAGTCTTCAACGCGTTTGGCAGCATGGCATTTTTTTGTCGTCGTCGCTATCTTATACGTCTTCCCGGAACAGTATTGGCAGCAGGTTAGAAGTTTCGGATTGAAAATACTTTCCGAGGTCAGCGAAAGGTTATTTCGTTCAAAAATTCAGATAAAAAATTCAATTTTTTAATGAAATTAAATCAAAATTAGACAAAATTCAGACAAAACTTAAATGGAGATAAATTCAGCCAAATTTTGGTCGAACTGCTGTTCTTTAGGGGGCAGCAAAATGGACGAAATGTCCAAAATTTCACCAAAATTTTGGCAAAATTATGAACCATAATTGGCAGCATGGCTGGTCGAAACGTGCCGCGCACGTCAGATTTTAGTCAAAATCGGCTACATACCTAAAATGTTTGCATTTGCCTTTTTTCCGAGGGTTTAAATTTGCCACTCTATAGCCGTGGTATGGCCCAACTTCAAACGACTTTAGTTTCTAGTTTTTGTTACTTATTTAAGCCAGACACAACTTGGAACACGCCGACTTGTAATTTCGGCTTTTTTTGGCCTTTTTGACTTGTCAATTTTCTCTTTATTCCTTTGTATTGTACGTGATAATATAACGTTTTCTTTTTTATTTTTTAAAATTTTCTTTTAATTGAATGACTCAAAAAAGTTAACAGCCGCTATAGTGTAATTTCAGCCTTGTCGGTGTTTTATACCGATCTTATGTATGATTTATTAGAAGACTAGACTATAGTCATGCAGAGAGAAGACACAGGAATTTTTATACAGGTTCGGACATTCTCTTGGGAGAATAATAATCCTACTTCCTGTGTGGCTATTACTAAGAGAATTGATTACAACTAACAGTAACGTGTAAATGCCTAACACTATCTCCTGATCTGATGTAGTTCCCCCTTCTTTTCCTCTGGCGTTAGACTTTATATAGTTGACGAAGCGACGACTGTTGTCCTACGCCAAAAGACGTCTTAACGCTTCGGGAGATAACCGTCTGGCGGCAGTTATTGTCCGAGAGACGTGGTGCCCCATTCGTCGTGCGGCGATTGTTGTCAGAGAGAGATCATGTGCAGTTATTAGAATTAAATACACATTCTAACTGGTTTGTCAGACTGACCCACGATGTAGTAAGTCGTTGTAGTCAAGCCAGTTGGAGATGGATTGGTCACAGGAGGGTTTGTGACCACAAGGTGGTCGCAGGAGAACTCATGACTTATATGGTTGTAAAAGGGGTTATAACTATATGGTTGTAGAAAGACTTACGACTAAGGAGTAATCAAAGAAGTGCTTACGACTAAGTAGTCGTAGAAATGCTTATGACTAAGGAGTGATTGTAGAAGAGTTTACGACTAAGTGGTCATAGAAAGACTTATGACTAAGGAGTGGTCTCAGAAAGACTTATAACTACCCTGTGAAATCACTCTCTTATCGATAATAGATATACACAGAGAATATAATGATGTAATAATTAGAAGATTATTATATCCTCGTCATTTAGCCCCTAACTTCAAGTGAAAGTAACTTACTTGAGAAAGTAATATCATAGACGGGAGATGGTCAAAAGTAAAGCCTTTTTTATTTTCATCGACCAGAAGCGAGCTTGGCCAATATGGTAATTTTGCTTGAATTGTGAAGACAAACGAACTTCAAACAAAAGAATTCCAATTGATTTCTACCATCAAGTGATTCCCGAGATAACCGTTCGGTTTCTGAGATAAGTAATCGATTTGCACTGTTATAAAAGCTTACCGCCAGGTAACTTTTAGTCATATTACTTTCCTCTTCTTCGATCCGCTTTGAGCTTTCCACTACCAAATAGGTCATCCTCAATCTCTTCCAAATCCCAACCATCCATTCGAGAGAAAAAATGACTAAGTCTTCGTCAAATTGGTCGGTATCGGAGACGGATGATGCAAAATTGAAGGCATTGGAGTGATAAGAAGATTCCTTTGCGGAGATTCATCAAGTGGATCGAAGCTACCAAACAACACTAGCCATCGGGACAGATTAGAGAAATTCTGGTGTTCCAGGCGTACTATGAGTGCGGCCTTCGTTCTCCTTGCTCATCTCTTCCTCACCGTCGTACTCGAATACATTGGGGCCGAATTGGTGAACTTAATTCCCAATTTGATTACCATGCTTAGTGTATTCGTATATTTGTGTGAGGTGTATCTGCGTATTTCACTAGACCTCGAACTCTTTCAGTATTACTACAAAATGAGCTGGCAAACCGAAATCGCTGGGAGCTGCAGTCCGAAGCTCCATGATGGCAAAACAAAGTTGTATATCCAGATGTTCCCTCCGTCTTCGTGGTCGAGCTATAAGAAGAAATGGTTCTACTAGGAGACGACCAGTGAAGACAACCTTTCTTTCATGAGGAAAGCTGTGAAGACAACTTTATAGAATTCAGTCCCCAAGGACCTTACCTGGATAGCCCCTATATCTCAGTCATCAAAGAGCTGAGGAATGAGGGGCTCACTGGCTGGCATGTGGTGAAAGACTTTATCACCCGTCGCATCAGTCCCCTGAAGCGATGAGCACATCCCATGTAGATGTACTCAAGAGTCTCAAATCCAACTAGGGACTACGAGAATAATAAGTAACAAATGTACTCATAGTAAGATTAAATTTTGAGCAATATTTACTGACCTCTTTATCTGTATGAATAGATCTTGATTATGTAGGATCGATATGATCAAAGTATTGACTCGCCTGGCGCGGTTTACCGCGGTCTTGAGCTCACACGATGCTTTGTCTTGAGTTTCTATTCTTTATCTTCACTTTGCTCTGACCACGCTTGATCCGTGGATTCTTCAGGACTCCAGTTTTTAATTACGCGATAAACGACTGAATCCAAACAAAAGCAAATAACTCAAAGATCCAAATAAATTTGAATAAACTCAATTTAGTTTTATTATGAGCTAATGGGTGATTCGGGTGATTTGAGGCAAGGTCTACGGTAGGGTACGATGACTTGATCTTTTTATTAACAATTTCTTTTATCCTTTTTATATTTATCAAGGAAGTTCCATGAGTTAGGTTAGACCTACGAATCGGTGTATGAGTCCAGTTGAGTATCATTTTGTCGAGCGTTAATATTCCAGGCATATGCGATATATAAGCGATGTGTACCGAGCTGGTATAGTCTGGGCATATAGCATTTTGTGGTACGACATTTTATGTACCTTCAGTTATCACTAGGCTAAGTTTAATTTGAATTAGCGTCTATTTATACGGGTCCCAGCTTGCTATATATACAATTATGCTCAATATTATTATGTATTAAATCTTGTGTTAAGATTTAATCACTGGCACCATTATCATTCTGTCCACACCTTTGTTATTATTAAGCTTAGCATTATTTTTAGTTCAAATTTATTTATCAAGGCTTGTCATACGGGTTCATATATTAATATAGTTACTTAATTAAATCTACTATGGAGATTTGTTTAACGACGGTATGTTAAATACTAGGGCAGTCATTATGATTAAGTGTAATCTTTATTAAGTTTGAGTATCTGACCATAATCATATTTCTTCACTATTGCTTTGAATTAATAATTAGCCTCTTAAGTGATGGCTCAACGATACTAATTATGCATACCTGAGCTAATCCAATTATAGTTATAAAATAACCTCATTTCCATCGTAGTTGATTTTTTATTAACTGAAACGGGTTAACTAAAAAAATTCAATTAGCTTCAAAAATCTTGTTTTCAGTTCCATTAGATAGATCTTGAATTTATATGAATTTAAAAATTTGTTTCATTCGATTTGGTGCTAAAATGAATTAGTTATGAATATTTGAAATTTTCAGTTTATTTAAACTCGAAAGAAAAAGAAAAGGGTGGAAGACAGAGACTGACAGGTGGGGCCCATGGGCTTTAAACCTTTTATTTCTTATTTCTATCGGGTCTGTCTATGACAGGTGGGACCCTGCTGTCAGTGGGCCGCTTGGGCTAGCAGCCACTGACAGGTGGGACCCACCCGGACTAACCGAAAAATCAAAGAAAACTCGACCTCGGCGCTGCGGAGCCGGGGCTCGAACGTGTGCGGCCAAGGGAGTTGGGGGGAAGAGAGCGCTGCTAGCCAGTCGAACCTGAGTTGTTACTTGACTATGTAGAGCGCATAAATTAGTTAAGCCGTCGCTGCAGCACCTTGGAACAAAGGAGCTTAGGGCCGGGTACGGGCGGTGAGGTCACCGGCGAGGGGTGGTCGGAGGGGTGTAGGTGGCGGCCAAAACGCGTTGTCGGAGTCAAGAGGAAGCCGACGGTGAGGTCGGCGGCGGTCGGGGAGTGCCGGAGAAGGGTCGACGGCGTGCGGCAGCGGCGACTCAGGAGGGACTTCGGTGTCGGCGAGGTACAGCCCACGTAAAGTGCGGGGGAGGCTGGGGTTAGGACTGTGGGGCTCCAGAGATGGTGTGGGAGGATGGAATTGGAGTTTGGCGGTGGGATTTGGCGGGAAGGCCGGTGGCCGACGGTGGGGAAGAAAAGCGAGGCCGACGGTGAGGAAGCTTAAAAACCCGATTGCACGGAGGTGGAGGTGGTCTGAGGTGTGGGGAGCTCGGAGGAGGTCTCGGTTGCTCTTATAGGCGAGCGGGAGGGGCAGTCCTCGGGAGGCTTGCTCGATCGGTCATGTCGCGAGCGACGGCGCAGCGGCGGGTGCAGGCGGCGCTGTCGAGCGGCGATGGCAGGCAGCGGAGCAGGGCAGCAAGATTCAGGGGCGATTCGACCGTGATTTCTCCACGCCGCTGCTCAGCTTGGCTCACGCGGCCGTGTCACGCGGCTTTGGCTGAAGCAGAGTGGAGGAGGGGGTCCGGGCGCACGGGGAAAAGAAGGAGAGAGTGCGGGCGAGGGCGGGCCCGCTGGCCAGGGAGAAGGGAAACGGGGAGGGGGCGGGGCCCGCGTGACGGTGGCAGAATGCGCTGGAGCGGGCTGGGCCGCTTCGGCCGAGACGGGAGAGGAGCGGGGTGTGGGGTTGGGCCGACGCTGCGGGGAGGGAAGTGGGGAAGTTGGGCCGGGCCTTCGGCCAGCCTGACTTCCTCTCTTTCTTTTTTTATTGCTTATTCAATGTATGCATGTATACATATATAGGTATATATGCATATATATTTTATTTATGTCTATCTTTGTATATATACATTTCATGTTTTTGCTCATCATGCTAGGCCTTTTACACACACACACAGATATATATATATATATATATATATATATATATATATATATATATATATATGTTTTATTTATTTATTTTTGTTGCCTTTTTATAATACTATTTCCAAAATGAAATTCCTATATTTTAATTCAAGTTTCTCCCTCCCTTTTATGCACCATCTTTTCAGATTTGAATTTAGAATTTTGAGGTTCCATTACTTGCATATTTCCTTTTATGGCATTATTAATACTAGTTTTATTTTTCGAAACCTTCTTCAATTGTTGGATCCTCAACCAAAATTTAAGAAGCACCATAAAAATCCCAATTTCGAGAGAATACATTGCGAAATAATTCAAAGGCTTCACATTTTCAGATTTTAAAATTTTTGGGATGTTACAAACCTACCCCCCCTTAAATGAATCTCAACCCCGAGATTCCGGTAGAGTAGAAAGAAGGATGTGAGGTTAAATTTGGTTAGTGATAGGTTTGCTTGTCATGATGTCCTTGCAAATTTTCTCGATCTGGTTTGATTAGGTCTAATAGAAATTATTGCACCTCCAAGGTGGTCATACATCATATCAGTACTTCCAAAGTAGTTATACATCATAGTAGCTCTCCAACATTCTTGTCTACTCTTGCTACCCCCCTTAAAATAAATGGCAACTGACATTAGTTATCTTTCCTAACTTCGGGCATGACGAGTCTTATGGCGACTTGGAGACTCATCCGTTGTATCTCAGCTGCTTTAGTCAGCAACAGGCTCATGGAGCAATCCTTGGGGCAGGGGTCTTGTCCTTCGCAAAGAAAACAGGTGATCTTCCTCATTGGACATTCTCCTAGCGGGTGTTCTTCTTCACAGTTGGGGCAGTTAGCAGTACATTGATTTTTCTCATGTCCCTTTTCTCCACAACGCCTACAAGCTATTAGGTTAATGAGGCAGTCATCCGGGTAATGATATATCTTGCAGTATAAGCAGTAGGGAACTGGGCAATTGTAGCAGTAATGTCCGGTTTGCCCACATGTAAAACATGCTCCTTGTCCAACTTGTCGTAATGGAGGGCATAATTGTGCGACATGTCTTGCTTTACCACATTCGAAGCATATGTTATTTAATGAAGCTTCCTGGTCTGGTGGCAGCACTTTTGTAGTGGCAGCTTGTTCCTCTTTAGAGTTGATAGGGTTTTCTTCGTCGGAGTTGAAGTTGATGGTGACGGCATCCATTCTTTGTTTTTCTTTCCTCTTGATGGGGCAATTCTTCACATAATGTCTCGGGTCGCCACATCTGAAACACTTGCCTTGCTTCTTCTGAGGGCATTTACTAGAGAGGTGTCCAGTGTTTTTGCCATAGGAACAAGTGTCATTCTTTTGTGTTTTACTTAGTGCAGGGCTACTATTATCTTCATGATGATGGCTTCTCTTTGACTTTCCTCGTAGGGTGAGGTCATGTGATGGATTGTACGTATGATTGGGATTATTGCGAGCATCAATTATTATTCTTCCTCTCTTACTTCTGACTGTGGCAGTGGTCTTGCTTCTATCCATTGGGCCTGATAGGATTTTCCAGAAAAGGTGAGAGGGAATAGCATGAGATGAGTATTAAATCGTAGAGATAAGATATTATAAACCCATTCAAATTTTTTGGAGAGTATACCCTGGAAGCGGGGGTGATACAGAACCACACAAATTTTTAAAAGCAAGCTTTTCCCATGACTGCAAAATATGATGCCTGAGGGCAAGAAGGCAGTGCACAGGGCATAATGAAAATCTTGCGACAGTACAGCGTCTACTCGGGGAAGCACACATAAGAGGGCACAAGGTTTATCTGCATAGTCCATTTTAAAATGAGACCATCTTATCTTCATGACCATCTTCGACGATCCTAATCTTAAATTTTGGAGCAAGGGCTAGAGAAGGGGATAAAGTTTTCTCTTGAAACCAATAGAAGGAAGAGGAAAGTATTTGGGGGGGGGGGGTAATTTGATTGATATTAGTACTCATTCTTGTATTATCATTTTTTAAGGTATCCTAATCTCTCCCAATGTTCACATATCCATCAATGATTTGATTCACTCCCATATGATGCCTATACATAAGGCTTAGAATCCAATAGCCTTGATAATTTAACTTCCACTTTTGTAAATTGCACTTAGGCTATCTTCTAGCATTATTTAGCCACAGTATTTCTGCGGTCTACATCTCCAAACCGCGAGTGTCATCGTGTATTTGATCCACTGATCATATGCTTTCCATGGAGTCATCCACCATTTCGTTAATCCAGCCATGGTTATCTAATTCTCACATGAATCTTTAACTTCCAGCATAATTTGTGATTTAAATCTCAAATTTCACTATGACTGTGTAATCCCAATCTCAGATCTATTGTTTGCCAATTTGAACACTCCTCAGTCCAATGAAAATATAGTATTCTTTATTTTAGAGCCACCGACGATTTTTGTATCATGACTCCCTAATAATCCAGTCTGGTGTTATTGATTTAGATCCATGATTTGCTTCTCTAGAGATCATCCTGAATATCTTTACTATCTATCTTCTCAAAAATTCAGTTATTCCATCCAGTTATCGACCATATCCTATTATTCCATTATTGTAAACATATCTTAGGAATTATATAATTTATCAACGTCGTAATCCAACAATCATTTTCGCTCTTCCTATTTCCCCGAGAACCACTTAATTCTTCTATCTAGACAATCTATTCATTTAAGCTCCACCAATTCATTTATCCAAAATTCACACTATCATTTCCTCCAAGGATAAAACAAATTTGTGCGTTTAAATCTCAAGTTTAAGCATCATGATTCTTGGCCCAAAGTGTGTTTTCATAGAAAATTTACAAGAGGAGTACTGGATTTTCATCACTTTGAATTCAGGATAAGAGAGCTTCAGAGGTAAAATGGATAGGGCTGCATATAGATGAGGGGGGAATCATCTAAGAGAGATGAGAAGGAGCAATACAACTTATATTTGTGAAAATAGATATTGAAGAAAACAATTCTAGTCATGAACTAACGGCCAGGCTAACTAGGTCACGACCTGCAATCGATATGCTCTGATACCATCCCTGTTAGACCCAGATTTTATAGTTCAGAATCCTCTGTGATTATACTGCACTATTCTCTGGATCAGTAGATAGTGCTCACTGTTTCAGTAATGGACATCAAAATGCATATTATGCAGAAGCAAAAATAAAATAGTAGACTTACTCACAGGCCGATTAGGCCGAAATAATTAAATTGCAACAGCGGAATGAAGCACACAGGTGGGACCTTCAGGACATACCGACAGGCAGCCAACTGGAGGTTCGCGACCTAGTTCTTGACATCCTCATCTTGCTAGTCGTATCACTGAAGCATAGTAACTTGACTCCTGATTCTGGATTATTTGTGAGAGCGAGGGTGAGAAAAAACCATCGTGCTCTGCGAGCCAATACACAGGGTGCAAATAGATATCATGCATAGCTTATCAAAGGAAGGCTCGGGTTATTTTATTTGCCATAAATTGCATTTGAAATAGGATACATAGAAATTTCTTGAGACCTAGCAGTTTGAACCAAATCATAATGTGTGAAAAGAATGCAATATCCATAATAGTGATCCAGATTTCCATCCACCGTTACATGGCATCTACACCATATGCTTATCTTTCAGCGTTATAACCGCTTACAATATCACTGGGGCGACACCCAGGGCAATTCAAACCAGGACTTTCTGCAGCCCTTCACTTTTCCAATACCACCCACAAAGCATTTTGAAATAGAACTATATCTGGTTAAGTTCCCATGTCCGCCCTTGACCTTGGGCATGGCTATTCGAATAGTTTTGACTCTGCAGAGTTTGTACACTTTCACCACAAGAGACAATCAACCCGTTGCCCCACACGATTCCTTAGTCATGTGGTTGAGCAGACCATCACAGCGACTTTTCAAAGTATCTAGTCCCTTTTGTCATCTCACCCTATGGGCCGCTCCCACTTGCGGTGGGTCCCATATGTTGCACGGGATGTCCCCCACGGTTACTAGCGCTATTCGGGCTCCACTCCCCTCAATGCTAGTACGACTGGGAAATGTCACCCTCCACTTGGTGTCCCTTTAGGCCTCCCCTTGCCCTTGCATATCCACTCCTATCCACTACCGATGAGATGAGTCCGGGGGTTTCGATAAATCTACTTAGCCAAGTTGTATTTTACAGACTTGTGCTTGTACGGTTTTACACAGGATATCATGACAAGATTTGGTCCTTAGATTTACATGAGCGGTTCTACCACACTCCATAATTTGTGCTTCCTATGCACCACATACCAGCCCCCAAATCATCCGCCCAGAAATTTAAGCAAGTTAGGATTTTTGGGAGCATAAAATAATCATATCAAAATATACCAGTCATTCCCACCATGACTGTCCAAATCAGTTTCTCGTGATTAAAGTGATGCTTGGGGCATTTTGGTGCCCCTGGGTATCTAAGCAGTGCTAAGCATAGCATATAATTAAGGACTTATTTTCGAAAGCTAACCAGTATAAAATTTTCTCTAAGGTGACAAGGCTCACATATCCAAGTATTCCAAAAGAGGTGTAATACTATCAAGTTGAACAATGGGCATATATCTAGAATCTTAAATCAAATATATATTTGCACATAAAATAACAGCATGCAATTTGATAATTTAAACAAAAGTAATTTGCAGAAAAATGTAGGATCGATATGATCAAAGTATTGACTCGCTTGGCGTGGTTTACCGCGGTCTTGAGCTCACACGATGCTTTCTCTTGAGCTTCTATTCTTTATCTTCACTTTGCTCTGACAACGCTTGATCCGTGGATTCTTCAGGACTCCAGTTTTTAATTACGCGATAAACGACTGAATACAAACAAAAGCAAATAACTCAAAGATCCAAATAAATCTGAATAAACTCAATTTAGTTTTATTATGAGTTAATGGGTGATTCGGGTGATTTGAGGCAAGGTCTACGGTAGGGTACGATGACTTGATCTTTTTATTAACAATTTCTTTTATTCCTTTTATATTTATCAAGGAAGTTCCATGAGTTAGGTTAGACCTATGAATCGGTGTATGAGTCTAGTTGAGTATCATTTTGTCGAGCGTTAATATTCCAGGCATATGCGATATATAAGCGATGTGTACCGAGCTGGTATGGTCTGGGCATATAGAATTTTGTGGTACGACGTTTTATGTACCTTCAGTTATCACTAGGCTAAGTTTAATTTGAATTAGGGTCTATTTATACGGGTCCCAGCTTGCTATATATACAATTATGCTCAATATTATTATGTATTAAATCTTGTGTTAAGATTTAATCACTGGCACCATTATCATTCTGTCCACACCTTTGTTATTATTAAGCTTAGCATTATTTTTAGTTCAAATTTATTTATCAAGGCTTGTCATACTGGTTCATATATTAATATAGTTACTTAATTAAATCTACTATGGAGATTTGTTTAATGACGGTATGTTAAATACTAGGGCATTCATTATAATTAAGTGTAATCTTTATTAAGTTTGAGTATCTAACCAAAGTCATATTTCTTCACTATTGCTTTGAATTAATAATTAGCCTCTTAGATGATGGCTCAACCATACTAATTACGCATACCTGATCTAATCCAATTATAGTTATTAAATAGCCGCATTTCCATCCTAGTTGATTTTTTTGTTAACTGAAATGGGTTAACTAAAAAAAATTCAAATGAGCTTCAAAAATGTTTGTTTCAGTTCCATTAGATAGATCTTGAATTTAGATGAATTTAGAAATTTGTTTCATTCGCTTTGGGCGGTGAGGTCACCGGCGAGGGGTGGTCGGAGGGGTGCAGATGGCGGCCAAAACGCATTGTCGGAGTCACGAGGAAGCCGACGGTGAGGTCGGCGGCGGTCGGGGAGTGCCAGAGAAGGGTCGGCGGCGTGCGGCGGCGACGACTCGGGAGGGACTTCGGTGCCGGCGAGGTACAGCCCACGGAAAGCGCGGGGGAGGCCGGGGTTAGGACCGCGGGGCTCCAGAGATGGTGTGGGAGGATGGAATTGGAGTTTGGCGATGGGATTTGGCGGGAAGGCCAGTGGCCGGCGGTGAGGAAGCTTGAAAACCCGATTGCACGGAGGTAGAGGTGGTCTGAGGTGTGGGGAGCTTGGAGGAGGTCTCGGCTGCTCTTATAGGCGAGCGGGAGGGGCTGTCCTCAGGAGGCTTGCTCGATCGGTCATGTCACGAGCGGCGGGGCAGCGACGGGTCATGTCTTTGGCCAAAGCAGAGCGGAGGAGGGGGGTCTGGGCGCACAGGGAAAAGAAGGAGGGAGTGCGGGCGAGGGCGGGCCCGCTGGCCAGGGAGAAGGGAAACTGTTGGATCAAAATCGGCAACAGAGGGGGGGTGAATGTTGCTTAAAAAAACGCCCCCAAGGTATCCACTTAAAATCTTCTCTCCGAAAGATATAAAATCTATGAAGAGAAAGATTGATATTCTCTGGTTGATCCTACAGAGCAAGCATGAACCACACAGAGAAGAACTCAGAAGACCAAGAGAGGAAACAGGATATGAAAAACAAGCATCAACAGAAGGCACTGATGGGGGCTGGTTAGACCTCTGTGTGGGGGCCAGTCTGACCGCCACCTTGCCGCCGGTCAGACCGCCCTGACCACGCCGGTCTGACCGCCGGTCAAGGGCTGTCTGACCCGTCGGCCCACACCGGTCTGACCGCCACTTTGAATCTGGTCTGACCGCCCTCTGGTAACCGGTCTGACCGGTTACCCTGAATTTCCAGACAGTCCCAAACCCGAAAAAACCTGAAAGAGCTGAAACTTGCAGGTTTCAATGGGTTTTGTGAAAAGAGAAGTTCTCCTCAGACTTCAATCTCCAGAACATGTTCCAAATAGCCCTAGGACCTTTGGAATTCAAAGATTTCAACCGGAGAGCGATGAATCAAGATTTTTTAAAAAACTGAAACTTTTGCAGGGAGGGAACTAAAATCCAAATTGCTCACTAATCCTCATACATTTGCACACGAGCTTTTGCAATCCATTTAGCAATGGTCTCATGGCGACAACACTCAAATCTCATGCCATCTCATGAAGGGAAATGAGAGAATCCAGAGTCCCCTGTCTCAAAACCCTAGAAAAACCAAGACAGAGGAAATGAAGCAAAAGGGAATCTTTGGATTTTCAGCTGTGCTCTTGAAGTTTAATTGATCAAATGATCTTGAGGCATCATCCCAACATAGAGCAATCCATTTTACACCTTCTGGGCAAGAGACAACTTCAAATCACAAGAACATAGAAATCAACAGAGCAAAGACACGAAGAAGAAAACAGGAGAACAGGAGCAACTCAAATCAAATCGATACATCTCCATGAATGATTGAGTACAAAGGAAGGATTACAAGAGTATCAACTCATCTCCATTCCTATAGCCCCATACATGATTGAACAAGATTCACTACATAGTTTTCCTGGAGGAACACCCACACGTAGGAGACAAGAGCAAAACAGAAATCTGCCCTCTCCACCAACTCTCAACCACTAAAGAGAAAACAAAAGCACAACAAACTCTAACCCTCTCCCCAAGCCATACATGCACCTGGACACACCTCTCCTATTTATAGCCTTCGCTTAACGGGTTTCTCCCTCGCA
Source organism: Dendrocalamus latiflorus (assembly GCA_017311315.1). NCBI lineage: Eukaryota > Viridiplantae > Streptophyta > Magnoliopsida > Poales > Poaceae > Dendrocalamus > Dendrocalamus latiflorus. Next base: position 6,519,055 of record CM029622.1, on the reverse strand, counting down.
TTGCCTGCTAATCAAAGACCCAATCCGCTTCCTCATGCAGCTTTGCGCTTTTACCGAAACGCCCCTCCTGCACCTTCCGGGAAGCTTCCGCATTCCTTGTCGTCCAAGCCTCGCAACCAACTTGAGTCTGTGCCGTCTTCGGCACACCTCGACTGTTCTGACCTCAGCACCGCTTGCGCCTAGTCCGGTCATCCGTGCCTCGCCACGACTCCACCTCGATGTCCTGCAGCCATCACAGACAAGAAACACATCACATAGCACCGCTCGAAACATGTAATCATGATTAGCATCAATGAATCGTACTCAAGCAAGAATTTGCCCAAACGACCAATCGGGAAGAAGAATATGCCTCAAGTCCGACTAACCCAACCCGACTGAGCCAAATGCCATCATGGCACGAAATGCACAAACCAGACTCAATCTTTCCAAAATACTTGTCAATTACTCATCACAAACATGGGGTCATAACCACATGGTCTCTCAGAAACGGGAGAGGAGCGAGGTGCGGGGTTGGGCCGACGGTGCGGGGAGGGAAGTGGGGAAGTTGGGCCGGGCCTTCGGCCAGCCTGACTTCCTCTCTTTCTTATTTTATTGCTTATTCATTGTATGCATATATACATATACAAGTATATATACATATATATTTTCTTTATGTCTATCTTTGTATATATATACATTTTTATGTTTTTGCTAATCATGCTAGGAAGGGAAGCATAGAGCGGTGGAGAGCCAGCGGCTGGTGAAGGTGGCAGAGATTCCGGTCGATGGCGGAAGGGAGATCGGCAGAGCAGCACAGGGGAGGAAGCTGATCGATGGAGTGGCGAGGTTGAGGAGATAGCGGTGGATGTGGACGGCGTGGAAGTGGAAGGCGGCGGAGAGAGGTGGTGCGGTACAAGAGAAGGAGTGGCTGCCGGCGAGATGGCCCGGCCTCGCCGGCGCCGGAGCAAAGGATGGGGGAGGAGAGCAGAAGGGGGTGAAGGAAGAAGCAATGCCAGGTTCAATCTTTCCATAGGCGGCGGCACTGGCTTTTGATGGAATTGGGGAATTTTGGCATTTTGCAGTTTAGTCCTCGAAGAATCTAGGGTTCACAAGGAGCTCCTTCCCTTTAGTGTTTCTTCTGTTTTGGCCCTCAGAAACTCTGATTTCTTCGCGAAAAGATCCTACGCGTCCGTGACGATGCGCACATTTGTACAAAGCAGTCCTGAAATGCCAAATTTGTCATTTATGCGCCTTGTGTCGCGCCCTCCTACGAAACATATATATATATATATATATATATATATATATATATATATATATATATATATATATATATATATATATATATATATATATATATATATATATATATATATATATATATATATATATATATATATATGTGTGTGTGTGTGTGTGTGTGTGTGTGTGTGTGTGTGTGTGTGTGTGTGTGTGTGTAAAATGGTTCAAATTAAGCAACTAATTATAGAAAAATATGTAAATGATGATAAATGGTCACAAAATATGAGGGTAAAATGACATGTAAATATATGTAAAAATGACGCATGTTAAAATGTTACATTACCTCTAGGTCCTCCTGAATGCTCAGCCCGGCTTCTCCACTCAAGAATGCTTTCATCTAGAAGCTCCCTGTGGCTCTGCCCGCAGTCGAAGAAGTGGTGGAGATGGTGGTCGAGAAAAGGACCACTATGGCAAGAGAGGCTGTAGTCGAGGCTGCGAAGACTATGACCACAGAAATGGTTGTAGAAAAAGAAGTTCAAACGGTGAAAGAGAGGGTACAAAACCTGGTCAAGAGGATGGAAATCCTTTTCGACCGCCATGCCAAGGAGGAAGACATCGAGGATGCTCCCCTCGTTCCCGAGAAGGTACAGCCAGAGAAGAAGAAAATGATCAACCTAACTTCTTCTCCACATTGGTAATAATCACAGACGGTTTTTTAATAAGAAACATCTATGATAATTCATAGACAGTTATTACTAAAAACATATGTGATATCTATAATTATCACAGATGATTCTTGTTACGAACTATCTATGAATTCAGACCAATTAAAAGGATAGAGATTGTTGTAGCTACGAGCTAAACAGGAAGAAAGAGGGATTGGTAGGAGAGGAAGAGAGCTAGATCTGGAGAGGTAGTGATAATGAGAGGATGTCCCCCCCCCCTTTGCCCCTCCTGGGGGTTTATATATATGAGTGGGGTGGAATGGGAAATCCACATTCTACCCCTTAGTATTTACAAAGGATGAGGGTACATTGGTATATTTACACTGGCATATTCCTCTACACTATTGGGCCTATTACATGTTGGACTAGTTGCACGGCCCAGTCACGGGGGGTTGGGCCACCCCTACAACAGTACTCCCTCGACAGCAAGCGCTGAGGTCCCGATGGGTGAGCTGACGTGATCAACCACCCCAGCCCCCCGTTCCCCGACAGCAAGCGCGAGGGTGCGGATGCAACTGGTAGCTCGCAGACCCCGGAGGCAATGCCTACGAAGAAATCAGTGAACCCCAAAGGCAGACGGTGGAGTCGAGCACCGAAGACGTGCCGACGAGCGCCGAAGACGTGCCGCCCCGCCGAGGCGATGCCTACGAGGCGGGCGGCGAAGTCGAGCGCCAAAGGTGTGCCGCCCCGCCGAGGTGACGCCTACGAGGCGGGCGGCGAAGTCGAGCACCGAAGACGTGCCGTCCCGCCGAGGCGATGCCTACGAGGCGGACGGCGGAGTCAAGCGCCGAAGACGTGCCGACGAGTGCCGAAGACGTGCCATCCCGCCGAGGCCATGCCTTCGAGGCGGACGGCGGAGTCGAGCACCGAAGACGTGCCGCCCCGCCGAGGCGACGCCTACGAGGCGGGCGGCGAAGTCGAGCGCCGAAGGTGTGCCGCCCCGCCGAGGCGACGCCTACTAGGCGGGCGGCGAAGTCGAGCGCCGAAGACGTGCCGACGAGCGCCGAAGACGTGCCGTCCCGCCGAGGCCATGCCTCCGAGGCGAACGGCGGAGTCGAGCGCCGAAGACGTGCTGTCCCGCCGAGGCCATGCCTCCGAGGCAGACGGCGGAGTCGAGCGCCGAAGACGTGCCGTCCCGCCGAGGCGATGCCTACGAGGCGGAGGGCAAGGCTGAGCGTCGAAGACGTGTCGTCGAGCGCCGTGGAGAGCGGGCGCTTGCAGCATAGGCCGAAGGCGCTGCGCGCGCGGAGGCACGGAGGCGGAGCCGCCGTTCCCCTTCCTTTCAGCGTAGGCCGAGGGCACTACGCACGCGGAGGCAGGGAGGCGAGACCGCCGTTCCCCTACCTTCCAAAAGAGTGCGACGTAGGCCGAGGGCACTACGCACGCGGAGGCAAGGAGGCGAGACCGCCATTCTCCTACCTTCAAAAAGAGTGCCTGCGAAGAGCGGGCGCTTGCGGCGTAGGCCGAGGGCACTACGCACGCGGAGGCAAGGAGGCGAGACCGCCGTTCCCCTACCTTCAAAAAGAGTGCCCGCGAAGAGCGGGCGCTTGCGGCGTAGGCCGAGGGCACTACGCACGCGGAGGCAAGGAGGCGAGACCGCCGTTCCCCTACATTCAAAAGGAGTGCCCGCGAAGCGCGGGCGCTTGCGGCGTAGGCCGAGGGCACTACGCACGCGGAGGCAAGGAGGCGAGACCGCCGTTCCCCTACCTTCGAAAAGAGTGCCCGCGAAGGGCGGGCGCTTGCGGCGTAGGCCGAGGGCACTACGCACGCGGAGGCAAGGAGGCGAGACCGCCGTTCCCCTACCTTCCAAAAGAGTGCCTGCGAAGGGCGGGCGCTTGCGGCGTAGGCCGAGGGCACTACGCACGCGGAGGTAAGGAGACGAGACCGCCGTTCCCCTACCTTCGAAAAGCTAGCCGTGCACTCCCTGGTGCAACGCGCGTGATGGCGCGATATCTAAGTGGTGCGCCGCTTAAAGCGAGGCACTCCCTAGTGTCTCGGCCATCGTGTAGTTTTTTTTATACTCCATAGAGTGCGTGGGATCAACATCCACGTCTTGTTTATACTCCGAAGAGTACGTGTAGGGACAATGTCCATGCGGGCGCGGCATCCGCGTCTGGTTTATACTCTGTAGAGTGCGCAGGGAAAACACCCGCGTCTTATTTATACTCCGTAGGGTGCGCGCGGAGGCGTCCCCCCACGACGTCTTATTTGAGAGTCCGTAGACTGGCGCGTGCAGAGGCGGACCTCGACGTCACATCTTGTTTAGAGTCCGTAGACTGGCGCGTGCGGAGGCGGACCTCAACGCTACGACTTCTTTATAGTCCAGAGACTCGCGCGTGCGGAGGCGGACCTCGACGCTATGTCTTGTTTAGAGTTCGTAGACTGGCGCGTGCGGAGGCGGACCTCGACGCTACGACTTCCTTTATATTCCGGAGACTCGCGCGTGCGGAGGAATGCCTCGACGGTCACGTCTTTTTTAGAGTCCGTAGACTGGCGCGTGCGGAGGCGGACCTCGACGCTACGACTTTCTTTATAGTCCGGAGACTCGCGCGTGCGGAGGAATGCCTCGACGGTCACATCTTTTTTATACTCCGTAGAGTGCGCACGGAGGAATGCCTCGACGGTCGCGTCTTTTTTAGAGTCCGTAGACTGGTGCGTGCGGAGGAATGCCTCGACGGTCACGTCTTTTTTATACTCCGTAGAGTGCGCGCGGAGGAATGCCTCGACGGTCGTGTCTTTTTTAGAGTCCGTAGACTGGTGCGTGCGGAGGAATGCCTCCACGGTCACGTCTTTTTTATACTCCGTAGAGTGCGCACGGAGGAATGCCTCGACGGTCGCGTCTTTTTTAGAGTCCGTAGACTGGTGCGTGCGGAGGAATGCCTCGACGGTCACATCTTTTTTATACTCCGTAGAGTGCGCGCGGAGGAATGCCTCGACGGTCGCATCTTTTTTAGAATTCATAGACTGGTGCGTGCGGAGGAATGCCTCAATGGTCACGTCTTTTTTATACTCCGTAGAGTGCGCGCGGAGGAATGCCTCGACGGTCGCGTCTTTTTTAGAGTCCGTAGACTGGCGCGTGCGGAGGCGGACCTCAACGCTATGACTTTCTTTATAGTCCGGAGACTCGCGCGTGCGGAGGCGGACCTCGACGCTATGTCTTGTTTAGTGTTCGTAGACTGGCGCGTGCGGAGGCGGACCTCGACGCTACGACTTCCTTTATATTCCAGAGACTCGCGCGTGCGGAGGAATGCCTCGACGGTCACGTCTTTTTTAGAGTCCGTAGACTGGCGCGTGCGGAGGCGGACCTCGACGCTACGACTTTCTTTATAATCCGGAGACTCGCGCGTGCGGAGGAATGCCTCGACGGTCACATCTTTTTTATACTCCGTAGAGTGCGCGCGGAGGAATGCCTCGACGGTCGCGTCTTTTTTAGAGTCCGTAGACTGGTGCGTGCGGAGGAATGCCTCGACGGTCACGTCTTTTTTATACTCCGTAGAGTGCGCGCGGAGGAATGCCTCGACGGTTGCGTCTTTTTTAGAGTCCGTAGACTGGTGCGTGCGGAGGAATGCCTCGACGGTCACGTCTTTTTTATACTCCATAGAGTGCGCGCGGAGGAATGCATCGACGGTCGCATCTTTTTTAGAATTCATAGACTGGTGCGTGCGGAGGAATGCCTCAACGGTCACGTCTTTTTTATACTCCGTAGAGTGCGCGCGGAGGAATGCCTCGACGGTCGCGTCTTTTTTAGAGTCCATAGACTGGCGCGTGCGGAGGCGGACCTCAACGCTATGACTTTCTTTATAGTCCGGAGACTCGCGCGTGCGGAGGAATGCCTCGACGGTCACGTCTTTTTTATACTCCGTAGAGTGCGCGCGGAGGAATGCCTCGACGGTCGCGTCTTTTTTATACTCCGTAGAGTGCGCGCGGAGGAATGCCTCGACGGTCGTGTCTTTTTTAGAGTCCGTAGATTGGTGCGTGCGGAGGAATGCCTCAACGGTCACGTCTTTTTTATACTCCGTAGAGTACGCCGACGCTCGAGGCAATCGTGCGATTTAAATCAAAAACGAGGATTAAAACAGAGGCACGAAAGAAATGGCCAAAGAGTTGCGACAATGAAACGTCCAGAACGCAGTACCAGAAAGTCATTAAACGCTGCGATGACCCAGAACAGGCCAAAACTGGAGAAGCAAATATGGCCAAATCGAGTGCTCTGAGAGTAAAACTGCAGCCTCAATAAATAACATGATGAATAACCCTGTTTGATCACCATGCAATCAAGAAATGCAGCAGAAGTGGTTATCAAGGCTTTGCACGTAATCACGTACCATGCGTATCGGGTGGGACGGTGGCGACGCGGAGCAGACTCCGCAGGCGCGGAGATCCTGGCTGTGTGGAACTAGCGGGGGCCTCGTCGTGCGGAGCCGCCGTATACGCGAGTTCATCCACGCGCGGAGCCGCCGTATACGCGAGTTCATCCACGCGCGAAGCTGCCATATACGTGAATCCGTCCGCCGCGCGGAGCCGCCGTATACTTTGATGGGATCATGCATGCGTACATGAAGGTGTGCATGGATGGATTAAGGCTTCGTGCATGCTTAGACGGGTAAAGCCCTTCACGCGTGCATGGAGACTTCGGGACTTTGAGCCGGAGACTTCGGGCATGCATGGAGTAGAGACTTCGAGCCGGAGACTTCGGGCGGGAGACTTCGTGCATGCATGGAGTAGAGAGTTCGAGCCGGAGACTTCGGGCATGCATGGAGTAGAGACTTCGAGCCGGAGACTTCGTGCGGGAGACTTCGTGCATGCATGGAGTAGAGAGTTCGAGCCGGAGACTTCAGGCGGGAGTCCGGCGGGGTCCCAGCGGACGCTGGCGTGCGAAGTCCCGGGGCGCGGCGTGGAGTTCGGCGAAGGCTCGCCGAAGACTTGCGAAGGCCCGAGGCACCGCACGGAGGCCGGCGGGGTCCCACCAGACGTTGGCGTGCGGGGTCCTGGAGCGCGGCGTGGAGTTCGGCGAAGGCTCGCTGAAGACTTGCGAAGGCCCGAGGCACTGTACAGAGGCCGGCGGGGTTCCACCAGACGTTGGCGTGCGGAGTCCTGGAGCGCGGCGTGGAGTTCGGCGAAGGCTCGCCGAAGACGTGCGATGGCCCGAGGACGTGCGGAGTCCTAGAGCGCGGCGAGGAGTTCGGCGAAGGCTCACCGAAGACGTGCGATGGCCCGAGGACGTGCTGACGTGCGGAGTCCTAGAGCGCGGCGAGGATCCACCGAGGGCTTGCCGCCGTCGCCGTCTTCGCCGAGTACACGCACTCTCCATGTGGTTGGAGATCCTCCTTCACACGCCGGACCTCGCGCCTGCGTGGACTCCGAGCTCGGCGAAGTACGGCGACGGGCAGTTGAGGGTCGAGGTCGAAGGCGTTGCCGCCCAGCCCGGATTCCGACGAAGCGAATCGATGCCGTCTTCGATGTCGCAGGCCGAATTCCGCAGCTTGGCCCTCCACGTTACGCGGAGGCCACCACCTAAGCGGACTCGCCGGCGCGGACTTCGTCTGGCCAGGGTCCGCGAAGCAGAAGCTCGACGGAGGCTCAACGCGAAGGCTGCGGAGCTGGTGGCTCGACGGAGGCTCGGCGCGGGGACTGTGGAGTGCGCGAAGCTCGTCGACGCGGAGGCTGCCGCGGAGCCCGGGTGGAAGCTACTTCAGGCTCCTGTACTGCTGCTGCTGCGCCTCCGCTAGCGTCGCCTGATGCCCGCCGGCTTTGCGCTCCGCAGCTTCGCGGGCTTTGACGTCGGCGCGGAGCCTTTGGCAGCGCGCGAAGACATAGCCCAATGCGAAGACCATGACGCGGAGGGCGGCGCGCCGAACTGCGTGCCTGATTCTTTGCCGCGCAGACCTGTATGCAGGCGACCTTGGGACCTCTGCGTGGAGAGTAGCAGCGGAGGCGGTGCATCCTTCGGCGAGCGCGGAGAGTCGCTGCGGAGGTCGACGGGCTTCGAGTGCGCTACCTGCGAGTTTATACTATGCACGGATGGATATGCATGCGTGCCAGGATAAATGCTTGGAGGGATACCCTGTGTACGTGTTTTGCTTGGATGGATGGAGCTTCACGTTGCATGCATGGATAAATACATGTGTGAATGAATATTCGAGTGCATGCCTACGTGAACGTCGCGTTTGCATGCACCGAGTAGTGCATACGTACGCGAAGCCTGATACTTTTTTTTGACGTGATATTTGCAAGGCGGGGACGAGCTTCGGCAGCGCGAAGACGAGGTCTGGGCTCAGCTTCGGCAGCGCGGAGGCCCGTGCGGTGGCCCGGCCGGCTCGGGGTGTCCTCTGGCTCGGGGCGTGCCATAATGTTGCATACCCGTACGCATGCGTACCTGCAAGCGTGTACGTTTGCACGCGGGCGAGGTCCTGCGCGGAGGCGATGCGAAGCCGGAGGCGTGATGCGGAGACTCGGCCGGAGGCACGTGGAGGCCCGGCCGAAGATGGAGGCTACGCGCAGCGCCTAACGAAGGTCGGGGCTTCGTACGCGGAGTCTGACGCTGCGCACGCAACGTCCGAGCGAAGGTCGCGGTCCAGCCTCTGGAGGCCGAGAGCGGGAACCCGCCGCGGAGCCTGACGGCGTCGTCGCGCGAGCCGGTGGCCAGCTTCTTGTACTCCCTAGCGGCGTCCTCCTCCACCGCGTCGACCATCTGCATGAGAGCCCGTATCGCACACGGATAGATATTTCATGCATACCTGCGCGAATGGATGCTTGGATGGTATCTCTTGGATGATATGCTTGCGCCACTCGATCAACTTCTTGGATCTGGGTCATTCGACTGGATCTACTCAATGCTCCTTTGTTGAACGCTGGAGAAAACTCTTTCATACGCAACTTCTAGCCGGTCCCCACGGACGGCGCCAACTGTTGTAGCTACGGGCTAAACAGGAAGAGAGACGGATCGGTAGGAGAGGAAGAGAGCTAGATCTGGAGAGGTAGTGATAATGAGAGGATGTCCCCCCCTTTGCCCCTCCTGGGGGTTTATATATATGAGTGGGGTGGAATGGGAAATCCCCATTCTACCCCTTAGTATTTACAAAGGATGAGGGTACATTGGTATATTTACACTCGCATATTCCTCTACACTATTGGGCCTATTACATGTTGGACTAGTTGCACGGCCCAGTCAGGGGGGTTGGGCCACCCCTACAACAGAGATGTTGCATGAATAAGCAAAAATAATAAGGTGGATATGGTCAGTAGTGGTGTGCCACATCACGTCCAGTTAAAAGGAGAGAGATAATACATAATTCAGCAAAAAAATAATAAGATTGATTTAGTCTGCCATGTCACAGTCATGCACCGTCGCAAGTCAAGGTCACACGATTTTCCACGTGAATGTTGGTGTAAGCATTGATCGATGTAAGGTGGTGTAAGCATTGGTCGATGCTACCCGTGAGTCAAACTTCCAGAAAGTATCTTGGCAAATTACCCTGTATCATTATCACCCCTACATAAGCCATCTCTAATGGCCTTTTCTGTCACTCTCCTCGTGTCTTTGTCTCTAATTAATTATTAAATTAAACTAATTTTCATAGGGGCGTTAACTCCTTGGAATGCAAAAAGTGTTGAGGAACCATCGCTGGCGACTAGTCCGATCAATTCCTCTGCTTATGCAAAACCAAATCAATCACAGAAGACAGAATAGTAGATTGAAAACACAGAGAGGTAGAGAGAACTCCTGATCTTTCTTTATTGCTTTCTTTCTGATTCCGTATACAAAATAGCCAATAGTGCTCCCTATTTATAGTCTAATTTTGAGGTGTCCACCATGGGCCGAGGCTTCAAGCCTAGGCCCAGGTTTCCTAACACTCCCTTGGGCACTCACCCGACACATTTATGCCTCATCAAAACTCCATAAAAACCAGTGAAAAAATGTTGGAGAAAGAGTACACGATACATGTTATGCTGCGTTGCACGAATTGTCTCATTAAAAACCTTGGTTGAGAAACTTCAGGAAAACTCGTCAAGAGAAAAGGGTACAATTCACCCAATTTTGTTCAATCTTCAGGACTTATTCTTTGGGTACTCGATCTTCATGATCAAGATTTAATAACGGGCTTGACAAAATTGTCCCCCTGAATTCTGCACTTCTCTAAGTGTAATATCTCGGAAGAGTTTCGACCGTTAATCGTTTAATTGGAGTAAAGGACCTTAAAGGGAAGAATAAAATATCAAGTTTAGAGGGGGTTTTTTCTAATTTTCCCTGGCAACCTGGGCCTGGGCCTTGGCCCAGGTGGGGATTTCAGCCAGCAAAGGGGGGTGCCACCTTCCCCCTCCAACCCTAGCCGCCCCTCCCCCTCTCCCCCCTTGCGCCTCCCCCTCTCCTCCCCTTGTGCGCCCCTCCCCTCTGCCTTGCGCCGTCCAGCAGCGCCTCCTCCTCCCCTCTCCTCCATTGCCGGTGATCAAGACCTCCAATTGATGCCGAATGATCGGGGGAAAGGAATAATTCGCAGCTAGGCGATTGGACTCGGAGGAAGGGAAGAAGAAGGGGCAGAGAGGAAAAGAAGGAGAGGAGAGATTCGTGGGGTGTTCGTGGTATTCTTCAGTGTTCGTCAAGGGTAATCCATGTTCTTCCCCTAGTAGATGTAAATTCTAATTGCGTTATCAATGTCGGTTTTCGGATCTGATTAGGACAGCCTCTGTTAGACGGTCTTTTTGATATAGATCCGTGGGGATTCAGGTCTGGTCTTCTGCTAGATATTTGTAGAGGACATCTTTAGCTTTCCATGAAGTGCTAGCACGCGTCATTCGAACCTCTGTAGATAAAGTTATGATTTTTCTAGTCGGACTGTCCTGTAGATCGGGGAAATTCCTGTCAGGTTTCGGTAGATGGGTTTGGGCGATTAGAAATCAGGAGAATCAGAGGATCTCCATATTATGAAACTTTCAGATAATTTCCTTAGATCTCCAGAAAGATCAAGAAATCCTGATTCCGACTCTCGGGGTGAACGTTATGACAATTTTAGTGCGCTGTCCAGAGAACTCGTTACGGAATTGATGTTCTAGAAAGTTAGATGGTGCGGGTAGAAGTTGGCCGAATCAGGGAGACTCACCAACTATATTTAGTTAGATAATTTAATTATATTTCTGGAAAATCTGAGAACGCCCTGTTCGGACTTCTGTACCATTAGATAAGAATTTTTGAAGTTGACTGTCTGTAGAGGGGGACAGGGTGTCCGAAAAGATTTGGGGTTTTGAGTCAAGTTAAACATGTTGGATTAGTTTGGGGGTGTTTTTGTTTAATATAAAGACTCATTACTGTTGCCTTAGCAATTATTATAATTATTGTTCAGGAGGAGGACGGATTCCAGGAGCCGCACCTTCTGCTCATTCCCCGTTTTCTCATGGTTAAGGCAAGTATATTTATGGATATAATAAATATTATCGAATGGTATAGTTTGATAAATTCTATGAGAATTTGAGTTGTGCATGATTGTTATGGTGATATGATTGGTAATGTTCATGGTTGCTAATGCTATGAGTTATGTGTTAATCACGGATGTTTGAAAGTTATGAAGTCTATGAATATGAGCTTTTGTAGTATGAATATGTTATTCATATGCAATATTGATGCGGATGCATGTTGTATTAATTTGAGATTTCATACATATGCATCATGTTGGCTTATTGAAGTCTTGGTCCTGTGACGACCAAGCAATTCTTGAGATCCCCATCATGTTTATGACGGGCTAAAGGTCCCCATGCTTGAAGAGCATGGGCTTAGGTCCCCATACTTGCAGAGTATGGGCAATGGTCCCTGTGCCAGATGGCATAGGCATGGGTGTGCATCGACGGATGCGCACTTTGCATTACCGGTAAAATGCAAAAAGACAAAGATAAAGACAAAGATCACCTTGAGCATATTGAGCATGTTGCATATCATGTGTATGTAATGTATTTGGTGAATGGATTTGTGAAGTGCAATTGATGGGTTTCATACTTATATGCTGTTGTTACCATTTATTATACTTGCTGAGTCTTTGGACTCACCCTTGTTGTTGGATGTTTTTTTAGGTACCTTCATGAGACCGGCATGCATGGGGATAAAGATGGATTAGCTTTGTTGTACTTGCACGGTCCATTCACCTTGGAAGAAATAAAGAACCTTAAACATTATTTGTTGAATATCTTAAGTGGTAACTGATTAAAGATCACCATGTTTAGAATGTAATAAAGGTTTAGAACTTTTACATTGCTTACGTTCTTTATTTAAGTATTGTGGTTACGATTGTGATGGCAAACATAATTCAGTTGTTTAGAATTGGATATTTATTGTTTACTATTATTCAGATCATTTGTCTATGCATGTTGAAACCTTTGATTTATTCATTAAACAAAGGAGGTTCTGCCGAAATTTTGTAAGGTGAATATAGGTTCTTCCTTAATATGTTGTTAGTTTAGTAGCATTCCAGGTCATTGTTTGGCTGGGGTGTTACAGTTGGTATCAGAGCGGGCTTTAGGTCCGTGGTAATTGAATAATTAAATTGACACATAGTGCACAGTAGGATGGGAATGGGTGAAGCATTGCATTTACGTTTCCGTTATGTTGTATTGATGATTGTGGTTTGAAATGATATATTATATCTATATTATAAAACTATAGATATTATGTGTGGGGATAACCCATGTTGAGAGGTTGAGGTCGTGGTTGTGGCCCTGGGCTGTACCAGGTTACACCACCGTTAGCGGTATGAGAGTATGAAGGCGGTTACCTCGGATATCTTAGAATAGGCGTTGATAGTGAGTATCTCTAGAAGAGTTGTCCTCTTCTTTGACTTTGAATTTAGTCAACTCTAGTCCAGTTGGGCTCGATGAGTTTCTCTTGGGTTATTAGTTCATTACGGTTGATCGGTTGCTTTGAGAAAGGATAGTGTGTTTTGATTGGGCTGAATTTGTCCTGTAAAGCAATCATTATTTTCCCAGCCGATGAGTTATTCTTACGATTGGTGAACTTGGTTGGTGGTCAAGTTTGACCTTTATATTGGAGTTTTGTCTTCCTCATGGGAAATCTTGATCCATTTATTCGCTTGATGTTTTTGGGTTAATGAAAGTTTCCTTCTGCAAGTCCTTTAGTTCGTGGAGGCTTTTACTCATTGTATCTTTCTTGGGTATTTTGAGTGTTGCAGCTTAATGGATCTCTTTTATGAAAGAAGATGTTAAACCCTTTGGCGATGGGTTGTCATGACAAGATGAGAGGTTATAATCAAAGCACTTAATGAATATGATATGGATTATCAAGATTGGGTTGCAGTGTGTGCATGATTGATCTTAGCTAAGATCCTTGAAAGGAAAGTTGAATAAGTTGAGGATGTTCTCTAGTAGTTCTTGATGAGCTGTGACTGGGAGTATGACTATATTTAGGTGGAATCAACAGAGTTAATAACAAGTAGGGAACGTTGACGAAACTGGTTTGATCACTATAGGTGATATATTTTTGATAAGCTTCTCGGATAGAGTGGACCTGCGGGTCTCAACGGATTAATCTAACCCTTTGGGATGGATAAGTCCAGAAGATGTTAGAATATTGTCATAGTGGATATTAATCTTGGAGTTACCTTTTATGGATAAGTACTGATCATATGTAATTGCTAGGTGCATTTATTACGTATCGAAGTATGGTTTTGAGCATCACTAAGAGATGAACTGATGGAATGTAATTGGTGATTTATGTTACCTGATGGTGGAGTCGTAGGATAATAGTATGTCTTTGATGAGAAGGTTGATCCTTAAAATTGTTTAGTTTACTAAACTGGTTGGATTACTTGATCTCAATGGATTAATTTAACTGTATAGGAAGGAAGAGATAAGGATGTTTTTGGTTTCTTGATGGTCTTATGTTTGCTAGTTAGAACGAAAATAGAGAAATGACCATAAATCCTTTCCATGACGGTATAATCGTCAACTGTTTACGATAACCATTAGATTGGAATTGGTGTGCACTAAATTGATGTTGAGAATTGCTAATAGGTTAATGATTGGAATTTAAGAGTGATCTAAATAGGTGGGTTGTGAGGATGACCTGGGCAGCATGCCTTAGTTAAAAGACGGTTTACTTCGATAGTGGGGTTTGTGATTAGTTATCCTCTTGACCAGGTTGAGTATTGCAACCTTATAGAAAAAATATATGAAATAGGTTATTGTGTTTCCCTGGGAAGGTTAATGATGGGATAGTGAGTTATGTTGGTTCATGCCAGGAGTGCATGATGTGATGTTAGAAAGACTAGCAGTTATGGTTGCTAGAGTGATGTTGATTCCTTTAAGAGGAGATTAATTTGATTGCCTTTCGTGATATTTCGTAAATAAAAATGTTCCGAGTTTTGCGGCGGAGATCATTTGGATCTCATGATTTATTTGGTAGTTGAACTGTTCCGAGCAAAGTGAAGTGTGAAAGATCTTATTGGTTCTTAAGTGGTTCTTGTGGTTTGGTCTTAAGAACTTGTCTTGTTCGAGCTGACCAAGTGTTGTTGTAGTCAAAGAATTGTTTTCTATGTTAACGGAAAGAGTGCATTAGGAGTAGTTGAGGTCTGAAGCCAAGTTTCGTATCTTGCGATTTGATATCCTCTTCTTGGGGGATTGTGCCTTCAATTGTGGACTCCCCTTATGTTTTCCGAGTTCATTGCCAATTGACTGTTCCTCTTGGTCTGGTGTTTACCGTGATTGGTAAACGTTTATCTGAGTGCTGAAATTATTATTATTATTATTCTTATTGGCCTCTTCTTCTGAGAAAGGATTAACTGATTCATGTTGCAAAGCCTTTAAAGATGAATGTTGGCAACTGGATAGTGGTGGTCGAGTAGATGATTCTGTGAGGCTTCAGGTGTCAAGATGTTTGAGATGCATGGCGCAATAAATCAATTTATTAGAATAATTCTTGGAAAGGGTTTGATTTAAATAGAATGTTTGTCTTTGGAGTTAATAGGTTTCGTTGTCGCAACTAGTAGGACCTATAGCGAGATGTGGTCCAAGATCTTGTGTTCATCCTGATAGAATATTAGAATTAGCAAGTATGGAAATCTTGATTAGTTTCTTAGAGTATCGCATTTTGGGTACTCGGTAAGATTGTGTAGAAGATTTTTGATGGTGTAGTTTGATGAGAGTAGTAGTATAGAGGAATCTAATAGTCGTGTTAATTAATGGGATAGCAAGGATGGTTGAGTTATTGTTAAGGATGACTCGGCCTCAGTGAGTAACCCTTTGTGAGATAGATTATCTCTAAGGATAACTTGGTCAATCAGTTAGAAATGGCTACTTTGTGGTCGCGTAGCCAAATTTGATTGGTGTGGGTTAGAGAAGGTCTAAGATTGGTGAAATGAATCGCCTTGGGCGGTTACTTGATTGGTGAGAAGTGTTGACCTGAGTGACCGAGGTTATGGTTGAGTTGTGTGAAAATTTTAGTCATTAAATCTGAGGGTTACCTATCAAGTATACCAGAAATTCATTGTAAGAGTCTTAAAGGTTGAAATGTGGGCTTTGCATTTTTTTATGCTAGCATCTTGATTTTCCATGATTAGATTCCAAGAGTTATGGTGATGTTTGATAGAATCCTTGGGAAGCAGTAAATGAGCATGAAGGTGGTGAATTTAAAGTTGATCATCCTTAACAGATTTAGGTGATGTGAATGTGGCTGTAAGCTATATCGTGGTGTGTTGAAAATTATTTATCAAAGTAATTCCTCTGCTAGAGAAGTTGATCAGGGTATGTTATTGTGGATTGAAAGAGTCTCTTTTCATAGGTGCGGAATTTGTGTTCATCTTGAGCATGGCCATGAGGTTGCTAATTTAAGATAAAAGAGTTAGAATGTTATGCGACGATTTGGGATCCTATAGTTTAAGAGAAAGTTAAATTCTTAAAAGAAAGATGGTGGAAAAGAGCGTGATCTTGCTCAGTGAGATATTCTCTTAGTTTTTATTTGAGCTTTGTGTTTATGATGGATGTCTATTACATATTGAGTGGGTTCTTGTCGGTTTGTCTGGTTCTTTCCAGTTAAGAAAAAAAAGGTTAATCTGGTTATTCGAGGGGTTTCGTTTTTGGCTTATGTGGCATTTATTTCTAAACTGTCTACTTGAAAGGTGGAAAAGTTTTCATGTTGAGTCTTTGTCTTTGGATTGGGCTCTTCTGAAGGGAAGATGGTTTTGAGTTGGTTGCATTAAGACTCTTTTGTTTTCAGTCGGGAACTGTTGTGCGTCCCTGGTTAAAAGAGGTGCTCATTGTTAAAGTGAAGAGATCGATTGATACAAGGATCAAGAGTTTTGTGTGTTTGGGCAGGTTGTGTGGTTTAGTACCCAAGGGAATGTTGGCCCAAGGTATAATGGTGGTTTCTGAAAGTTGGAGAGACTTGGTAGAGAGCGTATTGCTAGAACCGTCTTGAGTCCTAGCGTAGCGCTCAGATCGTTTTGTATGACCTAGTGTCGAGGCAGTACTGGAGGAATCTGGAGCATGAAGTTTCGTTTGAGCCGTTGACCCACGGGTAATACCGTGCCTTCGAGACGTGTCCGTCGAGTGACTCTTGAAAGGATGGGACAATGTAGTAAGGCGTAACGCGTCAGTACGTCAAGGTGTTTTTGTCGCAGCAGACCGAGAGAGAGGCCACTTGGGAATTGGAGTCTCGCATGCGCGAGCAATATCCGGAGTTATGCACAGCAGGTACGTGGCAATGTTAGTAAGATTTAACTGTGATTATATTTCTTGGCGTAAGCGTGGGTAGAATTCGGGGTCGAATTCTGTTTAAGGGGGGTAGAATGTAATATCCCGGAAGAGTTTCGACCGTTAATCGTTTAATCGGAGTAAAGGACCTTAAAAGGAAGAATAAAATATCAAGTTTAGAGGGGTTTTTTCTGATTTTCCCTGGCAACCTGGGCCTGGGCCTTGGCCCAGGTGGGGATTTCGGCCAGCAAAGGGGGGCGCCACCTTCCCCCCTCCAACCCTAGCCGCCCCTCCCCCTCTCCCCCCTTGCGCCTCCCCCTCTCCTCCCCTTGTGCGCCCCTCCCCTCTACCTTGCGCCGTCCAGCAGCGCCTCCTCCTCCCCTCTCCTCCATTGCCGGTGATCAAGACCTCCAATTGATGCCGAATGATCGGGGGAAAGGAATAATTTGCAGCTAGGCGATTGGACTCGGAGGAAGGGAAGAAGCAGGGGCAAAGAGGAAAAGAAGGAGAGGAGAGATTCGTGGGGTGTTCGTGGTATTCTTCAGTGTTCGTCAAGGGTAATCCATGTTCTTCCCCTAGTAGATGTAAATTCTAATTGCGTTATCAATGTCGGTTTTCGGATCTGCTCAGGACAGCCTCTGTTAGACGGTCTTTTTGATATAGATCCGTGGGGATTCAGGTCTGGTCTTCTCCTAGATATTTGTAGAGGACATCTTTAGCTTTCCATGCAGTGCTAGAACACGTCATTCGGACCTCTGTAGAAAAAGTTATGATTTTTCTAGTCGGACTGTCCTGTAGATCGGGGAAATTCTTGTCAGGTTTCGGTAGATGGGTTTGGGCGATTAGAAATCAGGAGAATCAGAGGATCTCCATATTATGAAAGTTTCCGATATTTTCCTTAGCTTTCCAGAAAGATCAAGAAATCCTGATTCCGACTCACGGGGTGAAAGTTATGATAATTTTAGTGCGCTGTCCAGAGAACTCGTTACGGAATTGATGTTCTAGAAAGTTAGATGGTGCGGGTAGAAGTTGGCCGAATCAGGGAGACTCACCAACTATATTTAGTTAGATAATTTAATTATCTTTCCAGAAAATCTGAGAACGCCCTGTTCGGACTTCTGTACCATTAGATAAGAATTTTTGAGGTTGACTGTCTGTAGAGGGGGACAGGGTGTCCGAAAAGATTTGGGGTTTTGAGTCAAGTTAAACATGTTGGATTAGTTTGGGGGTGTTTTTGTTTAATATAAAGACTCGTTACTGTTGCCTTAGCAATTATTATAATTATTGTTCAGGAGGAGGACGGATTCCAGGAGCCGCACCTTCTGCTCATTCCCCGTTTTCTCGTGGTTAAGGCAAGTATATTTATGGATATAATAAATATTATCGAATGGTATAGTTTGATAAATTCTATGAGAATTTGAGTTGTTCATGATTGTTATGGTGATATGATTGGTAATGTTCATGGTTGCTAATGCTATGAGTTATGTGTTAATCACGGATGTTTGAAAGTTATGAAGTCTATGAATATGAGCTTTTGTAGTATGAATATGTTATTCATATGCAATGTTGATGCGGATGCATGTTGTATTAATTTGAGATTTCATACATATGCATCATGTTGGCTTATTGAAGTCTTGGTCCTGTGACGACCAAGCAATTCTTGAGATCCCCATCATGTTTATGACGGGCTAAAGGTCCCCATGCTTGAAGAGCATGGGCTTAGGTCCCCATACTTGCAGAGTATGGGCAATGGTCCCTGTGCCAGATGGCATAGGCATGGGTGTGCATCGACGGATGCGCACTTTGCATTACCGGTAAAATGCAAAAAGACAAAGATAAAGACAAAGATCACCTTGAGCATATTGAGCATATTGAGCATGTTGCATATCATGTGTATGTAATGTATTTGGTGAATGGATTTGTGAAGTGCAATTGATGGGTTTCATACTTATATGCTGTTGTTACCATTTATTATACTTGCTGAGTCTTTGGACTCACCCTTGTTGTTGGATATTTTTTTAGGTACCTTCATGAGACCGGCATGCATGGGGATAAAGATGGATTAGCTTTGTTGTACTTGCACGGTCCATTCACCTTGGAAGAAATAAAGAACCTTAAACATTATTTGTTGAATAGCTTAAGTGGTAATTGATTAAAGATCACCATGTTTAGAATGTAATAAAGGTTTAGAACTTTTACATTGCTTACGTTCTTTATTTAAGTATTGTGGTTACGATTGTGATGGCAAACATAATTCAGTTGTTTAGAATTGGATATTTATTGTTTACTATTATTCAGATCATTTGTCTATGCATGTTGAAACCTTTGATTTACTCATTAAACAAAGGAGGTTCTACCGAAATTTTGTAAGGTGAATATAGGTTCTTCCTTAATATGTTGTTAGTTTAGTAGCATTCCAGGTCATTGTTTGGCTGGGGTGTTACACTAAGTCTCATCATTTCAATTCTTCGTACGTATCTTTCAAAGCTAGATGGAGAAAGTGACTTAGTGAATAAATCTGCAAGATTCTCATATGACTTAGTATGTAGTAACTTAATCTCATCCATCTTTTGCAATTCATAAGCATAGAAGAACTTGGCGTTGATATGCTTTGAGATAACTCTTCACGTAGCCCGTCTGCACTTGTGCAACGCAAGTTGCATTATCTTCATAGATAATTAGGGAGCTTGCGTAATGTTCAACCCACATGACTGCTGGATGTGGTGGATCATCCGTTAGAGCCAAGCACATTCTCATGCGGCTTCGTATAGTGCTATAATTTCTGAGTGGTTCGTCGAAGTCGTTACAAGACTTTGCTTAGACGATTTCCATGAAATTGTAGTTCCACCACACAGGAATACATAACCTGTTTGTGACCTTGTGGTATGCAGGTCCGACAGGTACCCAGCATCTGCATAGCCAATCAAGTTCAATTCTTGATTCTTTCTATAGAACAATCCAAGGTCCTTGCTTCCTTGGAGGTATCGGAAGATGTCTTTTATTCCCTACCAATGCCTTTTGGTTGGTTCTGCATTATACCTTGGTAACAAGTTTACGGCAAATGCGATGTCCGGTCTAGTGCAGTTTGTTAAATACATAAGTGTTCCTACTGCACTCACCCTCTTCCCTAGGTTGTTGTGGATCTTTTTCTTGCTGTAAAGACTTCCCGATCATCGGTACTTTCGATGGGTACGCCTTCTCAAAGCCGAACCTTTCTAACACCTTCTGGGCGTAGGTTGACTGATGTACTAATATTCCTTCAGGGACATGCTTGAGTTGCAAGAATAAGCAATATGTGGTTTTACCCAAATCTTTCATTTCAAATTTTAACTCTAGGTAAGAAATTGCTTCTTTTATGTCTTCCATTGTCCCGATGATATTCAGATCATCTACATACATTGAGATTATACAAAATCCATTCTGGGATCGTCGTATAAATACACAGGGACAATTTTCATTGTTCGTGTAGCCTTTCTTGCATAGAAAGTTGCTTTAGCGATTATACCACATCCTGCCTGATTGCTTGAGTCCGTACAATGATTTCCTGAGCTTCACACTGTACAGATTTCTATTTGCTCTATCTTGGTTTAGGACAGGGATACCTTCATGTACCTTCGTATAAATCTCCGAATCCAAGTTTCCATAAAGGTATGCAGTTACCACATCCATCAATTTCATTTCTAGATTCAAATTTACTACCATTGAGATTAAATATCTAAAGGTGATTCCACTCATGACTAGGGAGTAGGTTTTTTCATAATCAACTCTTGGACATTAAGTGAAATCTTGTGCTACCAGCCTTGCTTTCTATCATACAACTTCATTTCTTTCATTTCTCTTTCGAACAAATACCCACTTGTGCCCTACAGCACATGGGGAGGTGTGTGGCATACGGGTCCAAACACCTCTTTTTTGTTCAGAGACAATAATTCAATTTCTATTGCCTTCTTCCAATCTTCCCAATCTAATTTTTTCTTACATTCAGCGAGCGATGCAGGCTCTGTATCAAGATCGATGATTGTGGCAATTTTCTGTGCAAAGTAGATATCAACATTGGCTGTTGTCCTATTCATGGACTCTCCCATGTGCATATAATTTATAGCTATTTCTTCACGAGTTGCTTTTTCTGGAGCTTCTCCTTGCTCATCGCTTCTTCTAGTTGCGGTGGTAAGTCCCTTTAGTTTTTCGGCTCCGATGTGTGTGCACACATCCATGCTTATTTCTTCTTCCATGGGGATGTTCAGATCCAGTATGCCTTTTTCTGAAGGTGTCATACTAATGCTAGGTCTCAACTGGCTCCCCTTCTATTTCTGGGAACTTCAGTGATCGGATGTGACAAGTCCTTCTTATCCTTCTTCACCAGGCATCCCCGGTTACTTAGGATTCGAGGGACTAAAGTTCTCATCCTTTTATTCTAAGGCCTCTGGACGGGATTAAGGATACCTTGTACTTTCTTTGGTATTTTAACTCTCACTGGTGCATTACGTGCAGGCACATGCGACTTGGTCACGCTCTTCAAATCACTAAAGTGGTCAGACAGTTCATTTGCTAATGCTTGCAAATCAATGATCTTCTGTACTTCTCTATTTGCTTCACTAGTGCGCGGGTCATGTTCATGGATTCCCGTGGCATGCCACGTAATTTCCCGATATTTTTCATCAAGAGGTTGATTTCCTCCCCCTAATATTGGGAAATTATCCTCATCAAATATGCAACCAGTGAAGCGAACGGTATGCAAATCTCCTGTCATGGGTTCTAAATACCTGATTATGGATGCAGACTCATAACCAACGTATATCCCAGTCTTTCGGAGAGGACCCATTGTAGTACCCTGTGGAGTGGGTATAGGTACATAAACCTTGCATCCAAACCTCCTGAGATGAGAAATTTTCGGTGTTGACCCTTGCGCCAGTTGCATATGTGAATGGATCTTGTAGGCTGATGGTCTAAAGTTGATAGAGATTTGCTGCATGCACGACTACGTCTCCCCAACATGTAGCTGGTAAATTACAATTTTGCAAAAGAGATCAGGCAATGAATTTAATTCTCTTGATTAATGCCTCTGCTAAACCATTCTGGGTATGGATATGCGGTACAGAATGCTCAACTGTAATTCTCATTGCCATGCAATAATCATCAAATACCTTTCAAATAAATTTTTTGGCGTTGTCCATTCTGATAGACTTTATGTGATGGTTAGGAAAAATATTTCTGATGCGAATTATCTGCGAGATCAGCTTTGCGAAAGCATGGTTTCTTGTAGACAATAAACATACGTGTGACCATTTCGAGGAAGCATCGATGAGCATCATGAAATATTTAAATGGCCCTAAAAATGGCTGCATAGGACCGCAAATGTCTCCTTGGATGCGTTCCAGGAATACAGGGACTTCATCCTTCACTTTCAGAGTGGAAGGTCTAGTAATTAATTTCCCGGTGGCGCATGCGGGGTACACAAAATCGTCATGATTTGGAAAATTCTTTATATTAATATTACGTCCTTGGGAATTGTTGATTATATTTCTTATGATCCTAAAACATGGGTGGCCTAATATGTCATGCCAGAGACAGAAAAGTTTAGAGCTTCCAAATACTGTCTTCAGGGTAGTATAGGCTGCAGGTGCCTTGATGTTGGTGTAGTATGGCCCAGTTTCTAATGAACGAAGTTTTTCTAATACCATTTTTCCATTTGTTTCGTGCTTCATAATGAGCAGGTATTCCTTACCGTACTCTTATTCAGTCTCAACGTAGAAACCATTGGCATGAATATCCTTAAAACTTACAAGAGTTCTAATCGATTTTGGGTATAATAAGGCTTCTTGAATGACGAAAGTTGTGCCAATTAGAAGTATAATTGTGGCTCTTCCTAACAAAAAGGACCTGCAATCCAGATCTTGACTTCTCAAGGCTTCATAAGCAACAGAGGGTTTAAGACCTCGTCTGTTGCGGTAGCAGCAGCATGGGCCATTAAAAGGGGTCAAAATGGCCCGTAAAGTAAGGCCTATTCTCTATGTATGATTTAGTACTATGTTGCTAAGGTAAAATAGAGGTGAAGAAGACATGGTACGTGGTTGGCATTCTGGAACCCATTTTTGGCCGAGTGAGGGCTGTGTATTCTACCATTCCAATACGTGAAGAAGACATGGCACGTGGTTGACATCCTGGAACCTTTTTTGGCTGCATAAGGGCCGTGTATTCTAGGAGTGCAACGGGTTGAATTTGCTATGATATTATTTATATTGTATTTTAATCTCTATTTTTTTCTTGGATTCATAGGGTAATATATTGATGTTTTATTTTTAAAATTTTTAATTGGAACTTTTGAACGCAAAAAATAGTTTGTAATCTTTATTAAAATTTATATATATTTGGGCGACATGATTTCTGGCTGCATGAGGGCCGTGTATTCTCTATGTCCTTTTCCAATACGTGAACAAGACATGGCACCAGGTTGACATCCTGGAACCCTATTTTGGCTGCGTGAGGGCCGTGTGTTCTCGGGGTGCAATGGGTTGAATTCGGATGATATTGTTTATACTGTATTGTAATCTATATTTTTTTCATTAGAGTTGGAGTTGGAGTCGGAGTCGGATACGATAAGGCACTACTACAGAAATATTATTAGTAGACGCCAAATCACATACGGTTTGATAAAACCGTCAGTGACGTACATATCAGATACGGTTTTAATTTGGAGACCGTCTGTGTTGTTGGTGTCGGAAACAACGTACAATGATTTTTTGTTTGGGATAAGATTGATATTGATTGTAATTGTGTATTTGTTAATGGATATTTTATTTCATTTCATTTCAATTAATTTATTTGCGAAATGGATCTTTTATGTTTGTGAAATGAATTGAGATGTGAATTGGATGTATACATGTACATGTTGATCTGTTTATTTCAGAGGGCATGGCTAGCATTTTCTGAGGCTAGCCAATAAACAGAAATAGATTTAGGGGTAGAAGAAAATAACATAGACAGTTTTTAACTAAAAACGTCTGTGCTAGTTGATAATCACTGATGGTTTTTAACTAAAAATCGTCTATGCTAGTTGATAATCACAAACTGTTTTTAGTTAAAAACCATCTATGATATTTATATATCACAGACGGTTTTTTGTTAAAAACCGTCTGTGATTATCAATTATTATAGACGGTTTGTAATTAAAAACCGTCTGTGATATTTATACCACAGACGGTTCGAAAGCCGTCTGTGATGACCTTGTATCATTACTGACCTATAAATTCAGACGCCTCACAAAACTGTCTGTGATGACATTTTTGAACCGTCTGTTATACGGTTTTCTGTAGTAGTGAGGCTAGATACGAATATAAATTCGGAGTATTCGGAGTTTCAGATACGGTATCGTCAGGACGGATACATAATGATTTCGGATCGGAAACAAATAATATAGGTAGATAGTTTGACAATAGGTAAATTCGACACACGATAAATTCATACATAAGTTTAATATATTCATAGTCATAGGACAAAGCATGCAACGCTATCCCACCCTAAGCATATTCAAACACAGAATCATCTCCTTTCCTATGGGAGCCTATGAGCTTTTTCTCGTCTCGCTCTGAAGTCTGAATTCAACCAAAAACAGCCACACACTGTATTGTAATACTAGTAATACTTGATGTGTGACCATTGACCCATCTTTCTCTAGAAACCAACCCTTAGATAACACATTTCCAGACTTGACGTGAAGGAATAAGGATAATCAAATCTCAATCTGAATGAATTTTCAGGACTGAAGAGGCCAAAACAACCGAGGAGAAGAGAGCACGTGGAAAGACAATCTCGAGGCAAGAATTCACATTGGCCAGCGAACAGATCACTGCATGAGAAATTAAACTACCGCAGAAGTCAATGTGGCAGTGTAATACCCGTGGGGAAGAAAATGAAAAAGAAAGTAAGGAATGAAATAAATTCACAGTTTACAATAAAGAGATTAATTATAAAAGGGAAATCATGTCTTACACTCTTGGTTACATTCGGATCAAAATAAAATAGAAATTAAATTCGGATTAATACATATTCCTACCAGTACATTAAAATATAGAAAAAAGGTGAAGTTACATGCATACCCTTTCATACTATAGGATTAGAATCCACCTTTAAGCTAGCACCACATGCCATATTATTTGTGAGCCAGTTAGCATTAAGATGCCGGAAAAGACCAAAGGAAAAGAACAAATGAAATTAAGTAAATTGAAGAAAGAGAAAGAGATTGCCGTCAAAGCCCTAGAGGGTAATTTCGGGCAGGGCAATCTATTCAGAGAGATACCTAACCGTCCAGGGGTCAGTTGGCACCTCTCACAACCATAGGGTCATCACTCAGCATAAACAAACCTGAAATATATTCAAAGGATCTTGGAAACCAGCCCACTGTCCCAAAAATATCCATTTACAGCCGTAGCCACAGTAAAGGGGCAGCAAAGCATTTGAGAAGGCATAGCTAGGCACTTCTTGAATACACAACATAGCCTCCTGAAAAGCCACAAGGCAACACTAAGGGGACAACACAACCCATCGAGAAGTCATAGCACAATAGAGCCAATAAGCTAGCGCAATAGAAGGGGGGGGGGGGGGAAGGGAGAAGCACCAACATCCAAACCCCAAGTCCAAAAGATACAACCACATATCATCAGTTACTGTCGGGACCCCGGATTTCCGAACCCGGACCCTCTGTGTATTACAGCACTAGTCCCAGATCAAAGCTAGTGCACACAGTCAAACAGAAATGATTACATAACCAACAACGCTTTATTACAATAATTGAGAGTACAGACCGAAAGGTCTTATTATTACAACTGAGGTTTCAAGACCTCACACACACACAAAACACAGCGGAAGCAGAAGATAAATCCAGCGATGACCCATCAATACGCCACAGGCAATTGACTGGGGAAGCGCGACCTAGTACTCCGGAAATCCTTCGTCAAATCCACACGCGAAGTAGTCGTAGTCTCCTTCTTGAGCTTCGTATTCTTCTGAGATTTATTTTTGAGAGCAACGCGTGAGTACATAAAGTACTCCGCAAGTCTTGGGAAAAATGCAATAGATGCAAGGCTTGACAAAGGAAGGCTATATGGTTCTTTTGCACAAAGCAATATTTTAAATTCAATTACTACTAATTATTTTTCGAAGGCATCAATTTAATAAAGTAAATGTTTTAGCAGAAACTATCATTAACTTTCTAGTGAAGGTTCCATCTACCAACACTAGCTAACAACTTGAACAAGTTTAATACTGCGGGTTAAATCCACCCTCTCTGGCTCCAACCGCCAGGATACCCTTCCGAGAGTTCCCTCCACTCCCGGAATACAAATCTTTTGTTTTTAAAACCAAAACCAGAAATCTACCATGTGAATGCATTCCTTGCCCGCCCTTGACCGTGGGCACGGCTATTCGAATAGTTTTACACTCTGCAGAGGTTGTACAACTTTACCCACAAGAGATAAATTATCCTAAAAGTCAACACGCTTCCTTTGGCATGAGACCCAGATAAAATATCACAAAGCTTTTACCTTACTCTAATCTAGCTAGATACCACCCGCTGAGGTTTCACCGCAGGTAGGCTAACTGCCCGAACCGAAGCCCCCTCTTGCGCCATATGAGTACAGTAAATCCCTGTCCCTCACTGTGGATAACCAGTCCATCCCTGGCACCCACTTTCCACTGGTGGCACCTAAACTAGACTATTGTAAGTTAGTCAGCTAGGTCGTACCCATATAGACTTGTGGTTGTACGGTTAATGCTCAGTCTGGACAAACACAAGCGTCGGTCCTTAATTGACTAGGGTGGAACATACACATTACAAGATCTCGTGCTTCCTGCACCAATCCAAACTAACCATCCACCCTAATCTAAACCAATTTTCACATTTTAGTTTATTTTAAAAGAACAGTGGCAACTCCAATTACCACTAATTTTCATAAACACAGGGGTATTACAATAAATCATAATTTCCCATTTTCAAGATTTCAAAGATATTAAATAGCGAGACTAAGCATTATACTACCATTCCACTATTCACAAAGATTCAGTAATAATCTCATTATTGAGACAAATGAAACTCTAGGGTGACAAAGGTACATGGCATTCAATTTCAATGGAGGATATAACAAGGTTGGTTTAACTAACCCTTAAGATTTGAACTAATATTTTATATAAATAGCAATGCACATAATTTAAAATAATTAAAACATTTTGAAATCATAGGTTCAAGATGATCAAAGGAGACTTGCCTTGCTCGGAGACTTGATGTTGCGAATCGTTAAAATCGAACTCTCCGGATTAGTCGTAGTCGGAGGCGACGAATCGACGTCGGGAGTCACAAACGGCCATTTTCACGGAAAGCTCAATTCCAAAAAGGGGTGTACGCGCAAGGTACAGTTTTAGTGTCTGGGCCTGACAAGGTCGACGAGGACTCGGGGAATATTTAGGTGATGGCGATGGAAGCACGACGTAGAACGCGTCGAGGCAAACTCAACGGTGCAAACGGCTCGGCCAAAGGACATCGGATGGTGGCGGAACACGGTGGAGAAGACATTGTGCGACCGTCGGGTTGACATCGGCGTTCCGGGCAAACGGAGAGGAGTTAGCATGTGGGGTTTGCGGCGAAACGAAGAGTAGAGCGTGGGGAACGTGATGCTCACCTTGGTTTTGGTCGGGCATGCACGGACGGCCGGTGGCGACGCGAGGAACGACGACGCGCTATGGCCCACGGTAGCGACGGTGCTCCGGCGAAGTTCCGGTGAAGGCGAGGTGAGCACCGCGTAGAACGCGGCGAGGCGAAGCTGGGGATGTGCTCAAACGCGGCGGGGCTCCACCGGACGAGGCGCAAAAGGCCGAAGAACGGCGCTTGAACAACGAAACAAGAACTCCGATTGCGGCCAATAGAGAGGGAGTGGGGACTTGAGATTTTCGGGGTTGAGTGAGGATGAGGAGAGGCTCACGGGGCTCCCTTTTGTAGGGGTTGAGGAGGCCCGAGGAGGGAGATCAAGCATCCATGTCTTTGAATGACATGGGTTAAATCCCGCGAAACGGCTCATTAATTTGAGGGGAAACGGTGGGGAATGGAGGAGTCTTACAAAGAGGAATTGATTGCACTTGATTGCACGAAACATCGTGGAGAAATTCATGAGGATTCAAAGCCCCAAAGAAACGGCCATGGCGGCATTGCTCTGGACGTATCGTGAGGAAGATGAAGTGAATTGGAGGAGAGAGAAAATAATTTAATAATACTAATTTTTTCCAAAAAAATAAATAAATTCGAAAAAATCAGAAAAAAAATTCTATAAAAATCTTTGGAAGCCGAAATTATCAAATAAAATAATTTCGAATTTAAGTGAAGTATATTTTAACCATTTAAAATATTTTTACTTTCTAGGCTTTAATTTAAATCAAATAAATTCGAAAATTCCAAAAATTTGAGAAAAGGATATAAATGGATAGATTGGAATTTTTGATGAATTTAGAAATTTGAATGGGCTCATTCGGAGTTAAAATGAATAAATACGATATTTTGGAAGTTTAAAAGGAGAGAAAAAGAATAAACTGACTTTCTGGAATTATTTTTGAACTGAAATGACATCATTAAGGGAAATGATTTTCAGAGGAATTATTTTTCTATGGAAAAAGGAATTTATGATGTTAGGGTGACGTCAACAGAGATTTTGATTTTCTGGACGAATTATTTTTCAACAGGAAAAAGGGTTTTATTTACTGACAGGTGGGACCGGCTTTTGTGGACTGGGTCCGTTGACCGGGGAGAAGGCTGAGATTAAACCGGGCGAGGATGGATTGAATCAGGGAGGATCACGTGATGGCCGAGTAGAGAGGTTGAGTATTAAATTTGATTTAGATTTTGAAATAAAATTTAGATAAATCCAAGTAAAGTTCAAATACTTTAAATTAATTAATTTGAAATTAAATTTTTCAGAGAACGAAATTTTGGGATGTTACAGTTACCGCAAAGAGAAATCAGGGCAAGCCGACAGGAGCAAAAAGCTAGGCCACGGGACAACAAGCCGTAGGAGGAGAAGGCCACCGTCACCGCTCATTGTCACACAGGTGACCCGGGAAGCAACCGCCAAGCACAAGACACTATCCTATCCCAAAGCAACCCAACAATCAACCGACAAAGGTAGCCCACCATCCATTTTCAGTACTTGCATCAAATTCTCAGAAGTAAACCATGCATAGCCCATAGTCAACAAGCAATCAACTGAATGGCATAGCATCACTAGGGCAGCACCTAGGCACTACCGAGTATATGCGCAGAAGGGAAAAGAGTAGGAGGGAGGTTACCATAGGCGAGGATCGACGACAGCAGTGCACTACCATCGGCTTAGTACTCGCACTCGACAGCCACCACACACTCCCCCGGTGTACGGGCAGCTTCGAGCTCCGCCGTGACTAGCCAAAGCAGCTCACCTCCATGCCCATCCCCTTCTTTATCTAAAAACCAAATCAAATCAAAATAGTAACAAGCTTGCCATAAAACAGAAATTGCGACGAGAAGGGGACACGAGAAAATGGCAGCCGGGTGGAGAGGAGCCAGATTTGGGACTTAGGAGAAAAGAAGGAAAAGAAGAGAAAAAGGTTAAGTGCGTATGGATAAGATTTACTCACAAATATAGAAAGATCCTTAAATTCTGGTCATTTGGGCATCGGGGTATTGGAAAGGTGTTTCATGAGAGAAAGGTTGTCGATATCAGATTTATGCATAGGAACGTTGTCGGTTGTCCATACATGTAGAACCGATGTTGTTTGCATGCTTGTGTCAATTTCCATGTTGACTTGAGAGTTCGGGTGATGCTTTCAAGTGGAGGTTTTGATTTAGCGCTCCTCCACACATTGTCCACAGGAACAATCATGCAAGTGCATCGTAGAATAGTGGATTATGATGAACGCCTGGTATTTGTATAATGCCATGATTTATGCCATGTTATGAAATGATATCCCGGCTTATCTGTTGATTCTACTATGATGAGAGATACTTATGATTGATATCAACATTTGAAGAATGTTGTGTTTGCATTGTACCATGAGCATCATGGAAGCCCTATGACGATAGGCATCCCACACGGTGGGAATATCAGGACCTACTTCGGTAGGCACCTCTAAGGATGGAGGCAGAGGGGTTTCACCGACTAGTGAAGCAACTCCACTATAGCGGTATAAGTGGCACACAGAGGCGCATTATACATTGCACTCATACGAAGGACCTACCATGGTAGGCCTCCCACAACGGTGGGGAAATCAAGACCTACTTTGGTAGGCACCTCCAGGGATGGAGGCAGAGGGGTTTCACAGATGGGCGAAGAAACTCCAGTATACTGATATAAGCTACATACAGAGGTGTATTGGATCGCATTGCATCATAGAGTAGGTGGTAGCACTTTGGGCTCAGAGAGGGCCGGGGTGTTACAGTTGGTATTAGAGCAGGCATTAATTCCGTGGTGAAGAAAAAATTGATAACTTAGCTTAATTATAAAACTAGAACTTGACGTAGGTTGTTTAATTATTAAAATCTAACTTAGGTCTAATGGTTAAATTAAAACTTGACACACTCTGATGCACAATAGGATGGGTTGGGTTAAGCATTGCATCCACGTTCCATTAGCTGCATTCATGATTAATCATGGTGTGTGATGGATGTTTGAGAACTGATTGTGCTATTGGTTGTTTGGGGTGCAGAGGATATGCCGAAGGGTAGAGGCCATGGTTGTGGTGGATGTCGTTGCTGGGGTCACAAACATGGTCCGGCAGTGTCACCACCTCTAGCTGAGGAGAGTATCGATAATGCGGGTGAGGATGTCGTTTTGACTATTCAACCAGTTGTTGGAGTTCTAGTAGACTCGGCAGCCGAGTAGAAAAATCTACAGAGAGAGGTTCAAATGCTTCGTCAACAAGTACAGGAGTGTCACCATGTTTTAAAGAAAAAGAACTTTGAGGGTGGAGGCGGGTTTTCTCAACGACCCATTCCTAAGAGATTTCAGGGGGGCAACGTTCTCCATCGTTGACTCGACCATTTCACCTGAGGCCATTTTCTTCTTCAACGCCTCATTCTTCCCCCCCAACAACCCCAGCATATCCATATCGTCCTACCCCAAGGTAAGGTATGATCTATTTCAAATACGGTGGAGTGCACCGTACTGTCGATTGTTCTTGGATGGGAAAGTGTCAACATTGTAGTCAATCGGGCCACATGCAACGGGTTTGTCATCGGAGCCCCTCTAGTATCATCAAGTGGGAGCCGATATCTGCATTGCAACCTCCTTTTCCTTGGGCCTGCACTAATTGTTCCAGTTTAACACGCTGCAACGCCATCATTTTTAGTGCCGCCACAGCAGAGCGTTGGATCTCTCACTGCCTCGCCACTACTCGGACTCCGCATATCTCCTGCTTGAAAGTTTAGGTGACGTTATAGTTGTAGTAGTGGTGTGTTTTGTACAAACCCCCTAAGTTTGGTAACACGTAGCTGAAGTGTGTACTTTTGTGCGTTTGAAGTTGGAGGCTTGTTAATAGTATGTGTTGATGTTGTTGTTATGTGGTAGTTAGGTTTCGAAGGACCCTGTATCTAGTAGTAAACATATTCTGCAATATTTGAATGGGTATAGGTGTTTATCTTGGCCTATCAGTATGGTTAGTATTTTATGGTGGTTAAGGTAACAGGTTGGTAGGGCATGGAATTTTAGATTGTGAGAACGCAGGAGACTAAGTAATTTTAGTTATATCATGATGTTGAAGTTGATTTGAATTCAGTGGGGATTTATTATTTACATGAGAAGTAGTAGCATAAGGCAGGTCCATTTTTTGCTTAATAGTTGGATTTGAATTATTGGTGAACTAGTCGGTTATTATGGTTGCTTAACTGTTGAGCCACATTGAATGATTGGTTTTACTTTGGCCTCAATCGATGAACCTAACCATACGATTTGGATGTGCTAGGAATGTGCTAATCTATGGTCTTGATGGAAAATCCCTCGTGGAGTTATCTTTTCAATTGGTAATAGGTGATTGATCATCCTTAAAGAATCGAGCTTATAGATTTTAGTTAGTACCCAGAAATCAGGTGTGTATGGGATTATTGATTTATAGTGGATATTTTGGATCAAAGAGCTTTGTCCGCACCTTGTGGGTTGTGTACTTGATAATCATTATGATTGTGTTATTGGGTGCAGTAAGGTGATAGAGTTCAGTGAGCTAGAGAGTAAAGATGGAAAAAAGAGTGCCCGATTCTATGGTGGGCCTTATAAAGGTTTATGATAGGATATTGAAAGTTCATGACTCATATATTAGCAAATTGATGCCTGCTATATTATGTAAGCAATACTAGGGGTACTGGCTTATCATTGTTATGGGGAAAAGAATTTTGGTTGATTATCATGATTGGCATTTGAAAGAAATGCCTTGAGTTTTGGTGTGCTTGGTCAATTGGAACTCATGACTTCAGAGGAGGTCATGTTCTATTTTAATGATGATGAATGCTTGGAGTTGTGGTAGGAGATCTGCATGACTTACAGTTGATTTATATGTATGTGTCTTGTCAAATGACTTCCCTCACTTTTGCATATGAGATTTTCCAGATGAGTGATCTGTGGTGCTCCCGAACGTGTAAGTTTCAGTCGTACCCAGAAACGAAGTCCTAGGCGTACTTAGGAATGAACCTTGAGCTTTTTCAAACATGTAGTTTGGATGATCTTGAGTCAGAGTTTAGAGGGAGCCCGGGCGCATCGACTATGGTACTCTAAGATTTGGATTTTGTTGCATTTCCTATTCAGTCTTCTCTCTCTTCAGAAGATTTGTTATCTTGAAGTGATATTTTGGTGGGAAAATGATTCCCAACTATTTTGGGAGAATGGTTGTTATTTGTGGATGAATGGATTGATCCCATGATCGAATTTACCTTTTATGAAAGACTTTGCTTTGTAGAAGTGAGTCGATTTTAGGAGTGTTATGTGATACCTGTCTTGTAAACGAGAAGAGCACACTTTATTGCGAACAAAAGTAGCATTGTCTCTTTTGTGCAAGCAATGAGAGTGATTTTCTTGGAGGATTAGGAATTTTCTTATGCTAAGACATGAGATGCTAAGGGTTGCTAATGTGCATTAGTCGAATTAGAGTGAGCACAAAGCAACTGGGAAGTTGGGAGCCTCGCTTGCACGAGGAGTACCCAGAGTTATTTTCCACAGGCACGAGTTAGAGTTGTCTTCTGTCCAGCTTATGTACTAGTATTCTCCATGTGGATCGTCTAGTGCCAGAATTCAGGCTCGAATTCTGTTAAGGGGGTAGAATGTAATACCCGTGGGGAAGAAAATTAAAAGGAAAGTGAAGAATGAAATAAATTCATAGTTTATAATAGAAAGATCAATTACAAAAGGGAAATCATGTCTTACACTCTCAGTTACATTCGGATCAAAAGAAAATAGAAATTAAATTTGGATTAATACATATTCTTACTGGTACATTAAAATTTAGAGAAAAGGTGAAGTTACATGCATACCCTTTCATACAATATTATTAGAATCCATCTTTGAGCTAGCACTGCATCGCCATATTATTTGTGAGCCAGTTAGCATTAAGATGCCAGAAAAGACTGAACAAAAGAACAAATGAAATTAAATAGATTGAAGAAAGAGAAAGAGATTGTCGTCAAAGCCCCAAAGGGTAATTTTAGGCAGGGCAGTCCATTCACAGAGATACCTAATCATCCAGGGATCAGTCGGCTCCTCTCACAACCATAGGGTCATCACTTGGCATAAACAAACCTGAAATATATTCAAAGGATCTTGGAAACCATACCACTGTCCCAAAAATATCCATTTACAGCCCGTACCTACAGTAAAGGGACAACAAAGCATCTGAGAATGCATAGCAAGGCACCTCTCGAATACACAGCACAACCTCCAGAAAAGCCACAAGGTAACAGTAAGTGGACAACACAACCCATCGAGAAGGCACAGGACCTACTTCGGTAGGCACCTCCAGGAATGGAGGCAGAGGGGTTTCACTGATGGGTGAAGCAACTCCACTATACCGCCATACCGGTATAATCGGCATACAGAGGCGCATTATGCATTGCACTCATACGAAGGACCTACGATGGTAGACCTCCCGTGATGGTAGGGAAATCAAGACCTACTTCCGTAGGCACCTCTAAGGATGGAGGCAGAGGGGTTTCACCGACGGGTGAAGCAACTCTGCTATACCAGTATAAGCTGCATATAGATGTGTATTGCATCGCATTGCATTTGCAGGAAACAAATAGGAGACAGGGAGGAAATCCAGAGATTCTGGGTTACATTTCATAAATATGTGATTGAATGATTACTGTACCAACCCCACTGTTTTATCGTGTGCTTGTTGAGCCTTCGGACTCAACCTTACTTTGTTGTTATTTTTAGGTATTGGTTGAAGGCAACATGTACGGGCGGGAGTAGCATAGTTGTTTCACATGCTTCAGTAATCCATATATCATCTAAGTGGACATATTTAGCCTTGAATAGTCTGAGTACCTTTTTGGTAATTAGCAAATTTATACCTCTACTGCGCTTAGTGTCAAGTGTATCGACTTTTGTTGTTTGGTTGATATTTAAATAGAGGAATTGCTTCACAAGACCAGCAGCAAAAGTTGGAGTTGGTAGCATCATAGAGTAGGTGGTAGCACTTTGGGCTCAGGGAGGGCCCGGGGTGTTATAGGCAGTGTATGCATGCAACTAAACTTCAGTTCCTGGTTTGACTCTTACAGCTGAATTCGATCTGCTTCAACCCTAGAAAATATGGCTGGTATTGCAGTCACGGTAGTCTTTGTGAACATAGGCTATGACCAAATCCAACCGGTATACCTAACTCGCTTCCCGAATCTGACACCAGCTGGATTCAATACCAGGTCAGTCAGGAATTACCCAACCCATTTGGACCCCTAGCATATCCTATATGTCATTTTCTAATAGAGAATGACTACAACACGTCCATCTCATCCTCCTACAAACGGTTGCTTTGTATGCTCATCCTCTCAGTCCGGCCACCGTCCTTACACATCCCCACACTACACCCTCCTCCATCATGCGGACGTAGCGAGTGCGTCATCCTCCTCAGCACACGCAAAAACCTCGTTGTCCTTCCTCATCCCCACACCACGCCGTCCTTCCTCATCCCTGCACTGTGTCCTCCTTCTCCATCGCTCATGCAGATTGTGAGTGTGAGCGACACCGTCCCCTTCGGCACATGCAAAACATCGCTGTCCTTCCTCCTGCGTTGCATGCGTAGAGCTCGAGCAACACCATCCTCATCTATTTCGAATGCTCTCATTGCTGGCTCAAGTCACCGTCTTCAACTCATGTGTGCTTGGAAAATGTTGTCATCAATCTCCCAACCTATTACTGCACCATGTCTTAGGTAAGATTCATGCTTTTATCCCTCCCAAAAAATTCTGCTTAGCATGCACTATGTTCGACAAAATGCATGACTTTATTCTATTTGAAATTCTTTTAGTTTAGTGTTTCATGTAGCATTTCACTTGATATCCTTGCTAAAAATTCGCCCATTTGATGTATGTGCAGGTCGTTTTGCCTATTGTCAAGGTGTCGACATGACCTTGGAGAAGATTGGTGCAGCATAAGATAATGAATTGAATGATGCCTTTCCAGAAGCTTTAGTGGCCACAAGTAATGATCAAAGGGTAATGATATGAAGGATGGAGATGCAGACAATGAAGAAATAGATAGACAAGATGAAGATGCAGACTATGTCAGCTCGCGGCCTGTGAAACCCCATGTTGGCATGGAGTTCTTCACTAGAGAGGAAGCGCAAAAGTATTACAATTATTATGCATTTACTACTAGCTTTGGAACAAAGGTTTCAAGTAACACCAAGAACCAAATTATAGGGGGACTACAACAGGTTTGAGTTCACCTACCACTCTGAATGTAGCACAAAAAGGATGATGGAGCAAGTGGCAGCGACGGCTCATGGAAGAGCAACAATTTGCACAAAACCAACAACAAAACAAGGATTGTGATTGTTAAGATGGATGAAAAGTGGGTGGTCAACATAGTTGAGCTAGAGCAACCTGACCCCCATTTGTGCCCCTCTCAGCTTCATTTCTTGAGGTCACACAGGCGCATCATCGATGATAATTATGACCTTACGGAGTTGTTGCATGAAAACAACATCCCTATAAGGAGAGTGATGTCTGTCCTATTAGATTTGTACAACAACATGAGGAACATCCCTTACACAAAGAAAGATGTCAGCAACCTCTGGACATCTATAAGGCACAAGAGTGAGTATGGCGATATGGAAGCCACCATCATGTACTTTTAGGAATTGCAGGCAGAGGATCCATCATTCTTTACAGTATGCAGTTGGATAGCAATAACACAGTCACTGGTCTCTTTTGGGAGGATGGAACTTCAAAGGAAGCATACAAGAAGTTTGGTGATTGTGTTGTGTTTAACACAACATACTGCACAAATATGTATCGGCTCCCATTTGCTCCCATTACTGGTGTTAGCAATCATGGACAAACTGTGTTTTTCTCAAGGATGAAACAATTGAAACCTTTGAATGGTTGTTCGAGACATTTTTGAAGGCAATGGGTGGCAAGGCACCTAAGAGCAACATAGCAAATCAAGATAAAGTGGTGGAGATTGCAATAGCAAATGTACTGCCAAACAATGCTCATAGGCACTGCATGTGGCACACGTATAGGAATGCACAATGCAAGCTGGACCTAGTGTTTCTTCCCCAGCACCTGTGCCACCGTTGCCCGTCAAATCCAGTGGTCCCCAGACGCACCATCGTCGGATCCGGCCTCCCCGACCACCCGGCTGTGCCACACCCAACCGCCCACAACACACCCCTAACCGCGGCACTCCTCACAGCAACGCCATCACTGTGGCTCCATGTCACCCGGCCCGTCATGCCTCTCATGTCGGGCCGGCCCGAGCGCGGCAAGATAGGTCAAGCTAGGCCATGCTGCCCGATAGGCTAGTTTTCTAGGCCTGGCCCAACTCGTCATGTGTGGTGCTCGTGTCGTGCTTGGGCCATGCCATGCTGGCCAGGCCTCAAGCTGGTCTGAAAAATCTTGGATCAACTCCTAGGTCTACAGAGCAGTGGCAACGGAGAAAGAAAAATAGAGCTTTGAATAGTAGCAAGGAAAAATATAAAATTTCTTGCGTCCCTAAATCCTAACTTTTTGACTCCTTAAATTGAATAAACCCAGACAAGGTTTGAGTTGGGCCACGATAAAAGCTCAATTTATTTTGGGCCAAATTTTGCTGTCCTTTTTTATACTGTAACTTCTACGCAAAGATGGAATATGGCTTTCAAGAATGATGTAACCTAGGCTACGCATATGGTTACGCAAACCTTTTCCGGTTAGGTAGTAGGAATTTCCACCTTCTCTCTCTCATATATATATATACACATATATATACATATACACACACATATATACATATATATACGTATATACATATATATAACACGATTGTGCTAATGAGCACATGTGCGCACGCTACGCGTGGGTCGTTGGCCGTGTGCGCGACTTGGCTTCCTGGTGTGATTCGTGCGTAACTCGGTTGGTGCGTAACTTCATGAATTATAAATGATAACTTTTTGTACATGAGATAGTAAGTTTGCAAATGTAACTAACTTGATGTATTATAAATGATAACTTTATGTTCAGGAGATAGTAACTTTTTCATAACTAATAACCCCACTAAATCCTAGAAAAAAACATCATGTGGCACCACTTGCGAAGGGGGGAGGAGGCACGGTTCTAATGCGCGTAAGAA
The DNA here is from genome assembly GCA_017311315.1 of Dendrocalamus latiflorus. Taxonomy (NCBI): domain Eukaryota; kingdom Viridiplantae; phylum Streptophyta; class Magnoliopsida; order Poales; family Poaceae; genus Dendrocalamus; species Dendrocalamus latiflorus. The sequence goes on along the minus strand of CM029622.1, from coordinate 6,481,599 downwards.
CTATAAGTAACTTTATGAATTATAGATGATAACTTGATGTGCATATGATAGTAACTTTAACGCGTATGAGAACTGTAAATAACTTCATGAATTATAGATGATAACTTAGGTGCATATGATAGTAACTTTAACACGTATGAGAACTGTAAATAATTTTATGAATTATAGATGATAACTTTTTGTGCATGATATAGTAACTTTGCCAAATGTAAATAACTTCATAAATTATAGATGATAACTTTACATGCAGGCGATAGTAACTTTTCTATAATTAATAACTTCACTAAATTCTAGAAAAAAGGCATGTGGTACCGCTTGCGAAGGGGGAGAAGAGGCCGCGTGTGTGTCACACGTGTAAGAACTATAAGTAACTTCATGAATTACAGACGTAACTTAATGTGCATATGATAGTAATTTTACCATATTTAGCAAATGCTAGTAACCATCCATGGGGTGGGATGGTGGAGCCATTGGCTGATTGGGTCAGGACGTGCACTTATTCTACGTGTAGTCACTGAATAGTACTTATATATATATATGTATGTATATATATATATAATATTAACTGGGACACCATACTGCTTGGGCACCATGGTCTAAAATAGATATTTTCCTTATGTATTATGTGCAAACAATTTTGGAATTTTTTGGAGGTCGAGTTTAACTAGTTTAGAAATTAGTTCAAACAAGTTTGAATTGAACTTTGAATTGTAGTTGCCTTTTTCATAACAGTTTTATTGTAGGTATGTGCTAATTATTTATAAAAATCAACAAAGCATGTGATGAAAATTCATTTGAAATTTTGAAATTGAGTATATATATTTTTAAAAGGTATGCATTTCATTTGAATTGTTATAGATGGCTATATACACTAAAACTAATATTTTCAAAAAAATACACCCAAATTTGGGTAGAATTCATGCATTTGAAATCATTGTGCCCAGGCACAATGGTGCCCCATTCCAGCATGAAATACTTATTTTAGATAATAGTGCCTAGGCACCATGGTATCCTAATTAATTACATTGTATGTATATATGCATGCATGCATGTATGTATGTATGTATGTATGTATGTATGTATGTATGTATGTATGTATGTATGTATGTATGTATGTATGTATGTATGTATGTATGTATGTATGTATGTATGTATGTATGTATGTATGTATGGGGAGCATATCTAGTGCTACGTTATTCTAGTAGTAGAAGTTTCTATCAGACCCGGATTTTTCAATCCAGAATCTCCTGTGAAACCACTGCACTATTCCCTGGATCAGTAGATAGTGCTCACAGGTACATTGCTGCATCATTTTATACATCACATGAATCACAATAGCTCATAATAATATTACACAACGAGGTTTGAATTATGCCACGTCGGTCAATAAGTTTACATAAGGGCCGGTCAGGCCAAATGTTCACATTACAAAAGCACAGCAGCGGAAGCAAAAGCAAAGTACAACCTTTAATCCACAGGCAGCGACTGGGGGTAAATATGTGTCATATGATTATTACCTAAGCTAAAGCAATAATTATAGGCACATGACACCATAGTCTAACTGCCTAGGACTCAAAAGCGCAAGAGACGTCCTAGTTCTCGGCGTTGTTCCCTCCTTCCGTAGCAGGGGCATCTTCATATGCATAATGATCTTGGGCTTCTGAATCTGATTTTGGTAATGCGAGTGTGAGCACAAACCACCGTGCTCAGCGAGCCAATACATAGGATGCAGATAGATAGCATGCATGGCTTATCAAGAGAAGGATCGAGTTATTTTATTTGCTAGAAATTGCTGTTGGAAATATATTGTATGTAGAAAACTTCCTATGACCTAGCAGTTTGGACCAAAACATAGAGTGTGTAAACAAATACTTTATTAACAGTGATCTAGAGACCATCCACCTTTACATGGTCTCTATACCATATGCTATTCCTTCAGCGTTATAGCCACTTACAATACCACTAGGACGACACCCAGGACAACACCAACCAGGGCTTCCCCACTGCCCTCCATTTTTCCATTCCACCCACCAAGATTTTTGAAATAGAACTATATCTAGTTAAGTTCCCATGTCCGCCTTTAACTGTGGGCACGACTATTCGAATAGCTTTGACTCTGCAGAGTTTGCACACTTTACCCACAAGAGACAGTTCACTCGTTGCCCCCACACGATTCCTTAGTCATGTGGTTGAGCAAACCATCACAGTAACCATTCAAAGTACCTTGCCCCTTCCATCATCTCACCCTATGGGCTGCTCCCACTTGCGGTGGGTCCCATACGTTGTGCGGGATGTTCCCCTCCTATGCGCCTAGCAGCTGGCTACCCACACTGCTAGCACGCCGCAGAAGAACTTCACCCTCTGCGGATGTCCCATTCAAGCCCGCCACCCAGATAGCCGCTTGCACTACTTCACTCCTCCACCGATGATGATGACTTTTAGGGTCCAGTAAATTTACTAAGCCAAGCTGTACTTTACAGACTTGTGGTTGTACTTGTTTTACACAGGAGGTCATGACAAGATTCAGTCCTTAGGGTTATTTGGGTGGTTCTATCACAAACCACACTCTCGTGCACCACTGCACCATAACCCCGAACCATCCACCCAGATAGATAAGCAATTTGAGGTTTTTGGAAGTGTAAAATAATCATATCACAATATACCAGTCATTTCCACCATGACTGCCCAACCAAAATTTCTCATGATTAAAAGTGATGCTTGGGGTATTTCAGCGCCCCTGAGTATCTATGCAGTACTAAGCATGGCTTATAATTACAGACTTATTTTTGAAAGGTTACGGTCATAATTTTGCTAGGGCGACAAGGTTCACATATTCAAATATTCCAGAGGAGGTGTAATACTAATCAAGTCAGTAATGGGCATATAACTAGAATCTTAAATTACACATGTATTTGCATATAAAATAACGGCATGCAATTTGATAATTTATACAAAAGTAATTTGCAGAAAATGTAGGTTCAACATGATCAAGGTATTGACTCGCCTTGATCGCAGTGAGTTCGATCTTGGTTGTCTTGAGCGGCTTCTGCTTCAGCTTCTTCTTCTTGAGCCTCGTACGCTATCGTTATGTGCGCAAAATTTTGGATAAAAAAGCATATTAGCAAGCTAATTAAACGCTCGCAAGAAGAACCAAACAACTCCAAAATTCATGATTTCAGTTCCATGGGATAGACTTTGATTTTTGGGTGAGCTTACAAATGTGCTTTCATTTAATTTGGGGTTAAAATGAATTATTTATAATTACTTGTATTTTAACCATAAACCAATTGTATGCATCATAGCTTCTAATTTAAATTGAGCATTATGGTCGAAAAAGGATCCTCACCATTTATTAGTCAAAATATTTCTTCTAATTGCTAGAGCTTAAAGACAATGTATTATGGGTTAAACTTTACAAAGGTTAATTTTTTTAACATTTACTAATATGTGAGGTTCTATGCTTTATTGTTTAATAAATTTTCAGTTGCTAAGTTGTCATCCCATGAGAGCATATACCTATAAACATTTCTAATCAAAGTCTCACTATGCCTTAGTTAGGAATTAAGCTTTTATATAAAGGTTAAAAGGCACATTAGCCACTAACATGAAGTATTTAATCCATGATTAAATATTTATTAAACTCATTTATACCTTAGATAAATCTTAGCATCATTCATGGCTTAGTTTCTGATTTTTACTAAATTTTTCTAGCTGTATTTGGCTTAGCAATAAAACAAAAAGAATAAAAATTCTAATACTCTATACGCTGCAGGGGAGGGGTTCGAACTCGAGCGGCCGAACCGAACGCGTGTTCAGCTAGCCAGTCAATCACTCAGTGTTACCTGACTTACAAGGGGGCCGAATGCATATAAGCCGAGGCTGCAGGGGGGAACCAAAATAGAGGATGTCGGGCGGCACACGGGCGGTGGGATTGCCGGCGAGGGGCGGCAGGGGAGGCGTCGGCGATGGGCAAAACAGGTTGCTGGCACTGTGTGGGGGCTGATGGAGAAGTCGGTGGGGGCCGAGGGGCGCCGGAGGAGGGTCGGCGGCGTGAGGCGGTGGCGGCTTGAGGGAGGGCTCAACGCCGGCGGTGTGTAGACCAGTAGGGGCTCGGCCGGGCGCGGGGGCAGCTTCGCCGGGTCCCTAGGAGGTTCTGGCAGAAAGGAATTGGACTATAATGGCTTGTCTTGGTGGCAGCTCGTCGGCCGGCCGTGGGGAAGGAGGTGGCACCCGCGAGCAAGGAGGGCGAGGGGGGCCGATTACCTATAGAGGGAGGAAGAGTGAGGTTGTGCGGTGCGAGTGGAGGCCTTGGCCAGTGATTTATAGGCGGGAAAAAGGTGTGGCGGCAGGAGGGTAGTTGGCCGGGGCATGGTGGCGGCGTGTGCTCTGACATGGCTACAGGGGAGGCGACGGGATGATGAGGCGACAGAGGCGATGTGTGGTGCGCAGGGCATGGTGAGGAGTGGCGACGCGACGGGGGGTAGTTTGGTGACGCGGGAGCAGTTGGTGCCAAGGGTAGGGCCGGGTGACGCAATGAGGACGGAGGAGGATGACACGGGCGCGACGGGAAGAAAGAAGGAAAGTAAGGAGGGAGGAAGAAGGCTGGGCAGGCCGGGCCTAGTGGCTGAGAATGGGAAAAATGGGAGGGGGAGAGAGAAGAACGGAGAGAAAGGAGGGCCCGCGAGCAGGATAGAGAGGAAAGAGAGGGAGAGAGAGAAATAGGGAGTGGGGCCCACATGGAAGTGAGAGGAAAAAGGGAAGGAAAGAAAAAGTGAGAGAAAGAAAGGTTTAAGCCCACTTTTAAAATTTAGATTTTTAATTTAAATTTTAGTTTGCATTAGGAATTACTAATTTTTGGGGTTTTGCCTAACATTCAAATTTTTGAATTTTTATTTAAGTTTTGCATTCAATTTTTGGATTTTTAATTCAAGTCTTGATTCTAATATCTACATACTATAACTAACATTCTTCCACTCTTGATTTTTATTTTATACTGGGTTTGTGTATAAATTTTTGAAGATTGGACCTTGGGTTTTGTTTGCTAATTGAATTTAAAGGAATTTTTTTGATTTAATCATTTATAGATAGAGTCTACTATTTTTTTTATCTCACTGACTTGAATTCAAGTTTTGGTATTTGGGATTTATGATCCACAATGTCATTTTCTATTTTTATTATTTGCATGGCCATTATTTGCACTTGGATTATTCTTGATTATTAATTTGCACCCTACGAAACTCAAAAGATCCCAAATAACTATTCTGAAGAAATCCGAAGACCAGATAAATGCAAGAAACGTTTTAAAAATTTCATATTTTTGAACTTCCGAAATTCGGGATGTTACAGTTTCTCCCTTCTCTTATACATAAACTTCCCTTTTATATATATATAGTATAAATAACAGGGGCACCATGGTGCCCAGGCTCTATGAGTAAGACTTTCCATCTATGAGTGAGATTTCCCATCCATGATTAAGACTTTCCATCCATGTTAATGACTTCTTTTCCATACTATTGTACTAGCACGCATCTAAAAGCAATCCAAAGGCAGAGAAGTTTGGTGCCCGGGCACCATGGTGCCCCATTTCAGCATCCTATATATATATAGTATATATATATAGTATAAATAACAGGGGCACCATAGTACCTAGGCTCCATGATTGGGACTTTCCATCCTGATATATTATATATCATTGCACTTGCATGCATCTAAAAGCAATCCAAAGGTAGGGAAGCTTGGTGCCCAGACACCATGGTGCCCCTGTTATATATATATATATATATATATATATATATATATATAGTCTCTTTTCTACTCCCGGGTGTAATTACACCCTATGTTGTATCTCACAATGTAGGGAGTATCTCGCTTAACGGAGGGTATGTACGTATAGTATACGAGTATTTAAGACCATCTAGATGGTATGAATAATTTTTTAGAGGTGGTATATACACTTTTTTCGACATACTCCCTTTTATGTGTGTATATGAAGGTATTTACAAAGTACATTAAAAACTACGAACTCCTTTGCAATGTTTTCGTGTGGTTCATATTGGAGTATCTTATAATTAATATATGAGTATACCTAAAGTGATAAAAAAATATTTCAAGTTTGTTTAGGTGGTATATTAGAGGTGGGCGTAATTACATTTGGGAGTAAAAGGTATTTTTCCTATACACACACATATCCATGTATATGTATATGTATATGTATATGTATATGTATATGTATATGTATATGTATATGTATATGTATATGTATATGTATATGTATATGTATATGTATATGTATATGTATATGTATATATATTGATAATCATGAAATAATTATTGATAGGTTCACAAATGATGAGGACATCACTTCTTCGGATACACACAACACTTCTCCACTTGACATTCAAGGACCAACACTAGAGCTCGCGCCCGACAATTGAATTTACAGGTGAGCTCGTTCCTAAGTACTTCTTTTTGTTCATTTGAGAATCGATTACTACCTAATGATTTAATTATGATTAGGAACCATGGAGAGGACCTGGAAGTACTTGGAGAAGGGCTACGAGGTGCACAAGTCCAGCAAGGGCGGTCGAATCATGTTGGAGGCCCAACTTAAGCCGACTTCGAATCCAATTCGGAGTCCAGGACCAGGCCGCACTAAAATGGACGCCCAGATCGCATCCGGGCTTTGTTTTGGACGTTCTACATATGGATGGAAAGCTGAGAAGACGACCGTTCCAATGGCTCTAGTCCCATGTCAACATTCCTTCTGAGTCAACGGGAATCGTCGAAACAAGTGGGCGTCCAGAATCTATCAGGGTGCTGTGCCACCGTCTTTTGGGCCGTTCGGCTTTGTATCATGTTGGAGCCTGTTGTGGTTACAGACCAAACAGAGAGAGAGAGATGTGGTAGTGGAGAGTTGGGAGAGTGTGATCGGTAATGGCTTGTATTCCATATATATATATACACATGGGGAGTGCTTTTACAATTATACCCTTATGTCTGAGTATCCCCTTCAGGGGCACTTATGTCATTACACATGGCCTATTCTGGGCTTTATAACCTTCTACCAGGCCTGCTGGGTTTAGGTGGGGGCCACCTCTACAACAGGAGCCTCTCATGGTGAAGGGCTTCACAGGGCCGAAGCCATGTTGCCGAGTCCTTTGGCCCCCTCCGTCCCTGCGGCCTGTGAACTTTTCTGATCTTGACTGAAGGCTGAGGCTGTAGCCGAACCCGACGCCTTGATTGGTGGTTGAGGTAGACGCGCGCGCTCCGTCCCCTACCCTTCGAACGGGTGGCAGCGGAGCTGACGCCTAGTTGAGGTAGACGCGCGCGCGCTTTTGCCGCCTTAGTCGAGGTAGACGCGCGCGCGCTCCGTCCCCTACCCTTCGAACGGGTGGCAGCGGAGCTGGCGCCTAGCCGAAGTAGACACGTGCGCGCTCCGTCCCCTACCCTTCGAACGGGTGGCAGCGAAGCTGACGCCTAGGCGAGGTAGACGCGCGCGATCCTTGAAGCCGAAGCCGCGGCTGGAGCCTGCCGCAGTAGAGGCTCAGCGGTGGTCTGAGTTGCAACTTCACACCGCGAACACCACCACGCATGCGGTGATTGCGATCTGACGACGCGGTCATGCGCTGTAAAGATTCCTGGAATCGCGCCGGCCCCCGGTTTGCCAGGGCTAGGTTGTCGTACCGTGCGACTCGCCTCGGTGCGTGTAGGGTACGTGGAAGTTTGTAACTGGTGCGCGGTGGGATGTGAACGGTTGCGTGATCGCAGCCACTCGCCTCTTCCCTAGGGAAGGGGGACACAAGGCGGGCGCGGAATGGCGCGGCTTCGATGTTGTTGTGATCCCATGATCCATTAGTGCGCTTTTAATGACGGCTGGAGTCATGTCGACGCCTGGCCTCGTGTGCTCCAGCTATCTCGTGCGGGGGTTGGCATGCGGCGGGAGGCCACTGGAGCGTCGTGCTCTGACGGTCCTTACCACTGTGGTCGCGCCCCCTCATCTTTGGTTATGGGGGATTGTGCGGGACGGGCCTTTGTACAATTTTGGTCACGTCCGGTACGCGGACCGTCGCGACGCTTTGGCATCGGGGCGAGGTGGCTTGAAATAGCCCTCGGAACCGTGCCCCCGCAGCTCTACGCCCCCTTCTTGCTTGCATCGCCTTCCATACTCCTGTATTATTCTCGCCGCCGTACCCCTTTCGCGAGAAGCTATGGCATCTGGTGGCAAGCATGGCCAGGCGGCTAGCGCCTGCGGCATTCGCCGGCGATCTTCACCGCTAGAGGTGAAGTACTCGCTCAGCGAACGCGACCCGGCGGAGGCGGACAAGTGTTGGCTGGCGGCGGAGAAGGAAGGCGCATTCTCCGGCGAGCTGGGCCCGTCGCTCATGACCGAGAAGACAATCCAAGCGCTTCTGCGCGCGGGGAAGCTGTCCGAGCGCCAGGCGGTACGATTGCCCACTTCCGATGAGGCGGAACCGCGCCCCGAGAGGTCAGAGGCGCTCGTATTCGTTGCCTTTTTCGACGCGGGGCTCCGCATCCCGGCGGCGGCGATCGTGGGCGACGTGCTGCGGACCTTCGGGCTAGAGCTGGCGCAACTGACTCCGAACGCCGTGGCCCGGCTCGCGGTATACAGTTGGGCCTTACGTTCGGGAGCGTGCTGGCCCAGTGCTTCGTTGTTCGCCTACCTGCACGAGGCACGGTGCCAGTGCAAGGATCGGAAGGACGGGACGCTATCGAGCTTCTGCAGCGTCACCTTTATTCTTCGGTCAACTTGCAGCAAGCTCTTCCCTGTGAACTCCACTCGCGGGAAGTGGGAGTCTCACTGGATGAAGCGGTGGTTCTACCACCGTGTGGAGAGCGGGAGCGGCCTTGAGTGCACAGGCCAGCCGATCGCGTTCAAGACCTCGCCCGGCCAGACGCTCGACGACGAGGACAGGCGGAGGGCCCGGCGGCTCGTAGGCGTGGCCTCCCGTTTTAACATGCGCGACCTCGTCGAGGAGTACGTGATGTACGGCGTGGCGCCGCTCGCCAGTGACTGGCGCCTTGCCGCCGAGAAGTGTTGAGATGACAACGTTTCGCCGAGGGTCTGCTCACTACCGGCACCCTCCGGTCTTCGTAAGCCTCGACTGTATCTCTCCTTTGCTCACACGAAACGCGTTATAGGTTGATCTTGTCTCCTGCTTTGCTTTTAGGGGTTCACTTGGAGGATGCAGCGCAGGCCACGCGCGTATTCCTAGGGCCGTATACCGACAGGGAGCACGAGCAGCGCGCGTTCGCTACCGCCGAGGCGGGGCTAGGGCGGATAAACCGCGTGTGCGAGGCCCTGGGCCTTGCCGTGCTGGAGCGTGCTGAGCCGGCCTCGCAACATCAAGACGACGGCGCGACGAGGAGGAAGGCGCCGTCTCGCAAGAGGGGCTGAGGTGGAGCGTCTGCCGTGCTTGGTGTAGCAGCTGCCGGTGCCGCTGCTAGCGCTCCCAATGGCACGGCAGACGCCGAGTCAAATTCGGCGAGGTACGCCGACTCCAGCTTGGATGGCGCGGACGCCGGGGGCGACGGATCTTCGGCGGGTGCCCTGGACGACGGGCTCGCCACGTGCAGCCCGAGAGGAGAAGTCTCGTCACCCGTGGTGGTCGTCGAGACAGGATCCGAGGGGACCGGTGGTGCTGAGGTGGTGCCTTCGGCCGTGGTCGCCATAATGCCGGAGGCGTCCTCCGTGGGGGCGCACGGAGCTGGGTCTTCACCAGCAGCAGCGGCCGGAACCGGGGTGCCCCCCACAGAGGTTACCAAGGTGGGAGCTTCCCCCCCGGGTGTTGCAATCGCGGGGGCCTCTCCGGCAGCGGCTGCTGAAGCGGCGTCATCGCCCCTTGCTTCAGCTAAGCGGCCGTGTCTGTGGCCGGAGCTCCACCGGACGTCGAGGGGATTCATCGTAGCGACGGGCATCGGGAGCTTGTGGGACTCCGATGCATATGCCGAGGTTCCTACGGCGCGCGCTTCCTCTGCCCTCCAGGACGTGCTGTCCGCCGTGCAGGAACGGTCGGCGCCAGCCTCTAACGCGGAGGCTTCTGTTTTCGGCGGGACCGCGCCTTCTGCGGGCACTTGCGCCACCATTAGGGGGGCGGGCCCCCGGAGCCCTCCTTCCGCTACCGAACGTAAGGTGGTTTGGCTTCCCTGGTGTTTTTGTTGCCTCTTGCGGCGCTCACCTGCGTCCCTGTCTGTAGCGTCACTTATTCCGGAGGAGGAGCCTTTGCCGGGACATGGAGGTCCTGGCGCCGGCGGCACGAACATCGTGCGCCCGAGTCCCGCGGACTTCGTTCCTCCGTCTGAGACGCTGAGGGCGTGGCATGGGATCGTGGATGACGCAGCCACCAGCGTCAGCCAGCAGGCGCTTCATACCTATGGGGTGGACCGTCTCGGGGACGCCTTCGAGGTGTCGGGGGTGAGGGTAAGTTCCTACTTATGCGACAATGCTTGGCCATGCTGAGCTTGCTAAGTCGTTTTGCCCTGCAGACACTTGTGCTGGGGCAGGCCCTGCAAACGGCCTATGTTCATGTGCAAAGGGTGCTCGAAGATAGGCTGCGGGTCGCCGAGGAGGAGCTATGCGAAGCCACGGGGGCCCGTTCCGCCCAGGATGCCCGCATCCGTCAGCTGGAAGCGGAGTGCGCCGCGGTGAAGGCACACGCCGAGGGACTTGCCGCTTCGGCGCGGGAGTCGGCCGCGGAGGTGATGCGGCGGGAGTTCGCGGCAGAGCGGGACGGCCTTCTGCAACAAGTCGCCTCGCTAGAAAAGGAAAAAGGCGAACTCACCTTAACTCTAGCGGAGCGTGACCGGACGCTTGGCGAGGCTTCGGTGGTTGCATGGGATGCCACGCAAGCGCTGGAAAGCCACCTCCAAGGGCTTGTGGCCAAAGTGCTGGACCACGCCTTCGGCCCGGAGGAGCTGTCGCGGACCCTTCGCTGGATCACAGATGCCGCCGATGCTGCGCGTGGTGCCGCGACGAACTTCGGCGACCACTGTGCCTACGTGGCGTCGTGTATGGTGTGCGCGCTCCTACGACACCGTGGTTGCACGCACATCGCCGAGCTGGAGGACCCCCAGCTGGAGATGCCCGGCGGGGCTGGAGTAATGTCCGGCGCCATCCGCGCCATTCGTCGCGTTGTAAAGTACTTCTACGAGCGGATCTGGGACTACGCTGGAGTGGCCGCCGCACAGGTCGAGCTCCGAAAGTCCCTTTACGGGAAGGGGAGCCTCGGCCAATTTCTGGACGGGGTCCCCCGATGCGACGAGGATGGCGGTGGGACCTCCGAAGGCGCCGACGATTCACAGGTGCGATGCCGGGGTGGCTAGGTGTAGGCGTGCGTTGTAATGTCCGCCCCTTTTTGTGAATAAAATGCGCGTTTGTTCTACGAACTGACCATTTGACCTGTGCCCCGGGCAGCTTCCTTGCTGGGGACGACTGCTTGCGTCCGGCCTTGCAACCCGGCGGCGCCTTCGACGCTGGCAAAGGGCCGAGGAGTTGCTAAACTTTTGGGCGGGCCGACCCTTTTCAGGCGAGGTCCCGACCCTAGCGCGTGTTAAGGACGAGCCCGCCGAATAACGGCTTAGAGCGGCAGATATGCTGGCGGGCCTTTGTACTTGTAAACTTTTCCCGATGTATACATCTGGCAATTAGGATATGCGCTGCGCATTGTGCCTCGGGCGGTCATGCTGTGTTGGGACGAAGTCTCCACATTCGAAGTATGCCGTTGACAGTAGTTGCGCGGGGGACCTGCCTGCCTAGCCAAAGTGGGCGCGCGAGCACTCCCGGGGCCTTGTTCCTCGGCGGAGGCGAACCTCGACGCTACGACTTGTTTAGAGTCCGTAGACTGGCGCGTGCGAAGGCGGACCTCCGCACTACGACCTGTTTAAAGTCCGTAGACTGGCGCGTGCGAAGGCGGACCTCCGCACTACGACCTGTTTAAAGTCCGTAGACTGGCGCGTGCGAAGGCGGACCTCCGCACTACGACCTGTTTAAAGTCCGTAGACTGGCGCGTGCGAAGGCGGACCTCCGCACTACGACCTGTTTAAAGTCCGTAGACTGGCGCGTGCGAAGGCGGACCTCCGCACTACGACCTGTTTAAAGTCCGTAGACTGGTGCGTGCGAAGGCGGACCTCCGCACCCCCTACCCCGAGGTGGGGGTAGCCTCTGGTGTACCCTGTACCCCGTGCGCGCCGTCGCTGGGGTCAGCCTCTGGCGCGCTACGTCGGTATTCTTTGAAGCTCTCGGAGTTGGCCTCCATGGTGCGCCTTGCGTACACGTCCCGTGGTGTGCGAAGGGGAGCTTCGACGCGCTGAGGAGGTGCGCGATCGACAGCCACGCAAGGTTCGCGCCGCGTTTGCGTTTTGCCCAGCGCACAGGGACAACATTCGTGTCTTAGTTATACTCCGTAGAGTCCGTGGGGTCAACATCCACGTCGTATCTATACTCCGGAGAGTACGCACAGGGACGAAGTCCCTGGCGTGCGCGGGGTTCGCGTCTTGTTTATACTCAGTAGAGTGCGCAGGGAGAACATCCGCGTCTTATTTATACTCCGTAGAGTGCGTGGGGTCAACATCCACATCGCATTTATACTCCGGAGAGTACGCACAGGGACAAAGTACCTGGCGTGCGCGGGGTTCGCGTCTTGTTTATACTCAGTAGAGTGCGCAGGGAGAACGTCTGTCGGGCCTCCGGATTATCAAACCCGGACCCTCTGTGTATTACAGCACTAGTCCCAGATCAAAGCTAGTGCACACAGTCAAACAGAATGGAAAACATCACCATCAACGATTTATTACAATAATTAAGAGTACTGACCACCGGGTCTCATTATTACAAAGGAGGTTTAAGACCTCGCACACAAGAAATAGAGCGGAAGCAAATAAAACTCGAGGATGACCCATCAATTCGCCACAGGCAATTGACTGGGGAAGCGCGACCTAGTCCTCCGGGAAGAATCCATCACAGCCACAAGCGAAGCAGTAGTCGTAGTCACCTTCTTGAGCTTCAACTTCCTCTGAGATGTTATTTTTAAGTGTAGCATGTGAGTACATAAAGTACTCCGCAAGTCTTGGGAAAAATGCATAGATGCAAGGCTTAACAAAGAAGGCCATATGGTTCTTTTGCACAAAGCAATATTTGAAATCTCAATTACTACTAATTATTTTCGAAGGCATTAATTTAATGAAGTAAATGTTTTAACAGAATTAACTTTCTAGTGAAGGTTCCAACTACCAACACTAGCTAACCAATTACCATTGGTCAAATTTTAAACTGCGGGTTCCATCCACCCTCTCTGGCTCCATCCGCCAGGATTCCCTTCCGAGAGTTCCCTCCACCCTCGGAATACAAATCTTTTGATTTTAAATCCAAAACCAGAAATCTACCATGTGAATGCATTCCTTGCCCGCCCTTGACCGTGGGCACGGCTATTCGAATAGTTTTACACTCCGCAGAGGTTGTACAACTTTACCCACAAGAGATAAATTATCTTAATAGTCAACATGCTTCCTTTGGCATGAGACCCAGATAAAATATCACAAAGCCTTTCACCTACTCCAGTATAGCTAGAGACCACCCGCTGAGGTTTCACCGCAGAAGGGTTAAATCCGCCCAATCTGAAGCCCCCTCTTGCGCCATATGAGTACAGTAAACCCTGTCCCTCACTATGAGTAACCAGTACACCCTGGCACTCAATACACCACTGGTGATATCTAAACTACACCTTTATAGGTTAGTTAGCTAGGTCGTACCCATATAGACTTGTGGTTGTACGGTTAATGCTCAGTTTGGACAAACACAAGCGTCGGTCCTTAATTGACTAGGGTGGAACATACACTTAACAAGTTCTCGTGCTTACTGCACCAACCCAAACAGCCATCCACCCTAATCTAAACCAACTTTCACATTTTTATTTTATTTTAAAATCACAGTGACAACTCCAATTGCCACTTCACTTTCAAACACAAGGATTTAATAATAAATCATAATTTCCCATTTTCAAGATTTTCCAAAGGATATTAGATAGCATGACTAAGCATTATACTACATTCTAATATTCACAAAGATTAATATTAATCTCATTATTGAGACAAAGGAAGTTCTAGGGTGACAAGGGTACATGACATTCAATTTCAATGGAGGGCATAGCAAGTTGGAATAAGTAGTTCCTAAAGATTTGAACTAGTGACTTTAAGTAAATAGCAATGCACTTAATTTAAATTATTTTAAAAACATTTCAAAAGCATAGGTTCAAGATGGTCAAAGGAGACTTGCCTTCTTGCAGGGTTTCTGGGTCTTCTTGCTGCTGTGTAGAGGGATCGTCGACAACGTTGGAATCTACGCGAGGAAAGACGAAGCAACAAAACAAATAAATACAAAAGAAAATTCAAATAAAATCCAAAAATTCAACAGAGGCCATAGTTGGATAGATTATGATTTTAGATGAATTTAGGAGAAAGAATCAACGGATTCGGAGTTCACATGAGGGAGAACGAATATCTGGACGATTGGTTGGAAAAAGAAATTACTGAGACAATATTTGGACCAAGGAAATTAGAATGGATTTTATAGATATTTGGCAAGATTTGATTTCGAATTTTGAAAGTGCACAGGAAATTTGGAATGGAACTGAGGCTTTGAATTTAAACTGGGCATTGGAATTTGAAATTTAAATATTTGAAATATCAAATAATTTCAAATATTTCAAAGGAGGGAAGAAATGGATAGTTTGGAATTTTTGATGAATTTAGAAATTTGAATGGCTGAATTTGGAGTTACGATGAAGGAGAACAGGCTCCGGGAAGTTTAAATTCAGAGAAAATGGAAAAAGATGAATTTCTGGAATTATTTTCCTAAAGGAAATTGGAATTATTGCGTCAGCACTGAATTTCTTTTCGGCCGGAATTATTTTCCAACTGAAAAATCCGGTTTACTGCGCCAGCATGACGTCATCCATGGGCCGGGCCGACTGACATGTGGGCCCGAGGTCTATAGACCGGGTCCACGGCCGAGGGGAGACGCTGAGGTGGCGGGGTGTTTGAGGTGGCGCTGACGGGGATAGAGGGAGCCGAGGTGGCGCTGGCGTGGCGCCATGTCTGCAGCCACGCAAGCACGAGCGCTGACGTGGCCGGCCGGTCGGGGTGGCGCACGGGCACGGTGCGCTCGCCGGCGCTCCGCCGGGCGGCGGCCGGCGGCGAGGGGCGCAAGAGGGAGAGGGGCACGCGGGGAACTCGGCACTACCTGGCGCGGGGTTCCGCGGCGAGCGGAGGCGGCCGGCGACGAGGAGGAGCGGTGGCGCGGCTCGGTTGAAGGCGGCGGGGACTCTCCGACGGCGAGGAGGTGCGGCCGAGGAGCGGAGGCGGTTCGCACGGGCGCGGCGGAGCTCTTGGAGGCGGTGGCGAGGCCTGGGGACGGGCGGCTCGACGGCAATTGCTCGCCGAAGGTCGGAGGCGGCGGCGGAGATGAACGTGCACGGCGCCGAGGCTCTCGGGGGCTCCGGAGAGAAGAGAGGGGGCAGAGCGAGGTGGGGCGAGGGACGAGGTTGCTCGGGGGCCTCTTTATAGGGGTCGGGGAGGGGAGATCCGGCGGGAATCGCTCGCCGTAGATCTCGGCGGCCGGCGGCGGGGGAAAAAGGAAGGTGCGGGGGCGGCGGGATTCGGGCGCAGGTATGGCGGGCTGGCGCGGCTTGCGGGGGAAGAAAGGAAGGGAATCGGTGTCGTGCGGGAGAAGGAAAGGGGCGGGAGAAGCGGCGGTGATGGCGCGGCCGAAGAAGGAAGGAGGCGGCCGGAGGTGGAAGACGGCCCCGACAGGCGGGCCCGGCGCGCAGAGAGAGAGGAGGGACGGGGCGGCTGCCGGGTGGGGCCAGGGCGCAGAGAGAGAAGGAGAGGGGTGCGGGTAGCGGCCAGATCGCGGGGGCGGGGATCGGACGGTCAGGGTGAAAAGGCGGGGCGGATGGCGCAGATGGACCGGGGAGGCGGGACGGGGAATCCTGGCCACCCACGTGGCGAGTGGAGAAACGGGGAAGGCGGGATCCGGGCGGTGACGTGGAGAAGATCTGGCCATCCACGTGGCGGCCGGAGGAGAGGGGAGAGGTTTTGATTTTATTTTTGATTTTCAGAAAAGGCTAGAAAATTATTTAGGCCTCAGAAAAATATGAAAATACCTCCAAAAATTCCAGAAAAATTCACAGAAGCTCCTGGACATATTTTGGACTAAATAAAATTATTTCCAACTACTGTTGATATTTAATTTTCATATTTTGAATTACTTTTTAAGCTCTAAAAATAGTTTTTAAATTCCAGAAAAATCCAGAAAGGCAAATAAAAGCCAAGTAAAATCCAATTACCTTAAAATAATTAATTTGAATTTAAATTTTTCAAAAAGCCAAATTTTGGGATGTTACAAATCTACCCCCCTTAGAAAGAATCTCGACCCCGAGATTCGGACGGACTGGGAACAAGAAAGGAGAGGAAAACGCAACTCTTGATTCTTTGCTGTGCTCTCAAGCTGCTTTTGAACCAAAATGGAACTTACCAAGCATGACTGCTGCATCTGGGGCACCTTTGGTGGTGATGTGGTTAACTCGTCCTCTTCCTTGTGATTGCGGAGTTCTTGGAGCTTTTCCTGTAGTTGGAGATACTCCCCGTCCTTGTCCTACAACTGGAGTTCGCGCTGGGGTATTTCCCAAGTTGAAAGGAATTGGAGTGGTAACCTGAGGCTTCTGTGGGCAATTGCTTGCATAATGCCCCATCTCGTGACATCGAAAACATTGCACTCCAAAGACTGAGGTGTTGCTTTTCTGAGGTCGGACTCCGGTAAAGATGTGGGGTTCTTGCATCTCTGAACGAGGCGCAGATCTTGGAGTTCTTGGTGCATCTGTTGCAGTTGGAGTTTTGTTGAACTGGGGTGGATTCATTCGGAGTCTTGAACTGCTTGCATTATACTGTGTCTGAAAAGCCATCTTTCTCTTACGAGAGTCCTGTAATTGGTACTGAGCATCTTCTTGGACAAGGGCCTTGTTCACCATGTGCTGGAAGGTCGGGAAATCATTGGACACCAGCTGCACCTTGAGGTTGGGATCAAGTCCTTGCATAAACCTCCAAATCTTCGTTGACTCTGATGCAACATCTTCTGACGCATACCTGGACAGTTGGGTGAACTGGTTCAGGTATTCCGAGACGCTGAGGTTTCCTTGCTGCAATTGATAGAATTCCCTTTTCTTCATTTCCATTATCCCCGTAGGAATATGGGCAGTGCGGAAAGCCTCAACAAACTCATCCCAAGTGATGGTTTGTGCATTCTGATGAGCGGCGCGGTAATTCTCCCACCAATTAGCAGCAATTCCCTTAAGTTGGTGGGCAGCATACAACACCTTCTCGTTGTCGTTGCACTGAGCTAGGACCAACTTCCTCTCTACATCCTTGATCCAATCGTCTGCCTCCAGGGGATCCACTGATCCGGCAAAAGTGGGAGGTTGGGTCCTCATGAACTCTCCTAGCTTGGACTGCGGTGCTTGGTTGGGTGCCTGAGGGGCTTGTTGCACCTGGTTCTGAGCAAGAGCTTGAAGAAGCTGCAGTTGCATGGCCATCATCTGCTCCAAGTTAGGGGCTTGAGCAGGAGGTAGTGGAATGTTGTTGTCTTGCTGGGCATTGGCATCACGGCTGTTGCCAGGGTTGCTCCTTGTGTTCACCATCTGAAGCGGTTTCCGGGGACAGCAAAAGGTGAGAGGGAACGAGCATAGGTAAGAGGTTAGGGGAAACTAATAACATCCCAACCAACACAAAAAGAAGCGAACAACAGCTTAGAAGAAACTTAGCTTGAAATCAAAATAGTTTTTAAGGATGGCTGTATTACAAGTATACAAAGACTTGGTACAGTCCACCTAATACACAAGCAAGTAATATATATAAGCGTTCTAAAATCGTAAGACTTTACTTGGGTACTACAACTAAAGAACTAGTCCTCGCTCTTGACGAGCTTCTCCAAGTGCTTCTTAGACGCATCCTTACTGAGCCATCTATAGAAATTACAAAGGGAAGGGGTACAATTACCATTCCAAAAAGTGAACAAGCAGATAGATAAGGGAGAATGCCATGACGAAGGTAAGAATAGAAAGACAAGAAAAGACAAGGATAGCACAATATTAAATTTTTATTTTATAAAATAAATTTTGAAGTTCTTCTTTTAACGACCATTCTAACTAGGTCACGTCCTACAGTCAAATTGGCTCTGATACCATCTCTGTCGGGCCTCCGGATTATCAAACCCGGACCCTCTGTGTATTACAGCACTAGTCCCAGATCAAAGCTAGTGCACACAGTCAAACAGAATGGAAAACATCACCATCAACGATTTATTACAATAATTAAGAGTACTGACCACCGGGTCTCATTATTACAAAGGAGGTTTAAGACCTCGCACACAAGAAATAGAGCGGAAGCAAATAAAACTCGAGGATGACCCATCAATTCGCCACAGGCAATTGACTGGGGAAGCGCGACCTAGTCCTCCGGGAAGAATCCATCACAGCCACAAGCGAAGCAGTAGTCGTAGTCACCTTCTTGAGCTTCAACTTCCTCTGAGATGTTATTTTTAAGTGTAGCATGTGAGTACATAAAGTACTCCGCAAGTCTTGGGAAAAATGCATAGATGCAAGGCTTAACAAAGAAGGCCATATGGTTCTTTTGCACAAAGCAATATTTGAAATCTCAATTACTACTAATTATTTTCGAAGGCATTAATTTAATGAAGTAAATGTTTTAACAGAATTAACTTTCTAGTGAAGGTTCCAACTACCAACACTAGCTAACCAATTACCATTGGTCAAATTTTAAACTGCGGGTTCCATCCACCCTCTCTGGCTCCATCCGCCAGGATTCCCTTCCGAGAGTTCCCTCCACCCTCGGAATACAAATCTTTTGATTTTAAATCCAAAACCAGAAATCTACCATGTGAATGCATTCCTTGCCCGCCCTTGACCGTGGGCACGGCTATTCGAATAGTTTTACACTCTGCAGAGGTTGTACAACTTTACCCACAAGAGATAAATTATCTTAATAGTCAACATGCTTCCTTTGGCATGAGACCCAGATAAAATATCACAAAGCCTTTCACCTACTCCAGTATAGCTAGAGACCACCCGCTGAGGTTTCACCGCAGAAGGGTTAAATCCGCCCAATCTGAAGCCCCCTCTTGCGCCATATGAGTACAGTAAACCCTGTCCCTCACTATGAGTAACCAGTACACCCTGGCACTCAATACACCACTGGTGATATCTAAACTACACCTTTATAGGTTAGTTAGCTAGGTCGTACCCATATAGACTTGTGGTTGTACGGTTAATGCTCAGTTTGGACAAACACAAGCGTCGGTCCTTAATTGACTAGGGTGGAACATACACTTAACAAGTTCTCGTGCTTACTGCACCAACCCAAACAGCCATCCACCCTAATCTAAACCAACTTTCACATTTTTATTTTATTTTAAAATCACAGTGACAACTCCAATTGCCACTTCACTTTCAAACACAAGGATTTAATAATAAATCATAATTTCCCATTTTCAAGATTTTCCAAAGGATATTAGATAGCATGACTAAGCATTATACTACCATTCTAATATTCACAAAGATTAATATTAATCTCATTATTGAGACAAAGGAAGTTCTAGGGTGACAAGGGTACATGACATTCAATTTCAATGGAGGGCATAGCAAGTTGGAATAAGTAGTTCCTAAAGATTTGAACTAGTGACTTTAAGTAAATAGCAATGCACTTAATTTAAAATATTTTAAAAACATTTCAAAAGCATAGGTTCAAGATGGTCAAAGGAGACTTGCCTTCTTGCAGGGTTTCTGGGTCTTCTTGCTGCTGTGAAGAGGGATCGTCGACAACGTTGGAATCTACGCGAGGAAAGACGAAGCAACAAAACAAATAAATACAAAAGAAAATTCAAATAAAATCCAAAAATTCAACAGAGGCCATAGTTGGATAGATTATGATTTTAGATGAATTTAGGAGAAAGAATCAACGGATTCGGAGTTCACATGAGGGAGAACGAATATCTGGACGATTGGTTGGAAAAAGAAATTACTGAGACAATATTTGGACCAAGGAAATTAGAATGGATTTTATAGATATTTGGCAAGATTTGATTTCGAATTTTGAAAGTGCACAGGAAATTTGGAATGGAACTGAGGCTTTGAATTTAAACTGGGCATTGGAATTTGAAATTTAAATATTTGAAATATCAAATAATTTCAAATATTTCAAAGGATGGAAGAAATGGATAGTTTGGAATTTTTGATGAATTTAGAAATTTGAATGGCTGAATTTGGAGTTACGATGAAGGAGAAAAGGCTCCAGGAAGTTTAAATTCAGAGAAAATGGAAAAAGATGAATTTCTGGAATTATTTTCCTAAAGAAATTGGAATTATTGCGTCAGCACTGAATTTCTTTTCGGCCGGAATTATTTTCCAACTGAAAAATCCGGTTTACTGCGCCAGCATGACGTCATCCATGGGCCGGGCCGACTGACATGTGGGCCCGAGGTCTATAGACCGGGTCCACGGCCGAGGGGAGACGCTGAGGTGGCGGGGTGTTTGAGGTGGCGCTGACGGGGATAGAGGGAGCCGAGGTGGCGCTGGCGTGGCGCCATGTCTACAGCCACGCAAGCACGAGCGCTGACGTGGCCGGCCGGTCGGGGTGGCGCACGGGCACGGTGCGCTCGCCGGCGCTCCGTCGGGCGGCGGCCGGCGGCGAGGGGCGCAAGAGGGAGAGGGGCACGCGGGGAACTCGGCACTACCTGGCGCGGGGTTCCGCGGCGAGCGGAGGCGGCCGGCGACGAGGAGGAGCGGTGGCGCGGCTCGGTTGAAGGCGGCGGGGACTCTCCGACGGCGAGGAGGTGCGGCCGAGGAGCGGAGGCGGTTCGCACGGGCGCGGCGGAGCTCTTGGAGGCGGTGGCAAGGCCTGGGGACGGGCGGCTCGACGGCAATTTCTCGCCGAAGGTCGGAGGCGGCGGCGGAGATGAACGTGCACGGCGCCGAGGCTCTCGGGGGCTCCGGAGAGAAGAGAGGGGGCAGAGCGAGGTGGGGCGAGGGACGAGGTTGCTCGGGGGCCTCTTTATAGGGGTCGGGGAGGGGAGATCCGGCGGGAATCGCTCGCCGTAGATCTCGGCGGCCGGCGGCGGGGGAAAAAGGAAGGTGCGGGGGCGGCGGGATTCGGGCGCAGGTATGGCGGGCTGGCGCGGCTTGCGGGGGAAGAAAGGAAGGGAATCGGTGTCGTGCGGGAGAAGGAAAGGGGCGGGAGAAGCGGCGGTGATGGCGCGGCCGAAGAAGGAAGGAGGCGGCCGGAGGTGGAAGACGGCCCCGACAGGCGGGCCCGGCGCGCAGAGAGAGAGGAGGGACGGGGCGGCTGCCGGGTGGGGCCAGGGCGCAGAGAGAGAAGGAGAGGGGCGCGGGTAGCGGCCAGATCGCGGGGGCGGGGATCGGACGGTCAGGGTGAAAAGGCGGGGCGGATGGCGCAGATGGACCGGGGAGGCGGGACGGGGAATCCTGGCCACCCACGTGGCGAGTGGAGAAACGGGGAAGGCGGGATCCGGGCGGTGACGTGGAGAAGATCTGGCCATCCACGTGGCGGCCGGAGGAGAGGGGAGAGGTTTTGATTTTATTTTTGATTTTCAGAAAAGGCTAGAAAGTTATTTAGGCCTCAGAAAAATATGAAAATACCTCCAAAAATT
Organism: Dendrocalamus latiflorus; assembly: GCA_017311315.1. Taxonomy (NCBI): domain Eukaryota; kingdom Viridiplantae; phylum Streptophyta; class Magnoliopsida; order Poales; family Poaceae; genus Dendrocalamus; species Dendrocalamus latiflorus. Next base: position 6,459,851 of record CM029622.1, on the reverse strand, counting down.
CCAGAAAAATTCACAGAAGCTCCTGGACATATTTTGGACTAAATAAAATTATTTTCAACTACTGTTGATATTTAATTTTCATATTTTGAATTACTTTTTAAGCTCTAAAAATAGTTTTTAAATTCCAGAAAAATCCAGAAAGGCAAATAAAAGCCAAGTAAAATCCAATTACCTTAAAATAATTAATTTGAATTTAAATTTTTCAAAAAGCCAAATTTTGGGATGTTACAACGTCTGCGTCTTATTTATACTCCGTAGAGTGCGTGCAGAGGCGTCCCCCCCACACGTCTTTGTTTATACTCATGCTCGTGTCTTTAACGGAGAGTGCACACGCGAACGTGCGTCTTCGGTTTATACTCATACCCGTATCTTTGACGGAGAGTGCACACGCGGACGTGCGTCTTCGGTTTATACTCATACCCATACCCCTGGCTACAGAGAGTGCACACGCGAACGTGCGTCTTCGGTTTATACTCATACCCGTACCCCTGGCTAAGAGAGTGCACACGCGAAGTCACGGTAAAGTAGCCCGAGTTGTGGAGGAAATGCGCCTTCGTGTATCCCACGGTGAATCCACTTTGCCAGTTTGGCTTCCTGTTAGACCTCTGCATATACTAGGTATGCAAACTCTTGTAAACTGGTCCAAGGCTAGGTAATTGTGACTTGGGGATTGACGACAATCCAAGCTTGTACTTCTAGTGCCCAGGAGGCACCTTAATCTTCTTTGGTTGGGCCTTAGCATCTCGCTTGCGACACATCTTCGGCGTCATCTCCATGGGAGCCGATGCGATGGCCTTCTAAAGCGGAGTTTACAGTAGAGTCGTAGAGGGTTCTGTTTGACAAGCATGATCATGTGGAGATTGCGGCATGGAATGGTCCAAGGCGATGCCCCTTCTGGGCCACTGGACAATGTGGACAACATCCTCTAGTATCATGATCTCTTCGTTTGGGGGCATCTCCAGTAGGATGGTTATAAAAATATCATTAATCATGTCTACCTGGACCTTCACAAAACTGGTCCCTAGCTGGGCACCGTGCACCTACATCCCTAGTAGGCATAGAAACGACATCCCCTACCCAGCGTCAACGAGAATGGAGCCAATAAGCCTGACTTTGAGGATGCATAGCATGGGCTCCTACATAATGATACACGATGAGCTAAGGCATCCACCAGGTCTATCTATGTAGCATTCTAGAGAGGTATATTACCTAGATATTATCGATAGGTAAATGGGTGTCACTATGTTCGGAAAGTGGCGTAGACGCACGGCTACTCTGATGTTGAGGGGGACTGGTTATCGCAATAATAGGGTGGCTTGTGATTGGTTATGGACTTCTTTCAGTTCTTCCCTCAATAAAGTTATCTCTCCTCAAAGTGAGGCAGTTATCCTGTCTCAAAGTAAGGCAAATACCTCCTCCTCAAGTTGTACACAAAGCTCCTATTTCAACTGTTCTACGCACTTAGCCATGGATCTCTTCCTACTCCTATACGCCTTAGAGCCATTTGAAAATCCGTGCCTCCAAGGTACGTAAACCCCTAGGCCTCGCATGCAACTAAGGCGCTCCTTGTTTTCTAGGGACGTGGATAGTGTATCCCTCTCCCTAACTGCTTCAAAGGAGCCTTTAGAAGATTTGGTAGTCAACATTTGTTGTAAGATGCAATTATGTTATTTTAGGCCCTATATAGTTATAGACCTAAATAACTACTAGGTAGTTTAACTTATCCTACCAAGTGTTGGGACACTTCCTCGTCTGCAGGGTTTTAAAAGAGGTGACGCCTGAAGACGTGGTTGATGACCTCATTCTTTACCAGTTTCATGCATGCTCATTTATGATCCTAGCAAATAAAGGGGAGGCCTTCGATCTGATTGCGACCTCATCCTCCATTATGGGATTTTACTCGTGTACCCAGTGGTGTTGAGTCTGTGGGGGTGAGTGTTTTGTGCCTGAAGAGCTTTATGCGCTACACTTTGCTGTTGATATTCGATCATTGTCTTCATCTACACAAAGGCCTCTATGTTTTCGGTGATACGAAAGGATACCTCATGAAGGTTTTTCAATCCTTGCTCACGTACTGTGTGACAAGCGTGCTCTTTAAGGTCTTCCACACATTTTCCACCGTGAAGAATGCCTGTCGTTGCACAAGTCCCTGGACTTCTACTGGGATCTCGAATGACCTTGAAATTTCCAACAACAGCTGCTTTTGCTTGTCATCTATCAGAGACTTCTAGTTTGCTATAGTGATGGGGACCTGTTGTCTTCCAAGTATCCCGCAGGTAGTTTGGAATGATGTCACTGCTTTCTTCGGTTACAGAGGGACCCCACCTAGAGAAACCTCTGTGATGGTCATTCGGCCCTCTAGCATATTTGATATTCCTCTACCACGCTCAGTTACCTTGGTCTTTAAACTGTCGACCTATTCAGTGACGTCAATGATGACAATGATGACTGTGCGGACGTCATCTCTTTTACAAGAAAAAACTAATTATAATGAGCTATGAGTATAAACATTGGCACATGGTTGATTTCACGTACTTTAATGTTCTTAATGTAGTTGTTAAGAAATAAGAATATTCAGCGAGGTATATTATTACTATGAGGTCTCTTTACAATACTCTAGTGTGAAGCTAATGACACACAATAGTGTCTTAGATTCTACGAAGTGGTTATGGCCGGAGTTTCTTCCTCCTCATCATGTTGTCTGCTAGGCTTAGATGCTGTCTTAGGTATAAAATAACATTTGGGCTTGGTTCCTCCTCATCACGTATGTATGTATGTATGTATTCCTACTTCTCATATACTACTATAATGTTGTTGTTATACCTCTTTATCTATCTCCAAAGAGTTTCATGAAAAAATTCATAAAAAATGTACTTCTTATAGCATAATTTGCGTATATAGTCTTTTCATATGTATATGTATATGTATATGTATATGTATATGTATATGTATATGTATATGTATATGTATATGTATATGTATATGTATATGTATATGTGGTCTCCCTTACTGTTTCCCCCTCAAAAAAGGTTTGGCCCCTTAAGCTAGTCAAGACTTCTTGACCTGGGTCGCTCGGATTTGGCTTGGGCTGTCGGGTCAACGGAGCACAATATAGCTATCCAGGGCCTGGTCTTAAACCTGCCCTTGGGCCAGGCCAAGCCCTTCCGGCTGCTAAGCCACGCCATTTCTTGTCACATCCACTCATGTGAGCTGTTGACATGGCAGGATGCCCCGGCCTGACTTTTGCCATGCCATAAGGTGAAATAGAAACAAATAGCCCTAAAATTTCTAAAATCTTTTGGTCACGGAAATCACTTTTGAAGAAGGGTGTAGGTGTTGATCCCACTTATCCTTAAGGCTCAATAACCGAAAGGCCAAGAGATAAAATGTTGGGATTTCTACGAACAACTACGTACTTAAACTGCGGCCATTAGCCAATGCAAGACATGAATGTCAAACCGGTTATACTTGTTGAGGAACCGTCGCTGGCGACCAGTCCGAGCGATTCCTCTACTTAGAACAAGAATGAATCAATCGTAGAATCACAGAAGAATAGATTGAACACAGAGAGGTAGAGAGAACTCCTAGTCTTTCTTTATTGCTTTCGATTGCATCAGGTGTACATAATGAACAGGTATAGGTCCCTATTTATAGCCTACGGTGGGGTGCCCATATTGGGCCTGGACTCCTGGTCTTGGGCCCAGGTTTCTCAACACTCCCCCTTGGGCACTCACCCGACATACTCATGCCTCGTTAAAACTCCATAAAAACCCAATGAGAAAATTTTGGAGAAAGAGTACATGATATATGTGATGCTGCGATGCACGAATTGCCTCATTAAAAACCTTGGTCGAGAAACTTCATGGAAAACTTGTCAAGGGAAAAAGAGTACAATTCACCCAATTTCATTTGGTCTTCAGGACTTTATTCTTTGGGTACTTAATCTTCATGATCAAGATTTATCAGCGGGCTTGAGAGAATTCTCTCCCTGAATTCTACACTTCTCTAAGTCTCATCATTCCAATTCCACGCACGCATCTTTCAAAGCTAGATGCGGGGAGTAACTTAGTGAATAAATCTGCGACATTTTCACATGACTTAGTATGCAGTACTTTAATCTCATCCATCTTTTGCAATTCATGTGCATAGAAGAACTTGGGGTTGATATGCTTTGTGAGATGACTCTTCACATAGCCCATTTGTACTTGTGCAACGCAAGCTGCATTATCTTCATAGATAATCGTGGGGGTTTGTACAATGTTCATCCCACATGACTGTTGGATGTGGTGAACCATTTGACGGAGCCAAGCGCACTCTCGTGCGGCTTCATACAGTGCTATGATTTCTGAGTGGTTCGTCGAGGTAGCTACAAGGCTTTGCTTAGACGATTTCTATGAAATTGCAGTTCCACCACACAGGAATACATAACCTGTTTCTAACTTTGCGGTATGCGGGTCAGACAGGTACCCAGCATCTGCATAGTCAATCAAGTTCAGATCTTGATTCTTTCTGTAAAACAATCCAAGGTCCTTGCTTCCTTGGAGGTATCGGAAGATGTCCATTATGCCTTGCCAATGCCTTTTGGTGGGCTCTGCACTGTACCTTGCCAACAGGTTCACGGCAAATGCAATGTTCTGTCTAGTGCAGTTTGCTAAGTACATGAGTGCTCCCACTGCACTTAAGTATGGGAATTCTGGTCTCAGGATTTCCTCCCCTTCTTCCCTAGGTCGGAAAAGATCTTTTTCTTGCTGTAAAGACCACCCGATCATCGGCACTTTCGAGGGGAATGCCTTCTCAAAACCAAACCTTTCAAGCACCTTCTGAGTGTAGGTTGATTGATGTACCAAGATTCCTTCAGGGACATGCTCAAGCTGCAAGCCTAAGCAATACTTAGTCTTGCCCAAGTCTTTCATTTCAAATTCTGACTCCAAGTAGGAGCTTGCTTCTTTTATGTCTTCGGCTGTCCCGATGATGTTTAGATCATCTACATATACCGAGATTATACAGAATCCATTATGGGATCGCCGTATAAATACACAAGGACAGTCTTCATTGTTCGTGTAGCCTTTCTTGCAGAGAAAGTCGCTTAAGCGATTATACCACATTCTTCCAGATTGTTTCAGTCCATACAGTGACTTTCTGAGTTTCACACTATACAGATTTCTATTTGCTCTGTCTTGGCTCAGGAGAGGGATTCTTTCAGGGACTTTCACATAAATCTCCGAATCCAAGTTACCGTAAAGGTATGCAGTCACAACATCCATCAATTTCATTTCTAAATTCAAGTTCACTGCCATTGAGATCAAATATCTAAAGGTAATTCCACTCATGACTGGGGAGTAGGTTTCTTCATAATCAACTCCAGGACGTGGAGTGAAACCGTGTGCTACCAGCCTTGCTTTGTATCTCACTACTTCGTTTCTTTCATTTCTCTTTCGAACAAATACCGACTTGTGCCCGACGGGGTGTACATTGGGAGGCGTGCGACATACGGGCCCAAACACCTCTCTTTTGTTCAGAGATAGCAATTCAGCTGCTATTGCCTTCTCCCAATCTTCCCAATCTGATCTTTTCTTACATTCAGCGAGCGATGCAGGCTCGGGATCAAGATCGATGATTGCGGCAATTTTCTTTGCGAAGTAGATATCGATATTGGCTGTTGTCCTATTCAGGGACTCTCCCGTGTGCACATAATTTATAGCTATTTCTTCATGAGTTGCTTCTTCTAGAGCGATTGCTTCTTCTGTAGCTTCACCTTGCGCATCGCTTCTTTCAATTGCGGTGGCAAGTCCCTTTAGTTTTTCAGCTCCGATGTGTGCGCACACATCCATGCCGATGGGGATATTCAAATCCGGTATGCACTTTTCTAAAGGTGTCATACTTGTGCCAGGTCTCAACTGACTCCCATTCTCATTCTGGGGGACTTCAATGATCGGCTGTGATAAGTCCTTATCCTTCTTCACCAGGCGTTCCCGGTTACTAAGGATTCGAGGAACCAGAGTTCTCGTCCTCTTTTTTATTTTTGAGGCCTCTAGACAAGATTAGGGATACCTTCTGTTTTATTTGGTATTTCAACCCTCTTCGGTGCAGTGCGTGCAGGCACATGCGACTTAGTCACGCTCTTCAAATCACTAAAGTGATCAGGCAGCTGATTTGCTAGTTCTTTCAAATCGATTGTCTTCTGGACTTCTCTTGTCTTCTGGACTTCTCTATTTGCTTCACTAATGCGTGGGTCATCTGCATGGATTCCTGTGGCTTGCCATGTAATATCTTCTGGACTTCTCTAGTGCGCGGGTCATCTGCATGGATTCCCGTGGCTTGCCATGTAATTTCCCGACATTCTTTATCAAGGGGTTGATTTCCTCCCCCTAATGTTGGGAAATTTTCGGTGGTGACCCTTGCGCTAGTTGCATAGGTGAATGGATGTTGTAGGCCGAAGGTCTAAGGTTGATGAGATTCGCTGCATGTAGGACTGCGTATCCCCAACATATAGCTGGCAAATTACAATTATGCAAGAGGGGTCGGGCAATAAATTTAATTCTCTTAATTAAAGCCTCTGCCAAACCATTCTGGGTATGGACATGCGGTACCGAGTGCTCGACTGCAATTCCCATCGCCATGCAATAATCATCAAGTGCCTTTGAAGTAAATTCGCCAGCGTTGTCCATTCTGATGGACTTGATGTGATGATCAGGAAAACACATTTCTGATGCGAATGATCTGCGAGATCAATTTTGCAAAGGTGTGGTTTCTTGTGGACAACAAACCCACATATGACCACTTCGATGAAGCGTCAATTAGCACCATGAAATACTTGAATGGCCCTGAGATGGGCTGAATGGGACCGCAAATGTCTCCCTGGATGCGTTCCAGGAATGCAGGTACTTCATCCTTCACTTTCAGAGTGGAGGGTCTAGTTATTAGTTTCCCGGTGGCACATGCAGGGCACACAAAATCTTCATGATTCGGGAAATTCTTCACATTTAATATTATGCCCTTGGGAATTGTTTATGATATTTCTCATCATCCTAAGACCTGGGTGGCCTAACCTGTCATGCCAGAGACAGAAGAGTTCAGAGCGTCTAAATATTGTCTTCAGGACATGTACGCTGCAGGCGCCTTAATGTTGGTATAATATAGCCCAGTCTCTAGTGAAGGAAGTTTTTCTAATACTCTTTTGCCATTCTCTTCATGCTTCGTGATGAGCAGGTATTCCTTTCCGTACTGTTCTTCAGTCTCAACGTGGAAACCATTGGCGCGAATATCCTTAAAACTTAGGAGAGTTCTAGTCGATTCTAGGTACAATAAGGCTTCTTCAATGACCAAATTTGTGCCCATTACGAGTACAATTGTGGCTCTTCCAGAACCAATTATTCATGCATCGCTTCCGGCGATTGTCGTAAGGTTGCCAGTGCTCTTACGGATCGACTGGAAATACTTAGTCTCTTTTAAGATGGTATTCGTTGTGCCGCTGCTAGCTAAGCACAATTCCTTTATAGGGCGCTACACGCGTTCTAATATAGGGTATGTATTAACATGTATGAGAAGGTAATCAACACATAAATAAAATACTCCAATATCAGAACATATCATGCCATCATAAACTGAATAAATGAATGAATTCTTCAAATATCATCCAACCATCACAAGAAAATAACAATTCTTAAGTACCATCCATGCAAATTCTAACATATTCTTCCACACAAAATAAATGACAATTAAAGTCTAAATGCATTCTGTGCACTAGACTTCTTCTGCTATTTTCTCGGGGTGACATTCTCTTCAAGAGAAATCATGACATTGGCTGCTTTTAGGTCGAGAGGGGGTGCTGCTCTCGTGATGGTTTCAACCTTTATCGGTGCAGGCAGCTGCTCAGAACTCTCCCCCTCAACCGATGCATAGTGGGCTTCATGCTACCCTTTGCCATCCCGTTTTGGCTTGCTAGCCTTATTATCTCGTGGAGCATCTGATTTGCCTTTCTGCGCTGCGTCCTTACCCTTCCTTCCCCTTTTCTTTATCAAGGGCTTTCGCAGCTTGTTGTTCCTGGCGTTGGTTTCACAGCCAACGGAGCTTCCAGGTGGCTGAGTGACGTAGTTCTTATGGAGAACTTTGTCCTGAGCCTCCGCAACTTGCATCATATCAATCAATTCAACGTATTCCTCGTAGCCATCTTGATGATAGTTGCGTGCGGATTGTGCTACATTGGGGTGGAAGGATTTTCTCAATTTTCTGTATTGGGGTACAAATCCTGTGCAAGGCAGAATTGTATTCTCCGACCGTCTTAAAGTTGGCAAACCTCAGTTTGATCCACTCCTGCTCTGCTTGAGGAAGAATGGTGTACTTGAGCCTCTCAAACCGCTTCTTGAGTGCGGTCCAGAGTGCTAGCGCGCTTTTCTCCGCCATATACTCATTTTTGAGAGTTGGACAGAGGTGATGCCTGGGAAAATGAAGTGCCTGATCATTCTCCTCAGGTGTGGGTCGGGCGTCTTTCTGTTCGCTTAACCTAATAGCTGCGCGGAGCTTCTAGCTCCAAGTACCATCTCGACATCGGATGCCCACGTCAAGATAGTTTTGGCCATGCTGGGCCAGCTCCTCGAACTCACGGTTCGTGATGCCATTCATATATATGTGTATATAAGTTTACTGCAGGTAAACATGCACGAAAGTAATTTACTACGAGTAAATAAATGGTACAAAAGGTTCCCGTAATGTTCTAGAATTTTCTATGTATTTTCTATAATTTTACTGCTAATTTCAGGGATTAAAAGTAATTTTCAGCAATTACAATTAACCAAAAACAATAAATAAATACAGAAAATACAGAGAATAATAATGGCATAAATAAATAAGTTTCAAATGCTAAAAATAATTCAAAATTCGGATTCCCGAGGCCCTTTTATGCTAGAATATAAATTTTCAGCGAATTCTGCAATTTCTGGGGGTTTCTGCGCAAATTTTCAGTTCCAAGAAAAATTCGCGTAATTTTCTGATTTACCGAGGGGTTTTCTGCAAAATTTTGGCCCCGCTCGTAAATTCAAGGGCTTATACGTAATTTTCAGAACCAGGAGGCCTTTTCTGCAATATTCGGGACTTAAATGCAAGTTTTAGGGTCCTTTCGGTAATTTCACGGAAGGTGGAGGGCTTTTTCGTAAAATGTCCGGCACCGGCCCATTGCGCCTTTTCCTTTTCTTTCTATTTTGCCGTCCGACCCATTTGACCCCCCCGGTCCCCCAGCCCATTAGGCCGATTTAGCTGGCATAACTAGAGTGGGGGGAAAGCTTTTAGGGTTTCCTCCCTTCACTCTCTAGGGCGGCGGCGGGAGGTCCCACCGGACCGAGTGACCGGACGGGCGTGCCAGTGCGGGCGCGGCGGCACGCGTGCACAGCGCAGCGGGGAGGCCGTTGGTGGCGGTATGCAGGGCGTGATGCCGAGCGGGCGGCCGGCGAAGCCTATCGGCGGCGCGGGTGGACCGGAGGTCGGAGCCGAAGCGGGTGCGGGCTGGTGGCGCGGCGCACGAGTGTTGGTGCGGAAGTCGAGGTGGGTCGACACGGCTGCAGTCCGGCGTTGTGCGGCTGCGGGTTGCGGCTAGGCGGTGTGGGTGCCGAGCGGCGGGCCGGGAGGCGGCTGCGGGCCACCAGCGGGGGCACGGCGCTTCGGGCGCGGCTCCTTCGGGTAGCAACGACGCTGGTTTCAAGCACGGATAGCGGCGGCGCATGGCGCGGCTGTGGTCGTCAGCCAAGGAGGGCCCGATGCCTTCGGGCGGCGTGCTTTGGGCACGGTATGTGGGCGAGCGGAGGAGCCGAGGTGTGCGGGCCGGCCGGCGCGTGCGGTGGCGCCATGCGGTGCTGTGCTGCGGGGCGATGGCACGGTTGAGCATGGGGCCGGCGGCTACCATCGGCCATGCGGGGACCGGATCCTAAGACGGCCGTGCGGCGGTCTGGTGCTGACTGCGCATGCACGGGGCGTGAGGCGGTCACTGCCTCGAGCCGGCAGCACAACTTCGAGCATGCATCCCCGAGGTGGCGGCTGAGCAACCGACGTCGACTACCATACGTGGCAGCGCCAGCTTCAGGTGGCGGCGCCGATTATTGGCCGGCAGCCGGTGGTGCACTTGCGAGTGCAGCAACATTGCCCCTTTGTTTTTTGTGTGTAATGCTGTGCATAAACCGAACAGGAAGAACAGATGCATAAATTTTCGTTTCTAATCTACGATGCAATCAACATCTACCCCTTTTCACAATCTACCGATCGACATTGTGCCGGCGATTTCAGATCTGCTCGCGGTAGATTTGGGGCGGATTTGCATCGTTTTTCTAATCTACAGTGCAATCAACATCTACCCCGTTTCACAATCTACCAATCGGCATTGTTCCGGCGACTTCAAGTTTGCTCGCGGTAGATTAGGGTGGATTTGCACCGTAGAGATTCAATCTAGAACGCAAAAGAAAATACAGATTCAAAGCGATCTAGAAAAATTCAATCTATGCTTCGATGATTACCTTCATTCACCAGAGCGAAGTCGTGCTGATAACGTGTTGAGGAACCGTCGCTGGCGACCAGTCCGAGCGATTCCTCTGCTTAGAACAAGAACGAATCAATCATAGAATCACAGAAGAATAGATTGAACACGGAGAGGTAAAGAGAACTCCTGATCTTTCTTTATTGCTTTCAATTGCATCAGGTGTACATAATGAACAAGTATATATCCCTATTTATAGCCTACGGTGGGGTGCCCACATTGGACCAGGACTCCTGGTCCTGGGCCCAGGTTTCTCAACAATACTAGCTTTTCTGTGGGATTATTCATAAAACCTCTTCGAAATAAGGGTTCACGCAACCACCATAGATTTCTAGTTGGCAGATGATGAGGAGCTAGGACTACGGACACTGGATGCATGTAGACCATGAGGGACGGCGAAAATGATGATGAGTTTGTTGAGCGGATCTTGCAATGAATGAAGATATGCTATGAAAGAACTGCAGTTTTATCCGGTTTCTCAACTTTTCTCCGTAGAAACTGACGAGAATAACAACAGGAGATAACGTGTGTGGTTTAGGAAGCCATAGTACGTATGGTCATCCTGGAATCCGTTGCATATGTACGGTACTGTAGCAAAATTTTTTTCAATTTTGACATTAGACGTTTGTTTTTGTAAATCTACTCCTCTTCTCGAGCTTGGTAGCCGCGACAGATGATATGTGTCTCCTGTCACGCTACCGTAGCTCGGCAGGAGGACGGCAGTGCGGGAGGCCAGTTGAACATGGTAGGACAGGTAGACGCGCAGTCGCTGGCGAGCCCCACCGGCCTACCAAGGTGCAGTGGCTGCTAGTGGCGGTCCCAGGAATAAGGGTATGTTTATATTAGTTTTTACTGATGGTTTTTGACTGCAATTGTTGAATAGTAGTGGCTGATGAATAGTAGTGACTGATGAAAAGTAGTGCATTATGTAAGAAAAACGGTGCAATGAAAGGTACTACAACATTTAAACTGTCATGCGACTTACAGAATTGTGAATAATAAAATACAAAATACGTTACAATATGTGAAAATAAAAAGTAGTGGCTGGTAGAAGCAACTTATAGAAATTGGGGTGTTTGTATTAGTTTTTGCTTCTGAAAGAAGAAGTCAGAAGTAGAAGCCAATATGAACAGGCCCATAGGTAGGGCGGCATTGACCAATGGTATTATCTAATGGCAAAGTAAGCCATACGCAGACTATATTGCAATCATACTAATAAAAGCATATAACACTAAATGAAAGCAACAACTACAATCTGCATGTGAACTTATAAAGATGAAGGTAGAATATAAAAGATGGTACCTCAGTGATGAAGCTTGTTGGACTTAGAGTTGGTCCAATTAGACAAGTTGAGATTGTGCGATGCTATTCGACTTGCACTGGTGCTTGAGCTTGAAACATAGCTAAAATATTTCTTTAAATCTATTTCTAGCAAATCAAACTATTAATCAATCAAAACCTTTGCAGAAAATATCACAATCCATTCCATGCCTCCTTCCATCCCCTAACCTATTCCTCGTAACACTACGGAACCCCCAATCTCGCATATAGCTTCGCTTGCTCACAGCAGTTACAAACTATGGAAAGCGAAGGCTAGGGCTTACCAGCGAGGGAGCTACCAGCCCTGGTGGATATCCAACACCGGCGCGAGGCAGAGGAGGTGGAGGCACCTATGCTAGTATACTCCGTAGACACGGATCAGGCTGGTGCATATCGTTGACCCTCCCCCCGCTCATGTACCAGCATCGACCGACGTGTACCCCGCACACTTAGTGCGGAACTTTGCCCTTGCAGTAGGTACTCTAGTGTTTCAAAGTTTCTGAGTACGGTTACCACAATTACTAGTTTGACGCTTTCATGTACGTTTTGCAGACAGACATCACCGTCGAGATTATGAGGTACACCAGGTCGATCGTTGACAGGGTCACCCATGGTTTGGAGGTGACACACAACGACCTACTACACATTGTCCATCGAGTCGTGCAGGACGCTCCTGGAGGTGGCCACATCGTTGCATACACCGAGGTTGTCACGTCCTGTAGCTCAGGTAGGAGGCTCTGGAGGGCCATGTGCATGGGCCTCGCCGACACCTGACCAGGCCAGAGGGTCAGCGTGGCCACATGCCTACCCCCGTGCACTGCTGGGCCAAGCCGGAGGGTCAGCATGGGTATGTGCCTACACACCGGTGCTATCATTGTCCATGGATCCCTACCTGGCATCAGCAGGGTAGCACACATTATTTGGCCAGGATAGGTATGGTGGGTGCAATAGTTAGCTGCAAGCCATGGCATACGTGGAAGGTAGTGATACGGCCCTACACGCTACAATCGCATCAATTGATTTATATGAATCAGTCGGTACTATTGATGTTTGTTCTGTTTTAATTGAAGAAAGAGCTACGGAGGGGAAGAAGCAATGCGTGCAAATGGGCCTAGCACAGAAGAGCTAGAAAAGGAAATGAGCATGGTGTGTGAAGAGCCTAGCGTGTACGTGGAACCAGAGCAGCACGTGCCTATCCTATTATGCATGGAGTCTGAAGAGAAAGAGTTCAAGCCAGTAGTGATTAAAGCAGGAGATGATCAGTTCAGATTAATTAGCTTTCAACGTGAAGAATTAGTTCAAAGGGAACTTTATCTATCCGTGTTCAGTCTTGTAAGCAATTCACAAGATGAGGAAGAGTATTATTTGGTTAAGATTCTTAGACATAAATCAACATTTTCAGGAAGGAAGCTGCAAGGTAACAAGGAAAGACATGGCTTCGGTCAACAAATCAGGAAATAATCTGTCATTTCCTTTGTTGTTTGCGCGTGGAGCCGAGCAAAGTCGATGTGTTCACAAACCCATCCCCATGTGTATCTTTCTTTGTGTGCACTCGGTTGGGGCCCGCCTATCAATCCAAGTTAACTAAACAAGATGGTCTCCAAGATAATTACATATTTTTGTTGGTCTAGTATTATACAAGCCTAAGATGTAAAAGGGCATTCTTATTTTGGTCAAATCCTAGCACTTATGTGTGCTATTTTAGTTGGCCAAGTCAATTAGGTAGTTTGAGTTAAGTTGGGTTTAGGCTATTTGTGTGCATGTGTGTAGCTATATCATGCTAGGGTGTGTGCGTCATGGAAAGAGGAGGGTTAAAGATTATGAATTAAAACACGTGTGCATGTTGGCCTTCGGGCGTTAGGGTTCATCCTTATTCTACTGTATTATGGTGAAGTCCAATCTAGGATTTCATCTTAGCATGTTGGTTCCTATTATGTTGTAGGTATTTGCTCGCTGATCTTTAATCTCTATTTATTGATCATGTGTTGTGGTGTGCGTGGGAGTTAAATCATCGATCTTAGTACGAGTTGCATCCTGTAATTCATGCTCTACTTATATCTAGCTATTCTACTACCGTGAAAGATTGGGCAACCCTCGGATTTTATCTCATCTCGAGGTTTGATCCACATCAGTACGTTTCATCACTTAAGGGTTTCTCGAGTTAATATATTGCAAGAATTAAGGGTTTCTCGAGTTAATATGTTGCAAGAATAAACAATACATGTTTTGCAGGTATGACACACTAAGGAAGAGTTCACCTATCCCCCCAAGAGGATCTCCTGGGGGACGTGAGTGATGTCCTCACAGAGGACTCAACGGAGGTCCTATTCGGATGGTAGCTCAGCAGTGCCCTAGATTCCACGCAGCCACAGGTGGAGTCAACAATGTTGATTATTCGGCCACTTATTGGTATTCGACCACGTTGTCTGCTTCCAACCACGTAGTCGGGTTTATGACCGCACTATTTGGTTTTGACCATGTTGTCGTGTTTACGACCACGTTATCACATTTCGACCACAGTGATGGTCTCCGACCATGGTGTCTTCTCTAGTACCTTTTCTCTGTTGTTCTGGTCTCGAGTATCAATGACTATCGACCACATTGATGAGACTTACGACCATATGGTAAGTCTCGACCACGCTGTCAGATTCCGACCAGCTTGGTTTTCCTTGTTCTGCTCTGTTTTTTTAGTAAGACTTGAATTCTAGTCTTCGTAGCTCAGTAGCTATTGGAGAAAAGAGTTAAGAGGATACTTGGGGAGAATTTGAAGGCACCATTCACCCCCCTCTATTGCCTGTCCGGTCCTACAAGTGGTATCAGAGCCTGGTTAGCTCTTTTCAATATATCTTAACCGGTCTTTGGAGCCATGGCAACAGACAAGTATTCCACCAAGCCTCCTATCTTCGATGGGGTTGACTATCCCTTTTGGAAGAGTAGGATGGAGTCTTACATTCAGGCTCAAGGCTATGCAATCTGGGAAAAGTTAAGACTCGATTTGTTGTTCCTACCGATGAGCACATCACAGCGATGAATATACCAGATGTGGAGGCAAATGCTAAGGCAATGAACATTATCATTCAAGGTCTTAGCATAAATGAGTTTGATCACATTTCTCATCTTTCATCGGTATATGACATTTGGGTGACCCTCGATGCATACCATGAGGGCACCACCCAAATCAAGACTATCCGACAGGACCAATACAAGTGAGAATACAACAAGTTTGAGATGCTCGCTGGTGGGTCCTTGGATGAGTGCTTTGCCAGATTGCATAAAATTTTGAGCAACCACGAGCTATGGTCTTACATACCCATACTCGGACAATGCTCGCTAAATGCTTTCTGCTTTGGACCTGAGAGTGTGGGAGATGAAAGTGACCACCACCAAGGACACGACTGACCTATTGACTTTGACTCTTGATGTGTTGTACTCATGCCTCAAGACTCATGAGATTGATATTGTCTCTCGCAAGTCGAAATCACAGTCGACGGCTTTGGTCACCGATCCCGGTTCTAGAGCATCTTCTGATTGTGCTTCTGGCTTTTCTTTGGCTGCTTTGTGTGACATGAGTGATGATCAATTTGAGAAGTTTCCAGAAAGTTAGTTAGCCCTATTAGCCAGAAAATTTTCACATGCATACAAGAGGGTTAGGGAGAGAAAGAGGGATGGACCAGTGATTTGCTTTGAGTGTGGTGGCCCTAACCACATTCGAGCAAACTGCCCTAAGCTGGAGAAGGGCAAGAACAACTACGGCGGTGCGAGCAAGAATGACTACATCAACAAGAACCGCAACAAGAAGCCCCAAGTTCATGGCAAAGAGAAGAAGTACTGCAACCTTGGCAAAGCCAAGAAGCTCTTCCACCGCGTCCTTACTACCTTCGACAACCTCGACTTCAGTGACATGGAAGGCTGGAGCGATGACGACGGCAAGGATGAACCAGACAAGGATACCAAAGACATCGATGACTTCATCGGCATGTGCTTCATGCCTGATGAGAACGACATCAGCAATGATGATCTCTACAGTGACTCCGTTGAGGTAGGCCCTTCCTATGACCAGCTCAATGTCGAGACCCGAATATGCAAATCCGGACTCTCTGTGTATACTGCACTAGTCCAGGATCACGCTAGTGCACACAGTCAAACATAGAGGTAATCATCACCACAATCACGATATTAAATAAGGAAAACTCAAATTATTAAACAATATCCAAAAGTGAGACCTTATGGTCAAGCTTACAATCTCAATAGCCTTAGGGGCTTAACAAAAATTAGCAGTGGAAAATCCAAAATAAAACGTAGTGGCCAATCGACATGCCCACGGGAAATCGAGTGGGGAGCGAAGCCTAGAACGCGTAGTCGTCGAAGTACTCGCCTCCTGGAACCTCCTGCTGGTAGTACTCCTCTTCCTCAACTGAGCAACATAAGCGTAAAGCCGTGAGTACATTGGTACTCAGCAAGCCGTTTGTAACAAATGATGCAATATAGTATGCAAGGCTTACCAATGGAAGGCTGAAAGAGTTAATTTGCATAAAACAACATTTGCAATTACCATAAATAGATTGAAGGCGAATTGTAAATAAAACAATAATGAATAATCAAAGGAATTGAAGTAAACTACTTATGGACCTCCCATCCTCAAGCTAAACCAACAGTGAATTAACCATCCACTAACCAGCTACAAACTTTCCAAGAGTAACTATACCTCGTGTGAAATCACCGAGCATTGTCCATGACCGAGGACGCGGCTATTCGAATAGTTTTACACTCTGCAGAGGTTGCACAACTGTACCCACACGATGTGATTAGCCTCAGCTTAAGGTAATCACAACAAGGCCTTTACAAAGTTCAGTTCCAACTCAATCCCGCCTGCTAGGGTTTCGCATCACACCCCCCCTTGCGCCTCATGGAAATCAGCATCCATGCTCATCACAATGGCGAAATTAAAGTTGAAACGTCCCAAATTAATCAGCTAGGTCTATCCCATACTAGACATGTGGTTTGCACGGTAAAGCTCAGATCAATGGCGCACAAAGTTAAGTCCTTAAGTGTTCTCGGGCGAGACTACCACATCCCTCGAAGTGCTCCAACACTTCCCCCTTTACTTGCACGATCACTCGCCCGAGTGAAAATCAATTTTGTATAACCACGCCAACTACACACCAATGCCATGGCACAAATTTTATATTGGTGGCACCAACCACGATTCGGTATATGATTAAGTCAAATTAATTAATCACATGTGATGATGAACCCAAACGATACTAAAAGCATGGCTAAGCATACTAATCGTGCCATCCCAAATGTGATCGTAACATAGCATCACTACTAAGTTTCCCAACCTATGGTGACAATGGCATCATGGCATTCAAATTTAACAAGGAGGGAATTACTCAATTGAGGTGATAACTACCAATTACAAGGTTTGTACAAAAGTAGCGATGCAATGTAATTTAAAACAAAATATTTAAATAATAGATTGCAAACTGGGTTCAACATGATCAAAGGACACGACTTGCCTTGGCCTTGCTCAGTTGACGGCTCTTGATCTCCAACTCCGACGGCGGCTCCCTCGAACGCGTGATCTAACGAGAGAGAAAACAAAATGAAGAGACAAAATAAATTCAAATGAACTCCAAAAATTCTCAAACCTGAACCAAAAGATAGAGCTCAATTTTAGATGAATTTAGGAAAAAGAATCGGGTCAATCGGAGCTAGGACAAGGGAGAACGGGGCTCTGGAAAATCTGGTTTTAGGAAAAAGGCTGAAATTCGGAAATTACACTGTGCTGTGGAGCGGGTGCACGGTGAGATGGGTCTACGGTGGACCCGGCGCACGGAACAGTGCAGACCAACCGGCTGCTGGCGCAAGCGGCTAGGGCTGACGTGGCTGCTGACGGGTCGTGACACGCAAGCCCTAGGGCTGACGTGGCAAGGCTGACTGGGCGCTGACGTGGCCTGATCGGCTCACGGGTCTATGGTTCGGGCTGACGGGCGGGACCCACATGGCGGCGGCGGGGTGCACGGTGGACGGCGTCCACGGGGAGGCGAAGGGGCGGCTGGCGTCAGCGCTGACACACGCGGGCGCGGGGACCGAGGCGGCGCGGGCCGGGTGGGACGGCCGGGCGGCGGAGTGCGGCGGCGGCGGGGTGTCCGGGACGGCGGCGGTCTGGCTGGCGACGACTCGGGACGGCGGCGGGGCTCACCGGCGACGGTGGACGACGGCGGCGATGGCTGCGACGCAGACGATGTCGACGGCAGGCGGCGGTGAACGGGTTCGTCTCCGGCGTCAGCGACGGCGGAGCGGAGAGAGGGGCGCAGCGGCAGGGTCCTCACCGGCGACGGAGGGACGGCGGCGGAGAGGGCGGACGGCGGAGGGACGGCGACGAACGACGGCGAAGCCGACGAGGCGTAGACGGCGGCGGCCTCTGAGGACGGCGGCGAAGGCGACGGCGCAGGCGGCGGCTGCGGGATGACGGCGAACCTCGGGGTCGGCGCCCTTAAATACCCGGGCGGCGGCGGGTTAGGGTTAGGGCAAGCGGGACGCGCGCGGGAGGCCAGAGGCCGACGCGTGGCAGGCGGCGGGCGGCGGGCCGAGTGGGCTCGGCCCACTAGGGTTAGGGGGGTTTATTTTCTTTTTCTTTTTCCATAAATCCAAATAAACTTTAAAAAACTCTAGAAAATAGCAAATAAATCCAGAAAATTCACCAAAAATACCAGGAAATTCTTTTTGACACAAAGAACCCAATTAAAATATTTTCAACTTATGTTAATGTTTAATTTAATCATATTAAATCTAAATAAATTCTGAAAATTTCCTTTAAGCTTTAATTAATTCCAGAAAATTCCAGAAAATTAATTTTTGAAAATTGGGCTTTATAAACTCCAGAAAATCAGGATGTTACAAACCTTACCCCCTTAAACGGGATCTCGACCCCGAGATCCGTGCTCACTACTAGAATAGGTTCGGAAACTCTGCCTTGAGATCCTCTTCACGCTCCCAGGTGGCTTCCTCCTCGGAGTGGTTGCTCCACTGAACTTTGCAAAAGCGAATAACTTTATTCCAAGTGACTCACTCTGACACATCCAAGATTTTGACAGGACGCTCTTTGTAGGACAGATCCTCCGGAAGATCAATTGCCTCAACTGGTACAGCCTCCTCTGGCACTCTCAAACACTTCTTCAGCTGGGACACATGGAAAACATCATGTACCCCACTGAAGGACGCAGGTAGCTCCAATTGATAAGCAACCTCTCCCCTGCGTTTCAGAATTCTGAACGGACCGACATACCTTGGTGCAAGCTTCCCTTTTTGCTGAAACCTCTTCACACCTTTGAATGGTGTGATCCTGAGATACACAAAATCATCTGGCTCAAAACTCAGCTCTCGGCGTCTGGTATCCGCATAGCTCTTTTGCCTGGCCTGGGCAGTCCTCAACCTCTCCTGAATCAAACGGACCTTGTCCTCAGCCTCTTTTAAACAATCTGGACCAAACACCTAACCTTCCCCTGTCTCTTTCCAATTGAGAGGGGTCCTGCATTTCTTGCCATAGAGTGCTTCAAATGGTGACATCTGCAAACTTGCCTGATAACTATTGTTGTAGGAAAACTCTGCAAAAGGCAAACAGCTGTCCCACTTAGGTCCATGATCTAGCACACATGCTCTCAACATATCCTCAAGAATCTGATTGACTCGCTCTGTTTGACCATCTGTCTGGGGATGGTATGCGGTACTGAAATTCAGGTGTGTTCCCATAGCCTCATGGAAACTACCCCAAAACCGAGAAGTGAACTGGGACCCTCGATCTGACACTATTTTCTTGGGCACTCCATGCAAACTGACGATCCTCGACATATACAGCTCTGCCAATCTGTCACCGGTGTTTGTTGTCTTCACTGGAATGAAGTGAGCAACCTTGGTCAATCGGTCCACGATGACCCAAATCGAATCATAGCCCTCTTTGGTCTTAGGCAGACCGACTATGAAGTCCATACCAATCTCTTCCCATTTCCACTCAGGGATTTTCAACGGCTGGAGCAAACCTGCTGGCCTCTGATGCTCTGCCTTAACTCTCTGACAGACATCACAAAGGGCCACATACTCAGCGATCTCACGCTTCATACTAGGCCACCAATATTTTTCTTTAATGTCCTGGTACATCTTGGTACTGCCAGGGTGTATCGAGTATAACGACTCGTGAGCTTCCTTTAGCAACAGATCCTTTAGCTCCTTCTTATTGGGCACACACAAACGTTGCTTGAACCACAGAGTTCCTTGGGCATCCTCTGAAAATCCCGACTTGTTTCCTTCACTCATACTCTTTTTGATGAGCTGAAGTGCCTCATCATCCGTCTGAGCCTGACGAATCTGACCATCCAAAGTGGGCTGCAACTCCATTGCTGCCAAAAATCCTTCCTCGACCAATTCCAAGCTGAGCCTTTGGAATTCCTCATGCAAAGCTGGCTGACTCTCCTTGACCATCACTGAATTACAATAAACCTTCCTGCTCAGAGCATCTGCGACCACATTAGCCTTCCCTGGGTGATAATGGATCCCGACATCGTAATCCTTTATCAACTCCAACCACCTCCTCTGCCTGAGGTTAAGCTCGGACTGGGTAAAGATGTATTTCAAACTCTTGTGATCCGTATAAATCTCACATCTATTGCCCAAGAGATAGTGCCTCCAAATTTTCAAAGCATGCACTACGACTGCTAGCTCTAAATCGTGGGTAGGGTAATTCTCCTCATGCGGTCTCAACTGGCGCGAGGCATACGCTACCACTCTCTTTTCCTGCATCAGTACACAACCCAAACCCTTGCGTGAGGCATCGCAATAAATCTCAAAATCCTTGTTTAAATCTGGCAATACTAGCACTGGGGCTGTGGTCAAACTCTCCTTCAACTTCTGAAAGCTTTTCTCGCACTCGGGCGTCCAAACAAATTTCTTTTCCTTTTTGAGCAATTGGGTAAGTGACTTGGCTACACTGGAAAATCCTTCGATGAAACGACGGTAATAACCAGCCATACCCAGAAAACTCCTGACCTGAGTCACCGAAGAAGGTGACTGCCAATCCAAAACATCCTTGACCTTTCCGGGGTCAACAGCAACTCCCTTTGCGGACATCACATGGCCTAGCAAGGCGACTTCCTTCATCCAAAACTCACATTTGCTAAACTTGGCATACAACTGATGGTCCCTTAATTTCTGCAATACCATCCTCAGGTGTTCCTCATGCTCCCTCTCATCCTTGGAGTAGATCAGAATGTCGTCAATGAACACAACGACAAACTTATCCAAATATTCCATGAACACCTTATTCATCAGGTACATAAACTAGGCTGGAGCATTGGTCAAACCAAAAGACATCACTGTGAACTCGTACAATCCGTAACGAGTCGAAAATGCTGTCTTAGGTATGTTCTCCTGTCGAATCCTCATCTGATGGTAACCTGACCTCAAGTCAATCTTGGAGAAAACTCCTGCTCCCCTGAGCTGGTCAAACAAGTCATCAATCCTGGGCAACGGGTACTTGTTCTTGACGGTGACCTCGTTAAGTGCTCGGTAGTCCACACACATGCGCTGGCTGCCATCCTTCTTTTCCACAAACAAGACTGGCGCTCCCCACGGGGACGAACTGGGCTTGACATAACCTTTGTCCAAAAGCTCCTGAATCTGCTTCTTGAGTTCTGCTAACTCATTTGCTGGCATCCGGTAGGGTCTTTTGGAAATCGGAGAGGTACCGGGTACCAACTCGATCAGGAACTCAACTTCTCGCTCTGGTGGCATCCCTGGAAGGTCATCTGGAAACACATCGGGGTACTCCCTGACAATTGGCACATCCTCCAACTGAATTCCCTTGATCTAACAGACCCTTACCTGCTCTGGCTGATTCATGCTAGCTGAAAACTGCACTTTCCTCCCATCGGAGCTGGTCAAGGTCACTGCTCTACTCCCACAATCCAAAACTGCCTGGTGCTTCTTGAGCCAATCCATACCCAAGATCACATCTAGGGACTGGATATCAAAGATAATCAAGTCCGCTCTGAACTCAACTCCCTGGATGTCTATCTGAACTCCGGGACAGCCTAGGTTGGTACTCAACTCCGAACCGGGGGATTGGACCAAAAGAATAGATCCCAGAGTAACAATTTTCAACTGTTGCCTTAAAGCAAAACTCCGAGAAACAAACGAATGGGAGGCTCCAGAATCAAATAAAACTGTGGCGGATACTGAATGGACTAGGAACTTACCGATCACAACCTCTGATGCTGCCTGGGCCACCTCTGCAGTGACTTGGTTCACCTGGCCTCTCACCACCTGTGGAGTCCTGCTGGCCTGACCTGGCGCCTGGGGTGCTCCACGCCCTGCTCCTGGGGTAGGTGTCCGTCCTGGTGTGGCTCCCAAGTTGAAGCGAACTGGAGTGGGGGGCCTGCCTCTGAGGGCACTTGCTAGCATAGTGTCCCTGCGCATGACACTTGTAGCAAGTAACAGACGCTACTGGATTGGCGTTCCTTTGCTGCTGACCACCAGATCCACCGGGTCTCTGCCCTGACTGCTGGGGACGTGGCGCTGGGCCGGTGTCCTGAAGACTGACTGCTGCTGCTGCTGAGGCACTCGAGCGGGCTGGTAAGTGCTGAAACGCTGCCTCTGAGCCTGGTGAGACTGCAATCCCTGCTGAGCCATCCTCCTTTTGTGAGACTCCTCGAGCTCACGGCGACTGTCCTCAATTAGGATAACCTTATCCACCATCTGCTGAAAGCTGGCATAGTCGTTGCCCACGACCTGCACCTTCAATCCTGGGTTCAAGCCTTTCCGGAACCTCTTCTAACGAGCTTCATCTGTGGCTACGTCCTCGGGTGCGTAGCGAGCTAGCTGAGTGAACTTATTGAGGTATTCCCTCACTGACATGCTTTTCTGCTGCAACTCACAGAACTCCTCCTTCTTCATGTCCATCACCCCATCCAGGACATGGGCGTTACGGAAAGCGGTGGAGAACTTGTCCCAAGTAATGCTGTCCTGGTCCTCGTGGGCGTCACAGTAGTTCTCCCACCACTCTGCTGCAGGTCCCTCTAGCTGGTGTGCTGCATACAACACTCTCTCCCTGTCTGTGCACTGGGCCAAGTTCAGCTTTTTCTCTACTGAATGGATCCAGTCTTCTGCCTCCAAAGGCTCTGAAGAACTGGAGTAAGTAGGCGGCCTCGTTCTCATGAACTCTGCAAAGCGGGACTGATGGTGGGCGGCCTGAGGTGCTGCTACCCCTGGGTGCTGATGCTGAGCCATATTGTTCATATTCTGCATCATTACTTGCATCATCTGAGTCTGGGCCATCAGGAACTGACTGAGAGCGGGGTCCAGGGTCGGCGGAACTGCCTGGGGTGGCTGAGTGGTACTGCTCCCTGGGTTCTGGTTTGTCAGCTCACGACCTGCGGAGTTCCTGGTTTCAACCATCTTGCTGCTGCTCTGAAAAGAAAAACCATTTGCTGAGAACTAACTTCTGAAGGCTCAATAGATAAGAGGGAAAAGCAAAGGTAAGCGGTAAACTCGTCTAAGGGGAATTTCTAATGACAACCTAAATTAAGCAAACACTTAGCCTGAAATGCTAACAACAAAACTGGCAAAAGATAACTCCATTAAAAGATGGACATGATTGCAATATAATGCTTTTAAAAGCAAGATTTACAGCTCACATCCCAAACAACTGCAAATAAGATCGAACGCTCTACCCGTACTCCTAATCTAGTGGCTCCCACTCTGAGCCTGACAGATAGGGTTCGCTATCCTCATCCTCCGCATCACTATAGAAGACCCACGAGTTGCGGACTGGCGGCGACTCTGGCGGCGTCTGCTCTCTGGCGGGGGCAGGGGTGAAGCGTCGAAGGTACGCCTGACGATCTCCGGTGATGCGTCGTCCCACCTCCGGGCTCGGCGGTGTAGGCGTCGGTAGAGGTACTGGCAACTGTGGTCGAGGCTCCTCCCTGACTGGCTCTGACAAACTGAGGGTGACTTCATATTGCTTCTTGAACCTCCGAATAAGTCTGGCCATGTTGATCTTGTATAATTGGCAAAGCTGTCGGATGGCTTTGTATGCGGCTGCTTGTACGGAACATCCTCCGCAAGATCCGGTGCTCTTGAGACTATGATGTAGAATCTGCTTGCCGACTCTCATGGTGAAGTACAACCTGGTGATGCTTCCAATACGTTGCCCTCTATCTTTCTCATCCTTGGTGAGGTAGACGGGCGATCTCTTCAATCTGAGGCTTCGCAACAAAACACGGAGAAGGGCTCTCCAACCTCCCGTCTGGGTGAAAGTAGCTTGAGACATCTAATGCATTTTACAGAAGAAAGATTAGAATAAAAATTGCGGAAATAAATCGTGAGAGAACGGGGTAAGGAGCAGAATTTCTAGGGAGAAGATAAGAAGGTATAGATATTACTATTCATCAAATTTAGTTGGTTTGATTTAGAAAATAAATTTTGAAATCTTTTCTAATTCGACCACTCTAACTAGGGCTTCGTCCTGCAGTCGATTTGGCTCTGATACCATCTCTGTCGAGACCCGAATATGCAAATCCGGACTCTCTGTGTATACTGCACTAGTCCAGGATCACGCTAGTGCACACAGTCAAACATAGAGGTAATCATCACCACAATCACGATATTAAATAACGAAAACTCAAATTATTAAACAATATCCAAAAGTGAGACCTTATGGTCAAGCTTACAATCTCAATAGCCTTAGGGGCTTAACAAAAATTAGCAGTGGAAAATCCAAAATAAAACGTAGTGGCCAATCGACATGCCCACGGGCAATCGAGTGGGGAACGAAGCCTAGAACGCGTAGTCGTCGAAGTACTCGCCTCCTGGAACCTCCTGCTGGTAGTACTCCTCTTCCTCAACTGAGCAACATAAGCGTAAAGCCGTGAGTACATTGGTACTCAGCAAGCCGTTTGTAACAAATGATGCAATATAGTATGCAAGGCTTACCAATGGAAGGCTGAAAGAGTTAATTTGCATAAAACAACATTTGAAATTACCATAAATAGATTGAAGGCGAATTGTAAATAAAACAATAATGAATAATCAAAGGAATTGAAGTAAACTACTTATGGACCTCCCATCCTCAAGCTAAACCAACAGTGAATTAACCATCCACTGACCAGCTACAAACTTTCCAAGAGTAACTATACCTCGTGTGAAATCACCGAGCATTGTCCATGACCGAGGACGCGGCTATTCGAATAGTTTTACACTCTGCAGAGGTTGCACAACTGTACCCACACGATGTGATTAGCCTCAGCTTAAGGTAATCACAACAAGGCCTTTACAAAGTTCAGTTCCAACTCAATCCCGCCCGCTAGGGTTTCGCATCACACCCCCCCTTGCGCCTCATGGAAATCAGCATCCATGCTCATCACAATGGGGAAATTAAAGTTGAAACGTCCCAAATTAATCAGCCAGGTCTATCCCATACTAGACATGTGGTTTGCACGGTAAAGCTCAGATCAATGGCGCACAAAGTTAAGTCCTTAAGTGTTCTCGGGCGAGACTACCACATCCCTCGAAGTGCTCCAACACTTCCCCCTTTACTTGCACGATCACTCGCCCGAGTGAAAACCAATTTTGTATAACCACGCAACTACACACCAATGCCATGGCACAAATTTTATATTGGTGGCACCAACCACGATTCGGTATATGATTAAGTCAAATTAATTAATCACATGTGATGATGAACCCAGACGATACTAAAAGCATGGCTAAGCATACTAATCGTGCCATCCCAAATGTGATCGTAACATAGCATCACTACTAAGTTTCCCAACCTATGGTGACAATGACATCATGGCATTCAAATTTAACAAGGAGGGAATTACTCAATTGAGGTGATAACTACCAATTACAAGGTTTGTACAAAAGTAGCGATGCAATGTAATTTAAAACAAAATATTTAAATAATAGATTGCAAACTGGGTTCAACATGATCAAAGGACACGACTTGCCTTAGCCTTGCTCAGTTGACGGCTCTTGATCTCCAAATCCGACGGCGGCTCCCTCGAACGCGTGATCTAACGAGAGAGAAAACAAAATGAAAAGACAAAATAAATTCAAATAAAATTCAAATGAACGGGGCTCTGGAATTTTAGATGAACCTGAACCAAAAGATAGAGCTCAATTTTAGATGAATTTAGGAAAAAGAATCGGGTCAATCGGAGCTAGGACAAGGGAGAACGGGGCTCTGGAAAATCTGGTTTTAGGAAAAAGGCTGAAATTCAGAAATTACACTGTGCTGTGGACCAGGTGCACGGTGAGATGGGTCTTCGGTGGACCCGGCGCACAGAACAGTGCGAACCGACCGGCTGCTGGCGCAAGCGGCTAGGGCTGACGTGGCTGCTGACGGGTCGTGACACGCAAGCCCTAGGGCTGACGTGGCAACTCTGACTGGGCGCTAACGTGGCCCGATCGGCTCACGGGTCTATGGTTCGAGCTGACGGGCGGGACCCACATGGCGGCGGCGGGGTGCACGGTGGACGGCGTCCACGGGGAGGCGAAGGGGCGGCTGGCGTCAGCGCTGACACAAGCGGGCGCGGGGACCAAGGCGGCGCGGGCGCGGGCCGGGCGGGACGGCCGGGCGGCGGAGTGCGGCGGGGTGTCCGGGACGGCGGCGGTCTGGCTGGCGGCGACTCGGGACGGCGGCGGGGCTCACCGGCGACGGTGGACGACGGCGGCGACGGCGACGGCAGGCGGCGGCGAACGGGTTCGTCTCCGGCGTCAGCGACGGCGGAGCGGAGAGAGGGGCGCGGCGGCAGGGTCCTCACCGGCGACGGAGGCACGGCGG
This sequence comes from Dendrocalamus latiflorus, assembly GCA_017311315.1. Classification (NCBI taxonomy): domain Eukaryota; kingdom Viridiplantae; phylum Streptophyta; class Magnoliopsida; order Poales; family Poaceae; genus Dendrocalamus; species Dendrocalamus latiflorus. Next base: position 6,433,173 of record CM029622.1, on the reverse strand, counting down.
CGGAGACGGCGGACGGCGGAGGGACGGCGATGAATGACGGCGAAGCCGACGAGGCGTAGGCGGCGGCCTCTGAGGACGGCGGCGGCGCACGGCGGCGCAGGCGGCGGCTGCGGGATGACGGCGAACCTTGGGGTCGGCGCCCTTAAATACCCGGGCGGCGGCGGGTTAGGGTTAGGGCAAGCGGGACGCGCGCGGGAGGCCGGAGGCCGACGCGTGGCAGGCGGCGAGCGGCGGGCCGAGTGGGCTCGGCCCACTAGGGTTAGGGGGTTTTATTTTCTTTTTCTTTTTCCAGAAATCCAAATAAACTTTAAAAAACTCTAGAAAATAGGAAATAAATCCAGAAAATTCACCAAAAATACCAGGAAATTCCTTTTGACACAAAGAACCCAATTAAAATATTTTCAACTTATGTTAATGTTTAATTTAATCATATTAAATCTAAATAAATTCTAAAAATTTCCTTTAAGCTTTAATTAATTCCAGAAAATTCCAGAAAATTAATTTTTGAAAATTGGGCTTTATAAACTCCAGAAAATCAGGATGTTACACTCAATGATGCTTTTCTCAAGTTAGGAAAATTTTATGCTGGATCGAGAGCTAGGTGTAGTGAGTTAGAGAAGAAAGTAAAGAGCTTATCACGAAAGCTTACTTCACTTAGATCTGCTCCCTCCCGTGATGATTGTGATGTTTGTACTTCTTTGCTTGGAGATATGGAGAAGCTAAGGATCTCTCATGATAGTGTGCTTTCTGAGCTAGACTTGCTTAAGATGGAGAATATTAGTCTGCTAGCTGAGTTAGAGGTGACTAGAGTAACATCTATTTCATCTAATTCTGTTGAGACTACATTTTGCACCTCATGTGAGGATAAGGACAATGCCTTTAGAGGTCTTTATACCATGCTTTTTGATTTGGTTGAAACTTCTAAAAGTTGTAATAATTTGAAGATTAACTTAAAAAATGTAGATCAAAAAATTGCTAAAATGCAAAATGCTCTATTAGAACCTGTTGCTTCTTTTGTCAACTACCCTAAATAGGCTGCTGAACTTGAATCTATTTCAAAAGAATTTCAAGAAATGGTTGATCACAATAAGAAAATGGCTCAATTTGCTTATAAGGATCCTGTTAGCTCACCATGCAATAATTATGAAAAACTAATATCTGAATTGATTGCTTTGGATGACAAGTATGTGAAGCTAACTAAGGACTTATTAGAGAAGCCACAATCTGCTTGCTCTTTCTGTGCTGAAGTGGCGGAGAAATCTAAGGAAATGCTAGAGACCTTTAGGCAGCGTCAGGGGACTTAGTTTTTCTGCTCCTTTTGTTTTTGGTCCTCGAGTTGCTTCTGGTCAGGATATCCATCGTCCTGAGGATAGATCTCGTTTTCGCCGTCGAGATAGCTATTTGCGGCATGATCAGCATGTTGTGTTGGTCAGACTCGCTTCTCAATAACATTGGACCCAGCAATAGCTTCAAGTCTGCTCTCAGACCTTCTGGTTCTATGAGAGACAGAGAGCACAAGGTAGCTAGAGGCCAGTCATTTGTGACTGCTTTCTCTGTTCATCGTGTGACTCAGTACTAGGTTCCCAAATCTGTTCTTATTTACCCCAGAACTGAGCCATGGAAGATGTCTTCTCACTGATTGTGGGGAGAGCTTGTGGTGGTCCATCCTTATAACTTAATTTGAGGGAGAGTACCTTGTACTTTATGTATTATATTGTTCATATGTTTCTATTTCATTCTGTTGCATTTCTTTGGGTGCTTTTGGGTTGGTTTTTCTAGTATAGACTAGAGTGGTTCTCTTTCTCAGTTGCTTAGACTTCTTCCTCTCATCTTATGATTCTAGAATGCATGTATTAGTTGTGTCTCTTCTTACTAGGTTAAGTTCACTCACTTCTTATAGGTCTAGCAAGGGTTGGGCCCCCTTGGGTAGACAGGGAACGTGTTTACTCTCTAGTGTGTTAGATGACCAGCTAATAGTTCTAAAGTCATATGGGGTAGATGAGAGCCAGTCTGAGCCACAATATTCTATCTTGTCTATGCTTTAATGACTGCCATTTCTTGTTTCTGTCCAAGCTTCTCTCTTCTTGCTTATTGCTTTGGTTCAGGGGGAGTTCATTTGAGTTTATCTAGAATTTAATGATGACATAACTCAACTTGAACCAAATTGCTTCTAAAATTGTTTCACATGCTGAGGGACAACTGGATTTTCTTGCATCTTATGGCATTTAATTTCAACTTTGTGCATTGTAATATAATTACATGGAGCCCTGATTATTATCCCGATATGACATGATAATATTGCATCACATCTTGCCATGATTTGTGCTAGGGTACTAGATTTATCATAACTTTCTATGTGTAGCCTAGTCTTTGCCATGATAGCTTGAGTAAATGTGCACAACTTAAATTAAATCATGTCCTGTTAGATCTTGTGATTAGTCTGGTTTTAGTTATCCTTTTATGATTCATACCATGTCAAATAGGCTGAGTTGAATCTTGAATCTACATTGAGCTTTAGATTGAGCTATACTAGTTCTTTAGTGAAGCATGAATTGATATTAACTCTCTGTTCTTGGACTGAATCCAAAAAATGCAAAAAAAATCTCTTTTGTACGAAAAACTGATCTCACCAATTCTTTCTCATGAGACGACTTGCCATTGCACTAGGCATGAACTCAGGGAGAGTTTTGAATGACCAAGATCATCTCCTTAAGCTTCGTGCTTGGAGTGGTTCATTTCTTCGACCACGTTGGTCGTTCGACCCTAATTGAAAAATTTATTAATTTTGGTTATGATTTGCACGATCATTTATTGGAATAGGTTCTTAATATTCTAGAGAAGATCCCTGTAATGTTTCACGGTTTTTGGATCATCTAATCAAAAGTTACATGAATTTATATCCACCAGAATTCCTTAATTCAGTCATCTTAAACAACTTCACGCAATATAACCTCTCTCTGAAGATTGTTGCTCCCGTAGTTATTCTGAGAAATATTAAATAAGCTCTTGGTTTATGCAATGGTGCACATCTTATAGTAACTAAACTGGGTGATCGAGTTCTAGAAGCATTCATCATGATTGGGACACATATCAGTGACATGGTTTGTATACCATGCATTATTGATACGAAGACTCTCGAATTTGGTGACTAATATTCCCACAATCAAACATGCTCAATCATTTACAATCACATGAAAACATATTCTCAACCTAATTATCTTTAGGAAGATTCTAACTCCTGGAGGGTTACTCACTGAAGTCAAGTCATGCATGGCAATAATTCAACAATCCCTACTATCCCAATGATTCGCATAACGGTTAGACTTCTTCACAATTATAATCTCATTAACTACACCACCATAATCCTCCTACTAAACCTTACAAAGTGCCCAATCACGATACTCTAATAAAATTGATCAAGATTCTCATACTTTTGATAATTCTAATGTTCCATCAAAATGATCGAAACATTCTTGAACCACAATCTACTATAGGTTCTACTAATTGCAATTATGAAGTCAGTTAGCTCCAAAGACAAACATTCTATTTAAATCAAATCCTCACTGAGAATTATTCCAAGAAATCAATTTATCACTCAATGAATCTCAAACAACTTGACACCTACAATCTCACCAAAATCATCTACTTGACCACCACTATCAAGTTGCCATTATACAACCTAAAAGGCTTTGCAACACGGATTAGTTAATCCTTCCTCAGAAGAAGATATAGATAGAAACAATTTTCAGCACATAGAAAAACATTTACCACTCACCGTAGACACGAGACCAAGGAAAAAAAAGTCAAATAGCCAAGATCTTGGAAAATAGAAGACGAGACCACAGTTGAGTGCACAAGTCCCACAAGAAGAGAATATCAAACTTCAGCCAAAAATAAATAAATAAAGCGTTGCTTTTGGAAACTTGAGGAATTCCTTTGTGGCAAACCAACAAGGTTAAGCACGCTTCAATAAACTGCAAGGTACAAAACTTGAATCCAACCGCGAATACCTCTACTACACACTTCAATTTAACAAAGGACATAATTTTCTTTAATGGAAACATCACTTTACCAACTTCAAACAAACGATCCTTTAAGCTCAAATCACATGAATCACTTAAGAACCGATAGAACCTTCCAATACGTCACTCTGCGCAAACTAATTTCAGATACCACAATAATTCATGAACTCCCATAGGATCATGAATGCAAAACTCCAAACATTTCATTTAACTGACATCACGGAAGACGAACAAATTCCTTTACTTCTAAAAGAATCAACACTACTCTCATCATCTCATACTCAGTTTTACTAACCTCATCATTATATATTCTTAACATGAATCATCATAGCCTACCAGCGTATCATAAACCTTTCCAAAAGAACACAATAACTTATTTTCAAATGTTTTTTCCCAATAAGATTGCAACAATCTTACTAACATCAAGAATAATACACTCTTAACAAGAATCGTTATCGTCTACCCTTCCATTATAAAACCCTCCAAAATCTCATCAAATAGTTCCATGCTACTTTATCATCCCATCCTCAAATTGAAAGTATTTCAAAACCTTACAACCTTACAACCTCACTACGACAACTGCTTTAAATTAGAGGAGATCTACTACACAATTTTAATGATTCTACCAAAACTCTTTCATCAAAGACATAATATCATATGACAATCCCACCATCATGTAAATATAGATCACATTTTAAACCCCATCCATTGCTCTCTTATTGATTGCAGCACTAAACTTTATTACACAACAGTTGCACTTAGCAATTACATACGAACACTAAGTATCCACAAAGATAACTCCAAGATTAATATCCACTAATACAGTAATCCAACACCTTCTGAATTTAACCATCCTAAACGGTTAGATTAATCCATTGAGACCCGTTGATCTAATTTATCCCCAAAGTTTACTAATTTTGTCTCTCTTATTGATCTACCAGTTTATCAAAGTTCCACGCCTCTTAGTAACTCTATTGATTCCATTAGGAATAGCCCTATTCATAAACACAGTTCATGAACAGCTACAAGAAGACATCAACTTATTCGGTTTCACTTCCAAGGATTCTCATACCATATTAATTTATTTGATTACAATGTCTGACTTAACCATAACAAGACATCACAAAAGGATTTTAACACCTCTCTTCAGAAAAGAGAGGTATTAAACTTCAACACTTAGAATAATCCAAAAGAATTACATAAAGCCAAAGCTTTCACATGTTAAAGAATTTGCAACATAAAACTTTCATTAACAAGAATACCAAGCGAACAAATGAGACATGTTTCATAACAAGACAAAACTCCCACGAAGGGACCAACCTTGCAAATCCACAATGCTCACAAGTAGCAAAAGTGTCTCAATAGTCCGAAAAACAATAATTGCATCAAAGAACAGGTAGAAACCAATTGAAAACCCTCAACTGCAATGAACCATGAGCCCAAGATAAATTCATCCACCACCACAGGATGATAATTGACCAAATTCAACTCAAGGAAGAGAGAAACTTTTCTAAAGAATTCATTCCTAACCTCTGAAACTAAGTTGCTCAAGGAAAAATCCTTCACCATTTCAATACCACGAATAGTGATATAACCTGGCCATGCCAATGGCCACACCGTGATCTCTATCTCTCGACATCAACTATCACCACACATAACAATCATATAATCAAATCATAGGCACAAAAGACCATCTCATAACACGTACAAAGTCAAACATTAAGCACACATTCAACTATGATAATCGATGGAAACGTAGATGCAATGCAAACCCCATTCCCACCTATAGTGCTTAATGTGTCAAAATTAATATTTTTGTAAACCACGAACCTACAGCCCGCTCTGATACCAACTGTAACACCTCAGCCATGTAATGGCCTGGAATGCTACCAAACTAGTAATGAAACAAGGATAACTAACTACATCTCACAAAATTTCGGTAGAACCTCCCTTGTACAGTTGTCTATGTCAGAGGTTTCCACAAGCAGTTTCAATAAAAATAGACAACCAACAAGTATTATGACCATGACTAATCAAAATTGACTATATGTTCTAGTATAACCATAGGACTAGCATCTTGATAAAGAACAGGAACTCCATAAATATTCTATTCATTTATTACAGTTTAATTTCAGCAAGCAATGATCATAAAGATACTTAAAGTAATTCATTCTTCTACTATTTAATTTCTTCCTTTCTTGCCATTATGGGTTGATCGTGCAAAGTGCAACAAGACTAATCCTTCCTTTTCCCCATGCATACCGATCTCATAAAGGTACCTAAAACACAACAAACAACAAGGGTGAGTCCAACGACTCAGCAAATATAACAAAGGGTAACAAGAACATACATAAACACCATTTCATAAGAACATCCAACAGTTACTTATATAAATCATGCTATACAGTATGTTCAACAATATCTTTATCTCTTTCTCTTTTGCATTTTACTGGTAATGCAAAGTGCGCATTCGTCGATGCACACCCATGCCTGTACCATCTGGTACAGGGACCATTTGCCCATACTCCGCAAGTATGGGGACCTTTAGCCCGTCATCAACATGACGGGGATCTCAGCAAATGCTTGGTCATCACATGACCAAGACTTCAATAAGCCAACATGATGCATATGTATGAAAGTCTCAATTTAATAAAAACATGCATCCACAACAACTTTGCACAAGGAATACTCATGAAATTCTTAACTTATAAACAACCATGAACATTAATAGGTGCTCCTTCATCACAACCATGAACACAATTGCTCACAATATAAACTAAACATCGACATTCCACAATATCAATTTAACCCATCATTATACTTGCCTTAACCGCGAGAGGACGAGGGATGTGTAGAAGGTGCTGCCCCCGGGATCAGTCCATCACCTGAATTATAATTATAACGCATGCTAAGATTACAGTAGTGGACCTTAGACTAAATAAAAACAATCACGAACTCGCAAAAACGCCTAACTCGGTTCCAATCCCCAAATCCTACAGGTCGATCTGCTCCCTCTGTGGACAGTCAACTTCAAAAATACATATCTATTGGTACGGAAGTCCAATAAGATGTTCCTAGAATTTCTGGAAACATAATTAAATTCTCCATCTAAACCTAGTTGGTGAACCTCCCTGAATCGGCCAAATTATACCCGCACCAGCCAGTTTTCTAAAACATCAATTTTACGTCGGGTTCTCTGGACAGAATACTAAAAATAGCATAACGTTCAGTACGAATGTTTGATTCATGAGTTCTTGAGCTTCCTAGAAAGCTGGGACAATTATATACAACTTTTATTAAACTCAGCTTCTCTAATTCTCCCTTTTTCTAATCGCCCAACCCAATTTACCAAAACTTGACAGGAAACCCACTATCCAATTGGAATTAAAATAGAAATATTGCTAAATCATAATTGGAATTTGTTGTGGCTACGGACCAAACAGAGAGAGAGATGGTAGTGGAGAGTGAGGGAGATGAGTAATGGCTTGGGTCCTCCCCATGGCCTGTATTCCATATATATATATACATGGGGAGTGCTTTTACAATTATACCCTTACAGTTGATCATCCCCTTCAGGGGCATTTATGTCATTACACATGGCCTAGTCTGGGCCTTACAACCTCCTATCAGGCCTGCTGGGTTTAGGTGGGGGCCACCCCTACAACAGGAGCCTCACATGGAGAAGGGCTTCACAGGGCCGAAGCCATGTTGCCGAGTCCTTTGGCCCCCTCCGTCCCTGCAGCCTGTGAATTTTTCTGAACTTGACCAGGGGCTGCGGCCGAAGTAGACCCGCGGGCGTAGCTGGGGCTGTCGGGGCGGGGTTTAATCTTCTTGGCTCCGGGGTCCATGTTGGGGGCGGGGCCGGAACCGTGGGCGATGCGGTGGTGAAGGCGGGTGTTGTGAAGGCGGCTTTCCCGCGTTTCGCAGCTGCCACGGCCTCGCGGCTTGATAGTGCGCTTTAAATGACGGCTGGAATCGTGCCGACGCCTGGCCTGTCAGAGGGCAGGCTGTCGCATTGTGCAGTCTGCCTCCGCGTGGGTGGGGCACGCGGCGGCTTGCGACTGGCGCGTCGTGGGATGTGAGCAGTTGCGTGCTCGCGACTGCTCGCTGCTTCCCCAGGGAGGCGGGACGCGTGTCGAGCGCGTGCTGGGGTTGTGCGCTGCCTGGCCACCTACCCGGCGCGCCCCTCCAGGTACCGACGGTTCTTCTTTCCAGATCGTACGTATTCGAACCGCTGGGGTTCTGGCCTAACCGCGCCTTCTGGCCGTGGGGGAGGCGAGCGGGCTTTATAAGGTGCCCTCACCGGGATGGGAGAACTTTTGTTCCGCTTGCCGCTTAGTTCTGGGTTATTCCGTGCCGGTAGTAGCGCGACTGCCTGCCTTGGTTTCTTTCACCCTGCCTTTAGGAGACAATGGCCAGCCATGGTGACGCGCCTCGCCCTCCCAGCGGTGGCTCCTCGTCTAGTTGGGACAAATTGTCCTTCCCTTCTGGGGATTACGAGCTGGTGCTGCGGGGGCGCTCGCATGCCGACAGGCAATGGGACGCCATGGAATACTCGGGAGACCGGTGTTCCCGCGTGTTGGGAAAGAGCCGCGTGACCGAGGAGACGCTGCAGCGGCTTGTTCGTGACGGGAAGATCGAGGATCGGGATGGGGCTCGCCTACCCCGTCGCAACGAAACGGAGCCGAAGCCCCGGGAGACAGAGATGATCGTTTTCGTCGCGTTCTTTGACGCCGGCCTTCGCATGCCCTCAAAGATGTTTGTGGGCGAAGTCTTGCGGGCCTATGGGTTGGAGTTAGCGCAGCTGGCGCCGAGCGCAATAGTCCGCCTGGCTGTCTTCTCCTGGGCGACGCGGACGGAATGCCGGTGTCCCAGCGTGAGCCTGTTCGCCACCCTGCACGACGCCTGCTGCCGCCCCAAAAAGGCTGGATATGGAGCTATTTCCAATTTTGGCAGTGTGGACTTCGTGCTGCGATCGTCTTGCACGACGCTGTTCCCCGCGCCGGCCGCCCTGGGGAAGTGGGAGTCCGGCTAGACGCGGTGGTGGTTTTATTACCACGTGACCGGCCCGAGTGGCCTGCTATGCCGAGGCGGGCCCATCTCGTTCAATACTTCGCCAAGCGTGAAGCCAGAGGCTGACGACGCGCAGACACTCTGGAGACTTGTCGGCGTCGCCCGCCGGCTAAGCATGCGCGACTTGGCCGAAGAGTTCACGATGTACGGGGTGGCACCGCTGTCTTCCCAGTGGAGATACACGGGCCGTGGCAATGACCGAGCGGACGGGATCTGCCCGCCTGTGTCCCGCCTGCCTCTGCCCTCCGCCCCTTGTAAGTTGTCTAGAGTGCCGCAGGCATCTCTTGACGTATCTGCACTTGTTCTCACGTGATCGCCCTGCTGTCTCTTGTGTAGTGGCTCGGCTAGAAGACGCGGAGCGCGCGACTGAGGTGTTCCTCGGCCCATACACACTTGAGGAGCACAAGCTGCGCGAGGCCGCGACCCAAACGGCGAAGGCAGGGCGGGTGAACCGCACATGCGAAGTTTTGGGTATCGCTGTGCTGGAACGCCCGATACCAACGAAGATTCCTGCGGGGACTTCGGGTCATCATGGCGGTGGCGGCCGCACAGATGCCTCGTCTTCGCGGTGTCGGGGTCGCTCCGATGCCGCCATACTCAGCCTGCCAGCCGCCTCGACAGCTGGTGCTGCTGGGGCAGGACGCCCGACCGGTGACGCGCCCGGCCGGACCAGTTCGGCGGGGTCTTCACTAGGCCGGAGCCCGTTAACCCGGAAAGGAACGTTACGCCTGACGAGAGGGCCGTGGCCGTTGGTGCTGCTACCACCAGGGACACGTCTGGCACGGCGGAGACCGAAGGTGGAGTAGGAGCTGCGGCCGCCAACGTCTCGGAGGAATCACCCTCGGCTCCTCAGCCGAAACGCCCTCGGACGCAGTCTCCCCCGCCTCCGAAGGGTCGCAACAACGTTGTAGGCCCCATGTTTGGGATTGTGACGCCCGATGCCGCCGAGGGGGCCTCGCCCCCGACCACCGAGGTGCTCACGCCGCGATTGGTGGCCGAACAGACACCACCCCCTGCTGCGGTGAGGGGGGCAGGAGGTAAGCGTGGCTCCCTCTCTCCGCTCGACTTCGCGAAACTCTCTCCAATCTGCTCGCTCATTCCGTCAGCATCAGGCGAGACGACGTCTCCCGGACGCGGTGAAGGATCGAGCAACGGGGGAGTCCGCGAAGTCCAAAACCTTGTCCAAGGTGTCACGCCGGTATCTACCGCTGTCGAAGCAGCCGAAGCCTCCACAGCCCTCGACGCGGTGGGGTCCGAACCCGTCCTGTCCGACTACCTCCCGCGACTGGAGATACTCCGCGCTCTCACCATGGCCGCTGAACGCGCCAGTGGCGGCCTTGACCGGCGGATGCTATCATCATGAGAGGGAGACCACCTAACGCTGGCGCTGCGGGCCTCAGAAATAAGGGTGAGTACCTGTGCCGCGCATTTTGTATGGCGCTACTGGGCGCCTGGTGACTTACATTGCTGCTTTCAGACGCTTGTCATCAGCAACGCGCTAGACGAGGCCCGCGTCTGGGAGCGGAGGGCCCTAGAAGCCAGGCTTCGCGAAGCGGATGACGCTCACGCGACAAAGGACGAAGAGCTCCGCGCACTGGAGGGTGTCTTGTCATCCCTGCAAATCGAGGCCGAGGAAGCCAAACGCGCTGCTGCAGAGGAACGTGCCTCCTTCCTGCAGCAGATTGCCGCCTTGGAGGGGGAGAAGACCCAGCTGACCGAGACTCTTGCAGGGAAGGCCCGCGCCTTGAATGACGCGTCCACGTCAGCCTGGGGGGCCATGGAGTCTCTGAACTGGGCCCTCCGTGATCTGTGCGTTGACGTGCCCGACGCCACCCACGGGCCGGAGGACCTGATGGAGACGCTCGGGCTGATCGAGGAGGCGGCGGGCGTCGCGCTTCGTAGCGCCAAGACCTTCGGGGAGCACTGCGGCTATCTCGGCGCGTGCCTTGCCCTCGGCATGCTCCACACCCGTGGGTGTAGGCATATGCAGGAGCTGGCAAACCCTCACCTGGATCTTCCTGGCCAGCCGGAGGCGCTGCCGGATGCTATTCGCTCCATCGAGCCTAGCCTCCGGAACTTCCACCGGCGGATTTGGAGTCGCGTCGGGGAGGATGCGGCGAGGGCTGCAGTACAGCAAACGCTGCACGGGGGAGGGGACTTCCTCCGTTGGCTCGAAGAGGCTTCCCGAGGCCCTGGCGGCGGCACGGGCCCCTCGGCGCCGCGCAAAGACTGAGGCATTGATTATGTCAGGCGGAGGGGGGTTCGCGCTTGCGCGCCCATACCTGTAATCATTTGACCTCATATTTTTGCAATGGGACGATGCCCCATTTATTCTTAATGCTGTGAGCTGTGTTTTGGGTCGACGACGCCTGATTTACAGTCCGCAGACTGTCGCGTGCGGAGGCGAACCTTGACGCTACGTCTTATTTAAAGTCCGTGGACTCGCACGTGCGGAAGCTGAGCTCAACGCTACGTCTTATTTATAGTCCGCGGACTCTCGCGTGTGGAGGTGAACCTCGACGCTACGTCTTATTTAGAGTCCGTAGACTGGTGCGTGCAGAAGCTGAGCTCAACGCTACGTCTTATTTATAGTCTGCGGACTCTCGCGTGTGGAGGTGAACCTCGACGCTACGTCTTATTTAGGGTCCGTAGACTGGTGCGTGCGGAAGCTGAGCTCAACGCTACGTCTTATTTATAGTCCGCGGACTCTTGCGTGCGGAGGTGAACCTCGACGCTACGTCTTATTTAGTGTCCGTAGACTGGTGCGTGCGGAAGCTGAGCTCAACGCTACGTCTTATTTATAGTCCGCGGACTCTCGCGTGCGGAGGCGAACCTCGACGCTACGTCTTATTTATAGTCCGTAGACTGGTGCGTGCGGAAGCTGAGCTCAACGCTACGTCTTATTTATAGTCCGCGGACTCTCGCGTGCGGAGGTGAACCTCGACGCTACGTCTTATTTATAGTCCGTAGACTGGTGCGTGCGGAAGCTGATCTCAACGCTACGTCTTATTTATAGTCCGCAGACTCTCGCGTGCGGAGGTGAACCTCGACGCTACGTCTTATTTATAGTCCGTGGACTGGTGCGTGCGGAAGCTGAGCTCAAGGCTACGTCTTATTTATAGTCCGCAGACTCTCGCGTGCGGAGGTGAACCTCGACGCTACGTCTTATTTATAGTCCGTGGACTGGTGCGTGCGGAAGCTGAGCTCAAGGCTACGTCTTATTTATAGTCCGCGGACTCTCGCGTGCGGAGGTGAACCTCGACGCTACGTCTTATTTAGAGTCCGTAGACTGGTGCGTGCGGAAGCTGAGCTCAACGCTACGTCTTATTTATAGTCCGCGGACTCTCGCGTGCGGAGGTGAACCTCGACGCTACGTCTTATTTAGAGTTCGTAGACTGGTGCGTGCGGAAGCTGAGCTCAACGCTACGTCTTATTTATAGTCCGCGGACTCTCGCGTGCGGAGGTGAACCTCGACGCTACGTCTTATTTATAGTCCGTAGACTGGTGCGTGCGGAAGCTGAGCTCAACGCTACGTCTTATTTATAGTCCGCGGACTCTCGCGTGCGGAGGTGAACCTCGACGCTACGTCTTATTTAGAGTCCGTAGACTGGTGCGTGCGGAAGCTGAGCTCAACGCTACGTCTTATTTATACTCCGCAGACTCTCGCGTGCGGAAGTGAACCTCGACGCTACGTCTTATTTATAGTCCGCTACCTATTGCGGCCAGGCGATGATACTTTTGTAAACATCGAGCTTTATTGAACTCCCGTTTGCGCGGGCGAGCACCGTACAAGGAGGGGCTGATGCCATTATAACCTTTGTCCCGCTTCTAGGCGTAATATCGCCGCAGCTTGTCCGCATTCCATGTGTGGCGGAGAGTTTGCCCCTCCAGTGTGGCGAGGCGGTACGCTCCCTTCTGCAGTGCTTCAGCCACAATGTAGTTGCCTTCCCACTTGGACTCCGCATGAAGTGCCGTTCTAAGGACGAGATCCCCGGCCTTGAACCTTCGCGGATACACGGACCGGTCTCGAGTACGTACTGTCTGCCCTGCGTACTTTTCGACGTGTTGGGCTGCGCTCAATCGCGCCCCGTCGAGGAGGTCCAGGGACACGCGACGCTCTTCATCGGGCGCTTGGACGAGGACCCTCCGCGATCCAGCCTTGATTTCTTCAGGCGTGACCGCCTTGTCGCCGAAAGGAAGCTTGAAGGGCGTGAGCCCTGTCGGGTGTGTTACCGTTGTGCGAAGGGACCAGAGGACGCTGTGAAGCTCGCTTGGCCACCTGCCCTTCGGCAACCCGACTAGGTGTTTTTTAACGGCGGCGGAGATGGCACCGTTCGCCCTTTCGACTGCTCCGTTGGACTGGGGGTGCCCAACCGAGGCGAACCAAATCGTGATACCCATGTCGCCGCAGAACTCCTTGAATGGGGCGGCGTCAAACTGCAGGCCATTGTCGACGGTGAGTTCCCTGGGCACGCCGAAGCGACATATGATATTCTGCCAGAGGAAACGCTGCATGGCCGCCGAGGTTATCTTGGATAGGGCTACTGCCTCCGGCCACCTGGAAAAGTATTCCAGGGCAACTACCACGAACCGCAGGTCTCCTGGGGCTCGGGGGAGCGGTCCCGCTATGTCGACGCCCCAGCGTGCCAGCGGCCACACCGGGGGGATAGGATGGAGGTTCGTCGGGGGCCTGCGGATGATGCGCCCCATCCACTGGCACCCCTGGCATCGACGCACGAGGTCCTGGGCGTCATTGATGGCAGTCGGCCAGTAAAAGCCTTGCCTGAACGCTTTGCCGACCAATGACCTCGGCGCGAGGTGAGACCCGCAGGCCCCCGCGTGGGTCTCCTCGAGGAGCTTCTTTCCTTCTTCCCGGGATAGGCAGCGCAGGAGTGGTGCACAGACTCCCTGCTTGTAGAGCGTCCCTTCAAACACCTGGAAGGATCTGGCACGGTGTTGCAGACACCAGAGCTCGGCATGGTCCTCTGGCTCGGCGATGCCCTGCAGGAAATTAAAGATGGGCTCTCGCCAGTCGCCCTGCCGGGCGACGTGGTGAACAAGAGCTGCGTCCCGATTGTCTTGCGCGATGGCCGCCTGCGGCAATACTTCATAAAACGCCTCATCAGGGGGTGGCAGTTGCTGGCTGGCCGCCTTCGCGAGAGCGTCGGCCTGCTCATTTTTCGCGCGAGGGATGGCTTTGACGGTGATGCCCAAGAAATGCCTTTCCCTTGCTCTTACGGCGGCGAGGTATTTAGCCAGCTCGGGGTCCTTGGCTTGATATGACTTGTCTACGTGGCCGGCCACCAAACGCGAGTCCGTGCGGACGAGCACTCACCGCGCACCGATTGCCTTGAGCTTGGTCAGGCCGAAGAGTAGCGCTTCGTACTCCGCTGTGTTGTTGGTGGCCGGAAACGCGAGGTGCGCCGAGTACGATAGGCGCTGCCCCTCGGGTGTGACAATTACCGCGCCCACGCCCGCGCCCGCGACACCGTAAGCCCCATCGACGGTGAGGGTCCAGACCGGGTTGTCGTGCTTCTGAGCAGGGTGAGCTGGCGGGGTCCATTCGGCGAGGAAGTCGACGAGGACTTGAGATTTGATTGCCGTCCTTGAGGCGTATGTCAGGGAAAACGGGGCGAGCTCGGCAGCCCACTTGCCGATGCGCCCTGTGGATTCCTTGTTGTGCAGCATCTCCGCCAGTGGGAATGAGGAAGGCACTCGTCTTGGCGCCTTGAAGGGCTTCGGAGACGAAGTATGCGGGCCGTTGCACGGCGCCTTCCTCTAAGACGAGGACGGCACTGACCGTTGTGGCTGAGGCGGCCAGATAGAGCAGGAGGGGAGCCTCTGGTGCTGGGGCGACCAGAGTGGGGAGACTCGCCAGGTGTTTCTTGGGCGCGTTGAAGGCCTCCACACAGTCACCATCCCAACGAAATCCGTCGCACCAGCGGAGTGTCATAAAAAATGGCAAACCTCGCTCCGCCGCCCTGGATAGGAAGCGGCTCAAGGCTGCCATGCGGCCCGCCAGCCTCTGGACTTCCCTCGTCGTCTTGGGCGGCTCCATACCCAAGATAGCGTCGACCTTATGTCGGAGCCCAGATATTAATATCTGGATTCCTCTGTGATTCCACCGCACTATTCCCTGGATCAGTAGATAGTGCTCACAGATTACAGTTCTGAATATCAAAATACATATCATGCGGAAGCGTAAATATAATAGTAGACTTACTCATGGGCCTATTAGGCCGAAATCAATAAATTGCAGCAGCGGAAGAACGAGCACACAGGTGGGACCTTCAGGACATGCCCACAGGCAGCCAACTGGAGGTGCGCGACCTAGCCCTTGACATCTTCATCTTCTCTGCCAGCTTGTCCAATCTTGTTGCTGAGGCGAGGTGATTTGATTCCTGATTCTGTATTTGATCGCAAAAGCGAGCGTGAGCACTCCGACCCCGTGCTCCGCGAGCCAATACACAGAATGCAAATAAATAGTATGCATGGCTTATCAAAGGAGAGGCTCGGGTTATTTTATTTGCCATAAAACGCGTTTAGTAGCATTCCTATTATTATATCATATTGTTGTTTTTGTGACCTAAAGACTCCTCACCGCAAATGACATCATTGACTTAATCCACCGAAATTACACTTTCTTTAATATGTGCTGTCTAAACTCCAAACAGCATGTGTCATCCTCTATTCAATCCACCAATCATATTCTTTCTGTAATGGTTGCTGTCTAAGACCCCAAACAACGAGTGACATCATTTAAATGATCCACCAACTACACACATTTTATATTGATTGCTGTCTAAAACTCCAAACAGCGAGTGACATCACCTAATTAATCCTCCGAACATTCTCATCAAGATTTTCTAATAATCCAATCCTTTTTATTATTGATTCAATTCCACCAAGAATATCATTGATCAAGCCTACGATTCACTAGTATCCTCCCACCAAGTAAATCACTAATCAGGAACTATAATCCAATGAATGTATTACTCCTCCAAATTCCCGAAAATTCAATTAGATTATCTATTTAGCCTATCTATTCAGCTAGACTCCACCAGTTTATTTCTCCCAGAACCCACACTATCATTTACTTATTTATGATCGACATGAATCCACCAATACCTTTATGTGTACACTACAAACATTTATTTCCCTTTACTCACGACCCTGCTTATTCTTTCCATATTTTATTTTGTAGGAATAGAAATGCCACTATTTGAAATACAATACATAAAATTTCCTGAGACCTAGCAGCTTTGGAACAAAACATAATGTTCAAGGAATATTAACATGATTTTCCATACATACGGCATCACACCATATGCCTAATATCACCATAATTTTTCCATACATATGTCATCACACCATATGCCATCTTTCAGCGTTATAGCCGCTTAACTTACCACTGGGACGACACCCAGGACAACTCAAATCAGGGCTTTCCACTGCCCTCCACTTTTTCCATTTTCACCCACAAAGATTTTGAAATAGAACTATATCTGGTTAAGTTCCCATGTCCGCCCTTGACCGTGGGCACGGCTATTCGAATAGTTTTGACTCTGCAGAGTTTGCACACTTTACCCACAAGAGACAGTTCACTCGTTGCCCCACACGATTCCTTAGCCGCGCGGTTGAGTAAACCATCACAGTAACTGTTCAAAGTACCTCGCCCCTTCCATCATCTCACCCTATGGGTCGTTCCCACTTGCGATGGGTCCCATACGTTGTGCGGGATGTTCTCCTTCTGAACGTCTAGCAGCTGGATACTTCACCTTGCTAGTCGCCACAGCAGAACTTCACCCTCCGCGGGTGTCCCATTCAAGCCTGACACACAGACAGCCGCTTGCACCACTTTACTCCTCCACTGATGATGATGACTTTCAGGGTCCGGTAAATCTACTAAGCCAAGTTGTACTTTACAGACTTGTGGTTGTACTGTTTTACACAGGAGGTCATGACAAGATTCAGTCCTTAGGGTTATCTGGGCGGTTCTACCACAAACCACACTCTCGTGCACCCCTGCACCATACCCCCGAACCATCCGCCCAGATAAATAAGCAATTTGAGATTTTTGGGGCATAAAATAATCATATCCAACATATACCAGTCATTACCACCATGACTACCCCAACCAAAGTTTCTCATGATTAAAGTGATGCTTGGACATTCTTACTCCCACAAGTATCTAAGCAACACTAAGCATGTCATATATTTATAGACTTATTTTCAAAAGGGTTACTATTATAATTTTGCTAGGGCGACAAGGTTCTCACGTTCAAACATTCCAAAGGAGGGGTAATAATAATCAAGTTAGAGAATAGGCATTTAACTAGAATTCTAATTAAACATGTATTTGCATATAAAATAACAGCATGCAATTTTGATAATTTAAACAAAAGTAATTTGCAGAAAATGTAGGTTCAACATGATCAAAGTATTGACTCGCCTGGCGCGGTTTACCGCAGTCTTGAGCTCACGCAAAGCGTTCTCGTTTGATGGTCTTGAGCCTTTGATCCTTTCTTCACCTCGATCTTGATCTCACTCGATCCACTGAATCTTCAAGGCTCCCGTTTCTAACTACGCGATAAGCGACTGAATCCAAGTAAAAGCAAATAACTCAAAAGATCCAAATAGATCCAAATAACTTAAATGCCCGATTTAATTTAATTTATGCATTTATTACGATTTGAGAATAGAAGGATGATTCTGGTTAGTGTGTTGTGAGCACAGCGGTAGTTGGATTTGAACAGGAGGACGAGTTGTCTGAATGCTTTACCGTGAGGGAAAATTTTAGGATATTAAGAGATCAATAGCGAGAAAGCATCGACATGAATTATTTGCTTTGGAAAAGAAGTGGCCAAACATAGCCGATTAGAGAAAGGCGAGGTTCGATCTTTTTACTAATATTCTCTTTTATTATTTTTGTATTTATCAAGGAAGTTCCATGAGTCGAGATGGACATATGGGTAGGTGTTTCAAAGACGATGTGTAAGATTTAGCTTATCGGATTAACTCATATTACTAGTAATTTGAGATGTAGCATTTTATGTGACCTTAATTAACCCTGTTATTTGTTAAACATTTACTTCAGAGTGTTTACATATATGTTCGTGACATTATTTCGACGCTTGGTGGCCTAGGGCTATTATACTCTAGCGCCTATATGCTGTTATGACCATTTAATTTGGAGGCGCTTTGAAGATTGCGGATATTGATATTTTATCCCTTTATTAATTTGGCCTGCTACACATGGTTACATTTTGTTATCTTTACTAATTTAAGGCTACTAGTTAATATTTCATGGTTGGTAATAGGTTAATGATAGGGTTTATATTTTCACTAGAGTCTAGGGTGCATACAAAGATTGCACGAATATATTTACTAAGGGTCTACATATATGTCATCCGCATTTTTCTAATTATTCATTTATTCACATACTTTTGCTTAGAAAATCCTCTAACTTTAAATGGACATCCTACTTCAAATACTTTTAATATTTTGTTTAATTCAAGTTCCTTGACTGGTTATTATTATTCACTAAGTGTAATGTTAAAACTTAGTTTATGGCTCATTATCTTTTTTTTTTTCTATACCTTAATTATAATTAGGCTTAGCTTTATTTTTATTCTAAGCTCCTTTACCTAGGCAAGTTTAGCACGCATGGTCATATTTTGATATTGCTATTTAATCAATTCTACCATGGCGATTTGTTTAGCGACGTTATATTAAATATTGGGGCATACATTTTATATTTTAATTATACCCTAGGGTAATCTTTATTAATTTTAGACATTTACCCGAATCCATCCTTTATTAGTGCTTTCAACTAGTAAGTGATCTTCTAAATAATTAATCAACCATATTAGTTAATCATATATGAACTATTCCAAATTTAAATCCTTAAATATTCTCATTTACACCCTAATTGAATTTGACTAGCCTTCCTGTATTATTTCTTAAATGTTTCATGATTTTTCTTAATTAAACTGGGTTATAACAAATCAAAATAAAAAGTGCAAAAAAATGGGGCGCACGCTGGATTTGACCTCGGGACCTTCGGGATACCTGCACTCTATCGCCGCTCAGCTGACCATCCGGGCAAACACCCTGTTGTGAATAGAGGGAGGAGGTAAATTAGATAATTAATGCATAAGCTGAGAGCAGAATGGAGCAAAAACAGGGGATTGGTCGGGCGCAGGGCAGGCGGCGGGCTCGCCGGTGGGGGCGGCCGGGAAGTCTTCGGCGATGGCAAAAACGGATTCCCTGGAGGGGGTTGAGCCCGATGGAGGGGAAAGCTCAGCTCGGGGCGGTGCCTTTGGTGGCCGGCGGTGGCGGAGGCGGCCGGGCGTAGGGGTGCTCTTGGGGCGGCAGCGCCATGGAAGAAGAGAGAGGGAAATGGGGGATGCTTGAGCAGGAGGGAGTGGTGGGGGATCGTACCGAGTCATCGGCCGAGACGGGGAGTCACCAGAGGGGGCCGGCGACGTGGACCTGTGGTGGCGCGGGAGAGCTCACGCCGCCGGCGAGCTAGGGTGGACGGCAGCTCCGGCCGACGGGTGGAATAGCTGCAGGGCACCCAGTAGTTGCTCCCACCGCGCCAAATTGATCTGGGATCGGGCAAGGGGTGCACGGCGGTGGAAGGGGTGGTGGCCGGCCGGAGATTGGGGTGAAGGGCCTGCGGCGAGCTCCGGTGGGATTTCTTCTAATTAAGCCAAAGGGGAGGCGAAAGGGGAGTGGGGGCATGTCGGGGAGCGGTGGAATTGGCTGGGCCTTGCCGGAAGGCCGGAATGGTGTGGAAGCGCCGACGGCGGTTCTCGACGTCGGGCGGGAGAAGGAGCAGGGAGAGGGGGGGATTGGCGCAGGGAGCAATGGGAGGCGGGGAAGCTTCTTATAGCCACGGGGGATGCACTGTAGCGGAGCTGTTGCCGGCGACTAGTGTACAGGGCGACGGGACGGCGGTAAGGGCGTGGCGATGGAAGACGTTGGGGCGACAGCGGCAGGGCATGGCGTAGCGACGTGCGAGGCACAGGCGGTGACGGACGCACGAGGAGGAGCAGGGCCGGCTGATGCGCGCACAGGAGACGCGGGGCCGGGTGACACGAGCGCAGCGGGCGGCGACGTGCTGGGGCGTGGGGAGCAGTGGCGCTGTCGGGAGGAGAAAGGGGGAAGAAGAAAGCAGCGGCAGGCTGGCCCCAGGCGCAGAGAAAAGGAGGCGGGGGCGCCAGGCCCAGCGGCAGAGAGGAAGGAGGGGGAGAGAGAAAGAAAGGTAGGGCCCACTTGCAATAAAGGAGGAATAGAGAGGGAAAAGAGATTAGAGAGAAAAGACTAAGCAAAACTTTAGAATTTGGGCTTTAATTTAAATTTAAATTTCATGCTTAAGATTATTGAAATAATCATTTGAAATTTTAATTCAAATATTGGTTCACATTTCTATTTACGAAATCTAATATTCCTTTACCATTGAAATTATTTGTTATTGTTATTATTATTATTGGTCTAATCATTTGGAGGTACATTCTAATATTCTTTTGTCTTAAATTCAAGCTTAAGATTTTGGTAATTTTAAATTCATGCTCTGTAACGACATCTTTTTATTTTTATAACTTGCAAGATTATTATTTATATTTGGGAGTACTCTTGATTATTAATTTGCATGGCACAAAACTCAAAAAGACTTCAAATAAATACTCAGAAGAAATTTGAGTGCTAGCAAAATGCAAGAAAAATTTTTAAAATTCCACATTTTTGAGCACTTGAAATTTCAGGATGTTACACCTTATCAGGGTTCGCCTGGATGCCCCGCCCAGACATGAGGAATCCCAGGAGTTTGCCTGCCTGCACGCCGAAGACGCACTTGTCGGGGTTGAGCTTGATGCCGACTTTCCTGAGGTTGTCGAAGGTCTCCTGAAGGTCCCGGCCATGCAAAGCGAGCTACCGGGTTTTGACTACCACGTCATCGACATAGGCCTCGACGTTCCTCCCGAGCTGGGCGGCCAGGGCAATGGCGACGAGGCGGGTAAAGGTAGCGCCCGCGTTCTTCAAGCCAAAGGACATCCTGATGAAACAGAAGGTGCCGATTGGTGTGATGAAGCTAGTCTTGCTCTCGTCGTCCTCCGCCATGTATACCTGATGGTAACCGGAGTAGGCATCTAAGAAACTCATTAGCTCGCACCCCGCGGTGGCGTCGACCAATTGATCGATGCGCGGCCAAGGGTAATTGTCCTTCGGGCACGCCTTGTTGAGCGCCGTAAAATCGATGCACATACTCCAGGTCCCGCTAACCTTCTTGACCAATACTGGGTTGGCGAGCCACTCTGGGTGGTGGACCTCGCGGATGACCCCGGCTCGAAGAACCTTTGCCACCTCCACCTTGGCCGCCTGCTGCCGATCCATGGACATGTGGCGAAGCTTTTGCCTGACTGGCTTAGCGTCGGGGCGGACCGCCAAACGGTGCTCGATTATGGCGCGGTCCACGCCCTTGATATCTTTTGGTGACCATGCAAAGATGTCGGTGTTGTTGCGAAGCACCTGGAGCAAATCCTGTTCGACCTCTGGGGGGAGCCCCTCACCAATAGACACAAAGTGCTCCGCCTGGAGCGGCACCCTTTTGACTCCGCCCTCGGGCCGAGGCTTGGGCGTCCATCCCGGGGCGGAGGGCGCGTCGCCCAGCACGTCCGGTAGGGCGTGCACCGGGCGATGCAGATCCTGGCTGCCGACTTCGATGCGCCTGGCAAGGTCTTGGTCGCCGAAGATGGTGATGACACCCTCCGGGCCCGGGAGCTTCATACATAAGAAGGCGTGGTGTGGGACCGCCTCGAAGGAGTTGATGAAGGGCCGTCCCAATATGACGTTATAGGGGTGTGCGATGTCCACAACGTCGAAGATGACATGGTGGGTCCGGGTGTTACTCTCCTGGTGGAGCGTGACGGGGAGGGATATCTGTCCTATGGCCTGTAGCAGCTGACCTCCGATGCCCTGAAGCGGAGCTCCTGCCTGCTCCATGCGACTTCGGTGGGTTCCCATACGGTCAAGGGCCCCTGTGAACAGGATGTTCGCAGAGCTTCCGCCGTCGACAAGGATGCGCCTGACGTCGCAGCCCGCGATGTGGGCCTGGATGACCAAGGGATCATGGTGAGGGAACTCCACGCCCCTAGCGTCATTCAGGGTGAAGGTGATGTTGCGGGGCGGCAGCCACAATTGCGGCTGCTCCGCGGGGGCCCCTGATAAGGAGCCTCCAGTGATGACGTTGACGGTGCGGCACCGTGCATCCTCCCTGGCTTGCGAGGGGCTGCCCCTCGGATGCCGCTCCTGGACCTCGGCAGGGAGCCGAAGGGGCGAGTCCCGGGGTGCGGCCATCGCCCGTTGCAACTCCATAACCGCGGCGCACGTCTTCGTGTAGTGATCACCATAACCATGCACCTCGCACCATTTTCCATAATAGAGTTGCTCCTGCTCCGCCCGGGGTCGCTCAGCGTGGCCGAGTTCGCCTTCGCGACCTCGAAGGGCATTTTCGATGACAAAGGTATGACGGGCCTTTTGCGGTCTGCGCTGGTGACGCCGGGGCTTGCGTCTGCTCTTTGGAGAGCCTTCCGGCTCCCCGGTGGTGTTGCTTCCAGGGGGGTCCTCCTGGGGCTATCGACTGCGGGCCTGCTTGGAAGGGTCGCCGCCCACGACCTCATCGTATATCGAGCGTGTCGCTTGAGCAAGATCGAGGGTGGAAGTGTTGCGTCTCCGCGCATCTTCCTCAGCCCGCGCGTATCCCTCCATCTTGTCGAAGAGCTCTACCCTTTCCGGCGCGGGCTCTGGCGTGGCCCCTGGCGCGGCCTACTGGCTTCGAGCCGCTTGCATGTCACGGACAGCTCCGCGGAGGTCCCCTAGCTCTCGCTGGAACACGTTGAGGGCCGCCAGTAGCGCGCCTTCCACTGCCGGCGCAGGCGGGGCCGCCGATGCGCCCCTCGGGCGGGTCGACGCGGGTACGGCCACTGCGATGCCGATGGCGGGGTCGGTCGTCGCGATGCCAATGGCGGAGTCGGTCGTCGCGGTGTCGACGGCGGGGTCGATCGTCGCGATGCCGATGGTGGAGTCGGTCGTCGCGGTGTCGATGGCGGGGTCGGTCGTCGTGGTGTCGATGGCGGAGTCGGTCGTCGCGGTGTCGACGGCGGGGTCGGTCGTTGCGGCGCGAGCGTCGATGTCCTCGACTGCTGCGACCACGCCGCCACCCGCGCCCGCGACAGCCGACGCCGAAGCCCCAGAGCTCACGCAACGCCCCGCCCCAGCCGTCTTCTTTCCCTTCGCCGCCGTCGTCGAAGCCTTTTCCGGTGCCATCCTCCTTCGAACTTCAGGCTTACTCCCGTCCTCCCCACGGACGGCGCCAACTGTTGTGGCTACGGACCAAACAGAGAGAGAGATGGTAGTGGAGAGTGAGGGAGATGAGTAATGGCTTGGGTCCTCCCCATGGCCTGTATTCCATATATATATATACATGGGGAGTGCTTTTACAATTATACCCTTACAGTTGATCATCCCCTTCAGGGGCATTTATGTCATTACACATGGCCTAGTCTGGGCCTTACAACCTCCTATCAGGCCTGCTGGGTTTAGGTGGGGGCCACCCCTACAACAGAATTAAAATAGGAATATTGCTAAATCCGCTTAATTTCAAACAATAACAAATTAGATTGCCTCTACAATCAATAGAGCAGAACTTTCCTATGTTCATAACAGATTACATCCATTTTATTTGTATGTACCGTACAGCCCTTTATCCAATGCACTCTTCTGTTATCATCTTACTTTCATATTCATATCCTACAATTTGTGCATCACAGAGAAAATGCAGAGGTAGCATTATGGGGACCGCATGCAGTCCAGTTTGATGCAAATGCTATTTAGGCTGAATCACAGCAAAGTCCAATTGTTTTGCTCTTAGCTGGATTAGCGGTTAAATTAAGTGCTCACACCTTCCTTTCCCTTTGTTTGGCCAACTGATAGTTACTTTTGTATAGCGACTTACAGCTGCAACGTTTGCTTGCTGTTACACATATTACGAATATTCAATATAGCAAATTCATTGCTTATAAATTACAGGTCAACTGTCTCCAAGGAAGCACTATTTGCAGATGGTACACCAACGCAATGCTCCTAGAGGTGGCCACTTTACAAATCAGGTTGAGTGCGCAATCGAATTCAAAATCTATAAGCAGTATGCATACAGCACTCCCCTACCATAGCATTTAATTTTTACTATCATTTCTTTCCACTCATCACATCTTTTGTTGCCTAATTAGATCCACCTATTGTAACAGCTCTGTCTGCATTTATGACACTCATCATTCTCTTATTCAATGCTCTGTTATTGACTCCATGTACATTATGATGTAAATAAAGCGATATGAGCGTATTTTCAGTTTTAATTTCAGCCAAATTAAACATATATTCAACATATTTCCAACATAACATAAATGACATAAATTGCATATAATCATGTAACTCCATCTTGCCATTCATATACATGTAAATATTCAACAAATATGACCACAAAACTACTGAAAACAACATGTCTTGCAGCTCTATAAACAGGGAAGCAATTAAATCTAGCATATGACAAAGTAATTGCTTTAATTTTTCTCTTAGAACAGAGTTGCTTAAGATTGTAAATCTTGGCCTTCTCATGCTAATGTCGATACTCTTCACAAAAGTTCTGATAACCAGAGATTAATATTTGAGCTCCAACTTATGTTTTCTCTATCATGAATTTGCATAAACAGAGGATAACAAATTCTGAATTTCAGTTTTAAATGTTCACATGCAGTAATCTGACAGAGTTCCAGCCGATCAGACCATAATCAAAAGATGAACAAGCACAAAAAGATATGATCTGGACAAATAGAAACTACTGTCCATTCAACAATTTCAATTGCATGTAACAAATCTGCTCAACCGAAATACATCTAGCTATGGCACAGTTAATAGAAAACAATTCAAATGAGCTCAAATCTAATCCAGTTATCAAGACGAATCTTATTATTCGACAAATTCCTCACAGAGCACATGTTCTGAGCCCACAAACAAACATATCATCTACCAGTTCTTAATCTTAAACAGAACTTAAAGAACAAGTACTACCGACAATGTTTACAAAAATTCAATAATACTCACAGTGCAGACGGCACTCAAAACCGTCCAAAAGCAAACCAAGCCGAAGAAGAACACGAAGAACAGGGCAAGACACACTCGAAAGTGCTGTCCTAGAAAACCTAGCACCTCTCTTTGCCGATGTAGAAGAAGGATGTGGTTGACGGAGATACAGTGCCCTCTCCAACCTCGGGAAGCCGACGCCGGAGCCAAGGGTCGGGGTAGTGCCGTGCAAGACCACAAGAACGCACCGGCCGAGTGCGCTCAAAGCCACAGGAAACCATCACTGCCTTCGTCCTCTTCTCGGATTAGCCTTCAACCTTTGTATTTCCTCTCACACCACAAAAGGCGCATGGAAACCGAAAGCAAAAGCTTCAATCGGAGATGGCGCCGAAGCCCTAGTACTCCGGACACACCAAAGAACAAAGAGGATGTTGGATCGAAATCGGCAACAGAGGGGGGGTGAATATTGCTTCTCTAAAAAATAAAAATAACCCCCAAAATACTCACGAGTGAATTTCCTCTCCAGAAGCTACAGAGCTATGAAAAGGGTATCAAATGCTTCTCTGGAAAAACATGAAGAAAGCCAAACCATCTCTGGAAAAACATGAAGAAAGCCCAACCACAGAAGACTAAGCACTGGAAAGAAATGCCAAAGAACAGCTGACAGCAACAAGGGGCGGTCAGACCGCAGTCATAGGGCCGGTCTGACCGCCTCTACTGCGCCGGTCTGACCGCTCCCCATGGGCCGGTCTGACCGTAGTTAGCCGGCCGATCAGACCGCCAAAGGGCAACCGGTCAGACCGCCCCTCGACATTCAGACAAGCAGCAGGCTGCAATTTTCAGGTAACAAACTCAGGACTCCACAAAGCAAGAAATTTGAGATTTGCCTCTCGATTTTTCAGTCAAGAACTGTGAGGCTACAACCTAAAGAGCAAGTAGAGCCTAGGGAACCAAGAGAAGCCAACTTAAAAGCAAGAATTAAAGATTTTGGTCAAAAACTGAAAACTTACAGTGAGCTTCACTAAAACTCAAATTCCCACCTAGTCTTGGATTCTTTGATCATGAAACCAAAAGATTAGCTAGGGAATATCCTTAGGACTCAGAGACTTCACCAAACCCTAGATTTTGAAGAACAGGGGAAATTTTTGACGAAGCTTAGGAAGAAAAGATAAACCTTTGAATCCATCATTTGCTCTAGGAAATGGGATGACCAAGTGGTCTAGAGTCTTTTCCTATCACAGAGCAATCCATTTTGCACCTTCTCAGCAAGAAACAACACCAAATCACAAAACCGAGAAATCACACAGAGCAAAATACACGAAGAAGGGACAGGAGGCAGGAGCATCTCAAATAAAACCATCTCAGATTGATATTGAGAAAGAGAGATGAATGATTACATAGAGTAGCAACTCATACCATCCCTACGACCCCATACATGGTTAGAGAAATCAAGAAGCCATACACATCACATAGGGAAGAACATAAGCAACAGGCAAAAACCTTTCCTGCTCTCTCCCAACAACTCTCAACAACTAAAGCTAAAAGCAAAAGAGAATCTCAAAGCCATCAATTCCACTCTCAAGTCATGCTACATGCAGGAGACACCCCTCCTTTATATAGCCTTCCACTAAAGGGTTTGCAATTGGCTTTGCCCATTAAGCCTCAACAACTCCAATGCTTTATCCATAATCCACTTCCTTTAGTGCAGCTTTGCGTATTCACCAAAACGCCCCTCCTGCACCTTTGTAACATCCTGAAAAATCTAAATTTGAAAATATGAATTTCTTGAATTATGTTTGCAAAATATTTTATTGGAATTTGGATTTTGTCGTGTTTTTCTAAATTTGGTTGAGATTCCGAAACTTTAATAAATTCATAAAAGACAAAGACAAACATTAGTAATGCCGAAAAGGGACTATGCAAATAAAAGCAAACTAAAATTTTAAATACGAATCTGAAAAGATGATCCAGTATAAGGAGGGAGGAACCTGAGCTAAAACCAAAATCTTATTTTGGAGATAATGACATAAATAGCAATAAAAGCGAATGACAAAAATGCAAGCGCTCCTATATATATATGCAAAATTAAGTAAGCCAGCAAGATAAGATTATGTGAAATTATGTACATGTACATAATAAATAAAATATACAACACACTAAACATATGTTATGACGAGTGAAGCAATAAAGGAAATAACGGTATAAAAATAAGAACATCAAATAAACACAAAAGGGCTATTATATTTTGTCTTTAAGTAATTGAACAAAGACTTGAAATAAAATTTCAAAAATTAGGAACCAATATCTTAAAGAGAAAATAGAAGTTCAACATACAAATTTAAAAAAATCAAATTCAAAGCCTTTCTCTCTTTTCTTTCTTCTCTCTATTACATGTGGGCCCCACTCATTTTTCTCTCTCTTCCTCCCTTTTGTTTTCCTTTCTCTCCTCCCTCCCGTTTCTTCTCTGGCTTCTGGGCCCGAGTGCCCCACCCGCACTCCTCTTCCTCTCGCTCCGCCCGCGCGTGCGGCTCCTCCCTTCCTCTCTTCTTCCCCGTGCGCCCGGGGCCCCCTCTCCGTTTTGGCCGAGCCACGCGACGCCATCATTCGCTGCTCTGCCACGCCGCCTGCAACGCTGCTCGATCTTCCCGCTGCGCCGACCCGCTCCGCTCGCGCCTCTCTTTTCCCCCTTTCTTCTCCCCGTACGCCCGGACCCCCCCTCCTCCTATCCGCTTCGGCTGCGGCTAGCCGACACGGCCTCTCCCCTACGCTGCGCCGCCCTAGGGAGGAATCACGCGCGGGGATTCGCCATGATCACCGCACGCCTGCCCCGTCCCGTCGCCTCACACGCCCCTGCGTCTGCCGCCCACGACCTGCTGCTGCCACCCACGCGCCCGCACAGTCGCCGCAGCCCCTCTTCCCGATGCCAATCCAGCTCCGCTGCCTATAAGAGCCGGCGCAACTTCCCGTTCGCATCGCCTTTCCCCCACCCATCTTCCCCTCTCGCGGCATCGTAGCTCCGCGCCCGAGCTCATCGGAATCAGCTTCTCCCTCACCGTCGACCAAAGGCGCCTCCACCGCCGCCGTTTCCTCCACAGCCAATCTTCCCCCAATTCCTCCTTGTGGGAGCTTCGCTGCGGCGTCCCGGAGCCCCGCCGACCATCGGCCGGAGCTGTGGTCCGTCCCAGCTCGCCGGCGCCGTGCGCTCACCCGCGCCGCCGTAGGCCATCGCCGCCAGCTCGCCGTGGCTTCCCTCCGGCTCGTCCAAGCATTCGGTGAGCATCCCCTTACCTCCCTAGTGCTCCGGCGCCCGCCCAATTTCTTCCCCTTCTTCCCAGTCGCCGACGCCCCTTTCCACCCGCACCGTCGGCCGCTCTCGGCGCCGCCGTCCTCTCCTGGCACCACCCCGGGCGGCTACACCTCCCCCATTAGCCTCCCCACCTCCGGCGGAACCCATTTCTCCCGGTTGGCCAACCTCTCCGACCATCGCCTGCCGCCGGCCAAGCCCGCACCGAGCACCGCCGGCCTGCTCTGTTTCGAGCCATCCCCACGTGCACACCTTATAAATAATCCCCATCCCTTTCCACTCGCATGAGGGCCGTTGCCTAGTTGGCTAGCCGCACCTCTCGTTAGTTAGTCGGTCCCGAGTTCGATTCCGGCCGGCAGCACCTTTTCCCCATATTTTTGCTCCATCTTTTGTAGCCATTTTTAATTAATAAAAATCATGAAAAATTAGGAAATAATTTAGAGAAGCTAACCAAATTTAATTAGGATATAAAAGAGGTTATGTAAGATTTAAATTTGGATTAGTTCATATATGGTTAATTAATATGGTTTGAACTGCTGATTAGAGGCATTAACAAAGAAGAAGTGGATTTAGGTAAACATTCAAATTTTAGTAAAAGTAACCTTAAACTATAATTGAAATATATGCTCAATATTTGACATGCCATCTTAAATAAACCTTATATTTTGCTGAGTAACCAAAATAAAAATATAACCCTATATAGCCAGCATTGCCAGATATCTAAATTAGAAATAGAACTAAACCCAACAGAAACTAACAGCATAGATAAAATAATAATGGCACTATTAATTAAATCTTAATACTAGATTTAATAAATAATAATGATGAGCATGAAATAACAAGATATGGCTCATACAACTGCATCCTAGTTCAAGTTGAAATAGGCTTAGTGAAAACTGTGTCTACATAAAAATGTCACCCTATAAAGTGCTATACACTTAGACTCTAAAATTAATTCGGTAAACCAAATGCCCTGAATATTAGCGCTCGACAAAGTAATACCCAGTTAAACTTGTACATGAACCCATAGATCTAATCTAACTCATGGAACTTCCTTGATAAATACAAAAATAATAAAAGATATTATTAAAATCAAGTTATCGTATTCTATTACCGACCTTGCCTCAAATCACCCAAATCACCCATTAACTCATAATAAAACTAAAATTGCATTTATTCGGATTTGTTTGGATCTTTTGAGTTATTTGCTTTTATTTGGATTCAGTCGTTGTCGCGTAAATAGAAATTGGAAGTCGTGAAGATTCAATGGATCAAGCGAAATCAAGCTTGAAGTAAAGATAGAGCCCAAAAGATCAAGGGAGAGCATTGTGTGAACTCAAGACCGCGGTAAACCGCGCCAGGCGAGTCAATACTTTGATCATGTTGAACCTACATTTTCTGCAAATTATTTTGTTTTAAATTATCAAATGGCATGCTGTTATTTCATATGCAAATACATGTTTAATCTGATATTCTAGTTATATGCCCATTGTTACCTTTGCTAATATTACACCTCCTTTGGAATACTTGAATATATGAACCTTGTCACCCTAGCAAAATTATAATGGTAACTTTTAAAAATAAGTCCCTAATTATATGCCATGCTTAGTACTGCATAAATACCCAGGGGCACTGAAATGCCCCAAACATTATTGTCATTTTAAATCATGAGAAACTGGTTTGGGCAGTCATGGTGGGAATGACTGGTATATTTTTACATGATTATTTTATGCTCCCAAAAATCCTAACTTGCTAAATATCTGAGCGGAT
The DNA here is from genome assembly GCA_017311315.1 of Dendrocalamus latiflorus. Taxonomy (NCBI): domain Eukaryota; kingdom Viridiplantae; phylum Streptophyta; class Magnoliopsida; order Poales; family Poaceae; genus Dendrocalamus; species Dendrocalamus latiflorus. The sequence goes on along the minus strand of CM029622.1, from coordinate 6,402,864 downwards.
GGCTTGGGGGCTGGTATGTGGTGCGGTGGGAGCACAAATTATGGAGTGTTGTAGAACCGCTCAGATAATACTAAGGACTGAATCTTGTGATGACCTCCTGATGTAAAACAGTACAACCACAAGTCTATAATGGGTACGACCTAGCTGAATAACTTGCAAGGGTTTAGTTCAGATATCACTGAGGAAAGTGGGTGCCAGGTTGTACTGGTTTACTCACAGTGAGGCACAGGGTGGACTGTACTCGCACGGCGCAAGAGGGGGCTTCTGACTGTGGTGGTGTAACCCTTCAGCGGTGAAACCTCAGTGTGGGTGGTGTCTAGCTAGATCGGAGTAAGGTAAAGGCTTTGTGATAAATTATCTGGGTCTCATGCCTAAGGAAGCATGTTGGCAACAAAGATAATTCATCTCTTGTGGTGAAAGTGTACAAACTCCGCAGAGTCAAAACTATTCGAATAGCCGTGCCCACGGTCAAGGGCGGACATGGGAACTTAACTAGATATAGTTTTATTTAAAAATGTTTGGAAAATGGGAATGGAAAAGTGGAGGGCAGCGGAAAGCCTTGATTTGAGTTATCCTGGGTGTCGCCCCAGTGGTAAGTTAAGCGGCTATAACGTTGATAGATGTTATACGGTGTGATGCCGTATATATGGAAAAATTATGGTGATATTAGGCATATGGTGTGATGCCATATGTATGGAAATTCATGTTAATATTCCTTGAACATTATGTTTTGTTCCAAAGCTGCTAGGTGTCAGGAAATTTTATGTATTGTATTTTAAATAGTGGCATTTCTATTCTTATAAAATAAAATATGGGTGGAATATACGGGGTCGTGAGTAAAGGAGGTGGATGTTTGTAGTATGCACCTATAGGTATTGGTGGATTCAGGTCGATCAGGAATGAGAAATGATAGTGTGGATTCTGGGAGAAATAAATTAGTGGGGTCCAGTTGAATGGATCGGCTAGATAAATGATCTAATTGAATTTTCGGGAATTTGGAGGAATAATACGAGTATTGGATTATAACTCTTGATTAGTGATATTCTTGGTGGATATATAATGGTGAGTCGTAGAATTGATCAATGATATTCTTGACGGATATATAATATTGAATCGTATGCTTGATCAATGATATTCTTGGTGGAGGTACAATAGTGAAGTAGTTAGAGATGGAAAATAGAAAATAAGGTTGATAATTGGAAGAGAAAAATTATGGTTGTGGATCAATAACAAAAAGATTGGATTGATAGGAATGTAGAATACAAAAGATGTTGGTGGATTAATTAAGTGATATCAGATAAATGATGTCACTAGCTGTTTGGAGTTTTTAGGCAGCAATTGGTCGGTGGGTTATATAAATAGTGATACTCGCTGTTTGGGGATTAGGCAGCATTTGATTAGTGGATGGAATAATTGATGATATTCGCTGTATGGAGTTTTAGACAGCAAACCATATAGAGAGTGAATGATCGGTGGATTAGTTAAATGATGTCGTTCACTGTTTCGAGTATTAGATAGTAATCAATATAGAAAGAAAGAGATCAGTGGATTAGTTATATGATGTTATTCGCTGTTTGGAGTTTTAGACAGCAGTCCATAATTAAAGTGTAGCGTGGTGGATTAAGTCAATTACGGCAATTGTTGTGTGGAGTTTAGGTGGCAACAATAATACTATAATTAACTCATGATAATGCTACTAAAGGCGATTTTTGGCAAATGAAATAACCCGAGCCTTCCTTTGTTAAACCATGCATACTATTTATTTGCATTCTGTATATTGGCTCGCGGAGCACGGGGTCGGAGTGCTCACGCTCGCTTTTGCGACAAAATTCAGAATCAGGAATCAAATCACCTCGCCTCAGCAACAAGATTGGACAAGCTGGCCGAGGAGATGAAGATGTCAAGGGCTAGGTCGCGAACCTCCAGTTGGCTGCCTGTGGGCATGTCCTGAAGGTCCCACCTGTGTGCTTCGTTCTTCCGCTGCTGCAATTTAATGATTTCGGCCTAATCGGCCCATGAGTAAGTCTACTATTATATTTACGCTTTCGCATGATATGTATTTTGATATTCATTACTGTAACTGTGAGCACTATCTACTGATCCAGGGAATAGTGCAGAAAATCACAGAGGAATCCGGATTATCAAATCTGGGTCCCTACAACCTTCCGGGAAGCTTCCGCGTTTCTTGTCGTCCAAGCCTCGCAACCACCTCGAGTCCTCGCTGTCTTTAGCACACCTCGACCGCTTTGACCTCGGCACCACCTACGCCTAGTCCGGTCATCCCGTGCCTCGCCATGACCTCGCCTCGACGTCCTGCAGCCATCACAGACAAGAAACACATCACATAGCACCGCTCGACATAACGTAATCAACAATAGCATTACGAGAAATCTTAAGCAAGAAAAAGCCAAAACCTGTCGAAACAAGAGAATAAGCATCCTATAACACGACGACCAAGTTTGACCAAGTCCGACCGAATTCGATTGCACCGTGCAACGACATGGTCCAAACAACACAAACCAAGCTCGACTTTTCTAAAACGGATGTCAATTACTCATCACACACACACACGGGATCACCTTCACATGGTCTCTCAATCTCCCCCTTGATGAGTATATTGACAAACCCAGAAAAAGCGTAAAGTTGAGTTTGAAAATGAAAGAAAGTCAAGCATGGTCTAAAGAAAAACAAAGAAGCTTATGACCATGTCGATAAATGGAGCACAAACAGAAATAGCAAATTGTTCTCCAAAGCTCCAGAAAGTCCCAAAAAGGCTTTTTCTCCGCTATTCTCCCCCTTTTGGCAATAAACACATCAAGATGCAAAGAAGAGAATCAATTATGAGTATGGATGGAACGGCTGACTTTTATTCATTTTAAGCATGATGAGCCATGAAGATTATCCAAAATGATCGTGAAGTATTACACCAAACCATAACTCATAAGTACGCTATCAAGATCATGACAATGCATGTATAGACAAGCTAAGCCAAATAAGTCATAATCTGAAAATTAGCCGAATTTCTTAGCATGTCAAGTCAACCATGATTATAGTCTAGCTAAAGGTATCCAAAGATGATGCAGGCCATGTCAATAATCAAAGTGGAACCAAGAAGCTAGTATTGAGTCAATTTAGTGTGCTACAAGTTCAAGAATGAGACATTTGCTTAAGTACTTGATCTTTGTGTAATTAAGCAAGCTTAGCACAATTGACATATTTTTCTTTAGAAATCTTATGGTCGTTTCCAATCAAACTTTGGTTTAGTCATGTGCTAGATCTCAAGCCTTGTGCGACCACTCCAAGCAAGAAGCTTAAGAAGATAGTCTTGGTCAACCAAAACTCCCTCTGAGTTCATGCCTAGTGCAATGGCAAGCCGTCTCATGAGAAAGAATTGATGAGATCAGTTTTTTCGCACAAAAGAGATCTTTTTGCATTTTCACAACCAAAAGATGTGTAGTAACTTATGCTTCATCAAGAAACTAGCATAGCTCAATCTAAAGTTCAACAAAGATTCAAGACTCAACTCAGTCTATTTGACATGGCATGAATCATAAAAGGATAACTAAAGACAGACTAGTCTCCAAAGTTAACATGACATGATTTAATGTAAGTTGATCATTTTAATCAACCTATCATGGCAAAGACTAGACTACACATATAAAGTCATGATATATCCAGCAAGTAACCTCAGATCATGGAAAGATGTAATTCATTGTAAACATGTCATAATGGGATAATAATCAAGGCTCCATGTAGTTATATTACATAGCAAAGAAATGCAAAAAATCCAGCTCCCCCTCAACATGAGATGCACTTTTAGTTCAAGTTGAGTTATGTCAATATTAAGATCTAGAAGTTCCCAAATGAACTCCCCCTGAACCAAAGCAATAAAACCGAGAAGCTGGCGATAAAAATAGAAAAGGCAGTCCTTAAAGCATAGACAAGATATAGAGGATACTATGGCTCAGACTGACTCTCATCTACCCCATATGACTCTAGGACTATCAGCTGATCATCTAACACACTAAAGAGCAAACACGTACCCCGTCTACCCGAGGGTGGCCCAACCCTCGCTAAAACCTATAAGAAGTGAGTGAGCTCAACCTCGTGAGAAGAGAAGCAGCTAATAAGCAGCATCCTAGAACCACAAGATGAGATGAAGAAGTCTAAATAACTAGACAAGAGAAACACTCTAATCTATGCTAGAAGGACTAACCCCAATGCACCCATATACAATGCAACAGAAAGGAGTAAAAGCATAATAAACAAGGTAAAACATGAAGCGCAAAACTCCCCCTCACAACAGTCCGTAAGGACAAACCACCCCAAGCTCTCCCCGCAGAGCTAAAAAACTAGAGCTATCCAAAGGCTTACTAAAGATATCAGCCAACTGGTGGTCACTCTCCACAAACTGGAGCACTATGTCACCCTTCTCCACATGGTCTCAAAGGAAGTGATATCTAATATCAATGTGCTTGGTCCGAGAATGCTGCACCGGGTTCTTAGCAATGTTAATGGCAGAAGTCTTATCACAAAAGAGTGAAACACTGTCTATGGCTAACCCAAAGTCCCGCAGGGTCGAGACCATCCAAAGTACCTAACTGCAACAACTGGCAGCAGCAATGTACTCGGCCTCTGCGGTGGACTGTGCAACCCCGGACTACTTCCTAGAAGACCAAGAAACAAGAGAGGTGCCAATGAATTAACAGGTGCCAGAAGTGCTCTTCCTATCTATCCTACAGCCAGCAAAGTCTGCATCCGAGTAGGCTCTCAAGAAAAGACAGGACGAGGAAGAGTACCAGATACCATAGTCAATGGTAGCTCGAAGGTACCGAAGGATGCGTTTCACCGCTTGGCGGTGAGATACGCGAGGAGAAGCCTGAAAGTGAGCGCACAGACACACGGAGAAGTGTGTGTCCGGCCTCGAGGCAGTGAGGTACAAGAAGGAGCCAATCATGCTGCGATACTCCTTCTGATCAACTGGCTCGCCATCCTCATCTGGGTCAAGAGAAGCTATGGACGCCATGGGAGTTGACATGGGCTTACCATCACTCATGTCAAAGCGTCTCAGGAGGTCACGAGTGTACTTGCCCTGATGCAAGAAAGTACCCTCCCGAGTCTGCTTGATCTGGAAGCCAAGGAAGAAGGTCAACTCGCCCATCATATTCATCTCAAACTCGGTGCTCATGACATCCGAGAACTGTGAAACAAGAGTATGAGAAGAGCCACCAAAGATGATGTCATCCACATAAATCTGAACGAGCAGTAGGTCAGTGCCATGCCTACGAATAAACAAGGTCTTATCTACCTTACCCATCTCAAAACCATGACTCAATAAATAGGACTTAAGCCTCTCATACCAAGCTCTAGGGGCCTGCTTAAGTCCATACAAGGCTTTGGAAAGCTTGTAGACATGGTTTGGGTATTTGGGTTCTCGAAACATGGAGGCTGTCTCACATAGACCTCTTCCTCAATAAACCTTTTGAGGAAGGCACTCTTGACATCCATTTGGTATAGCTTGAAACCCTTGGAAGCTGTGAAAGCAAGCAGGATTCTAATGGCCCCAAGTCTAGTTACTGGGGCAAAGGTCTCCTCAAAATCTAGACCCTCAACCTGAAAGAAGCCCTGAGCTATCAGTCTAGCCTTGTTCCGAATGACAACCCCATCCCCACTCTGCTTGTTCTTGAACACCCACTTAGTCCCAATGATATCGTGACCTCGAGGGGGCTCAACAAGCGACCAGACCTTGTTTCTCTCGAAATTTTCTAACTCCTCATGCATGGCATTGACCCAAGACTCATCAGAAAGAGCATGACAAACATCCTTGGGTTCGAATGAGGCAACAAAGGCAGAATGAAGACAGAAATGTGACATGCCAGATTTTGAGCGTGTGACTCGCTCAAAGTGGTCTCCAATCATCTGCTCGGAAGGATGGTCTTTCTGGAAATGTCGGGGAGGTCCTAGATGAGAAAAAGTGGCCTCTACCTCATGAGCTGAAGAGGTAGGAACAGAACCACTAGCACCCGAGGAAACAGAAGGCATAGGCTGATCACCTCGAGGTGCACTAGAAGAAGGCACCTCAAGAAGCAGAAGGCATAGGCTGGTCACCTGGAGGTGCAGTGGAAGAAGGCACCTCAAGAGGAGGATGAGGAACCGGATCGGATAGACAACCCTCATCTCCATCCTCCTCATCATCCACAAAGATGGGCTCGGACTGCTCTAAAGAACCTGTGATATCGGGCCTAGTCCCCGGACTGGCCTCGTCGAAGGTCACCTCACAGGTCTCTACCAACTTACTAGACTCGCAGTTCCAAACCCTATACGTCCGCGAAGAAGTCGAGTAACCTAGAAAGATACCATCACAAGATCGTGACTCGAACTTGTCTAGGTTCCCGGACTTCAAAATGAAACACTTGCAACCAAATACACGAAAATGAGAGACACTGGGCTTTCACCCATATCTTAGCTCATAGGAAGTGCGATGCAAGTGTGCCCGAAGAAAAACTCTGTTCGAAACATGGCACGCGGTCGCTATAGCCTCAACCCAAAACTTCCTAGGTGTAGATACTCATCAAGCATCGTCCTGGCCATCTCGACCAAAGTACGGTTCTTCCTGTCCACGATGTCATTCTGCTGTGGGACATGCGGAGAAGAGAACTGGTGCTCTACACCTGTCTCATCGCAAAACCTCTCGAAGTAGACATTCTTGAACTCCGTGCCATCGTCACTGCGGATCGCTCGTAAGGCACCCGGGAGCTCAACAGAAAGCCTACTAAAAAAACCTCAAAAATGTGTAAACGTCTCATCCTTCGAGGCTAAGAAAAACACCCAAGAGTACCTCGAGAAGTCATCGACCACGACAAGAACATACCATTTTCCTCTTGCTGACTGCACTCGGGCTGGTCCAACTATGTCCATATGGAGCAGCTGTCCTGGTGCGTCGGTCATAGTCACTGTGACCGGAGGGTGAGAAGCGGCAACCATCTTGCCGTGCCGGCATGGCAAGGAGCGCAAACAATATCTTTGACCATCTTGAGTTTCGGCAGGCCACGAATGAGATCGTGGCCGCTAACTCGGGTCAAATGGTTAAATCCAATATGACCAAGTCTCCTATGCCAGAAAGTAAGATCACGGGATTCAGAAGCAACTAAACACCGGAGAAGATCACCAGAAGACTCAGAAAAAGCAGCACGAAAGATCCTCCCATAACGAGAAATCTCGCAAACTAGACTACCCGAAGAATCAAGAATTTTGCAAGCGTTTTTTCTTAAAGCTCACCTCAAAGCCGTCATCGGTAAGCTGAGAAATAGAAAGCAAATTATACTGCAACTTACTAACCAAGGCCACATCTTTCAAAATAAAAGACTCATTAACGCGCACTGTACCTTTGGCGATGACGCGCCCAGATGAAGCATCTCCGAAGGTGATCGTCTCATCACCTAGAGCACAAGCTAGGGAAGAGAACCAACAAAAGTCTCCGGTCATGTGACGAGAACACCCGGAGTCAACGAGCCAAATCTCTCTCTTCCCTGCCCGGCGAACCTGAGTCAACGAGAGAGTAAAGTCTCAGTACTGGGGTAAATCAAGAGTGATTTTGGCACCCAATACTGAGTAACACGTTGAGTAGAAGAAGTAACCACACACGACTGATCTCTAGCTACCCTACTCTCTCTGTCGCTCAACAAGTCAGAAGGTCTGTGTGCAGACCTGAAGCTGTTGTTGGGCTTGACTGCTACAGAGGAGCGAGTCAAGACACCAACAACATGCTGATCACGCCGTAGGTAGCTATCTCGATGGGGGAAACGAGATCTACCCTCAGGACAGCGGATATCACGAGCAGAGGCAAATCGAGGATAAAAATCAGAAACACCGGAAAAGCCAAGTCCTCGATACTGCCTAAAAGCCTCAGAGTGATCAACCCTAGACCTCGTGTTGGTCTTAGGTGCACTCAAGGTCTGGGGCTAACCCTGAATACTCCTAAGATCGCGAACATGATCTCTCCGCGCAATCTTGGCACGTCTGAAGCATCTCTCGACTAAGTGTCCATCCTTCTGACAGAAGGTGCAATGATACTTCACCTTTTGAGAGGTAGAAGTAGCACGATGAGGCTTCGCCTTCCGAGAGGCCGAAGCAACAGGTGGAATCACCTTGCTGTCAGAAATCCCTTGGACAAAGCCCGCTGACTTGAATTGAACTTTCTTAGTTCTGGGCTTGACCTCGATCACACCTACGACTATGGGTCTGAGCACGGCAGGTGGACGCTTCCTAACATCCTCAAGAAAATCATATCCTAGACCTTGATTGAATATGCAAATCTTGGACTAGTCTAGAATAAGATTTAGCTTCTTCTTGCCTCCTACAAACCTCTCAAGAGTGTTCATAAGGTACTGACACTCCCGAAAGAGAGAGGTGCAAGAAGAGCAGGGGAAAGAAGAAACAGCAGCAGGAGAAGAGGAAGAACCAGTAGCAGAAGAAGGAATGGCATGTGCATGCACAACCACCTCAACATTGAGGTCTTCGCAAGGACTAGGAGGGACAATCCTACCTCTAGCTGTTTGGTCATCATGCCTAAGCGTCCTTACTCCTTTGGGCTCCTCCCCCACACCAGCAATCACATCACAATCAGTTGGTGACTTCACTAGAAGATCCTTAGTTAGCTTCACATATTTTTCATTCAAAGCAACAAGTTCAAGTTTTAGTTTTTCACAACAAATGCATGGTGAGCTAACAGGGTCCTTAGTCGCATACTGAGCCAATTTGTTGTTCTGATCAACCATTTCTTGGAATTGCTTAGAAACAGACTCAAGCTCAAGGGTTAATTTTGGACAATTGGTGCAAGAGACAATAGGCTCAAGTAATGAAGCATGCAACTCGGCAATTTTATGATCTGCCCTTTTTAAGTTCAATTTCAAATTATTGCAATTTTCACAAGACTCGGGCAGATCAAGGAGCATGGTATAAAGACCTCTAAATGCATTGTCCTTATCCTCACATGAGGTGCAAGAAGTAGTCTCAACAATAGTAGATGAAGGAGTAACAATCCTACTCATTTCTAGTTCAGCCAAAAGACTAAGCATGTCAAGCTCAGAAGACAGACTATCATGAGAGGTCCTTAATTTCTCCATGTCATCAAGCAAGATAGAGCATGTATTACATTCGTCACGGGAGGAAGCAGATATAAGTGAAGTAAGCTCCTGCGACAATCTATCTACTTTCTTCTCCAACTCGCTACACCTAGCCCTAGACCTAGCATGGAATTTTCCTATCTTAAGAAAAGCATCATTAAGCTGGTCATAGGAGGGGTATATCTCATCGGAGTCAGAATAGAGCTCGCTGTCGCTCACTTCGCCCTCAAGGGCCATGAAGCATATGCCGGAGAAGTCGTCGCCATCCTTGGGTTCTTGATCACCCGTCTCATCGTCGTTGCTCCATCCCTCCACCTCGCTGAGGTCGAGGTCGTCGAAGGCGGTGAGGACGCGGTGGAAGAGCTTCTTGGCTTTGCCAAGGTCGCGGAACTTCTTCTTGCCTTGAGCATGAGCCGGGGGCTTCTTGTTGTGGTTCTTGTCGATGTAGTCGTTCTTGCTCACACTGCCGTAGTTGCCCTTTCCCTTCCCTAGCTTGGGGCAATTCACCCGAATGTGGTTAGGGCCACCACACTTGAAGCAAATTATCAGACCACTCCTTTTCCGATCCCTCACCCTCTTGTATGTGTGGGAAAACTTCCTGGCTAGAAGGGCTAACTGATCCTCTGGTAGTTGCTCTAACTGATCATCAGTTACATCACAGAGAGCAGCAAGAGAGAATCCACAAATCGACTCGGGAGAAGGTCCAGAAACCAGACTGGGATCGGTGACTAAGGCCATCGACTGCGATTTTGACCTACGAGAGACTATGTCAATCTCGTGAGTCTTGAGGCGTGAGTACAACGCGTCAAGAGTCAAAGTCGAGAGATCGATGGTGTCCTTGATGGTAGTCACCTTCATCTCCCAAACACGCAAATCAAGAGCTGCGAGCATCTGTCAAGCATTGTCCGAGTCGGGGTATGTGAGATCGACCGCTCGGAGGTTGCTCAAAATCTTGTGGAAACGCGCAAAACACTCATCGAGGGACTCACCAGCGAGCATTTCAAACTTGTTGTAATCTCGCTTGAACTGATCCTGTCGAACCGTCTTGATCTGGGTGGTGCCCTCATGGTATGCATCGAGGGTCACCCAGATGTCGAAGGCCGACGTCAGATGAGAGATGCGATCGAACTCGCTTCTGCTTAGACCCTGAATTATGATGTTCCTTGCCTTAGCATTCGCCTCAACATCAGCCATGTTTTCAGCATTGATGTTCTCATCAGCAGGAACAACAAATCGGACCTTGACCTTGCGCCAGATGGCGTAGCCCTGAGCCTGGATGTAGGTCTCCATCCAGCTCTTTTAGAAGGGATAGTCGATCCCATCGAAGACCGGGGGGCTTGGTCGAGTACTTATCTGTCGCCATAGCTCTAGAGACCGGTTAAGATCTATGAGGAAGAGCTAACCGGCTCTGATACCAATTGTTGGATCAAAATCGGCAACAGAGGGGGGGTGAATGTTGCTTCTCTAAAAAATAAAAATAACCCCCAAAATACTCACGAGTGAATCTCCTCTCCAGAAGCTACAGAGCTATGAAAAGGGTATCAAATGCTTCTCTGGAAAAACATGAAGAAAGCCAAACCATCTCTGGAAAAACATGAAGAAAGCCAAACCACAGAAGACTAAGCACTGGAAAGAAATGCCAAAGAACAGCTGACAGCAACAAGGGGCAATCAGACCGCAGTCATAGGGCTGTTCTGACCGCCTCTACTATGTCGGTCTGACCGCTCCCCATGGGCCGGTTTGACCGCAGTTCGCCGGCCGGTCAGACCGCCAAAGGGCAATCGGTCAGACCGCCCCTCGACATTCAGACAGGCAGCAAACTGCAATTTTTAGGTAGCAAACTCAAGACTCCACAAAGCAAGAAATTTGAGATTTGCCTCTCGATTTTTCAGTCCAGAACTGTGAGGCTACAACCTAAATAGCAAGTAGAGCCTAGGGAACCAAGAGAAGCCAACTTAAAAGCAAGAATTAAAGATTTTGGTCAAACACTGAAAACTTACAGTGAGCTTCACTAAAACTCAAATTCCCACCTAGTCTTGGATTCTTTGATCATGAAACCAAAAGATTAGCTAGGGAATGGCCTTAGGACTCAGAGACTTAAGCCTGGGCATACTCTGTTGAATAAAAATCAAAAACATCACCAAACCCTAGATTTTGAAGAATAGGGGAAATTTTTGACGAAGCTCAGGAAGAAAAGATAAACCTTTGAATCCATCATTTGCTCTAGGAAATGGGATGACCAAGTGGTCTAGAGTCTTTTCCTATCACAAAGCAATCCATTTTGCACCTTCTTAGCAAGAAACAACACCAAATCACAAAACCGAGAAATCACACAGAGCAAAATACATGAAGAAGGGAACAGGACGCAGGAGCATCTCAAATAAAACCATCTCAGATTGATATTAAGGAAGAGAGATGAATGATTACATAGAGTAGCAACTCATACCATCCCTACAACCCCATACATGGTTAGAGAAATCAAGAAGCCATACACATCACATAGGGAAGAATATAAGCAGCAGGCAAAAACCTCTCCTGCTCTCTCCCAACAACTCTCAACATCTAAAGCTAAAAGCAAAAGAGACTCTCAAAGCCATCAATTCCACTCTCAAGTCATGCTACATGCAGGAGACACCCCTCCTTTATATAGCATTCCACTAAAGGGTTTGCAATTTGCTTTGCCCATTAAGCCTCAACAACTCCAATGCTTTATCCATAATCCACTTCCTTTAGTGCAGCTTTACGTATTCACCAAAACGCCCCTCCTGCACCTTCCGGGAAGCTTCCACATTTCTTGTCGTCCAAGTCTCGCAACCACCTCGAGTCCTCGCTGTCTTCAGCACACCTCGACCGCTTTAACCTCGGCACCACCTGCGCCTAGTCCGGTCATCCCGTGCCTCACCATGACCTCGCCTCGACGTTCTGCAGCCATCACAGACAACAAACACATCACATAGCACCGCTCGACATAACGTAATCAACAATAGCATTACGAGAAATCATAAGCAAGAAAAAGCCAAAACCTGTCGAAACAAGAGAATAAGTATCCTATAACACGACGACCAAGTTTGACCAAGTCTGACCGAATCCGATTGCACCGTGCAACGACATGGTCCAAACCACACAAACCAAACTCGACTTTTCTAAAACGGATGTCAATTACTCATCACACACACACACACGGGATCACCTTCACATGGTCTCTCAGAGGAAGAAGACTCAAGAGGAGCAAATCGGGATCGGAAGAGATCTACCCCTCAACGATGGAGAGCTCAGGCTTAAGACGAGGAGACGGGGGTGTGCGGGGAGGTGACACGAGCGGCCGGCTCCGAGGAACCCGGGCCAGCCCGTGCCTTCGTCACCCGCCTCTCCAGTCACTGCCTCCCCCCATGCACCGCCGAAATCAACCGCCCGCCCAAGCCATCGCACGAGCACGCGCACAAGATGCGTCTCCTCCCTTATCTCTTTGTGCAGCTCACCGACAGGTGGGCCCCGCCTGCAATTTTTTCCTTTTAATTTCTTTTTCAATTGGAAAATTACCGAAATGCCCTTGCATAACAACACATTATCACCTATCCATTATGTAGTTTCGCAGCTATGCCACATGAGATTAAAAGGACTGGACACCCGATGATACAAAGCCAAGCTATTACTACCACGGTCCCACAGATATATAATTTGAACCCGCATGATGTATTGGTAAATCCATTTCTTGCCCTCTATCAACTCTACGTTGTTAGAGTTATATCCTGAAAGATTTAAGCTCCTTACTTACAAACAATTGTATCTTCGTATATTTGGGGAAATAGGTACACCGTAGACATCGCTATCAAAGGCCTTGCTCTTGTGGTATATAGGATGCGCTCTTTGCAAAAGAACAGCTACCTGTGAAGGAGAGTCTTACAGATAGCCTAGATGTGGCATCATAACGGCCGATACAAGGTGCATATTTATAAATTATTTATGCCAGTCTCTTTACATACAACATATCTGTCATATATAAATCACCAGCACCTATATCTAACATGCTAGGTACCGAATCACAATCCATGGTATTGATCCAAATGAAATAACTGAGCCAGATGCCAAAGTAGCGGAGTTCATTTTCTTTGCCCAACTAGGTGAGGAACTGGTTGGCTGTCCAGTACTTCCACTTGTCGCTACCAGTTAAGGTCTTCAGGGCTCATATCGCCACAAATAACAAGGCTCTATGGAAGGCAGTATCATTTAAAGGTCTCACGACGCGCGCTACAACGAATGAAGATATTGTATCAAGTTGATTCTATGTCACCTCTATTGCCTTCCTCAACATCTGTCCCAGCCTCTAAACTAACACACACTGAGGCAGTTGCTGCCACAAGCAGTCTACCCATTTCAGCATAAGACACTATGGGTCAGGGGTGGATCTAATGTAGTTTATGGGTGTTCAGTTGAACACCCAATTTTTTTTGACAAAAAACTAATATATATATATATATATATATATATATATATATATATATATAAGATATAATATATATATATAGTTGGGCCAAAATAGCTATATTCTTACCCATCAGTCCATCACTGATCAACCCAATGCAGCAGCAGCCTAGGCCTAGCCCATTTTTGGTTCGCGTCAGTCCACCCAGGCCCCCGGCACTCCACTTTGTCTCCAAGGCCCCAATCCCCCTGATTCCCCCATCTTTTTACCCCCAATTCCCCAATCCCCTAACCCTATCAGTGTCTCCACTCTATGCCCGTAGTGATGACTGACGACCAACGGTGGGTAGGGTAGTGGGCTCCGACAGCCGTGGCACCTCTGGGATCCGGCTCCACGCCGTGTGACTGACCGACCGCACCTCCGCTGCGCGGCACCGCGCCACTGCCTGGAGCCAAGCTGTCGTCTCAGCGTCTCCACTTCACCTATGGGGGATCGGATCGGGCTCCAACAGGCAGCAGTCTAGCACTCTAGCTCCGCCGTTTCGGCGACCGGTGGCCACACCGCCATAGGTCGGGTCACCTCCAAAGTACATTGAATAGTGAGTACCTGACTATGTATGCTCTGAACTGTGAAAAACTGAAAATGACAATGATGTGAGTCATGTGAGTATGTCACTATGGTCTGAAAATGTCAACATGTCTAGATGGCCATAACCAACCAATCTACCATAGAACTTGTAATTGGCTATTTGGCTTGGCCGTGAGAACTGGTCTAGTTGACTATGGTTTGATTCAGGGGCAAATCTTGATCTAATTGATTGCCATGCTAGTCTGCTAGTGCTAAAATGAACATCGGAGTATGGCACTATAATTAGAAATTTAGAATGGATCTGGTGTAGGTGTTGTATGTGAGTATGTGTTAAAATGAGCAATGCTTGTATGTGAGTATTTTCTTCACATATTCATCAATGATCACACATTGTCGACTGTCCAACTAATAATTTTAATGGAAAATCGTGCTTACTCTAGTTTTGTTTTGGTCATATTGTTGCTCCTTTTAGAATTTAATCTAATTAATACATGCAATTCATCAATTGATGAAATGCTATTGCTTGGGCCTTGTTTTTTTTTGCATGAAAAAATTTGAACAAATTGACACAAGGGAAGATACTGCTTGGGACCTTGGGTAGCTATAGATTTTTCCTTTGGATTATTCACTGGTGGAGTCTCAAATGTGAGTTATTGCAATAAGACATGTTATCCAGTCTCCCTCTTCTGACTTTGTAGTAAACTCATGAATCTTATATTTATGATTTTTTAGATCTTTGAGCTTAAAAAATAAAAAAATCTTAAATTTGAAATCTTTGTGGGAGAGAGCTGGAAAGATACAAAAGATAGCGTCTAGCTTGATGCCAAAATTGATTTCTAATGAAAGCCAAGTTTGGAATGAGACGAATTCTCCTTCCATTGAGAATGAGCTACAACTGGTAGTGCACGCACACGATGACAGTGGCACCCCAAGCACGGAACCTTAGATGGATTGCCCATTGTCTCCAATTACAGAAGATGATGGATCAGATGATGAATCCATTTATGATGTTGATTTGCTTTTGCATGGTCCAGAAAATAGAACTCCCATCACGGACTATAATGTCAATGACCAAGATGTAGTGAGAAGGGGATACATCGCATTGGGACCATGTCAACCACAAACACATGATTTTTCCAAAAAAGAAATATTAGAGGCACGTGTCACTTCTTAGCTAGTTGGTTTGACCAATATAATTGGCTTAAGTATAGTGTGGAATGAGATGCTGCTTTCTGCTTCATTTGTTATCTATTCCAGGATAAAACTAATTGTGCTGGTGCAGATAGTTTGTGAATGGGGGATTTAGAAATTGGAACCACAAAAATAAGTGTAACATCCTAAATTTTGGATACTTGAAATTTCGAGTAGTTTAAAACTCTTAATTGCATCTTATTGGCATTTGAATTTTTGGGTTCAAAATCTCATTTGGGTTTTCCTGAGTTTTGTGCTGAGCAAAACAATAACTGGAAATAAATCTCAAATACAAATAAGAATTATGATGATAAAAGATAAGAAATAATTTTGGGAGTTTAAAACTCTAAGAATCAAAATACCAAAAATCTTGAATTCAAATTCATGTCAATAAAATGCAACCAAAAGGAATATTAGAACATATTTCTAGATGATTAAACTGGAAGTTTCTTCCTTTATTTTAATCAGCATACAAAACAAAGGTTGGACATTCAAAAATTTATGTATACAATTTATAGCAAAATAATATCAACATCGAAATCCAAGGGCAAAATTAAATAAAATAGAAAATAGAGAAATATTAGACTTTGTATCTAGATATTGAATCAAGATTTGAATTAAAGTCTCAAAAATTGAAATCAATAATCTTAAACCTGAAGTAGAAATTTAAATTAAAAATTCAAATTCTAAAATTGTGCTTAAATCTTTTCCTCTCTATCTTTTCCCCCTTCTCTTCCTCTCTCTGGCAACACGGCCAGTTTCCTCTCCCCTTTTTCCCCTCTGTCCGCCGGCCCCTCCCATCTATTCCCTGCGCGCGGGCTCAACTACCAACCTCCTTCTCTCTCCCTCCTTTCTTTTTCACTCACCAGCGTCTCGCTCGTCCTTCCTTTTTCTCCCGTCGTGCTCACTCTCTGTCGTGGCTCCCGACCACTCAACCTTCGCTCTCCCTATGCACCCTCAGCTTCGCGTCAGCTACGTTGCTTCATCACGTTGCCAAACTGCTCCTGTCGCATCCCTGCCCGGCCCCGACGTCTCGGTGCCCGCGCCCACGTCGCCGCCCAGTCCACGCCTACTCCCCTCGCCTCAACGCCATGCCGCCACCCACACCACATACTGCTCTCAAGTTGCCAGCCACAGTGACCCTATGGCGCCCCCACGGCTATAAGATGCTTCCCCGCCTCGCATTGCTCCCCGCGCCACTCCCCTACCTGGCTATCTTCCGCCGTGAGCCGCCGCTGCCACCTCCTCACCATTCCCGGCTTTTCGGCGATGCTCTGGCCAAGGTGACTGCATCATGCCACGACCCCCCTCCCCATGTACTTCTCTTCTGAGCCAATTGGGATTCTACGCAGCGAAGCTTGCCGTGCCGTCCTTCTTCTCATTTGCCGGCCAAAGCCACCGCCGCCACCGCTGCTCTCCCCTCGGCGACCCCCAGTTCAATTCCTTGTGCTGGGAGCAACACCTTGGTGCCCTAAGCCTCCTCCAAGCGACGGCAGAGCTCCTCGTCGCCTGAGCTCTTCCCTCCACGGTGACCTCCCCACGCCGCCACCCGTGCACGTCACTGGCTCACCTCGGCCTTGCTCCGACATGGCCAACCACTCGGTAAGTTTCCCCTTGACCCCCTGCAGCTCGTGCGCACACGGATTCTTCCCTTCTGCCTCCCAGCCGCCGGCGCCTCGTTCCACCTCTGTCTCCGACCGCCGAGTCTTGCCGCCAGCCTGCCTATGAGCTCCTCGGCTCATGCCAGCGCCCCCTTGGCATCTACCTGGCATCGGGGTTCCATTTTCGCCATCTTCGATGCCTCCCCAGCCGCCTCTCGCCGGCAATGCCGTCCTTCTTCTCATTTGCCGGCCAAAGCCACCGCCGCCACCGCTGCTCTCCCCTCGGTGACCCCCAGTTCAATTCCTTGTGCTCGGCAAAGAATTTTTGTGTTCTTTGTTTTTCTCCTCAAGAGGATGTGGTCTTGCTGTATTCGGAGTGTCATGACCAATAGAGCAGTGAATCAAAAGTTATTTGGAATTCGGTTCTTGCGGTCGTGCGCATCCACTTCCTCTGCTTCGTCTACGACCATGTAGTATTTACTGTTAACTCTGTTTTCAGTTGCGCTGTTGTCGGTCAGATTTCTCGTTCTCTAGTGAATCTCCTGTTACTGAGTGAATCATCTAATCGACCACTAGTTGGCTTTCGACCATTCTGTTGCCTGTTCGGTCCTATAAGTGGTATCAGAGCCGGTTACCTCTTCTCTGTAGGTCTTAACCGGTCTGTTAAGCCATGGCAACAGACAAGTATTCCATCAAGCCCCCTATTTTTGATGGGATTGACTATCCCTTCTAGAAGAGTAGGATGAAGTCTTACATACAGGCTCAGGGCTATGCCATTTGGAGGAAAGTGAAGACTCGTTATGTTGTTCCTGCCGATGAGAACATCACAGTGGCAAATATGCCTGATGTTGAGGCAAATGCTAGGGCAAGGAACATCATTATTCAAGGTCCTAGCAGAAGCGAATTTGATCGCATTTCTCATCTTTTGTCGGCCTACGATATTTGGGTGACCCTCAACGCATACCATGAGGGCACTACCCAAATCAAAACCATACGACAGGACCAATACAAGCGAGAGTATAACAAGTTTGAGATGCTCGCTGGTGAGTCTTTAGATGAGTGCTTTGCAATGTTTCACAAGATTTTGAGCAATCTCCATGCAGTTGGTCTCACATACCCTGACTCGGATAACGCTCACCAAATTCTTTCTGCTTTGGATCTGCGAGTTTGGGAGATGAAATTGACCACCATCAAGGACACGACTGACCTCTCAACTTTGACTCTTGATGCGTTGTACTTATGCCTCAAGACTCACGAGATTGACATTGTCTCTTGCAAGTCGAAATCACAGTCGATGGCTTTGGTCACTGATCCCAATTCTGCCTCTAGAACATCTTCTGATGGTGTCTCTGGCTTCTGTCTAGCTTCTATTTGTGAAATAAGTGATGATCAAATTGAGCGACTCCCAGAGAACGAACTAGCCCTTTTAGCCAGAAAATTTTCACATGCTTATAAGAGGGTTAGGGAGAGAAAGAGAGGAGGGACGGTGATCTGCTTTGAGTGTGGTGGCCCCAACCACATTCGAACAAATTGCCCCAAGCTAGAGAAGGGCAAGAACGACTACGGCGGTGTGAGCAAGAATGACTACATTAACAAGAACCGCAACAAGAATCCCCAAGCCCAAGGCAAAGAGAAGAAGTTCCACAATCATGGCAAAGCCAAGAAGCTCTTCCACCGCGTCCTCACCGCCTTCGACAACATCAACTTCGGCGACTTGGAAGGTTGGAGTGACGACGACGGCAAAGATGATGAAGACAAGGATACCAAGGACGACGACGACTTCATTGGCATGTGCTTCATGGCCAATGAGATCGACATCAGCGATGACGATCTCTACACCGACTCCGATGAGGTAGGTCCCTCCTACGATTAGCTCAATGATGCATTTCTCAAGTTAGGGAGATTTGTGCTAGATCTAGATCTAGGTGTGGTGATCTAGAGCAGGAGGTAGAGAGCTTGTCATGGGAGCTTACTTCACTTAAATCTGCTTTGTCCCGTGACGATTGCGATGTTTGTACTTCGTTGCTTGGAAATATGGAGAAGTTAAGGATCTCTCATGAGAGTGTAATTTCTGAGCTTGACTTGCTTAAGGTGGAGAATGTTAGTCTGTTAGCTGAACTAGAGATGACTAGGGTTGCTTCTCTTTCATCTACTACTGTTGAGACTACATCTTGCACCTCATGTGAGGTTAAGGACAATGCTTTTAGAGGTCTTTACACTATGCTCCTTGATCTACCTGAAAATTGCGAAAGTTGTAATAACTTGAAGATTAACTTAAAGAAAGCAGATCATAAAATTGCTGAATTACATGCTTCCTTGCTTGAGCCTATTGTTTCTTGTACCAACTGTCCTGAATTAACTTCTGAACTTGAATCAGTTTCTAAACAATTTCAAGAAATGGTTGATCACAACAAGAAAATGGCTCAATATGCTTCCAAGGACCATGTTAGCTCACCATGCAACAACTGTGAAAAACTAAAATCTGAATTGATTGCATTAGATGACAAATGTGTGATGCTAACTAAGGACCTACTAGAGAAGTCACAATATGGTTGTGATGTGTGTGCTGTGGTGGAGGAGAAGTATAAGGACATGGTAGAGACTCTTAGGACGAGCCACGAGGACCAAATGGCTAGAGTTAGGACTACCCCTTGTGTGTCCTGTGAAGCCCTCAATGTTGAGGCGGCTGTGCACAAGGAGAGACATGCACATGCCATTCGTTCTTCAGCTGTCGGTTCTTCTTCCTCTCCCTGATCTTCTTCATCTTCTCCCTGATCTTCATACGCTTCTCTCTTTTAGGGGTGTCAGTATCTTATGAACACTCTTGAGAGATTTGTTGGAGGCAAGTTTAATCAGGGTCTAGGATATGATTTTTAGAGGATGTGAGGAAGCATTCACCTGTTGTTCTCAGACCTATAGCAGCAGGTGTGATCGAGGTCTAGCCCAGAACTAAGAAAGTAGAATTCGAATATGTGGGTTTTATCCAAGGGATCTCTGACAGTAAGGTGGTATCACCTGTTGCTTCGACCTCTCAGAAGGTGAAGCCTCATCATGCTACTTCCACCTCTCAGAAGGTGAAGTATCATTGTACCTTCTGTCAAAAAGATGGACATTTTGTTGAGAGATGTTTTTAGCACGCCAAGATCGCGCGAAGAGATCACGCATTTAGGCATATTCAGAGTCAGCCCCAAACTCGGAGTGCACCTAAGATCAACACGAGATCTAGAGTTGACTCTTCCGATGTGTTTAGGTAGCATCGAGGACTTGGTTTTTCTATTTCTTCTTATTTATGTCCTCCAGTTACTTCTTGTCAGGATATCCACCATCCTGAGGGTAGATCTCGTTTTCCCCATCGAGATAGCTATCCGCGGCGAGATCAGCCTGTTGCTGTTAGTCAGACTCGCTCTTCTATAGCAGTCGAACCCAGCAACAGCTTCATGTCTGCTCATAGACCTTTTGGCGTTCTGAGCGACGGAGAGCGTAGGGTAGTTAGAGGTCAGTCGACTGTGACTACTTCTTCTGCTCGTCGTGTGACTCAATACTGGGTTCGAAAGTCTATTCTGATTTATCCCAGTACTGAGCCATAGTTGCTCTTTTGTTCACTCAGGTTCGCCGGGTAGGGAAGGGAGAGGTTTGGCTTGTTGATTTCGCTATTCTCGACACATGACCAGAGACTCCCGTTGGTTCTCTTCCCTTGTCCGAGCTCCAGGTGATGAGACGATCACCTTCGGAGATGCCTCGTCTGGTCGAGTCTTCGCTAAAGGTACTGTGCACGTTAATGACTCTTTCATTCTTAAAGATGTTGCCTTAGTCAGTAAGCTGTAGTACAATTTGCTATCTGTTTCTCAGCTTACCGATGAAAATTTCGAGATAATTTTTAAGAAAAACGCTTGTAAAATTCTTGATTCTTCGGGGAGTCTTGTTTGTGGGATTTCTAGATTTGGGAGGATCTTTCGTGCTGATTTTATTGAGTCTTCTTGCGATCCTTTCAGGTGCTTAGTCGCGTCAGAGTCCCGTGATCTCTCCTTCTGGCATAGGAGACTTGGTCACATTGGCTTTGATCATTTGACTCAAGTTAGCGGCCGTGATCTCATTTGTGGACTATCCAAACTCAAGATGGTCAAAGACTTAGTTTGTGCTCCTTGCCGACATGGCAAGATGGTTGCTGCCTCTCATCCTCTAGTCATGAGAGACCATGTGGAGGTGACCCCATGAGTGTGATGAGTAATTGACACTTGTTTTAGAAAGTTTATGTTTGATTTGCGTGTTTTGCGCCAAGTCGTAGTGTAGTGCAGTCGGACCTGGTCAAACGTGGCCGTAACCACTAGGAATTCGTATGTCTTGTTCTACCATTTTGACAGGTCGTAGGCTAATTACGACTTTGTAGGAATATGTTTTGAGTACCTTCTACTGATGCAAATGTATGATTACAGTATTTCGAGCGGTGCTATGTGATGTTTTCTTGTTTGTGATGGTTGCAAGACTTTGAGGCTAAGTCGTGGCGAGGCATGGGATGATCGGACTAGGCATAGGCGGTGCTAAGGTCGAAGCGGTCGAGACTTTGACGCTAAGGCAAGAGGAGAAAGCTTCCGGGAAGAAGCGTGAGGGGCAATTTGGTAAAATTGACTCAGGCTTGAGGAAGCGGATACGGTTGGAGTTAATGGGTAAAGTGATGAGTTGTTGGAGCTAATGGGTAAAGCAGAATGTAAACCCAGTTACTTGAGGCTATAAATAGGAGGGTAGTTCCCTAGTGGAGAAGATGTTTTTTGCTTTTCTTTCATTCTCTGCATGAGGAGTTGTTCGGCAGAGTTGGTTTTGCTTTTGTCCCATTTCTGTGTGTGAGGAGAGTCTGGCAGTTGTTTTGGGTTGTTGATTTTCTTTTGGGTGTGTTGCTCTCAATGTGAGAGATGGCATGAAATGGTTGTAGACAACTATATTATGTAATCATTCATCTCTCTGAATCCATTTGAGAAGTCTTGTACTTGAAGATGTTCTGTTTTCCTGTATCTCTCTGTGTTTTGTTTCTGTACCTTCTTTGCTGCTCTCTATTCTTCTCTGCTTCTTTTCATTTTGAATGAAATCTTTGATCGAGTAGCTACAGAACTATTTTGTTCTGAACTGGGAATCACCTCAAAGCCCCTTGGCTAATTTATTCCTGAGAGTAAAGATTTCATTAACAGTATTCTTTCTGAAAGATTGCTCGCTACAAGACTTCCTCTGTTTACACCTTTTTCTAGGGTTTACTATTTCCGTTGGCAGAGGAATCTTGTTTCCTGGTTGTCTCGGTTGAGAAGATCTCTTTTCTTTGTGATTTCTCTTTCAGAGGTTGTGTTCTTCCAGCAGTTGAAGTCTCGCATCCAAAAGATTCGTGAGTCAAAAGTTCTTAGAAAACTGAATCTTACGGTCGAGTTTTGTCAGCATCCTCTTTTCTCAGTTCGTCTATGAATTTATCTTCGACCACAGCAATGAGGTGTCTTAGCTTTGTAATTTCTAGTCTAGAGGTCATTGTTTTGTTTTGAAAGAAGTTGCATGGTCGTTTGTTCCAAGAATCAGAAGCTACTCTAGTTTTGGTTCTTGCGGATGTTGCGAACTCTGTTGTCGGCCAAAGTTTACTGTTGTTGGTCAGTCTCTCTGAATTCCAGTGGAGCATATGTTTCAATCGAGCGATCTATTGACCACGAGCTGGTACTCGACCTTTCGGCCACAGATAGTAGATTAGATTATTCAGACTTTGTCCTCAGAACAGCTGCTGCTTCTGTTTTTTGATTGATTACTCTGTGCTTCAGTTTTCAGTCAAGCCTGTTTTTTCAGTTTTTTGTCAAGAATGTATCTTATGATCTCTTTAGTTTTTAGGCCAATTTAGATCTTGCAGTTTCCCGTCTGGTGTTTTCAATTGAATTCTCCTTGCTTCATCTTTACAGTAATCTCTGTGCCGTGTGGCTTTTCAGTTTTTTGAAACAGGCTCTGTTCCCGGTCAGACCGAAATCTTCACGGTGGTCAGACCGCTCTCCTTTTGGCGGTCAGACCAGCAATACTTGTGCGGTCAGACCGGCAGTGCTTCGGCGGTCAGACCACTGTCACACTTGCGATCAGACCGGGCTCAAGACTTGCCTTCAGTTGGCTCCTCTCTGGACTGTTTCTTTTTCTTGGTTTTTCCTTCTGTTTCAGCTCTTTTCAGTTTCCAGTGGGCATCTATCCTCTTGCTTCATAACTGTTATAGCTATGAAGAAGAAGATTGTGTGAATACTTGGGGCGGTTTGAAGGCACCATTCACCCCCCCTGTTGCCATTTTGGTCCTACAAGTCACTGTGACTATGACCGATGCACCAGGATAGCTTCTTCACATGGACACAGTTGGTCCAGCTAGAGTGCAGTCGGCAGGAGGGAAGTGGTACGTTCTTGTCGTGGTCGATGACTTCTCGAGGTTTTCTTGGGTGTTTTTCTTAGCCTCGAAGGATGAAACGTTCAGTCATTTTTGGGGTCTTTTTAGTAGGCTTTCTGTCGGGCTCCCGGATGCCTTACGAGCGATCTATGGTGATAATGGCACGAAGTTCAAGAATTCCTATTTTGAGAAGTTCTACGATGAAACAGGTGTAGAGCATCAGTTCTCTTCTCCTCACGTCCCCCAGCAAAATGACGTCGCGGAGAGGAAGAACCGTACCTTGGTCAAGATGGCTAGGACGATGCTTGATGAGTACTCTACATTGAGGAAGTTTTGGGCTGAGGCTATAGCAACCGCGTGCCATGTTTTCAACAGAGTTTTTCTGAGGGCACACTTGCATCGCACCTCTTATGAGTTGAGATATGGGCGAAAGCCCAGCGTCTCGCATTTTCGCGTGTTTGGTTGCAAATGCTTTATTTTGAAGTCCGGGAACATAGATAAGTTTGTGTCACGATCGTGTCATGTGATTTTTCTAGGGTACTCGACTTCTTCGCGAGCGTATAGGGTCTGGAACTGCAGGTCTAGTAAAATGGTAGAAACCTGTGAGGTGACATTCGATGAGGCCAGTCCGGGGACTAGGCCCGATATCTCAGGTTCTGTAGAGTAGTTCGAGACCATCTCTGTGGATGATGAGTAGGTTGGAGGTGATGGTTGTCTACCCGATCCAGTTCCTCCTCCCCTCGAGGTGCTTGCCTCTTCCACCGCACCTCGTGGAGATCAGCCCATTCCTTCCGCCTTTTTTGGAGCCAGTGGCTCTGTTCCTACCTCGTTATCTCATGAGGTAGAGGCCACTTCTTCTTCTCATCCAGGACCTCCCCATCATATCCAAAAAGATCATCCTTCAGAGCAGATAATTGCAGATCTCTTTGAGCGTGTCACACGCTCAAAGTCTGGCATGTCTCACTTCTATCTCCCTCTGCCTTCGTTGCCTCTTTCGAGCCCAAGGATGTTAGTCATGCTCTCTCTGATGAGTCTTGGGTCAATATCATGCATGAGGAGTTAGAGAACTTTGAGAGAAACAAGGTCTGGTCGCTTGTTGAGCCCCCTAGAGGTCATAATGTCATAGGTACCAAGTGGGTGTTCAAAAACAAGCAGAGTGAGGATGGGGTAGTCATTCGAAACAAGGCTAGATTGGTAGCTCAGGGTTTCTCCCAGGTTGAGGGCCTAGATTTTGAGTAGACCTTTGCCCCTGTAGCTAGGCTAGAGGCCATTAGGATCTTGCTTGCATTCGCAGTGTCTAAGGGCTTCAAGCTTTACCAGATGGATATAAAGAGTGCCTTCCTCAATGGGTTTATTGAGGAAGAGGTCTATGTTAGGCAGGCTCCAGGTTTCGAGAACCCCAAATACTCAAACCATGTATACAAGTTTTTCAAAGCTCTGTATGGACTTAAGCAAGCCCTTAGAGCTTGGTATGAGAGGCTTAAGTTCTATCTGTTGAGTCATGGGTTTGAGATGGGTAAGGTAGACAAGACCTTGTTCATTCACAGGTATAGCAATGACCTTCTACTCGTCCAGATTTATGTGGATGATATCATCTTTGACGGCTCTTCTCATACTATTGTTTCCCAGTTCTCGGATGTCATGAGCACAGAGTTTGAGATAAGCATGATGGGTGAGTTGACCTTCTTCCTTGGATTCCAGATCAAGCAGACTCAGGAGGGTACCTTCTTGCATCAGGGCAAGTACACACGAGACCTCCTGAGACGCTTTGATATGAGTGATGGCAAGCCGGTGTCAACTCCGATGGCATCATCAGCTTCACTTGATCCAGATGAGGATGGCGAGCCAGTTGATCAAAAAGAGTACAGAAGCATGGTTAGTTATAGACAGTGTTCCACTCTTTTGTGATAACACTTCTGCTATTAACTTGCCAAAACCCAGTGCAGCATTCCCGGACTAAGCACATTGATATCAGATCTCACTTCCTTAGAGACCATGTGGAGAAGGTGACATAGTGCTCTACTTTGTGAAGAGTGATGTAGCATCCTAATTTTCAGAGCCTTTTTGAAGTTTTTAAAATAAAATTCACCATCTGGATTTTTCTGAAATTAAGTAAAGCTTAATTGGAATTTTTATTAATTAAAAAAATTTAATATGATTAAATTAAACATTAATATTTGCCAAAAATATTTTATTTGTGTTTCTTGTGTCACAAGGAATTTTTCTGTATTTTCTGGGATTTTTCGGAGTTTGTTTGAGCTCAATTTTAAATTTCCAAAAAAAGAAAGAGGAGAGAGAAAGAACAGTACCCAGCGGTACTGTTCATCCGTCCTCCCAGCGCGCTCGCAGGCAGATCCATCTCCCCTGTGCGTGCACGTTTCCTTCTGTTTTTCTCTCTCTTCGAAACTTCCAATCCGAGCCTTATCTCAATGTTTTCCCAAAAGGAAAGTTGTGCCAAATCACGCAAGGAATCCATCTCAGCTGGCCTCTTTCCGTTTCGTTCATCCGTTTGCCTTTATCTCCTATTTTCTGAAACGGACTCTAAACCGAAATTCACGAATTGGAGTCGGTTTCTACCTCTTCTAAGCTTATAAATACGACCCCTTGACCCCTCTAAACCCATCCCAAGCCGTGCCAAGTCCCCTCAACGCCCAGGACGCCGTTGGCATCGAGGCCCTCCGGTCCCGAATTTGCTCGTCGTGTCTCGAGCTATTCGGTGAGTTTCTCCATGATCATTTCACGTCACATTGTGCCATCATGTGCCATCTAGCTTCTTGCCAAGTTAATTTGGTTTTGGTGCAGCCAATCTCCCGGAATCGAGTTTTCCCCAATCTAGGTCAAGAGCGCTTCCCGACGTCGATTCGTCGCCTCCGGTAAGCTTTAACCCATGCCGTAATTTTTCTTAGACTTGCCTCGCCGCATTCTACGCCATGCTTCCTTCCTTTTCCCCGAAAAGCCTCCACAAATTTTCACCTCCGAACCTCGCCATGGCCGCCAATGGCATCTCGTGTCCCCCATCTACACGGTGATGTTTTCACCAATCCGTTCGCGTCATATTGTGCCAAACCATCCCAGGTAGCTACCCTCCAAGTGGTTTTAGATTTCGTTCATTGAGCACCAAGATATTAAGCTTTTCCTTTTTCCTTCCCAACGTCGTTCAAACGTCGATTGCGCCGTCTCCGGTGGGTTTCTGGCCGAGCCGACAATTTTCTTAGCTTTGCCAAGCCGCGTTCTAGCCCGTGCTCACCCTACTTCTCCATGTCTTATGCCCGAGTTTTATTCCTCTCCCCTACCCATGTCGTTGTAGTCGCCCGTGCCGTCACCGTGCTCCGTTTGGCGTGCCGTCGCTTCCTATGTATGCCTTAGGTCCCTAGCAATCCATTTTGCTAGTTAGATTCTTCCAGCATTTTCTCGCCCGGCAAATTTTAGATCGCTTGTTCTCCTTCGTCCGAACTCCGATTGACCCGATTCTTTTTCCTAAAATCATCTAAAATTGAGCTCTATATTTTGGTTCTGGTTTGGCAGTTTTTGGAGTTCATTTGAGTTTTATTTGAATTTGTTTTTGTGTTTTGTCTCGTTTCCTCTCTCGTTAGATCACGCGTTCGAAGGAGCTGAAGTAGGATCCGAAGATCAAGAATTCCTAACTGAGCAAGGCCAAGGCAAGTCGTGTCCTTTGATCACGTTGAACCCAGTTTTCAAATCTATTATGTATTACTTTGTTTTACATTATCATGCATCGCTATTTTATTATCAAACCCTTGTATTGGTAGTTATTGTTCAAATTGATTAATCCCTCCTTGATAATTTGGTTGCCATGATTCTAATGCCACCATAGGATGGGAAATTATTTAGTGATGCAATACTAGTTGTCACATGGGTGGTACGCTTAGAATTGCTTAGCCATGCTTGTAGCACGTTGGGTCTATCATCACATATGGTTAATTAATCTTGACTTAATGATATGTTGGAACGTGGTGGTCAGCCACAGTTATAAAATTTGAGTACAATGACATGGGTAGTGTCATTGGTGTTGGTTATACAAAATGGTTTTCACTCGGGCGAATGATCGTGCAGTAAAGGGGAGAAGTGTGTTAACACTTCAGGGATGTGGATGCTTCGCCTGGTATATGTAAGGACTTAACTTTGTGCGCCATTGACCTAAGCCTTACCGTACAACCACATGTCTAGTATGGGATAGACCTAGCTGATTAACTTGCAACGGTTTAGTTCAGATATTACCAATGGTAAGTGAGTACCAGGGGTACTGGTTTGCTCACAGTGAGGAACAGGGTTACTGTACTCATACGGCGCAAAAGGGGGCTTCTGACTGTGGTGGTTAACCCTTCAGCAGTGAAACCTTAGCGGGTGATGTCTAACTAGATTGGAGTGAGGTAAAAGCTTTGTGATAATTTATCTGGGTCTCATGCCTAAGGAAGCATGCTGGCTATTAAGATGACTTGTCTCTTGTGGGTAAAGTTGCGCAACCTCTGCAGAGTGTAAAACTATTCGAATAGCCGTGTCCTCGGTCATGGACAATGCTCGGTGATTTCACACGAGGGGTAGAGTTTTCATAAAAAAATCTGGTTGGGTTAAGTTGGGAAGTGAATGGTTAGCTTACAGGTGTTCATTTCATGGATCTTGGTCATAGTGGATTCCTTGGGTGAATGGTAAGTTCACTTGTGGTTGGTCTCAATTCCTTTGGTTACTTATTTATTATCATTTACAAAGTTTGCTTTTTAATCTACTTATTGTATTTACTTTAAATTGTTGCTTTCTGCAAAATTAACCTTTCAGCCATCCTTTGGTAAGCCTTGCATACTATACTGTATTCTTTGTTACAAACGACTTGCTGAGTACTCTATATACTCACGGCTTCATCCATATTTGCTCAGTTGAGGAAGAAGAACCGGTCCAGCAGGAGGTACTTGGAGGAGGATACTTCGACGACTTCGCGGATTAGGACTTCGCTCCCCAGTCGATTGCCTGTGGGCATGTCGAATGGCTACTACGCTTATATCTGGTTTTCCGCTGCTAACTTCTTTAAGCCTTTCAGGCTATTAATTGTAAGCTTAGCCATAAGGTCGTACTCTGATAATTATTAATAATATTTGAGTCTTTTCTTAGTAAATCGTGATATGGTCGATATTTCATCTTTGTTTATACTGTGTGCACTAGCGTGATCCTGGACTAGTGCAGAATACACAGGAGAGTCCGGATGCGCATATTTGGGTCTCTACAGAGCGTGGTCCTGAATTATCATTTTAAATCTTTTTAATTAATAAAAATTCCAATTAAGCTTTATTTAATTTCAAAAAAATCCAAATGGTGAATTTTATTTTAAAAACTTCAAAAAGGCTTTGAAAATCAGGATGTTATAAGTGACCACCAGTTGGCTGATATCTTTACCAAGCCGTTGGATAGCTCTAGGTTTTCAGCCCTGCGGGGAGAGCTTGGGGTGGTCTGTCCGTATGGATTGTTGTGAGGGGGAGTTTTGTGCTTTATGTTTTATCTTGCTTATATGCTTCTGTCTCTTTTTGTTGCATTGCATGAGGGTGCATTCGGGTTAGTCCTTCTAGCATAGATTAGAGTGGTTCTCTTGTCTAGATGCTTAGATTTCTTTCTCTCATCTTGTGGTTATAGAATGCTGCTTATTAACTGTTTCTCTTCTCACTAGGTTGAGCTCACTCACTTCTTATAGGTTCTAGCAAGGGTTGGGACACCCTTGGGTAGACAGGGAACGTGTTTGCTCCTTAGTGTTTAGAATATCAGCTGATAGTCCTAGAGTTATATGGGTTAGATGAGAGTCAGTATGAGCCTTAGTATCCTCTGTATCTTATCTGTGCTTTAAGGACTGCCTTTTCTTATTTTCTTGCCAGCTTCTCGCTTTATTGCTTTGGTTCAGGGGGAGTTCATTTGGGTATGCTAGAATTTAATTTTGTCATAACTCAACTTGAACTAAAGTTGCATCTCATGTTGAGGGGGAGCTGGATTTTCTTGCATTTCATTCTGCATTGTAATATAACTACATGGAGCCTTGATTATTATCCTTATATGACATGAATCAATGCATTACATCTTGCCATGATCTGTGCTAATTTGCTAGATTTATCATGACTTTTTATGTGTAGTCTAGACTTTGCCATGATAAGTTGATTAAAAAAGCACAACTTGAATTAAATCATGTCATGTTAGCTCTTGAGACTAGTCTGTCTTTAGTTATCCACTTATGATTCATGCCATGTCAAATAGACTGAGTTGAGTCTTGAATCTTTATTGAGCTTTAGATTGAGCTATGCTAGTTTTTTATGAAGAATGGGTTTTTATTAACTTCTTGTTCTTGCACTAAATTCAGTAAAAGCAAAAAGATCTCTTTTGTGCGAAAGAACTGATCTCACCAATTCTTTCTCATGAGACTGCTTGCCATTGCACTAGGCATGAACTCAGGGGGAGTTTTGGTTGACCAAGATCACTTCTTAAGCTTATTGCTTAGAGTGGTCGCATAAGCCTTGAGATCTAGCATATGACTAAAATAAAAATTTGGTTGGAAACAACCATGAGATTTTTTAAAGGAAAAATATGTCAATTGTGCTAAATTTGCTTAATTACACAAAAAGATCGAGTACTTGAACAAATGATTTATTCTTGAATTTGTAGCACTCTAAATTGCCTCAATTCTAGCTTCTTGGTTCCACTTAGATTATTGACATGGCTTGCATCATCTTTGGATACCTCTAGCTAGACTATGATCATGGATAACTTGACATGCTAAGAAATTCGACTAATTTTCAGATTATGACTTATTTGGTTTAGATTGATTATACATATCTTGTCATGATCTTGATAGCATTGCGTTATGGCTTGGTGTAATATTCAAAAGGTCATTTTGGATACTCTTCATGGCTCCAAATGCATAGAATGAATAATATTCAGTCATTTCACTCACATCATACGACCATAGGGGAGCATGATGTGACCACGCCACCAACACATACGACCATAGCGGCCAATATCAAGATTGAACTAAAGGTGAACTCGTTTCTTCAACTTCAACACATTTTAAATGAGAATATGATGCTACCTAATGATGAAAATATATATATATATATTTGTAGCACCACATCACTTTTGAACCAATTGAAGCAAGGGTTCAAGTTGGACATGTTTTGGAATCCAATTCGGCCACCAGATCAATTCGGATTCAGCATGACAAGCCAACTTCAAACGGCATAACTTTTGATCCAGAAGGCTTCTTGGGGCCTGTGAGTACTCGTTGGAAAGCTCTTGGAGTCTACTTTCAGATGGATCTGGTATCACCACCAAATTCCACTCGAGTAGATCAGAAACTGCAAAACAAGTCACATTATTTTTCCAGTCCGAGTCAAAGTGGGCCGAGGGCCTTGTAGCTTAGGCTATTTGGGATGGGACTGTTCACGTGAACAGTACCACGGCTGCATGAACAGTAACCATAAATAGTACCACATCCCTTTTCATTAGATAAGTGTGACTTCCACCTCCCCTATTTAAGGAGGTCACACCCCTTTAGTTTTCCTTGGGTTTTTCTTAAGATATTATTCTGCTTCGCAGTTTCGCCGTATATTCGGTTGAGAAACCCCAACTTGTGAACTTAATCTTTATTCGCAATTTTAGATTGCATCTTGTACTCTCTTGCTTGTGTTCTCGATTCGCTTGCAGGAGATAGCCTCTTGGCGAGGTCAATCGTGTTCGGCACGGTTGATAACCAACGGAGCAGTGGTGTAGTGATTGCGAGGGGTTCACTCTGTTTTGGTCGGAGCCTTTGGATCATCAACGTCGAGATCTCCACAATCGACTTATCAGTACCTCTCGGAAGTTCGGGCCGTCGTCACATCAGTTGGTATCAGAGCAACGGTTGCCTGTGAGGTAATTCTTGTATCCCTAGTTAGTAGATTGGTTTTTATTTCCTATAGTCCAGAAAAAAAAATTGCCCCACAAAAAGAATTAATTCCGCTGTCCAAACCCCGTTGTGCCTTTCAATCTGTTAGTTTTGGTTTGCTAAATTGAATTTGTGGCCATATTAGCATTGTCTAGTTGCTGGTCATATCTTTGTTCCATTAAAAAATCCAAACAAAAGAAAAATTCTCCACCCCAAACCCTAATTTCCAAATTCGGCTGATTTTTCCTTTCTCTGCAGCCGCCACAAAAAATGTCATATATTTTGATTCCGAGATTATTTTTGATTGAGACCACCGCCATTAGATTCAAAAATTCCTTATCCATCTATCTGTAAATTTTCACGTCATTCCAGAAAGGCAGTTAAGCGATATATGCGGTGAACGTTGACCCAATTATCTGTTTTGAATCTGCAACTGTCAGCAGTTGTGATTTTTGTGCGAATTTCTGTGTCGGGTTTCGGAAGTTGGCCCCAAAAGAAAATATGTATAAAAAGCCGTCAGAAAGCAGAGAAAAAAATAATCAGTGAAAAAGAGGCATCGGAGAAAAAGATACAGCCAAAATACCAACGTGTTGTCGAGTGGACAGAAATCTTCAGTTTTTAGTTTTGGGTCAATCCTTGTGTTCTTCAATTCCAAATTGCTTTGGATTGAATTATCTTGTATTTACCACTCATACACATTGCCATACACTTGTTTTTAGCCTTCTTCCATTCTTGGTTGATCAACAACATAGGCTAAGTGCTAGATACGGACTATAATTCAATTCTATGCAATTCTGAAATTAACTGATTGTTCTCCATTGCTACCATATTGTGCCTTCCAAGCTACACCTACTCTTGATCAGAACAGGTTCCCTCTTGCAATCGTACCCACGCTTGACACGGTGTTACGAACCAGCCACCGGTTGTACCACCTGCTGCATTGGTAAGAACACTTGTAAGAGTGTGGTAAGACGCTTGAGAATGTGTGATTCCACCTTCCACCACCTAGTAGTGGATAGGGATAATACCTTTGTGTTGTCTTTTGTTTTCTACTAACCATGACAGGTGGGTCGTCTGATGATCAAGTGTGTGTTTAAAAGGGAGAGCTCATGACACTTTGGGATGGACAACGCATCAATAGGAAGCTTCAAGCTTCGACAGACACATGGCAGCGCTCCATCAGTTCCATCAATGAGAGTATTACAACACTCACTGCACGCCTTGAAAGAATGGTGAATCGGCCACCAAACAATGAACGCGAGTATGATCACGATGTGGGCCAAGATCGTGAGGAGGGAGATGATAATGAGAGACAAAACCGCGACGCTAGTGCTTCATTTGCTGCCCAAGATGCACGCCCACGACACCGCCTACATCAAAACCGTCACGGTATGGGAGATAATAATTTTCAGCACCACAATGATCGTTCTAATCATGACCCTTTTGCTAAAGTCAAATTTACCATTCCATCTTTTTCTGGTCTTTATGATGCTGAAATATATCTTGATTGGGAGATGACGGTAGAGCAGAAGTTTAATTCTCACTTGGTTCCTGAACAACATAGAGTTAGACAAGCTGATACATGGGAGCGGTTAAAAGGAGCAATGCGTGCTAGATTTGTTCCTCCTGCTTTTAAACATGAAATGCATAAGAAATTACAGTGCTTAGACCAAGGTAATAAATCTGTCGAGGAATATTATCAAGAACTACAAATAGGCATGTTGCGTTGTGGGGTTGTTGAGGAAACGGAGGATAAGATTTGTCGTTTTTACGGGGGGTTACGGCGTGAAATTCAGGACATTGTTGATTATAAAGATTTTACTACTGTCAACCAGTTGTTCCAGCTTGCTTGTTTGGCAGAAAAAGAATTGCAGGGTAGGCAACAAAGGACAAGGAGCAACTTTGGAGGTACGTCTACATCGAGATCAACGCCTGGGCAAGCCAAGATAGCCCCACCTCCTATTTGTCGAGCTGCTGCCCCCTCTGTGAGTAGGGCGCGTTCAGCAGCACCGCCGCCACCATCACACGCACCCGAGACGAGAAAATCTACTAGTGTGCAAGCACCAACACAGAGCTCTTCATCGGTTGCTTCCATGGGCCGTACGACGGGCATTGTGTGCCACCGTTGTAAAGGGATGGGCCACGTCATGAGAGATTGCACAAGTCAGCGGGCGTACATTGCGACAGAAGATGGTGGTTATGTAAGTGCTAGTGACGTTGAGGATGAATATGCTCTTGCAGCTAACCTTGCAGGTAATGGTGATGATCATGAGAACAAACCTGTGTTTGTGCCATTTTCTGTGACTAACAACTTGCAGGTAGTTGAGAACCATGCCAAAGAAGAGCATGAGCTGATTGAATCACTGGCCCCATTGGTTGAGAATGAAGATAAGGAGATGGATGCACTTACATCATCTGAGGAGAGCCAAAAAGGTAAAGAACATGGTACTATCATCGCTCACGGTATTGATTTGGTGCTACAACAAGACATAGAGCAACCTTGTGAGTATATACCTGCTGTAGTGCAATCTTTTGATATTCCTTGTGTTGACTTAAATAAACCATGTGCTGATCTAAATTCTCATAATTTTGCACATGTTAAATTAATAACACATAAAGAAGTTTTGACTAGAATTTCTCCTGCTAATTCATTGTGTTACATCATGTTAGATCTACCTATGAAATTGTCACATGCTATGGAGAAAGTTTCTGAACTTGCATGTTCAAAATTCTTATTTAGTACCTACACCCCTGGATATAAGTTTAATTTGATTGGAGATTATGGTGTGGAAAATCAATTTCTTGTATATCGAATATGCATAACTTGCGATCACATGGATGAATTGAAACTTGTTGTTTGGGACAACAATTCTTGTATGCTGAATCATGTTGAATGTGAGAGGGAAGTAAAATTTAGTACTCATTCAATGCATATGTGTTCATCTCTTTTTGCACCATCTAGTATAGACAATCTGAATAAAGATGATGAATTATGGCAGAACATACAAAGCTCTTCACTCTTACTAGATGAATTTGCTATTGTTCGATTGAGATATGATTATATAGATGAACTTTGCTTGATTCCAAAAGTTGTAGTTTTGCCCATATGTGCCACCACTACAAGTTTACAAATTCAAAGATTTGAATTGCATAAATGCTTCACTTACATTTGTAACACCAGTTGCAATAATTACTGTGTGAGAAATTTTGAATTGCTCATTAACATATATGATTACTCTTGGGTTAATAATACAACGAGCTTTTATGATCATTGCTGTTTTATAACATTAATTGTGCAACAA
Source organism: Dendrocalamus latiflorus (assembly GCA_017311315.1). Classification (NCBI taxonomy): domain Eukaryota; kingdom Viridiplantae; phylum Streptophyta; class Magnoliopsida; order Poales; family Poaceae; genus Dendrocalamus; species Dendrocalamus latiflorus. Next base: position 6,368,340 of record CM029622.1, on the reverse strand, counting down.
CGAAGAACGGTTAAAACGGATGACATATACATATACCATGCATACATCTTGGCTTCTTTGTTACCATTTTTTCAGGTTATCAAAAGTCGAGGACAGCTTTGTTTGCAAGAAGCGGAGGATGATAAGAACATGTACCCTATGGATACAACCATATTTGATATACTTGTTGTTCCAATTATAAGAGCTCCTACACATCACTTAAATTATGAGATTTATGATCAAGATCATGCAATACGTGATGCTACACCTATGTTAAAACCGAGGACGGTTTTCTGTCAAGAAGGGGAGGAATGTGACGACGGCCCGAACTTCCGAGAGGTACTGATAAGTCGATTGTGGAGATCTCGACGTTGATGATCCAAAGGCTCCAACCAAAACAGATCGAACCCCTCGCAATCACTACACCACTGCTCCGTTGGTTATCAACCGTGCCGAACACGATTGACCTCGCCAAGAAGGCTATCTCCTGCAAGCGAATCGAGAACACAAGCAAGAGAGTACAAGATGCAATCTGAAATTGCGAATAAAGATTAAGTTCACAAGTTGGGGTTTCTCAACCGAATATGCGGTGAAACTGCTAAGCAGAATAATCTCTTAAGAAAAACCCATGGAAAACTAAAGGGGTGTGACCTCCTTAAATAGGGGAGGGGGAAGCCACACTTATCTAATGAAAAGGGATGAGGTACTATTTATGGTTACTGTTCATGCAGCAGTGGTACTGTTCACGTGAACAGTCCCAGCCCAAATAGCCTAAGTTACAAGGCCCTCGGCCCACTTTGACTCGGACTGGAAAAATTACGTGACTTCTTTGCAGTTTTTGATCTACTCAAGTGGAATTTGGAGGTGAGACCAGATCCATCTGAAAGTAGACTCCAAGAGCTTTCTAATGAGTACTCACGGGCCCCAAGAAGCCTTCTGGATCAAAAGTTATGCCGCTTGAAGTTGGCTTGTCATGCTGAATCCGAATTGATCTGGAGGCCGAATTGGATTCCAAAACCTGTCCAACTTGAACCCTTGCTTCAATTGGTTCAAAAGTGATGTGGTGCTACAAATATATATATTTTCATCATTAGGTAGCATCATATTCTCATTTAAAATGTGTTGAAGTTGAAGAAACGAATTCACCTTTAGTTCAATCTTGATATTGGCCGCTATGGTCGTATGTGTTGGTGGTGTGGTCACATCATCCTCCCCTATGGTCATATGATGTGAGTGAAATGACTGAATATTATTCATTCTAAGCATTTGGAGCCATGAAGACTATCTAAAATGACCTTTTGTGTATTACACCAAGCCATAACGCAATGCTATCAAGATCATGACAAGATATATATAATCAAGCTAAACCAAATAAGTCATAATCTGAAAATTAGTCGAATTTCTTAGCATGTCAAGTTATCCATGATCATAATCTAGCTAGAGGTATCCAAAGATGATGCAAGCCATGTCAATAATCTAAGTGGAACCAAGAAGCTAGAATTGAGGCAATTTAGAGTGCTACAAGTTCAAGAATAAATCATTTGTTCAAGTACTCGATCTTTTTGTGTAATTAAGCAAATTTAGCACAATTGACATATTTTTCCTTTAAAAAATCTCATGGTTGTTTCCAACCAAATTTTTATTTTAGTCATGTACTAGATCTTAAGGCTTATGCGACCACTCCAAGCAATAAGCTTAAGAAGTGATCTTGGTCAACCAAAACTCCCCCTGAGTTCATGCCTAGTGCAATGGCAAGCAGTCTCATGAGAAAGAATTGGTGAGATCAGTTCTTTCGCACAAAAGAGATCTTTTTACTTTTACTGAATTTAGTGCAAGAACAAGAAGTTAATAAAAACCCATGCTTCATAAAAAACTAGTAGCTCTCTATTCTTCTCTGGTTGAAATGGTTTGATGATGATTCTTTGCTCAGGTAGCTGAATCCTTCTTCCTCTAAGTTGGGAAATCCTCAAGGCCATTTGGGCACTCTATTTACAAGAGCAAAAGGATGAATCAAAGACTTATTTCATTTTTCTGTTCTGCGCTAGAGCTTCCTCTGTTTCTCAATTTCTAGGGTTTACCTTTTCATAGACAGAGGAACTATGGTTCTTTGTGGTTTCGGCTGGGAAGGCCCTCTTTCTGTTCTATTTTTGTCTTCAGAGGTTGACCACTAGCTACAAATTAATTTCCTCAACCAAAAGATGCTAGGCTCTCAAGATTTGCAAAAATCAGATTTATGGGAGCAACTTCCTCTGTTTTCTAGGGTTCACTGTTTCTGGAGGCAAAGCAATCTAGTTTTTGCTCTCAATCTTTGTTCGGCAATTTAGCATTTCCTAGATTTTCCAGTCAATCAATTTCTCCTTCAATTCCTCTGCTTAGGTACAACTTTCTTTGATTTGGTAGCCCTGTCTGCTCTAGACCGAATGTCCAAATTTGGGGTTTCCTGTTTGATCTACAGAAGTTCAGTTCTTTCAGTCGAACAGGTGCTTCTTTGTCAGATTTTCAGCCAAGCCATTCTTTTGGTCTGATTTTTCTCTCCCTAAGGTTAGTAGAATACTTAGGTTGAAGTTCTGTCCTTTTGATCTAAGAATCTCAAGGATCGTTCGATCTTTTATCTGTTTCTCCTCTATCCTTAGTATTTACTGTACAAGCAGGAGTCAGTCAGTTTCTTCTGTGGTGTCGGACTATTTTTTTATTTTTCCCTTCTTTTGGTTTGCTTTTCTCTTCTGCCTTTATTTTTTGCTGCAGTTTCTGTTTTTCGTAGTGTCTGGCCTGTTCGATTTTCAGTCAAGTACCTGCTGCAGTTTTTGTTTTCAGTTGGTTTGTCTTTGTTCTTTTTTCGGATTTCAGTCTGCTTTCAGTTCTCTTGGCCCCTTCTTCAGACTGCTTCCAGCTGCTGTTTTAGTTTTCGGTCAAGCTAGTCAGTGGCTTTTGGTCTTTATGATTCTTTCGGCAAATCCAGATCAGAACTTGTTGCTTCCGATCTGATTTGTTTCTTCAGAGAAATATTTGTCAGCCTGCTTTTTGCTTCTTCAGTGATCAATCAATTTCTTAATTGGCTTTTCTGTTTTTGTTTGAATCAGTCCTTCAGTTCTGACAGCTCTGGACTGCTCTCAAGTCTTCTTTCCTGTTATGTGCTCTTCCTTGCATTTTTCAGTTAGTTTCAGTTTTTCTTGCATCAGTCTGCCTTCAGCCAAGTGCATTTCTTTCCTGTTATGTGCTCTTTAGTGAAGTTTTTGTTGCTATAGTTTTCCAGAAAGCATAAATCGTCTTCTTCATAGCTTTTATAGCTATCGGAGAGAAGAGATCAATGTGGATACTTTGGGCAATTTTTAAAATGCACCATTCACCCCCCCCCCCCCTTGTTGCCATCTTCGATCCTACATATGTTTTATCTTGCTTAGTTGCTTAGACTTTTCCTCTCATCTTGTGATTCTAGGTTGTTGCTTATTAGCTGGGTCTCTTCTCACTAGGTTGAGTTTGCTCACTTCTTATAGGTTTAGCGAGGGTTGGGCCACCCTTGGGTAGACAGGGAATATGTTTACTCCCTAGTGTGTTAAAAGTCCAACTGATAGTCCTAGAGTCATATGGGGTAGATGACAGTCAATCTAAGCTATAGTATTCTCTATATCTTATCTATGCTTCAAGGACTGCCTTTTCTGATTTCTTCACCAGCCTCTCATATTTATTGCTTTGGTTCAGGGGGAGTTCATTTGGGAGCTTCTAGAGCTTAATATTGACATAACTCAACTTGAACTAAAAATGCATCACATGTTGAGGGGGAGCAGGATTTTCTTGCATTTCAGCATTCTGCATTGTAATATAACTACATGGAGCCTTGTCTATTATCCTTATATGACATGTTTACAATGCATTACATCTTGCCATGACTTGTGCTTAATTGCTAGACTTATCATGTCTTTATATGTGTCGTCAAGCCTTTGCCATTGATAAGTTGATTAAACATGCACAACTTGAATTAAGACATGTCTTGTTAGCTCTCGACACTAGTCTATCTTTAGTTATCCTTTTATGATTCATGCCATGTCAAATAGGCTGAGTTGAGTCTTGAATCTTTACTGAGCTTTAGATTGAGCTATGATAGGTTCTTGATGAAGCATGAGTTAGTACAACTGTTTAAGAAAGCAAAAAGATCTCTTTTGTCTGCGAAAGAACTGATCTCACTAATTCTTTCTCATGAGACTGCTTGCCATTGCACTAGGCATGAACTCAGGGGGAGTTTTGGATGACCAAGATCATCTCCTTAAGCTTCTTTCTTGGAGTGGTCGCATAAGGCTTGAGATCTAGCACATGACTAAAATTTTGGTTGGAAACAACCATGAGTTTCAAAGAAAAATATGTCAATTATGCTAAATTTGCTTAACTACACAAAAAGACTAAAGTGCTTGAACAAATGATTAATTCTTGAACTTGTAGCACTCTAAATTGACTCAATTCTAGCTTCTTGGTTCCACTTAGATTATTGACATGGCTTGCATCATCCTTGGATACCTTTAGCTAGACTATACTCTTCAATGGCTTGACATGCTAAGAAATTCATCTAATTTTCAGATTATTACATATGTGGCTTGGCTTGATTATGCATATCTTGTTATGATCCTGATAGCATTTATATATGTTATGGCTTGGTGTAATACTCGATGGTCATTTTGGATAATCTTCATGGCTCTATTTGCTTAGCATGAATAATATTCACTCTCACACCATTCTATATTCTCTCTTTTGCATCTTGATGATTTTATTGCCAAAAGGGGAGAATATTGGAGAAAAAGCATCTTTTCGGGAGCTTGGGAGCTTTTGAGGAAAACATGCTCTTTCTTTTGCTCCTTTTGTCAACATGGTCATTAGCGTCATTGTCTTTCTCCTGGACCATGTATGACTTTCAAACAAACTCAACTTTATGCGCTTTTTCTGTGTTTGTCAATATACTCATCAAGGGGGAGATTGAGAGCCATGTGGAGGTATCCCCATGTTTGTGATGAGTAATTGACAGTTGGTTTAGAGAGTTTGAGTTTGTTCTGGGTATTCTAGGGTTGAGTACCTTTCATTTATGCTATTATTGATTATGTTGTTTCGTGTAGTGCTATGTGACGGTTTGCTTGTCTGTGTGACTGTAGGACTTTGGAGCTAGGTCATGGTGAGGCGAGGAGGACCGGGACTAGGCACAGGAGGTGTTGAGGTCCAGACGGTCGGTGATGCCGAAGATGATCGAGGCTGCTGAGGTGGTTGTGAGTCGGGAGACGAGGACCGAAGCTGGAGCTACCGGTGATGGACACGACGGGCAACGACGAGAGGACCGGGACTAGGCTCAGGGAGGAGTTGGAGGTCCAGACGGTTGGATGTCGGTTGCGGTCGTGTGCGACAGAACAGACCAGGACTAGACTCAGGTGGAGTCGGAGGTCTCGGTCAATGTCAGGTGGACACGATAGCAGCGGCGAGGTGGACCGGGACTAGGCTCAGGGAGGAGCTGAGGTCCAGACGGTCAGGATGCCTGGTGTGGTCGTGTGCAGCGGAGCGGACTGGGACTAGACTCAGGGAGAAGTCGAGGTCCAGACGGTCAAGGTGCCGGTTGCGGGAAGCTTCCGGGAAGGCGCTTGAGGGGCAAATTGGAGATTTGACTCAAGTGGGTGGTTTCCCTCCATTTCCTGGAAAGGGTTTGACCCTTGTCTCATTTGGATGAGAGGCATGGAGTGGAAGAGGGATGACACTTCTTGATTTGCTAATTGAGGATGGGAGTCCCTCTATTTAGCAAAGGGAATGGGGAGTGCAGAATGAAGCAAGCAATGGCCTATGTGTGCTTGAGCTGAGTAGAAGGAAGAGAGTGAGCAGTGTGCTCTGTGTGTCTCCTGCGAGAGGGTTCTTCCAGTGAGAAGCATGTAGTGTGTGTTCTCCTTGTTATCAACTGCGTATGGGGACGTAGTGAGTGGTTGTAAACGTTATGTAATCATTCCCAGAGATGAATCCATTTGAGTTATCATGAGCTTCAGTTCCTTTTTGTTTTCTGCTGTTCTCTGTTTGATTCTTTTGATTTGAGTAAATCTTGTTTGGAGAGATGGTTTTTGGGATTGCTCTGTGATGGGAATATGTCTCAAGACCATTTGGTCAATTAGTTCCCAGAGCAAAATGATTAAATCAAAGAATCACTCTTTTCACTCTTCGTCAGTTTCCTCTGTTTTTCACTATAGCTAGGGTTTGAAGGCAGGGCATGGTTGAATCTTCTGATTTCCCTTCAATAGGTTGTGACCAGATGTGGGTTTTCAAGTCCTCATGTCATTGCTTAGCTAATTGCAAAATTTCATGAGCAAAAGATGTGAGAATAATAAGTAATTTGAAAATTAGCTCATTATCTGTCAAAGTTTCAGATTTTTTTTGTCAAAATCTTGATTCCTAGCTCTCTTGATGATTTCTTTGATTCCTAAGGTCCCAATGATGTTTAGATCAAGTTCTTGCTGTTATGGCCTGAAAAGATCAGAAGCATTTCTCAAATTCCTTTGAAATCAGCAAGACTCAGTTCTTCAATTTTTTTCAGTCGGCTGCTTTCTGTTTTTCTACCTCTGCATGAATCAGGGCCGGTCAGATCAGATTTCCCATGGCGGTTAGACCGCCAACCCTAGTGGTCTGACCGGCCATAAAGCGGCGGTCTGACCGGCTGGTCACCAGTGGTAAGACCATCCATGGGCGGTTAGACCGGCGGCGCCCAGGCGGTCTGACCGGTATGTCAAGTGCGGTCTGACCGGCCTACTAAGGTTGCTGTTGCTATTCTTTGTTTCTGTGCTAGGCAATTTGTTTCTTCTCTGTTGTTTTATGTATCATTTTCTCCTCTGTATGTTTGAGGTGCTAGTGAGCATGAACTCTCTTTCTTCCTAGCTTTTGTAGCTTTTGGAGAGAAGAAGTTTTGTGGATACTTGGGGGGCAAATTTTTAAGAGGCACCATTCACCCCCCCCCCCTCTCTGTTGCCATATCCGATCCTACACAAAGAGGTATAACAACAAGCCTCCTATCTTTGATAGGAGTGACTATCCCTATTGGTAGACACGGGTGGTGATGTACATCGAGGCTCAAGGCTTAGCCATTTTGTTGTGTCTGGCGATGACGCTATTCTCAATGTTGTTCAATCAGTTGAGGTTGAGGCAAATGCTAAGGCCACAACTTTCTGATCCAAGGCTTAAGAAGATTTGAGTTCAATCGAGTAGATCATCTTGCATCTACATATGAGATCTAGACAACCCTCTTTGATTACCATGAGGGAACATCAGTGCGTGAGAGTTGGTTCAAAGGGACTACTAGAAGCTGAAGATGTCGATTCCTTGTTTAGCAGATTCCACAAGATCCTAAGCGATCTGAGGTCTGTTGGTGTGACCTATGCTAATACTGACAATATGACTCATGTTTTGAGTGCTCTTTGTAACACCCCAACCAAACAATGACCTGGAATGCTACTAAACTAACAACATAATAAAGAACCTATATTCACCTTACAAAATTTCAGCAGAATCTCCTTTGTTTAATGAGTAAATCAAATGTTTCAACATGCATAAACAAATGATCTAAATAATAGTAAACATTAAATATCCAATTCTAAACAAACTGAACTATGTTTGCCATCGCAATCTCAACCACAATACTTAAATAAGAACGTAAACAATGTAATAGTTCTAAACCTTTATTACATTCTAAACATGGTGATCTTTAATCAGTTACCACTTAAGCTATTCAACAAATAATGATTAAGGTTCTTTATTTCTTCCAAGGTGAATGGACCGTGCAAGTGCAACAAAGCTAATCCATCTTTATCCCATGCATGCCGGTCTCATGTAGGTACCTAAAAAAACAAACAACAACCACAACAACAAACAAGTGTGAGTCCAACGACTCAGCAAATATAAATAGTGGCAACGAGAGTAAAAGGGAAACATCACTTCCCATGATCATCCATCAATCAAATAAATAAATCATGCTATGCAGTATGTTCAAAAGAATCTCTTTATCTCTTCTCTTTCGCATTTTACCGGTAATGCGGAGTGTGCATCCGTCAATGCACACCCATGCCTGTACCCTCTGGTACAGGGACCATTTGCCCATACTCCACATGTATGGGGACCTTTAGCCCGTCATGACATCAACATGGCGGGGACCTCATCGTATGGTCGTCTCGTGACCAAAACCTCAATAATCAACATGATGCACAAATGTGAATGTCTCAATGAATAAATTGCATTCACGATAACTATGCACCAGAAATTCTCTCATGCGTTTGCAATCAGCGATAACCAAATTCAATCATAACATTAACATGATCAAAATCAAATATTCTCATAAGATAGATCAAAACATCCACAAACCATCAATCATCCATAATCCATACTATGAAGGTTAGACCACTATTGTACTTGCCTTAACCACGAGAAAACGGGGAATGAGCAGAAGGTGCGGCTCCTGGAATCCGTCCTCCTCCTGAACAATAATTATAATAATTTCTAAGGCAACAGTAACGAGTCTTTATGTTAAACAAAAACACCCCCAACTAACCCAACATGATTAACTTGACTCAAAACCCCAAATCTTTTCGGGCACCCTGTCCCCCTCTACAGACAGTCAACTTCAAAAATTCTTATCTAATGGTACAGAAGTCCGAACAGGGCGTTCTCAGATTTTCTGGAAAGCTAATTAAATTATCTAACTAAATCTAGTTGGTGAGTATCCCTGATTCGGCCAACTTCTACCCGCACCATCTAACTTTCTAGAACAATCAATTCCGTAACGAGTTCTCTGGACAGCGCACTACAATTGACATAACTTTCGCCCCGAGAGTCGGAATCAGAATTTATTGACCTTTCTGGAAAGCTAAGGAAAATGTCTAAAACTTTCATAATATGGAGATCCTCTGATTCTCCTGATTTCTAATCGCCTAAACCCATCTACCGAAACCTGACAGGAAATTCCCCGATCTACAGGACAGTCCGATTAGAAAAATCACAACTTTTGCTACAAAGGTCCGAATGACGCGTTCTAGCACTTCATGGAAAGCTAAAGATGTTCTCTACAAATATCTAGGAGAATACCAGACCTGAATTCCCACGGATCTATATCAAAGAGACCGTCTAACAGAGACTGTCCTGAGCAGATCCGAAAACCGACATTGCTAATCAACTAAATATGCAGCTAGCGGGGAGAATTAGGAGTAATTACCCTTAACGAATCGCTGAAGAACACGGAGAACTCCACACGATCTCTGCCTCCCTTCCTTTTCCCGTCCTAATCTCCACCTTCCAGATCCACAACCCTTCCCAGCGGACGTTCGCTCTCCTCCTCTCGAACCGCAGCGATCGGGATCCCTTCACCAATCGCAGGGGGCGTCCATGGAGGCGAGGGAGACGCTGCTGGCCATTGGGGGCGCAAGGAGGAAGAGGGAGGTGGAGGGGCGGTTAGGGGAGAGGGGCGGCTAGGGTTTGGGGGTGGGGCGCCTCCCCCCCCCCCCCCTTTTACCCTTGGCCGGCCACCTCCTGGGCCTCGGCCCAAGCCCAGGTTGCCTCTGTTTTGCAGAATTCCCCCCCTAAAATCACTATTAAATCCTTTTCCAATCTTCCCCCTTTTCCCTGATTAATCTATTATTTGACCGATCTCTCCCGGGATATTACATTCTACCCCCCTTAAACAGAATTCGACCCCGAATTCTAACCGTACACTCACTACGGATTAATTACAATTAAACTTAATCATAATATACGCACCTAATGTGAATAATTCTGGATATTGCTCACGCATGCGAGATTCCAATTCCCATGTAGCCTCCCTCTCGGTCTGCTGCGACCAGAGCACCTTGACATATTTTAAGGTTTTATTTCTCAATACTTTCTCTGATCTTTCCAGAATTCGCATTGGCCTGGACTCGAAGGACAGATCTTGCTCAAGTATTAATGGTTCTAGTGAAACATGATGCTCCGGATCTCGCAGGTATTTTCTCAGCATAGACACGTGGAACACGTTATGCACTCCGCGCATAGATTCTGGAAGATCCAAGCGGTATGCCAACTTCCCAACCCGCCCCAAAACGTGAAAGGCCCAACATACCTCGGACTAAGCTTCCCTTTGGTACCGAACCTCACCACACCCTTGGTAGGAGATACTCTCAAAAGCACCTGATCCCCCACCCCAAATTCCAGATCCCTTCTTCTCACATCGGCATAGCTTTTCTGCCTGCTCTGGGCAGCCAACAGATTCTGCCTCACCAAGGCCACTCGCTCAACTGTCTTTTGGACCCAATCCGGACCCAAGACTACCTTCTCACCCACCGCTTCCCAGCAAAGGGGCGACCTGCACTTACGGCCATATAATACTTCAAATGGTGCAGCCTTGATACTTGAATGATAGCTGTTATTATAGGCAAACTCCGCTAAGGGCAACTGATCCTCCCAACTACCCTTCCAGGACAACACACAGGACCTTAACATATCCTCCAGGGTCTGAATGGTGCGCTCCAACTATCCATCCGTCTGTGGATGAAATGCCGTACTCAGGCGGAGCTGGGTGCCCAATGCACTCTGCAAACTCTCCCAGAACTTGGAGACAAACTTGGCGTCTCTGTCGGAAATTATGGTCTTTGGCACACCATGAAGTCTCACAACTTCTCGCACATAAATAGGAGCCAAATCGCTTGCTGAGCTGGTCGTGCGGATGGGAATGAAGTGCGCTGACTTGCTGAGTCGATCCACTATCACCCAAACTGCATCCTTACCTCGTGGTGACCGAGGCAACGCAACCACAAAATCCATAGAAATATCATCCCAAGGCCATTGAGGGACCTCTAATGGCTGCAACAACCCTGCTGGTCTTTTATGTTCTGCTTTTACTTGCTGACAAACACCACAAGAGGCCACATAATTGGTTATATCCACTTTCATCCGTTTCCACCAGAAATTCTGTTTCAAATCACGGTACATCTTTGTCTCTCCTGGATGAACAGTATACGGGGTGCGATGTGCTTCTCTCAATATATCACCTTTAACCTCCGCTTTCTGTGGCACACAGAGGCGTCCCTTAAAACGCACTGCACCAGACTTATCCAAACTGAAATCCCCTTCCTTGCCCATCTCTATACGCTTCCTGACCCTTTGCAGTAACTGATCATGTTGTTGTGCTTCCCGCACACGCTCTGGAATGGCTGACTCTAAGATCAACTGTGTCTCCACCCGTGTCGTGCCCGCGTAACAATATGATATTCCCATACGGTCAAAATCAGCAATAAGACAATCCAGAGTAGCAGGCGTCGCCTTGCGACTAAGTGCATCAGCCACCACATTGGCCTTACCTGGGTGGTACTTAATGGTGAGATCGTAATCCTTAATCAACTCCAGCCATCTGCGTTGCCTCAAATTCAGATCCTTCTGGGTAAAAATATACTTAAGACTCTTGTGATCGGTGAACACTTCACAAGACTCACCATACAGGTGGTGCCTCCAAAGTTTCAGTGCAAACACTACGGCGGCTAGCTCTAGGTCATGGGTTGGATAATTCTGCTCATGCTTCTTTAGTTGCCTTGATGCATAAGCTAAAACCTTACCATCCGGCATGAGAACACATCCCAGTCCAACTCGTGAGGCATCGGAGAAAACCGTGAAACGCTTCCCTGGTTCCGGAACAGTGAGAACAGGAGCGGTGACCAGCTTTTCCTTCAAAATCTGAAAACTGCGCTCACAATCATCATCCCACAAAAACCTCACATCCTTCTGTGTGAGCCTTGATAAAGGCTTGGCAATGATGGAGAAGTCTTGCACAAATCTCCGGTAATAGCCCGCCATCCTGAGGAAACTCCTCACCTCCTTGACATTGGTCGGCCTTCCCCACTCCACCACTGTAGAAACCTTACTTGGATCAACTGATATTCCCTTATCACTGATGATATGCCCCAAGAACCCCACCTGTGACACCCAGAACTCGCATTTCTTTAACTTAGCAAAGAACTTATGCTCCCTTAATGTTTCCAATACAAGCCTTAAATGACGTTCATGTTCTGCTTCAGTCTTTGAGTAAATCAAGATATCATCAATGAAGACAACTACAAAGTCATCCAGATACTCATGCAACATCCTGTTCATGGTCTCCATGAAGGCAGCAGGGGCATTCGTTAGTCCAAAAGACATAACTTTAAATTCAAAGTGCCCATACCTCGTGGAGAATGTCGTCTTTTCAATATCCTCCTCTCGGACAGGAATCTGATTGTATCCCGACTGGTGATCAATCTTGGAGAATACCTTAGCTCCTCTCAACTGATCAAATAAATCTTCAATGTGGGGTAAAGGGTACTTATTCTTGATGGTCAACTGGTTGAGAGCACGATAATCAATGCACATACGCCAACTTCCATCTTTCTTCTTGGTGAATAGCACCGGAGCTCCCCACGGAGACACACTAGGTCGAATAAGGTCCTTCGCTCTCAAATCATCCAACTGCTTCTTTAGTTCTTCCTGAAAAGGTCGAGCCAAACGATATGGGGTCATAGAAACTGGTCGTGCCCCTGGCACTAAATCAATCCTGAACTCCACTGGACGCGGTGGTGGCATCCCTGGCAACTCTGCTGGAAATACATCCAAAAATTCCCGAACCACCGGGATATTTTCTGCAATCAAAGAGGAATTTGGCTTTTCCACTAAAGACAATAGAAATCCACTCTTTGCTGCTCTACCACCAGGATACAAACTAGCCAGCACACTAAGTGAAAAAGAGGGAGCACTTCCCTGGAAAACTATCTCTTGACCCGACGGCGCTTGCAGAGTTACTGTCTTCCAAAAACATGATATGACAGCACGGTAGCTATGCAACCAATCCATCCCCAAAATAACATCAAACGGCTCCATCTTCACAACCATCAAGTTAGCAATAAAGTCCTCCCCATCTATATTGAGAACACACCCCGGACAGACTGTGGAACTAGAAAGAATTCCCCCAGGCGAATTAACTAGAACAGACTGAGCTATTTGCTGCATGCTCAAATTTGCCCGGCTAGCAAACTCTAAAGATGCAAAGGAAAATGTAGCCCCGGAGTCAAACAAAATAAAAGCCTCCACTGAATCCACCAAAAGCGTACCTGTCACCACGTCAGGACGACCCACCGACTCAGCAGTTGGCATGGCGTAGGAGACTGAGGCTGGGGCGGCTGGTGCTCCGACACCTGGGAAAGGTGGTGCCGCCGCTGCAGGGGGTGCTGAAGGCGCCACAGCTGGAAACAATGCCGCGGGGGAAGGCGGCCAAAAGTACCCTGGTGGCATCCCTCCAGGAGTAGGGTAGTAAGGCTGAGGTGGCACCCAAGGCTGAGTAGGAGCGGCTCAAGCATCTGCACCGACCCTCGAGACGAAGCCGCTGGCACTGAAGATGAGGCTTGAATTGGTTCCCATTTGATGATGCTGGCAGGGTTCTGCTTACAAACCATTGCCTTATGGCCCTCCCGACCACAATGGCGACAAGCTCCAGCCCAAGAACACTCTGAAGCACGATGGCCATCCCCACGTTTGAAGCATTTCATTCCCTGTCCTGGGGCCGGACGCATCATGGGAGCATTTGATGAAGATCGAAAAGTAGATGATGCCTGGTGCTTGGTGAACTTGGACTTGAATGAATTTTGTGGGCCCTTGAACTTCTTTGAGACTGGCTTCAGCGATGACCCACTACCTCCTCCAAAACTCTTCTTTTGACTGCCCTCCAAGCCCTCAGAAGCCGCAGAACCCACAGTATCTCCTGTACCCTGCAATCCCTCCCCAAGCTGCATCTCTAGCTCCATGCTCCTAGCCTGCTCCACCAAAGAGCCAAAGTCACGAAGCTCCAAAGCTCCCAACACTTGGCGAAACTCCTGCCTGAGCCCTCTGCGAAACCTCTTGGCTTTCTCCACATCATTATTAGCCACAAATGGTACAAAGCGGATTAAATTATTGAAACCCGCTTCATACTCTGACACATATATCTTACCCTGCTTATAACTGTTCAATGATATCTCCATCCTTTCCACAAATGATGCAGGGTAAAACCTCCTCCTGAACCGCTCCACAAATTGTTCCCAAGTCACTAGTCCTTGGGCAGCAGTTCTGGCTGACAGGACTCCTTCCCACCAGATATCTGCTTGCCCCTTCAGCTGAAAAGCCACAAACTGAACCCTCTGCTCTGAAGTCAAACCCAGCACTCCCAAGTGCCTCTCTATGTGTCGCAGCCAGTTAGCGGCATCCACCGGCGTGCCCAATCCGTCGAAGGTGTCCAACCTCAAAGCATTCCACTGATGTAGTCCCAAAGCGCCCATAGCCGGTACTGTCGCAGGTGCGGCAATAGGTGCAGCTGGAGGAGTCTGGTTCCCCTGAACCGCTGAAGCAACCTCTTCCTCTGACTCCACAGGACTGGCCTCCCCAGCTGCGGAGTTCTGAACTTCAGGCGGGGGCACAGCCTGGCCTCGACCGGCACCCTGCCGACCACGACCACGACCACGGCCTCTACCCCTTGCCATCACTATAACACAAGCAATAGCAGAGTCAAACATTAAATTCACAATCAATTATGATGTTCAACAGATACATAGATGCAATGCAATCCCATTCCCACCTATAGTGCTTAGTGTGTCAAATTTAATATTTCATTAACCACGGACCTACTGCCCGCTCTGATACCAACTGTAACACCCCAGCCAAACAATGACCAGGAATGCTACTAAACTAACAACATAATAAAGAAGAACCTATATTCACCTTACAAAATTTCAGCAGAATCTCCATTGTTTAATGAGTAAATCAAATGTTTCAACATGCATAAACAAATGATCTGAATAATAGTAAACATTAAATATCCAATTCTAAACAAACTGAACTATGTTTGCCATCGCAATCTCAACCACAATACTTAAATAAGAACGTAAACAATGTAATAGTTCTAAACCTTTATTACATTCTAAACATGGTGATCTTTAATCAGTTACCACTTAAGCTATTCAACAAATAATGATTAAGGTTCTTTATTTCTTCCAAGGTGAATGGACCGTGCAAGTGCAACAAAGCTAATCCATCTTTATCCCATGCATGCCGGTCTCATGTAGGTACCTAAAAAAACAAACAACAACCACAACAACAAACAAGTGTGAGTCCAACGACTCAGCAAATATAAATAGTGGCAACGAGAGTAAAAGGGAAACATCACTTCCCATGATCATCCATCAATCAAATAAATAAATCATGCTATGCAGTATGTTCAAAAGAATCTCTTTATCTCTTCTCTTTCGCATTTTACCGGTAATGCGGAGTGTGCATCCGTCAATGCACACCCATGCCTGTACCCTCTGGTACAGGGACCATTTGCCCATACTCCACATGTATGGGGACCTTTAGCCCGTCATGACATCAACATGGCGGGGACCTCATCGTATGGTCGTCTCGTGACCAAAACCTCAATAATCAACATGATGCACAAATGTGAATGTCTCAATGAATAAATTGCATTCACGATAACTATGCACCAGAAATTCTCTCATGCGTTTGCAATCAGCGATAACCAAATTCAATCATAGCATTAACATGATCAAAATCAAATATTCTCATAAGATAGATCAAAACATCCACAAACCATCAATCATCCATAATCCATACTATGAAGGTTAGACCACTATTGTACTTGCCTTAACCACGAGAAAACGGGGAATGAGCAGAAGGTGCGGCTCCTGGAATCCGTCCTCCTCCTGAACAATAATTATAATAATTTCTAAGGCAACAGTAACGAGTCTTTATGTTAAACAAAAACACCCCCAACTAACCCAACATGATTAACTTGACTCAAAACCCCAAATCTTTTCGGGCACCCTGTCCCCCTCTACAGACAGTCAACTTCAAAAATTCTTATCTAATGGTACAGAAGTCCGAACAGGGCGTTCTCAGATTTTCTGGAAAGATAATTAAATTAGCTAACTAAATCTAGTTGGTGAGTCTCCCTGATTCGGCCAACTTCTACCCGCACCATCTAACTTTCTAGAACAATCAATTCCGTAACGAGTTCTCTGGACAGCGCACTAAAATTGTTATAACTTTCGCCCCGAGAGTCGGAATCAGGATTTCTTGACCTTTCTGGAAAGCTAAGGAAAATATCTGAAACTTTCATAATATGGAGATCCTCTGATTCGCCTGATTTCTAATCGCCTAAACCCATCTACCGAAACCTGACAGGAAATTCCCCGATCTACAGGACAGTCCGATTAGAAAAATCACAACTTTTGCTACAAAGGTCCGAATGATGCGTTCTAGCACTTCATGGAAAGCTAAAGATGTCCTCTACAAATCTCTAGGAGAATACCAGACCTGAATTCCCACGGATCTATATCAAAAAGACCATCTAACAGAGACTGTCCTGAGCAGATCCGAAAACCGACATTGCTAATCAACTAAATATGCAGCTAGCGGGGAGAATTAGGAGTAATTACCCTTAACGAATCGCTGAAGAACACGGAGAACTCCACACGATCTCTGCCTCCCTTCCTTTTCCCGTCCTAATCTCCACCTTCCGGATCCACAACCCTTCCCGGCGGACGTTCGCTCTCCTCCTCTCGAACCGTAGCGATCGGGATCCCTTCACCAATCGCAGGGGGCGTCCATGGAGGCGAGGGAGACGCTGCTGGCCATTGGGGGCGCAAGGAGGAAGAGGGAGGTGGAGGGGCGGTTAGGGGAGAGGGGCGGCTAGGGTTTGGGGGTGGGGCGCCTCCCCCCCCCCCCCTTGTACCCTTGGCCGGCCACCTCCTGGGCCTCGGCCCAAGCCCAGGTTGCCTCTGTTTTGCAGAATTCCCCCCCTAAAATCACTATTAAATCCTTTTCCAATCTTCCCCCTTTTCCCTGATTAATCTATTATTTGACCGATCTCTCCCGGGATATTACACTCTTGACATGAGTGTTTGGGAGATAAAAGTTACATCCATCAGTGACAAGGTGAACTTGGCAACTGTGGTTGTGGATAAGTTATATTCATGCCTTAAGACCCATGAGATGGGTGTCATAGCCAAGAAATCTAAAAGTCTGCAGACAATGGTTCTTGTGGCTAATCATCTCAAGAATGGCACTTCTTATGATAATGCTTCTTCTGGCTTTTCTTTGTCTTGTTTTTAAGCCATGAGCGATGAACAACTTGAGAACCTTTCCATAAATGATCTACTCTCATCACTCGCTAATCTACATTTAGTGTGTCTTGTGAGGCTTTGAAGCTAGAGGTGGATGTGCATAAGGAAAATATGCTAGAGCTATTAAGAGCTAAGCTTGTGAGTCTTGAGTCACCCTTGCCAAGAAGATGATTATTTGCAGAAAACCTTTGAAAAGTTATCTAGTGGGAAAAATAACTTAAAACTGATTCTAAATCAATCCAAGGTTGGCAAAGCCAATAGAGATTTAGGTTTCAACTCCTACGAGCATTCCAAGAGTCATCCTCCTAAGATAGTGAATATAGTTGAGAGTGGAAAGTTTTGAGATCACCCCTCCTAAGCCTACTAAGATTGTGTTCAAGTCTGCAGGATTTGAAAAGCCTCCTTCTATCAATGTAGGTACTTCTACTTCAGTAGGTATGATCCCCTCAAAAGGTCACATACCATTGCACTTTTTGTGAGAAAGATGGTAACATTGTAGAGTTCTATTTTAGACATGTCAAGAAACTACGTTGTGATTGTGCTAAAGCATTACGAAGCTTCAGGATCTGTCCCGTCTAGCTAGTGTCCCTAGAATTATCTTTAGACCTCACTTTGTAGATTGGTTCTTTGATTATAGATATAGATGGATACATAAAAAAAATACTTATCTTGCTTTGACTTGCCCGTATTGTTTGGGGGCATGGAGTTATGTAGTACTGTAAGTGTTCATCTTCCTCTGCTCATAGGTGGCCACGTCCATGAGCTTCCAACACTATTAGGGCATCTCCAATGGTTATAGCTAGCAACTAACTATAAGACTTCCACATCATTTATATAGTACACACTAAAGCTAGCATTCTAAAGAACTATCTATAAGGATAACTATTTGATGCTTACATGCACACACAGAATTTATAGAGGCTGCCTCGTTTGGCGTTATAGACTAGTGCTTAAGAGCAAGGCTAATAATACAGCCAGCAAGCGGGCTGTAAGGTTTCTTGTAGCCTTCTCCTAGCCCACCCATATAGTAGTTAGCTCTTCATCATTAATACATGGCTCATCTGTCTCTCTCACAAAGTTTTTTGGTTCTTGTGTCCAAGCCGGCTGTAAGCTTGCAGCCCGCTTATCCTCTCTCTCCTCCCTTCTCTCCTACACATCAGCATTTAGCCAGCTTACAGCCGATTATTATACTTGCTCTAAGGAAGAGCTGGCTCGATTTTTTTTGCATACTCTCTTTCCTCCACATAGGATATATGCTGATGTGTACATGCATATAGCTAGTTGACTCAGACCATTGGAGATGCCCTTAGGTGTTGTATTTAATCATCGGGACACATCTTCATCATGCTTTCGCAAGTCTTGTTGGCCATCAACCAAGGATGCTTGTCGAGATGTACGTAGTAATTAACGTAGTCATTATAGTTGCCGATCACAATGTTTCTAGTCAATGAACTCTTGCCACACCATGGATTCTGTGAGCCTCATCACGCAGCTGTTCTCTCTGTTTCTGGCTTGTAGACATATAGTAATCCACATGCATGGTACGATATATGTATATTGGCACTGTTTCTGGCTTGTAGACATATAGTAATCCACATGCATGGTACGATATATGTATATTGGCACTGTTTCTGGCTTGTAGACATATAGTAATCCACATGCATGGTACGATATATGTATATTGGCACGTTAGGTGTAGTCAGTTTTTTTTTCTGTACGCATGGTAGTATTTGAATCGGACCAGCTCATCTTTGTTCGCTTTATATTATTTTTTTTCTAATCAGTGCTATCATGAACTTATATTCGGATGCCAATATGACTATGGTTTATGATGTCAATGAAGCGCTAGATTTCTTTTCTTTTTCTGATGCTGTCATTGTAGGGCTAGATTTTTTTTCTTTTTTTTAGTAACGTGAGAATTTCTAGCCTTTTTTCTTAGATTTATATGGTAATTTGTAGCCTTTTTACCTCCTACTTAACATGGAGGCTTTGGAGGAACCTCTAATTAGTAGCAGCAGGTAGATTGATCTATTTGATCAGCTTGTCCGTTTCCTAATCTGTTTGCATGAAGTGTATTACTAGTCAATGTCCTTTTCCGATACGTGAAGACATGGCACGTGGTTGGCTGCATGAGGGCTGTGTATTCTACTATTTCAATACGTGAAGAAGACATGGCACGTGGTTGGCATCCTGGAGCCCTTTTGTGGCTGCACGAGGTGCACGAGGGTTGTGTGGAATCAAGTTGAATTTGGATAGATATTATTTATATTGATTCGTTATCTATATTTTTTTAGATTAGAGTATATATGTATATATATGGCTATATATATAGAACGGGAGTGTGATTGGGTGGCCGAGAGACGGGGAGAGAACGGGAGTTAATGGCCTGGTCGGTGGGTGGCCACGGGCTGGGTGCCTAGGCTGGCTGCTGGCCTTGTGGGTGGCCACCAGAATAAAACTATCTAGTACCTCTGAATCCAATTGGATACTAAACCCGCTGCCCGAATCTGGTACCAATCGGATTCGGTACCAGATCGAACAGGAATTACCCGACCCATTTGCACCCTAGCGTATCCTATATGTCCTTTTTCAATAGAGAACGACTACAACACGCTACACTGTTCGGATCTTATCCGAATAGTATAGCATCCAACCGTCCATCCCATCCTCCTACAAGCAGTTACTTTGTATGCTCATCCTCTCAGTCCAGCCACCGTCCTAACTCATCCCCACACCGCACCCTCCTTTGTCGTCCGCGTATAGCGAGTGTGCCATCCTCCTCAGCGTGCATAAAAACCTCGTTGTTCTTCCTCATCCCCGCACTATGCCGTCCTTCCTCATCCTCACACTGTGCCCTCCTCCTCCGTAGCTCGCGCGGAGCATGAGCGCGAGCGACACCCTCCCCTTCGGGGCATGCAAAACCTCACCATCCTTCCTCATCCCCACACCGCGCCGTCCTTCCTCCTGCATTGCATGCGCAGAGCTCGAGCAACACCGTCCTAGCCGAAACCCCGTCCCTGCCATCCTCTCCCATTCACACACATGAAGCGTGAGCAACGCCGTCCTCATCCATTTCGAATCCTCTCATCGCCAGCTTCAGTCACCATCTTCAACTCAGGCGTGCTTGGAAACGTTGTCATCAATCTCCCAAGCCTATTACTCCATCATGTCTCAAGCAAGATTCATGCTTTTCTCCCTCCCAAAAAATTATTGTTTGCATGCACGGTGTTCGACAAAATGCATGACGTCATTCTATTTGAAATTCTTTTAGTTTGGTGTTTCTTGTAGTGTTTCACTTGATGTCCGTGCTAAAAATTTGTCCATTTGATGTACGTGCAGGTCATTCTGCCTATGGTCAAGGTGTCGACATGACCTTGGATAGGATTGGTGCAGCATAAGATAATGAATTAAATGATGTCTTTGCAGAAGCTTTATTGGCCACAAGTAATGATCAAAGGGATAGAGATGCAGACAATGAAGAAATGGATCGATAAGACGAAGATGCATACTGTGTCAGCTCACAACCTGCGAAACCCCATGTTGGCATGGAATTCTTCACCAAAGAGGAAGCGCAAAAGTGTTACAATGATAATTAATTTACTGGATTTGGAACAAAGAACCCAGGAACCAAGGTTTCAATTGCCTGCTTCCGTAGCTCCCTCATGAACCCAGGAACTCGACCGAAGTAGCGCCATAGCTAGCCAAGCCCCATAGCTCATCAGTCATTGAATCCCCCACTGGCCGAAGCTACCTCACCATGGCTAGCTTGCTGGGAGCTTCCCCAGTGCAAACCGTCACAACTCAAGCCATCCCGACCACCCCTAGATGGATAAATGGCCGCCAATTTCATGGATAATCCCCTCTGTAGCTCCTATGCCCTCAAACATCATTCTGACTCCTTGACCTCGCCGCCAGCAAACACTGCCTTCCCCGTCCTTGCTGACCTAAAAAATGGAACCCTCTAGGCCCTAGGAGTCCATCCATGGTACCAGATTCTGTTGCAAGTCCCTAGAACGTCTCCTAAAGCCGCTACCATTTTGCCCTGTTTTTAGGGTACTGTGCGCGCGCGAGAGGTGGAAGATGAACAATAACAGGTAGTTACTATTCATCCGACCCGTTAGTCCTTGAAGCTGACCCGCAAGCAATAGTGTCCGACACAGTAGCACTCAAACCCAGGCCGTTGTGAACAGTACCCTGCCTGCAATGAATAGTAAATACCCGCAATGAATAGTGCCCAGACCCGTTACTGTTCACAAAACCCGAAAATGCAAATTTATACCCAATTTGACCGTTTCAAGCCAGTCGACCTATTTCTTATGCCCATTTCACCTTTTGGCTCCTCCTAAAAGCCGAAAAACTATTTTATTTTATTTTTCTTGGATTTTATTTCTTTATTTAATTTCTTTATTCCTAGCTTAAATCTTCGAGCCTGGAATTAAATTATTTTCCTTACTTTGCGCTAACACACAACGTTGAAGGGCAACCAATTCAAGAAGGAGAAACCAAGGATCAAGCTCAAGATCAAGAGACAGGAAAATACGAAATTATCGAAGTCGTAAATCCGCAAGGCAAGTCACATGTTTTTTATCATGTTGAACCTACATTTCCTTTATTTATGTACTTATCAGTACTTTCATTATGTTATTTACGCACTATTATCTTATGTACAAAAACTATTTAGAACGACCTGATACTAGTTATGTCCTACCACCCAAAAAAGCCCAGTTCAATTTGATGGCCACATTCATTTTGACAAACCCTAGTAAATACTGAATATACTATCTAAATAATCAAGGTAGATTAGATGTTCAAACATTTCATACTACAAGATGGCTTTGCCAAAAAGTTGTTGGTTGTGGTTGAAAGTTGTTTCAGTAAGAGGTAAGGACTCAAATCTTATGCCAAGTAAAGATCACAGTCATCGCTCAATCACAAGCATTGACTTGTCAAACCTGGTATAATAGCTACTCAAATCGATTGAATATCTACAAATTATTGGGATCCTAGAAAGGAATAGCCCGTGTGTATGAAAAGGGGGTATGGAAGCGGTTAAACCATACTTAACAATGGTAGGATTACACGGGAGTCGAGTCGTGCTTTCTGCGTTGACCAGTGGAATGCCGACTACCTGTGTTGCCCAGTCCCTACCGGGTAGAGGCTATACAAAGAGATGAGAAGTGAAAAACATTGTTTTCTTGAACCCGGACGCGGGAGTTAAGAAATCTTGTGGGTAAAGTGTTAGTGATGTGCCCAAGAGGCAATCATAAACAATTCGGTTTCATAGGCCAAAAGGGATATTGATCCATATGGCATTAGGGTTCTAATGGGTCTACAACGTGGAAGCCCATTAGCATGCTCTATAAATATGTGGAGGCGGGGCTGCAGGTATGATAAACTACCGTGCTGAAGACCCTAGCCACCACCTCCCCTCGGCCGTATCCCGAAACCCTAGCTGGGCGCGCGGTGCTAGCACACCAACGCACGGCGTTCCATCCCGAACGTGTGCACTCCGTGGAGGCGCCGCTGCTGTTGCTGCTGTGCTGATCGGCAAGAAGCGCAAGGCTATTGCTAGGACACAAGGAGGAGACATTCAGTTCGTGAAACGATCGACTGCTTCTTCTTCATCAACGCGCATCTACGTTGGACCGGGCTGCTCCAACTCTTCTTCCGCTGCGCATCACATCTAGTGGTAACTATCCATGACTCCCTTACACGCATGTTTTCTGGTTGAACGCGGTAGAAAATCAAATGTTGTAGCTAGCGTAGCCTACCCGTTCTCCTTCAGTGGTATCAGAGCAAAGCTGTGTAGTATGTGGTCTGGATCATGCGCTTGTAGATGATATGTTGTTTGTAGTAGATGCGATCTATTACTGTTCTTATGCTAGGTTCATGTGATGGATCTTTCGGTGCACGGGTTGATTAGATCAATTGGTCATAAGGGGTTGAAATAGGTATGAGTTGATAGCATCATGTGGCCAAAAAGATTAGTTCGTGCTCCTTCTTTGATGTACGCGCGACTTGCCCCTGCCGGCTAGAATCACCATCGGGGCTAACTGCGCGCATAGTTAGTAGATCGAGCTAACAGATCGAGGTCTCGTGTTGCGTTCTCCTCAAGTATACCGATCGCGATGATCAATGTGATTGATCTAATGAAAATTGAGGCATTTTGAATGGCTCAGATTTGGGTTGATTTGATCAGCCCGATGAGATTTTCATAGCGATTTCATAGATGCGATCTATGTAATTCATAGCGGGACCACTGTTGTGTACATGCATAGATTGTTATACAAACACATTCATGTCAGGGCGGTAGAATGCGTTCTACGCTTAACTTGTTTTTACAAGGAATGATGTGAATGGTATGGCATAGATGTATATGTGATGAATGTGTGTTTTGGCGGTCTGTGTGTCGTATTAATCACACCTGGGTTGAGGCTGTTCTTTAATTGTATAACGACCTGCGTGTCGACTTGTGATGCTTGCGCTCCTCATGTAATTCATTTGCTAGCTATTAGTTGTAATAGTTTAGTTCTTTACCATGGAGGCTTCAAGCATGATGACAAAGAGGACAGGAAGTGTGGCGAAGGACATCATCGTGGAACCATGGCGATGGCGACCACTACGATTCAAAAGGCCATACCATTCACAGTATAATGTGATTATATGCATGTGATGTTTATTTCCTGTCATACTATTCTTTCATGCCATACCTGTAGAGGATGTATTTTTCATGACAGAATAGCTTCCCTCATAAAAGAATTTATTTGATGCCCTTCCAATTGTTGTGCCTATAAGAATTACGATCATTGTTTGGTAGGTCTGCCAAAGCAGAGCACCATCAACTATCTTGATCTAATAGGGTGGACGTCGGACATCCACATGCATAGTGTTGGTTTACTTGACAAGGCTATCAAATTGGATTTGGACCTTGGGGCATGGTGTTGGGAGTCGGGGCATTGGATGCCACCCAACAAACAAGAGTCACATAAGATGTGATTAGCAAGCGTTGCTTACCTACGTCACTAGGTTTCTAGCGGTGATGCCAAAGCTCACTAGAACTTAGATGAACATGGATCTTGACCACTATATGTTGTTAGAGAAAAGACGATTACAAAACATATAGTGGGAGTGTCTTTTGTTAAATTGTTTAATGGAAGATCAAACATGAACATAGTGCTAAACTTTGCTTGTTTATTTTCTATTGTAGATCATGGCTGCTTCTAGTAACAATTCTGGTTTTAACTTGAGATATGTTCTTGAGAAAGAAAAACTTAATGGAACGAATTTTATTGATTGTTACCGCAACCTGAGAATTGTTCTCAGACAAGAAAAAAGGGAATACGTTCTTGAGCAACCCTACCCCGATGAACTCCCTGAGGGTGCAAATGTTGCCACCCACAAAGCTTATGAGAAGCACTGCAATGATTCACTCGACGTTAGCTGTCTCATGCTTGCTACCATGTCCTCTGAGCTTCAGAAGCATTATGAAAATGTGGATGCTCACACTATGATTGAAGGACTGCGTGACATGTTTGAGAACCAAGCAAGAACCGAGAGGTTTAACATTTCAAAGTCCTTGTTTGCGTGAAAGCTGGCGGAAGGTAGTCCAGTCAATCCTCATGTGATCAAGATGATTGGTTACATTTAGAGCTTGGAGAAGCTTGGTTCTCCCCTTAATCCTGATCTGGCTACGGATGTTGTTCTCCAATCTCTCCCTCCGAGCTATGAGCAGTTCATTATGAACTTTCATATGAATAGCATGAAGAAATCATTGACTGAATTGCATAGGATGCTTAAAACAATAGAGGAAAGCATTAAGAAAAACACCAATCATGTGATGATGGTTCAGAAGGAGAATAAAAAGAGGAAGCGTTGGACGCCCAAAGGCAAAGGCAAAGGAAAGGTTCCTAATGAGCACCCTAGCTCTAAGCCAAAGCCAAATGGGAAGGTCAAATCTGGCCCTTCTCCTGATGATGAATGCTACCACTGCCATGTCAAGGGGCATTGGTCTAGGAATTGTAAGAAATACTTGGAGGATCTGAAAAAGCAGAAGGGAAGCGAGATTTCTGCTTCAGGTATAAATGTTATAGAAATTAATCTTGCAATTTCTTCTGGTGAATCTTGGGTATTTGATACCGGATCGATGATTCATACTTGCAAATCGTTGCAGGGTCTAAGAAGGACTAGAAGTTTTGTGAGAGACGAGTTGGACGTGCGTGTCGGCAATAGAGCAAAGGTTGTTATACTGGCTGTCGGCACTTATCACTTGTCATTACCTTCAGGATTAGTTTTAGAATTAAATAATTGTTATTACATTCCAGCATTGAGTAAGAACATCATCTCTTCTTCATGTTTGGAGGAAGATGGTGGTTATGAGTTCGTAATAAAGAACAAACGTTGTTCTATTTATTTGAATGATATACTCTGTGCACATTATCCATTGATGAATGGGTTATATGTTCTTGATCTTGAGGATAAACCTGTCTATAATATTAATGCAAAGAGGATGCGGCCTAATGATTTGAATCCCGCTTTTATTTGGCATTGTCGCTTAGGTCATATAAATGAGAAACGCATAGAGAAGCTCCATAAAGATGGTCTACTCAACTCATTTGATTTTGAATCATTTGAGACATGCGAGTCTTGTTTACTTGGCAAGATGACAAAGGCGCCTTTCACCGGTCATAGTGAGAGGGCAAGTGACTTGTTGGGACTTGTACATACCGATGTATGTGGACCAATGAGCTCAGTAGCCAGAGGTGGTTTTCAGTATTTCATTACTTTTACCGATGACTTTAGTAGATATGGATACATCTACTTAATGAGGCACAAGTCTGAATCGTTTGAAAAGTTCAAAGAATTTCATAATGAAGTACAAAATCAGCTAGGCAAGACAATTAAAATTCTGCGATCTGATCGTGGAGGTGAATATTTGAGCCATGAATTTGGTGAACATATAAAACAGTGTGGAATTGTTCCACAGCTGACTCCGCCTGGCACGCCTCAGTGGAATGGGGTATCTGAACGGAGGAACCGGACCTTGTTAGACATGGTTCGGTCTACGATGAGCCAATCTGATCTTCCATTATCCTTCTGGGGATATGCTCTAGAAACTGCTGCGTTTACACTAAACAGAGTCCCATCTAAATCAGTGGAAAAGACACCATACGAGAAATGGACCGGGAAACATCCTGGATTGTCTTTCCTTAAGATATGGGGTTGTGAGACTTATGTGAAACGTTTGACGTCTGATAAGCTCCATCCTAAATCTTATAAATGCTTCTTTGTTAGGTATCCTAGGGAAACCAAAGGATATTATTTTTACAATCGGGAAGAAGGCAAAGTGTTTGTCGCTCGGAACGGTGTCTTTTTGGAAAAAGAGTTTCTTTCAAAGGGTATTAGTGGGAGCAAGGTGCAGCTTGAAGAAATTCGGGAAACACACCTAAAAATGTTTCAACTCCTATTGAACCTCAACAGGATGTACAAGATGTTGTACAACCGGTTATGGAGGCACCGCCCCCACGTAGGTCTACAAGGGCACGTCGCGCAACTGAAAAGTTCACGCTCCTAACCATGGGACAACACGACATATTGTTGTTGGACAATGATGAGCCCAAGAGCTACACGGAAGCAATGATGGGACAAAACTCTGAAAAATGGCTTGGAGCCATGAGGTTCGAAATAGAATCCATGCATGATAATCAAGTTTGGAACTTGGTGGATCCACCTGATGGTGTAAAAACTATTGAGTGTAAATGGGTTTTTAAGAAAAAGATATACATAGATGGAAATGTTCACATCTATAAGGCACGATTGGTGGCGAAAAGTTTCAAGCAAATTCAAGGTGTTGATTATGATGAAACGTTTTCGCCCATCGCTATGCTAAAGTCTATTCGGATCCTCCTAGCGAATGCTGCCTATTTCGACTACGAGATTTGGCAGATGGATGTCAAAATGGCTTTCCTAAATGGAAACCTAAGCGAGGATGTGTACATGACACAGCCTGAGGGTTTTGTCAATCCAAAAAATGCTGGGAGAATATGCAAGCTTCAGAAGTCCATTTATGGATTGAAGCAAGCATCTCGGAGTTGGAATCTTCGTTTTGATGAAGTAGTCAAAGGGTTTGGCTTCATCAAGAATGAAGAAGAGCCTTGTGTTTACAAGAAGGCTACTGGGAGCGCACTTGTTTTTCTAGTCTTGTATGTAGATGACATATTATTGATCGGAAATGATATTCCAATGCTAGAAGTTGTGAAGTCTTCTTTGAGAAAAAGTTTCTCAATGAAAGATCTCGGAGAGGCAGCTTACATTTTGGGCATTCCAAGAGTACATTGACAAGGTATTGAAACGGTTCAATATGCAAGATTCCAAGAAAGGTTTCTTGCTTATGTCACATGGCATTAGTCTTAGCAAGACTCAGTGTGCTTCAACACTTGATGAGCAAAAGAAGATGAGTGCGATTCCGTATGCCTCAGCCATCGGATCCATCATGTATGCTATGCTTTTTACGCGCCCAGATGTTTCATATGCTCTAAGTGTTACGAGCAGGTATCAATCTAGCCCCGGTCTAGCTCACTGGGTGGCTGTAATAAATATTCTTAAGTACTTTAGAAGGACTAAGGATATGTTCCTTATTTTTGGAGGTGAAGAAGAGCTCGCTGTAAAAGGTTACACCGATGCTAGTTTCCAAACTGATAAAGATGATAGCAGATCGTAGTCTGATTTTGTGTTCTGCCTCAATGGAGGGGCAGTGAGCTGGAAAAGTTCCAAGCAAGAGACGGTAGCTGATTCGACAACTGAGGCCGAGTATATTGCAGCTTCTGAAGCTGCAAAGGAAGCTGTTTGGATCAGAAAATTTGTTTTTGAGTTGGGTGTGATCCCTAGTGTGTCCAGTCAAGTGGATCTCTATTGTGATAATAGTGGAGCCATTGCGCAAGCAAAGGAGCCTAGGTCACACCAAAAGTCCAAACATATACTTCGGTGCTATCACCTTATTCGTGAGATCATTGATAGAGGTGAAGTGAAAATTTGCAAGGTGCACACAGATTTGAATATTGCTGATCTGTTGACGAAGCCTCTCCCACAACCAAAGCATGAGGCACACACGAGTGCAATGGGTATTAGA
Source organism: Dendrocalamus latiflorus (assembly GCA_017311315.1). Taxonomy (NCBI): domain Eukaryota; kingdom Viridiplantae; phylum Streptophyta; class Magnoliopsida; order Poales; family Poaceae; genus Dendrocalamus; species Dendrocalamus latiflorus. Next base: position 6,340,092 of record CM029622.1, on the reverse strand, counting down.
TACTTACATGATTGACTCTAGTGTGAGTGGGAGATAATTGCATCAAGTCTATGTTTATGAAATTTTGAATAAGGTGTTATTTGGTTCCTTGAATAACGATTGTATGCATTGATTGGCAAGTATGTGACTTGTTCGTGAAACTCTTTGTTTTATTTAATGTTATTCTAAAGATCCCTAGTCTTATGTCATTACGTGGGACAACAATGATTTATGGACTAGCACATGTATTGATTGATGATCATGTTTCACGGATCTGGATATAGGAATATCAAATCAATAATGTGGACACATGTTAGAGAACATGGTGTTCGATTGACCCACTCCGAGACGTTGTTGGGATTGTTATGTTAATATGTGCCATCAGGCAATCTCGAGTGGTATACCTACTGGATCCTTCGACCTGAAATCGCCATTGTTTCTCACTATGTGTAGTGGTGCGCTTTGGGGTTGCCAAACACTACTCCGTAACTGGGTAACTATAAAAGTGGTCTTCAGGTGTATCATGAAACATAAAATGGGATGTGAGCGGATTAAGATGGAATTTGCCTCTCCTACATAACAGGAGAGATATCTCTGGGCCCCTCGATGTGGTTGGATTAGGGAAGTGCATGGCCATGCCAAGGTGATTAAAGAGTTAATCACAATGTGACTAAAAGTTTAGTCATGAGTTGTAATCCACCACAAGATCGAGTAAATGGTTGAGCTATCACAAGGGTGGCACGAATCTCGCCTTAAGTTCGACTGGTATCGTGTGGCAAAGGGATCCAAGTGTTGTATATCAAGGTTTAGCCGATATGATCGTTATGTGTATTCGGGAGTCAATATACCCTGCTAGGTGCCACGATTGACTTATGGCTTGAAAAGGGTTTTCGGGTCATGGCTGTCTACACATGAACCTAACGGGTCAAACACTTAAGGGGTTGGAATTGGAAAGCTTGCCTATATGATTGTCTCTAGTGCAAGTGGGAGATTGTTAGTGATGTGCCCAAGAGGCAATCATAAACAATTCGGTTTTATAGGCCAAAAGGGATATTGATCCATATGGGATTATGGTTCTAATGGGCCTACAACGTGGAAGCCCATTAGCATGCTCTATAAATATGTGGAGGCGGGGCTGCATGTATGATAGACTACCGTGCTGAAGACCCTAGCCGCCACCTCCCCTCGGCCATATCCCGAAACCCTAGCTGGGCGCGCAGTGCTAGCACACTAGCGCACGGCGTTCCATCCCGAACGTGTGGACTCCGTGGAGGCGCCGCTGCTGTTGCTGTTGTGCTTATCGGCGAGAAGCGCAAGGCTGTTGCTAGGACACAAGGAGGAGACATTCAGTTCGTGAAACGATCGACTGCTTCTTCTTCATCAACGCGCATCTACGTTGGACCGGGCTGCTCCAAGTCTTCTTCCGCTGCACAGCGCATCTAGTGGTAACTATCCATGACTCCCTTACACGCATGTTTTCTGGTTGAATGCGGTAGAAAATTGAGAGACCATGTGGAGGTCATCCCATGTGTGTGATGAGTAATTGACATCGGGTTAGGAAAGTCGAGTTTGATTTGGTTGGTTCTGCCCTTGATGTTGCGTGGTGCAATCGGGCTTGGTCGGACTTGGTCAAACCTGGTCAAAATGGTTAGGATGCATATTATGTCGACTTGTCAGGTTTGGGCAATTTCATTAATGCATTTATGCTTACATGTATCGAGCGGTGCTATTTGATGTGTTTCTTGTCTGTGTTGGCTGCAGGACGTCGAGGCGGAGTCGTGGCGAGACATGAGGTGACTGGACTAGACACGGGCGGTGTCGAGGTCAGAACGGTCGGATGTGTCGAAGACGGCGGAGATTCGATGTGGTTGCGAGTCGTGGACGACAAGGTGCGCGGAAGCTTCCCGGAAGGTGCAGGAGGGGCGAAATGGTAATTTCGCGAGGCTGCAAAAGGCGGGAGCGGGCTCCGTTCGGGTTTAGCAGGCGTAACGGGTGGGAGACCCGTTAGCCAAGGGCTATATAAAGGAGGGAGTGGCTGCATGCCCCCTCATGGCTTTGGGAGAGAGTTAGGGTTTGCTTTAGTCAAAAGAAGCTTTGGAGAAATGATGGAAGGGGCGAGGTCTTTTGAATGGTTACTGTGATGGTTCGCTCAACCGCACGACTAAGGAATCGTGCGGGGCAACGAGTAAACTGTCTCTTGTGGGTAAAATGTGCAAACTCTGCAGAGTCAAAACTATTCGAATAGCTGTGCCCACGGTCAAGGGCGGACATGGGAACTTAACTAGATATAGTTCTATTTCAAAAACTTTGTGGGTGGGAATGAAAAAGTGGAGGGCAGTGGAAAGCCCTGGTTTGTGTTGCCTTGGGTGTCGTCCCAGTGATAATGTAAGTGGCTATAACGCTGAAGGTCTAGCATATGGTGCAGAGACCATGTAATGGTGGATGGAATCTGGATCGCTATTAATATTGCATTCTCTTACACATTATGATTTTGTTCAAAACTGGTAAGTCTAAGGAAATTTCTATGTATTATATTTTCAAATAATGATAATACTTTTCACAAAATAAAATGTCAGGAAGAATAAATAGAGTCGTAAGAAAAGAAGATGGCTGTTTGAGGTAAATACTTAAAGATGTTGGTGGGTTCATGTCGATCATAAAAAAAGAAACGATAGTGTGAATTCTGGGAGAAATAAATTGGTAGAGCCTAAATGATTATATAGGCTAGATAGATGATTTAAATGATTTTTGGAGAATTAGGGGGTACAAAGGTAATTGCTGGATTACAACATGGATAACTAATATAAATTCTTGGGAGATGTTGGCGATAATAGGATTAATAGGATTTGATCAAACTTTCGATGGATGAATTGAATTTTTGGGGATTTGGAGGAATGATAACAATTATTTGAGTATAATCTTGATCAATGATATTCTTGGTGGATGTATACTAGTGAATCGTAGATTTGATCACTGATATTCTTGGTGGAGGTATACTAGTGAACTAGTTAGAGTTAGATAATGAAAAATAAGATTGATTATTGGAAGAGGAAATTATGGTTTTAGATCAATAACAAAAGGATTGAATTGTTAGAAAGTCCTAATACAAATGATTTCGGTGAATTAAATAAATGATGACACCCGCTGTTTGGAGTCTTAGGCAACAATGAGTGTATGATCGGTGGATTAGATAAATGATGTCACTAGCTGTTTGGAGTTTTAGGCAGAAATTGATCAGTGGATTATATAAATTATGATACTCACTGTTTGGGGATTTAGGCAGCAATTGATTGGTGGATTGTATAATTGATGATATTCGCTGTTTGGAGTTTTAGACAACACTCAATATAGAAAGTGTGTGTTCGGTGGATTAATTAAATAATGTCACTCGCTGTTTGGAGTCTTAGACAACAATCAATAAAGAAAGTGTATTTTTTGTGGGTGAAGTCAATTATGGTAATCGCTAGGTGGAGTTTAGGCAGCAACAATAACACTATGATTAAATAATAATAATGCTTCTAAAAACAATTTATGGCAAATAAAATAACCCGAGCCTCTCCTTTGATAAGCCATGCATACTATTAATTTGCATCCTGTGTATTAGCTTGCGGAGCACGGTGGTTTGTGCTCACACTCGCTTTCACAACAAATCCAGAATCGGGAATCAGACCACTACGCTTTAACAATGCTCTTGGTCATGATGGCGAAAAAGATGAAGATGTCAAGGGCTAGGTCGCGAACCTCTAGTTGGCTGCCTGTGGGCATGTCCTAAGGGTCCCATCTGTGTGCTTCATTTCCGCTGCTGCAATTTATTGATTTCGGCCTAATCGGCTCATGTGTAAGTTTACTACTATATTTACGCTTCCGAATGATATGTACTTTGATGTTCAGAACTGTAATATGTGAGCACTATCTACTGATCCAGAGAATAGTGCGGTGGAATCACAGAGGATGCCAGATGTTAAAATCTGGGCCCCTACATAGGGTAAAGTAGTTTATTATTTTATGTGGATGCGATTTTGTTTGTAAACACTTTGCTTTTAAACACAAAATATCAAATCATAAACTTCTTAAGGAATTTAGAGGTTTTCGAAACTTGATTAACAAACTTCCACATTTTCAAGACCATTCAAAATCTACTTATGCTTCGCTATTGGAATCACCCATTAAACACAGTTTTATTTACCGGAAGCATGGTGTATTCGAATACCATTAAACTTGACTCTGCAGAGCTGCCCAACTTACCCACAAGATTTCTTAACTCCCGCGACCGGGTTCAAGAAAACAATGTTTTTCACTTCTCATCTATTTGTATAGCCTCTACCCGGTAGGGACTAGGAAACACAGGTAGTCGGCATTCCACTGGGCAACGCAGAAAGCGCGACTCGACTCCCGTGTAATCCTACCTTTTTTAAGTATGGTTTAACCGCTTCCATACCACCTTTTCATACACGCGGGCTATTCCTTTCTGGAATCCCAATAATTTGTAGATATTCAATCGATTTGAGCAGCTATTACACCAGGTTTGACAAGTCAACGCTTGTGGTTGAGCGATGACTGTGATCTTTACTTGGCATAAGATTTGAGTCCTTACCTCTTACTGAAACAACATTCAACCACAACCAACAACTTTTTGGCAAAGCCATCTTGTAGTATGAGATATTAGAACATCTAATCTACCTTGATTATTTAGATAGTATATTCAGTTTTTACTAGGGTTTGTCAAAATGAATATGGCCATCAAATTGAACTGGGCTTTTTCGGGTGGTAGGACATAACTAGTATCAGGTCGTTCTAAACAGTTTTTGTACATAAGATAATAGTGTGTAAATAGCATAATGAAAGTACTGATAAGTACATAAATAAAGGAAATGTAGGTTCAACATGATAAAAAACATGTGACTTGCCTTGCGGATTTACGACTTTGATAATTTCGTATTTTTCTATCTCTTGATCTTGAGCTTGATCCTTGGTTTCTCCTTCTTGAATTGGTTGCCCTTCAACGTCGTGTGCTAGCGCAAAGCAAGGAAAATAATTTAATTCCAGGCTCGAAGATTTAAGCTAGGAATAAAGAAATAAAATCTAAGAAAAATCAAATAAAATAGGTTTTGGGCTTTTAGGAGGGGCCAAAAGGTGAAATGGGCCTGAGAAATGGGTCGTCGGGCTCGAAACAGTCAAATTGGGTATAAATTTGCATTTTCGGGTTTTGTGAACAGTAACGAGTCTGGGCACTATTAATTGCGGGTATTTACTATTCATTGCGGGCAGGGTACTGTTCACAGCGGGCCGGGTTTGAGTGCTACTAGGTCGGACACTATTGCTCGTGGGTCAGCTTCAAGGACTAACGGGTCGGATGAACAGTAACTGCCTGTACTGTTCATCTTCCACCTCTCGCGCGCGCACAGTACCCTAAAACAGGGCAAAATGGTAGCGGATTTAGGAGGCATTGTAGGGACTTGAGACGGAATCTGGTACCATGGATGGACTCTTGGGGCCTAGAGGGTTCCATTTTTTAGGTCAGCAAGGACGGGGAAGGCGGCGTTTGCTGGCGGCGAGGTCAAGAAGTCGGAATGATGTTTGAGGGCATAGGAGCTACAGAGGGGATTATCCATGAAATTGGTGGCCATTTATCCATCTAGGGGTGGTCGGGATGGCTTGAGTGGTGACGGTTTACACTGGGGAAGCTCCCAGCGAGCTGGCCATGGTGAGGTAGCTTCGGCCGGTAGGGGATTCGATGACTGATGAGCTATGGGGCTTGGCTAGCTATGGCACTACTTCGGTCGAGTTCCTGGGTTCATGAGGGAGCTACGGAAGCAGGCAATTGAAACCTTGGTTCCTGGGTTCTTGGTGTTACTTAAACCTTTGTTCCAAATCCAGTAAATTAATAATCATTGTAATACTTTTGCGCTTCCTCTCTGGTGAAGAACTCCATGCCAACATGGGGTTTCGCAGGTTGTGAGCTGACACAGTCTGCATCTTCGTCTTATCGATCCATTTCTTTATTGTCTGCATCTCTATCCCTTTGATCATTACTTGTGGCCAATAAAGCTTCTGCAAAGACATCATTTAATTCATTATCTTATGCAGCTCCAATCCTATCCAAGGTCATGTCGACACCGTGACCATAGGCAGAATGACCTGCATGTACATCAAATGGACAAATTTTTAGCACAGATATCAAGCGAAACACTACAAGAAACACCAAACTAAAAGAATTTCAAATAGAATGAAGTCATACATTTTGTCGAACACCGTGCATGCAAACAATAATTTTTTGGGAGGGAGAAAAGCATGAATCTTGCCTAAGACATGATGGAGTAATAGGCTTGGGAGATTGATGACAACGTTTCCAAGCACGCCTGAGTTGAAGACGGTGACTGAAGCTGGCGATAAGAGGATTCGAAATGGATGAGGACGGCGTTGCTCACACTTCATGTGTGTGAATGGGAGAGGATGACAGGGACAGGGTTTCGGCTAGGACGGTGTTGCTCGAGCTCTGCGCGTGCAATGCAGGAGGAAGGACGGCGCGGTGCGGGGATGAGGAAGGACGGTGACGTTTTGCATGCCCCGAAGGGGACGGTGTAGCTCGCGCTCACGCTCCGCGCGAGCAATGAAGGAGGAGGGCACATTGTGAGGATGAGGAAGGACGGCATAGTGCGGGGATGAGGAAGGACAACGAGGTTTTTGTGCACGCTGAGAGGATGGCACACTTGCTCTACGCGGACGACAAAGGAGGGTGCGGTGTGGGGATAAGTAAGGACGGTGGCTAGACTGAGAGGATGAGCATACAAAGTAATTGCTTGTAGGAGGATGAGACGGACGGTTGGATGCTATACTATTCGGATAAGATCCGAACGGTATAGCGTGTTGTAGTCGTTCTCTATTGAAAAAGGACATATAGGATACGCTAGGGTGCAAATGGGTCGGGTAATTCTCGTTCGATCTGGTACCGAATCCGGTTGGTACCAGATTCGGGAAGCGAGTTTAGTATCCAGTTGGATTCAGAAGTACCAGATTGTTTTATTCTGATTTAGTAGCAAAATTGAAAAGACTGTTACCCAATCGAACAACATCGATAAATAGTTTTTCGAATAGTATCTGACCGGATATCTGACACTTTCCCACAAGGCTAGCAGCCAGCCCAGGCACCCAGCCCGTGGCCACCCACCGACCAGGCCATTAACTCTCGTTCTCTCTCCATCTCTCGGCCACCCAGTCACACTCCCGTTCTATATATATATAGCCATATATATACTTATATACTCTAATCTAAGAAAAATATAGATAACGAATCAATATAAACAATATCTATCCAAATTCAACTTGATTCCACACACCCTCGTGCACCTCGTGCAGCCACAAAAGGCACTACTACAGAAAAGGTCATCACAGACGGTTCGAAAACGTCATCACAGACGGTTTTGTGAACCGTCTGTATCTATGGGTCAGTGATAATCGAAGGTCATCACAGACGGTTTTCGGACCATCTGTGATTATCAGCTATCACAGATGGTTTTCGAGTAAAACCCGTCTGTGATAGATGATAATCACAAACGGTTTTGAGTTAAAAACCGTCTGTGATAGCTGATCATCACAGACGGTTTTTAGTTATAAACCGTCTGTGATACTTATTATCACAGACGGTTTTTGAGTCAAAACCGTCTGTGATTATCAGCTATCACAGACGGGTTTTACTCAAAAACCATCTGTGATAGCTGATAATCACAGACGGTCCAAAAACCGTCTGTGATTATCAGCTATCACAGACGGTTTTTACTCAAAAACCGTCTGTGATATTTCCTTCAACCCCTAAATATATTTCTGTTTATTGGCTAGCGTCAGGAAATGCTAGCCATGCCCTCTGAAACAAGCAGATAATCACAGACATAAAACATATACAATTCACACATCTCATTTCATTTCAGATACATTTCACATCTCAATTCATTTCACAGACATAAAACATCCAATTGACAACGCACTTCATTTCACAAACATAAAGCATCCATTTCGCAAATCAATTCATTGAATTGAAATAAAATATCCATTAACAAATACACAATTGTAAAAGATCTACACTGCATTTGCACTTAGAATTACAATAAAAAATCATTCTGGGTTGTGGAACTCTCCATCTGATCTTACGACTTTACTCCACAAAAACCAAATGAACTCTCCTCGAATTTTTGCAAAATCCGACTGTTTCAAAGCAGATGTAGAGATGGGCGCAGCCTATCGATAGGAATATCAACGTGCGCACATATAAAACTTGACATGTATGAAATAAACGTGGAAAGATTGACAAACCTTAGGAGTGGAGATCTTGCTGGAATCGATGAGTAGTCTCATATGGTGGCACACGCAGTATCCACACGTGTTGCCCGGCTGCTGCTGGTGGCACTGCAAAAAATAGAATGTGTTAAATCAAGTGGCATTATTACTAAGTGTTGTATATGATTAATTAATGTGTAGCTAGCCAATACCCAAAAATTGCGATCATGTTTCAAGGGCTTGGCAGCTGTCGTCGAGCCACTTGTTTGTTGAACGTATGTGACGAACGACCTTCGTTATTCGAAAAAGTTAGATTAGTCATTCGGAAGGAAAGAAAGAGTACAATGTACAATGTACTTACGTATCGAGTATTTCGGCGATAGCTGTGTACTTGGATTTGTTCTTACTTAGAGAATCAAGATATATAGCCTTGTTCCATTTTGGTATAATTACAATTAAAATCCAATGGAAGTTCTCATTGTATGGCATAAGAACAAATTCCTTATCTTGGTGAGCTAGCAGTGCTTTTGTAATATAGTCCTCGACGAAGGATGCATTCTCGTTGATGGTATCAATGGCGACCAAGCGTGGGTCCAGGAAACCAATTGGTGATTTCGATGATCTAGCTTCGATCAGCATGAATCTATATATATACACAGAAAAGCAACAAATTGTGATATATATCGGTATTACGTGAACAGAGACTGTGATTTTACAAACTTACAGCGTCCAGCATCGAACGAGTGAGGCGTCGAGAGCGTTGAGCGTGAAAATAGCAAATATATCGTCAAAGGTAACCGGGAAGACACATTCCTGAACTTCGTGCAAGAAATGTTCCGGCTTGAATTTGACCATGATACCTGAGCGTCGTTCTGCCTCTGGTCTATTGGACTGTTCCATATACCAAATGTGGAATCTTTGGCAACCAAGTCCTAGCTTTGCGAGGTGCTCTTTCGGGAATATCATCGGCTCGCCTAGCACGAATTTGTGGGCCAATGGCAGGTACGAGATATCGTCATCATCCTTCGTCTTTGATTTGCCATGGCCACTGCCTCGACTGCAGGTCGACTTCATGGTAGTCGACTGTAATGGTACAGACGGTGCAAGTTGCTTTGGCGAGAATAGCACCCGTGGAGATAGCACCGGTGCAGGTAGCTCTGCTTCGCACTGCTCGTGTGGAGATGGCACCAGTGCATGTTGCTGTGGTTCGCACTGCACTTCTGGTCCTACCACCGGTGAAGAAGCCTCCAGGGAGATGTCGCTTTTGGGCCACTGGATGAATGTTCCAATGGCCTGTCCTAGAGTCACGATCTCGTCGTTGGGGGGCTTCGGTAGCGGGACCACCTCAAAATTGACATACACACCATCCACATTAACTTTTGCGAAGCCTGGCGCTAAAGCTTGACCGTGCACCATGGCCCCGATACCAGACGAATATGCCTGGCCCCAAGCAGCGTACAAGGGAATGGAGCCATATCTCACTTGGAGCCTGCACTTCGTAGGCTCCTACATAATGATATAAAATTAGCTACTCGAACAGGCCTATCAATGGAGCAAGCATTCGAGAGATAATAATTATTACCAGGATGTTGTCCACAGGAAATTTGGCCTGGGTTTGCGTTGGATTGGACGCGCAGCTACTCGGATGGTTGTGCGGGCTAGCTAGCACAGGAGCGGCAGTAGCGCCCTGCTGACTTTCTGTCTGTTTCCGCACCTCATCTCTGATTACATCAGCCATCTGAGCTAATAGCTCGTCTCTAAGAGATTCCTTGATCTCTTCTCGTAGCTGTGCGTCACGCTCGGCTTTGTTTCTCTTCCTACGCCGATACATCCCGGAGTCATCTTGGAAACCATGTTTCCAAGGAACGTAAAGCCCAAGGCCTCTCGTACGACCCGGGTGCTCCTTGTTTCCCAGGGCCACGGAGAGCATATCATTCTCCCTTGTTCCCTGGAATGATCCCAGGGTAGATTCAAAACTCAGCTCTTCCTGCAAGAGCACAAAATGCCATTTCAATTCGTACGAAGTTGTGGAGTAATTACAAGCTACGTAGTTCTATCGATATCTTACCAGGCGCTGGGACACTTGCTGGTCTGCAGGGTTTCGAAAGGAGACGTCCCCCGATGTCGTTGTAGAAGACCTTGCTCTAATCCAATTTCGAGCGCGGTCATCCGGGATATTGGAAAACGGCGGGGCGATGTCCTGTGCAGCTGCTAGGTCATCCTCCTTCCTCCACTGCGGGATTTTACCCGCATACCCAGATGTGCCAAGTCTGTGGGTGTGTGTGTTTTTTGCCTGGAGGGCCTTGTGCGCCACACTTGTACTTTTGAAATCTTCAGACGTCTTCATCGCCTTGAACTCTTCCCATTGTGGTTCCAGGAATGGGTATTTATGAACAGGCGTTTCGTCCGTCTCCACGTATTTCCTGACAAGCGTGCTCTTGAAGTTCTTCCATGCTTTGCACGCCTCTTGGTAGGTTTGTCGTTGCACAGTGTGTAGGTGTTCTTCTGGGAACTCGAACGATGCCAAAATTTCGGTCCACAGCTCACGTTTCTGAGTGTCAGGCACGTTCTTCCACGAATTGTATGTGATCTCAATTCGTTCTCATGCAACTATTCCGACCATGGTTCGGAATGCGTTTACCGCTTTTTGAGGAAGGATAGGGACCCCAGATGCGTTTACCGCTGTGATGGTCTGTCGGCCCTCAGGCTTCTTCGATAGCCCTCTTCCTTGGCGTCTTGATGTTGGAGCGGACGCCTCCGGCGATGATGTTGAAGAATGCGCGGGTGACATGTTGCTCATTTTGTGGGTCTATTAAGATAAGATGAGAAAGTGATCATACTGAATTGGAAGAGAGGAGAGGAGTAGAGGGGGTGATGTGCCTATCTTAGCACCTACTTTAGTTGCTAATACTATAAACCAAATAGCAAAGTCCCTAAACTAGTGTATCCGGTTCATTGAACGAGAACACTAGAGTATGTCACTTGCTTCATTTGCTGTTTTTTGGCTAGATACATGGAGCATTTGGGTGGAAAGATGAAATGTTTCGTCAGGCGCATGACTGCCAATTCGAAGCATAGCATAGCATCCGAGGCACATCCGAAGTCTGCTGCTGTGTCTTGAGGAATGCCAAGAGCTAGTCTTCAGATGTGGCATTCCTCAAGACACAGCAGCAGGCCTCGGATGCGCCTCGGATGCTATGCTATGCTTCGAATTGGCAGTCATGCGCCTGACGAAACAGTTCATCTTTCCACCCAAATGGTCCATGTATCTTTTGCAACAATCGCAAGATTTCTTTATCTGGGAACCTCATCCACAACATTCTCCACTCCGACAATCCTTCTTTTTCCCGCAAAATTCAAGGCAATTTTATTACAAAAGTGCAAAAAAAAGGCATTCCCAGATTCTTCGTGAGCAGCCACATAGCCGACTTCTTTGGTGAGCGACTATCCATCTGCTTCTTCCCACTTCTTTTCTTCATCTCTGGTCTCTGGATCACGTACGCCAGACTATCCATCTGCTTCTTCCCACTCCTTTTCTTCATCTCTGGTCTCTGGATCACGTACGCTAGTAGCGATGATTCAGAATCATCGCTACTGGCGTACGTGATCCAGAGACCAGAGATGAAGAAAAGGAGTGGGAAGAAGCAGATGGATAGTCGCTTACCAAAAAAGTCAGCTATGTCGGCTGCTCACGAAGAATCTGGGAATGTCTTTTTTTTGCACTTTTGTAATAAAATTGCCTTGCATTTAAGAAGAAAAAAGATGGATTGTGGGAGTGGACATCACATCTCGGCAGTAGTCGGCATATACTATTACTACAAGGTCTCTAAACAAAGTTCTATGAAGCAAATGACACAAACTAGTGTATCCGGTTCATTGAACGGGAACACTCGAGTGTGTCACTTACTTCATGCCCCTTGAAGGTCTATGTGGCATATACACTAGAGTGGTCCTTGATTGGTTAATTTGTGCTCTCAAATTGTAGGGTTGCACAAGATTAATCTTGGCCGTCCCGCTACTAAATGAGGAAGCAAGAAAAGTGAAACATGACACAAACTAGTGTATCCGGTTCATTGAACGGGAACACTCGAGTGTGTCACTTACTTCATGCCCCTTGAAGGTCTATGTGGCATATACACTAGAGTGGTCCTTGATTGGTTAATTTGTGCTCTCAAATTGTAGGGTTGCACAAGATTAATCTTGGCCGTCCCGCTACTAAATGAGGAAGCAAGAAAAGTGAAACATGATAAGATGAGGAAGCAAGAAAAGTGAAACATGATGCTCAATGTTAGGAAGAGAGGAGAGGAGTAGAGGGAAGGGGGAGAAGGGAGGGGGTGATGTGGACAGAGAGAGGGGTTATGTGCCTATACTATATACTATATACTATATACTAACACAACAAGCAATGTAATATGTACCAAATAGCAAACTAATTAAGCAACTGCAGTAAACAATGTACCAATGTAGTATGTACCAAATAGCAAATTAAACTAAGCTACTGCAGTAAACAATGTACCAATGTAATATGTACCAAATAGCAAACTAATTAAGCTACTGCAGTAAACAATGTACCAATGTAGTATGTACCAAATAGCAAACTAATTAAGCTACTGCAGTAAACAATGTACCAAATAGCAAACTAATTAAGCTACTGCAGTAAACAATGTACCAATGTAATATGTACCAAATAGCAAACTAATTAAGCTACTGCACTAAACAATGCTCACAATGCTCAAAACCATAGTCCATCACAGAAACTGCTCACAATACTCAAAACCCTTGTCCATCACAGAAAGTGCTCACAATGCAGACGGTAATCGAGGGGAGGTGGTCGGCGAGGGGCTCGACGAGGGGCTCGGGGGAGGCGGCCGGTGACGGGCTCGACGAGGGGCTTGGGGGAGGCGGCCGGCGACGGGCTCGACGAGGGGCTCGGGGGAGGCGACCGGCGACGGGCTCGACGAGGGGCTCGGGGGAGGCGGCCGGCGACGGGCTCGACGAGAGGCTTGGGGGAGGCGGCCGGCGACGGGCTCGACGAGGGGCTCAGGGGAGGCGACCGGCGACGGGCTCGACGAGGGGCTCGGGGGAGGCGGCCGGCGAGAAGCTCGGGGGAGGCGGCCGGCGAGGGGCTCGGGGAGGCGGCCGACGAGGGTTCGGGGAGGCGGAGGCGACGACGGGCTCGGGATTTAATTAGATCTAGATCGAATAACTGCGCAGCACACAGGGAAAACCCTAGCCAGAGGGTATATATAGGGAGGTTATCACAGACGGTTCTAAACTTAGAACCATCTGTGATAAATATCACAGATGGTTCTAAGTTTATAACCGTCTGTGATAGTTATACTATCACAGACGGTTTTAAACTTAGAACCGTCTGTGATATTGATATCACAGACGGTTCTAAGTTCAGAACCGTCTGTGATAAGCCTTTGCGACTGTAGTTATTAAGACAACACCAATAACCACAGCTGCATTCATATCCACCACCAAACAGCTGCATTCATATACAACACCAACCAGCTGCATTCATATCAACCATCACATGTACATCACACATATACATCACATATACATAAATGCCAATACACATATACATTTTCACATATACATTTTGTCACATATTTTCACATATACATCTCAAAATTGACTACATCACACATTTTCACATATACATCTCAAAATTGTCACACATTTCACATATACATCTCAAAATTGTCACACATTTTCACATATACATTCTTATTGTACTTGCTTAATTATTTCCTTTAAAAATTAGCCCTTCATCATGATCAATGCGTACGTAACTAGTTTCGTCACGTTGTTCATCGTCGACCCTTATGCCATTTCCAAAAGGAGGTAACTCGTCAAATTGATTGTATTCCTCCTCGTCCACTACATTCTCCACTCCGACAATTCTCCTTTTTCCATGAAGAACTACATGGCGTTTCTTATTTGCCGGGTCGGTTACATAGAAAACTTGAACAACTTGATTGGCGAGTACGAATGGTTCGTCTTTGTACCCGACGCGTTGGAGGTCCACGGTCGTGACACCGTACTTGTCAACCTTCACCTGTGGGAGATACACCCAACGGCAGCGAAATAAGGGGATCTTAAAAACCACATAGTCGAGCTCCCAAATCTCTTCTATGAAGCCATAGTACGAGTTTCTCGACCCATCGGTACTGAATGCATCTATGCGGACACCACTGTTCTGGTTAGTGCTCTTGACATCCTGAGACTGCGTATAGAATGTGTACCCATTTATGTCATATCCTTGCCATGTCACAACTGTAAATGTCAGCCCTTTTGCCAACCATGTCAGCGTCTCACTCGGTGAGCTCCTAGCGATTTGCTCCTTCAACCATTGGTTGAACCAACGGTTGTGTTGTCTCATGATCCAAACATCCGGCCGCTCTGGATTCTGTTGCCGAAGCACATCCTTGTGCTGGTCCACATAAGGCGTCACTTCAGTCATGTGTTGCAACACCGTGAAATGGACTTGAGTGTACGTGTCCATATCTGGAGTGATTGCTTTCCTTCCGATAGTTCCGAGACCCTTCAGCCTCCCCTCATGACGAGATTCAAGGACACCTATCGGTTGAATCTGAGCCATATAATCGACACAAAACTCAATGACATCTTCGCTTGCATAACCTTCGACGATGCTGCCCTCCGGCCGAGAACGATTCCGTACGTAGGACTTGAGAATTCCCATGAACCTCTCAAATGGGTACATGCTACGTAGGAATACGGGCCCGCACATTTTTATCTCCCACACAACGTGAACAATGAGATGGACCATGATATCGAAAAACGAAGGAGGGAAATACATTTCAAGGTGACATAGAGTCATCACCACCTTGTCCTGCAGAGCATCTAGTCCTTCGGGATCGATGACCTTCTGACCAATTGTGTTAAAGAAATAACATAGCCTCATGATTGTCTCTCGGACTTTGATCGGTAAAATATTTCTAATTGCAATAGGGAGCATCTGTGTCATCAGCACATGACAATCATGAGACTTCATGCCATTTAACTTCAAATCTTGCATCGAAACAAGTTTCTTCACGTTGCCGGAGTAACCAGACGGAACTTTGACACCATGCAAGCACTGGAACAGTTCTGTTTTCTCAGCCTTGGACAGAGTGTAACACGCAGGGGGAAGGTACGTTCGTCCATTATCAGTGCTTGTCGGTGCTAACTCAGGCCTGATGTCCATGTCAGCCAAGTCAAGCCATGCGTTGACACCGTCCTTTGTTTTATCACGGATGTTCAGTAAGAGACCAATCAAGCTATCGCACACATTCTTTTCTACGTGCATGACATCGATGCAATGCCGAACATCTAGGTACCCCCAATAAGGTAAGTCCCAAAATATTGATCTCTTCTTCCAGGTGTTCTTCTCATGAGCCCTCAATTTACGTCCCTTTCCGATGACAACATCTAAATCCTTAACCATATCATAAACCTCGTGTCCCCTTAAATGCCTTGGAGCTGAACCGTCTTCCTTCTCTCCGTCAAATTGTTTCTTCATCTTGCGGTATGGGTGAGCCCTCCGAAGGAACCGGTGGTGACGCATGTAGACGGTTTTGCGTGAGTGTCTCAGCCACACACTCTCGGTACCATCTAAACAGTGAATACAAACTTTGGCACCTTTTGTACTATGGCCCGATAGGTTACCAAGGGCAGGATAATCATTTATGGTGCAGAATAATAAGGAGCACAGAGTGAAGTTCTCTCGGTTGTATGCATCCCATACCTGTACCCCTTCGTTCCACAGTACTTTTAGATCTTCCACTAACGGTGCTAGGAACACATCGATATCATTCCCAGGTTGTTTTGGCCCTTGGATAAGTATCGATAGCAAAATGTACTTTCGCTTCATACACAACCAAGGAGGAAGGTTATAGATGCAGAGAGTCGCGGGCCATGTGCTATGTCGGTTGCTCATGCTACTGAAAGGATTCATTCAATCTGTACTCAGTCCAAACCTTATATTCCTTGGTTCTGCACCGAACTCTGCAAAACTCATATCGATGTTTCTCCACTGCGCGGAATCAGCAATGTGTCTTATCATTCCATCCTTCTTACGCTCCTCCGAGTGCCAACGCAGTAGTTTTGCCTCCTTTGGATTTGCAAAAAACCTTGTCAAACGGGGAATTATAGGAAAATACCATGCCACCTTAGCAGGAGGTCCTTTCTTCGCCTCTGTTCCCCCGCCATCATCTGATTGATTATTACGTTTGTATCGAGATGCGTTGCACACCGGACATACATGCATGTTTGCATACTCTTTACGGTAGAGGATACAGTCGTTCGGGCATGCATGTATTCTTTCTACTTCCATTCCCAACAGACAAAGAACCTTCTTGGCTTTATACGTGGTTTTAGGCAACTCATTTCCCTCCGGAAGCATGTCCGCTAAAAGACTTAGCAGCGCCGTGAAACTCTTGTCGGACCAACTGTTGCTTGCCTTCAATTTCAACAGTTCAAGCACGCCCGACAACCTCGTGTACTTGCAGCTCGTGTACAAAGGTTTCTCTGAGTCCTCCATCAAGCCACGGAATTTAACATACTCTCTCTCATCATAGTTCTCTTCTACATCGCGAAGCATCTGATCCAGATTATCATCGTGCAACCTATCCGAATCCGAGCCACAATCGACATCAGCCGGCGGCATGTCATTCACTTCACCGGCGATGTCATCCGGGGGCATATCATTCACTTCACCGGCGATGTCATCCGGCGGCATATGATCATTCACTTCGCCATGACTGGTCCAACACGTATAATCCTTTTTGAAACCCCTCCGAATCAAGTGCGCTTCAATTTGCCCTCGGTTCTTAAACATCTTCAAATTCTCGCAGTCAGTGCATGGACATCACATATATTCCACCCCCTTATTCAACATATCCTCCTCGGCGGCTCTTATAAAAGCAGAAACGCCATTAATGTACTCTTCACTCACACGGCTCGCGGCATACATCCAGCTTCGGTCCTATGTTACGTACATATATAACAACTTAGTATTAAAATCTAGATTAACTAATTATAACTACATATATACCGGCCACATTTATTATATTGAGACTTAATTTGCTAGCTCAATTCATATTGCAAACACAACAGCTATTATATAACCAACAATTTTGCAAATTAACCATCTTCAATAACGTACCACTCATGGTTACTTAGACCTAAATTGTAATGCAATTAAAGAAAAAATAAATTTCATTACTAACCATATCTACAGCAACCAGGAAAGTCTGAATCTTAATTCAAAGCTCAATCTCTGCCTCTTCCCACCAAATTAACTGGCCTGAAATCGCCTAGCTTCCTCCCGAGTGAAAAAGTGCGCAGCAGTGGCTAGATCTGGATCGAAATGAAGACAGATGCGGTCTGAGCAGCGCAATAAATGCCTTAGTCATTATCACAGACGGTTTTTAGTTAAAAACCGTCTGTGAATTATCACAAACGGTTTTTAACTAAGAACCGTCTGTGATAACCAGCTTATCACAGACGATTTTTTATTAAAACCGTCTGTGATAAATATTATCACAGACGGTTTTTTATAAAAAAACCGTCTGTGATAAGCTTCATGCCAGAACGCTTCGCGCGTGTTTCCATTGCCAGAACGCTTCGTGTTTCGATCGTCTAATTAACGTCTCTCGATCGTTATACGAAGCATCTATATCATTAATGCTTCGCGCGTGTTTCCATTGCCAGAACGCTTCGTGTTTCGATTGCCAGAACGCTTCGTGTTTCGATCGTCTAATTAACGTCTCTCGATCGTTATACGAAGCGTCTATATCATTAATGTTTGGGTATACGATGCTAAAGGTTAAATATGCGCGCCTAATCCAGGTCTCTTCTATATACGTACAATATGGATCTACTATTCTTGTGATCATCTCCTTCCTCTCATCTGTTCATCACGAATTGTTCGGCCGAAACCTTACACAGGCGGCCAGCAATTTGCATCTGGAGCAGCTTCTCCGCACACGCCCTGCTCTCCTTCCCCGACTTTTTTGCATCCGTCAGCTCGACCTCATCATCCGCCATCAATGGAGGCGTCTCGCTGCCGCTCAAGAAAGGGAAACATCCCTCACCCTGGTTCTTCTCCACAATGTGCGCAAAGCGGAAGAAGCTCTACACGCATTGGAGAGACTGATTGATAGCCTTGCCGATCAAGCAAATACGGTAGATTCTGAGGAACCTTTTCATGCTATCCTCTACGACATTATGGATGCTGCTGATCATTTGCCCAGGCTTAAGGAGGAAGTGCTGAGGACAAGGGCAATCTTAACGGCGTTCGAGAATTTAGCGGCTGATCCTCCAAGTCCCCAAGTCGAAGAAGAAGCGTACGAAGCCCAAAAGATTACAATCTGGGAAACTCTTTACCTGTGCGACTTTTGTAATAAATTTGCCTCTAATTGAAATTAATAAATTTGCCTTTAATTTGTGATCTCTTGTCTCAGTAGTTCTGTAGTTAAGTTATTAGAAGCAATGTGTACTTATATATTAACCTCTGATCTAGAATATCACAGACAAAGGGACATCACAGACGATTCTTGTTAAAAACCGTCTGTGAACATTCACAGACGGTTCTTAACAACAACCGTCTGTGATAGTCGACACAACACAGACGGTTTTTAATAAAAACCGTCTGTGATATTCCAGTATCACAGACGGTTCCGCGGTAAGAACCGTCTGTGATACTCCTTTTTCCCGCCACAAATACCACAGACGGCCTTCAAATTAAAACCGTCTGTAATAGTGTACATTACAGACGGTTTCACAAAATCGTCTGTGATTTGGCGTCTACTATTAGCCTTTCTGTAGTAGTGAGGGTTCCAAGATGCCAACCACGTGCCATGTCTTCTTCACGTATTGGAATAGTAGAATACACAGCCCTCATGCAGCCAACCACGTGCCATGTCTTCACGTATCGGAGAAGGACATTGAATAGTAATACACTTCATGCAAACAGATTAGGAAACGGACAAGCTGATCAAATAGATCAATCTACCTGCTGCTACTAATTAGAGGTTCCTCCAAATCCTGCATGTTAAGTAGGAGGTAAAAAGGCTATAAATTACCTTATAACTCTAAGAAAAAAGGCTAGAAATTCTCACGTAACTCAAAAAAAGAAAAAAAAATCTAGCCCTACAATGACAGCATCAGAAAAAGAAAAGAAATCTAGCCCTTCATTGACATCATAAACCATAGTCATATTGGCATCCGAATATAAGTTCATGATAGCACTGATTAGAAAAAAAATAATATAAAGCAAACAAAGATGAGCTGGTCCGATTCAAATACTACCATGCGTACAGAAAAAAAAACTGACTACACCTAACGTGCCAATATACATATATCGTACCATGCATGTGGATTACTATATGTCTACAAGCCAGAAACAGTGCCAATATACATATATCGTACAATGCATGTGGATCACTATATGTCTACAAGCCAGAAACAGAGAGAACAGCTGCGTGATGAGGCTCACAGAATCCATGATGTGGCAAGAGTTCATTGACTAGAAACATTGTGATCGGCAACTATAATGACTACGTTACTACGTACATCTCGACGAGCATCCTTGGTTGATGGCTAACAAGACTTGCGAAAGCATGATGAAGATGTGTCCCGATGATTAAATACAACACCTAATAGTGTTGGAACCTCATGGA
This sequence comes from Dendrocalamus latiflorus, assembly GCA_017311315.1. Taxonomy (NCBI): domain Eukaryota; kingdom Viridiplantae; phylum Streptophyta; class Magnoliopsida; order Poales; family Poaceae; genus Dendrocalamus; species Dendrocalamus latiflorus. The sequence continues at coordinate 6,320,149 of CM029622.1, read as the reverse complement.
CGAGGCCACCTTCGAGCAGAGGAAGATGAACACTTACAGTACTACATAACTCCATGCCCCCAAGCAATACGGGCAAGTCAAAGCAAGATAAGTATTTTTTTTATGTATACATCTATATCTATACTAATCAGAGACACCCAAAAGCCTCAACATTAACCTAGGAGGGAAAATATAAAAATTCATGCATTAATTAAATAAACAGAAAATAGCTACTTGACCATTGGGAGAATGACCTGCACGTACATCAAATGGACGAATTTTTAGCACGGACATCAAGTGAAACACTACAAGAAACACCAAACTAAAAGAATTTCAAATAGAATGAAGTCATGTGTTGTAGGGGTGGCCCCCACCTAAGCCCAGTAGGCCTGTTAGAAGGCTTAAGGCCCAAAGCAGGACATGTATAATGACATAAGTACCCCCAAGGGGGATACTCAAATGTAAGGGTACTATTGTAAAAGCACTCCCCAAGAGGGTATATGAGTACAATACCGGCCATGACGGAAGGGCGAAGCCATTACTCACCCAACTCTCCACTACCATACTCTCTCTTTGTTTGGTCTGTAGCCACAACAGTTGGTGCCGTCCGTGGGGAGGACAAGGGCAAGCCTCCAGATCCGAAGGAGGATGGCACCAAAGAAAGCTTCACCATCGACGGCGAAGAAGAAGAAGGCGGAAGCGGCGAAATCTCGCGTCAATACCAGGGCTTCGGCTTTAGCGGCTGCATGTACGGGTGGCGGTGCGGGTGTGACGACTGTGAGCACCGGCGTTCACGACGCGACGCCCAACCCCGCCACCGTCGCCGCGCCGCCAGACCCCGCCACCACCGCACCGACGACCAACCCCGGCGGTGGCAACGCAGGCGCGTCCACTTTCCCACCCAGCGCAGGAGCGGTGAGTGGTCCCGGCGACGACGCGGGCTTCGTCACCGGCTCCAGGGTCCTCCACGACAGCGCTGCGGGTAGCCTGGGAGTGCAGGCCATGGTCGCCGCCGTCCCGGTTGCGCCGCCGAGCGTACCAATGGCCCCAACCACGTCCACGGTAGAGACCACCTTGCTGGCAGCCCTCAACGCGTTTCAGCGGGAGCTGACAGACCTCCGCGGGGCCGTGCGAGACATACAAGAGGCTCAGAGCCAACACGCCCCGCCGGTGGTTGCGTCCGAGCCCACTCCGGAGAGGGCAGACAGCCGCGACGCTCTTACGTCCAGTCGCGTCCCACTACGACGTGTGGACTCGGAGTCCCCACTCTCTGCGGGCTTGCAGCAGGCGGCATGGCCCGAAGACTTCAAGTTCCCGAGTGTCATCGAGGCGTATAAAGGTGACACAGACCCGCGAGAATTCGTACGCGTGTACGAAACTGCCACAGAAGCCGCCGGCGGAGACGACACCACGAAGGCCAAGGGACTCCCCCTCGCGTTACAAGGGGTGGCGCTCTCGTGGTTCTTCACCAGAGCCGCAGTCCATCTACGCGTGGGAGCAGATCTGCGATCGACTCTACAACAACTTCCAGGGAAACTACGTCGAACGCATCGATGCGGACCAGCTCTTCGCAGTCAAGCAAAAACCCGAGGAGGGGCTCCGGAATTACTTCAAACGCTTCGCCAAGGTACGCTGCCAAGCCAGGGACATTAACGAGGCAACCGTCATCAATGCAGCGGTACAAGGTCTCCGCCCGGGACCGCTCGCTGAGTATAACGCGCGGAAGCCACTCAAGTCGGTGGCAAAGCTCTTTGACAAAATGGAAGCGTACGCCCGGGCCGAGGAGGATGCGCGGAGGCGTAGCGGCGACAGCTCCGATGCCGGTCAGGCGGAGGAATTGTCGCAAAGGAGAAGTATAAGAGACAACCCGAGGACAAAACACAAGCAAGCGTCCGCGGGTGACACTCATGAGCGCGTCGACGCCGGGGTGCACCAAAACCCGCCAAACGATAGGCGCAAGCCCCGGCGTAACCGGCGAAGACTCCAAAAGGCTCGCCGCGTCCTTGCCGCGCAAGGCGTTCCCCGGGAAACCGCTTTAACCCCACGCGCCGGAGGGGGACGTGAAGGAAGCCGCGATGAGAAGCCGCGTGCGGAGCAGGAAATCCTAGACTACGGCAGGTCGTGCAAGGTGCATGGCTACGGGGGCCACTTCACGCGGACATGCACCAAACTCGCGGCGTGGCGGCAAGCGATGGCCCACGTACAGGCCTTGGAGGCAATGACCCCCGCAGTAGCCTGCGTACAGCGTACGCAAGGCAGTCCCTCGCGCGCTGGGCCTCCAGGAGAGACCCAGTGCCGTGGTGTTAACGTCATCACTGGAGGCTCTTCGTCGAGCACTTCCCCAGCACAACTACCTCTGGGGACGTCGCATCGCAGCATCACCTTCACGTCAGCCGATGCCCAGGGCGTGGAATTCCCCCATCAAGATCCCTTGGTCATCCGGGCCGACATCGCAGGCTGCGACGTCAGGCGTATCCTCATTGACAGAGGGAGCTCCGCAAACATCTTGTTCGCGGAGGCCCTCGATTACATGGGGGTACCTCGGAGTCTATTGAAAGCTTCGGAAGCCCCCCTCCAAGGCCTCGGAGGCCAGCCGCTGAAGGCTTTGGGTCAGGTACGCCTCCAAGTCTCCTTGTGCCACGCCGACAATGCCAGGACTGAAGATATCGTCTTCGACGTCGTGGACATCCCGTATTCATATAATGCCATACTGGGCCGACCTGCCATCAACTCCTTCGAGGCGGTCCCACACTACGCCTTCCTATGTATGAAGCTCCCGGGCCGGCGGGGCGTCATCACCGTCTTCGGCGATCAGGATATGGCTAGGAGCATCGAAACCAAAGCTGGAAGCCTGCACCGTAAGGTGCATGTCCTCGCCGACAAGTACCAGGCAGACACGCCATCCGCCCCAGGGTGGACACCTAAGCCCCACCCGGAGGGCGGAGTTAAGAGAGTGCCTCTTCGGGCGGAGGGGCAGTTCGTATCCATAGGCGAGGGCCTCCCTCCGGACATAGAACAAGACTTGCTCCGAGTTCTTCGGGCCAACATAGATGTCTTTGCATGGTCCCCAGAGGATATCAAAGGTGTGGATCGCACCCTCATCGAACATAACCTGGCGATCCGCCCTGACGGCAAGCCAGTCAAGCAAAAACTTCACCGTATGTCCATGGACCGGCAGCAAGCGGCCAAGGTAGAGGTGGCGAAGCTCCTTCGGGCGGGGGTTATCCGCGAGGTCTAACATCCAGACTGGCTCGCCAATCCGGTGTTGGTCAAAAAGGCCAGCGGCGCCTGGCGTATGTGCATCGACTTTACCGCCCTCAACAAGGCATGCCCGAAGGACGACTACCCTCTGCCGCGCATAGATCAACTGGTCGACGCCACCGCAGGGTGTGAGCTCATGAGCTTCTTGAATGCCTACTCTGGCTACCATCAGGTCTACATGGCCAAGGACGATGAAGATAAAACTAGCTTCATTACGCCGGTTGGGACCTTCTGCTTCGTCAAGATGCCCTTCGGCTTGAAGAACGCGAGCGCAACCTTTACCCGCCTCGTCGTGCTGGCCCTAGCCGCCCAGCTAGGGAGGAACGTGGAGGCCTATGTGGATGACGTGGTAGTAAAAACCAAGCAGCTCACCTTCCACGGTCGGGATCTTCAGGAGACCTTCGACAACCTCAAGAAGGCGGGCATCAAGCTCAATCCGAACAAGTGTGTTTTTGGTGTGCAGGCGGGCAAGCTCTTGGGCTTCCTCATGTCCGGGCGAGGCATTCAAGCGAACCCTGACAAGGTCGACGCCATCCTGGGCATGGAACCGCCCAAGACGACGAGGGAGGTCCAGAGGCTGGCCGGCCGCATGGCGACCCTGAGTCGTTTCCTCTCCAGGACAGCGGAGCGGGGCTTGCCATTTTTCAAGACTCTCTGCGGTTGCGACGGGTTTCATTGGGATGACGACTGCGCAAAGGCCATTGACGACCTCAAGAAACACCTCGCAACCCTTCCTACTCTGGTGGCCCCAGCACTAGAGGCTCCCCTCCTACTCTACCTTGTCGCCTCGGCAACAGCGGTCAGCGTCGTCCTCGTCCTCGAAGAGGGCGCTCTCCAGTGACCAGTGTACTTTGTCTCCGAAGCCCTCCAGGGCGCTAAGATGTGGTATACGGAGCTCGAGAAGCTTGCTTATGCGCTGGTCGTGGCCTCAAGAAAGCACCGGCATTACTTCCTGGCGCACCCGATAATGGTGCCATCCTCGTTCCCTTTGGCGGAGATGTTGCACAACAAGGAGTCCACGGGGCGAATCGGTAAATGGGCGGCCGAGCTTGCTCCATTCTCCCTAACATACGCCTCCCGAACGGCGATCAAGTCTCAAGTTCTGGCGGACTTCCTCGCAGAATGGACCCCTCCAACTCAGCCTGTCCTCCAGGCCGAAGACCCGGTGCGGATGCTCAACACCGACGGAGCTTACGGCGTTGCGGGCGCAGGGGTCGGCGCAGTTATTACCACACCTGAGGGGCAGCGCCTGTTGTACTCGGCGCGCCTAGCATTTCCTGCTACGAACAACACGGCCGAGTACGAGGCGTTACTCTTCGGCCTCGAGAAGCTCAAAGCGATGGGAGCGAAGCGAGTCCTCGTCCGCACTGATTCACGGTTGGTGGCGGGCCACGTGGACAAGTCATATCAGGCCAAGGACCCGGAGCTAGCTAAGTACCTAGCAGCCGTACGAGCGAAGGAACGACACTTTTTGGGTGTCACGGTGAAGGCCATCCCCCGGGCAGACAACGAGCAAGCCGATGTCCTCGCCAAGGCTGCCAGACAGCAGCTCCCAACTCCCAGGGGGCATTTTACGAGGTCCTGCCAGCGGTAACCATCGCGCAGGATAACCGTGATGCGGCCCTCATCCACCAGATCACCCAGCAGGGTGACTGGCGAGAACCCCTTTTCGCTTTTCTGCAGGGCATCGCGGAACCGACGACCCCACCGAGCTCCGACGTTTACAGCACCGTGCTAGGTCCTTCCAGGTGCTCGACGGGGTGCTCTACAAAAAGGGAGTCTGCGCACCGCTCCTGCGATGTCTCTCGTGCGAAGAAGGAAAGCGCCTCCTCGTAGAAATTCATGCGGGGCTCTGTGGCTCGCATCTTCAACCAAGATCTCTAGTGGGCAATGCATTCAGGCAGGGTTTTTATTGGCCAACAGCTATCGCGGATGCCCAAGATCTCGTGCGCCGTTGCCAAGGTTGTCAGTCGATGGGAAGGGCCATCCGCAGGCCCCCGACAAGCCTCCATTCCATACCCCCGGTATGGCCGCTGGCGCGGTGGGGCATCGACATCGTGGGACCGCTTCCCAGGGCCCCGGGTGACCTGCGGTTCGTAGCGGTCGCTCTGGAATACTTCTCCAGGTGGCCGGAGGCGGTAGCCCTGGCCAAGATTACCTCGACAGCTATGCAACGCTTCCTCTGGCAGAACATCATATGCCGATTCGGCGTGCCTAGGGAGATCACCATCGACAATGGTCTGCAATTCGACGCAGCCCCGTTCAAAGAATTCTGCGACAACATGGGCATCACACTTCGGTTCGCCTCGGTTGGACACCCACAGTCCAACGGTACGGAGGAGCGGGCGAACGGTGCTATCTCCGGTGCGATCAAGAAGTGCCTTGTCGGGCTACCAAAGGGGAAGTGGCCGGGCGAGCTCCACAGCGTCCTCTGGTCCCTCCGTACAACGGCCACATGCCCAACGGGGTTCACACCATTCAAGCTCCTCTTCGGCGACGAGGCAGTTACACCTGAGGAAATAAAGGCTGGCTCGCGAAGGGTCCTCGTCCAAGCACCAGACGAGGAGCGCCAATTGTCCATGGACCTCCTTGACGGAGATCGGGCAAGCGCAACGCAGCACGTCATAAAGTACGCGCGACAGATGGTTCGCGAGCGGGATCATTCGCTGTACCTGCGCGAATTCAGACCAGGAGATCTCATCCTTAAGATGGCACTCCACACGGAGACGGTAGGCAAGCTCGAATCCAGGTGGGAAGGTCCGTACATCATCGCGGAAGCTCTACAGAAGGGAGCATACCGCTTAGCCACCCTGGATGGCCAGACGTTCTGCCACACGTGGAATGCCGACAGACTACGGCGGTATTACGCCTAAGCCGAGTGTGCGAGCATAAGGACCTTCCACAGCTTCGGGGGGCACCCCGCCACGCTCCTGCGCAAACCGCCCTGGCGCAAGAGGCTCCAAACGCGTGCAGCATCACCACCGGGCAACGACGGCTGAGGTCGTCTCCACCTTTAAGCGGCCAGCGCGCGCAAAGGGTTACCTTCATGTGCACTATCCACGAGAATAAATAAAGACGCGTGGGGGGACGCCTCCGCGCACAGTCTCCATACTCTAAATAAGACGTAGCGTCGAGGCCCGCCTTCGCACGCACTCTACGGAGTATAAATAAGACGTAGCGTCGAGGTCCGCCTCCGCACACACCTTCACCGCCCACAACGCGCGGAGGCTCGCCTCTGCGCACAGTCTCTGAACTCTAAATAAGACGTAGCGTCGAGGTCCACCTCCGCACGTACTCCACGGAGTATAAATAAGACGTAGCATCGAGGTCCGCCTCCGCACGCACCTTCACCGCCCGCAACGCGCGGAGGCTCACCTCCGCGCGCAGTCTCTGGACTCTAAATAAGACGTAGCATCGAGGTCCGCCTCCGCACGCACCTTCACCGCCCGCAACGCGCGGAGGCTCACCTCCGCGCGTAGTCTCTGGACTCTAAATAAGACGTAGCGTTGAGGTCCGCCTCCGCACGCACTCCACAGAGTATAAACAAGACGCAGCACAGGGACGCCTTCGCGCGCACTCTACAGAGTATAAATCAGACGTGGATGTTGTCCCTGCGCACTCTACAGAGTATAAACAAGACGCGGATATCCCCGCGCACGTGCAGGCACTATCCTTGTGCGTAATCCCCGAAGTATAAATAAGACGTGGTCGAAGTTCCCACGCCTGTAACCCCCAGTAGCGCTTGCGCGTCTACTTTGACTAGGCGCCAGCTCCGCTGCCACCCCTTCAGAAGGTAGGGGACGGAGCGCTCGCGCGTCTACTTCGACTAGGCGCAAGCTCCGCTGCCACCCCTTCGGAAGGTAGGAGATGGAGCGCTCGTGTGTCTACTTCGACTAGGCGCCAGCTCCGCTGCCACCCCTTCGGAAGGTAGGGGACGGAGCACTCGCGCGTCTACTTCGACTAGGCGCCAGCTTTGCTGCCACCCCTCCGGAAGGTAGGGGACGGAGCGCTCGCGCGACTACTTTGATTAGGCGCCAGCTTCGCTGCCACCCCTCCGGAAGGTAGGGGACGGAGCACTCGCGCGCCTACTTTGACTGGGCGCCAGCTCCGCTGCCCCCCTTTCGAAGGTAGAGGACGGAGCGCTCGCACATACACACGGCGCGTTGTGCACCCAAACCTGGTACTATTCCTACGAGTCCGCGCCATCTTCGCCACAACGAGCGCCCGCACCGCCTTCGCCGCGCCGAGGAACCTCTTCGAGCAACGGAGCACATCCCCCTCGTCGTGCAGCGTCCGCCGCAAAGCAACCGTGGCAGCATCCTCCCCGATGTAATTCCAAATCTGATTATGAAAATTTCGGATGGCGGGCTGGGCAGCGCGAACCGCATCAGATATCATCCCGGGCTGGGTGGGCAGGTCAAGCTGGGGGTTCGCCAGCTCATTGACATGCTCACACCCACCAGCGTGCAGCAAGGCAACGGCAAGGCCAGCACTCATGTAGCCGCAGTGGGTGCCGAAGGCCTTGGCGCCGCGAAGGGCGACGCTCGAGCCCTCTTCGATTCACCCAAGCGTCTCCATCAGATCTTGACGGCTATGAGTGGCGTCCTCCATGTGCACAGAAAGCCCCCGGAGGGCCTGCTCCAAAGACTCCATTGCCCCCCACGCGGAGGCAGACGCGTTGTCCTAGGATAAGGCCTTCTCTGCAAGGGAAGCAGTAAGCTGCTCCTTCTCCGCTTCTAGCGCGGAGATTTGCTGTAGAAGGGCGGTCCGCTCCTCCGTCGCGACGCGCTGAGCCCCCTCCATCGCGCGTTGTGAGGCTAGCGCCGTGTTCTTCGCGTTCGCGCCTACCAACCGCGCGTCGGAGATAGCCTCGTCACGTTCCACCATCAGCACCCGAATGCGCTCGTCCTTGGCAACGTGGGCATCGTCCGCGACACGCAGCTGGTCCTCCAGTGCCCTCCATTCGCGTGCGCGAGTCTCCTCGAGGGCTTTGCTGATCGCAAGCGTATACACGGGCGCAAGAACAAGGGTTACCTATCAGATAAGCAAAAGACATGCAGCGCGAGCAGGGATCGTTACCCTCATCTCCGAAGCACCCAGCGCGAGCGCCAAAAGGTCTCCCCCGCAGGACTGCAGCGCATGCCGATCCAGGTGGCTGTAAGCGTACTCCGCCACCTCGCTCAAGGCGCGTAGCGTCTCCCACTGAGGAACGAAGTCGGAGACGCCAAGCCCTAGAGCCCCCGCCCCGGCGCCTTCGGCAATAGTTGGGGCGCACACGGTCCCCTGCTCAATTAGGCCAGAGACCCCGCGGGCACCCCAGTTGCTTGATTCTTGTCCTCGTCTGGGAGACCTTGTCTCGCCTGATGTCGACGGAATAAGCGAGCAAATCGGAGAGAGTTTCGCGAAGTCGCGAGAGGAAAACGAACCACACCTACCTCCAGTACCCTCTATCGCGGTACTTCGTCGGGCCTCCACCTGGGTCATGATCACCCTGCTGGCCTGAGGAGCAACAACCCTCTCGGCTTCAGCAACATCCCCGCTGGGTGTCAAGACCTCGGTCACTGGGCCTACCACGGTGAACCGGCCCCTCGAAGGTGGCAGTGACTGCACCCGAGGGCGTTTCGCCCTCGGAGATGCAGGTGACACTTCCGTGGTTGTCTTAGTAGCCGCAGTAGTTGTCGTCAGCGACGGGGCCGCGGTTGCTGCTGGAGGCGACGAGGCATCATCTTCAAGAACAACGAGGCTCGGGCCCGCTGCCTCGCCACCGCGTAAGGTCTCGTCGGGGATAGCGTGCCTCTCCGAACCAGTCGGTTCGAGCTCAGCGCTCGTTTTGCCCCCCGTCCCCACGGTCTCGACCGATGGCACGTCCGGCGGGCCGAAGACAATAGTCTCCGATCGGACCTTGCATCGAGAGGACGGCGCCACCACCGTTGCGCCGCTCGACGGTTCCACAGGCACCGGGCGTTCCGGAACCGGAATTCCCAGAACCTCGCATACCCGGTTAATCCGCCCTTGCTTTACCAAGGAAGTAGCAGATTCACGGGCCTTGTGCTCCTCCGCCGTGTACGGCCCAAGAACCGCAACCACCGCGCGCTCCGCATCTTCTAACCGGCGCACTGCACGCGAAAGTGGAATGTCATACGTAAGGGTTTGTGACCACCCACGCGGTGTGTGGCCTATGGCAGTGATACTTACAGGGCACGGAGGGCTTATGGAGCGAAGACACCCCCGGGTGGATGCCGTCCTTTCGGTCGGGCCCCCGCCGCTCGTACTTCCAGTTACAAGAAAGCAGAGATATCCCGTACATGGTGAACTCCTCGGCGAGGTCACGCATGTTGAACCGGAGGGCGATGCCAGCATGTCTTTGCGCCTATTGTTCATCGCCGGACCGAGGCTTCACATCCGGACAGCGGTTGAATGATATCGGCTCCCCCCAGCTTCGAAGACCGCTCGTGCTCGTCACAAGGTGGTAGAACCACCGCAGTGTCCAGCCAGACTCCCACTTCCCCGCGTAGCCAACGCGAGGAACAAGTGCGCGCAGTCTGTCCTCAACACGAAGTCCACGGTGCCGAAGTTCGAGTATGCCTCCCCTTCCATTTTCTTCGGCTGGCACCATGCGTCATGCAGGATTGCGAACAAATCGGCGCTGGGATGGGTACCTTCCGTCCGCATCGCCCACGTGAAGATGGCCAACCGGACGATCGCGGTCGGAGTCAGCTGCGCCAGCTCCAACCCATAGGCTCACAGCACTTCGCGAAAAAAGAGTGTCGACGAGATTCGGAGCCCGGCATCGAAGAACGCCACGAAGACGATTGCCTCCGATTCCCCCGGGTTCGGCTCTGTCTCGTTCGGCCCAGGCAAACGAGCCCCGGCACGGTCCTCCAGCTTCTTCTCCGAAGAAGGGTTTGGAGGGTCTCCTCCGTGACGCGACTCCGCCCCAGCACGCGGGAGCAGCGGCCCTTTGACTTCTTCATGGCATCCCAACGATGGATGGTTTGCCTTTTGTCGCGCAGAACCAGGCGATACTCCGCCGGTGGTGGCGTCAGGCAGCGCAGGATCGTCAAGGGCGGCGCCACGGTCAGTTGGGCGGTTGTCGCGCGCAGCCATTCCTCTCTCCCCACTACGACGACGAGCAGGAGTGAATGCGGAAGCAGCAGCAGGGTGCGCAAGAAAACGGAAAGGAACGCGCAAGCACAAGCAAGCAGGCAGCCAAGGGGAGCGTTTGCATGCCCACGATGACGACTTATAAAGTCCCCCGTCTCCCCCGTAAGCAGAAGATCAAACGGCAGAATTACAGCGGTTCGGCTACCCACGATCAGGCAGTGTAACCGCTGACAGCCGCGGCAGGCGGCGATAGGTGGGCGATCAGCGCGTAACGCGCCGATGCATTCCTGCCGCGTGGCCACTTTCCCTGGGGAAGTGGCGAACGGACGTGGTCATATGACCGTTGACATCCCACGATGCTCCAATTATAGCCTGCCACGTGCCCCCACCCAGCGCAAAGCAGATAGAGCAGCCGCGACAGCCTGCCCCTGACAAGGGCCAGCGCGATTCCGTGCGTCATTAAAGCGCACTCCCAGGCCACACAGCCACCTCTCCGCGTTGGCGCTACATCACGCGGAGCACCTCCCGAAACTCAGCTGCCCGGGGCAGCCGCCCAAGCTTTACTTTGCGCCCACAAACATCTGGGGCGCGAGGTGTGTCGCGCCCTGACTTCGGCCCCGTCGAGGCCTTCGGCCTGCCTGATATCTTCGACCTCGAGGCCGCGCAGCTCCGGGAGCGGAAGACACGCCGGCTCTCGCACCATCAGCACGAAAAAAGGTGTATCTAGTCCATCGAGGGTCACAGGCCGATGGGACGGAGGGGGCCAAAGGGCTCAGCGGCTTGGCTTCGGCCCGTGAAGCCCTTCACCATGAGAGGCTCCTGCTGTAGGGGTGGCCCCCACCTAAGCCCAGTAGGCCTGTTAAAAGGCTGTAAGGCCCAAAGTAGGATATGTATAATGACATAAGTACCCCCAAGGGGGATACTCAAATGTAAGGGTACTATTGTAAAAGCACTCCCCAAGAGGGTATATGAGTACAATACCGGCCATGAGGGAAGGGCGAAGCTATTACTCACCCAACTCTTCACTACCATACTCTCTCTCTGTTTGGTCTGTAGCCACAACATCATGCATTTTGTCAAACACCGTGCATGCAAACAAGAATATTTTGGGAGGGAGAAAAGCATGAATCTTTCCCAAAACATGATGGAGTAATAGGCTTGGGAGATTGATGACAATGTTTCCAAGCACGCCTGAGTTGAAGACAGTGACTGAAGTTGGCGATGAGAGGATTCGAAATGGATGAGGATGGTGTTGCTCGCGCTTCATGTGTGTGAATGGGAGAGGATGGCAGGAACGGGGTTTCAGCTAGGATGGTGTTGCTTGAGCTCTGCGCGTGCAACGTAGGAGGAAGGATGGCGTGGTGCAGGGATGAGGAAGGATGGTGAGGTTTTGCGTGCCCCAAAGGGGACGGTGTTGCTCGCGCTCACGCTCTGCGCGAGCGATGAAGGAGGAGGGCACAGTGTTAGGATGAGGAAGGACGGCATGGTGCGGGGATGAGGAAGGACAACGAGGTTTTAGTTCATGCTAAGGAGGATGGTGCACTCGCTCCGCGCGCACAACGGAGGAGATTGCAGTGTGGGGATGAGTAAGGACAGTGGTCGGACTGAGAGGATGAGCATACAAAGTAACTACTTGTAGGAGGACGAGATAGATAGTTGGATGCTATACTATTTAGATCAGATCCGAACGGTATAGCATGTTGTAGTCGTTCTCTATTGGAAAAGGACATATAGGATACACTAGGAGTGCAAATGAGTTGGGTAATTTCCGTTCGACCCGGTACTGAATCCGATTGGTACCGAATTCAGGAAGCGAGTTTGGTATCTGGTTAGATTCGAAGGTATCAGATAGTTTTATTCTAATTCAGTAGCAAATTCGGAAAGACTGTTATCCGATCGAACAGCATGGCTAAATAGTTTTTTTAATAGTATTTGATCGGATATCCGGCAATTTCCCGCAAGGCCAGCAGCCGGCCCAGGCACCCAGCCCATGGTCACCCACCCACCCACCGGCCATATTTTCTGGGTTGAAGAGGTCCGACAAGTCAAGAAATGCAAGAGTCAAACCGGGAACTGAAGTTCAGCTGAATGCATACGCTGCCACATTCTCATGCATTGATCTGTTCGCTGGCCAATGTGAATTATTTCCTCGAGATTGTCTTTCCTCGTGCCAACATAGGGTGCAGGATGTCAACCACGTGCCATGTCTTCTTCACGTATTGGAAAAGGACATATAGAATACACGGCCCTCATACAGCCAAAAATCATGTCTCCCAAATATATATAATTTTTTAATAAAGATTACAAACTATTTTTGCGTTCAAAAGTTCCAATTAAAATTTAAAAAATAAAACATCTGTATATAGCCAAATATATACATATATACTCTGAATCCAAAAAAAATATAGATGACGAAACAATATCCGTCCAAATTTAACTGATTCCGTCCAAATTTAGCTCGATTCCACACAGCCCTCATGCAGCCAAAAAAGGATTCCAGGATGCCAACCACGTGCCATGTCTTCTTCACGTATTGGAATAGTAGAATACACAGCCCTCATGCAGCCAAAAAAGGATTCCAGGATGCCAACCACGTGCCATGTCTTCTTCACGTATTGGAAAAAGGACATTGAATAGTAATACCCTTCATGCAAACAGATTAGGAAACGGACAAGCTGATCAAATAGATCAATCTACCTGCTGCTTCTAATTAGAGGTTTCTCCCGGAGCCTCTATGTTAAATAGGAGGTAAAAAGGCTAGAAATTACCACATAAATCTAAGAAAAAAGGGTTAGAAATTCTCACCTTACTCGAAAAAAAGAAAAAAAAATCTAGCCCTACAATGACAGCATCAGAAAAAGAAAAGAAATCTAGCCCTTCATTGACATCATGAACCATAGTCATATTGGCATCCGAATAGAAGTTCATGATAGCTTCCTGGTTTTCTAGCACTGATTAGAAGAAAAAACAAAGTAATGTAAAGCAAACAAAGATGAGCTAGTCCGATTAAAATACTACCATGCGTACAGAAAAAGAACTGACTACACCTAACGTGCCAATATACATATATCGTACCATGCATGTGAATCACTATATGTCTACAAGCCAGAAACAGAGAACAGCTGCGTGATGAGGCTCACAGAATCCATGATGTGGCAAGAGTTCATTGACTAGAAACATTGTGATCGGCAACTATAATGACTACGTTACTACGTACATCTCGACGAGCATCCTTGGTTGATGGCTAACAAGACTTGCGAAAGCATGATGAAGATGTGTCCCGATGATTAAATACAACACCTAATAGTGTTGGAAGCTCATGGACGAGGCCACCTACGAGCAGAGGAAGATGAACACTTACAGTACTACATAACTCCATGCCCCCAAACAATACGGGCAAGTCAAAGCAAGATAAGTATTTTTTTTATGTATCCATCTATATATCTATAATCAAAGAACCAATCTACAAAGTGAGGTCTAAAGACAATTCTAGGGACACTAGCTAGACGGGACAGATCCTGAAGCTTCGTAATGCTTTAGCACAATCACAACGTAGTTTCTTGACATGTCTAAAATAGAACTCTACAATGTTACCATCTTTCTCACAAAAAGTGCAATGGTATGTGACCTTTTGAGGGGATCGTACCTACTGAAGTAGAAGTACCTACATTGATAGAAGGAGGCTTTTCAAATCCTGCAGACTTGAACACAATCTTAGTAGGCTTAGGAGGGGTGATCTCAAAACTTTCCACTCTCAACTATGGGCCTGTTTGGGAGAGCTCCACCAGCTCCAGATCCACGAAAAACAGCTCCACTCCAGAAAATTTTACCCAAACACTCCAGCTCCACGAAATCTGGATCCACCAAAATCCTGGATCTGAGGGCCAGATCCATGAATTTCATGGAGCTCCTCAAGGGGTGCTCCACCGTGGAGTTGGGTGCTAATTACCCACCAATGCCACTGGTTACACACCCCATCCCCCCAAAAGTGGCCATTCCCACCAAAATCTCAATTTCGTGGATCTGGAGCTGATGTACAAGCCAAACACTCCATGGTGGGATCCCAGATCCACGGTGGAGCTGCTCCATGGTGGAGCTGCTGCTCCAGATCCACGTTTTCAGTGGTGGAGCTCTCCCAAACAGGCCCTATATTCACTACCTTAGGAGGATGACTCTTGGAATGCTCGTAGGAGTTGAAACCTAAATCTCTATTGGCTTTGCCAACCTTGGATTGATTTAGAATCAGTTTTAAGTTATTTTTCCCACTAGATAACTTTTCAAAGGTTTTCTGCAAATAATCATCTTCTTGGCAAGGGTGACTCAAGACTCACAAGCTTAGCTCTTAATAGCTCTAGCATATTTTCCTTATGCACATCCACCTCTAGCTTCAAAGCCTCACAAGACACACTAAATGTAGATCAGCGAGTGATGAGAGTAGATCATTTATGGAAAGGTTCTCAAGTTGTTCATCGCTCATGGCTTAAAAACAAGACAAAGAAAAGCCAGAAGAAGCATTATCATAAGAAGTGCCATTCTTGAGATGATCAGCCACAAGAACCATTGTTTGCAGACTTTTAGATTTCTTGGCTATGACACCCATCTCATGGGTCTTAAGGCATGAATATAACTTATCCACAACCACAGTTGCCAAGTTCACCTTGTCACTGATGGATGTAACTTTTATCTCCCAAACACTCATGTCAAGAGCACTCAAAACATGAGTCATATTGTCAGTATTAGCATAGGTCACACCAACAGACCTCAGATCGCTTAGGATCTTGTGGAATCTGCTAAACAAGGAATCGACATCTTCAGCTTCTAGTAGTCCCTTTGAACCAACTCTCACGCACTGATGTTCCCTCATGGTAATCAAAGAGGGTTGTCTAGATCTCATATGCAGATGCAAGATGATCTACTCGATTGAACTCAAATCTTCTTAAGCCTTGGATCAGAAAGTTGTGGCCTTAGCATTTGCCTCAACCTCAACTGATTGAACAACATTGAGAATAGCGTCATCGCCAGACACAACAAAATGGCTAAGCCTTGAGCCTCGATGTACATCACCACCCGTGTCTACCAATAGGGATAGTCACTCCTATCAAATATAGGAGGCTTGTTGTTATACCTCTTTGTGTAGGACCGGATATGGCAACAGAGGGGGGTGAATGGTGCCTCTTAAAAATTTGCCCCCCCAAGTATCCACAAAAACTTCTCTCCAAAAGCTACAAAAGCTAGGAAGAAAGAGAGTTCATGCTCACTAGCACCTCAAACATACAGAGGAGAAAATGATACATAAAACAACAGAGAAGAAACAAATTGCCCAGCACAGAAATAAAGAATAGCAACAGCAACCTCAGTAGGCCGGTCAGACCGCACTTGACATACCGGTCAGACCGCCTGGGCGCCGCCGGTCTAACTGCCCATGGATGGTCTGACCACTGGTGACCAGCCGGTCAGACCGCTGCTATAACGCCGGTCAGACCACCGCTTTATGGCCGGTCAGACCACTAGGGTTGGCGGTCTAACCGCCATGGGAAATCCGGTCTGACCGGCCCTGATTCATGCAGAGGCAGAAAAACAGAAAGCAGCCGACTGAAAAAAATGGAAGAACTGAGTCTTGCTGATTTCAAAGGAATTTGAGAAATGCTTCTGATCTTCTCAGGCCATAACAACAAGAACTTGATCTAAACATCATTGGGACCTTAGGAATCAAAGAAATCATCAAGAGAGCTAGGAATCAAGATTTTGACAAAAAATCTGAAACTTTGACAGAGAATGAGCTAATTTCCAAATTACTTATTATTCTCACATCTTTTGCTCATGAACTTTTGCAATTAGCTAAGCAATGACATGAGGACTTGAAAACCCACATCTGGTCACAACCTATTGAAGGGAAATCAGAAGATTCAACCAAGCCCTGCCTTCAAACCCTAGCTACAGTGAAAAACAGAGGAAACTGACGAAGAGTGAAAAGAGTGATTTTTTGATTCAATCATTTTGCTCTGGGAACTAATTGACCAAATGGTCTTGAGACATATTCCCATCACAGAGCAATCCCAAAAACCATCTCTCCAAACAAGATTTACTCAAATCAAAAGAATCAAACAGAGAACAGCAGAAAACAGAAAGGAACTGAAGCTCATGATAACTCAAATGGATTCATCTCTGGGAATGATTATATAAGGTTTACAACCACTCACTACGTCCCCATACGCAGTTGATAACAAGGAGAACACACACTACATGCTTCTCACTGGAAGAACCCTCTCGCAGGAGACACACAGAGCACACTGCTCACTCTCTTCCTTCTACTCAACTCAAGCACACATAGGCCATTGCTTGCTTCATTCTGCACTCCCCATTCCCTTTGCTAAATAGAGGGACTCCCATCCTGAATTAGCAAATCAAGAAGTGTCATCCCTCTTCCACTCCATGCCTCTCATCCAAATGAGACAAGGGTCAAACCCTTTCCAGGAAATGGAGGGAAACCACCCACTTGAGTCAAATCTCCAATTTGCCCCTCAAGCGCCTTCCCGGAAGCTTCCCGCAACCGTCACCTTGACCGTCTGGACCTCGACTCCTCCCTGAGTCTAGTCCCAGTCCGCTCCGCTGCACACGACCACACCCGGCATCCTGACCGTCTGGACCTCAGCTCCTCCTTGAGCCTAGTCCCGGTCCACCTCGCCGCTGTTATCGTGTCCACCTGACATCGACCGAGACCTCCAACTCCACCTGAGTCTAGTCCTGGTCTGTTCTGTCGCACACGACCGCAACCGACATCCAACCGTCTGGACCTCCAACTCCTCCCTGAGCCTAGTCCCGGTCCTCTCGTCGTTGCCCGTCATGTCCATTACCGGTAGCTCCAGCTTCGGTTCCTCGTCTCCCGACTCACAACCACCTCAGCAGCCTCGATCATCTTCGGCATCACCGACCGTCTGGACCTCAACACCTCCTGTGCCTAGTCCCGGTCCTCCTCGCCTCACCATGACCTAGCTCCAAAGTCCTACAGTCACACAGACAAGCAAACCGTCACATAGCACCGCACGAAACAACATAATCAATAATAGCATAAATGAAAGGTACTCAACCCTATAATACCCAGAACAAACTCAAACTCTCTAAACCAACTATCAATTACTCATCACAAACATGGGGATACCTCCACATGGTCTCTCAATCTCCCCGTTGATGAGTATATTGACAAACACAGAAAAAGCGCATAAAGTTGAGTTTGTTTGAAAGTCATACATGGTCCAGGAGAAAGACAATGACGCTAATGACCATGTTGACAAAAGGAGCAAAAGAAAGAGCATGTTTTCCTCAAAAGCTCCCAAGCTCCCGAAAAGAGGCTTTTTCTCCAATATTCTCCCCTTTTGGCAATAAAATCATCAAGATGCAAAAGAGAGAATATAGCATGGTGTGAGAGTGAATATTATTCATGCTAAGCAAATAGAGCCATGAAGATTATCCAAAATGACCATCGAGTATTACACCAAGCCATAACACATATAAATGCTATCAAGATCATAACAAGATATGCATAATCAAGCCAAGCCACATATGTAATAATCTGAAAATTAGATGAATTTCTTAGCATGTCAAGCCATTCAAGAGTATAGTCTAGTTAAAGGTATCCAAGGATGATGCAAGCCATGTCAATAATCTAAGTGGAACCAAGAAACTAGAATTGAGTCAATTTATAGTGCTACAAGTTCAAGAATTAATCATTTGTTCAAGCACTTTAGTATTTTTGTGTAGTTAAGCAAATTTAGCATAATTGACATATTTTTCTTTGAAACTCATGGTTGTTTCCAACCAAAATTTTAGTCATGTGCTAGATCTCAAGCCTTATGCGACCACTCCAAGCAAGAAGCTTAAGGAGATGATCTTGGTCATCCAAAACTCCCCCTGAGTTCATGCCTAGTGCAATGGCAAGCAGTCTCATGAGAAAGAATTAGTGAGATCAGTTCTTTCGCACACAAAAGAGATCTTTTTGCTTTCTTAAACAGTTGTACTAACTCATGCTTCATCAAGAACCTATCATAGCTCAATCTAAAGCTCAGTAAAGATTCAAGACTCAACTCAGCCTATTTGACATGGCATGAATCATAAAAGGATAACTAAAGATAGACTAGTGTCGAAAGCTAACAAGACATGTCTTAATTCAAGTTGTGCATGTTTAATCAACTTATCAATGGCAAAGGCTTGACGACACATATAAAGATATGATAAGTCTAGCAATTAAGCACAAGTCATGGCAAGATGTAATGCATTGTAAACATGTCATATAAGGATAATAGACAAGGCTCCATGTAGTTATATTACAATGCAGAATGCTGAAATGCAAGAAAATCCTGCTCCCCCTCAACATGTGATGCATTTTTAGTTCAAGTTGAGTTATGTCAATATTAAGCTCTAGAAGCTCCTAAATGAACTCCCCCTGAACCAAAGCAATAAATATGAGAGGCTGGTGAAGAAATCAGAAAAGGCAGTCCTTGAAGCATAGATAAGATATAGAGAATACTATAGCTTAGATTGACTGTCATCTACCCCATATGACTCTAGGACTATCAGCTGGACTTCTAACACACTAGGGAGTAAACATGTTCCCTGTCTACCCAAGGGTGGCTCAACCCTCGCTAAACCTATAAGAAGTGAGTAAACTCAACCTAGTGAGAAGAGACCCAGCTAATAAGCAACAACCTAGAATCACAAGATGAGAGGAAAAGTCTAAGCAACTAAGCAAGATAAAACATATGTAGGATCGAAAATGGCAACAAAGGGGGGTGAATGGTGCATTTTAAAAATCGCCCAAAGTATCCACATTGATCTCTTCTCTCCGATAGCTATAAAAGCTATGAAGAAGACGATTTATGCTTTCTGGAAAACTATACTAACAAAAACTTCACTGAAGAGCACATAACAGGAAAGAAATGCACTTGGCTGAAGGCAGACTGATGCAAGAAAAATTGAAACTAACTGAAAAATGCAAGGAGGAGCACATAACAGGAAAGAAGACTTGAGAGCAGTCCAGAGCTGTCAGAACTGAAGGACTGATTCAAACCAAAACAGAAAAGCCAATTAAGAAATTGATTACACCTAACGTGCCAATATACATATATCGTACAATGCATGTGGATCACTATATGTCTACAAGCCAGAAACAGAGAGAACAGCTGCGTGATGAGGCTCACAGAATCCATGGTGTGGCAAGAGTTCATTGACTAGAAACATTGTGATCGGCAACTATAATGACTACGTTAATTACTACGTACATCTCGACAAGCATCCTTGGTTGATGGCTAACAAGACTTGCGAAAGCATGATGAAGATGTGTCCCGATGATTAAATACAACACCTAATAGTGTTGGAAGCTCATGGACGAGCCACCTTCGAGCAGAGGAAGATGAACACTTACAGTACTACATAACTCCATGCCCCCAAGCAATACAAGTCAAAGCAAGATAAGTATTTTTTTTATGTATCCATCTATATCTATACTAATCAGAGACACCCAAAAGCCTCAACATTAACCTAGGAGGGAAAATCTAAAAATTCATGCATTAATTAAATAAAGAGAATATAGCTAGAAATTCTCTCATTGACCAGAGAAAAGGAAAAAACATATCTTCCATCACACTTGATTTTTAAACACTCGGGTTCGAATGGTCTAGGACTGGAGTTTGAATTGATGCCCATGTGAACACAAGTTATCGGTCAAAAGAAAAAAAACACAAAATAATATTTTATGAAAAACAATTCAATTCCCACAAAAATTTGGAAAATTTTCTATGTTGAAACAGAGCCTAATAGGACATTGATGGTATTCACTAGTTTTCAATCCAACCATGTAATTTTTTGTGCACACATATCAAAATTGCGGCCCATGTATCATGGTATCATGGATTGAATCCAAAATTATTGATGGTAACACATAGTCTTTTTCTAGGTGCTTTAGAAGGAATCGGATTTGTACACGCGCATGTGCGCAATCGGACAGCAGAGCTTATGGTCCAGAAAAGACATATTAGATGCATAGAACATGAAGAAGAAAGACAAACGAAGCTTGGAGGCGAGGACATTTGCTCTGTATTTTTTAAGTAAATTAAAACTTATAATTGTGAAACAATTATGATATTGAAATAAATTAAATTTGGAGTTAAAGTTTAAAAAATGCAGTATCTAAATATGTATAAATTCGGAAATGGAAATCATAGAAAAATCATGTTGCCCAAATATATATAAGTTTAGAGTAAAGATTACAAACTATTTTTTGCATACAAAATTTCCAATTAAAATTTAAAAATTAAACCATTAAAATCTATACATATATAATAAGGAACTAAAATTTGTTGTTTTAATTATATATACTTTAGGAACAAAATTCTAAAATATTTTGTTATCCAAATCAGGGTTGAATCTTTCGACCAAAATTTCGCCGAAACAACGAAATTTCGTTGCCCTCCGAAAGCACAGTAATCCGGTCAAATTTTGGCCGAAATTTCCATATATTAAATTTTGTCTAAATTTTGATTAAATTTCATCAAAAAAATTTGAAATTTTCATCCGAATTTTTGAAAGAAATGGACGAAATTTTGTTTTTCGTTGCTTTCGTTCACTGGCGAAATTTTTTTGAGCACGAAAGATTAAACCCTGATCCAAATACATATTACGTTTTAATTAAAACTAAAATGGAAAGTGTGTTGTTGAAATATGTTTACAACGGAACAAAAAGGTTTGCATTTTGTAAATATGAAAACACTAGAAATTTCAAGCCAAAACTTTTCTATCCCAATTCATACAAATTCAAATAAATTAAAAAAGGTAACAGTAAATAAAATTTTTCAAAACGTCTAGCCTGGGACTAGTTCTTAATCAGGAAAAATTATCAAATTAACTCCAAAAATTACAAAAAAATCAGATATTCCAAATAAAACATTTTGAATTCAAATAAATTATTTTTTCTCGTTAATAAAATTTTACTAAACACCTAAAATACTTTTAAATTCATAAAAATGGAAAAGTTTTTAAAATTTATGGAAAATTCTGGTAGGTTCTCAAAAAATTAAGAACTGACATTTTTAATTTAACGTTAGCCAAAAATTGAAAATTTGGATGTTACAAGGAGAAGGACAGATGAGGAAGAGAGTTTTTTTTTTCAATTTTGCAATAATTTTATGCTAGGGGAAAATTAGACAATGTCGTGCACCTTTACTCTTATGCTTGCTTCGATGACATTATTTTAATGGTCATAGTGTGTTGTGACATAACACGATTGTAGAGTGCCGTATGTCAAATGCAAACCCTCGGGAAAAAAGGCAAATGCAAACCGATTTTGACTAAAATCTGAAGTGCGCGGCACGTTTCGACCAGCACCCCAACACAGGTCATGGCTCCATGCTGCCAATACTATTCCGGGAAGACGACAAAAGATAAGCAGTTTTGCTATTGCACAGGCGGCTGAAATTTTTTTATGTTTCAGTTACCTGAAATTACACTCTCAATGAACTAAAATTGCAGCCCCCCTCAAAAAAACAGCTGCAACTTTAGGTAATTTAGAGTGCAACTTCAGGTGATCTGAAATTGCACTCTCAATCAACTAAAATTGCAGCCCCCTCCAAAAAAACATGTGCAACTTCAGATAATTTAAAGTGCAATTTTAGATAACTAAAACATAAAAAAATTTCAATCGTCTGTGCAATAATCTATCCCATAAGCAGATAGCGACGACGACAGTGCCGACCTGCCTCGATACGACCAAAGCTCCAAACGCAGACTCGTATATACCTTAGCTAGTACTGCAGTCCATACCATTCGCTAGAGAGAGACGTACGGAAGCTACACCACCCACCAGTAAACGATGGAGTTAATTGTACTGCCATTGCTCGGCTTCCTCGCCTTCCTGGTCTGGTTCCTCGTCAAGAGCTACTCCTCGTCGCCGCCGGAGAAGCCGCCGCTGCGGTTGCCTCCCGGGCCATGGCAGCTGCCGCTGTGCGGCAGCCTCCACCACGTCCTGCTGTCGCGCTTCGGGGACCTGCCACACCGGGCCCTGCGCGAGCTCGCCGGCAGGTACGGCCCGCTCATGCTCCTCCGCTTCGGCGCGGTGCCCACGCTGGTCGTGTCCTCCGTCGAGGCTGCCAGGGAGGTCCTCAAGACGCACGACGCCGCCTTCGCCAGCCGCCACCTGACGCCCACGCTGGCCGTAATCAGCCGCGGCGGCCGTGACATCCTCTTCTCCCCCTACGGCGAGCTGTGGCGCCAGCTCCGCCGGCTCTGCGTGCTCGAGCTCTTCAGCGCGCGACGCGTCCAGTCCTTCCGACACATCCGCGAGGACGAGGCGGCCCGCCTCCTCCGCTCCGTCGCCGACCAGTGCGCCCTCGGCGGCGCCGTGGTAGGCATCGGCGAGAGGATCTCCCGCATGGTGAACGACTCCGTGGTGCGCTCGGCCGTCGGCGGCCGGTGCGCGCGGCGCGACGAGTTCCTGCACGTGCTCGACAAGTCGTTGAAGCTGATGGGCGGGTTCAACCTGGTCGACCTGTACCCGTCGTCGCGGCTGGCGCGCCTGCTTAGCGGCGCGCTGCGGGAGACCGAGATCTGCAACCGGAACGCGCGCGACATCATGGCCGACGTCATCCGCGAGCACGCCGTAGGAACCGACGACGGCGACAGCGAGGAGGACCTGCTTGGCGTGCTGCTGAGGCTGCAGAGGGACGAGGGCGAGCAGAGCCCCCTCACCACCGAGATCATCACCACCGTCATCATGGTAAGTATAGCATCGAGTACGGCGAGTCTGAGTGGATGAATTTTTCTTTCAAAATTTTCACTCTAATATCAACAACAACATATCAAATTTATAACTCTAATCAAAGCACTAAGCCATGGAAGAAAAACTCTGAAAATCACAGCCTCATGATCAGATTGGAAATTGCATACGATCAGATCAAAAATTGAAGCCGATCAAACCGGAAAATTGGATCGAGCAAACCTCCAATAAGTGGCAGTCAGATCTCTGCACATAGCGATCAGACTGTTATGAACAGTAAAATCAAGTAAATAAACAGTAATTTCAACAGTATTTCAAATACTAAAATCTACGTAATTTCTGATCTGTTGATTCAAATGATGTGAAACTTGGCATACACCTTATCTAGGATATCATAAACCTATTCTAATCAATGATCGAGAAAATCATTACCAAATTTATGATCCATTTTTATTTGAGTGAAGGGTGCACCAAAATCGATCCAAAGAGGAAAACTTCGATCTACTCTTTCTTATGAGTATTAGATGATTTAGGTGACCTGGAATAGGTTCTCACATGTAATATCAAGTTAGAACGCAACACGGATTCAACTCAAAACACCCACAAGAGCAAAACCAAAAATCACATTGTTGTGGTTACAGACCAAACAGGGAGAGAGAGTGGTAGTGGAGAGTTGAGTAGAATGAATGGCTTCGGGGTCCTCCCCGTGGCCCATGCCACACATATATATATATCCAAATGGTGAGTGCTTGTATAGTTATACCCTTACACATGAGTATTCCCCTCGGGGGCACTTATGTCATTACATATGTCCTATTTCGGACCTTGCATCCTCCTAACAGGCCTACTGGGCTTAGGTGGGGGGCCACCCTACAACAGGAGCCTCTCATGGTGAAGGGCTTCACGGGCCGAAGCCATGCCGCTGAGCCCTTTGGCCCCCTCCGTCCCATCGGCCTGTGATCCTTGATGACTTGGATAGTTCGCACGTCCGCTCGTGCTTGCGCGAGGGCTGTCTTCGGGTCCCGAAGCTGGCGCGGGCTCGAGGCCGAAGGCACTGGGCAGGCCGAAGGCTTCGACGGGGCCGAGGTCCGGGCATGCCGTACTTCGCGCTCCGGATATTTGTGGGCGCGAGGCGAACTTGGCCGGCTGCCTCGGGCAGCCGAGTCTCGGGGAATGCTCCGCATGGTGCAGCGCCAGCGCGGGGAGACGGTTACGTGGCCTGGGAGTGCACTTTTAATGACGCCTGGAATCGCGCCGGCCCCTGTCAGGGGCAGGCTGTCGCGGCCGCTCCGTCTGCCCTGCACTGGGTGAGGGCACGCGTCCGGCTGTAATTGGAGCGTCGTGGGATGTCAACGTTCCCACGACCACGGCCGTTCGCTTCTTCCCCAGGGAAAGTGGCCACGCGGTGGGAATGCATCGGCGCATTACGCACTGATCGCCCACCTACCGCCGCTTGCCGTGGTTGCCAGCGGTTGCACTACCCGATCGTGGGCAGCCGAACCGCTGTAATTCTGCCGCTCGATCTTCTGCCTGCGGGGGAGATGGGGGGGCTTTATAAGTCGTGACTGTGGGCATGCAGTCGTTCCCCTTGGCTGCTTGCTTGCTTGCGCGTTTCTTCCCGTTTTCCCTGCGCATCGTGCTGCTACTCTCGCATCCGTGCTTGCCCATTGCCGCAGTAGGAATGGCTGCGCGCGACGACCTCCCAGCTAACAAGGGTGCCGCCCTTGACGATCCTGCGTGTAGCCTTAGCGAGAGCGCGTCGTCGAGTCAGCGCTGCCTAACGCCTCCACCGTCAGAGTACCGCCTGGTTCCGCGCGACAAGAAGCAAACCCACCATTGCTGGGATGCCGTGAAGAGGTCCAAGGGTCGCTGCTCCCGTGTGTTGTGGGGGAGCCGCGTCACGGAGGAGACCCTCCAAACCCTTCTTCGGGAGAAGAAGCTGGAGGAACGTGCTGGGGCTCGCTTGCCCGGTCCTGACGAAACAGAGCCGACCCCGGGAGAGTCGGAGGCGATCGTCTTCGTGGCGTTCTTCGATGCCGGGCTCCGAATCCCGGCGACATACTTTGTTCGCGAAGTGCTGCGAGCGTATGGGTTGGAGCTGGCGCAGCTAACTCCAGCCGCGATTGTTCGGTTAGCCATCTTTGCTTGGGCGATACGGACGGAGGGTACCCGTCCCAGCGCCGAGTTGTTCGCCACCCTGCATGACGCCCGGTGCCAGCCGAAGAAAGTGGAAGGGGGGCTTACTCGAACTTCGGCAGCGTGGACTTCGTGTTGAGGCCGGAGTGCTCGCACTTGTTTCCTGCGTTCGCTTCGCGGGAAAAGTGGGAGTCCGGTTGGACACGACGGTGGTTCTACTACCTCGTGACGAGCACGAGCGGCCTCCGAAGCCGAGGAGAGCCGATACCATTCGACCGCTGTCCGGATGTGACGCTTTGGCCCAGCGACGAGCAACAGGCGCGGAGACTTGCTGGGGTCGCACTCCGGTTCAACATGCGTGACCTCGCCGAGGAGTTCACCATGTACGGGATTTCCCCGCTTTCTTGTAACTGGAAGTACGAGTGGCGGGGGCCCGACCGGAAGGACGGCATCCACCCGAGGGTGTCTTCGCTCCATAGGCCCTCCGCACCCTGTAAGTATCCTTGCCATAGGCTGAATGCCCCGCTTGCGCGTGCAGTACGCCGGTTGGAAGATGCGGAACGCGCTGTGGTTGCGGTTCTTGGGCCGTACACGGCGAAGGAGCACAAGGCCCGTGAGTCCGCAACTTCTTGGCAAAGCAAGGACGGATTAATCGGGTATGCGAGGTTCTGGAGATTCCCGTTCCGGAGCGCCTAATGCCTGCGGAATCACCGAGCGGCGCGACGGCGGTGGCGCCATCCCCTCGATGCGAGGTCCAGTCGGAGACCATCGCCTTCAGCTCGCCGGTCGTGCCGCTGATCGAGAGTGGGAGGATGGAGGGCGAGGCAGCACTGAACCCGGATCGACCGGTTCGGGAAGGCACGTTACTCCCGACGAGGCCTTATATGGTGGCGAGGCGACGGGCGCACGCCTCGTTGTGCTTGAAGATGACGCGTCGTCACCTCTAGCGGCAACCGCAGCGTTGTCTCTGACGACGGCTTTCGCGGCCGCCTAGGTAACCACAGGGGCTTCGCCTGCGACTCCGAAGGTGAAACGGCCTCAGGTGCAGTCGCCGCCATCTTCGGGGGGCCGGTTCAGCGTGGCAGCCCAGTGACTGAGGTCCTGACATCTAGCGGGGATGCTCCTGAGGCCGGGGGGGTTGTCGCTCCTCCGGCCAGCGAGGTGATCATGACCCAGGTGGAGGCCGCGGTAGAGGGTACTGGAGGTAGGTGTAGCTCGATTTCCTCCCGCGACTTCGCGAAACTCTCCCCGATTTGCTCGCTTATTCCGTTGACATCAGGCGAGACAAGGTCTCCCCGACGAGGACAAGAATCGAGCAATGGCAGTGCCCGCGCTGTCGCCGGCCTGGTTGAGCAGGGGACTATGCGCGCCCCAACTGGTGCCGAAGGCGCTGAGACGGAGGCTATAGGGCTTGGCGTCTCCGACTTCGTCCCTCGGTGGGAGACGCTTCGTGCCTAGAGCGAGGTGGCTGAGTATGCTGGCAGCCACCTGGATCGACAGGCGCTGCAGTCCTGCGGGGGTGACCTTTTGGCGCTTGCGCTTGGTGCCTCGGAAATGAGGGTAACGTTCTGTGTCCTTGCTGCATATCCTTTGCTTATGTGATGGATAACCTTTGTTGTTACGCTCGTGTAGACACTTGCAATTAGCAAAGCCCTAAAAAGACCCGCGCGCGCGCGAGCGGAGGGCATTGGAGGACCAGCTGCGCGTCGCGGACGACGCCAACGCCACCAAGGATGAGCACATTCGGGTGCTGATGGCGGAGCGGGACAAGGCTATCAACGACGCGCAGTTGGTGGGCACGAACGCGAAGAACGCGGCACTGAACGCACATCGTGCGATGGAGGAGGCTCAGCGCGTGGCGATGGAGGAGCAGACTGCCCTCCTTTGCTGCCTCCGTTGCTGAGAAGGCGTTATCCTGGGACAACGCGTGTGCCTCCGCGTGGAGTGCGATGGAGTCTTTGGAGCGAGCCCTGTGGGGGCTTTCCGTGTACGTGGAGGACGCCACTCATAGCCGCCAAGACCTGATGGAGACGCTTGGGCGAATCGAGGAGGGCTCGAGCGTCGCCCTCTCTGGCGCCAAGGCTTTCGGCACCCACTACGGCTACATGAGTGCTGGCCTTGTCCTCGCCCTGTTGCACGCCGGTGGGTGTGAGCATGTCAACGAGCTGGCGAACCCTCAGCTTGACTTGCCTACCCACCCCGGGGTGATATCTGAAGCCGTGCGCGCCGCCCACCCCGCCACCCGAAACTTCCATGACCGGATTTGGAATTACATCGGGGAGGGCGCTGCCACGGTTGCTTTACGGCAGACGCTGCGGAACGAGGGGGATGTGCTTCGTTGGCTCGAAGAGGTCCCTCGGCGCAGCGAAGGCGGTGCGGGCACTCGCCACGGCGAAGATGGCGCAGACTCACAGGAATAGTTCCAGGTTTTAGCGCGTTCCGCGTCGTGCGTATGTCTGCTTCTGTAATGCAACTGTTTCTCGGGCTAAGCGACAACTCTCCCGTGCTCTTTTTGTTATGTAATATGTTGTGAGCTTATCCAGGCTTGATGTCGCCCCTTGCTTGGATAGTAGCAAGCGGACTTGCGGACGCTTTGCGCCTCGAACACCGGGCTTCGAAGCGGTGGCAGCGGAGCTAGCGCCTAGTCGAAGTAGACGTGCGAGCGCTCCGTCCCCTACCCTTCGAAGTGGTGGCAGCGGAGCTGGCGCCTAGTCAAAGTAGACGCGCGAGCGCTCCGTCCCCTACCCTTCGAAGTGGTGGCGGCGGAGCTGGTGCCTAGTCAAAGTAGACGCGCGAGCGCTCCGTCCCCTACCCTTCGAAGTGGTGGCGGCGGAGCTGGCGCCTAGTCAAAGTAGACGCGCGAGCGCTCCGTCCCCTACCCTTCGAAGTGGTGGCGGCGGAGCTGGCGCCTAGTCGAAGTAGACGCGCGAGCGCTCCGTCACCTACCCTTCGAAGTGGTGGCGGCGGAGCTGGCGCCTAGTCGAAGTAGACGCGCGAGCGATCCGTCCCCTACCCTTCGAAGTGGTGGCAACAGAGCTGGCGCCTAGTCCAAGTAGACACGCGAGCGCTCCGTCCCCTACCCTTCGAAGTGGTGGCGGCCGAGCTGGCGCCTAGTCGAAGTAGACGCGCGAGCGCTCCGTCCCCTACCCTTCGAAGTGGTGGCGGCGGAGCTGGCGCCTAGTCGAAGTAGACGCGCGAGCGCTCCGTCCCCTACCCTTCGAAGTGGTGGCAGCGGAGCTGGCACCTAGTGGAAGTAGACGTGTGAGCGGTGTTGCATGCGTGGGGAACTCGACCACGCCTTATTTATACTCCAGGGAGTACGCTCAAGGGCAGTGCCTGCGCGCACTTGGGAGTACCCACGTGTTATTTATACTCTGAAGAGTGCGCACGGGCAACGCCCATGTGTGCGCGGGGTTCGCGTCTTGTTTATACTCTGGAGAGTGCGTGGGATCGACCTCCACGTCTTTTTTGTACTCCGGAGAGTACGCACGGGCAACGCCCATGCGTGCGCGGGCTCGCGTCTTGTTTATACTCCGTAGAGTGCGCAGGGATAGCATCCGCGTCTTGTTTATACTCCGTAGAGTGCGCGGGCTCCCATTTGGACTCGAGCTTGCCTACCGTCTCCGCGTGGAGTGCCATCTTAAGGACGAGGTCCCCTGGTCTGAATTCGCGCAGGTACAGCGAATGATTGCGGCCGCGCACCATCTTTTGCGCATATTTTATGACGTGCTGTGTTGCGCTTGCCCGGTATCCGTCAAGGAGATCCACGGACAGTTGGCGTTCCTCGTCTGGTGCTTGGACGAGGACCCGCCGTGAGCCAGCCTTTATTTCTTCAGGTGTGACCGCGTCATTACCGAAGAGGAGCTTGAATGGCGTGAACCCCGTGGGGCATGTGACCGTTGTGCGAAGGGACCAGAGGACGCTGTGGAGCTCGCCCGGCCACTTCCCCTTTGGTAGCCTGACGAGGCGCTTCTTGATTGCGGCGGAGATAGCGCCGTTTGCCCGCTCCACCGCCCCGTTGGACTGTGGGTGTCCGACCGAGGCGAATCGGAGGGTGATACCCATGTTGCCGCGGAATTCTTTGAATGGGGCTGCATCGAATTGCAGGCCGTTGTCGACGGTGATCTCCCTAGGCATGCCGAATCGACATATGATGTTCTGCCAGAGGAAGCGCTGCAGAGCTGCCGAGGTAATCTTGGCCAGAGCTACCGCCTCCGACCACCTGGAGAAGTACTCCAGAGCAACCGCGATGAATTGCAGGTCTCCTGGGGCCCTGGGAAGTGGTCCCACGACGTCGATGCCCCACCGCGCCAGCGGCCATACCGGGGGTATGGGATGGAGGCTTGTCGGGGGCCTGTGGGCCCTGCCCATCCACTGGCACCCTTGACAACGGCGCACAAGATCCTGGGCATCTGCGACGGCTGTTGGCCAATAAAAGCCCTACCTGAATGCCTTGCCCACCAGAGACCTTGGTTGGAGGTGCGAGCCGCAGAGACCTGCATGAATTTCTGCGAGAAGGCGCTTTCCCTCTTCGCGCGGGAGGCATTGCAGGAGCGGTGCGCAGACCCCCTTCTTGTAGAGTGCCCCGTCGAGCACCTGGAAGGACCTAGCGCGGTGTTGCAAACGCCGGAGCTCGGAGGGGTCGTCTGGTTCCGCGATGCCCTGCAGAGAAGCAAAAAGAGGTTCCCGCCAGTCACCCTACTGGGTGATCCGATGGACGAGGGCTGCATCCCGGTTATCCTGCGCTATGGCCGCCGCTGGCAGGATTTCATAAAATGCCCCTTCGGGAGTTGGGAGCTGCTGGCTGGCAACCTTGGCCAGGACGTCAGCTTGCTCGAGGTATGCCCTTCACCGTGACACCCAAAAAGTGTCGTTCCTTCGCTTGTACGGCTGCTAGGTACTTGGCTAGCTCCGGGTCCTTGGCCTGGTATGACTTGTCCACATGGCCCGCCACCAACCGGGAATCAGTGCGGACGAGGACTCGCCTTGCTCCCATCGCTTTGAGCTTCCCTAGGCCGAAGACTAACGCCTCGTATTCAGCCGTGTTGTTCGTAGCCGGAAACGCTAGGCGCGCCGAGTACGACAGGCGCTGCCCCTCTGGGGTGGTGATAACGGCGCCCACCCCTGCGCCCGCAACACCGTACGCTCCGTCGGTGTTAAGTGTCCACACCGGGTCTTCGACCTGGAGGGCAGGCTGAGCTGGAGGGGTCCATTCCGCGAGGAAGTCCGCCAGAACTTGAGACTTGATCGCCGTTCGAGAGGCGTACGTTAGGGAGAATGGGGCCAGCTCTGCCGCCCATTTACCAATTCGCCCCGTGGACTCCTTGTTGTGCAGCATCTCTGCCAGAGGGAACGATGACGACACCGTTATCGGGTGCGCCAGGAAGTAATGCCGGAGTTTTCTTGAGGCCATGATCAGCGCGTAAGCAAGCTTCTCGAGCTCGGTATATCGCGTCTTGGCGCCCTGGAGGGCTTCGGAGACAAAATACACGGGCCGCTGGAGCGCGCCCTCTTCCAGGATGAGGACGGCGCTGACCGCCGTTGCCGAGGCGGCGAGGTAGAGTAGGAGGGGAGCCTCTGGTGCTGGGGCCACCAGAGTGGGAAGGATTGCGAGGTGCTTCTTGAGGTCGTCGAAGGCCTTTGCGCAGTCGTCGTCCCAATGAAACCCATCGCAACCGCGGAGAGTCTTGAAAAATGGTATGCCCCGCTCCGCCGCTCTGGAGAGGAAACGGCTCAAGGCCGCCATGCGGCCTGCCAGCCTCTGGACTTCCCGTGTCGTCTTGGGAGGTTCCATGCCCAGGATAGCATCAACCTTGTCGGGGTTTGCTTGAATGCCTCGCCCGGATACGAGGAAGCCCAAGAGCTTGCCCGCCTGTACACCGAAGACACATTTGTCTGGATTGAGCTTAATGCCCGCCTTCCAGAGGTTGTCAAAAGTCTCCTGAAGATCCCGGCCGTGGGAGGCGAGCTGCCTGGTTTTTACTACCACGTCGTCCACATAGGCCTCCACATTCCTCCCTAGCTGGGCGGCCAGGGCCAGCGCGATGAGGCGAGTGAAGGTTGCGCCCGCGTTCTTCAAGCCGAAGGGCATCCTTACGAAGCAAAAGGTCCCCACCGGCGTAATGAAGCTGGTTTTATCCTCGTCCTCCTCGGCCATGTAGACCTGATGGTATCCGGAGTAGGCATCCAAGAAGCTCATGAGCTCGCATCCAGCGGTAGCATCGACCAGTTGATCTATGCGCGGCAGAGGGTAATCGTCCTTCGGGCATGCCTTGTTGAGGGCGGTGAAGTCGATGCACATGCGCCAGGCACCGCTGGCCTTTTTGACCAACACCGGATTGGCGAGCCAGTCCGTATGTTGAACCTTGCGGATAACCCCTGCTCGAAGGAGCTTCGCCACCTCCACCTTGGCCTCTTGCTGCCGGTCCATGGACATACGGTGAAGTTTCTGCTTGACGGGCTTGGCGTCAGGGCGGATCGCGAGGTTATGTTCGATGAGGGCGCGGTCCACTCCTTTGATATCTTCCGGGGACCATGCGAAGACGTCTATGTTGGCCTGGAGGACTCGGAGCAAGTGTTGCTCTACTTCCGGAGGGAGGCCCTCGCCTATGGATACGGACTGGCCCTCCGCTTGGAGCGGCACCCTCTTTACCCCGCCCTCCAGGTGGGGCTTAGGTGTCCATCCCGGAGCGGATGGCGTGTCCGCCTGGTATTTGTCGGTGAGGGTGTGCACCTTGTGGTGCAAGCGTCCAGCTTCGGTTTCGATGCTCCGAGCCATATCCCGATCGCCGAAGATGGTGATAACGCCCCGCCGTCCTGGGAGGTTGATGGGGGAATTCTACGCCCTGGGCATCGGCTAACGTGAAGGTGATGCTGCAATGGGACGCCCGCCGAGGTAGTTGTGCCGGGGAAGTGCTCGACGAAGAGCCTCCATCGATGACATTAATGCCACGGCATTGGGTCTCTCCGGGGGACCCAGCACGGGAGGGACCGCCTTGCCTATGCTGTACGCGGGCTGTTACGGGGGTCAATGTCTTCGAGGCCCGTACATGGGCCACTGCCTGTTGTAATGCCGCAACTTTGGTGCATCTCCGTGTGAAATGGCCCCCTAGCCGTGTACCTCGCACCATCTACCGTATTCTAGGATTTCCTGCTCCGCGCGTGGCTTCGCATCACCGCCTCCTTCGCGTCCCCCTGCAACGCGTGAGGTTGACGCGGCCTCCCAAGGAATGCCCTGCGCAGCAAGGATATGGCGGGCCTTCTGGGGTCTCCGCCGGTTACGCTGGGGCTTACACCTGTCGCCTGGTGAGGTTTGGTGTACCCCATCGTCGACGGGCTCACGAGTGTCGCCTGCGGACCTTGCTTGTGTTCCGTCCTCGGGTTGTCTCCTGCGCTGCTTCTTTGCGACAAGCCCTCCGCTTGCCCGGCGTCGGAGCCGTTGCCGCTGCGCCTCCATACGTCCTCTTCGGCTCGGGCGTACGCTTCCACTTTGTCGAAGAGCTCTACCTCCGACTTGAGTGGCTTCCGCGCATTATATTCAGCGAGTGGTCCTGGGCGGAGACCTTGTGTTGCTGCGTTGATAACGGTTGTTTTGTTGACGTCCTTGACCTGGCAGCGCACTTTCGCGAAGCGCTTGAAGTAATCCCGGAGCCTTTCGTCAGGTTTTTGCTTGACTGCGAAGAGCTGGTCCGCATCGACACGCTCGACGTAGTTTCCCTGGAAGGTGTTATAGAATTGGTCGCGGATCTGTTCCCACACGTAGATGGACTGTGGTTCAATGGAGAAGAACCAGGACAGCGCCACGCCTTGTAACGCGAGAGGGAGTCCTCTTGCCTTCGTGGTGTCGTCTCCACCAGCGGC
Organism: Dendrocalamus latiflorus; assembly: GCA_017311315.1. Classification (NCBI taxonomy): domain Eukaryota; kingdom Viridiplantae; phylum Streptophyta; class Magnoliopsida; order Poales; family Poaceae; genus Dendrocalamus; species Dendrocalamus latiflorus. Next base: position 6,287,046 of record CM029622.1, on the reverse strand, counting down.
TTCGATAGCGGTCTCGTACACGCGCACGAAGCCCCGCGGGTCGGAGTCGCCCTTGTTGGCCTCGACGACGCTCGGGAACTTGAAGCCTTCGGGCCAAGCCGCCTGCTGTAGGCTCGCGGAGAGTGGGGACTCCGGATCTATTCGCCGCGATGGGACATGACTGGACGTAGGGGCGTCGCGGCTATCCGTCCTCTCCGGAGCGGGTTCGGATGCCACCGTCGAGGGGCGTGTTGGCTCTGAGCCTCTTGCATGTCCCGCACGGCTCCGCGAAGGTCTGTTAGCTCCCGCTGAAACGCGCTGAGGGCCGCCAGCAGGGTGGCCTCCATCGCGGGCGTGGCTGGGGCCGTCGGTGCGCCTGGCGGTGCTGCCGACGCGGCGGTGACCACGGCCTGCACGGCCGGGGTACCCGCCGCATTGTCCTGGAGGACCCTGGAGTCGGTGACGAGGTTCACGTCGCCGCTGGGGCCATTCGCCGCCTCTGCGCCGGGTGAAAAAATGGGTGCGCCTGCGCTGCCGTCGCCGGGGTTGGTCGTCGGGGCAGTGCTGGTGGGGTCGGTCGTCGCGTCGGTGGCGGGGTTGGTCGTCACATCGATGGCGGGGTTCCCAGTCACACCTGCACCACCGCTCGTACCTGCGGCTACTAAAGCCGAAGCCCTAGTGCTGACGCGAGACTTCGCCGCTTCCGCCCTCTTCTTCCTCGGCGCCGACGGTGAAGCTTTCTTTGGTGCCAACCTCCTTCAGACCTGGAGGCTTGTTCTTGTCCTCCCCATGGACGGCGCCAACTGTTGTGGTTACAGACCAAATAGAGAGAGAGTGGTAGTGGAGAGTTGAGTAGAATGAATGGCTTCGGGGTCCTCCCCGTGGCCCATGCCACACATATATATCCAAATGGTGAGTGCTTGTACAGTTATACCCTTACACATGAGTATTCCCCTCGGGGGCACTTATGTCATTACATATGTCCTATTTCGGACCTTACATCCTCCTAACAGGCCTACTGGGCTTAGGTGGGGGCCACCCCTACAACACACATCACTCTTAAGGAAAACCAAGCAAACTCAAGAACTTCTTCTAGATCATATCTAGGTAGATAGGATCTTGTCTCCAGCAGACATATCCACCTCTTACACGTCCTTGGCACCAGAAAAACACAAGAGACGAGATATCCAAACAACAAAGTAAAAAAAATCAAAAGCACAAAAGAATACCTATGTCACAACTCACTTGAAAACTTTGGATGTTTATTTTACTTAGAGAGAAATGTTTTACAAGCAATCTCTCAGGATAGTAGAGCTCCAAGCCTAGATCACACATACACAGGGCTCCAACATAAAGAAACCCTAACCCTAGACTCAGAATCTCATGTGACTCAACTCAACACAAGGCTTACATAGTGAACACTCCACACCTCTCACTAAACCAGACACTTCTTAGTGGATCACACCACTTGCACTTAGAGAAGTCTGGTAAACCACACTCAAACGAGTTTTAGCTTTACATACACTTGCATACTTTTCAGAGCATGACTTCCTAAGATATTCCATCCACAAGAACATGACCTAAATCACCTAGGCCAGAATCGCGATTTTGCAAACCACCACTGCACCAAGTTTTCTAATGCAACATCACAAAACTCATTCTCCCTGTTGTGGTTACAGACCAAACAGAGAGAGATGTGGTAGTGGAGAGTTGGGAGAAAGTGATACCTCTGCCCTCCCCCTAGCCTTCCCTTGTATATATATTCATATGGGCTGTGCTTTTACAATTGTGCCCTTACATCGGTACTTCCCTGTCAGGGGTATTTAAGCCATTACATATGTCCCATTTTAGGCCCTATATCCTTCTAACAAGCCTGCTGGGTTTAGGTGGGGGTCACCCCTACAACAGGAGCCTCTCATGGTGAAGGGCTTCACAGGGCCGAAGCCATGTTGCCGAGTCCTTTGGCCCCCTCCGTCCCTGTGGCCTGTGAACTTCTCCGAACTTGCGGAGCCTTGGTGTGCAGCGGGTCCTGGGGTTTGAGGCTATAGCCGAAGCCGATGGCTGGATTGGCAGCTGAGGTAGACGCACGAGCACTCCGTCCCGAGCTGGCGCCTAGTCAAAGTAGACGCGCAAGCGCTCCGTCCCTTATTCTTCGAATGGGCGGCAGTGGAGCTGGCGCCTGGTCGAAGTAGGCGCGCGCACGCTCCGTCCCCTTCCCTTCGAATGGGTGGCAGCGGAGCTGGCGCCTGGTCGAGGTAGGCGCGCGCGCTCCGTCCCCTACCCTTCGAACGGGTGGCAGCGGAGCTGGCGCCTGGTCGACGTAGCCCTACCCTTCGAACGGGTGGCAGCGGAGCTGGCGCCTGGTCGAGGTAGGCGCGCGCGCTTTGTCCCCTACCCTTCGCACGGGTGGCAGCGGAGCTGGCGCCTGGTCGAGGTAGGCGCACGCGCACTCCGTCCGCTACCCTTCGAACGGGTGGCAGCGGAGCTGGCGCCTGGTCGAGGTAGGTGCGCGCGCTCCGTTTCCTACCCTTCGCACAGATGGCAGCGGAGCTGGCGCCTGGTCGAGGTAGGCGCGCGCGCTCCGTCCCCTACCCTTCGCACGGGTGGGAGCGGAGCTGGCGCCTGGTCGACGTACGAGCGCGCGCGCTCCGTCCCCTACCCTTCGGACGGGTGGGAGCGGAGCTGGCGCCTAGTCGAGGTAGGCGCGCGCGCGCTCCGTCCCCTACCCTTCGGACGGGTGGCAGCGGAGCTGGCGCCTGGTCGAGGTAGGCGCGCGCGCGCTCCGTCCCCTACCCTTCGAACGTATGGCAGCGGAGCTGGCGCCTAGTCGAGGTAGGCGCGCGCGCGATCCGTCCTCTACCCTTCAAACGGGTGGCAGCGGAGCTGGCGCCTGGTCGAAGTAGGTGCGCGTGCTCCGTTCCCTACCCTTCGGACGGATGGCAGCGAAGCTGGCGCCTGGTCGAAGTCATGTTGCCGAGTCCTTTGGCCCCCTCCGTCCCTGTGGCCTGTGAACTTCTCCGAATTTGCGGAGCCTTGGTGTGCAGCGGGTCCTGGGGTTTGAGGCTGTAGCCGAAGCCGATGGCTGGATTGGCAGCTGAGGTAGACGCACGAGCACTCCGTCCCGAGCTGGCGCCTAGTCAAAGTAGACGCGCAAGCGCTCCGTCCCTTATTCTTCGAATGGGCGGCAGTGGAGCTGGCGCCTGGTCGAAGTAGGCGTGCGCACGCTCCGTCCCCTTCCCTTCGAATGGGTGGCAGCGGAGCTGGCGTCTGGTTGAGGTAGGCGCGCGCGCTCCGTCCCCTACCCTTCGAACGGGTGGCAGCGGAGCTGGCGCCTGGTCGACGTAGCCCTACCCTTCGAACGGGTGGCAGCGGAGCTGGCGCCTGGTCGAGGTAGGCGCGCGCGCTTTGTCCCCTACCCTTCGCACGGGTGGCAGCGGAGCTGGCGCCTGGTCGAGGTAGGCGCACGCGCGCTCCGCCCGCTACCCTTCGAACGGGTGGCAGCGGAGCTGGCGCCTGGTCGAGGTAGGTGCGCGCGCTCCGTTTCCTACCCTTCGCACAGATGGCAGCGGAGCTGGCGCCTGGTCGAGGTAGGCGCGCGCGCTCCGTCCCCTACCCTTCGCACGGGTGGGAGCGGAGCTGGCGCCTGGTCGACGTACGAGCGCGCACGCTCCGTCCCCTACCCTTCGGATGGGTGGGAGCGGAGCTGGCGCCTAGTCGAGGTAGGCGCGCGCGCGCTCCGTCCCCTACCCTTCGGACGGGTGGCAGCGGAGCTGGCGCCTGGTCGAGGTAGGCGCGCGCGCGCTCCGTTTCCTACCCTTCGAACGTATGGCAGCGGAGCTGGCGCCTGGTCGAGGTAGGCGCGCACGCGCTCCGTCCCCTACCCTTCGCACGGGTGGCAGCGGAGCTGGCGCCTAGTCGAGGTAGGCGCGCGCGCGATCCGTCCTCTACCCTTCAAACGGGTGGCAGCGGAGCTGGCGCCTGGTCGAAGTAGGTGCGCGTGCTCCGTTCCCTACCCTTCGGACGGATGGCAGCGAAGCTGGCGCCTGGTCGAAGTAGGTGCGCACGCGCTCCGTCCCCTACCCTTCAGACAGGTGGGAGCGGAGCTGGCGCCTGGTCGAAGTAGGCGCGGATCATCGAAGCCAAAGTCGGGACTGGAGCCTATCGCGGTAGAGGCTCAATGGTGTAGTCTGAGTTGAAACTTCACACAGCGAACACCGCTGCGCCGGCGGTGATTGCAACCTCACAGTCCGGTAATGCGCTGTAATGGTTTCTGGAATCGCGCCGGCCCCTGGCTTGCCAGGGCTAGGTTGTCATGCCGTGCGACTCGCCTTGGCGTGTGTGGGGCACGCGGCAGCTTGTAACTGGTGCGCGGTGGGATGTGAGCGGTTGCGTGATCGCGACTAGTCGCCTCTTCCCTAGGGAAGGAGGACACAAGGCGGGCGAGGAATGGCGTGTCATGCGGCGTTTAGCCATATTCCGCCGCCCCGTCTCTACTGGCTATCCTGCTATGCTTCGAAGCTGTTATGATTCCACGGTCTGGTAGCGCGCTTTTAATGGCGGCTGGAATCGTGCCGATGCCTGGCCTGTCAGAGGGCAGGCTGTCGCGTCATGCAGCCTGCCTTCCCGTGGGTGGGGCACGCGGTGGAACGTATTCCTGCCACGGGCTTCGACCCCTCGGCCAAGGCTGTGACCCTCTATCTGGCCTTTGCGTGAAGGGGCCATCTTCCGGGTGCGGTCCTGTCCCGAGCACCGGAAGCTACCCTACTGCGTGCGTAGGTCGGGCCAAAGACCGGGGGTATTCCTGCTGGGGCGGAGGCTCCGTCTTAAAGACGCGCGTCGGGTCGTGTGCCCCAGTTATTTTGTGCGGGGGTTGCCACGCGGCGAGAGGCCACTGGAGCTTCGTGCACTGACGGTCCGCACTGCTATGGCCGCGTATGGCGCGTACCGTCACGATGCTTCGTCCTTGGTTATGGGGAATTTGCGGGACGGGCCTCTGTACGACTGCGGTCGCGTCCGGCACGCGGACCGTCGCGACGCTTCGGCTGCCGCCTTTGGGGCGAGGTGGCTGGAAATAGCCCCCGTAACCGCGCCCCCGCAGTTCTACGCCCCTTTCTCGCTTGCATCGCCTTCTACACTCCCGTGGTATTCTCACCGATGTATTCTTCCTTCTGTGAGAAGCGATGGCATCCGGTGACAAGCGTGGCCAGGCGGCTGGTGCTTGCAGCATTCGCCGGCGGTCTTCACCGCTAGAGGTGAAATACTCGCTCAGCGAACGCGACCCGGCGGCGGCGGACAAGTGGTGGCTGGCGGCGGAGAAGGGGGGCTCGTTTTTCGGCGAGTTGGGCCCCTCTCTTGTGACCGAGAAGACCATCCAAGCGCTGTTGCACGCGGGAAAGTTGTTCGAGCGCCAGGCGGTACGATTGCCCACCGCCGACGAGACGGAACCGCGCCCCGAGGAGTCGGAGGCGCTTGTGTTCGTCGCCTTTTTTGACGCGGCGCTCCGCATCCTGGCGGCGGCGATCGTGGGCAACGTGTTGCGGACCTTCGGGCTGGAGCTGGCACAACTGACTCCGAATGCTGTGGCCCGGCTCGTCGTGTACAGTTGGGCCTTGCGCTCGGGAGCGTGCTGGCCCAGTGCTTCGTTGTTTGCCTACCTGCACGAGGCACGATTCCAGCCCAAGGAGCGGAAGGACGGGACGCTGTCGAACTTCGGCAGCGTCACCTTTATTCTTCGGCCATCTTGCAGCAAGCTCTTCCCCGCGAATTCCACTCGCGGGAAGTGGGAGTCTCACTGAATAAAACGGTGGTCCTACCACCGTGTGACGAGCAGGAGCGGCCTCGAATGCACGGGCCGGCCGATCACATTCAAGACCTCGCCCGGACGGACGCTCGACGACGAGGACAGCCAGAGGGCCCGACGGCTCGCAGGCGTGGCCGCCCGCTTTAACATGCGCAACCTCGCCGAAGAGTACGCGATGTATGGCGTGGCGCCGCTTGCCCATGACTGGCGCCTCGCTGCCGAGAAGCGTCGAGACGATAATGTTCTGCCGTGGGTCTGCTCACTGCCGGCACCCTTCGGTCCTCGTAAGCCTCGACCGTCTCCCCCCTTTGTTCACGCGGAGTGCGTTACATGTTAATCTTGTGTCCTGCTTTGCTGTAGAGATTCTCTTGGAGGACGCGGAGCGGGTCGCACGCGTATTCCTCGGGCCGTATACCAGCAGGGAGCACGAGCACGGCGGGGCTGGGGCGGATAAACCGCGTGTGCGAGGCCTTGGGCCTTGCCGTGCCGGACCGTGCTGATCCGCCCTCGCAACACCAAGACGACGGCGCAACGAGGACGAAAGCACCGTCTCGCAAGAGGGCCCGAGGCGGAGCGTCTGCCGTGCTTGGTATATCAGCTGCCACTGCTGCTGCTAGTGTTCCCGATGGCGCGACAGACGCGGAGTCAGATTCGGCGAGGTACGCCGACTCGGGCATGGATGGCGCGGACGCCGGGGGCGAAGGGTCTTTGGGGGGTGCCCTGGACGGCGGGCTCGCCGCGGGCAGCCGGAGAGGGGAAGTCTCGTCGCCCGCGGTGGTCGTCGGGACAGGACCCATGCTGACCGGCGGTGCTGAGGTGGAGCCTTCGGGCGTGGCCGCTATGATGTCGGAGACGCCCTCCGCGGGGGCGCACAGAGCTGGGTCTTCGCCGACAGCCACGGCCGAAACCGAGGTGCCTTCCGCAAAGGTTGCCACGGTGGGGTCTTCGCCCACGGATGCTGTAGCCGTGGGTTCCTCTCCGGCAGCGGCTACTGGGGCGGTGCCGTCGCCACTTGCTCCGGCTAAGCGGCTGTGTCTGCGGCCGGAGCTCCACCGGACGTCGAGGGGATTCACCGTGGCGACGGGCATCGGGAGCTTGTGGGACTCCGATGCATATGCCGAAGTCCCTGCGGCACGCGCCCCCTCCGCCCCTCAGGCCACGCCGTTCACCGTGCAGGAACGGTCAGCGCCGACCCCGAACGCGGAGGCTTCTATTCCTTGTGGGACCGCGCTTTCCGCGGGGACTTGCGCCACCGCTACCCCGCCTGGGACTAGGGCGGGCCCCCGAAGCCCTCCTTCCGCTACTGAAGGTAAGGTGGCTTAGTTTGCCCTGGTGTATTCTTCGTTGTGCCTTGCGGTGCTCACCTGCATCCCTGCCTGCAGCGTCGCTTATTCCAGAGGAGGAGCCCTTGGCGGAACATGTGGGTCCTCGTGCCGGCGGGGCGATCACCGTGCGCCCGAGCCCAGCGGACTTCGTGCCTCCACCGGAGACGCTGAGGGCATGGCTTGGGATCGTGGATGACGCGGCTGCCAGCGTCGGCCAGCAAGCGCTGCAGACCTACGGGGTGGGGCGTCTCGGGGACGCCTTAGAGGTGTCGGGGGTGAGGGTAAGCACTTATATGACAATGTCTGGCCATGCTGAGCTTGCTAAGCCTTTCTATTCTGCAGACACTTGTGCTGGGGCAGGCCTTGCAAGTGGCCTATGTTCGTGCCCAAAGGGCGCTTGAGGATAGGCTACGGGTCGCCGAGGAGGAGCTACACGAAGCCTCGGGGGCCCGCTCTGCCCAGGATGCCCGCATCCGCCAGCTGGAAGCGGAATGCGCTGAGGTGAAGGCGCACGCCGAGGGACTTGTCGTGTCGGCGCGGGAGTCGGCCGTGGAGGTGACGCGGCAGGGGTTTGCGGCGGAGCGGGACGGCCTTCTGCAACAGGTCACCTCGCTGGAGAAGAAAAAAGGCGAGCTTGCCTTAACTCTAGCGGAGCGTGACCGGACGCTTGGCGAAGCTTCGGTAATTGAATGGGATGCCATGCAAGCGCTGGAAAGCCATCTCCAAGGGCTTGTGGCTAAAGTGTCGGACCGCGCCTTTGGCCCGGAGGAGCTGTCTCGGACCTTCGCTGGATCGGAGATGCCGCCAACATTGCGCGCGGCGCCGCGATGACCTTCGGCAACCACTGTGCTTACGCGGCGTCGTGCATGGTGTGCGCGCTCCTACGGCACCGCGGTTGCACGCACGTCGCCGGGCTGGAGGACCTCCAGCTGGAGATGCCCGGCGGAGCCGGAGTAATGTCTGGTGCCGTCTGCGCCGTTCGTCGTGCCGTCAAGTACTTCCACGAGCGGGTCTGGGATTACGTCGGGGAGGCCGCTGCGCGGGTCGAGCTTCGGAAGTCACTTTACGGGGAGGGGAGCCTCGGCCAATTTCTGGACAAGGTCCCGCGGCGCGACGAGGGTGGCGCTGAGGCCTCCGAAGGCACCGGAAACTCGCAGGTGTGACGCCGAGGTGCCCAGGTGTAGGCGTGCGTTGCAATGTCCCTCGATTTTCTTGTGAACGAAGTATGCGCTTGCTTTATAAATTCCGACTATTTCACCTGTGTCCCGGGCAGCTTCCTTGCTGGGGCCGACTACTTGCGTCCGACCTTGCGACCCGGCGGCGCCTTCGATGCTAGCGAAGGGCCGAGGAGTCGCTGAACTTTTGGGCGGGCCGATCTTCTTCTGGCGAAGCCCCGGCTTTAGCGCGTGCTAAGGACGAGCCTGCCGAATAGTTGCTTAGAGCGGCAGAGATGTTGGCGGGCCTCTGTACTTGTAAGATTTTTCTGATATATAGACCTCCTGGCGATTAGGAGATGCGCTGCATGCTGTGCTTCGGGTGGTCATGTTGTGCGGGGACGAGATCCCCACGTTCAAAGTGCGTTGTTGGTGGAATAGTTGTGCGAGCGCTGTCTCCTGCCCGTCGAACGGGTGGCCGCGGACAGCGCGCTCGCGGGGCTCGCGTGTTGATTACTCCGTAGAGTTAGCGCGTGAGGAGGCAGTCGTTGACGTTACGACCTGTTTAAAGTCCGTAGACTGGCGCGTGCGGAGGCAGATCTCCGCACTACGACTTGTTTAAAGTCCGTAGACTAGCGCATGCGGAGGCGGACCTTCGCGCTACGACCCGTTTAAAGTCCGTAGACTGGCGCGTGCGGAGGCGGACCTCCGCACTACGACTTGTTTAAAGTCCGTAGACTGGCGCGTGTGGAGGCGGACCTTCGCACTACGACCTGTTTAAAGTCCGTAGAGTGCCGCGTGCGGAGGCGGACCTTCGCACTACGACTTGTTTAAAGTCCGTAGACTGGCGCGTGCGGAGGTGGACCTCCGCACTACGACGTGTTTAAAGTCCGTAGACTGGCGCGTGCGGAGGCGGACCTCCGCACTACGACCTGTTTGAATTCCGTAGACTGGCACGTGCGGAGGCAGACCTCCGCACTACGACCTGTTTAAAGTCCGTAGACTGGCGCGTGCGGAGGCGGACCTCCGCACTACAACCTGTTTAAAGTCCGTAGACTGGCGCGTGCGGAGGCGGACCTCCGCACTACGACCTATTTAAAGTCCGTAGACTGGCGCCTGCGGAGGCGGACCTCCGCACTACGACCTGTTTAAAGCCCGTAGACTGGCGCGTGCGGAGGCGGACCTCCGCACTACGACCTGTTTAAAGCCCGTAGACTGGCGCGTGCGGAGGCGGACCTTCGCACTACGACTTGTTTAAAGTCCGTAGACTGGCGCGTGCGGAGGCGGACCTTCGCACTACGACTTGTTTAAAGTCCGTACCCTCTACCCTCCAAAGTGGGGGTAGCCTCTGGTGTACCACGTAGTCTGCGTGCGTGCCCTCGCTGGGGCCAGCCTCTGGCGCGCTACGCCGCTACTTCTTGAAGCTCTCGAAATTGGGTTTCCATAGCGCGCCTTGCATACATCTCCCGTGGTGCGCGAAGACGAGCCTGGACGCTCTGAGGGGGTGCGCGATTGACAGCCGTGCAAGGTTCGCGCCGCGTTTGCGTTTTGCCGAGCGCGCAAGGACAGCATCCGTGTCTTATTTATACTCCGGGGAGTATGCGCAAGGACGACGTCCGTGGTATGCGCGGAATTCGTGTCTTGTTTATACTCCGTAGAGTGCGCAGGGAGAACATCCGCGTCTTATTTATACTAGTGCGCAGGGAGAACATCCGCGTCTTATTTATACTCCGGGGAGTATGCGCAAGGACGACGTCCATGGCATGCGCGTTATTCGCGTCTTGTTTATACTCCGTAGAGTGCGTGCAGAGGCGTCCCCCCACACGTCTTTGTTTATACTCATGCCCGTGTCTTCGACAGAGAGTGCACACGCGAACGTGCGTCTTCATTTATACTCATACCCGTGTCTTTGATAGAGAGTGCACACGCGAACGTGCGTCTTCGGTTTATACTCATACCCGTACCCCTGGCTACAGAGACTGCACACGCGAACGTGCATCTTTGGTTTATACTCATGCCCGTGTCTCTGACGGAGAGTGCACACGCGAACGTGCGTCTTTGGTTTATACTCATGCCCGTGTCTTTGATGGAGAGTGCACACGCGTACGTGCGTCTTTGGTTTATACTCATACCCGTGTCTTTGACGGGGAGTGCACACGCGAACGTGCGTCTTTGGTTTATACTCATACCCGTGTCTTTGACGGAGAGTGCACACGCGAACGTGCGTCTTTGGTTTATACTCATACCCGTGTCTTTGACGGAGAGTGCACACGCGAACGTGCGTCTTCGGTTTATACTCATACCCGTACCCCTGGCTACGGAGAGTGCACACGCGAACGTGCGTCTTTGGTTTATACTCATACCCGTGTCTCTGACGGAGAGTGCACACGCGAACGTGCGTCTTTGGTTTATACTCATGCCCGTGTCTTTGACGACGAGTGCACACGCGTACGTGCGTCTTTGGTTTATACTCATACCCGTGTCTTTGACGGGGAGTGCACACGCGTACGTGCGTCTTTGATTTATACTCATACCCGTGTCTTTGACGGGGAGTGCACGCGCGAACGTGCGTCTTTGGTTTATACTCATACCCGTGTCTTTGACGGAGAGTGCACACGCGAACATGCGTCTTTGGTTTATACTCATACCCGTACCCCTGGCTACGGAGAGTGCACACGCGTACATGCGTCTTTGGTTTATGCTCCGGGAGCACGCGCGTAGGCGAGGCCTCCGCGTGCTCTCGCCGCGTATTTTTGCACAATGATAAGAGGTTGGTGATAAACGGAAGTCTTTTACATTCCCGTTTGCGCGGGTGAGCGATTACATAGGGCGGAGGTACTAACCACTTGCCTTTGGCGCGGCCGGAGCCTCTAGTAGTTGCACCATCTGTAGGGCTTGCCGAGCCGTCCCCGGATGACGCCGTGGGTCCCCGCGCTGCGATGCCGATTCTAAGCGTGCTGTTGAGCATCGCGATGGGGATATCTGGTGCCGTACTCGATGCGTCAGGCCATATCTTGGTCGCCACGGACGGTAATGATGGCCCGCGGCCCCAGGAGCTTCATGCATAAATAGCCGTGATGTGGCACCGCTCCGAAGGAGTTGAGGATTGGGCGCCCCAATATGGTATTGTAGGAGTATAGGAGATCGACGACATCGAATGTGGCATCTTCGATCCTTTCATTGTCGTCCTGGCCGAAGGAGACCTGAAGGCATATTTGGCCGAGTGCCCGTAGAGGTTGTCCTCCGAAGCCTTGCAGCGGAATTCCCGATGGGCCGAGGCGGCTTCGGGGGATCCCCATCTGGTCGAAGCCTGCCGCGAACAGGATATTTGCGGAGCTGCCGCCGTCAACTAGGGCACGTCCCACGTCGCATCCCGCTATAACGACCCGAACGACCAGGGGGTCCTGGTGAGGAAGTTCCACGCCTTGGGCATCGGAGGGTGTGAACGTGACCTCGTGCTGTGCCCAGTCCGGCGGTGTCTGCGCTGGGTACGCCGCTACGTGGTGTAGCCTCTGGACGTAGGCCTTCCGCTGCCGTGCCGAGGTGAACTCCAGCGATGAGCCTCCGGAGATGACATTGATAACCCTATGGTGGGCTGCCTCCGGAGCCTGCAGCTGCAGGAGGCCCTCCCGAGGCTGCTGCACATGGGCCTGAATTCGCAGGGGGCCCTCATGGGGCTGCGTCCCTTGTGCCTGGATGTGCATGGGGGCTTCGTATGGGTGCTGGACGTGGGCCACCATAGGCGGGCGTGCCTCCAGGTTCCTATCCCTGGCGACACTTTGGCGGAGCGCCGCGATGGAGGTGCACGCGCGCGTGTCGTGGGTGCCGCGACCGTGGACTTCGCACCACAGCCCATGGTGCTGGTCATCGTAATCTCCACGGCCTTTATCCTCGCGGCCCCGGCCACGGCCGCGTCCCCGGCCTCGGCTCCCCCGACCGCCACGACCAGCGGAAGCGTTTTCTTCGGAGCCGCCTTCGATGTCGAAGACATACCGGCCTCACCGCGACTTCTGCTGGCCGCGCTTGGGCCTATCGGACGGCTCCTTGTGCGGGGCGTCCTTGCGCTCGGGTGCGTCCTTGGACGACTCCTGCTTGCGTTTTCCCTTCGAGGAACCGTCCTTCGGTGGATCTTCGGTTTTCGCCGAACCACCGGCCTGGTTGGTGTCGGAGTCGTCACCTTGTCTTCGCCGTGCGTCCTCTTCCGCCCTCGCGTATTCCTCCATTTTGTCGAAGAGCTTCGTCACTGTCTTGATTGGCTTCCATGCGTTGTACTCGGCCATCGGGCCCGGGCGAAGGCCCTGTATGGCTGCATTGACAACGGTGGTTTCGTTAACGTCTTTGACTTGACAGCGTATATTCGCGAAGCGTTTGAAGTAGTCCCGGAGCTTCTCCGAGGGTTTCTGCTTCACGGCGAAGAGCTGGTCCGTGTCGACCCGCTCAACATAGTTTCCTTGAAAGTTGTTGTGAAGGCGGTCGCGGATCTGCTCTCACGCGTAGATGGAGTTTGGCTCTATGGTAAAAAAACCAAGAAAGCGCCACTCCCTGCAACGCGAGGGGGAGTCCCTTCGCCTTTGTGGTGTCGTCTCCACCCGCGGCCTCGATTGCGGTTTTGTACACGCGCACGAACTCGCGGGGGTCCGTATCGCCCTTGTATGGCTCGATGACACTGGGGAATTTGAAGTCTTCGGGCCACGCCGCCTGCTGTAGTCCTGCCGAAAGCGGGGACTCTGGATCGACGGGTCGCAGCGGCACGCGGCTGGATGTGGGGGCGTCGCGGCTGTCTGCACTTTCCGGCGTGGGCTCTGGCGTGACCACTGGGGCGGCCTGCTGGCTCCGAGCCTCTTGCATGTCTCGGACAGCCCCGCGAAGATCCCCTAGCTCCCGCTGGAACGCGTTGAGGGCCGCCAGCAGGGTGCTTTCCACCGTTGGTGCGGGCGGGGCTGCCGGTGCACCCAGCGGACGGGTCGGCACGGGTACGATCGCCTCGCGAGCTCCCAAGCTGCCGGTCGCTCCGTTGTGGCTATCTCCAACCGCCCGGTCCGCACTACCGGCGAGCGTTGCGGCGAGGGTGGCGGGGTTGGTCGCTATCGCGTCGGCGGGGTTGGTCGTTGCAGCGCCGATGGCAGGGTCGGTCGTCGCAGCGCCAGTGGCGGGGTCGGTCGTCGCAGCGCCAGTGGCGGGGTCGGTCGTCGCAGCGCCAGTGGCGAGGTCGGTCGTCGCCGCGCCAGTGGCGGGGTCGATCATCGCAGCGCGAGCGTCGACGTCCGCGACTACCGCGCCAGCGCCGTCACCCGTGCCTGCGACAGCCGATGCCGAAGCCCTGGTACCCACGCGACGCTCCGACCCAGCCGCCTTCTTTTCCTTCGCCGCCGTCGACGAAGCTTTTTTCGGTGCCACCCTTCTTCGGATTTCAGGCTTCTCCTGTCCTCCCCACGGACGGCGCCAACTGTTGTGGTTATAGACAAAACAGAGAGAGATGTGGTAGTGGAGAGTTGGGAGAAAGTGATACCTCTGCCCTCCCCCCTAGCCTTCCCTTGTATATATATTCATATGGGCTGTGCTTTTACAATTGTGCCCTTACATCGGTACTTCCCTGTCAGGGGTATTTAAGCCATTACATATGTCCCATTTTAGGCCCTATATCCTTCTAACAGGCCTGCTGGGTTTAGGTGGGGGCCACCCCTACAACACTCCCCATTTTGATCTTCTCTAAACATTCTCTCCTTTAGAAAAAATATTCTAGTTAAATTCACCCTATTTAGACTAAAACTAAATTTTACCTTAATCTTTCTCCCCCTTTTAGCAAAATAGTTACCAAGGGCAAGGGCCAATGCAAGCTCGCTACCACTCCCCCTCAGAAGATGCAAGAAAACACTTGTAAATAACAAGGGAGTAAAAAAGGCCATGTATGCATGAATGAATATGCACAACCTAAAAGAGAGCTTTAAAAATTATCCAAAGTGATGTTAAAGATAAAACATATCACTTGAAGGCATAAAATGTATACAAAGCTATCTAGATTATGATAAGGCATATATAACCAATATAGGTAGGATAGCATAATTTAGAGCATTCAATTTAGTTTCAAGTTAAGCATGCCTTCAAAATTGACAAGTTCAATTAAAAGTATCCAAGTATGATCTAAACCTTATCAAGAAGGCTAAATGGAACCAAGAAACTCAAGTTAAATCATTTAAAGTGCTAGAAGTTCAATTTTAGCTAATTATGCTTAAGTACTAGATAAAAGCTATTTTTGAAATTTTAGAAATTATTTTGATCTTATCTTAGCAAAGCAAGTACCAGACTAGGAGCCATCCACAACTGCCTCTTAAGGTTTAGCCATTTTTTTACATTTTTGTTTTCTTAGGTAAGTGCTAGATTTTAAGCCTTACTACAACCATCATAAGTAAGAAGCATAAAAAGAGTGATCTTAGTCATCCAAAACTCCCACTGAATTCATGTCTAATACAATGGCAAGCCGTCTCATGAGAAAAAATTAGTAAAATCGGTCTTTTCTCATAAAGAAATTATTTTTTATCAAGTTAGGCACTAGTTTAATAAGTAAGGCATGCTTTCCAAAGAACTAGCAAAGCACTAAATAAAGCTCAATATAAGATTCAAGATTCAATATAGCATTTTTATATGGCATATATCATAAAAGAATCACTAGAGTAAAGTAGTTAAAAGATCTAATCTTGCAAACTTAAAAGATACCAATTGCAGAAATTAATACTACTTGGTAAATTAAGTTCAAGTTGGCAAGTTAATCTAGCTTGGCAAAGATTTAATCATGCATAACATGGCAATGAGCAATATCAAGTTAAAATTACATCACAAATGAGTAATATTGAAAGCTCATAACTAAAATACAAAATTTACAATGCAAATGCCATGTATGCATGATGTAAAAAGGAAGTAAGAACTAAAACTCCCCCTATCTACAGGAACTACTTGCAAATGAAAAACGAAAGCTAAAAGCAAAAGAAAAAAAGAAAAACTCTTTACCATATGGTCTCTAGCTCAAGGAACACATACAGTTAGGGAGAGAATCTACCTACTAGCTATCCTACCACTAGAAGCTGGTGAAAAATGAAACAAGCTCAATATAAACAAGGTGAGAGATCCTAGAGAACTTAGTAAAGAAGAAAAGTGTCTAAGACGAAAAGTGTGACTCGCAACACCTTGAAGACCTAAAAGCCCTGACACTCCCAAATGCTATGCATTGCTGAAAATCAAAGCAAGGAATTGACAAAGCTTAAGCATAGAACCTGCGTCACACCATTTGGTAGTGTGATGTAGTCGAAGTTGAGCAAGTTGTATCCTAAAAGTGAAAGCCATCATCGGATACCCAAAATGAGGTAGAAGACCCAAAGAACATATGATCTACTCTCATCTGTTAAGCCTACATCAAAGAGATAGAAGAAATATGTGCCTCGGTACTAGGGTTAGCGATATAAGAACGAGGAATCCAGTACTAACACACATGACTAGAAGGAAAACCTCCAAAATATGTGTTAGCATGATATGCAATAGGATACAACCTAGATCTACTAAAATCCCTCTCAAATTATCGCCATAGACCAAAGCAATGGAAATCCTATCATCTAGGGGTAGCTCTAGACCTAAACCCACTATCCTAGAATCTAGAACCACATCACTCTCTAAAGCCATAAAAATAATCAAAGAGCCTATCTACAAAGCGAGGTCTAGATACAATTCTAGGGACACTAGCTAGATGGGATAGATCTTGAAGCTTCTTAATGCTCTAGCACAATCACAGCGTAGTTTCTTGACACGTCTAAAATAGAACTCTACGATGTTACCATCCTTCTCATAAAAGGTGTAATGGTATGTGACCTTTTGAGGGGGTCGTACCTACTGAAGTAGAAGCACCTACATTGATAGAAGGAGACTGGGTAATTCTTGCAGACTTGAATACAATCTTGGCAGGCTTAGGAGGGGTAACCTCAAAACTTCCCACTCTCAACTATATTCACTACCATAGGAGGATGACTCTTGGAATGCTCATAGGGGTTGAAACCTAAATCTCTATTGGCTTGGATCTAGAATCGGTTTTATGTTCTTTTTCCCACTAGAGAACTTCTCAATGGTTTTCTACATATAATCATCTCCTTGGCAAGGGTGACACAAGACTCACAAGCTTGGCTCTTAATAGCTCTAGCATATTTTCCTTATGCACATCCACCTCTAGCTTCAAAGCCTCACAAGTCACACTAAATGTAGATCGGCTAGTGATGACAGCTAGATCATTTATGGAAAGGCTCTCAAGTTGTTCATCGTTCATGGCTTAAAAACAAGATAAAGAAAATCTAGAAGAAGCATTATCATAAGAAGTGCCATTCTTGAGAGGATCAGCCACAAGAGCCATCGTCTGCAGACTTTTAGATTTCTTGGCTATGACGCCCATCTCATGGGTGATGGGTCTTAAGGCATGAATATAACTTATCCACAGCCACAGTTGCCAAGTTCACCTTGTCACTGATGGATGTAACATTTATCTCCCAAACACTCATGTCAAAAGCACTCAAAACATGAGCCGTATTGTTGGTATTAGCATAGGTCACACCAACAGACCTCAGATCGCTTAGGATCTTATATAATCTACTATACAAGGAATCGATGGACTCTCTAGGTTCCATCTTCAGCTTCTGGTAGTCCCTCTTGAACCAAATCTTACGCACTGACGTTCTCTCATGGTAATCAAAGAGGGTTGTCTAGATCTCATATGCAGATGCAAGATGAGCTACTCGATTGAACTCAAATCTTCTTAAGCCTTGGATCAGAAAGTTGTGGCCTTAGCATTTGCCTCAACCTCAGCTGATTGAACAACATTGAGAATAGCGTCATCGACAGACACAACAAAAGGACTTTTCACTTTGTTCCAAATGCTTAAGCCTTGAGCCTCAATGTACATCACCACTCGTGTCTACCAATAGGGATAGTCACTCCCATCAAAGATAAGAGGCTTGTTGTTATACCTCTTTGACGCCATTGCTCAAGATCAGTTAAGAGTAACCTTGCTCTAATATCACTTGTAGGATCAAGTATGGTGAGTTAGAGTAGAATGAATGACTCTTTCAAAATCTTTCCCCTAATATCAACAACAACATCCGGTGAAAAATCAAATTCACAACTCTAGTCAAAGTCCTAAACTAAGGAAGTAAAAACTCTAAAAATCAAAGCCTCATCGGCCAGACCATAAATTGCATTTAGTCAAACCAAAAATTGAAGCCAGTCAGACCAGAAAATTGGGCTAGTCAGACCTCCAATTGGTTGTGGTCAGACCTCCTGTGCATAGCAGTCAGACCGGTATGAACGGTAAAATCAGGCGAATGAACAATTATTTCAACATTGTTTCAAATCATAAAATCCACGTAACTTTTGATCCAATAATCCAAATAATGTGCAACTTGGCATACATCTTCTCTACGATGCTACGAATCTATTTTAGTAATGATCAAGAATCATTTCCAAAGTTATGACCTTTTTTAATTTGAGTGAAGGGTGCAACAAAACCAGTCAAAAGAGAGAAACTTCGATCTGCTCTTTCTCGTAAATCCTAGATGGTTTAGATGACTTGGGATGGATTCTCACATGTCATATCAAACTAGAACACAATACAAATTCAAACCAAAACACCCACAAAAGTAAAACCTAAAAATCACTTCTCTCTTAAGGAAAACCAAGCAAACTCAAAAACTTTCTTTAGATAATGTCTAAATGGATGGGATCTTATCTCTAGGAGACATCTCCACCTCCTACATATTTTTGGCAATAGAAAAACTCAAGAGAAGAGAAATCCAAAGAAGAAAACCAATAAAATCAAATGCACAAGAGAGGATTCATGGCACAACTCATTTGGGCAAACTTTGAATATTTATTTCACTTGGAAAGAAATGTTTTACAGCCAATCTCTCGAGATAGCAGAGCCCTAAGCCTAGAGCGCACATACAAGGTTTGTGACTCACATGACTCAACTCAACACAAGGCTTATGTAGTAGAGGCTCCTTACTCCCCACTAAGCCAGACACTACTTTGTGGATAATACCACTTACACTTCAAAAAAACCCAGTATCCCACACAAGAACATGTTTTAGCATTACATACATTTGCATGCTTTTCAGAGCGCAACTTCTCAAATGCTCCAATAGTCCAATAAGACGTTCGTCCACAAGAACGTGACCTAAACCACTTGGGCCAGCACTGTGGTTTTGCAATCTGGCACTCCACCTGATTTCAAATAATTTCCTGAATTGTCACCCGTTGATCTTCACGACGATGCGATACACATAACTCATCGCCAAGATCGTACGCCTGCGCCGAGGCCATTACCACTTAAAATGCCCAAGTACTATGGCATACCAACATCACACCACAGTCTGTGATGCCCAACGCCTTGCCATCAAGATCGTATGCTTGCTCCGAGAAATATTACTACTTAAAATGCACAAGTCCAATTGGCACATCACATGCATACATTGCCTCTTTATGGCCCTTGTATTTTTCCTGTGCTTTTTAGCTTGAGATGTTGCTTCACCTGGATTTACACGATATGTCATGGCCCTAGGACTCCTTCCGTAGCCTAAGTTTCGCTGCTAGCCGCAACAATTATCAAAACATCTTCTTACCAAAGAACAAAGAAATCGATCCGAGAACAAATGACATGATTTGACTCCCCATTAGTAAACCATATTCATGGACCTACGCTATGAGTAACCCTTGCTTGAAAATCCAATTACTGACACTTGCATAGGCACACTATGACTAACACTGCATAGACACCGCAATGACTCACAATCAAAATCATAGAACAATCTGAACTCAACTTAGCTCAGCAGGGGCCGAAATGCAATTTCACAAAAATCAAGCTCAATAAATACAAACAAAATACAAGTAATCTCAAATAATCATCACTCTTATGAAACTGCTACTACATGGTCTTACAGTTACCCCAACATCGCATTAATGAGTTAAGGAGGCTTTTTAGGAAATATTTTGCCATTGCTACCTCCATTCTTTCGTTATCTCAGACATCAACACGTCTTCTTCTTCAATACACTGCATTGACCACTGCAAATCTAGTTATAATATCAATACCAATTGATAAATCTAAACACTTTTTCTGTATATTACTGGTCAAGTTTTAAAAATAGAAGTGTGTATATTCTAAGGTGACATCTATTTAGAAATGGTGGTGCTATAGGACTATTTTGAATCTCTACTTGTGATAATAGTTGTTTGTTGAACATACGATCTTAATTCTTAATCGTTGTTAAAACGGAAGTTGTCATAACCAAATTTCCTCTTATGCTATACGAATGCCAGGAGCTTTTTGGGGCCGGGAGCGAGACCTCATCGACAACACTTGAATGGGCCATGTCAGAGCTAATGAGGAATCCACAAGTCTTAGGGAAGGCCCAAGCAGAGGTGCGAGAGACATTCAGAGGACAAGACAAGCTAAGTGAGGGAGACGTCGACAAGCTAAGCTACCTGCACCTGGTGATTAGGGAGACGCTACGCTTGCACGCGCCAGTTCCGTTCCTGCTCCCTCGACAGTGCCGAGAGCCTTGTCAGGTGATGGGCTACGACATACCCGAGGGAACGAAAGTGCTTGTGAATGCTTGGGCCATGGGGAGGGACAGCAGGTACTGGGATGACCCCGAGGCGTTCAAGCCGGAGAGATTCGAGACCAACCATGCCGACTTCAAGGGCGCCGACTTGGAGTTCATCCCCTTCGGCGCCGGCAGGAGGATGTGCCCCGGCATGGCACTTGGCCTCGCTAATTTGGAGCTGGTGCTTGCGAGCCTTCTCTACCACTTCGACTGGCAAGTTCCGGGTGGCACGAGACCACAAGAGCTCGACATGTCCGAGTCGTTTGGTATCACTGTCAGGAGGAAGTCCAGGCTCGTGCTGCATGCTACACTACGTATTCCATTCACACACTAATTAACCTGCGCTGGCACTCTTTTACTTACATGTATACCTCGCGGGTCCCTGCACGTCCGTGCCGGAATCCTCAGACCATATATACTACATATTTTCAGTACAAACTAGAAAAGGGTGCATGAAAGAATATATTATCGTTATAAATTCACTTTGTACGGGCGAGGAAGTGTCTCTACCCCTTGCAACTGTTAAGCAAAACTTTGGTGGACATGACTTTAATTTGATAGTCTTGTGTAAGAATAAACTGTTTACTGTTTTGTAGACGTATATTTAGTGGTGCACATCTAGTTGCTTTCTACAACTGTACAAAGAGATAAAGAGAAAAACTAAATAACGGTAAACCGTTCTACTAAAAACCAACAATATAACTCTACTATTTGATCTCTCTCTTACTGTACGCTCTCGCTCTCTCTTTTCTCTCCCACTCACACCGACGAGGTCCACCACCGGTTATGAATATGTATACACGTATGACAAGTAATAGGAATAAATTCTCATTAAAGTTAAAATCGTGAAAGATAATAAACACGAATATATAGATGAAGCATCAATGACCCTCAGTTCTCCGAGCATCGTAAACTAGTGTTATACCAAAGTATAACTTCATACGCTTATTAAAAGGTCCCCGGGTCGCCAATTGTTAAAAATAACCTCGCTAACCTGCACCGTAACAAACAAGTTGGTAATAGAGCCATGTAAAAATAATACGTCTTCAATTACTAGAAATATAAATTATAAGACTAATTTGGTAAATTAAAATAATCGTGTACCTTATACGTGCAACACATGCCTTAATTCGTAAATACTAACCCCGACAAAATAATGTTCGGCTAAATTTATACATCTACTCTAACTCATGGGACTTCCTTGATAAATATAAATCAATAAATAGAAAGGCATCTACTAAAAGATCTAACCTCGCCTTTCACCAATCGGCTATGTTGGCCACTTGTTTCCCAAAGCAAATAATTCCCGTAGATACTCCCTCACTTGTGACCTCTTATTATCCTAAATTTTCCCTCACGGTAAAGCTATTCAGGTAACTCGTTCTCTTGCTCAAATCCAGCTACCACTGTGTTTGCAGCACACCAAACCGAATCATCCTTTTATTCTCAAATCATAATAAATGTATAAATTAAATTAAATCGGGTATTTAAAAGTGTTTGGATTTATTTGGGTCCCTTCAGTTATTTGTTTTTATTTGAAATCAGTTGCTTAGCACGTAATTAGAAATTGGAGTCTGGAGGAATCAAGGATCAAGCGAGGCCGAGATTGAGGTGAAGATAAAGACCCGAACCTCAAGATTGACAAATGAGAAAGCTTTGAGTGAGCGCAAGACTGCGGTAAACCGCGCCAGGCGAGTCAATACTTTGATCATGTTGAACCTACATTTTCTGCAAATTACTTTTGTTTGAATTATCAAATTGCATGCAGTTATTTTATATGCAAATACATGTTTAATTTAGAATTCTAGTTAAATGCCTATTATCGAACTTGATTAATATTGCCCCTCCTTTGGAATATTTGAACATGAGAACCTTGTCGCCCTAGCAAAATTATAATATTAACCTTTTGAAAATAAGTCCATAATTATATGACATGCTTAGTTTTGCTTAGATACTTGTGGGAGTAAGAACATCCAAGCATCACTTCAATCATGAGAAAATGTGGTTCGGCAGTCATGGTGGTAATGACTAGTGTATGTTGGATATGGTTATTTTATACTCCCAAAAATCTCCAATTGCTTATTTGTCTGGGCGGATGGTTCGGGGGTATGGTGCAGGGGTGCACGAGAGTGTGGTTTGTGGTAGAACTGCCCAGATACCCTAAGGACTGAATCTTGTCATGATCTCCCCTGTAAAACAAGTACAACCACAAGTCTGTAAAGTACAACTTGGCCTAGTAGATGTACCAGACCCTGAAACTCATCCTCATAGGTGGAGGAGGTGAGGTAATGCAAGCGGCTGTCTGGGTGACGGCTTGAACGGGGCATCCGCAGAGGGTGAAGTTCCGCTGTGGCGTGCTAGCAGTGTGGGTAGCCAGCTGCTAGGCGTTCAGAAGGGGGACATCCCGCACAACCTATGAGACCTGCCGCAAGCGGGCCAAGCTCATAGGGGTGAGATGATGGAAGGGGCGAGGTACTTTGAACGGTTACTGTGATGGTTGGCTCAACTGAACGACTAAGGAATCGTGTGGGGCAACGAGTAAACTGTCTCTTGTGGGTAAAGTGTACAAACTCTGCAGAGTCAACTATTCGAATAACCGTGCCCACGGTCAAGGGCGGACATGGGAACTTAACCAGATATAGTTCTATTTCAAAACCTTTGTGGGTGGGGATGGAAAAGTGGAGGGCAGTGGAAAGCCCTGATTTGAATTGTCCTGGGTGTCGTCCCAGTGGTAAGTTAAGCGGCTATAACGCTGAAAGATGCTATATGGTGCGGATGCCATGTAACGGTGGATGGAATCTGGATCGCTATTATTATTGCATTCATTTACACATTATGTTTTTGTGCAAATCTGTTAGGTCTCAGGAAATTTTTATGTATTGTATTTCAAATAATGACACATCTATTCTTGCAAAATAAAATATGGTAGGAATAAATAGAGTCGTGAGTAAAGGAAATAGATGTTTATGGTAAATACATAAAGTTGTTGGTGGATTCAGGTCGATCATAAAAAGGAAACGATAGTGTGGATTCTGAGAAAAATAAATTGGTGGAGTCTAAATGAATAGATAGGCTAGATAGATGATTTGAATGATTTTTGGAGAATTAAGGAGTGCAAAGGTAATTGCTGGATCAATTTTTGGGAGATATTGGTGATAATGGGATTAATAGGATTTGATCGATTACTAGATGAGTCAATTGAATTGTTGGGAGTTTGGAGATATGATAATTAGAGTATAAACTTGATCAATGATATTCTTGGTGAAGGTATACTAGTGGGTTAGCTAGAAATAGATAATGGAAAATAAGGTTGATTATTGTAAGAGCAAATTGTGGTTGCGGATCAATAGCAAAAGGAATGGGTTGATAGGAATTTTGGAATACAAAAGATATTGGTGGATTGTATAATTGATGATATTCGTTGTTTGGAGTTTTAGACAGCATTCAATATAGGATGTGTGTGTTCGGTGGATTGATCAAATGATATTAGATAGATGATGTCACTAGTTGTTTGGAGTTTTAGGCAACAATTGATCGGTGGATTATATAAATTATGATACTCGCTGTTTGAGGATTTAGGAAACAATTGATTGGTGGATTGTATAGTTGATGTTATCCGCTGTTTGGAGTTTTAGACAGCAGTCAATAAATAAAGTATATGATCGGTGGATTAATTAAATGATGTCACTCGCTGTTTGGAGTTTTAGACAGCAATCAATATAGAAAGTATATAATCAGTGGATTAATTAAATGATGTCACGTGCTGTTTGGAGTTTTAGACAGCAATCAATAAAGAAAGAGTATATTCAGTGGATTAAGTAAATGATGTCACTCGCTGTTTGGAGTCTTAGACAGCAATCAGTAAGGAAAGTGTGTCTTTGGTGGATTAAGTCAATTATGGCAATCGCCGTGTAGAGTTTAGGTAGAATTAATAATACTATGATTTAATAATAATAATGCTACAAAAAGCGATTTTTGGCAAATAAAATAACCCGAGCCTCTCCTTTGATAAGCCATGCATACTATTTAATTGCATTCTGTGTATTGGCTCGCGGAGCACGGGGTTGGAGTGCTCACACTCGCTTTTGCGACAAAATTCAGCATCAGGAATCAAATCACCTCGCCTCAACAACAAGATTGGTCAAGCTGGCAGAAAAGATGAAGATGTCAAGGGCTAGGTCGCGCACCTCCAGTTGGCTGCCTGTGGGCATGTCCTGAAGGTCCCACCTGTGTGCTTCGTTCTTCCGCTGCTGCAATTTAATGATTTCGGCCTAATCGGCCCATGAGTAAGTCTACTATTATATTTACGCTTTCGCATGATATGTACCTTGATATTCAGAACTGTAAACTGTGAGCACTATCTACTGATCCAGGGAATAGTGCGGTGGAATCACAGAGGATTCCGGATTGTATAATCTGGGGTCCTACACATACAGAGGTGGCCTCCTAGCACACCTACTCTATTCGTCGCAGGCTGCAGCATCCCTTGCGACTTGGGTGAGCTCCTCCCATTGCTTATCCATGTGTGCGAGGTTGTGTTGTTGTGTAGTTATAGGAAAACCCGCCGCCCAATGGGTAGTACTTATGCACCGAGCCGGCATGGCGTATGTGGGTGAATTCCAATTTGGCTTATGGTGGTTTGCGTCCACAAGGTAGCAAGCTTGAGGAGGAATCTTGCTACAGTATTTCATTGTGTCGGTTTACGAAGCTGGCTCGTTGGGTCACGTCGCGACACAAAGCTACCTAGTTACCTCACATCGCTCTACAAAGCTGCATCGTTGGGTCACGTCACGATGGATCGCATTGTTGGGTCACATCGAATTAATGTGATCACAAGATATCGAAGCAGTAATTTTGATCTAGACTGCCATGTGCTCATTATGCGTGAAGATCACAAGTTATGAACTATCAAGTAATATTGTGGAACGTCTAAAATCACATGTAGGAGATGAATTGTACATTTGCTTCATAAGGTTTATTAGCACAAGAAACGAAAATGGCAATGTTGATTCAACTGACAATCTGTCGGTCATCTCCAACGAATCAGTTCCTACAAGAACGTCAGCGTCTCAGGTGACCATGGGTTCTACGCAGGTCATAGCAGGGCTCCTCACTCAATGTGTGGTCATACGGGGAGTGGTGTTGAGAACATTTCGGTGATCCAATCCCTTGGCTGCGCAATAGGATCCATGGAGAGGCACCACTCGGCAGAGCTTGTGGGGTGAACTGTGCAGAATAAAGCTGTTAGGACAGAAATACAAATGAAGGTCATACTTTCGTTTAGTAAAATAGTTACCAGCTGCTGCGAACTAGATGCCCCCTATACCGTACATGTATGAAGGCTCGGGGTATGGCATGTAGTCAAACTAGTACCATGGGGCCGTATCGCTCATATGATATTGTCCGGCAGTGCGGTACTTAGTGTGACATCCCAAAAATTTTCTTTTAATTGTTTGGAATTTATTGGATTTTCCGGAATTTATTTTGGCCTAGAGTAAAATCTTATAAAATTTTTGTGTAATTGTGGTCAAAATAAGTTAATTTTATTTTTGTTGAGTTCCTTGTATTTTCTAGAATTGTTTGGAATTTTCTAGGATTTATTTGGATTTTCTGCTATTTTCTAGGCCTTTATTCTTTTCTCATGATTTCTTAAAATCGAAATTTAAAATTTAAAAATCTACCTGCCTACCTCCTGAACCGGCGCGTGGATGGCCCAAATTGTCGCCCTTGTGCGCCCGCCCCACCTTCCCTCTTTTCTTGCGCCATACTTCCCGCGCCCACTTCCCCCTCTCCCCGCACCGGCCTCCTTATCCGCCCACAATGGCCACCGCCGCTGCGAGATCTTCGGTGATGAATTAAGCCGGCGACGCTACCCCCTAGCCCTATAAATTGGACCCCCGAGCACCGTATCTCACTGCACAACCCCTTCCACGCCTCCATTTCTACTCCCAAGGTCCAAGCCATCTTCACACCACTCACCCCTCTCTTCCTTGCTGGTGAGCATCTCCGGTGAGCTCTCCTCACTGCTTCAGTCACCCTCGAACTTCACCGACTTTACCTTCAGCTTCTCCGTGTCGCTCTCGACCCCCACGCCCCTTGACCAAGTCTCCTCGCCATCGGAACGCCGTCGACACCACCACTTGAGCTCCGCCGCAGCCTCTCTCTATCACCGGCTGACTTCATCGCTCCTTCGACTTCGCGCGAGGTATCATCGGACTCCTCTCGAACCCCTCTCTCTGTCACGCCATTTGTGGGCCACCGCCGCTCACCATAGTGCTGGCGACCATAGTGCCCCAAGCACCACCCCTTGCTGGCAACCCAACTCAGATCGCAACGCTGACATGGACGCCACATGGTATGCCACCTCAGTAAAAATCGGCGTGGTCAATAGCCACATCAAGCCCCGAGGCACCTCGGTCCCCCGAGCCCATGTGGTCACCAAGTGGCATGCCACCTAATGGTATGGGTCCACATGGATGCCACGTGGCATGCCACATCAGCATCAAGCCCAGGCCACATCAATGACACGTGTTAACCAGGTGACAGCCACGTCAGCAAGCAGTGACATGTCAGCAGCCATGTGTAGGGCTGACGTCAGCATGACAATATAAATTAGATTTTCCTTTAGAAATTTAATTTGGCCAAAATTCTAAATTCTATACTGACAGCATAATTTTTATTTTCTTTTAGAAAAATAATTCTAGAAATTTCTTTTATTCAATTTCTTTATAATTTAAACTTCTAGAAGTCCACTCTCCTTCATCTAACTTCAATTGAGCCCGTTTAAATTTCTAAATTCATCTAAAATCATAATCTATCCAAATATGCTATGTTCTCAAATTTTGGAGTTCATTCAAATTTATTTGAATCTTACTTGAATTTGATGGGTTATTTTCACATGTAGACAGCGACAATTCGGGAGAATTCTACTTCGATGATTCGCATCAATCCGAAGAGCAAGGAAAATTACACACCTTGATCATGTTGATCTCAAATTGTAAAATAAAATTATGTTATTTTAAATTATTTTGTATTCATATTTTTATTCAATGTATTTCAATTCAGTTTTAAACTTAGTTATTTCCTACTTGTTAATACCTCCTTTGATATTGATTCCTAGATACCTTGTCACCCTAGAATAAAACTCTATTTAGTACACTAGTATATTTTGAGAATTTTGTAGCAAATGCTTAGACTTGCATAGATATAACTCTAGGCTTGGGATATCTTTTTGCATAAAATGATTAGTCATTAAAATGTATTCTTCAATTTAGTGAGTTAAGAAAGTCTATCGAATATTTCAAAATAAAATATAAAACTTAGTTTACACTTAGACAAATAGTAGCATACGTTGTTCTCGGTGGCTCAACGTGGATGCTAGGCACGAGGGGTATGTGGGAAGTGCCTAAGTCAGTTAAGGACCGGTCTGTGAGCTACTGCTACAAAGTCCCTTCGTACTACCACAAGACTGGTATGATACAGTCCTGACTAACTAATTAGCAGGTTCGAACTTTAGTCTCACTATAGGCTGAACGTGAGTGTGGTGTAGGCCACGAGAAGTCTCACACGGCATAAGAAGGGATCCCGATCTGGTGAATTCTTTATTCGGGTGAAACCTTAGTGGAGACGTGGCTAGGTTGATAGTCTTGCTTTGTAAAAGCCTTATTATAATTACTCAATTGCACGCCTACGGAAGCGTATAATGGCCGACAACATGAGTTAATCATATCTTTTGGGTAAAGTTATATAACTTCTGCAGGGTGTATAAACTATCTTGGATAGCTATACCCACGGTCATGGGCACACCGAGTAAAGTTTTTCATAGGTTAAACTTACAAAAGTGAAATCTTTTTTAAGATGGTCCGAGTAAGATACCTATGGTTAGGTTAGTATCCGGTCGGTGCCTATACTAATAATATTATTTTGCTTAAATTACTGCCTTTACTTACTGTATTAAATTCAGTAGTTTTTAATATATTTATTGTATTTCTTTAAATTCTGCTTTACACTCAATTAACCATATATGCCTTCCTTTGTTAGCCTTACATTACTATTACATCTTTTCGTGTAACTTCTAGAGTACAACTTTGTACTCACCCTTACTATCACTTCTCATAGGTGGACTGCTTTGACTACAGTAAGGATCAAGACGAGTAGGCTACGTCTTACTATCGTCTACCTATGGGTAGGCACTTGGGCTACACTATTTATTTATTTATTTCCACTGTTATTTCTTTTATTACTTTCCAATGAGCATTGATGATGTAAACTTTGGCCATAAGACTGTACTCTTTTATTTAATAAAGTTTATCATTGTGCTTGATATATATCATTGTTACCGCTGTGTACACTGACTGATCCTAAACTAGTGCAATTTATACAGAAGATCTGGAGTCATCGCTCCGGGGTCCGACACTTGGCTTGCCCCCTGGGTACTAGTCAATAGGAGAATCTGGGACAACGTCAGGCATTGTGGGTTGCATCTCCCTACTCTCCGGTATAGCCTCCTCCTACCTCTATGATGATGGTGATGGCAATGTAGAGTCCGTGCATCGCAACTACGTGAAACATCATGATTAATCAAAGATGAAGTAGTTTGATATAGCGCAACTGAAACTCCATTATCACTCACCGAGGAGGTCTGCTGTGTAGACAATTGGCCACTGACGTTGCATTGTTGGGTCAACTCACTTGGACAAGCTGTGTACTACTCATAGGAATTTTAAATATCTAACAAGCTCAAAAACTTATGAAATTTTTTATGGAGCCTCCTAACATAGGTACTTGATTGCGTATTTTTTCATAATTTTATCAGTTCTGAATTTTACAAGAAAATTCTTACAAATAGTATACTAGAATGAATTTTCAAGTAAAATTAAGAATGAATAAAATTGTAAAAAAAAATTACACAATTAAGTACACTCCGTTGGGAGGCTCCTTAAAAAATTTCATATTTTTTAGCTCGTTTACTATATTTAAAAATTCCTACAAGTAGTATACCTAAATGAAATGCTAATTATGAATTAATTAATACTAATTATGCATGTAACAGTTACCACCGCACAGTGGCTCTGCAACAACAGTGGCCATTTCTACAGCAACATACTAGTGTACGTATATTTCTAACAAATATGTGTAGTTACAATGGTACGTAAAATATGCACGAAAATATTATATTACAACAGTAAAAAAAAGTAGCATGCATGCGCGCGAACTAATTTATGAACTGAACAATTGTGCATACAAAATAATGTACATGAATCATTAAGTACTTAACGATAAAAATTACATTAACAAAAGTATTAAATACCACAGGCAAATTAACGATCAATCGGAATGAGCAAATGTGTCAGGACCCAGATTTTATAATCCGGATTCCTCTGTGATTCCTCCGCACTATTCCCTGGATCAGTAGATAGTGCTCACATATTACAGTTCTGAATATCAAAGTACATATCATGCGGAAGCGTAAAAATATAATAGTAGACTTACTCAGGGGCCGATTAGGCCGAAATCATTAAATTGCAGCAGCGGAAGAACGAAGCACACAGGTGGGACCTTTAGGACATGCCCACAGGCAGCCAACTGCAGGTTCGCGACCTAGCCCTTGACATATTCATCTTCTCTGCCATTGTGTCCAATCGTGTTGTTGAGGCGGAGTGACCTAATTCCTGATTCTGGATTTGTTGTGAAAGCGAGTGTGAGCACAAACCACCGTGCTCCGCGAGCCAATACACAGAATGCAAATAAA
This sequence comes from Dendrocalamus latiflorus, assembly GCA_017311315.1. Classification (NCBI taxonomy): domain Eukaryota; kingdom Viridiplantae; phylum Streptophyta; class Magnoliopsida; order Poales; family Poaceae; genus Dendrocalamus; species Dendrocalamus latiflorus. The sequence goes on along the minus strand of CM029622.1, from coordinate 6,257,404 downwards.
TAGTATGCATGGCTTATCAACGGAGAGGCTCGGGTTATTTTATTTGCCAAAATCACTTTTGGTAGCATTATTATTATTAAATCATAGTGTTATGGTTGCTACCTAAACTACACACAACGATTACCATAATTGACTATACCACCGAAAATACACATTCTTTATTGGCTGCTACCTAAGATTCTAAACAGCGAGTGACATCATTTAATTAGTCCACCGATCTTACTCTTTCTATATTGTTCGCTATCTAAGACTCCAAACAACGAATATCATCAGTTATACAATCCACCAATCAATTGCTGCCTAATTCCCCAAACAGCGAGTATCATCATTTAAATAATCCACCAATCAATTGATGTCTAAAACTCCCAACAATTAGCGACATCATTTATCTAATATCATTTATTTTATCCACCAATATCTTTTGCATTCTAAATTCCTAACAACCCAATCCTTTTGTTATTGATCCACAACCATAATTTGGTCTTCCAATAATCAACCTTATTTTGCATTAACTATCTCTAACTAATTCACTAGTATACCTTCATCAAGAATATCATTGATCAAGTCTACGCATCACTAGTATACATCCACCAAGAATATTATTGATCAGGTCTACAATTCACTGGTATACATCCACCAAGATTATCATTGATCAAATTTATACTCCAAGAATTGCTATCATAGCTCCAAATTTTCAAAAATTCAATTGACTCATCTAGTAGTCGATTCTATTAATCCCAATATTGTCAACATCTTTCTAGAATTAATATTAGTTATCAGTGTTGTAATCCAACAATTACCTTTGCACTCCTTAATTCTCCAAAAATCATTTAAATCATCTATCTAGTATATATATTCATTTAGTCTCCACCAATTTATTTCTCCCAGAATCCACTCTATCGTTTCCTATTTATGATCGACATGAATCCACCAATACCTTTATGTATATACTACAAACATCCATCTCCTTTACTCACGACCCTGTTTATTCCTTCCATATTTTAGTTTGTAAGATTAGAAGTGTCATTATTTGAAATATAATACATAGAAATCTCCTGAGACCTAGCAGTTTTACACAGAAACATAATGTGTAAAGGAATACAATAATAATAGTGATTGAAATTCCATCCACCATTACATGGCATCCGCACCATATGCTAACATTTCAGCGTAATAACCGCTTACATTACCACTGGGACGACACCCAGGACAACTCAAATCAGGGCTTTCCACTGCCCTTCACTTTTCCAAACCCATCCATAAAGTTTTTGAAATAGAACTATATCTGGTTAAGTTCCCATGTCCGCCCTTAACCGTGGGCACGGCTATTCGAATAGTTTTGACTCTGCAAAGTTTGTACACTTTAACCACAAGATACAATCCACTCATTGCCCCACATGATTCCTTAGTCACGTGGTCGAGTAGACCATCACAGTGACTTTTCAAAGTATCTAGCCCCTTTCGTCATCTCACTTTATGGGCTTCTCCCACTTGCGGTGGGTCCCATCTATGCACGGGATGTTTCCCACAGTTACTAACGCAGCCGAGCTCCACTTCCCGCAACGCTTAGAACAGCTGGAAAACTTCACCCTCCACTTGGTGTCCCTGTAGGCCTCCCCTTGCCCTTGCGTATCCACTTCCATCCACTACCGGTGAGATGAGTCCGGGGGTTTCGATAAATTTACTTAGCCAAGTTGTACTTTCAGATGAAGTACCAATGTCAGACATTGATTTGCAAGACGATCTGACCTATCCTGAAGAGCCACTGCAGATACTCGAGACATCAGAGAGACAGCTCAGAAACAAAAACATCAGGTTTTGTAAAGTCCAATGGAGAAATCACACGGCAGACGAGTCTACCTGGGAAAGAGAGTCAGACTTGCAGCGGGATTTTCCCAACTTACTCACTGGACCAAGTTAATCTCGGGGTCAAGATTCTTTTAAGAGGGGTAGGTTGAAATGCCCAAGAAAATTTCAAACTTTTTGTGATTTTTCCTAAATTTTTAAGTGATTTTTGAGCCCTTTCCCTTTTTGGAAAGTCCCAGAAAAATCCGCTTTCCCTTTTCGGCTTTGCGCTTTCTTCTTCCGCTGGTGTTTTTCCTCTTTCCGCCTTCTCCCCGCGCATGCGCCTACGCTACGCGCAGAGCTCCGCCGCGCCGTGCCTCGCGCCGGCTCATTGTCGCCGGCCGCCTGAGGTCGCGCCACGTCGCCTTGACAGTGTTGCCCGATCCTCCTAAGGTCCCCACCCGTCAGCCCCACCTCTTCCCCATGCCGTTCGCTCACCTGCTCCTGCACTCCACCCTGCACCTTTACTTGCCTCAGTGCCCGGTCGCAGCTCCGTCACTCGTATGCGACTCCCTGTCCCCTCTGTAGACTGCCCATGCCGCTCCCCATTGCGCCCTCGAGTATCAGTGCCGTACTAAGCATAGCGTATAATTAGGGACTTATTTTCGAAAGGTTACTATTATAATTTTGCTAGGGCAACAAGGTTCACACATTCAGATATTCCCTAGGAGGTGTAATATTATTCAAGGCAAACAATGGGCATATAACTAGAATCTTAAATTAAACATGTATTTGCATATAAAATAACAGCATGCAATTTGATAATTTAAACCAAAGTAATTTGCAGAAAATGTAGGATCAACATGATCAAAGTATTAACTCGCCTGACGCGGTTTACCGCAGTCTTGAGCTCACACAATGCTTCCTCTTGAGCTTTTGGGTCTCTATCTTCACTTCGAGCTTGATCTTGCTTGATCCACTGAATCTTCATGACTCCCAATTTCTAATTACGCGACAAACGACTGAATCCAAATAAAAGCAATTAACTCAAAAAAATCCAAATAAATCCAAATAAACTCAATTTAGTTTTATTATGAGTGATTCAAGTGATTTGAGGCAAGGTCGGTGGTAGAATTACGATGACTTTACTCTTTTTTTTATTGATCTCTTTTATTATTATTATTATTATTTTATTTGTCAAGAGAGCTCCTTAGGTTAGACCTATGAGCGGAGCATTCTTTTGTCAAGTGCTAATATTCAGGGCATATACGTTTATATTATAAGTAATAGAAATCTTTATTGCCTGTGGATATTTAACCAAGGTCACTATATTTCCTTACCATTGCTAGGGCGTAGGGGTATCACTTTGTGTTTTAGCTATGCGGTGGCTGGTTCTATCTCTTTTACTAGAATACATGGGTGTATGATTTGCTCCTTAGAAAGTTTCCATTTGCTAAATCGTTATTCCATGCGAGCATAACCTAAACAAGATTTTTACTCAATTTCTTAATATGCCCTTGATTGATAGTTAACTTTAAAACAAATATTCAGAGCACATTAGTTACTAACATATGTTGTTTGATCTAGGATTAAACATTTTTGGATGGTCCTAAACTGGGTTCTAAAGGTACAATTAATATTGCACCTTGTTTTAGGTGTTACTAAATTATATTCCATTAGCCACCTGATTATTTACATATAACTCTTTGCTCGGATGTATATTTAAATGCCATTTGTGCATACTTCCATTATCTTTGGCTTCCCTAAATTATTTAACTTTAATTTGGATATACTTTTAATTAGGACCCTTATTAAATTTGGACACTAGGTGGTACCATCTTTTACTCATGCTTCTTAATTAATATTAGAGTTGAAACAATTGACTAAGACACATTAGCTGATGATCAGTCCAAGATTAAGCCTGTAATAGTCTTATTTATGTCCTAATTACCTTTATTAGCTTCCATGGATTTTTCTAAATTTTCCTTGATTCACTTCCTACTAAGCCTTTAGTTAAAAAGGATTTAAAGTAAATATTCAAGGCTTATTATGTCCTAACATGTGATAATTGATTCATGATTAAGTGGTTATGGAGTTCTTTTAGGCCCTAACAAATTTTAATATTTTTGGAGGGTTATTTCAGAGTTTTACTGATGATTCCCTGGCTGCATTCGGCTTACACAACAAAACAAAAATCAAAAAGCCTAAATACCCTAACACTGCGCGGGGCAAGATCGAACTCTGGTCGGCTCGGTGAACGCGCGCTCTATTAACCAGCCTGCCTCTCGTTGTTACCTGATTTAGTTGGGGCAGCAAACGTAGATGAACCGAGTGGCAGGAGCCCAGAGCAGAGGAGTAGGGGGTGGGTACGACCGGTGGCACCGCCAGCAAGGGGTGGCCAGAGAGGTGCGGGGGAGGCCAAAATGGGTTCCCGGTGTTGCGGTGACGTCGATGGATGTGTCGGCGGGGACCGGGGAGCTCCGAGGCGGACCGACGGCGAGTGGCGGCGGCGACGTGGGAAGGGGCTTCGGCGCTGGCGAGGTACGGTCATTGTGGAGCTTGGCCGATGGCAGGAAAAGCTTCGCCGCGCTCCAAGGGTGCTATGGGGAGGAGGAATCGGACGGTCTTGGTGGGAATTGATGGGAAGTCCGGTGGCCGGCCGTAGAGGAGAAAGGTGGTGCCGGCGGAGGTTAAAGCCTTAAAACCCGATTGCTTAGGGGAGAATGGAGTGGAGGGGGTGTGGAAGGCAACGGCGGCTTCGGTTGCTCTTATCATCGCCTGTGCGGAGTTGGCGTCGGTGCTGCTCGTGTGGTTGCATCGGGCGGGCGGGTGTGTCGTCTTTTCGGCGCCAGCAGCGGTGCAGCTGTAGCATTCTTTTGGCGTGATCTGGCAGGGGTGGCGTTGGCAGAGCTCTTAGCAGAGTAGGGGGATCGGCGCCAGCTGCGTGGACACAGGGCAAACGGTGACCGATGGTCCGAAGGGGGATGCGGACGCAGAGGCGGGCCGGGGCAGTGCTGGCGCGGAGGCAGGCCGAGACGGGTGGGTTGCGGCCGGGGAGAACGGCGGGGCGAGCTACGGCCCGGGGAGGGAAGCGAGCAGGAGTAGGGGAAGAAGAAAGGAGCACAGTGCGAGGTGGGGGAAAAGTTAGCTGGGCCGGCTGGCAGCAAGTGGGAAAAGCAAAGTGAGTTCGGGCCGACTGGTGGGGAGGAAAAGAAATAGGGATCGGGCCGGGCCATTTGGCCAACCTGCCCTTTTTTTGTTTTGTTTTATTTATTTGTTGTACATATATACATATGTGTGTATCTATATATAATTTCATACATTGTTATTTTGCTGGCTCATTTCATTTTGCATATTTTATTTCATTGCTATTTATTTTATTTTTACATATATGTGCAAGTATATATATATATATATATATATATATATATATATATATATATATTTGCATATGTTTCTGTTTATTTATTTTTGGTTGCCCTTTTATAATATTGTTTTCAATATAAAATTTTCATACTTTAATTTAAATATCTCCCTCCTTATGTTGGATTGCATTTTCGGTTTTGAATTCAAGACTACAGTTTTTTTTTACTTCCATATTTTCTCTTATGGCATTTTTTAAATTCTAGTTTTATTTTCCATGCATTTCTTCAATGTTTTGGAATCTTAACCAGAAATTTAAAGAACACCAAAAAGAATTCAAACTTTCAAGAAAATACATTGCCAACTAATTCAAAAGCTTCACATTTTCTAGATTCAAATTTTTAGGGTGTTACAAAATGCTTCTGGTTCTTATGCACACATCTGAGCGAATGCTTCTCATTCTTATGCACACACTGGCTTCTAAAATTGTCGTCTGTGCATTAAATAGATGACAAAGGTAGACAGCGAGTGACTCGACGAGACACGACGTGTCATAAAGAAGACAAAAAACAAAATAAGACAAGGGACTTTTGGCGTGCACGCGTGCATGGGGAGGGCTCTTGCCGTGCCCGGGTTGGGGGCAGGTCCCTGCCGTGCCCGGCATTGGGGGCAGGTCCACTATACAGGGGCTAGAAATGCAAATTAGACAAGAAGAGGGCTGGTTCTGCAAAACAAAGTTTTCAAGGGGCCACAAATGCGGAAAACTTGTCGGTATAATGTTGTTTTAGATTTGTTTTAAATTCTTAAAGGATACTTTATATGATAACGATGATATTATAGTTACAATATAAAGATTTGTCATCATTAGAAAACCAAGGATTCTTATTAATAATTGAATTAAGGGGTGGCTATTGCACAACTAACGTTTAACTGCAAGAAGGTTTCTCAATTTTTCTTCTGTATTTTTTCCACTTCCTCCTGCTCCTACTTGTAGAATAAAGAATAAATCATAGAAAAAACATAAGTAAAATAGATAAACATATATCATTGTACGCATTTTAATTATTTTTACCAATGAAGCGCTGAAAATATGTCCATTAAAACCAAAAAATTTGGTAATGCATCAAGTTCAAAGACAAAGCAATCATATATTTTGATTAGAACCGGCAATATTGCAGATGGACAAACTGCACACAAGTAAATTCATCATTTTTCACATATGTTCATACATACTCCATAGTCCATACCCACGACATCAAAATTAAACCCAATAAATTACAGTTAACCGATCAGATAACCACGACATCAAAATTAAACCCAATAAATTACAGTTAACCGATCAGAATTAGTTTTATGGTACATAAATGAACTAGTCCACGAGAAACTCTTTGAATTGCACTATGTGACAACTTATCCACCATCAACAATTAATGAGACTATTAATCGACTTAAAAGCTGCTTCTTAAAACATTAGGGCCTGGATGCTATTTAAAAACTGTAAAATTCCAAACCAAAGTTTCAGAATATCATCAAAGGCCACCACAGTTTTCAATAGACTGCAGTTTGCAGTATCATACAGATACTACGTTATGTGTAGAAACCACAATTTCCTTCAGGAACTCTATAAAGGCTATGATCCATTTATGCCATTAGGCTTTAGTTATTGCCCTGTTCTTTTTGACTTTTCAGCAACTTTTGATTTTTAGCTTCTCTCAAAAATCACTATCTATTAGACTAATAAGCCGCAGCCAAAAAGCCGTAAGAGCAGCAAAAAAAAAAGGCTCATTTCCTTTCTAGTTCTTGGTAATTATATTTTTTTAAATAAATTTAGTAAAACCACACTATGATTGCCAATAGTACAACCACACTACAATTGCCAAGATTATCATAGAACCACTTTTAAGGATATGTATTACAGAACTCCAATTACTTTGGTCAAACGTTTTGCAAAACCACACTTGTCATCCAACGGCATTGACATCTCAGACCCTCTGGTCAGTCCGACAACCTCAGAATGGCCCCGTTTGCTCACATGGAATGCAATTGGCACGTTGTTTTGTGGTTTTGTGAAATTTCCTCTCTCTTTTCGAATGGTGCACTTGCTTTCCATAGTTTTTTCTTAAGCGTATCTGCAAATAAACACATCAAATATGTAGTTATTAGGACTCAAAACCCTCACCATTAGCTACCAAACAAGTGTGTCATACCAGTCGACTAGCCTGTCATAGCTAAATGTTGTTTGTTTCATGCATCCTTCACGAATTTTGACTTCACATCCCTATTCACCCATGTTTTATCTCTTGCGATTTGAAAAACTCTAATCGGTTGCAACGAAGGACAGGGAACACGCTCATGCAATCCATCCGATCAAAAACTGATTTCATGATCAATCTATGATGGGAATCGACATTTTCCCACCAACTTAATCTCTTACCCGCGCTCACATTTCATATGAACAATATATTCTTGCCATCTACCCAATTGATGGCCCGCGTGTCTGCGTGATTGCACTGGAAATGTCCCCTAAAAATACAGTTTGTGCATCAATCGTATGTGTTACTCGGATTGTACTATTCGACTCCTCGATTCAATTACGGGCAAAACCGAGTGGATTCGAAATCTCGGGTTGTCAACCTTGATCAAACCCATATGTTCCTAAATTGAGGGCCTGTTTGGGAGAGCTCCACCAGCTCCAGATTCACAAAAAACAGATTCGGATCCACTTTTCCAAGCCAAACAGTTCTAGCTCCAGCAGCTTCACCGTGGATCTGCTCCACCAAAACCATGGATCAGGCTCCAGATCCACCAAATCCATGGAGCACCTCAAGGGGTGCTCCACCAAACTCAAGTTGGTGGAGTTGGGAAAAATTACCCACCATGCCACTGATTACACACAAAAAAATGTTTCGTTCTTTTTATTTCCCGTCGCTGCGCCATCCTCTCCGCTGCGCCTCCCCCGCCTCCGACCGCGTCCGCCTCCTCCCGGCCTCCGCCTCCCCCGCGTCCGCCTCCCCCGGGCCGGTGCCGCCTCCCCCGCGTCCGCCTGCCCCCGGGCCCGCACCACCTCCTCCGCCTGCTCCCGGGCCTCCGCCTCCCCCGCCTCCGACCGCGTCCGCCTCCTCCCGGCCTCCGCCTCCCCCGCGTCCGCCTCCCCCCGGGCCGGCGCCGCCTCCCCCGCGTCCGCCTCCGCCTCCTCCCGTTCCAGCGCCGCCTCTCCCGCCTCCGCCTCCTCCCGGGCCGGTGCCGCCTCCCCCGCGTCCGCCGTGCGCCTCGCCTGCGCCGCCCGGGGCCGCGCCCGCCGGCCGCTGCCGCGCCTGCGTCGCCCGGGGTTTTTTTTTCATTTTGCCCCCTGACGCGTGGGGCCCAGGTGTAAGTGAGATAGAGAGGGAGGTGAAGCTGTACCAAACACTTTGACGAATCCCAGATCCACGATGGAGCTGCTCCACGGTAAATCCAGGTGGATCTGGAGCTGATGAAGCTCTGCCAAACAGGCCCTGAATCGATAATTCGATATTCATCAGATCAAGACCATGAGAAGCCAGCAAGATCAGTTAAAAGAGTGGCTGCATTAGTGCAGGACACCCAACACAACTTAGCTGCAGGTCTTGGAAGCAACGACTTACCCTCATACACATTTCCTCACACAAATGGCTTGACCACGGTCCACAGAAGGATGAACAAAAAGGAGCATATCACAGCAACACAATCAATTACAGCCTAATACGTCCATACGTTATTCAAACCTATGACGAAATACTCCATTGCATGCTCTGCCATAGCCATTGCAGAGTTTTGAACGTCATTTGGAAATATAGAGAGAAAAGTTACCTAGGTGTGCCTCCCATCAGTAAGCTACAGGAGTGGAGATGGCTACAGATTATGTTTTAACATACACAAACAGGGGAAGGGTTTTGGCGTTTACGGACGCCGATTAACAATAACTAACATAGGATCGCCCGTACTGGCAAAAGAGGGGGAGGCATACATGTGAGTACAAATAATTAACAGTGGTGCTACAACTATGGGGTTTCACAAATCTTCAGGCCACGACCTCTTTTGATTGCCGCTGTGGTTGCTTCTCAGCATCCTCGTTTCCATCTTCATCCTCATCTGCCTCCTCCGATAACTTGGTTAGCTCCTCTTGAATCATAAGTTTGATAGCTGCTTTTCTTGGAGTCAGATCAATCTTGTAATGCTCATCTATAAGATGGACGTTTGTTAGAATGTCTACCAACAACTGCAATTACAACAAAACATGTTTGAAAGGCTTACCGAGCTTCTTAAGAATGTCACTAAAAGTAGCCTGCAAAATCAGATTCCCAAGCATGTCAGCTCCATAAAAGAAATTTGAGAGAGAAAAACCAGGTCAACTAGACATTAGAGTAGCCAAAATAAAAGGGCAAGTAGGCTGTTAGTAGTACAACTGTAGAAGTGCAAGTGAGAATGATGTTTTCTGGAAACACCAACCATATTTAGGGAACAATACTACCATAGAGGCATAGACAACCGTTTTTCTCATTAACATAAGTACTGGTATTTGCCAATAGCCGCCTGTGCTTCAAAACATCTGTCATAGGTTTGACTTTTTGCTATCAAACTCTTTAAATATAAAGACTATCCAGAACAGCCAAGAAAAACATATGGCATTACAAAAATACTCTCTGACGACAAATATAACTGTACCATTTTCATATAGCCATTCATACTTTTCAATATATTAAATTGTCAAAGTTGAAAATAAATTGGCGGCAAATAGTCAAAATGGTGACACTGATGAACTGAGCTAGTTTCTCAGTCCACTACATAAAACAAGAGGTGTAACCCACCGTATTGAAGTCAACTCTTTTAAGGATTTCAATGATGGTCTTCCTCAGCTCATCCTTGCTGGGCAGACCTGCTTCTGCTGATTCTCCTTTACCTTTTGCGACCTTTCTACCTATATGAAAACATAATGTTTACATTTGTCACACAATCTGACATCATATGTCTTAATGATTATCTTAAAAAGGAAGATATCTGTGTGATTAATAGCAATGGCTTCTGACTTCTAGCTTCCAGAAGCCAAAAGCCAAGTGGAATAAGATGGCTTCTTGTTAGGGATATATGTACTGGGGAAAGTATTATACTAGGAGAGGGAAAAGGGTGATCGAATCCAAGAACTGAGGGTATTCTGTTCGGATTTGGACCCTAATGATACTTATAGTAGTTCTATTTGATTAGGAAATAATTTTATAACTAGTACTCGGTTTTGGAATCTGACCTGATCTCTGGAAGTCAGCGGCTGTAATATATACAGCCTCCTGTGGTTAGCAAGAAGGCAAGAAAGAAATAAAGAGTTTTCTCTCCCCCAAACCCTAGTTCTCTAAAGCCGATTTCAGCCACAGCAAGGCAAGGAGTGCCGAGCCGGGGAATCGAAGACTTATCCCATCCTACCCACTCATACAACCTTAGATCTAGAGCTAAGGCTCATAACAGATTGGTATCAGACTCCATGGCTGACGATCACATCTCCACGGAGCTGTGCGAGTTGAAGGACCTAATTGGCAAAGTATTGAAGCGTCGGAAGGAACAGTCTGCAGCTCATGAAAATCTTCAGGCAGCCGTCCTTGATCTGGAGAGGCGAGTGTCCTTGCCGTCTCACAGCAGCAGCCCTGCCAATTCATCTGCATGACAACCTCCTACTGATCAGGCCGAAGCTCCACCTCCAGGACGCTTCTACAATGTTGATTTTTCCCTGTTTGACGGCCAGTCATACCCTCTGGAGTGGCTATCTCATTGCGAACAATTCTTTCGCAGTCATCGCACCCTCAAGGAAGAAAAAGGTCTGCCTTGCTTCATACCATATGACCGGCATTGCTAAACAATTGTATTATACGTTTTGGTCCACCGTTCAGAGCAAACCCCGTCGCAGAATTAGCTCTTCTGCGTCAATCCGGCTCCGTGGAAGAGTATGCTCAAGAATTTTATAAGGTTCTCTATCTGGCTAAGAACCTTTCTCCGGAACATGAGTTGGGGTTATTTCTGGTTGGCCTGGGGGATCTCATCAAATCTGAAGTTGAGCTTCAGAATCCCTCTTATTAGATACGACTGTCAGTTTGGTCAAGGCAGCGAAGCAGCATTACAAGCTCCTATATAGCTCCGGCATGTTTTTTCGACCACCAACGTCGGGATCATCCGCTTCGGCCTCATTACAGTCTTCTACAACACGGGTGCCTCCCCTGCTAGCCAAGGCTCCCGACATCCCTGCTCTTCCGACTCCAGCGACTGCATCTGCTCAGCGCTCATTTAGGTGACATACCCACCGAGATGGCTGAACGTTGGCAAAAGGGCCTTTGGTTCAATTGTGATAATCAATTCCCCCGAGGACATCATTGCAAACAATTGTATTGGATCGAGATTTTGGAGGACAACGATATTACAGCTGATGGCAATGAAGAGGCGACTCCACAGATCTCGCTACATGAGCTGATAGGGATCTCTTCTGGGGACACAATACAGCTAACGGTCTTCATTAACAACCACAAGTTTTGTGTGTTGGTCGACTTAGGATCCACGCACAATTTCATCAGTGTGGATGCCGCCAAGCTTTCAGCTATTCCTCTTCAAGACCGGGCGGGCATTCAAGTAGCGGTGGCTAACGGCGAGCGGCTTCTCTGCCCAGGCATCTGTTCGGATTTACCGTTCACCATCGACAAAGAGTCTTTCTCTATCACTTGCTATGCATTGTCTCTTCATGGCTTTGACCTGATTCTAGGAGTTCAATGGATACGCACCTTGGGACCAATCTTATGGGGACTTTTCCACATTCTCGATGTCTTTCTGGTATAAGGGTCATAAAGTCAACTTTTGGGGCACCACTCAACGGCAGTCCTCTCGTCTTTGCACCATTGACAAACCTACACAAACCCTACTGCCAGCTCTATTCTCTGACTCTTGAGGATCTCTTCCAGATCCCCACTGGGTTACCACCTTCCCGGCTGCATGACCACAGGATCCACCTCATTCCAGGGTCCAAACCAATGGCGGTCAAACCATATCGCTATCCTCACCACCACAAACGAGATTGAACGACAATGTGCAGTGATGTTATCTCAAGGGACCATCCGCCCTAGCACCTCCCCATTCAGTTCACCGGTTATTTTAGTCAAGAAGGATGGATCATGGCACTTATGTATGGATTACTGTGCTGTTAATGCACAAACTATCAAGGATAAATTTCCGATTCCGGTGGTGGATGAGTTATTGGATGAATTGAAACATGCCTCGTACTTTACTAAATTGGACTTACGAGTAGGATACCATCAAATAAGAATGCATCCAGACGATATACATATGACAGCTTTCAGGACACATCAAGGCCTCTTCGAATACTTGGTCTTGCCTTTCGATCTCTCCACCGCTCCAGCCACATTTCAAGCCATCATGAACACTATCCTCCACCCATACCTTCGCAAATTTGCTTTGGTCTTCTTCGATGAGATGATATCCTTGTTTTCAGTTCTTCGTGGTCGGAGCATTTGTGCCATTTGCGCGCAGTTTTTACCCTCCTGCGCCAAAATCAGATATTCCTCAACAAATCCAAATGCTCCTTTGGCATGTTGTCCGTTTCATACTTGGGCCATGTTATTTCTGCAGCAGGTGTCTCCATGGATCAAGCCAAGGTAAAGAACATTCAGCAATGGCCAATTCCCAAGTTCCCGCGGCAGTTAAGGGGTTTTCTGGGGCTGGCAGGGTACTATCGCAAGTTCATACGCAATTTCGGCTCCATTGCAGCACTTCTCACCAGACTACTCTCCAAAGACGGCTTCACTTGGTCCTCCGAAGCAGCGGCAGCCTTCTCCAGCCTGAAAAAGGCTCTCTGCTTGCCGTATTTTCTAGCGCTTCCAGACATCACAACTCCATTTATCGTGGAATGTGATGCTTCCAGCAGTGGATTTGGGGCTGTCCTTCACCAAGGCTCTCAGCCCATCGCATTCTTCAGCCGAGCAATCCAGCCCCACCATGCCAAATTGGCAACATACGAACGCGAACTCATCGGGTTGGTTAAAGCAATGCGTCGTTGCCAACATTATCTGTAGGACAAAGCCTTCATTGTTCACATTGACCATTATAGTCTAAAATACCTCCTCAATCAGCGCGTTTGAACACAATTCGTCAACACTAATGGGTCAGCAAGCTCCTTGGCTTCGACTTCCAGATTGAATTCAAACCAGGTAAAACCAATACAGTGGCAGATGCTGTCCCGCTGAGATGAAAGCATGTCCCTTTCGGCAATATCAGCTCCTACATTTCAATTGCTTGCACAGCTTAAGGATGAAGTGCATTCTCTTTCGGAATTTCAGCAGCTTCACTCCCAATTGGCCGCCAACACTCTGCCGCCCAACTGGACTTTTGTAGATGGTTTATTCCTATTCAGTGGCCGTATATTTGTGCCTGGTTCATCCTCTATGGTCCAGCACATAATCTCGATAGCACATGCTATTGCTCATGAGGGAATTCAAAAAACATTGCACCGCGTTCGCAAAGATTTCTATATTTCCAACCTTAAAGCATTGGTTCGCAACCATGTCAATTGCTGTGCAGTCTGTCAACAGAACAAAGTGGAACACCACTCCATCAGGCTCAAGCCTTTGTCAGTGCCCACTCAAGTTTGGTCCCATATTTCAATAGATTTCATCGACAGGTTTCCTCGCATCCATGGCAAATCTGTGATATTGACAGTGGTTGATAAATCCTCCAAGTATGCACATTTCATAACTTTTGACTCATCCGTATACAGCCCAATCGGTGGCCCAGGCATTTTTCAATGACATTGTGCGCCTTCACGGGTTTCCTGAGTCTATTGTTAGTGATTGGGACACAATTTTCACAAGCAACTTTTGGAAAGAATTGTTTCTCTTGGCTGGAGTATCCCTCGATATGACATCCGCTTTCCACCCTCAATCTGATGGCCAAAGTGAGAATGTCAATTGAACTATTGAAATGTACCTCCACTGCCTCAGTGGAGATCATCCGCGTCATTGGATTCGTTGGCAGCCATGGGCAGAACTCTACTACAATACCTTGTTCCATTTAGCTCTCCAGACGACACCATTTCAGGTAGTGTATGGTCGACCGCCCCGGCCATTATCCCTTACTCGGCAGGGTCTGCACAAGTCTTGGCAGTAGAAGCAACTTTTCGCGCCCACAACGAGTTCTTGAATGAGATCCGTGACCGCTTGCTTCAAGTTCAACAGCATATGAAAGTTTTCTAGGACAAGCAACATCCAGAACTTGAATTTGAAGTGGGTCAATGGGTTTTGCTTAAACTTCATCACCGGCGCAAGCTGTTGGCATTACGGCAAAATTCTCCAGACTTTCACCCAAATATTATGGTCCATACCAATTCATTGAACACATCCGTTCCGTGGCTTATAAGCTTCAGCTGCCTCCCTCGGCTCGTATCCATGATGTGTTCCATGTGGCCTTTTTGAAGTTCATGGATACTCCTCCATCCAGTCCTCCAATTCTTCCCCCCATATTGAATGGCCGAGTTTTACCAACTCCATCCAAGGTGGTTTCTTCTCATCTTCACAAATACAATTGGCAGGTCCTTGTCCACTAGGAGAATAAATCGGCCTCGGAAGCTTCATGGATTCCTCTAGATGATTTCAAGCGTCAATATCCTCATTTTCCGCTCGAGGACGAGCTGTTTCCTCAGGAGAGGGGAAATGTTAGGGATATGTACTGGGGGAAGTATTACATTAGGAGAGGGAAAAGGGTGATCGAATCCAACAAGAACTGAGGGTATTCTGTTCGGATTCGGACCCTTATGATACTTATAGTAGTTCTATTTGATTAGGAAAGCCTTTTATAACTAGTACTTTTGGTATCTGACTTCATCTCTAGAAGTCGGCTGCTGTAATATATATAGCCTGCTGCGGTTAGCAAGAAGGCAAGGAAGAAATAAAGAGTTTTCTCTCCCCTAAACTCTCCCCCATAGGCAGAATTGAATCATTGCATAAAGTACACTTTAATGGCATAACAATGAAATCCTACATCGGAGTACTTGTCCAGGAAAAACATTTTAGTACACAGAATTTTATCAAGTCCTTATATCTAATAATGTAAATTCCAAATCAACACATGTTGTAAGCACTAAGAATGTAAATTCCAACCAGCTAGGCCTGTGAGCGCATTTAGCACAAGTGTGGCTGTGGCCAAATTACTGCAAGTTATAAACACACCCTAATGTACATTTTCAAATCAGCTAGATCCTAGACACCAGAAAATAAATACAGAAAAAAGGCAATTTTACCAAAAAATCAAAGAAAAGGGAACATTTGGAGTATAAGTATCATATGCAAAAAAGAGAGGCAATTTTACCAAAAAAAATGAAGAAAAGGGAACATTTGGAGTATAAGTATCATATGCAAAGTAACATAAAGTAGAATGTAGTGTCTAAGGTCATAAATAACCTGATGACTTCTTTTCTTTGATCTCCTTTTCAGAGCTTGGAGTACGCTTCTGCGTGACAGGTTTCTTCTTCCTAGAGAAGACTTTTGCACTGTCATCAGGGCTCTCCTTTTCCGTGGAAATTTTTCCTGGACTCTTGCTAGTTGTCCTTAGAGGACCTGTCTTATGGGTGCTCCCTGTGGCAGCCTTCTTTTTACCTGCAGAATCTTTTACTTCTGAGGACTTCTTACTTGCCTTTTCTTTCACAGAGTCATAGGCATATTCCTGTTCGTCGGCAGCTTCATCTACGTCTTCATCTTTGTCTTCCTCACTATCAGACTTCATGGGTTGACCTTCATCCTCTTCGTCTTCATCAGTATCATACGCCAGAGCTTTCTTGTGCCTTTTATTTGGAGTTACGTCATCAGCAAATTTCTACAACAGCAACAAACAATGACAAAAAGATTTTTAAAATGATTAAGGCATGATGATCATGGCTGTGCCAGCATTGCTTTCTTCTGCCTTCATGATGATTATCGCTTGGGTGTACACACATATACTCCAATTGAAGAAATATATAGTCAACAAGTTGCATCTGACAAATTTGGCACCATACCTTCTTAGACCTCTTGGGTGTGCCATCCGGAGTCTTACTTGCACTACCACCTCCTCTCTTACGTTTTCCAGAATTTGATCCCTGGACAGTAGTAGAGAATAAAGCACGCAGAGAGAGAAAGATCTGATATATTACCATGCATTGTAATCCCAACCATAAAACATCAACAACAGTAAGGTATAGCTGATACAGTGATACTGATATGAAGATAGGAACATAGCACAACAACTCTTATTCTCACCTGGTCATCAGAGAGCCCGGAATCAGTAATAGCATGAGGTTCAGCAATGAAGTCCAACAGCTTTGCCACGATATCTTCCTACATGAGTCATCTCAAACTCCATTAGAATGCCATTTATATTCATTATGATATAGCACCGCATATTGGTGTTAACCAAAATATTGTTCTAAGAAGGAAAAAGAACAGAACATTAAATAACCTTTCTAACGTTTGTTTTTGGAACCGGAATAGCAAGGAGCCAACAGAGGTCCAATAGTATGTCTTTCATACATTTGTCAAGCTTCTCCTTTGCCTTGGCTCTCTGCTTTTCCTACAGATAGGAAAAACATTTTAAAGATTAAACCATTTCTATCAGCTAACTAGAATGGACTGTTCAAAATTTGGAGCAAAGAAGCTTACATCGCTCTCGTGCCACACAAATCCAGAGAACTGAAGTATATGACCTTTAAAATCAACAGTCTGAAACATTGAGAAAAGTCTACTTGTCAGGATAAGTGTGCTAAAGAGGACTCCAGCATTTACATCAGTCAAAAATAACTTCAGTTACTGTAAAGGAAATGGAAATGGAAATAATGTCATCATATTTTACTTAAACAGCCCAAACCAACAACTAGGTATCTTTTGACCACCTAAAAGTTGAAAAATTGAGGGAATCCCTTGTGCAAAAGGAAAGTGAACTGGTCAGTGAAGCTACCTTCCCGATGCACCATACCTTAGGCTTTGCTGCTTCCCTATAGCATTTTTAATAAGCCATGCAGTCGGCTGCAAGGCTTTACACAAATTCACTTTTACTAGGATTTGAAAACAATATGCTAATCACGTAGGGTGCTGTATTATTTTGAGGGTTTTATATTTTTTGTTCCCTTACTTTCTTTGTTGCAAAACAGCATATGCAGCAGTCAAAGGATTAACACAATGGATGTGACAATATTTAATATACACCTTTGTTATCCTAAAAATGTACTTCCTTGGTGTTTACAACCTGTTTGGACTTTGGAGTGACTAGTGCTTCTTGGAAAGTTTAGTTAGACAGTTTGCTTGAATAATTTTAATTCAGCTGGACTGGATAGTGAATACAACTCAAGTGCTAGAAGATAATAGACAAATTCTGGATCAGGTATGTCAAAAGCAACATTCTAATATGTCAAATATTTACCTTGCCTTTCCTCCCAAAAAGAATATTGTGAAAAAATTTAAGATCAGCAGGCTTCTTCCTTGATATTCTGTGCGCCACTGTAAATAGGTTTCAAAAAACCTAATCAGCGAAAGAAAAAATACAAAAAAGTGCATTAGAAAAAGAAAGAAATTTCGTAGAGTGAAACATGAGTTGAAACACTAAAACTAGAGACAACCACAATTGTTCATTTTTATCAAAGACACGTTGTGCATATAAAAGCAATGCATATGTGCAATCAAAGTTGTCAATCAGATTGAGATCAATGTAGTTTATTCTTGGATAACTGATGATAATACAACAAATCATCAGGGAGAAAACAAAGCATTACTGATCAGATATTGTTCGTCTATCCCAAGATCAGACACGTTGCATAAATGTGAAGTTGCACTATATTTGCCATTCTACTCTAAAGTTAATACATAAATGCCAGCACCCCTGGAAAAGACAAGCATGAAGCATCTAATGAGTTCCTCAAACTAAGGATCATCCAGAGATGCTAGCACCTAGCGATAAAAAAAGTTGCACCTAGCAGCTGTCAGAACTGAATATAAATTTGTGAAAGTGTGCTGGCTTAAGCTCAGAATATCTGTACTTAACCTGTGTAATAATAAATAAAAATATAAAATATAGTAATTGTACAAACATGGCCATTAAGCATATCAAACTATCAAAGACATACACATCATACAAGAGAACCCAAATAAACACTAGTTGATTCAACTGATATATCAGGAACAAGCTGATCATAAGATTTCTTTCCTCCGATTAGATGTAAAATTTTGGAGCCATTCTTCATAGCACATAACCAATATAGAAGATGGAGAACACAGGAGGGAAAAAAAAGAGTTTTAACTGGGACCTACAAAGCACCTAGTTTCACACCTAACTGTCTATCCAAATTCAGCACAACAACACATCATTAGGGCAAGTACGGTCAAACGATTAATGCAAAAGGACCTCTTTGCCTTAACTAAAAACAGCAGTGAAGGGCTACAATGCAGCACTAAAAAAAGATAGAAGCAAGCAAACAGTAAACATAATGACAAGAGGGCTATACCACTTGGTATATCCTTCAAAGGAGTACCACGACCCTGCAATGAAAAGATATACAAACAGTTATGGCCTTGCCAAAACGAAAAGAGTGGGGGTAAAATTACAGCACGCAAAGAACCTTCTCAACTACAAAGTCCCTGTTTGACTCCTTCTCAATCACTTCAACCAACCTCTCCACTATTTTCCTTTCACGGTGAGGGCGATCAGTACCATAAGGGCTGGGGGTGTTTAGTAAACTTTTGGCTTCCCTAGATTTAGACCCATCCTGTTTCTTATCCTTTCCCTGGCTTCTATCCCTAGCACTCCTTGCCTTCTTGCTCTTAGGTGTTTCGTCCTTATTCTCTTCCACATTCTTGTCTGATTCGCTGACTTGCTCTTCTGTTGCTTCGCCATCTTTTTCTTGCTTCTTTGCACCATCTTTTTCTAGTTTTTCTTCATTGGCATTGGCCTTTTTGTCCCCTCCTTCCTCTTTCTTATCAGCAGAGCCCTTTTCTTCTGCTTCCTCTTCCCCTTGCTTCTCAGCAGCACTCAGTTGCTCCTTGTCCATATTCATGTTCTCATCTTTATCTTCCTTCTGTCCTTCATCTTTGACCTCTGCATTTCCTGCCTCAGCCTCAGCCATCTTGACATCCTTGCCTTCTGCTGCCTTGGCGTTGTTATCTTGCTTTGCATCCGCATCCCCCACACCACCCATTTTGACATCCTCAGTGCCCACCAGCTTCACACCACCTGCATCACCTTCCTTTGCATCCTCAGCCTCTGCCATCTTGACATCTCCATCTGATGGGCCCTTGGTGCCATTTTCGGAGCCTTTATTCTGTTCTTCAGCATTCTTATTCGCTACTGCCACATCCTTGCTCTTGGTAGTCTTTTCCTTCTTGGTGTTATCCTTCTTAGCAGCAGCAGCAACTGTCGTTGCTGCTCCATTTGCTACAGCTGCCTCCTCCATGACTGGTGCTGGGTCTCCCTCGGGCATCGCAAGTGACCCTTACTGCTCTAGCTGCAGATAAATGGTTTACCCAAGTACACAAAGGTGAGGTGTTAGAAGCTGAAAGAAAAAAATTTAGAGAAAGAAATAATTGTACACCGTGGTACGTGGGTACCAATGATAAATATGTAAAGCTTGTCCCTTTCATCGAAAACAAGCAAATAAATGAACAATGAACTACAAAATGCCTCCCCTCCTAAAACCATGGCAAAGATGTACTCCTGTATATCTCCATTTCTCACAGCAAAGAAAAGCCACCGCACGACGACACCCAGACGGCCATGGTGCACGAGGAGTCAAGAGAAGAAATAAAATTACGGCCACCGCCAAGGAGGCTAAGAACGGCCATTTTGTTCCACGAGCTCCCACATCACTGAATCAAAACTGCAGAAGTGGCAACTACAGGCTAAATCGACACCGCAAAGCGGCAATTGCGGACACAGAACCACAGAACTCTATTCTACCGGACGAACCCAAGGAACGGTAGCTCCGGCACGGAGGTAAAGACCCACCTTCCGCGCCCAAATCGAAGGAACTAGAGCGAAATCGAGCAGCCAGAGCGCCAAAAGCCCCCAGCTTTTACCGCAGCCCAACGCCTCCCAAGCTCAAAAAAGGTCACGCCTTTAAGCACCGAGCAAATTAACAAGTGCTTCCTCACCTTCTCCTCCTCCTCCTCCTCCTCCAAAAACCCTCGCAAGAAACCAAGATTCGCAAACCCTAGCAGGCGCAAGCTCAGCTCCCGCTCAAGCATCAACACCACCACTCGCGCATCTACCTAACGGAGTAATCTCCAGCAAAGAAAGCGAGAAGTGGAGAGAGAGAGATTATTCTCATCTTACATGGAGGCGAGAAGCAGCAGTTCGTCCGGAAGAGTGGCGTCGCGTCGTCTCCTCGGCCTCCTCTTCCCTCCTCGGTTTATTGCTCCGGAGCGCCGGACCCAGCCCGGAATCCGAGAAATTCTACTGTGTAACAGGGCACATAGCATTTGTGTAACAAGCCAATAGGACGTCGACACAAGGCACGTAGACAGAAAGAGAGAGAGGAGGAGGAGAAGGCCAGTCAAAACAGAAATCTGGACACATTTGGACCCCTAAACACCCGAAATTCCACTTTTGGCCCCTAAATCAAAAAAATTCCGTTTCTGGACCCCTCCCGACCGCGCGTTCGCGAGCTGGTGCCACGTGTCCCGGACGCGCGGTCGGCGGCGCGGTCGCGCGCGCGGCGGGCGGACGCGCGGTCGGCGGCGCGGTCGCGCGGACGGGCGGGCGGACGCGCGGTCGGCCGGCGCGGTCGCGCGGTCGGCCGGCGCGGTCGCGCGGGCGGGTGGGGCGGACGCGCGGGCGGGCGGGCGGACGCGCGGTCGCGCGGGCGGCGGGCGGACGCGCGGTCGGGAGCGCGCGGTCGCGCGGGCGGGCGGCGGTCGCGCGGTGGAGCGGGCGATCGCGCGGCCGGCCAGGACACGTGGCGCCATCTCGCGAAACGCGCGGTCGGAAGTGGTCCAGAAACGGAATTTTTTTGGTTTAGGGGCCAAAAGCGGAATTTTCGGGTGTTTAGAGGTCCACATGTGTCCAGAGAGGAGGACCGAGGGGCGAGTGACGCACAGGGTTTGACGGTGTCGTCGGTAGATGATAGCCGGAGAGGCAGAGGTAAGCCCAAAAATAGGTCACCGATGTGGGATAGTAGCCAGAGGATACAGCACTACAGTTGGAGCGGTCATTCCGACGGCTGGTGGCTGCACGGAGTGATTGGCAGCGGAGCAAGATTGGGAAATGGTGACGCCGGAGTGAGAGGAAAAAAAACCAAGGTGAGCATAAGTAGGATGAGGCCAAGGGAACTCACCTATGCGGTCAGAAGAGCTGAGGGAGTACCGAGGCTGGCCATCGTCGTCGGTCGGGGGCGAAGCAAGGTAGTCGCGGGTTCGGCGAGCTCCGATGGGATGGTGAGCGAAATTTTGGAGCATCCCAGCTGGAGCCCGCCGAACCCGTGTCTTCCTCGCTGTCGGCTGTCGCAGCTGCCGCCACCACCATTCCTCCTCCACAACACCTCGATGCAATTACTTTGGATGGAAGCACCCCTACATCATCCTCTACCATCTCCAAGTGCCGCTGCGGCCTCTCCTTCACCCTAGGCTGTCGGCACCGGTGACCACCTCACACTACCCCCAGCCGACGACGCAGGCCCACCTCGACACTCCCTTGACTCCTCCAACCGCATGGGTGAGTTCCCCTCGGCCTTATCCTACTCATGCTTACCTTGGTTTCCCCCTCTCACTCCGGTGCCGCCGTTCCTCAATCTTGCTCCGCTGTCGGCCGCTCTGTGCAGCTGCCAACCACCGGGATGACTGCTCTGACTGCAATGCTGTCTTCTCTGGCTGCTATCCCACCTAGGTGACCCATTTTTTTGGCTTGCCCATGCTCCTCCGGCCACCACCCGCCGGCAACGGCGCCAACCTCCCGTTCGCCGCCCGCCATTAGGTCTTGACGCCGCCAACCCCCGTGTGCCGCCTGCCACTCAGTCCTTCCCTGTTTTGGCCGGCCTCCTCCTCTCTTACATGCCATGTGTCAATGTCCTATTGGCTCGTTACACAAATGCATATGTGCCTCTGTTACACAATCAAATTTCTCCCAGAATCCAATCCGCTTTTATTCCCCCAAACCCCACACTCCTGACATCGTGGGGTGGGTACATACCTACGTGGCTTTCCGGTTCAATATTCTCCCGTTGGGAGAAAGCCAGGAAGGTGAAGGATCTCACCTCATAAGGCATTTTTTACTTTTTGTACTTTATTTATTTTTCTACTTTTCAGAAATCCGGAAGTATGGGTTTTGATGCAACGAAGACGAGGGTTTTTGTCTGGGTAAACTTTTCCTAAGAGGCTTGCTACGGTGGGTTCGGTTTGAAATCCACATCAATGTTATTAAGTGTTTTTCATATGAGATATGTTTCGTACCAAAAAACGGCTTGACGAAATGTTATTAAGACGAATGATCTTAACAGTATGTAATTAGACATCATGGATTGTGCTATAATACAGTATGTCATAGGACTTGTAAGACTGACTCGACACAAGCGTACGATATTGGTGATGATGTGTTGGGCATCACATCTTCATGAAGACCAATGGGTGACAATTGAGGAAAATTATCCAACACTAGGTGAATTGCTGGTTTGTAAAACCGCGGCGTTGGGCTAAGTGGTTTAGCTCATGTCTTCAAGGATTAAGTGTCTTATCAGGCTTGTAGTGCATTGTGGAAGTCGTATTTTGAAAAACATGCAAGTGTGTGTAATATAAAACTCGTTTGTGTGTGGGTTACCGGGTTTTCCCAACTGTAAGTGGTGTGACCCATCAATGAATGGTTGGTTGTTTAGTATTTGGTGTGAAGTGAAAACCTCTAATATATAAGTCTTGTATGTTAAAGAGAGTTGGTCGTTGAGAGAGATTAGGGTTAAGGTTTTCTTGTGTTTGAGATTTTTGTGTATGTGCTCTAGACTTAGAGCTCTGTCATTCTAAGAGAGTGGCTGTAAAATATTTCTCTCCAAGTGAAATAAATATCCAAGTTTGTCTAAATGAGTTGTGCCATGGATCCTTCTTCATGCTTTTGATTTGCTTAGCTTTTTTATCTGGATTTCTCTTTTCTTAATCTTTCTTGGTATCAAGGATATGTAAGAGGTAGAGATGTTTTTTGAAGATCAGATCATATCTATCTAAGCGCCTTTTAGAAGAAGTTTATGAGTTTGCACAAATTTTCTTAAGAGAGATGTAACTTTGGAATTTTGCTAATGTAAGTATTTTGGCTTGAATCCACGTCAATGTTATTTAGTGTTTTCATGTGAGATATGTTTCATACCCAGAATATCGGCTGGAAAGAACAGCGTACTGTACACGACGGTAAAAACAATAGATTTTATATGACACCATCTCATTTAGGCCTGTATAACCTCATGCAACCAAATAAACAGCTCATACATATATCAACTCATTTTGCTCCAATGAAACAATCTCATCCCGTCCCACTTTAGTCAGGTTGAAGCGACGTAATTAGGCCATTAGGCAATGTAACCTCTGCTGCTCGTGGATATTTTGATCAAGGAAATCCTTTGATCAATGGCAAAAAAAAAACCTTGGTAACATTGCATTTGTGTACGTAGAGTTGGTCTTCCATTGTAAATTGCAACCAGCTAGCAAGGAAGATACGACTCTCTAGAGACCAGAGAGTGCTTAAACAAATATCTGATGGCCAATTGGCCCTGATTTGTTCTTCAACCAGACTAAATACTATAACTAGTATACTTGGTTATGTTTTAGCCGTTTTACACTCACTCAAACATTGGAGTCCATGATTTGTTTTCCATTACTCATTGACAAATGACAGCTGGGTTCTAGCACTGTACTTTTAAACAAACATCCATGGCGTGATTTGTCGTAAATCAAATTCAATGGCCAGAATTTCTTTTATGATGGCATGGTTCAATAGGGATCCAAGTTTTGGATCAGCTTTGGAAAAAGTTTATCCGTGGTCACTCAACTTTTCAGTTCATCTAATTTTCATCTCTCATTTACAAAACTAGGTAAAACTCATTCCCAATCTCTTAATACCAAAAAAACCTTATCCCTCCACTTATTTGACCGTGGTTTTGACCTACCTAGAGTCCAGCTCGGATTCGAGCTGGCGTCTATGTCAGACTATAGAGGTGGGACCCACATGTCACAGAAAGGGAGAGAATGAGAGAGATAGAGAGGTCGTCTCCATCCTCTCGCCTGCGATGGAAACAAAGGAGGACAATGGGCGTTCAGGCGGCAATCACTGGCAGCAAGGGAAGGCGATGACAGACTCCGGTGAAAGGGAAAATCGAAGCATTGTGACGGGGGCTTCTACTAGTGGTGATCTCATCGGTACAGAGGTGGAGGCATGAGCGAACAGCAATGGAATGCCTGCTACACATGGCAGCTGGGCATGGAAGCGAGGATGGTCACTGGTAGCGACTTGTTGTTCATGAGGAAGACACAACTCGACAACGGCCTTGTTCTGGTGGTGTTTTAGAGAAATTGACTGGATGGGAAGGAATAATGGATCATAAAGACCATGGTTATGGTGTCAATTTGGGCGAAGATGGCTGGAATTGGCCGAGCAGCAGTGTACCAGCCATGAAGAAGACGACTTCATCGGCGGTGAACCTAGTAATGACTGGAGAACATGAGGGGTCTGAGAACATCTAGGGACATGGGGAACCCATCCATGGTCGTATCTTGTTTTGGGATGGGTTGTAGTGGCCTGACAACGTGAGCTGCGAAACTAGAGGGTACGATGCTATTGGCGGCAAGCCACCGATGTTGGAGATGAAGGAGGAAGCGTCCTATGGACTCATTGATTAGAGCCAGTGCTATTAACGCTATTTTCGTGGATGGAGATGGTCTGAGATGACGGGGTGGTAGGAACGGCCAAGACAAACAGGGAAGGTGTAGGTGCTTATTGGCGGTAAAGAGTAGCAACTAGGGGATGTTCGTATTAGCTTATGCTTCTTTCTTCATTGAAGTGGCCATCCTCAAATCTAGGGTAAGGGGTGGTGGAGGCAAGGTAGGGTAGGCTGGGGAGGGATAGGGGAGGCCGGGGAGTAGGGAGGGGTGGGGGAGGCCGGGCGGTAGGGTGGGGACGCTAGAGCTCGGGCGACGGGTGTGGCGGCACTCAGGTGGGGTTGCACACGGCCATGGCGCAAGTTTGATGGAGGAGGGAGCTCCGATGCATCTAGATGATGAGCCAATACGTACGTGCGGGGAGTAGGGCAAGTAAGGCAACGGGATGGAAATGGAACAGATGGAATGGTATTTTGCCCAACTTTAAAAAATTAGGTGTTAAAGTGAACATGATTGGATGGTAAATAGGCAGTTATTTCCTTAGCTTTTTAGATTGAGCCCAATGATTGAAAAGCACTGGGCTTTGCTTGAATAAACATAGTAGTATTGTACATGTCATAGATAAAAAAAGATGTTTTTTTGGAGTTATTGTCATATAATAGAAAATAAAATTGCTTATGAAAAGCCCAGTAGTACCAAATGGGCCATAGGAAAAAAACTGAAATGCTTGAAAGATCAAGATATATAATCCTTCAAATTTGAGTCTCCATTTTAGCTATGACCTCAATTTTTCGAAGGTCATGTCTTGTTAGGGTGCCTTTGGCTGAGCTTTTGGGAGCTGCTTTTGCTTCTAAAAAGCCAAAAGCCAACCAAAGGGGTGAAAATCAGAAGCTGCTTTTTCAGAAGCAGCTACTTTTGGGTAGTACAGTTTTGAAAGCACCTTGGACCCTGTTTTTGGCTTTTGGCTTTCTGCTTTTTGAAATGGTGAAAATAGAGAGCTGTTTCACAGTTGTTTCAAGGAAAATAGAGATAGGAGGTAAGTTTTATACTTGTTTGAACCAAAAAGCTTACAGCTTTTCCACAGCCCACAACCTACAGCAGCTTTTCCACAGCTCACAGCAGCTTTTTCAGAAGCCACAGCTCAACCAAACACACCCTTAAACTAGTGGTAGATCTCAAACAAACCCCTGATCGTTTGACACCATCACCAACCTTGCATCACGCTGTCCGAAACAAAATCAAGTTTTTTCAACATAAACTGAAACACCAAATTAACCGAGTTCTTGGCCTGACAATGGCATGCAAGTATGCAACAAGAACAGAGACTAGAGAGAAAAGACACAAACAACCAAGTGTCCAACAACACTAACAATCCCCATCAGCGTCAGCATCAGGCCATATGCCAACCTCGGAGTACCCACCCTCGGTAGCGCACGCCCTGAACATGCCGGTGGTGTTGTACACCATGCTCACCTCGCCTGCTGCCGACACGGCCACCAGCCCGACGTTGCCCCGGGGCACGCCGGCCACGACGCGCGCGGCGGCCTCCTGCAGGGGCAGGCCCCGGTGCTCCATCACGGCCGCGACGTCGCGCGCCACCGTGTGCCGGATGATGGCCTCGCCCTTGCCCGTGGCCGACACCGCGCACAGAGGGTTGGCGTACGTGCCCGCGCCGATCACCGGGGTGTCGCCGATCCTGCCAGACATCTTGTTCACCATCCCGCCCGTGGACGTCGCCGTCGCGAGGTTACCAGCGGCGTCGATTGCCACGCAGCCCACGGTGCCGGTCCGGCTGTTGTCGTCCTTGGGAGCTTGGGTGTCTTGGCCTTTCATCGGTTGAGTGTAATCGATCTGAGAGGCAAGCAGGAAGGTTGCAAGAATTGCTTGTGTCAAAGTAGTGCTCACGCTAAAGCAGAAATTGTCTAATCTGATTCTTTTTAAACAATGTGGAATGTGACATTTCTGATTTGATTCTTTTTAAACAATGAATTAATGAAACAATGGAGTTCTTATCTGCATTTCAGAACGATTGATTTGGACAAATGAGTCAGCTGAGAGTTTAGCACTGTGAAGACGCTCTTTGTACAGCCAAAGCCATAGGTACTGAGGGTCGCACGTATCTCTGTACTTCACTACAAATGTTCTGAAATTTGAAGTATATGACAACCGAAGTTTCGGGCTGCACGCATGATGCAATCTACTAAAATTTGATTTTCCTTTTTTTTGCTTAAATCTGTATAGTCATTCAGGTGTTACTTATTTAAATAGATATTTCTGAAAGATTATTTAAAGATATTCATGCGGAGGAAAATATGTCAGATAGACGGAGGATGCTGCATGTTTACAACTAAACAGTAACAAAGGATTTTACTGCAAATTGTATGTCTATCTTCCTGCACATACACACGTATGGACCACAGATTTGTCAGTCATGTGGTTGCTAAGCATGTGAATCACTTTGAAGTTTGAACAGATTGAGAGGATATGATAATTATTCACGTACTAGTACTTGTAGTCACCAAATGTGCCACAGCAAAACTGAGCAAAGAGACAGGAAAACTGTGACAGTACCTGCACCATGTTGGCTTCTTTTGCTTGTCTCAGCCTCTCGATGTTTTCCTGTGTAATGAAGTGGCTTGGATCTATTGTCTCCACACCCTGACAAGTTACCGCTAACCAATCAAATCAGCGCATCTGAACGTATAATCCGTGAAGTGTTGCAATTCATCCATAAGCTAAACGAAGCACATAATTTGTGGTCTTCCCTTCACACGCTAGAACTGAATTCATGTAGCATCCATTTCCCTTTGTTTATTTTTTATTTGAGAGTTCAGCATTCATCTTTTGCTAACCCTCGATCGATGTGTGTCATTCATGTAGAGTTTAGACTGACAGACTTCAGGAGCAAGAGCAACGATCAGTTGGTATCAGTTTTAGCGCAATCCCATTCCCAGAACGAAGTTTTACTCAAGTTAGAACAGATGTGATTGACCTTATTTGGAGGTTTTCTTTCTTTTCTCCTAACAGGTTTTGTGAAAGAGAGCAAGGAACATGAAGTAGAGTTGAATTAAACTTATGAAATCCTTTTTTCAGATCAAGAACTTGTATATGAAAAAATGGTACTTCATCGTACAGCAGTTCAGTGGAAACATGAAAGGCGTAGGAGGAGATAGGATCGAGTACTACACCTGCTCCCTTGCGAACGCCTCGGCGCCATCAAAGGCGAGGTAGATGTGTGGCGTCTTGTCCATGACGAGCCTGGCGAGCGAGATGGCGTTGACGACGGTGGAAAGCCCGGACACGGCGCCGCACCTCATGGTGTTGCCGTCCATTATGCAGGCCTCCATCTCCACCGTGCCGTCGGTCGTGAGCACGGAGCCCCTGCCGGCGTTGAAGTGCGGGCAGTTCTCCAGCTCCCTCACCTGCATGCCCCGAGATTATTAGCAGTCCTGATCGATAGTTTTTCAATCTAGAGGAGCAGAAATCATCATATAGTCGAGACACGATGGGGAAAGAAGAATGAATCGACCAATCAAACAGGGCGTGAGGGAGGGACGCACGACGATCTCGACGACGTCGAGGGCGGGACGGCCGGAGCGGAGGGCAGCTACGCCGAGGTCGAGGCAGCGGCGGAGCGTGGCGAGGCGGGGCTCCCTGCGCTCGGGCGGCAGCGAGCGCGGGATGTCCCCGGCGCCGCCGTGCAGCGCGATCGCCCACCCCATCAAGCGCGGCGCGGCTGGCTCACTGGTCGACTAGTCACTTGCTCACCCACCTTTGTCAGTCTTGCCTCGTCTCGTGTCCGCCAGTGCGCGACGCAACGCAGCAAAGAAACAAGCAAAATAGGAGGGGTAGGTAACAAACAAACCAATCCCCGCGAAAAGGCTGAGAGCGCGCGTACGTCAGCCGCGGCGCTGGATGGCACTTCCGCCACCAACTCAACCACTCCTGCTGCGCGCTCTTTCTGGCTGGCACGGCCCACGCACCTGCAAACGAGCGAATAATTTTCGTCCGCTCGATAAAAGATTTATGGAGCGAGTATAAAAATAGAAAATAGATGTTTAACACTATTTATATTTGACTTTAATTTTTTTTAAAAATATGGAATAGTATATGGAACGAGTGTATAAGTAAGTATATTATAACTTCACTTACAAACATGATAATACATATGTGGATTGCCATATCTGAGTCAGGGGAATACTGAGTAATCTTCTTTTGACATTCAGCGATTGATCTCTTTATATTCGCTCTGATTGTACCTCTAATATTGTGTGTACGGTACAAAATAAGGAAATAATATCTGTCTGACCGATCGATTGAAGATTTCCAAAGTAAACATGATAAAGTAAATATATGATACTTTCTAAAAAAAGTACAGAATATTATATAAGATAACCGATGTACGTTAGTACACTAATACAGAAAAGCGTATTACAGACGGTTCAGAAACGTCATCACAGACGGTTTTCTGAACCGTCTGAATTTATGGATCAGTGATAATCGAAGGTTATCACTGACGGTTTTCGAACCGTCTGTGGTGTAAATATCACAGACGGTTTGTAACTAAAAATCGTCTGTGATAGCTGATAATCACAGACGGTTTTTCAGTAAAAACTGTCTGTGATGCTCTCTTCTACCCCTAAACCTATTTTTGTTTATTGGCTAGCCTTAGGAAATACTAGTCATGCCCTCTAAAACAAGCAGATCAATATGTACATGTATACATCCAATTCACATCTCAATTCATTTCACAAGCATCAAACATCCATTTCGCAAATCAATTGATTGAAATGAAAACAAGCAAATATAGTATGAAACACAGTACATATTTTATTTTTATTAAGATTAGAGCCTACCATTACAAGAGCAGACAGACAAACAATAAGGAGGATGAGAATAACAAACAGGTTGCCCATCTAACTAACACAACAAGAACATAGAAAAGCAAAGATCCTCTATACCTAGGCCTTCTCGCCCTTGATGCAGCGCACGAGCTGGATGTCTTTGACGCCCACCATCATCGGCGTTGATTGAGCGCTACCTTATGCATCGTCTGCTTCGTGGGGCTATTATGGTATGGGTCAAAGAGGAGGAGGAGGAGAACAACAAGGAGGAGGAGTACAGCAAAGAGGAGGGGAACAACAAGGAGGAAGAGAATAGAAAGAAGGCTGGGTTCTAGTGATTATTTATAGGGAAGGGAGTGCGAAATTTTTTGGCGCGGGGACGGAGAGGTGGAGCTACGATCCGTGGGGTGAGAATTGGTGGATTTCTATTGGCTAGGATTGGGTTGAGGAGGATCGACGGGCCCAGCAGTCAGATTATCACAGACGGTTGGTAGCCAGAACCGTCTGTGATGAATGAATATCACAGACGGTTGTATATGCCAACCGTCTGTGAATTAGAGCACAAAATTTTATATACCGATGCAATATAAACAACTAGTCTGAAAAGATAAAATAGCAAAGTTTTTGTCAGAACCAGATTTTACAATCTGGAATCTTCTGTGATTCCACCACACTATTCCCTGGATCAGTAGATAGTGCTCACAGATTACAGTTCTGAATATCAAAGTACATATCATGCGGAAGCGTAAATATAATAGTAGACTTACACATGGGTCGATTAGGCCGAAATCTTTAAATTGCAGCAGCGGAAGAACGAAGCACACAGGCGGGACCTTCAGGACATGCCCACAGGCAGCCAACTGGAGGTTCGCGACCTAGCCCTTGACATCTTCATCTTCTCTGCCAGCTTGTCCAATCTTGTTGCTGAGGCGAGGTGATTTGATTCTTAATGCTGTATTTTGTCGCAAAAGCGAGTGTGAGCACTCCAACCCCGTGCTCCGCGAGCCAATACACAGAATGCAAATAAATAGTATGCATGGCTTAACAAAGGAGAGGCTCGGGTTATTTTATTTACCAAAAATCGCTTTTAGCAGCATTATTACTATTATTTAATCAAAGTGTTATTATTGCTACCTAACTCCACACTACAATTGCCAAAATTGACTTAATCCACTGAAAATGCGCTTTCTTTATTGACTGCTGTCTAAAGCTCCAAACGGCAAGTGACATCATTTATTTAACCCACCAATCATACTTTGTATTTTGAATTACTAATAATCCAATCCTGTCATTACTATTCATCAGCTCCTCACCTCTGAATTCTAATGATTCTCTAACATAATTATTTTCAAATCCTCCGATATCATTCGTATTCAATCCTTTTCGTCATTGATTCAAAACCATAATCCAATAATCAATCTCATTTTCCATTATCTATCACTAGGTAATCCACAAATATACCTCCACCGAAAATTCAATTTACCAAGATTATAATCCACTAATTGTTATGAATCCTCCAATCTTCTCAGAAATTCAATTCATCCCTCTAGTAATTGATCAACTCCTATTAATTCCCATTATCGCCAATATCTTCCAAGAATTTATAGTAATCATTAGTGTAGTAATCCAGCAATTTACCTTTGCACTCCCTAATTCTCCAAAATCGATTCACTATTATATATCCATCAAGAATATCACTAATCAAGAATTATACTCCAATACTTGTATTATTTCTCCAAATTCCTGAAAATTCAATTAGATCATCTATCTAGCTAATCTATTCAGCTGGACCCCTATAGAGACCCGAATATGCAAATCCGGACTCTCCTGTGTATTCTGCACTAGTCCAGGATCACGCTAGTGCACACAGTATAAACAAAGATAAATATCATCCACATCACGATATTCTAAGGAAAATCCAAATTATATTGATAACTATCAAAGTACGACCTTAAGGTCAAGCTTACAATTATTAGCCTGAAGGGCTTAAAGAAACTAGCAGCGGAAAACCAGAAATAAGCGTAGTAGCCATTCGACATGCCCACAGGCAATCGACTGGGGAGCGAAGTCCTAATCCGCGAAATCTTCATAGTATCCTCCATCTAGTAGCTCCTGCTGATCGGGTCCTTCTTCCTCAACTGAGCAAATATGGATGAAGCCGTGAGTACATAGAGTACTCAGCAAGTCGTTTGTAACAAAGATTGCAACATAGTATGCAAGGTTTACCAAAGGATGGCTGAAAGGTTAATTTTGCAGAAATCAACAATTTAAAGTAAATACAATAAGTAGATTGAAAAGCAAGCTTTGTAAATGATAATAAATAAGTAACCAAAGGAATTGAGACCGACCACAAGTGAACTGACCATTCATCGAAGGAATCCACCATGACCAAGATCCATGAAATGAATACCTGTGAACTAACCATTCACTTCCCAACTTAACCCAACCAGATTTTTTTTATGAAAACTCTGCCCCTCGTGTGAAATCACCGAGCATTGTCCATGACCGAGGACACGGCTATTCGAATAGTTTTACATTCTGCAGAGGTGGTACAACTGTACCCACACGATGTGATAACCCTCACGTTAAAGATAATCACAACAAGGCTTTTACAATGATCCATCTCAACCCGATCCCACTCGCTAAGGTTTCGCCGTCGAGTAGGATAACCCCCTAGTCGATAATTGCCCCCTCTTGCGCCACAACAACATCGGTAGCGAAACCAAAGTTGAGACTTCACAAATTATTATGCCAGGTCTATCCCATACTAGACATGTGGTTTGCACGGTAAAGCTCAGATCAATGGCGCACAAAGTTAAGTCCTTAAATATTACCCAGGCGAAACATCCACATCTCATGTGCAACCAGCACCCCCTTTACTGCACGATCATTCGCCCAAGTGAAAACCAAGTGTGTATAACCAATGCCCATGACACTACCCATGTCATGACAAACAAATTTTATAACTGTGGTTAACCACCACGTTGCAGTATATCATTAAGTCAAGATTAATTAACACATGTGATGATAGACCCAACGTACTAGCAATAAGCATGGCTAAGCAATTTAGACGCACAACCCATGTGACAACTAATATTGCATCACTAAATAAGTTCCCATCCTAATGTGACATAGAATCCTGGCAACCGAATTATCAAGGAGGGATTAATCAATTTGGACAATAACTACCAATCAAGGGTTTGGTAATAAAATAACGATGCATGATAATGTAAAACAAAGTAGTACATAATAGATTTGAAAACTGGGTTCAACATGATCAAAGGACACGACCTGCCTTGGCCTTGCTCAGTTGATGGCTCTTGATCTTCGAATCCAACTTCTGCTCCTTCGAACGCGTGATCTAACGAGAGAGAAAACAAATCGAAAAGACAAAATAAATTAAAATAAAATTCAAATGAACTCCAAAAACTTTCAAACCTGAACCAAAAGGTAGAGCTCAAATTTAGATGAATTTAGGAAAAAGAATCGGATCAATCGGAGCTAGGACGAGGGAGTACGGGCTCTTGAAAAATTAAATCTAAAGAAAATCGGGGAAATTGGAAAAGTGCACTGTGCTGTGGACCCGGTGCACGAAATTCCCGGTCTACGGTGAACCCGGCGCATGGCACAGTGTGGCTGACGGTGCATGCTGACGCAAGGCTAGGGCTGACGCGGCGTACACGTGGCATGACACGTATGCACCCGGGCTGACATTGCTTGCTGATGTGGCAAGATGACGTGGCAGGCTGACGTGGCACTGGGGTCGGCTCGGCCGCTGACTTGGCACTCACGTGGCACTGACGTGGCATGACACGTCGGCCTAGGGCTGACGTGGCTCGGCTTGCGTGGCTGGCTGGCGTGGCTTCGGTCCACGGCTCACGGCTGACGGGTGGGTCCCACTTGGCAGTGGCTCGGCGCACAGTGGACCGGGCGCACGGGAAGGCGAAGCAGCGCGGTGCGGGTGGCGTCAGCGATGACGCAAGCGGGCGCGGGGACCGAGGTGACGCGACGCGGGGCGCGGGCGAGGCGACCGGGCGGCGGAGTTGCGGGGCGGGGTTGGCCGACGGTCAGGTGGCACGGCGGCGCACGGCGGCGGCGGGGGCTCACCAGTAGCGGATGACGGCAGAGATGGCGGCGTCGACCGGCGGCGACTTGGACGGCGGCAAGCAACGGCGAGGGGCGGCGGCGCACACGGGCGATGTCGGCGAACAACGGCGCACAGGCGTCGGCGGACGGCGGTGAGCGGCGGCGGAGGCGGCGGCTGCGGGATGAGGGAGCCCCCGGGGGGGTCGGCCCCTTTTATACCCAGGCGGCGAGGTGTCCGAGGCGGACACGGCGGCGACGGATAAGGCAGGCGGCGGCGAAAAAGGAAGGCGGCGGCGGAGTTTGGGTCGGAGACGGGGACGGAGTCCAGGTCGGGGACGACCGTGACAGGTGGGCCCCACCTGGCGGTGGCGTGGAGCAGCGGGCGACTGAGATCGGTTGCGGCCGGGGTGCGGGGAGAGGATGGGCGACACGTGTCGCTCGTCGGGCTGATAGGCGCGGGCGCGGATACGCGCCGCGTGGCAAGGGCGGGGCAGGCGAGGCCGCGGGCGACTGGGCCGAAGGCGGCTGGATCGGGCCGGCTTGGTGGTTTTCGGTCCACCGGCCGGTTTAGGGATTTTTTGGGATTTTTATTTTTCCAGAAATTCAAGTAAACTATTTTGAGCTCTCAAAAATAGCAAATAAATCCCGAAAAAAAACCCAGAAAATTACAGAAAAGCCCTTGAGGCACAAAGAACTCAAATAAAATATTTTTGGCAAATGTTAATGTTTAACTTAATCATATTAAACCCTTTTTAATTAATAAAAATTCCAATTAAGCTTGAATTAATTCCAGGAAAATACAAATGGTGAATTTTATTTTCAAAGCTTCAAAAAGGCTCTGAAATTCAGGATGTTACAACCCCACTAATTTATTTCTCCCAGAATCCACAGTATCGTTTTCTTTTTATAATCGACACTGAATCCACTAATACCTTTATGTGCATACTAAAAACATCCATCTCCTTTACTCACAACCCTGTTTATTCCTCCCATATTTTAGTTTGTAAGATTAGTAATGCCACTGTTGTAGGGGTGGCCCCCACCAGATCCCAGCAGGCCTGGTAGAAGGTTATAAGGCCCAGAATAGGCCATGTGTAATGACATAAGTGCCCCTGAAGGGGATACTCAGATGTAAGGGTATATATGGAACACAGGCCATGGAGGGACCCAGGCCATTACTCGTTACTCTCTCCCAACTCTCCACTACCATCTCTCTCTCTGTTTGGTCTGTAGCCACAACAGTTGGCGCCGTCCGTGGGGAGGACGGGAGCAAGCCTGAAGTCCGAAGAAGGATGGCACCGAAAAAAGCGTCGGCGGCGGCGAAGGGAAAGAAGGCGGCTGGGTCGGAGCATCGCATGGGCACCAGGGCTTCGGCATCGGCTGCTGCGGGCGCAGACGACGACGCAGGCGCGGTGGTCGAGGACGTCGACGCTCGCGCTGCGACGACCGACCCCGCCACCGGCGTCGCGACGGCCAACCCCGTCACCGGCGCTGCGACGGCCAACCCCGTCGCCGGCGCTCCGACAACCAACCTCGCCGCCCTCGCCGCGACGCTCACCGACAGCTCGGGAGCTCGCGAGGCGATCGTACCTGTGCCGACCCGTCCGCTGGGCGCACCGGCGGCCCCACCCACGCAGGCGATGGAAAGCGCCCTGCTGGCGGCCCTGAAAGCGTTCCAGCAGGAGCTAGGGGATCTTCGTGGGGCTGTCCGCGACATACAAGAGGCTCAAAGCCAGCAGGCCGCGCCAGTGGTCGCGCCAGAGCCCACGCCGGAAAGGGCGGACAGCCGCGACGCCCCCACGTCCAGCCGCGTACCGCTGCGCCGCGTCGATCCGGAGTCCCCGCTTTCGGCAGGACTGCAGCAGGCGGCGTGGCCCGAAGACTTCAAGTTCCCCAGTGTCATCGAGTCGTACAAAGGTGATACGGACCCCCGCGAGTTCGTGCGCGTGTACGAAACCGCAATCGAAGCCGCGGGCGGAGATGACACCACAAAGGCGAAGGGCCTCCCCCTCGCGTTGCAAGGAGTGGCGCTTTCCTGGTTTTTTACCATAGAGCCAAACTCCATCTACGCGTGGGGGCAGCTTCGCGACCGCCTTCACAACAACTTTCAAGGGAACTATGCTGGGCAAGTCGACGCGGATCAACTCTTCGCCGTGAAGCTGGAACCTTCGGAAAGGCTCCGGGACTATTTCAAGGCGGAGGTGGCGAAGCTTCTCCGGGCCGGGGTCATTCGCGAGGTCCATCACCCCGAGTGGCTCGCCAACCCCGTATTGGTCAAAAAAGCCAGCGGGGCCTGGCGTATGTGCATCGACTTCACGGCACTCAACAAGGCGTGCCCCAAGGACAATTACCCCTTGCCACGCATCGACCAATTGGTCGATGCTACCGCCGGGTGCAAATTAATGAGTTTCCTGGACGCTTACTCTGGTTATCATCAGGTATACATGGCCGAAGACGACGAGGACAAGACCAGTTTCATCACACCAATTGGGACCTTCTGCTTCGTCAGAATGCCCTTCGGCCTGAAGAACGCAGGCGCTACCTTTACCCGCCTCGTTGCGCTTGCCCTCGCCGCTCAGCTCGGGAGGAACGTGGAAGCCTACGTCGACGACGTGGTGGTCAAAACCCGGCACCTCGCTTCGCACGGCCGGGACATCCAGGAGACCTTCGACAACCTTAGGAAGGCCGGCATCAAGCTCAACCCCGACAAATGCGTCTTCGGCGTCCCGGCGGGCAAATTACTAGGCTTCCTCGTGTCTGGGCGGGGCATCCAGGCGAATCCCGACAAGGTTGACGCCATCCTGGGCATGGAGCCGCCCAAGATGACGAGGGAGGTCCAGAGGCTGGCGGGCCGCATGGCAGCCCTGAGCAGCTTTCTATCCAGGGCGGCAGAGCGGGGTTTGCCATTCTTCAAGACCCTTCGCGGGTGCGACGGATTTCGCTGGGATAGCGACTGTGCGGAGGCCTTCAACGAGATCAAGAAACACCTAGCGAGCCTCCCCACTCTGGTCGCCCCAGCACCAGAGGCTCCCCTCTTGCTCTATCTGGCCGCGTCGGCCACAGCGGTCAGTGCTGTCCTCGTCCTAGAGGAAGGCGCCATACAGCGGCCTGTATACTTCGTCTCCGAAGCCCTCCAAGGCGCCAAGACGAGATATACGGAGCTGGAAAAGCTAGCCTACGCGTTGGTCATGGCCTCCAGGAAACTTCGACATTATTTTTTGGCCCACCCGATCACAGTGCCTTCCTCATTTCCTCTAGCAGAGATGCTACACAATAAGGAGTCCACGGGGTGCATCGGCAAGTGGGCTGCCGAGCTCGCCCCGTTCTCCCTGACATACGCCTCGCGGATGGCAATCAAATCT
The DNA here is from genome assembly GCA_017311315.1 of Dendrocalamus latiflorus. Classification (NCBI taxonomy): domain Eukaryota; kingdom Viridiplantae; phylum Streptophyta; class Magnoliopsida; order Poales; family Poaceae; genus Dendrocalamus; species Dendrocalamus latiflorus. The sequence continues at coordinate 6,220,102 of CM029622.1, read as the reverse complement.
CAAGACCTCGCCGACTTCCTCGCAGAATGGACTCCGCCGGCTCAGCCCGCCCAGAAGCACGACGACCCGGTCTGGACTCTCACCAGCGACGGAGCTTACGGCGTCGCGGGCGCGAGTGTAGGCGCAGTAATTGTTACGCCCGAGGGGCAGCGCCTGCTATACTCGGCGCGCCTCGCATTCCCAGCCACCAACAACACAGCCGAGTATGAAGCGCTACTCTTCGGCCTGACGAAGCTCAAGGCAGTTGGTGCACGGCGAGTGCTCGTCCGCACGGACTCACGTTTGGTGGCAGGCCATGTAGATAAGTCATACCAAGCCAAGGACCCTGAGTTAGCCAAATACCTCGTGGCTGTAAGAGTGAGGGAAAGGCATTTCTTGGGCGTCACGGTCAAGGCCATCCCTCGCGCGGAAAATGAGCAGGCCGACGCTCTCGCGAAGGCGGCCAGCCAACAGTTGCCACCCCCTGACGGGGCATTTTACGAAGTGTTGCAGTAGGCGGCCATCGCACAGGACAACCGGGACGCGGCCCTCGTTCACCACATCGCGCAGCAGGGCGACTGGCGAGAGCCTATCTTCAATTTCCTGCAGGGCATCGCCGAGCCAGAGGACCACGCCAAGCTCCGGCGTCTGCAGCACCGGGCCAGATCCTTCCAGGTGTTTGAAGGGACGCTCTACAAACAGGGCGTCTGCGCACCGCTCCTGCGCTGCCTCCCCTGCGAAGAAGGGAAGAAGCTCCTTGTGGAGATCCACGCGGGGGCGTGCGGGTCTCATCTCGCGCCGAGGTCATTGGTCGGCAAGGCATTCAGGCAAGGCTTTTACTGGCCGACTGCCATCACTGACGCCCAGGACCTCGTGCGTCGGTGCCAGGGGTGTCAGTGGATGGGGTGTATCATCCGCAGGCCCCCGACGAACCTCAATCCTATTCCCCTGGTATGGCCGTTGGCACGCTGGGGCGTCGACATAGTGGGACCACTCCCCCGAGCCCCAGGGGACCTGCGGTTCGTGGTAGTCGCGCTGGAATACTTTTCCAGATGGCCGGAGGTGGTATCCCTAGCCAAGATAACCTCGGCTGCCATGCAGCGTTTCCTCTGGCAGAACATCATATGTCGCTTCGGCGTGCCCAGGGAACTCACCGTCGACAACGACCTGCAATTTGATGCCACCCCATTCAAGGAGTTCTGCGACGACATGGGCATCGCGCTTCGGTGCACCTCGGTTGGGCACCCCCAGTCCAACGGAGCAGTCGAAAGGGCGAACGACGCTATCTCTATCGCCATCAAAAAACGCCTGGTCGGGCTGCCGAAGGGCAGGTGGCCGAACGAGCTTCACAGCGTCCTCTGGTCCCTTCGCACAACGGTAACACGCCCGACGGGGTTCACGCCTTTCAAGCTCCTTTTTGGTGATGAGGCAGTGACGCCTGAAGAAATTAAGGCTGGATCGCGGAGGGTCCTCGTCCAAGCGCCCGACGAGGAGCGTCGCGTATCCTTGGACCTCCACGATGGGGCGCGGGCGAGCGCGGCCCACCATGTCGAGAAGTACGCGAGGCAGACAGTACGTACTCGAGACCGGTCTGTATACCCGCGAAGGTTCAACCCTGGGGATCTCGTCCTCAGAACGGTGCTCCATGCGGAGACCGTCGGCAAGCTAGAGTCCAAGTGGGAAGGTCCATACATCGTGGCGGAAGCACTGCAGAAGGGAGCGTACCGCCTCGCTACGCTCGAGGGGCAAACTCTCCGCCACACATGGAACGCGGACAAGCTATGGCGATATTACGCCTAGAAGCAGGACGAGGGTTATAATGGCATCAGCCCCTCCTTGTACGATGCTCGCCCACGCAAACGGGAGTTCAATAAAGCTCGCTGTTTCCAAAAGTAACAGTGTCGGGCCGCGATATGCAGAAGTCTACGGACTCTAAATAAGACGTAGCGTCGAGGTTCGCCTCTGCACGCGCGAGTCTACGGACTATAAATGAAGTCGTAGCGTCGAGGTCCGCCTCCGCACGCGCCAGTCTACGGACTCTAAATAAGACGTAGCGTCGAGATCTACCTCCGCACGCGAGAGTCTACGGACTATAAATGAAGTCGTAGCGTCGAGGTCCGCCTCCGCACGCGCCAGTCTACGGACTATAAATGAAGTCGTAGCGTCGAGGTCCGCCTCCGCACGCGCCAGTCTACGGACTCTAAATAAGACGTAGCGTCGAGGTCTGCCTCCACACGCGAGAGTCTACGGACTATAAATGAAGTCGTAGCGTCGAGGTCCGCCTCCGCACGCGCGAGTCTACGGACTATAAATGAAGTCGTAGCGTCGAGGTCCGCCTCCGCACGCGCCAGTCTACGGACTCTAAATAAGACGTAGCGTCGAGGTCCACCTCCGCACGCGCGAGTCTACGGACTATAAATGAAGTCGTAGCGTCGAGGTCCGCCTCCGCACGCGCCAGTCTACGGACTCTAAATAAGACGTAGCGTCGAGGTCTGCCTCCACACGCGAGAGTCTACAGACTATAAATGAAGTCGTAGCGTCGAGGTCTGCCTCCGCACGCGAGAGTCTACGGACTATAAATGAAGTCGTAGCGTCGAGGTCCGCCTCCGCACGCACCAGTCTATGGACTCTAAATGAAGTCGTAGCGTCGAGGTCCGCCTCCGTACGCGCCAATCTACGGAGTCTAAATGAAGTCGTAGCGTCGAGGTCCGCCTCCGCACGCGCCAGCCTACGGACTCTAAATGAAGTTGCAGCGTCGAGGTCCGCCTCCGCACGCGCCAGTCTACGGACTCTAAATGAAGTCGTAGCGTCGAGGTCCGCCTCCGCACGCGCCAGTCTACGGACTCTAAATAAGACGTAGCGTCGAGGTCTGCCTCCGCACGCGAGAGTCTACGGACTATAAATAAGACGTAGCGTCGAGGTCTGCCTCCGCACACCAGTCTACGGACTCTTAATGAAGTCGTAGCGTCGAGGTCCGCCTCCGCACGCGCCAGTCTACGGACTCTAAATGAGACGCAGCGGGGGGCGCGCCCTCGCGTGCACTCCGGAATATAAACAAGACGCGAATTCCGCGCACGCACAGACGTTGCTCCTGTGCGTACTCGAAGTATAAAAACAAGCATACAATATTAAGAGCGGATGCCACTTCGGTTTTCTAAAAAAAATGCAGGGGTTACATGACCACAAGCAGGAGCGCATAGTACACCACTCCCCTAAACCAACCGCTCACCCTAAACCAACCGCTCACCCTTCGCGTTGTCCCGACGGGCCTGCGCCGCTGTTCTGACGCCGGGGAACCCCTTCGAGCCAGCGGAGAAGGTCCCCGCCCCCGTGTAGCGTATGCTGCACCGCGACCCTGGTCGCGTCCTCCCCGACATAGCCCCAGATCCGTCGGTGGAAGTTCCGGAGGCCAGGATCGACGAAGCGAATAGCGTCCGACAGCGCCTCCGGCCGGGCAGGAAGATCCAGCTGAGGGTTCGCCAGCTCGTGGACATGTCTGCACCCATGAGTGTGCAGCATGGCAAGGGCGAGGCACGCACCGAGGAAGCTGCAATGCTCGCCGAAGGTCTTCGCGCTGCGGAGAGCAACACAGGCACCTTCCTCGACCAGCCCGAGCGTCTCCACCAAGTCCCCCGGCCCATGGGTAACGTCCGGCACCTCGGCACACAGGTCCCGGAGGGCCTGGTTCAGAGACTCCATTGCCCTCCACGCCGACATGGACGCATTGTCCAAGGCGTCGTCCTTCTCCGCAAGGGACTCCACCAACTGGGCCTTCTCCTCCTCCAGAGTGGCGATCTGCTGCAAAAAGGAGGTGCGTTCCTCCGCCGCGGCGCGCTGGACCACCTCGGTGTCCTGCTGCGCGGCCGCCAGGGCGCCCTCCAGCACACGAAGCTGTTCGTCCTTTGCGGCGTGGGCGTCATCCGCAGCACGAAGCTCGACCTCCAGGGCCCTCCGCTCCCGGATGCGGGCCTCATCTAGCGCGTGGCCAAGGACAAGCGTCTAGAAATGGCAAAAAAAAGTCAGCAGGTGCTCGACGGTGCTCCAGCAGCCGCGAGCGCACATACTTACCCTTATCTCCGAGGCCCGCAGTGCGAGCGCCAGGAGGTCCCCCTCGCACGACGACAGCATCTGTTGTTCAAAACCACTGCGGGCGCGCTCCACGGCTGCATTAAAAGCGCGAAGCGTCTCCGGGCGCGGGAGGAAGTCAGAGAGGACGAGCCCCGCCCCCGTCACGTCAGGGGCTGCGGAGACTTCGGCCGCGTCGACGGCGGCAGCCGCCTGCAGGGTACCCTGTTCAGGGTCCGACGCGTCGCGCACACCCCCGTTGCTCGATCCTTCGCCGCGTTCGGGAGACTTCGTCTCGCCTGATGTCGACGGAATGAGCGAGCAAATCGGGGAGAGTCTCACGAAGTCGTGCGAGGAAAGGGAACTGCGCCTACCTTCTGCACCACCCGCTGTGACAGGAGGAGGTGCTTGTTCGACCGCCAGTCGGGGGGCGAGTACCTCGGTGGGGGGGGGGGGGGGGGGGGGCGGGAAGACCTTTCGGCCGCGCCGGCCGCGTCGGGCGCCGCACCTCCAAGCACAGGGCCGGCGACGCCGTACCGACCCCTCGAAGGCGAAGGGGGCCGGACGCGAGGGCGTTTCGCCTGTGGCTCCACAGGGGATTCTTCCGCGACGTTAGCAGCTGTAGCTCCCGTCGCGCCTTTGGTCATTACCGCCCCGGGCGCGTCCTCGACGGCCGCCGTGGGTGGCAAAGCACCGCCAGGGGTGGCGTCCTCCCCCGGGTTGGCAGGATCCGGCACAATGAGGGGCGTCTTCATGGGCTCAATAGCGCCGGCGGGGGATGCCGCCAATAGGCTCGGGGCGCCACGCTCTCCCGAGCTGGTCCGGCCGGACCCATCACCGGCCGCACGTCCTGCCCACCGGTGCCAGCCGCCGAGCTGGCTGGCGGACTGGACGCGGTGACCTTGGAGCAGGCCCCCGCTTGGCAACCGCCACCACGACGGCTCGAAGTCCCTGCGGGAGCCTCCGCCGGCACCGCGCGCTCGGGCACAGCAATGCGCAGAACCTCGCACGTACGATTTATCCGCCCCTGCTTCGCCACCTTGGTCGCAGCCTCGCGCAGCTTGTGCTCCTTGAGCGTGTACGGGCCCAGGAACGTCGCAGCCGCGCGCTCTGCATCCTCTAGCCGAGCCACTGCACAAAAGGTAACAAGTTGGTCGGTCAAGGGCTACGCAGACACAAAGGGGTGCGCACCAAAGCACTGCGAGACTCACAAGGGGCGGAGGGCGGAAGCAGGCAAGACAATGACGGGCGCACCCCGTCCTCTCGGTCATCGCCCGTACTTCCACCGGGCGGAGAGTGGAGCCACCCCGTACATCGTAAACTCTTCAGCCAAGTCGCGCATGCTTAGCCGGCGTGCCACGCCAGCAAGCCTCCATAGCCTCCGTGCGTCGTCAGCCTCCGGCGTCACACTTGGCGAGCTGTTGAACGAGATTGGCCCACCTCGGCATAGCAGGCCACTCGTGCTAGTCACGACGTAATAAAACCACCGCCGCGTCCAGCCGGATTCCCACTTCTCCAAGCTGCCGGCGCAGGGAATAGCGTCGTGCAGGACCTTCGTAGCAGGAAATCGACGCTACCAAAGTTGGATACAGCCCCCTCAATCTTCTTGGGTCGACAGCGCGCGTCGTGCAGGGTGGCGAACAGGCTCGCGCTGGGACGCCGCCCTTCCGTCCGCGTAGCCCATGTAAAGACAACCAGGCGGACTATGGCGCTTGGCGTCAACTGCGCTAGCTCCAACCCGAAGGTCCGCAGGACTTCGCCCACAAATGTCGTGGTGGGCATTCGAAGACCAGCGTCGAAGAACGCGACGAAGACGATCGCCTCTGTTTCCTGGGGCTTTGGCTCCGTTTCGTCGCTGCAGGGTAGGCGAGCCCCATCGCGTTCCTCGATCTTCCCTTCCCGTACAAGCCGCTGCAGCATCTCTTCAGTCGCGCGGCTCCTCCCCAGCACACGGGAGCAGCGACCCCCCGAGTTTTCCATGGCGTCCCACCGCTCGTCGCCATGCGAACGCCCCCGCAACACCAACTCGTAATCCTCAGAAGGGAAGGACGACTCGTCCCGGCCAGACAAGGAGCCGCCGTCGGGATGGCGGGAGGCACCGTCACGACTGGCCATTGTTCTCTAAGATTAGGGCAGAAGGGCTATCAACACGAAGTAAGCAGAGATAGGCGGCAGGCGGGATAGAGCGCCCCCACCATAGCGAATGACGCCTTATAAAGCCCGCTCGCCTCCCCCGCGACCAGAAGCGCAGCCAGATTCAAACCTCCAGCGGTTCGACTACCCACGACTGGAAAGAAGAACCGCAGGCATCTGGAGAGGCGTGCCTGGTAGGTGGCCAGGCAGCGCGCAACGCCAGACCGCGCCCGACACGCGTCCCGCTTGCCTAGGGAAGAGGCGAACGGCCGCGCTCACGCAACCGCTCACATCCCACGACGCGCCAGGCATAAACCACCACGTGCCCCACCCACGGAAGGCAGACTGCACGACGCGATAGCCTTCCCCCTGACAGGCCAGGCGCCGACACGATTCCAGCCGCCATTAAAAGCGCACTACCAGGTCGCGGAGTCACAACGGTTCCGAGGCATAGCAACGTCGGTGGCGCAAGGCCCGTTCGAAGGGGAGGAGACGGAGCGCGCGCGCGTCTACTCCGACCAAGCGCCAGCTCTGCTGCCACCCGTTCGAAGGGTATGGGATGGAGCGCGCGCGTCTACTTCGGCTAGGCGCCAGCTCCGCTGCCACTCGTTCGAAGGGTAGGGGACGGAGCGCGCACGCGTCTACTTTGACCAAGCGCCAGCTCGGCTGCCACCCGTTCGAAGGGGAGGGGACGGAGCGCGCGCACGTCTACTTCGGCTAGGCGCCAGCTCCGCTGCCACCCGTTCGAAGGGGAGGAGACAGAGTGCGCGCGCGTCTACTCCGACCAAGCGCCAGCTCCGCTGCCACCCGTTCGAAGGGTAGGGGACGGAGCGCGCGCGCGTCTACTTTGGCTAGGCGCTAGCTCCGCTGCCACTCGTTCGAAGGGTAGGGGACGGAGCGCGCGCGCGTCTACTCCGACCAAGCGCCAGCTCCGCTGCCACCCGTTCGAAGGGTAGGGGACGGAGCGCGCGCGTGTCTACTTCGGCTAGGCGCCAGCTCCGCTGCCACCCGTTCGAAGGGTAGGGGACGGAGCGTGCGCGCGTCTACTTCGGCTAGGCGCCAGCTTCGCTGCCACCCGTTCGAAGGGTAGGAAACGGAGCGCGCGCGCGTCTACTTCGACCAAGCGCCAGCTCCGCTGCCACCCGTTCGAAGGGGAGGGGACGGAGCACGCGCGCGTCTACTTCGGCTAGGCGCCAGCTCCGCTGCCACCCGTTCGAAGGAGAAGGGACGGAGCACGCGCGCGCGTCTACTTCGGCTAGGCGCCAGCTCGGCTGCCACCCGTTCGAAGGGGAGGGGACGGAGCACGCGCGCGTCTACTGCGGCTAGGCGCCAGCTCCGCTGCCACCCGTTCGAAGGGTAGGGGACGGAGCGCGCGCGCGTCTACTGCGGCTAGGCGCCAGCTCCGCTGCCACCCGTTCGAAGGGTAGGGGACGGAGCGCGCGCGCGTCTACTCCGACCAAGCGCCAGCTCGGGACGGAGCGCTTGCGCATCTACCTCAACCACCAATCCAGGCGTCGGGTTCGGCTACGGCCTCGGCCCCCGGTCAAGTTCGGGAAAGTTCACAGGCCGCAGGGACGGAGGGGGCCAAAGGACTCGGCAACATGGCTTCGGCCCCGTGAAGCCCTTTACCATGAGGGGCTCCTGTTGTAGGGGTGGCCCCCACCTGATCCCAGCAGGCCTGGTAGAAGGTTATAAGGCCCAGAATAGGCCATGTGTAATGACATAAGTGCCCCTGAAGGGGATACTCAGATTTAAGGGTATAATTGTAAAAGCACTCCCCATGTGTATATATATATATATGGAACACAGGCCATGGAGGGACCCAGGCCATTACTCGTTACTCTCTCCCAACTCTCCACTACCATCTCTCTCTCTGTTTGGTCTGTAGCCACAACAACCACTATTTAAAATACAATACATAAAATTTCCTGAGACCTAGCAGCTTTGGAACAAATCATAATGTTCAAGGAATACTAACATGATTTTCCATACATATGGCATCACACCATATGCCTAATATCACCATAATTTTTCCATACGTATGGCATCACACCATATAACATCTTTCAGCGTTATAGCCGCTTAATTTACCACTGGGACGACACCCAGGATAATTCAAATCAGGGCTTTCCACTGCCCTCCACTTTTTCCATTACCATTCATAAAACATTTTGAAATAGAACTATATCTGGTTAAGTTCCCATGTCCGCCCTTGACCGTGGGCACGGCTATTCGAATAGTTTTGACTCTACAGAGTTTGTACACTTTCACCACAAGAGACAATCAACTCGTTGCCCCACACGATTCCTTATAAGTGTGGTTGAGCAGACCATCACAGTGACTTTTCAAAAATATCTAATCCCTTCTCTCATCTCACCTTATGGGTAGCCGCCCACTTGCGGTGGGTCCCATCTATGCGCGGGATGTTTCCCACAGCCACTAACGCAGCCGGGCTCCTACTTCCCGCAACGTTAGGACAGCTGGGAAACTTCACCCTCCACTGGTGTCCCTTAGGGCCTCCCTTGCCCGTGCGTATCCACTTCTATCCACTACCAGTGAGATGAGTCCGGAGTTCGATAAGTCTACTTAGCCAAGTTGTACTTTACAGACTTGTGGTTGTACTGTTTTATATAGGAGGTCATGACAAGATTCAGTCCTTAATGGTATCTGGGTGGCCTACCACAACCCACTTTGTGCATCCACTACACCACACTCATACCCTCGAACCAATCCGCCCAGATATTTAAGCAAGCTGGAGATTTTGGGAGTATAAAATATTCATATCAAATGTACCAGTCATTACCTCAATGACTGCCCAACCAATTTTTCTCAAGATTAAAAGTGATGCTTGGACGCTCTTGAGCCCACGAGTATCTAAGCAAAACTAAGCATGTCATATAATTACGGACTTACTTTTGAAAATTTACCATTATAATTTTGCTAAGGCGACAAGGTTCACATATTCAAGTATTCCAAAGGAGGTGTAATATTAATCAAGCAAACAATGGGTATATAACTAAAATCTTAAATTAACATGCATTTGCATATAACATAACAGCATTCAATTTGATAATTTAAACCAAAATAATTTGCAGAAAATGTAGGTTCAACATGATCAAAGTATTGACTCGCCTGGCGCGGTTTGCCGCGGTCTTGAGCTCATACGATGCTTTCTCTTGAGCTTCTATTCTTTATCTTCACTTTGCTCTGACCACGCTTGATCCGTGAAATCTTCTGGACTCCAGTTTCTAATTACGTGACAAACGACTGAATCCAAATAAAAGCAAATAACTCAAAAGATCCAAATAAATCCAATCACTTTAAATACCCGATTTACTTTAAATTATGCATTTATTATGGTTGAAGAATAGAGGATGATTTAGGTTGATGTGTTGTAAGCACAGCGGTAGCTGGGTTTGAGCAGGAGGACGAGTTGTCTGAATGCTTTACCGTGAGGGAAAATTTTAGAAATACGAGGGATCAAAAGTGAAGATGTACCTACAGGAATTATGTGCTTTTGGGAAAGGAAGGTGGCCATACATGGCCGATTGGGGAGAAGCGATGCTTGACCTTTTTATTAATAATTTCTTTTATCATTTTTGTATTTATCAAGGAAGCTCCGTGAGTCGGGTTAGACCTATAGACTGATGCAGGAGTTTAGTGTACAAATTTTATCTTTAGGGTATGCATTCCTTGCAACTCAAGTTATGGTAAAGGCAAACTGGACTGATGGATGAGATCTGTACTTATTCTATAAATCTGTTAGTCAAAGGTATTATAACACTTGGATATCTTTATTAAGTTTTAGAATAATCTCTGATATAGGCCTTTACTTACTAATTAGATTAAGATAAATAGCAAAGGCTCAATATTTATTCATATATGGTAATTAATTAAAATTTAAATCTCTAATAATCCCATTATCATATTTTATGTATCTTCATTCTTAGCTAGGCTAAATTTAAGTTGAATTAGGATCCACTCCTATGGGTCCTAACTTGTTATATATACAATTATGCTCAATACTATTATGTACTAAAGTTAGTGTTAAGATTTAATTAATGGCACTATTGTTAGCTTGCTCATACTTTAGCTGCTATTAGGCTTAGCTTCACTTCTAATTTTAGTTTAAACCCGGCTATCGGGGCAGAGCTTGGGATGCAGTATTTCATGCGACCCTAATTACCCGCATTATTGTTTAAATGTTTATTTTAGAGTATTTACATGCCTGTGAGATTATTTTTGATACTTGATGACTTAGGGCTATTATATTTTAGCATATATTATTATGCCCTTTTAATTTGAGTGATCTCTAAAGTACTACTGCTACTGATATTTTATCCCCTTATAACTCGAGCCTGCCATGCATGATGGTATTTGTTATCATTATTAAATTAAAGCCACTATTTAAGATTGCATGGGCGGTAATATGCTAATGATAGGGTTTACATTTTTAATATTTGTTATTTGCTTTAATTAAAATTTGCTTACCTAGCAAGGTTGTATTTCAACCCTTGCTAATTAGCAAAACCTACCATTAAGATTTAATACAGATAATAAAGGTTCATTACCTTTTCTTTTGTGGTATTTAACTAAATGTTAAATCCTAAATAACTCTATTCACATTCTAGTAAAATTCATTGGCTTTCATGGATTAATTCCAAATTTAAAATCTTAAATAATCTTGTTTACCTTCTAATTAAATTTTATCAGCTTCTCTACATTATTCCCAAATTTTCACTAAATTTTTATTAAGATGAGCTAAAAGTAACAAAATAAAAATTTGGGGGAAAAAGTGCCACCAACTGGAATCGAACTCAAGACCTCACAGTTCTTGTGTGTTAGGCGTGCTCTGCTAGCCAAGTGGGCTGATGGCCTGGGCTGACTGAAACAGAGGGGGAAAAATGGATGAGGCGAGGAGTGGCTACGGCTTAAACAGAGGAATTGGCCGGCGCATGGACTCAGCGGCGGCGCCGGCGGGGGGCGGCCGGGGAGATGCCAGCGATGGCCAAAATGGGTCCCCAAGAGACCATGGGAGCCCGAGGGGGCGTCGAGTCCGGCAGAAAGGCGTCAAGGCGGGCCGACGGCAGCGAGGAGCGGCGGGCGCAGGGAGGTCGTCAACGGCGACGGCGGCCGGAGGGAGGAGGGAAAGAAATAGAGGGGGCATGAGCAGGAGAGGGGCACGAGGGACTCACCGGAGGCATTGGTAAGGCCGGAGAGGACTCGAGGTGGGCTGGCACTGGGAGCCGGCGGCGGCGCGGGCAGGAGCACGGTGCCGGCAAGCTTGGGTGGAGGAGGAGCGCCGGCGACCGTTGGAGGAGGTTTGTGGCAGTGGGGAGTTGCTCCAATGACGATGAATCGCAGGGAGTCTCGCCGAGGAGAGAGCGGCAGGGGGAATGGCGGCGGCGGGCGGCGGTGAGGGAAATGGACTGTGCGACGAGCCGGATACACGGGAGTTCGATTAAGTGGGGAAGGAGGTAGGAGGCTCCTTGAGGCACGCCTGGATGCGCTCGGAGCGGTGGGGCATTGCCGGATGGCCGGGAACGGCAAGGAAGCGGTAGTGGCGGACTCACGGTGTGGGCACGCTCGGTCTGAAATGAGGGAAAAGGTGTGGCGCGGAGGGACTTATGGTCACCGGGGGGGAGGGGGAATAGAGAAATGGTGGGCGGCGCGGGGAAGACCGGGGGCAGCGAGGAGGAATCGGTGGGCGGCGCAGTGCATGACCGCCACGGGGCGGAGGGAAGCTGCGCACGGCAGAGAGGAAGGAGTGGCACGGCGCGGAGAAGAAAAGAAGGAGCGGGCGGGCGCGGAGTGGAGCGGGGCCGGCTGTCAGCGGGAGAGACGCGGGCAGGGGCGCAGACCCGCGGGGCCAGTGAGAGAACGCAGCGGGAGTGGGCTGGGCCGTGTGGTCGGCCGATTTTTTTTGATTTATGTGTGCACATGAGGTATATATATATATTTATAATTTCATATATTGTTATTTTGCTGGCTTATTTAATTTTGCATATTTTTATTTCCTAATGCTAAACTCTTTCTTGCCCAATTTGTATATACACATATACATGTATGTATATGTGTTTGTATTCCACTCATCCGCTTTTATTGCTATTTATGCCATTATTTTCGAAAATGAGATTTTGTATTTTTTTAACTTAGGTTTCTCTCTTCTTATGCTGGATCATCTTTTCAGATTCGTATTTACAATTTTAGTTTTCTATTATTTGCACATTTTCTTTTAGGGCATTTTTAAAATTCTTCAATTTTTGGAACCTCAACCAATTTCAGGAAAACACCATAAAATCCAAATTCAAACAAAATATATTGTAAAACCATTCAAGAAATTCATATTTTAAATTTCAAATTTTTCAGGATGTTACAGTTTTATATGGTTCATATATACTCATTTGAAAGATTTCTATGAGATCTACAACTTTTCAGTTGAAGCAAAATCCAAATTCCGAAAGGAAGACCAAGAAAAAGGGCAAAAACAGAAATAAAAAACTTGCGGCACAGGTTTAGATCCAAAGATGGCCGATTTTTGGGGTCTTGGAGAGCGACTAGCGCAAGCTGGTCATTTTTTTTGGATCGGGCTCGTCGTTAGCTTTCCAACGAGTACAAGAACATTGAAAACGAACACTGTATGCAAAAATTATGCCCGTTTTGCTGAAAGTATCTCAAAACTAAATCCTACTCAGACTCAGGCGGGAAATTATGAAATTTTGGGGAATTGCAAGGCGGGAAACATATCACAGACGGTTTTTAATATGAACCGTCTGTGATAGTGCTATCACAGACGGGTTTTTAGTAAAAATCGTTTGTGATAATTCCAGATTATCACAGACGGTTTTAAATAAAAACTGTCTGTCATACTGGAATATCACAGATGGTTCATCGGTAGGAACCGTGTGTGATACTCGTTTTCTCCGACGCCATCAACACAGGCTGTGTCCAAATTAAAACCGTCTGTGTTAGTGTCGGTCACAGACGGTTTGAAACCGTCTGTGATTTGACGTCTAGTATTAGACTTTCTGTAGTAGTGATACCTACTCCAGTTACAGCCCTAGCAGCTAGGCAAGCAGGCTCCAGAACCGAAATGGCATTCAGGCCGGATGGATCGAGCAATCCTCTCCTGGCCTTGGGAGATACGCTACGGCGAGTGCCCGTGGATTGGCAGCAGTGCCGCGTGTCACGTGGTGGACTGGACTTGGACTCACGAAAGATTCGGATCACGCACCGTTCGTTGCCAGGGAACGAGGCGTTGGGTTGGGTCCGGTGTGGCCGCGCCGGCTGGGTCCAGCCAAACATAGCCCAAGCTACCACAGACCCAACCAGCTCCTTGGCAACCCTAGCCTCGCCCGACCCCATCCAGGCCTGACCGCTTCACCTGGCTTGGCAACCACTCAAGAGAAGTCGTGACTTCAACAATGTAAATGTGATGAACCTTAACTTGATCAGTTGGATGGTTACTGCCGAATTGATCATGTCATGCTGCACGTGAAATTTTAATTTTAGCCCTATGTGTTGCAGTTGCGATACACATTAGACCTCTTGGGGACATTTGTAAGAAGAATTCAGCGAATGGTAGCGGACTCCAAATGTCCTCTGCCCCGCCTCCACTTTTTTTTTGCATAAAAATTCACCTTTCGAACACGAAATATCAAGCTTTCAACTTGGGAGTTCAAAAAAAGCTCAAAATTCAAAAGTTGCACTTCCAACTTAGAGGTTTGCAAACTTTCACCTGGTTGTTTCGCGGTGTTCACCCACTCTAAAGCCCCTCCCCTATCGTGGTGGTCGCCGACAAAGGCAGTGGCGAAGCTATATACAACATTGTGGATCCGGATGCACCCACGAAAAAATAGAATACCATTGAGTAGATCAATTTTTCACCATAGCTACGGCTCAAGTCTACCGATCTATAAAACAAGCGCACCCCCTTCTGATTTGCTCTAGCTTCGCCACTGGACAAAGGGTAGATATTTTTGGACTATGACTTTAGGTTATAATTTTTGAATTATGACTGTTTGTAAGAGACAGTATGAAGAGGGAAAAATCGATATGATTTTGACCTTTACAGCGTGTACTATAATTTATCTATAGACCCCGCTTTAAAAAGATACGCCGTTTAAAAATTTATTAATGTAGCAGCAAAAACCAAAACCAAAACCAAAATAAAAAAGATCCCACCTAAAGACGCACCGAACCCATGCTGGAGGCGTCGACGGAGGAAGCGATGGGCACCGCTGGTTTGGCTGCACTACGGGAAGGGGAAGGAATGCGCCAGATCTAGCGGGGCGATGCCTCGTCGGAGATGGCAACGGAAGAACCGGGAAGTGGACGGGGCGGCAGTATGAAGTGAGAGAGTGGAGGAGCTCCAGTTCTCCCCCACGAAGACTAGGTTGTGGATGCCTGATTTGACAGTGGGATGGTGATCCAACGGTGCTTGTTTGCTCAAGTGTTGGCCCAGCGGTTCAGGAGGGTGTCCACTTGATTCGGATCCAACAGAGATCCGCGAATTAGCGAAATCGTTTTTTCTCCTAGCTCCCATGTATGCAAATCGTGTATGTAAGAACAAGGGTTGTCCAAAGGAGATAGAAAATAGTTCAATTGCAGATAATATAGGTACACAACCTTAGCACAAATCCAGCATATACTCCAACGCAGCCCAAACCTGAACCAAACCCAACCTAGGCACGTTCCAAGCCCAAGCCATACCCAACTCAAGAAACCTTCCACAGATACCATCTCCCTTCGTTTTTAGATGTTGTTTTAGGATATGTGCAGTTATCCGTTGAAAACTTTGATCTCCAATATGCACAAAAGCGTTTTAGTTTTTCACATAAAAATGATATCACTAGATTTATCAAAAAAATACTTTCATATTTTAATAATTTTTACTAACATATAATCAGAAAGATAATAGTTAAATGTGTGTAGTTTTTAGGACGTCAAAGGTGTGTATTAAAGAAAGTGTCAATGTTTAAAACGATAAGTAAAAAAGAACGGAGATAGCATTATTTTTATTCAAAAGATCGCTGCTGATTTGATAATGCGGTACAATGCGTAAGCTTATTAAATATTCATGGAATAGGATGGAGTTACTACAGCTTAGGGCACCAGAGTTAAGGGCTCAAAAGCTTCTTAGACAACCTTGCTGAAAACCCGAGGCTCCAGCCTCCAGGATTGCAATGACCAAATCTCCGGTTACTCCTAATCCGGCGAGTATGCTATTTGCAACAGTCTGTTGTAGCCTCTGAAAGGCCGCCTTATCTCTACAACTAGTTTTTGTCTTCAGTGTTCGTGCAGGAAGTCGGATGACGAATTCCACCATAACTACCAACGCTCATACCTTGGCAAACTCACCAGTAGCTCGGACAAACTGACAATGTCACAGTCTTGCTTTCCTCAGCACAGCTGAATAGCTAAGTGCCGGCCAATGTGTCGTTGTCTTGTGACATGCTATTTGAAGGCCATTATGATCCTTTCTTGTTATTTGAAGCTCTTCTTTCCGCTTGCGCCTCTGTTTGCAGTTCATCTGGAGTCTCCACGTCTGGATGTCCAGTCCTGCAAATTCCATGATCTGTGGATTTGTGTGATCCCTGCAACAAATCAACGGTAAAACTCTCTTCTCTTCTGTTCATTATTTAATCAGCTCTACGTCAAATGCCATGGATCCTTTTTGTCATGTAGCATCTGCCACCAACGTGAGTAGCCGTACTAACTAATCAATGAAAGAAATGCTGAATCAAGATTCCTATTGTAAAGTATGATCTGATCAGAGTAGAAAGTAATGAAAGGCGTGATCTTAGTTATTACTATCCTAAATGTTATTGTCATTGATAATCTTCAAAAAAGAATCAACCAACTGCCTCGAAAGTTACCATTTGGGATTTAACGTTAAGCCCTCCAGTTAAAGTCATCAAAGATTACAGTTTTTCAATTTATACATCTTTGCGATGGTATTGGGCTAATTTTCTCTTAGAAAAGTTAAATTCATCAAAGATTACAATTTTTCAATTTATATATCTTTGCGATGGTATTGGGCTAATTTTCTCTTAGAAATACGATTTTTATTGTTTCCTTGTAACTCTGATCTACAAGGTTGGTATAGAACATGATGAATGAGCCAAAAATTTGATCTTCTCATAGCCTTTGTATATTATAAGGTGCAATTTTGAATTCATGTTACAACGATGACTCAACTGTTCTTTTATATCTAAAATTAAGCCGATATTTTGATGAGAATTAAGCCGATATTCTCATGGTTTTTATCATCCTTTGTACTTATTTCAATGATTTAAGTACTTAAGTCCCTTAAAGAATGTACTAAAGTGATTCCAATGCTTGTTTCAATAATTTGTTTGATTACGGTACTTGCAATACACGATTTCATTACTGAAACATTAGTACTGAAATCATGTATTACAAGTACTAAAATACTCAAATAAGTGAAACAAGTACCAAAGGTAATAAAAACCCACGAGAAATAGCGTTAACCTACGGCCTATGGGGTTACTTGCACGGTAACTTAACTTATGGGGTTTTATGGGTTTTCTCAATGTGAATTGCACAAGTTGCCCTATTATCCACCTCTGTCTAGTCAATCCCCTCAACTTAAACTCCCTCCGTTCTTTTTTATTTGGCTTCCTAAAATCCGTGCCATCAAATTTTCTAAAGTTTGACTACAAAAAGATTTAAAACTATCTAGATTAGTTATATGAAAATTGTATAATTAGATTTGTTGTTAAAAATACTTTCATAATATTATAATATTATTAGTATATCATAGTGTGAAGTTGTAAAAAATAGTAGTAAAATTCATATTTCGAAAACTGTAAAAAAAATTAAAAAAATCAAGTAAAAAAGAATAGTGAGAGTGTCTTATTGACTAACCCTTCTACCCTGGAAAAATAGCTATGTAAGGCCTTCGCTAGATTAATAAAATCAAATTTTAATAGTTTATTAATTTCTAGAAACCAACATGAGTTCTTTAAAGACCTGTTCCGCTATTTTTTGACTGTTGTTGGACCCTTCCTAGTATATGGGAAAAATCTAAATAGGTGTTTTGATTAGTTAATTTGTGTTTGTGAAAGCAAAAAGACAACATAACATATAGGGAATATTGTAACACCGTGGCTTAACAAAAGCCTAAAATATCACCCACAACTACAATCACTAACAATTTTAACCATTCAGTAAGAATTACCAACAACTAGTTTTCAATTATAATTCCACAACACACCATGAACATAGATATTTCAGCAATAAATGAATCAATAATTGACATTAAGATAAACCAATTGACATTAAGATGACCAATAATAAATTTAACCAGAGGAAACTGGCAAGTAGCAACAATATAAAATCATTAGGTGCTAAGGGGATCACTATTCATCTAAATGTTGCATGGATAGTATAATTTATTTCTAACAATGAATGTTTGTCACTAAGTGAAAGAAAGAACTAAAATAGTTTAATATCAATCTTGTGCTACTTTTCGCCCATGGATGTCATCATTAACGATCACCTAAAAACAGCAACAAACGCAAGGCTGAGTCCACAACTCAGTAAGTACATAATAGAACAATAAACGATTTAAACATTGTATCAAATAACCATACTAATTCACAAGTATCTCAATAATAGGATGTTCATTCTCATTAAGTTTCATACACATATCTTATCATCTCTTTTCTCTTTTATGAATGCTACGCACATGCCTCCACTTCTCCCTGCTTACACCGATATAACGGAGTATTAACCAATCGATGAACCACTCTTGCCTTGTTATTTTTTTATAAAGGGTCCTCAACTCCACTCCCGTGTAGTTGCCTACCGAAATAGCTCTCTCTACTCCTATGGAGTGACTAACGAAGTGCCTACACAAAGTAGGCTCTAAAGGCCATATAGGTCACCTTTTTTCAACATGAATGCTCAACATGCAATGCAATGATTCTTTTATTCATTAGTCACTTATCCATATTAATCATTTAACATTATCATCACTTAACCATAATCATTATCATTATTTAATCATAATCATATGAGCATTATAAAAAACAAGTATAAATACGTGGATCATCATACAATTTTTTTTCTATTCATACTGTACCGAGTTCAGTTGTACCAACTAAAATTATATATAACTTTTTTCTCTTCATACTATCTCTTATAAATAGCAAAAATTTAAAAACTAAAACTACCGAAAAAAACCCACCCGCTGTTAGGCCTGGACGCATCACCGTTCGTTTAAACCTACAGCGACTCTTATCGGCAAGCAACCTACGCGCACTTCTCTGCACGCGGTTAGGATTCTTCCCTTAAATTGCTACACGTCCTCGTCGAGCTACCTAAGGTGATCACATCTCTGAATGCAACGTGGGCCCGATACCAAGGCAGCCAACTGGGTAGACTGATTTGCATGTGCACTTATCCCTTTGATCTCCTGCACCGAATCTGCCAAGGAGAACTGTACAAGGTGCTGACGTGGGCGATCAAGTAAACACTTTTATATACTTGTTGATCTATAGTTTTATGGAGATCGTATCTTTTAAACCATACCTCGGATTTGTAATCCATTTGAACTATCGTGTTTCGTCGTAAACTAAAGGAGTCTAACATTGGATATATTAGTCGTAAAAATATAATTGATGACGCACGGCGCCGAACGTTTGTTCCTTCAAAAAATTTTGTCCGACACAGGCTGCTCTTATGTCATGCGTACATTGTATATATATTGTGGGCCACCGCATCTTTATTTTATTTATTTATTCTTATTGCATGAATTTTTGCGTATAATAATACATCAAGCAATTTGAACTAAGGAATATTATGAATTATAACTTGTACAATCCAGTGTATATATTTTCAAAATTTCTGTTACTGCAAGAAAATTCGGGAGATATGATACCCACGATATTAATTTGGGTTTGATCAAGTAGAACCATATAGACCATAGTAGAGGAACATTTGATGTATTCTGCATTAATAGAGGAACATTTGATGTATTCTGCATTATGTTTTTTTCACATACTAAGTCAATTATTTACATGCAATTCAGAAGAATCTTGTGCAAAGTACAATCAGACTTCCTACGATGATTGTATGATCTCATGGGCTCCAGTGACAACTCCAGCTTTGGTGATTTTCACGACATCATAGCGAATAGGCCTAGGTGCGATGCATGTTCTTCTCAGGAGTTCATCAAGTCAACTACCAAGTCTAATGATTCAGAGTTAGTTTTGCATTCACCAAGCCCCATGAATTACAATCCTCCACTGTCCGCAGTCTCCGACAAGGATGGTCATGTTACATTGAGCACATCTTCCTCTAGCACAATCTACGACAGTCCCCAATTCTCTGGGGTCAGTAGCAATGTGACATCAGATTGGCATCGGATAAATATGGAAGACTATCCTGAGCACAGTAGAATCAACTCAGATCTAACTCTCAACTACATAGACAAGATGTTGATGCAGGAGGACATTGAATACATGGTCAGTTCATATCATGGAGATACTGCCCTTCGAGCTATGGAGGAGCCCTTCTATAATCTTCTTGGACAAAAATATCCAGTTTTGCCTAAGCTACTACCACTTCGTAGCTGCGATCAACTGAAGAACATCAGCGACAGCATCAACAAGTCTAATGAGCAGGCATGCAGTAGCTGCTCTGTAGCTAGAGCAGTAAATATAAGCTCAAGTAATTATCATCCCAATGACAACTTTCAAGCTCCATGGAGTTTGTCTGCCATTATTGGAGAGGCAAAGAAAATCACTCAGGGTACAGATAGAATGGAAATCGGTTTGAACATTAATGATCTTTCAATTACCGAAAAGCCTAGCCAAGGTAACCATTCACTTCCTTTGAATGCCAAAGACACGAGCAAGCATGCATTGTCTGAGGTTCCAGGCAGAAAAAGTTGTCCGTGTATAGAAGATTGTGATTTGTTAGAACGAAGAAGTAACAAGCAGTTTGCCATTTCTTCCAATGAGCCAATCCGAAATGAGATGTTCGACAAGGTTCTACTCTGCTCTGAGGATAAGCCTATAGATGAAGGCATTATTTTGCAAGAAACCATGGCAAACAAATCGACCAAGTATTCACAAAATGATCAAGGAAGAACATCAGCTCGCCAAAAGACAAGAGGTAAGAGACGACAAAAGAAAGAGGTGGTGGATCTCAGAACCCTCCTTATCCATTGTGCACAAGCAGTAGCGGTGAACAACCGTAGCTTAGCAAGTGACATACTAAAGATGATAAGGCAACATTCGTCACCAAGTGGGGATGATTCCCAGAGGCTAGCATTTTGCCTAGCAGATTGCCTTGAGGTACGATTAGCTGGAACTGGGAGTCAGATATACCACAAGTTTGTCACTAAGCAAATGAATGCAGCCTACATTTTAAAGGTATTCCATTTGTGTTTCGCAGTATGCCCTTTCTTGAGGGCATCATATTATTTCTCGTACAAAACTATCATTGAGGTCTCAAAGCGAAGACCACGAGTGCACATTATTGATTTTGGCATTTGCTTTGGTTTTCAATGGCCATCATTATTTGAACAATTTGCAAATAGAGAAGATGGGCCGCCTAAGCTTCTGATTACAGGTATAGAGCTACCCCAGCCAGGTTTTCGACCATATGAAATGAATAAGAACACAGGGCTACGGTTAGCTGATTATGCTAACATGTTCAAGGTACCTTTTGAATATCGACAGATCTCATCAAAATGGGAAACGATCTCTATAGAAGATTTTAACATTAAGAAAGATGAGGTGCTCATAGTCAATTGTATATACCGAATGAAGAATCTTGGGGATGAGACAGTATCCATTAATAGTGCCAGGAATAGGGTGCTCAATACCATAAGAATGATGAAACCAAAGGTTTTTGTCCATGGGGTCGTCAATGGATCTTACAGTACCCCCTTCTTTTTAACACGTTTTAAAGAGGTCATGTACCACTACACTGCATTGTTTGATATACTTGATAAAACTATTCCACGAGATAATGAGACAAGAATGAACATAGAGAGGGATATATACCAATCTGCAATTCTCAATGTCATTGCATGTGAAGGATCCGAAAGGATTGAGAGGCCAGAGAGTTACAAGAAATGGAAGGTAAGAAACCTCAATGCTGGCTTTGAGCAGCTTCCATTGAATCTAGCCATCGCGAAAGGAACACAAGATATGGTGAGACGGATTTATCACAAAGATTTTTTTGTCGACAAAGAAGATCAATGGCTAGTGTTGGGATGGAAGGGAAGGATAATGTATGCAATATCCACATGGAAGCCGAATGAGTCTGATGATGGCGATTAAGACCGAAGACATTTGCTGTTGCACCACAAAGATAGAGGTTTGACGATTTAATCTACCAATGTGATGGCTCATGAGGTGCTCAGATTCCTTTGAATGTGTGCAGCTAGCAGCGCACTGCCCAACTACTTGTCGTCGCATGTTTGCCAAACATTGATACTTTCTATGCTGTTTTGTTCACATTATGTACTTACCAATAATATATACTTTGTTCCTTTGGAAGTCAATTTGTTCAGTAGCCTTCTGGTGATAACTGATACATTTTATCGCATTTGCACTTCTCTTCAAATGTAGCCTACTAGCTTAATTAAAGTTACTCTTGAATTTTACCTTTTGGTCACAATTGGGGCACACTTGACCAGCTTTCTGTATAAAAGAAACTACGGACAAATTATGTCCGAGCTACTAATATCTTAAAAGTTAACATTGATTGTCCAACTAACCAACACCAGTTGGTGGTATTTCTTTCACCACAAAAGCAAGACGCCATCGACAAATACTCACTAGTATGCAAGAAAGAAACAAATCAAGTAAGTAATGGCCAAATAGCCAGCTTAATAATACCTGAAGTCCTGAACGAGAGGCTTGTCGTGGAGGCACATTGACAGCCGCATCTTGTCTTCTTGGTTCTCGGCCGAGTTGTTGGGGGTACAGCTTCGACATCTCTGCCAGTGGTCGGAAGAGCTCGCTCACGCAGACCCAAACATTATGGCTGCCATTACTGCCGTGTTGTCACCAAAATTACCCTTAGCTGTAAAAGAAAGTGAATGCACTGCAAGTCCGATGGGTACGTACCGGCCATGCATTCTGTCGAACACCTGCAGAGCATTCCCCGCTCCAGTGCGATTGAACTACTAAGTCTCCGATCACGAGTCCACCCCATCGTGGAAGGCCCAAAGCCGGCAGCGCTCCCAAGTAAATGTGTCGAGAGCATTCCTGCTCTCTCCGAAGGTCTTGGAGGCGTCTATGCACGCACGACGGCACGATACGTGTAATCGCCCCAGCCCCAGCCTTGCCCTTTCTTGGACCGATGGTGCCATGGACTCCCGAGTCCTAACGTGGCGGCAATCATGAAGGCATCCTAGTTCCGTGTGGTGGTGACGACGGTGTACGTGCTCGCCCCCTCCAGCCTTCCAGGTCCGCGACGGCGACGGCGAGGCAGCCCACGCTTTCCTCCGGGATCGTGAGGGCATCTGAAGCTGGCACGTAGGCCCGGGGAGCTGCTGTGCCACGTGGAGTCAGCCCCACGAGTGGGACCCACATGCAGGTTTAGGCCCGGTAGAAACTCGACAAATCTGTAAAATTTCTGCGCTTCGAAGCTGAGCACGGTATTTTATTGTTGCCACCGCGCCGAAGCATAAAAATAAGAAAAAGCCATGCTGACATCGCAAGTTAACAGGTTTAACTGACAGTTTTGTTCACATTGAGTCGGATCATGTTGATAAATCATAAGAAATCTATCTAGTATTACAGTCCTCCTATTGGCGTAAAATTCAACAATCAGCCATCTCGCCATCAGAAAACAGTCAGATAACCAGGACATGTATCCTACTGGCGAAAAACTCAATAATCAACTATCTTGCCATTAGAAAACAGTAAGATTACCAGCACATGTATGACAAAAGAAAAAAGAAAAAAAGGAAAAAGAGAACATAATAAACTTAACCGAAAACAGATCTGTAAAAGGAGCTAACTGTAAGCACAGAAGTACGTAAACATGTGTACATAAAAGAAATGGTCAAAATAATTAACGTAAATAGTTACTGCAAAATGTAGAAGCACATAAAGGGAGCACTCTAAACAAACGTATTAAACAGATGGGACAGAGTGGATAAGTAAAACAAATAGTGTACTTACTAAACAGCTTGAACGGGAACATGTAAAGAAGCACGGGCAACGAACACAAGAAATTAGCTAATGGGAGAAATAGGAAGATATGTAAAAGCTGTTTACTGTAACTACAGAGGGGATCTTCATCATATACCCTCCCTTGAATTGGGGATTTCAGGATTTACCCTCCCACCTCAATGACATATGGGGTCATCATAAGTCACTGACACGTGGGCCAGGAGGGTAAATCCTGAATTTCCATCTATGAGGAGGGTATATGATGAATAAATCCAACTACAGAAGCGGAAACAAATTGCATCAAGTGAGCAAAAAAGAAAAAAGAAAAAAGAAAAAAGGGATGAATCAAATGGTTGCTGTAACCACAGAAGCATAAAAAAGTTGTATCAAGTGTATGTAACGACGGTTACTAAACACTGTAAAATAAATAATGAGCACAGGAAGGATCAGCCTAGGCAGTGTAAAAACGATCAGATTCGAAGATGCAGAAGCGTGTAACACAATGAAGTAGGTAATTCTAATTCACTAACTATAATTGGAAATGCAGGGAAGCACGTAAACGAAACTCGCTATAAATATTAAAAAAACAGAGTGAACACACGGAATTGCTGAAACAAATAATTTTTTCTCGCCGTAAATACTAAAACACAGAGTGAACACGTGGAATTGCTGAAACAAATAAGGACTATATTTTTGTAGAATGCAAATAGCGTGGCTTGAGTATACGCATAAAATTGAGAGCGTAAATAGATAACTGTAAATGTAGGAAAACATGTCAAAGGGTATGGTGGTAAATCTAGAAGTAGGAATAGTGCATATCGGCTGGGTGAATCACATGGGCACCACAGTTAGCAGATCCTGTGAAATAAATAACTACTATAGGAAAGAGCACCCTAGATGAATTTACAAAACAGGTGCATCAAATAACCAGCACAGCTAGGAAGACACGTAAGTTAAATAACTACCGTACCAAGAATGACCCTAAATGGTGTGCAAATAATGGCATTGATAGAAGTAAGAGCACCAAACGTAATACACTGCAGTTAGAAAACTATAGCAAGTAAATAACCACCACGGCGAGGATCATCGTAGATGCTGTACAAACGGCCGAATCAAATGGCCACCAGGGATTTCTTCTTTTCAGCCTATGAAATTGCTGACAAGAGAAATGAGGAAACATGGTCACAAAGTATGAAATTGACTTACCTTGATGCTTTCAGGTATAGGCAAATTAGCTGAACAAAGTCTGAGATTTCTGCCTTATCTCAGAACAAGCACCATATGAGTATCACAAAAGTCAACATCTTCAACAATTACACCTGGTTCTTGGTTGGAACATCAAAATTCAGAAGTGAATCAAATAGATCGTATGAACTGACCAATTTGAACTAATCCCGAGCAAAACTAATTTCCTAACAGCAGGTATAACAAAGCGCCAGTTAGCCTAATTTACAACCTCACATAGATGATGTTTGTGTTGCTTTTACCAAAAATATATTAGAAATACAGACTAACATATATTTACAATCTCACTATTAGGAATCATTATTTTTTATTTATTTACAATCTGTGACCAAAGAAAATTACAAAATGGTGTGGAAGAATCAATATGATTTAGCATATGAATAGCCTTAAATAGTGTGCCCCATAGGAAGTTGGGACCTGGGACTTAGCTCCCTCGTTCAAAGCAAACAGGGGAAAAAAAGCAAAGTCATTTCAATGCTTCTCTAACCCAGTACAACATACTGCATACATCCCATCCTAACTGCAGGTTACATCATCGCTTTTTGTAAAATGCAAAAAATAAGTGAAGCAAAAGAGAAGCCAAGCATAGACATAAGACATGTTGCAAACGCTTAGCTTCTGATAAGGATAGACATAAGACGTGTTGCAAATCAAGTACACGTAAGTAA
Source organism: Dendrocalamus latiflorus (assembly GCA_017311315.1). NCBI lineage: Eukaryota > Viridiplantae > Streptophyta > Magnoliopsida > Poales > Poaceae > Dendrocalamus > Dendrocalamus latiflorus. The sequence goes on along the minus strand of CM029622.1, from coordinate 6,194,847 downwards.
GAACTGACACAGGCTACCTTACAGCACAACCAAGTTAAGACCTTAGAATTGTCCAGCCTAAAGAACTTCACATTAGCAACTTCTGCAAGAAAGGTAACATGCATGTGAAAATATTAGTTCTGTAAAACTATTGGTTACTATGTAAACAAGTTATACCAGAAATCACACAACAAATTAATGTGTCTGTAACAATATAACCCATGGCAAATCATATATCAAAAAACAAAACGCTCAAGATCCCCAACTGACCACTCTTGTGTTAAGTAGTAGCTAATAATGTGGTAGCAACTTGATATTACATTAATTTCGCAGGCTACCAACCCATCATTACTTTACTTATTTTTTAAAAACCCATTTTGTTCTAATTATATTATTATTAGGAAAAGATTCAACTAAGGTCTAGATTTTGGTTTCTTTTAAAGTTATTAAGCTCTTCATACATGGTATTGATCCAAGAGGAATCAGATAAAGCATGATGACATCTCGGGGTTCAAAAGACACAACAAAAGTAGAATATGTATGAGAATCTGGAGAGATAAATCTGGAGTGAGTAACTCATTTATGGAGATCCCCAATTATCTGCTCCTGAGGGTGCCATCGCTGAATATGAAGAGGAGGTTCTGGTATAGACATGGCCTCTACCTCATGGGCTGTGGAGGTAGGAGCAGAGCCACTCGAAGTGTCGGTGAAGGTGGGTGGGAGGCTACTTTGTTGAAGCTAGAGTAGTGGAAGTAGGCTCTCCAACTAACTCAAGAGTGACTAGAAAAGGAATTGGTCCTCATCCTTGATGTGGCACCAAGTGCCAATGCTCTTTCATATTGTAATTCCATGTTGCAAACTGAAGTTGTTTCACATGTTTGTGCTGTTTTGCATAGAGAAAAGAAGATAGCATGTTCGGCCAAGAGGGAGGAGAGGGAGAAAGGCCAAGGGAGAGAAGTGAGGCAGCTCGTGATCCTAGGCCATGCGTTTGGCTGTATGGAGCTTGTGGAGAGGAAGGCCGCATGGTGCATGGGAGGCGTGATAAAGAAGACAACATGGTGTGTGGGAGGCTTGGCTGTGCACATGATCCAAGGGGTGCACGTGGAGAGCCTAGAGCGTGTGGGCTGCATGAAGGAGCTCGTTGGGGTGACTTGGGCTTGATGTGTGAATGGGGGGGGGGGGAGATTTCAAATAGAAAAATAAAGCATGATCTCTTTCTTGAGCGCAAAGAAAGAGAGGGGAGCCATACACAAAGGAACCAAGCTGTGTGAAGTAAAAAGGAAAGGATTCCTTGTGCTTTGTGCATGAGGAAAGGACTCGGATGGCAAATCGAGTAGAGTTCTCCAGCCATGCGCCACCAAGGAAGGATGGCCATGTGTATTCCGGACTCCATGCCATGCACATGTGGGAGAGATAGCCAAGCCGAGCCAGGAACTAATGAATCCAGGAGTTCTCTTCGAGTTTAACCAAAAGAAATTGAGCCAGGAAGGGAGTATACACATTGGCACCATCTGAATCTGTAGGACCGAAATGGCAACAGAGGGGGGGGGGTGAATGGTGCCTATAAAAGCTCCCCCTGTACCCACACAACAAATCAAACGAAAGAATTGGCTTCTCAGGTCGAACACACGTGGTCGTAAGCCAACTGGTGGTCGAATACCATGTGGTCGAAACCTTTGCCCGAACCGACAAAAGAACTTAAACAGAGAATACTGCGTGGTCGAAACAAGAACAGAGAAGAACTCGTTTGCCAGATTTCCGAGTAATTTGAGACTCTCTGGTCTTTTGATCCTGAAACCGAAGGCAATGAAGGAAACAGACCTCTGAAAGCGAAACAAACAAGGAAATCCAAAGTCTTTGCTATGGTCGACTAGAGTGACACGCTCGAGCACAACAAAAGAGCACTTTGAGGCGCAAGACCATGGCAAGGCAGACTTCTCTGAAATGACCTTTGCTCTCAAGAATGTACTGGCCAAGTGGCCTTGAAACAAATTCTCAGTTCTGAGCAACAAGTAGCACACCAAAGAAAAAACGGACTCACACAGAAGAGATGAGAGAAAAATATAACATGAGGAGCAAGCTCTTAAAACAGATCGCAAACAAAACAATCAAAAACATCTCATAACAACATAAATCAATATTGAGGAAGAGAGATGAATGATTGATCATGGAGGTTTCTACAGCCACTCCATCGGAGGTACAAGAGCAACCGTGCTCTACCCAGAGACCACTCACACAAATAGAAATGAAAAACTCAGAGTGACTCGGGAACAACCTCACCGAGCACTTGAGCTCTACCCTCTCTATTTATAGCCTTCTGCTACTGGGGGGAACCCGTAAACCCCCACCTAACACCGGGTTTTACCATTCTCTTTACCCACTAGCGAGGACGAACTCCAGTGCTTTACCCGTTACTCCCGACGGCTCCACTGCTTTGCCCATTAGCGCCAACCACTCCAGAGCTTTCACAGAGACACAGCTTCTCTTTGCAGCTTTTCGCATTTCTCCAAAATGCCATCCTACAGCCTTCCCGGAAGCTTCCTCCTCCCTTGTCGCTCAAGTCTTGCAACCACCTGGCAGACCTCGTCGTCTTCGGCATCTCCCGACCACTCTTGACCTCAGCACCGCCCGTGCCTAGTCTTGGCCATCCATGCCTCTCCACAACTAGTCTCCAAGTCCTGCAAACCATCACAGACAAGCATACATTCATAGCACCGCACAAAACATTGTGTATAAACATTTGCATAAGCAAAACAGAAACCAAACCATGTTCCACAAAGTCGTACACCCATTACGACTGGTTAAAATCACTTAAATGATCATGCACATGACCTACGACCGCTCTCCATGTCAAGACGACTAGCCCAGGAGTTGATACGACCGATTCTTAGGTGAAACGACCGATCCTGGAGGTCATACGACATGTTACTAGATGTCTACGACCATGTTCAACCCTCTCGGGGACTTCCGACCGTTTAGCGCATGATCGAAACACCTTCCGACCACGTACAACGAGTTTTACAGTGGTCAAGACCCTTTCCGACCACACCCGGGCGCTTGAGAGCACATCCGACCACGGCCAACTGTCCTACGCCCGCAGCCGACCGCATACGGCCGCTTCACAATGTGGTCGGATTCGCTTCGACTTCCCACGTGGTCGAAGTTGAGTTCTGCCGACTACATACCACAGTGGTCGAAGTCTCGACCTCCGACTACCTCTCGCGGTACCGTGGTCATAACTTGCCGACTCCTCAATGTGATCGTTCATTCAAGCACCGACTTCCGACCACGGTGGTCATAGCACGACTCGCGACTACAGACAATGGCCAATGAGGTCGTAACGCGCTTCGACTACGGCCAACGTGGTCGTACTGGCCTTCGACCACGGACAGCGTGGTCGTAAATGAGTCGGGAGACTTCCGACCACGACCAAAGTGGTCGTAAAAGCCTACGACCACGGCCAGAAGCTACGACTTTGCCCAGAAAACGATTCCGAACAATTTTAAGGCTACAACTTAGCAGGAAACACTCAAAACAAACTCAATCTTTCCAAACCAAGTGTCAATGACTCATCACAAACATGGGGACACCTCCACATGGTCTCTCAGAATCATCCTTTGAATCGGCTTCAATCTGGGATGTATTTCCTTCGAGTCCGAGTAGGGTTTTGTGTTATATATGTTAGGAAGTCCGAGTTGGTATTAGCCAACACACGTGGTTTGAACCGGCCCTAAGCCAGGCATTGTGTGCATGAGTTTGTATCCGAGTTGTGCATTAGTTTTATGTATGCTGGCCACACCTTGGTGCCAATATAAGGCCAAGCCTTTCATTGTAATGAGGGACAGATCAGATTGAATAGAAGAGAAAAATACCAAAAAGCCATGAAAGTTTATGGTGCAACTTTTGCTTGTATCTGATTTTCCCTATTAGTGTTTGTGAGGATTTCGCAGATCAAGACCATTGTTCTTGAGTTGTGGAAATGAATCTTCAAGGTTCCTCCCATCTAATTTGTGATGGTCACTTGGTGTTCACAGTTTAGAGGGACTCAGATAGATTGCTGCTACTGGGCACCTTGCTAATTAGTGCAATTTCTACCACTTATCCATTTTATCAGTTGGTGAAAGAAGGGAGGAGATTAGGGCTTTGAAACCCTAGCCTAACCGCAAGGAGAAGGAATGGAAGAACTGCTGCCACAAGGAAGAAAGGGTTCAAAACCCTAGTTTTCTTGCTGACCATACAAGAAGTAGTAATCCAATAGCTTGACCATAAGGAAGATTGAAACCCTACTTTATTTTTTACACCATGCTTGTGTATGCTTTTGGGTTAGTCTTTCTAGCATAGACCAGAGTTATTATTATACTATACAATTTAGATTTATTATTCTCATCTTGTGGCTTTAGGATGTTGCTTATTAGTTGTTCTTTTCTCAATAGGTTGAGTTCACTCACTTCTTATAGGTCTAACAGGTGTTGGACACCCTAGGTAGACAGAGAACATGTTTACTCCCTTGTGTTTAGATGATCAGCTAGTCCTAGAGTCATATAGGGTGGATGAGAGCGAGTCTGAGCCGTAGTGATCCCACTATCTTGTCTATGCTTTATGGATAGCCATTTATTTCATTTTCTGAGCATTCTCTCTCTTGCTTATAGCTTTGGTTTAGGGGGAATTCATTTGATATTTTCTTAAGCTTAATTTTGACATAACTTAACCCAAAATATCTCTAAAATTGACTTATTTGTTGAGAGGGAGTTTGGATCTTCATTTTGTTTATCATGTATATCATGCAGCCATATGTGATATACTCATTTACATGATAATGAGCTTTGTCTATTATTCATGATGAAATTTTGCTTCATACTATTTTCACCTTGCTACCATAATGAAGTGCATTGCTAGCTTGTTTATGCCTAGATATGTGTCATTTAGTGTATCAATGCTTGCTGAAAAATAAATGTCAACATGAGTTTTATTGAAAACTTGATGAAACTTGTAGCTTTTTCTTGCTATTTCAAATCTTAATGCTTGTGCCATGTCCTTAGGTAATATGAATTTCTACTAAATTCCGTAGAGTAACTTGGGCTTGAGCTATTTTGAATCATGTGTAAATATGCTCCTAGTGAAAAGATGTGAGGTCAACCTCACAAAAAAAACTGAAAATGAATATTGTAAAGATGTGAGGTCAACCATACCAAAAAAAATGAAAAAAAAATTAAAAATGGCAAAAGACATGGTTCGATCCCACTTTACAAAAGATGTGGTTCGATCTCACCTTGCAAACAAAAATATGAAAAAAATGAGCTTTAGGTTCTTTCATGAACTTGTAGCACGCCTAAAGTGTTAACTAGGTTGAACCCTAGGTTTTTCTATGCATCTTGGACATAGCTCTATATTTTTAGTTGAAATTGTGCTAAGAACTTGCTACTTGTGTAATCATGCAAAACTTGGCCTAAATTTGTGCAAATTGCTTATCTTGCTAGCTAGTCTTTGCTTCATACTATATATTTGGTCATGGACTCGATTAGCAAGATCTAAATTGAGGTGGCTTGGTGTAACATTTTGAGCTTCATATTCATGTTGAATAACATACAAAGCTTTTTAGGTTTGCATTCCCATGCATTTCACGCATACATGCTCTCTTTTGCGTTCATTGGCATTAAGTAGTCTCTTAATGACTAAATTAACAAAGAGGGAAAGGAATGTGGACAAAATGCATAGGCTAAAATGCAAAATTAAAAAAATAAGTGCTAATCTCAATCATAATTGAGCTTACATGTTCATCAAAATGATTTACAAATAAAGTGTAGGTCACTTGCATATCATCTTCTTCATTTGTTTAAGTTTGAGCTCTTTTGTGAATTCGTTGGTCTTTGGAGCTTTTGAGCAAAATTTTTTATGTTGAGCTCCTCTCTATTTTGGCAACTTGATCATGATTTTCTTGCTTCATTTCTGGACCAAGTTTCTCTCTTCGCAAACTTCTTTTGTTTTAAAAACCTTTAATTTGTATTTTGATTCAGGTTGTCAATATATTCATCGAGAAGATTGTGAGACCATGTGGAGATCCTCTATATGTTGTGATGAATATTTCACAGCATTGGGACTTAGTGGTGAAGGTTAGAGAGTTGTTGAAGTTCGCGAAGTTGAATTTTGTGTTTAAATGAGGTTGTATGGAATGTTCTGATACATGTTTTCACTAATGATAAGTACGTGGCACTTGTGCCAAAGAAACGATTTCTTTGTCTTTGTTGACTGTAGGTTGACTTGATGGCTTAGATGATCATCGATGTGGGATCGGGAGCAAGCTTGGAGAGCTTAGCATCTAGAACAATCATGAAGGTCAAGGAGATCATTGGGGATCAAATCCGGTCATGAAGATGAAGTCTTCATGAAGATGGTGCAAGACAGGTCCGTGCAACGACTCAGGGTGACTTAGCAATGTCCAACTGACGATGAGGCATTTTGAGGGTGTTCGGAGCTCGAGACACAAGGTGTGAACGTGACAAGTCAATGAGAAGCGAAGACCGTCAAAGTGGAGTAGCGTGGTAGATCCAGGTGGCTTATGTTGAGGCATTGATGTAATTGGGATATTACCAGGAATCTTTGAGATGGAGAATATCATAGCGTACTCTTGGAGATGGTTTAGGGCTACATAAACCATGTGTATTGAGTTATGTAGAGCCAATGGCTCAGATCTTGTAATAGGCACTTTGTGATGCGTGCTAAGTGATGAGTTGTAGTTTTAGCTAGCCTAGAGGGGTATTCTAGGTAAGAAAACGAGTTGGCTGAACCCTAGGAGGATATGAGTAAGTCGAGAGAGTTAATCTTAGTCCTTGAAGTGATTCAAGGGTTGGGGTTGCTCCCAAAGGACTATAAATAGAGGGATGGGGTATACCTCCACTACCAAGTCTTTGAGAAGAATTTAGAGTATTTCTTATACTCCTTTGAGCTTTGCTCATTAGGAAGTGTGTCTTTAAAACATTTTATCTAAAGCAATGAAAGTTCTAAGAACATGTTCTAAAATTTATTTTATTTCTTACAATTTTTAACTTTTCTTTGTTGCAATTTGAGTTTCTCTTTCCCTCCTTCTACTTGCCACGGTTCTATTGGATCTAGGACATGTAAGAGGTTGAGGAGTTCATCAAAAACATATCCCAACACAGCAAGATCCATTAGGACTTATTCTTGCTCAAGTTGTATTTGCATTAACCGAGTTCTTGAGTTGAATTTGCTGTTTTTGGTGCAGCTTGAACCATTTACATGATAGGTTAAGATTTTGGGCATATCTTTGTAATTTCTTCTAGAATCATAGCTATAAGATCATTTCCTTGCCATGGTTCAAGTTTGGAGTAGATCTTGAGTTTTTGGGATTTCTTGACTGACAAGTTGCTGAAATTTCTGTTTTGATGCAACATGAATCTTGTGCAAGATAGGTCTCTCCCTTGGGTTTTATTCTATAATTCCTTTTGGAATTATGACCCTGAGGATCTCATCTTGCTATGGTTCAAGTTTTATTAATTTTTGTTGAGTAGATTTTGAGTTCTTGAGGTTTCTTGACCGATAAGTTGCTAAAATTTCTGTTTTGATGCATTGTGTATCTTGAGCATGATAGGTTTCTCTCTTGGGATCATGACAAGATATGTATATCCTAGCTAGAGCACATAGATGACGATCTGAAATATACTGCATTTTATGAGCATGTCAAGTCATCAATAAGCAAAGTCTAACTAGAGATATCCAAGGATGATGCAGGCCATGTCAATTAAGCTAAGCGGAACAAGGAAGCTAATATTGAGTCCAAATAGAGTGTTATAACCTCAAGATTGAAACATTGGTTAAGACTTGGTTCTTTTTGTAGCTTAAGCAAATTGAACACATAAAACATTGTCTTTTTAAAGCTCATGGTCGTTTCCAACCCAATTTTTTTTGGTTATGTGCTAGATCTCAAGCCTTATGCGACTACTCCAAGCGAGAAGCTTAAGAAGTTAGTCTAGGTCATCCAAAACTCCCCCTGAGTTCATGCCTAGTGCAATGGCAAGCCGTCTCATGAGAAAGCATTGGTGAAATCAGTTTTTTCGCACAAAAGAGATCATTTCGCTTTTTAAACAAGTTGTACTAACTTATGCATTATTAAGAGACGAAAATAGCTCAATCTAAGCTCAACAAAGATTCAACGCTCGACTAAGCCTATTTGACATGACATGGATCATAAAAGGATAGCTCAAGAGAGACTAGACTCAAATGCTAGCACGACAAGTTTTAATTCAAGTTGAGCAATTTTAATGAACTTATCATGGCAAAAGCTAGTCTACACATACGAAGTCATGATAAATATAGCATATATGCACAAGTCATGGCAAAGTATAAGGCATTGTAAATAGGTCATAACAGGATAATAATCAAGGCTCGATGTAGTTATATTACAATGCAGAAGGCTAAGATGCAAGAAAACCCAGCTCCCCCTCAACATGTGATGCAACTTTTAGTTCAAGTTGAGTTAAGTCAATATTAAGCTCCAAAAGTTCCCAAATGAACTCCCCCTAAACCAAAGCAAGAGAAACGAGAAGCTGGCAAAGTTCAGACCCTTTTTAGATTTAAGAAAAATTGCACCAAAACTGAACAAAATACAAAAACAGTGAATATAACTTGCTCGTTAGAAGAGGATGGCTCTAGATGTATTCCTACATGTCACAACAAGTAAGAACACCAATGAAATCAAGCAAAAAACTCTTGGATCCAGAAATCACCCATAAAGGTCAAATCTAAGCAAAATGGGGTTTCTTTGTGAACTTACCAACCAAGTATCTATATGGATGAAAATTGATTTTTAGAGTTTAATTCTATCTGTTACACATATTGGCACAATAAGATCAAGAAAAGGGAGAGAGGAGCAAAAATAAAACCAAGTCAAGAACAAATCGATCAACACAAAAGAGATCTATAGAGATGAACAAACATTGATATATTGCTACTTGAGGATGAAATTTTTACAGCCACTCTACCTGGAGGACAAGAGAGTATACTACAACACTCAACTTCTCTCAAACCATAACCCTAGAACACATGGTCACATGAGAGGATGGTTAGATAGTTAACTACAAGTCTCCACTCCAACCTATTAAATAGATGAGCTAGCTAGCCCCCTCTAACCCTTGGTGGGTACTATCCACTTAGCATAAATAGGAAAACCTAGTAACCCCCTATACACAGGTTTTAACTTACACACTACTCTTATATACATTTTTCAAAGCGCTTAAGCCTGAATCACTAAATCCTTAGCTTGACCCAGTTTGATCTTCTCAGTTTCTCTTTGACTTAAATTGCTCTCCTAAGTACCACTCAAGCGCTGCGGTTTTGATCTAAGTTAGTTTGCAGGATTTTGATTAAATTACCAAAATATCCTTTCTTAACCCGGTCTTCTCCTTCTATTGCAAGCAATATCCATGCTTGGCATGTGTATGTGCACCACTGGCTTGCCATATGTTAGTAAGTTTCTCTAATTTCGGTTCCACTGGACCACGCCTCACTTGAATAGACAAAGCCATAAGGTGCAACCCGTCGCTCGAACATGCCTTTAACATTCTTTACCTTTCTCATGCCATGCTTGAGCTCAGCTATCTCACCTAGCATTCTTGATCGTTCTGGGCCTCAGCTCCTCCATGAACATAGTTTCGATCCTCGTCGTTGACCATAGTTGACTCCAAACGACCCCACACATGCAAAGACAAAGAAGTCATTTTTAAGCATAAGTTCTTCACAATTTGACCCACATTAGCTATAACATGTTTCATGCAATATATATGTGCTGACCTAGGTCGACAAAATCATCCACGACTTAAATCCTTCAAAAACCAAAACCTAACTGAGAGTACACATATCAGCCGATCTGACCGCATGCCTGTAGCGGCCAGACCGCTAACACCAGGTAGTTTAAACTAGAAATGGCCACTGGTCTGATTGCTGGGGATATGCAGTCTAACCAGCCCCCTAAAGCTAGTCTAACCGGCCGGTCTGTAGGCTTGCAGAACATTCCGACAAATTACAATTTCAAATTTTCAATCTTTCTAAATTACAATAATTCATCGTAATATAATTTTGAACTTTCTCATATGATCCTTCACAACCACATACAATACATGAGCAACATGCAAGTGCACAGCTGCTGGTGCATCTTGTAGCATGTTGGCCGGCACATGTGGAGCCAAAGAAAAGGAATAACTTGAGCCACAAGGAAAGTAGCCAGCAAGGGATGTGCACAAGCCAGAATAAAGAGCTAGAAGAGCAGTCGCAAGGCGAGGAGCCAGAACGTGATATCCAGCCGAACAATTGCATTTCTATTGGGACTATATTAGTCCAAATCAATATATAAGTTTATATTATTTTAATAGCCCAAATAGTGTTTCTAGGTGTGTTGGTTTCCTATTTATATAGGTTAATCCGAACTAAAATATTGCGTGCGTGTGTTCTAGTCAGAATCAATGCACGTATGTGCTTAACCGTTTGAGATGGACCCAAGTGGAGTCCTAGTCGGTTTAGGGTTTTGTGGTATGTGCAGCATAAAAGGCCTTGGGCGGTTGCCCATGTAACCAAAACCTTTTGCATGGCGATTGATTCCAGCTGAGATGGCTAGTTGTAGGGGTGGAAAAAAGCTCGTTGGTTTAGTTCAAAATTGCTTCAATTGCACTCGTTAATTGGTTAAACATTGAATGAGTCAATTTTGGATAAAATTAAATTTTGCTTTGAGTTAGCTCGGTTCAATTCATTAGCTCGATTCTAAGAATACTTTTAAACTATAAATCAAATAATATTGAAATAAACTGTGTTAATTTTGAAAAAGCTCGATAAGACAGGGAGCCAGCTCAATATCCAGCAGTTGAGAGCTACAACATTTTTTGAGAAAATTACTGAGTTCTTGAAGAGAAACTAATCTAGGGTTTGGTGTTGCTACATTGGAATAGGAGAGTGTAGGACCGGACATGCAACAGAGGGGGGTGAATGGTGCCTTCAAAATCTCCCCAAGTATCTACTGAACCCTTTTTCTCCAATAGCTATAGAGCTATGAAGACTAGGGTTGAATGCTCACTAGAAAACCGAGAAAATAGAGTGAACAGAGCAAGAGAGTCAAGTTCTGTGAACGTGGTTGTAAGTCTCAATGTGGTCGAAACTTACAATGTGGTCATAAGTTGACCGAGAGATGGCTGTCCGACTACTTGACAAAAGTACACCGTGGTCAGTAGTCGATAATACCCGAGACCAGAATATCAGTGAACAGACACCAGAGATTAGACTGTGGTCGGAGACCAGCGCTGTGGTAGAAATGTGACAATGTGATCGTAAGCCAACAAGTGGTCGAACAGCCAACGTTGTTGCAAGTAGTCAGCTCTCTATGGTCGTAACCGACGTGGTCATAAGCCAATAAGTGGCCGAACAACCAACGTGGTCAAAACCACTCTGCAACCCAAAGATCAACAAGGTCGAAAGCAATCGAAACTTGAGGACTAACTGGATTGAACGTGGTCGTAACACTCTTGGGAAAACAGAGGAGGGTTAGTGAGGTGCACGACCACAAGGCCAAGATTCCCGATAACTTTCGACTTAAAGAACAATTGACCAAGAGGCTTCGCACACAAGAAGGTGAGGATCTCAAGAGGTTGCTCTGATCTTTAATTGAAAACTTATCAAGAAAATATAGATCTTTCTGTGAATTCAACAGAAGCGCTCAAAGCCGAGTCTGAGACGAAAAGAAGATAATCAGACCATGCAAGTGGGAATAGAAAGGCCAAGATGGCTTCAAGTATGATTTCCCAATACCAGGCAAGTCAGATCATCAACAAATCAACTGAAAGCAGAACTCTCAAATCAAGAAAGTGAAGTGCCAACTGAAGAACAGAGAGATGACATCAAAAATGAATAAAACCAACTCAACTGCACACATACAAGCATACACAAACATAGATCAAAAGATGATATATTGCTCTGGGAGTTGATTCTGCAGCCACTCCATCCTAGAGGACCAAGAGCACGAGTGCTCCGAAACCAAAAACAAGAATGCACGTAAGAAGAACAAAAAACCTTAGAGACTCTGTTGGATGGGTAGCCTCCATCCCTATTTATAGTCTCTTGATATCGGGGATGACCTGTTAACCCCTACCTAATACCGGGTTTTGTCACACGTACCCCGGACATCAACCCGTTAAATCGTACAGTACTCGGATGCTTTAATAGAGCAGCCTTTCTTTTCAGGTCTTGGGCAATTATCCAAAATGCCCTTCCACCACCTTCCTAGAAGCTTCCTTCTATTCTTGCCGACCACGCTTACAACCACCTTGCAGGCTTAGTCATCTTCGGCTTCTCTGGGTCGTTGTGGACCTCAACTTTTCCCTGTCTAGTCCTGATTCTTCCACGCCTCACCATGACCTAGCTCCAAATTCCTGCAATCATCAAAAACAAGCAAAGCATCACATAACACTGCACAAAACACGGGAATCATCAATCTGCATAAGAAGAATGCACTTAGAGAACAACCTAGCTGGTCTTATACCACTTACGACTACTTAGATGCACTAGACCTGAGGTACTCGTAGCCTTAGAAGTCCCACCAGCAGTCTACAACCACTCAGCAAGTTGTTACGACCACCACACTGGTCGCTACGACTATGAAATAGTTGCTACGACCACGTAGCAGACGCTACGACCACCGCTTATAGCGGCTACGACTTTAACGTACCTGGTCGCTATGACTTATGATCACCCATACAGAGCGTTACGACCATCGCTCTCAACCAGAAGTATCTACGACCATCGATCAGACTGCTACGATCACGAAGACATATGTTACGACCACGGCCAATAGAATCATCGACCACGGCCAGTCAGATCTATGACTATCGACCACGGCCAGTCAGATCTACGACTATCGACCACGGCCAGTCAGATCTATGACGATCGAACATGGCCAGTCAGATCTATGACTATCGATCACGGCTAGTCAGATCTACAACTATCAACCATAAAGTCGTAAAATCGACTACCGAGCACAAAGTCGTAAAATTGATTGCCGACCATAAAGTCGTAAACTCAACTGCCGACCACGTAGTCGTGAACTCTTCTGCCGATCACAGAGGCACACAGCGTGGTCGAAAAGAGCAAGTCATAAAAGCACCTACGACCACCAAGTCGTAACTACGCGTACGACCATCAAGTCATAGCAGCGCCTATGACCACAAAGTCGTAACATCACCTATGACCACCAAGTCGTATCAGCACCTATGACTACAAAGTCGTAACAGCGTCTACGACCACCAAGTCGTAACAGTGGCTATCAATCACATGGTCATAAAATCGGCTATCGACCATAAAATCGTAAACGCTACTACTGATCACAGAGACACCTAACGTGGTCGTAAAGAGCAAGTCATAAAGACACTTACGACCACCAAGTCGTAGCGGCGCCTACAACCATAAGTCGTAACGGCACCTATGACCACCTGGTTGTAACAGCACCTACGACCATGAAGTCGTAAGGATGACTGTCGATCACACAGAGATGAGCACAGAGGTCGTAAAGCCAGCATCCTTCTGCACAGACATCAAAAACCAAACTCATCCTTTACACAACTCTAAAGCAATGGTCAATTATTCATCACAACCATGGGGTGACCTCCACATGGTCTCACAATCTCTCCCTTGATGAGTATATTGACAAACATAGAAAAGGCATGAAGATGGGTTTGTTTTTGAAAAGAAAAGCAAGAAGTTGCACAAGCCACACATGGGCTAAAAGAAGTGAAACAGAAACTTATGACCATGTTGACACATAGTGAACTTGGAGTAATAAGAAAGAGCAAGTTTTCTTCAAACAGCTCCAAAACATCCCCTTCTATGCCTTTTTCCCTATTAGTCTCCCCGTTTTGACAATAGAGTCATCAAGATGCAAGGAAGAAAATAGAGCATGAGTGAAGCGGAGTGACTGTATTTTATTCATTTTAAGCATTAGGAGCCGTGAAGATTATTCAAACTGACTTTCTAGGTATGACACCATGCTATAACAAAAGAAAGTGCTATCTAGATCATGACAAATCATATATCGACAAGCTAAAGCCAAATAAGCCAAAATATGAAATCAGATGGATTGATTAACATGTCAAGTCACTCAAGATCATAGTCTAGTTAAAGGTATCCGAGGATGAGTCAAGTCATGTCAATATTTTAAGTAGAACCAAGAAGCTAGCATTGAGTCAATTAGAGTGCTACAAGTTCAAAAATGAGACATTTGATCAAGTTCTTGATATTACTTATTGTTGTAGGGGTGGCGCAACCCCCCGTGACTGGGCCGTGCAACTAATCCAACATGTAATAGGCCCAATAGTGTAGAAGATTATAACAGTGTAAATATACCAATGTACCCTCATCCCTTGTAAGCACTAAGGGGTAGAATGGGGATTTCCCATTCTACCCCACTCATATATATAAACCCCCAGGAGGGGCAAAGGGGGGAGGACATCCTCTCATTCTCACCATCCATCCCGCAGCTCTAGCTCTCTTCCTCTCCTGTTACCAGTCCCCTCTTTCCCTGTTTAGCCAGTAGCTACGACAGATGGCGCCGTCCGTGGGGACGACTAAATCACGTATGGAAGAGATTTCTCCAGCAAAGGCAGCGGCTGTGTGGATCTTTTTGCTCCTGAGATAAGTAGTTTGCTCACTGAAAATTTAAGCACATTTCGCCATGTTTTGTAGAGGGCATATTGAGTAGATCTACTCGAATCGCCCGTCCGTAGGTGGAATATTGAATAGATCTAGCAGAATCGCTTGTTCGTAGAGGGTATACTGGATGGATCTAATCGAATCATCCTTGGATGGCCTGGTGGCATGGTCCTTCTGGCCAGGGTGGGATGACACAGGTATCCGCCTTCGCGTGCTCGGCTCCGCCCTGCTCCAGACCTCGCCTCCGCGCGCTCGGCCCCGCTCCGGACCTCGTCGCATGTCGAGGGTCTTCAGTGCGAGGTAGCCCGGGAAGTGCAGTGGCTCTGCGTCGCCAGCGAGAGCGCAGGGGTGTTATCGCGCCTGTACCCACAAGGTCATTTCGTATCCTTTATGTGTACATGCAGGAGCCAGAGCATCTACTCGCGCATGCGTACGTGAAATCTCAACTCATGCATACGTACACGAATTGGCCACTTATGTATGCATGCCCCTTTTTCTCTTCACGTGTACACCCGTGCATGAAATACATATCCATCCGGGCACGATCCTCTCAGCCAGGGAGCCCGCGCGCCTTCGGCCTGTCCGCGCTGGACTCCGCACGAGGTACACCTCGCCGAGCATGCCGTCATCGCGCAGCCGGGGACTCCGCGTGTTGAAGCCTTCGGCCGCCTCGGAGAGTCCTCACTTGTCTCCTGGAGTCTCCCGCGCAAAGTGTCTATAAACTCTATGCATGCACGTTGATTTACATACTCCATGCATGGCACATGCATACGTAGCCATTCAGGCGCTAGCATCCATCCAAGTATTTATCCTGGCATGCACGCATATCCATCCGTGCGTAGTATAAACTAGCAGGTAGCACACTCGGAGATTGACGTCGGCCTCCGCTGCGACTCTCCGTGCTCGCTGTTCACCTCCGCGCCGAAGAGGTCTGCTATCTGCAACGTCCATCCGCACCTCAACGCTAAGCCTCTGCGTCAAGGTCTCTGCGTAAGCCAGTCTCCGCACAGGGCCAGCGCTCCTCCGTGTTGCAGGTACGTCGACACGGAGTCCCGCCTCCGCGTCAAGCTCCGCAGGCGACACACCGGCCTTCGCTCGGGCTTCGCGGGCACAGCGCCGAACTCAAGCCGTTTAGCATCGCGAAGCGTCTGCACTCATCCGCGTGGGTCTCTGCGCGCCATCAACCTTCGCGACGAAGGTCCTGGCTTCGCAACTCTACTCGGCGCCGTCGCTTCCAAGACGTAGATGTCAAGGAAGTGCAGCGCGGGCATAGGCGAGCTGGAGGCGGCTCCATTGCACCGGCATGCCGGACTTCGCTCAGCTTCGACCCCCCGCCCCCCGCGCGATCGACGACCGGCCTCGGCTCCGACTCTGCTCCTTTCTGCGCGGCCCGCTCGTCTTCACCCGGCGGCAACTTTGCTCGGCGGCTTAGGGCTCCGGAGGCGCTCGACGACGCGCAGACTTCGAAGGCGAGATCCTCGACGACGCGAGGGGTTCAGAGGCGCTCGACGACGCGCAGACTTCGAAGGCGAGATCCTCGACGACGCGAGGGCTTCGGAGGCGAGATCCTCGACGACGCGAGGGCTTCGGAGGCGCTCGACGACGCGCAGACTTCAAAGGTGTAACATCCCAAAATTTCGCTCTCTGAAAAATTTAATTTCAAATTAATTAATTTAAAGTATTTGAACTTTATTTCGATTTATCTAAGTTTTTTTTCAAAATCTAAATCAAATTTAATGCTCAACCTCTCTACTCGGCCATCACGTGTCGCTCCCTGATTCAATCCATCCTCGCCCGGTTTAATCTCAGCCACCCGCCCTTCATTTTAATCCGATGGCCCTGATTTCTCTTTCACCTCGTGGCATTCGTCCGACCGTCCACTTCTTCCTCCTTTCTCTTCCCTCTCGCCGACAGCCCAATCCCACCTGTCAGTGAATAAAACTCTTTTCCTGTTGAAAAATAATTCGGCCAGAAAATCAAAATCTCTGCTGACGTCACCCTAACATCATAAATTACTTTTCCATAGAACTATAATTCCTCTGAAAATCATTTCCCTTGATGATGTCATAATCGGATTTTTCAGTTCAAAAATAATTCCAGAAAATCAGTTTATTCTTTTTCTCTCCTTTTAAACTACCAAAATATCGTATTTCTTCATTTTAACTCCGAATGAGCCCATTCAAATTTCTAAACTCATCAAAAATTCCAATCTATCCATTTCTATCCTCTTTTCAAATTTTTGGAATTTTCGAATTTATTTGAATTAAATTAAAGCTTAGAAAGTAAAATATTTTAAATGGCTAAAATATACCTCAAATAAATCCGAAATTATTTTATTTAGTCTTTTCGTTTTCCAAGGATTTGTATAGAATTTTTCTGAATTTTTCGAATTTATTTTATTTTTTTCTTTAAAAAAATATTATTTTATTATTATTTTCTCTCTCCTCACTATTCATCATCTTGCACCGTTCGAAAGATTCTCCAGAGAGCAGCACGCGCGAGCGCCATGACCCATTCTTCAAGCTTCAATAACTTTTGAATTTCTCAACGGTTTTCAGTGAAACAAATTGCATTCATCTCCTCTCATCAAACTCTTTCAATTCCCTACCGTTTTCCCCTCATTCATGAGCCGTTTCGCGAGAAATTAACCCATGCCATTGATGGACATGGTCTCTTGATCTCCCATCTCGGACCTCCCCCGCCCCTATAAAAGGCAGCACCGTGAGCCCCTCCTCATCCTCACTCAACCCCGAAAATATCAAGTCCCCACTCCTCTTCTCTTGGGCGCAATCGGAGTTTTTCTTTTGTGTTCCAAGCGGCGTTCTTCGGCTTATTGCGCCTCGTCCGGTGGAGCCCTGCCACTTTTGAGCACATCCTCGGATTTGCCTCGTCGCGTTCTACGCGGTGCTCACCTCGCCTTCGCCAGAACCTTGCTGGAGCACCATCGCTACCGTGGGCCATAGCGCGTCGTCGTTCCTCGCGTTGCCACCGGCCGTCCGTGCATGCCCGACCAAAACCAAGGTGAGCATCATGTTCCCCACGCTCTACTCTTTGTTTCGCCGCAAACCCCACATGCTAACTCCTCTCCGTTTGCCCGGAACGCCGATGTCAACCCGACGGTCGCAAAATGTCTTCTCCACCGTGTTCCCCCACCATCCGATGTCCTTTGGCCGAGCCGTTCGCACCGTTGAGTTTGCCTCGACACGTTCTACATCGTGCTTCCATCGCCCTCGCCTAAAGATTCCCCGAGTCCTCGTCGACCTTGTCAGGCCCAGACACTAAAACTGTACCTTCGCGCGTACAGCCCTTTTTGGTAAGCGCTTCGATTTTTGTTCGCGTCATATTGTGTCCTAGCCTCTAAGAAATTTTTCTACCATTTTGTTTAATTTTTCGTGGAGCCAATTGTCAGGAATTGAGCTTTCCGTGAAAGTGGCCGTTTGTGACTCCCGACGTCGATTCGTCGCCTCCGGTAAGCCTTAGCCCATGCCATAATTTTTCTTAGACTTGCCTCACCGCATTCTACGCCATGCTTCCTTCCGTTTCCCCAAAAAGCCTCCACAAATTTTCACCTCCGACACCTCGCCATGGCCACCAATGGCATCTCGTGTCCCCGTCTATCCAGTGATGTTTTCCCCAATCCGTTCGCGTCATATCGTGCCAAACCATCCCAGGTAGCTACCTTTCAAATGGTTTTGGATTCGCTCTACCGAGCACCAAGATATCAAAATTTTCTTGTTTCTCCACTATCGTCATTCAAACGTCGATTGTATCGTCTCCGAGTAATTTTCAGCTTAGCCAATAATTTTCCTAACTTCACCATGCCTTGTACTATCCCACGCTCACCTTACATCTCCACGTTCCATACTCGGTACTATCTCTCTCCAACCTGCAGTTGTCGCTACTGTGCCGTCGGTGCAGTTTTTCACTCACTGCGGGTGATTGCCGCCGTTCCTCGTCGCCGTACCCATGTCACCACCTTCGCCTCATTGCCAACATTCCATTTTGCCCATTCGCCAGCCACCTTATAGGCAACCGACACTGTACTGTTCAAAAAGTAATCCTCGTATTTTGTTATCATTTCATGTGATGTTCAAAACTTCCAGATATTTGACCTCCCTCATACGAACTCCGAATCCGTTGATTCTTTCTCCTAAATTCATCTAAAATCATAATCTATCCATCAATATATATTTTATAATTTTTGGATTTTAATTGGGTTTTATTTGAATTTATTTTGTTTGGTTCTTCGCGTGTAGACTACGACTAATCCGGAGAGTTCGATTTTAACGATTCGCAACATCAAGTCTCCGAGCAAGGCAAGTCTCCTTTGATCATCTTGAACCTATGATTTCGAAATGTTTTAATTATTTTAAATTATGTGCATTGCTATTTATATAAAATATTAGTTCAAATCTTAAGGGTTAGTTAAACCAACCTTGTTATACCCTCCATTGAAATTGAATGCCATGTACCTTTGTCACCCTAGAGTTTCATTTGTCTCAATAATGAGATTATTACTGAATCTTTGTGAATAGTGGAATGGTAGTATAATGCTTAGTCTCGCTATTTAATATCTCACAAATCTTGCAAATGGGAAATTATGAATTATTGTAATAATCTTGTGTTTGCAAACTTAGTGGCAATTGGAGTTGCCACTGTTCTTTTAAAATAAACTAAAATGTGAAAATTGGTTTAGATTAGGGTGGATGGTTGGTTTGGATTGGTGCAGGAAGCACGAGATCTTGTAAAGTGTATGTTCCACCCTAGTCAATTAAGGACCGACGCTTGTGTTTGTCCAGACTGAGCATTAACCGTACAACCACAAGTCTATATGGGTACGACCTAGCTGACTAACTTACGATAGTCTAGTTTAGGTGCCACCAGTGGAAAGTGGATGCCAGGGATGGACTGGTTATTCACAGTGAGGGACAGGGATTTACTGTACTCATATGGCGCAAGAGGGGGCTTCGGTTCGGGCAGTTAGCCTACCTGCGGTGAAACCTCAGCGGGTGGTATCTAGCTAGATTAGAGTAAGGTAAAAGCTTTGTGATATTTTATCTGGGTCTCATGCCAAAGGAAGCGTGTTGACTGTTAGGATAATTTATCTCTTGTGGGTAAAGTTGTACAACCTCTGCAGAGTGTAAAACTATTCGAATAGCCGTGCCCACGGTCAAGGGCGGGCAAGGAATGCATTCACATGGTAGATTTCTGGTTTTGTTTTAAAATCAAAAGTTTTTGTATTCCGAGAGTGGAGGGAACTCTTGGAAGGGAATCCTGGCAGTTGGAGCCAGAGAGGGTGGATGGAACCCGCAGTTTTAAACTTGACCAATTGTAATTGGTTGGCTAGTGTTGGTAGATGGAACCTTCACTAGAAAGTTGATGATAGTTTCTGCTAAAACATTTACTTTATTAAATTGATGCCTTCGAAAATAATTAGTAGTAATTGAAATTTTAAAATATTGCTTTGTGCAAAAGAACCATATAGCCTTCCTTTGTCAAGCCTTGCATCTATGCATTTTTCCCAAGACTTGCGGAGTACTTTATGTACTCACATGCTACACTCAAAAATAATAACCAGAGGAGTACGAAGCTCAAGAAGGCGACTACGACTTCTTCGCGGGTGGATTCGACGAAGGATTCCAGGAGTTCTAGGTCGCGCTTCCCCAGTCAATTGCCTGTGGCGTATTGATGGGTCTTCACCGAGTTTATCTTTTGCTTCCGCTGTGTTTCGTGTGTGCGAGGTTTTGAAACCTCAATTGTAATAATGAGACCTTTCAGTCTGTACTCTTTAATATTGTAATAAAGCGTTGCTGGTTATGTATTCATTTCTGTTCAACTGTGTGCACTAGCTTTGATCTGGGACTAGTGCAGTAATACACAGAGGGTCCGGGTTCGGAAATCCGGGGTCCCGACAAAAGGCGAAGCGCTCGACGACGCGCAGACTTCGAAGGCGAGATCCTCGACGACGCGAGGGCTTCGGAGGCGCTCGACGACGCGGAGACTTCGAGGCGAGGCACACTTCGGGCGTGCCCGGCCACATCCAAAGAGGGCTTCGAAGCAGGATCTCACACGGAGGCTCAGAAGCGACGGCGTTGCATGCAGGCTCGCTGCAATGTCAGCCCCCGTTGAGCTTTGTCTGCGCCGACTTGGCCAAACTCTTCGCGCTAGCCCAGTGTCGGCCTCGGCTCACGCTCGTTGACTCCGCGCAGACGAGCTCTACCTTTGCCGAAGGCTCCGCATCCAGGCAGTGGCCTCCACATCATCGAAGCTTTCCTCGGCTGCGATCTTTATGCTTCCACCTTGGCGTGCGCTACTTGATGCCGCAATGGCCGATACGCGTGCATGCTGCGAGCACCAGTTAACTCTACAGGCGCGTTCTGCATGGGCTTCTGGACCTCTGCGTCGAGCGTCCCCTTCGCTAGCCCCCGCGCCGTCGAAGACGTGCTCTGGCCTTTGCTTACCTCCGCAACGACGTCACCAGCACGATGACTTCGCCGGTCCACCAGCATGACTTCGACTACTCTGCGAAGTCTCCGCCGGCCTGTTAGCGCAACTCCATCTCGGCTCTGGGGCAAGCATGAGGACGCGCAGAATGCAGGGAAACTCGTACAGCATTCCGTTCACGGTCAATTGCTGCGAGCTCTGCGTAGCCAAGGTCTTTGCACCTGCGGAGCCTATTAGGCGTCGCCACCGCCCCGCCCGGTACGTACTGCATGTGATTACATGTGAGGTTTTAATAATAGCCCCTGTATTCCTTGCGTGCATGGCTTTAAGGAAGCGGCTGTGATCATAGTTATCCTGGCTGCAGCTTTATTCTGAGAGCATTTAATTTGGCCGTGTTTGCTTTCCAGTTTTGGCCTGTACTGGGTCATCGCAGTGTTTAATGTTTCTCTGGCACTGCATTCGGGAGCATTTTGTTGTCGCGCATCTTCGGCCACTTCTTCGATGCCTCTCTTTTGATCCTCGTTTTTTATTTTAAATCGCACGACGGCATGGCGCCTCGGCGTAGTCCGCGGACTATAAATTAAGACGTAGCGTTGAGCTCAGCTTCCGCACGCACCAGTCTACGGACTTTAAATAAGACGTAGCGTCGAGGTTCACCTCCGCACGCGAGAGTCCGCGGACTATAAATAAGACGTAGCGTTGAGCTCAGCTTCCGCACGCACCAGTCTACGGACTTTAAATAAGACGTAGCGTCGAGGTTCACCTCCGCACGCGAGAGTCCGCGGACTATAAATAAGACGTAGCGTTGAGCCCAGCTTCCGCACGCACCAGTCTACGGACTTTAAATAAGACGTAGCGTCGAGGTTCACCTCCGCACGCGAGAGTCCGCGGACTATAAATAAGACGTAGCGTTGAGCTCAGCTTCCGCACGCACCAGTCTACGGACTTTAAATAAGACGTAGCGTCGAGGTACACCTCCGCACGCGAGAGTCCGCGGACTATAAATAAGACGTAGCGTTGAGCTCAGCTTCCGCACGCACCAGTCTACGAACTTTAAATAAGACGTAGCGTCGAGGTTAACCTCCGCACGCGAGAGTCCACAGACTATAAATAAGACGTAGCGTCGAGCTCAGCTTCCGCACGCACCAGTCTACGGACTTTAAATAAGACGCAACGGGGGGACGCCTCCGCGCGCGCACTCTACGGAGTATAAATAAGACGTAGCGTTGAGCTCAGCTTCCGCACGCACCAGTCTACAGACTTTAAATAAGACGTAGCGTCGAGGTTCACCTCCGCACGCGAGAGTCCGCGGACTATAAATTAAGACGTAGCGTTGAGCTCAGCTTCCGCACGCACCAGTCTACGGACTTTAAATAAGACGTAGCGTCGAGGTTCACCTCCGCACACGAGAGTCCGCGGACTATAAATTAAGACGTAGCGTTGAGCTCAGCTTCCGCACGCACCAGTCTGCGGACTTTAAATAAGACGTAGCGTCGAGGTCCACCTCAGCACGCGAGAGTCTACGGACTATAAATAAGACGTGGATGTTGTTCCCACACACTCTACGGAGTATAAAAATTGCGACCGGCCGAGGCACAAGGGAGTGCCTCGCTTTAAGCGGTGCACCACTTAGATATCGCGCACTCGTGCGCGTTGCACCAGGGAGTGCACCGTGACTTTTTTTGAAGGTAGGGGAACGGCGGCTTCGCCTCCCTACCTCGGCGTGCGTAGTGCCCCTGGCCTACGCCGCAAGCGCCCGCTCTCCGCGGGCACTGTTTTTTGAAGGTAGGGGAACGGCGGCTTCGCCTCCCTACCTCGGCGTGCGTAGTGCCCTCGGCATACGCCGCAAGCGCCCACTCTCCGCGGGCACTGTTTTTTGAAGGTAGGGGAACGGCGGCTTCGCCTCCCTACCTCGGCGCGCGTAGTGCCCTCGGCCAACGCCGCAAGCGCCCGCTCTCCGCGGGCACTATTTTTTGAAGGTAGGGGAACGGCGGCTTCGCCTCCCTACCTCGGCGTGCGTAGCGCCCTCGGCCTACGCCGCAAGCGCCCGCTCTCTACGGGCACTGTTTTTTGAAGGTAGGGGAACGGCGGCTTCGCCTCCCTACCTCGGCGTGCGTAGTGCCCCCGGCCTACGCCGCAAGCGCCCGCTCTCCGCGGGCACTGTTTTTTGAAGGTAGGAGAACGGCGGTTTCGCCTCCCTACCTCGGCGTGCGTAGTGCCCTCGGCCTACGCCGCAAGCGCCCGCTCTCCGCGGGCACTGTTTTTTGAAGGTAGGGGAACGGCGGCTTCGCCTCCCTACCTCGGCGTGCGTAGTGCCCCCGGCCTACGCCGCAAGCACCCGCTCTCCGCGGGCACTGTTTTTTGAAGGTAGGGGAACGGCGGCTTCGCCTCCCTACCTCGGCGTGCGTAGTGCCCTCGGCCTACGCCGCAAGCGCCCGCTCTCCGCGGGCACTATTTTTTGAAGGTAGGGGAACTGCGGCTTCGCCTCCATACCTCGGCGTGCGTAGTGCCCTCGGCCTACGCCGCAAGCGCCCGCTCTCCGTGGGCACTGTTTTCGAAGGTAGGGGAACGGCAACGTCGCTGGCGCAGGACCTCGCCGTCCGCCTTGTAGGCATTGCCTCGGCGGGACAGCACGTCTTCGGCGCTCGACAACACGTCTTCGGCGCTCGACGACACGTCTTCGGCGCTCGACAACACGTCTTCGGCGCTCGACTCCGCCGTCCGCCTCGTAGGCATCGCCTCGGCGGATGGCACGACTCCGGCGCAGGACTTCGCCGTCTGCCTCGTAGGCATCGCCTCGGCGGGACGGCACGCCTTCGGCTCTCGACGACACGTCTTCGGCGCTCGACTCCGCCGTCCGCCTCGTAGGCATTGCCTCGGCGGGACGGCACGTCTTCGGCGCTCGACGACACGTCTTCGGCGCTCGACGACACGTCTTCGGCGCTCGAATCCGCCGTCCGTCTCGTAGGCATCGCCTCGGCGGGACGGCACGTCTCCGGCGCAGGACTTCGCCGTCCACCTCGTAGGCATTGCCTCGGCAGGACGGCACGTCGTCGGCGCTCGACGACACGTCTTCGGCGCTCGACTCCGTCGTCCGCCTCGTAGGCATTGCCTCGGCGGGACGGCACGTCTTCGGCGCTCGACGACACGTCTTCGGCGCTCGACTCCGCCGTCTGTCTCGTAGGCATCGCCTCGGCGGGACGGCACGGCTCCGGCGCAGGACTTCGCCGTCCGCCTCGTAGGCATTGCCTCGGCGGGACGGCACGTTGTCGGCGCTCGACGACACGTCTTCGGCGCTCGACTCCGCCGTCCGCCTTGTAGGCATCGCCTCGGCGGGACGGCACGACTCCGGCGCAGGACTTCGCCGTCCGCCTCGTAGGCATCGCCTCGGCGGGACGGCACGTCTTCGGCGCTCGACGACACGTCTTCGGCGCTCGACTCCGCCGTCCACCTCGTAGGCATCGCCTCGGCGGGATGGCATGTCTTCGGCGCTCGACGACACGTCTTCGGCGCTCGACTCCGCCGTCCGCCTCGTAGGCATCGCCTCGGCGGGACGGCACGTCTTCGGCGCTCGATGACACGTCTTCGGCGCTCGACTCCGCCATCCGCCTTGTAGGCATCACCTCGGCGGGACGGCATGCCTTCGGCGCTCGACTCCGCCGTCCGCCTTGTAGGCATCGCCTCGGCGGGACGGCACGTCTTCGGCGCTTGACGGGACGTCTTCGGCGCTTGACGGCACGTCTTCAGCGCTCGACTCCGCCATCCGCCTCGCAGGCATCGCCTCGGCGGGACGGCACGTCTTCGGCGCTCGACGACGTCTTCGGCGCTTCACCGATTTCTTCATAGGCGTTGCCTCTAGGGTCTGCGAGCTACCAGTTGCATCGGCACCCTCACGCTTGCTGTCAGGGAACGGGGGGCTGGAATGGTTGATCACGTCAGCTCGCCCATCGGGACCTCAGCGCTTGCTATCGAGGGAGTACTGTTGTAGGGGTGGCCCAACCCCCCGTGACTGGGCCGTGCAACTAATCCAACATGTAATAGGCCCAATAGTGTAGAAGATTATAACAGTGTAAATATACCAATGTACCCTCATCCCTTGTAAGCACTAAGGGGTAGAATGGGGATTTCCCATTCTACCCCACTCATATATATAAACCCCCAGGAGGGGCAAAGGGGGGAGGACATCCTCTCATTCTCACCATCCATCCCGCAGCTCTAGCTCTCTTCCTCTCCTGTTACCAGTCCCCTCTTTCCCTGTTTAGCCAGTAGCTACGACACTTATAATTGAGCAAATTTAGCACCTCTAGCAATTCTAGAAATTCATGGTTTGATTCAACCATTTTTCACAAGACTTTGTTTTCTTAGCTACGTGCTAGATCTCAAGCCTTATGCAACCACTCCAAGCAAGAAGCTTAAGGAAATGATCTTGGTCATCCAAAACTCCCCTTGAGTTCATACCTAGTGCAATGACAAGTCGTCTCATGAGAAAGAATTGGTGAGATCAGTTTTTCGTACAAAAGAGATCTTTTTGCATTTTCTGAATTTCAAGAACAAAGAGTTAATACTAACTCATGCTTCACTAAAGAATTAGCATAGCTCAATCTAAAGCTCAATGTAGATTCAAAATTCAACTGAGCCTATTTGACATGGCAAGAATCATAAGAGGATAACTAGAGCCAGACTAGTCACAAGATCAGGACATGATTTAATTCAAGTTGTGCACAATGACTTAAGCTATCACGGCAAAGACTAGACCACACATAGAAAGTCATGATAAATCTAGCACCCTAGCACAAATCATGGTGAGATGTAAAGCAATTTTATCATGTCATAGGGATAATAATCAGGGCTCCATGTAATTATATTACAATGCATAATGTTGAAATTAAATTCCATGAGATGCAAGAAAATCCAGCTCCCCTCAGCATGTGAAGCAATTTCAGTTCAAGTTGAGTTAAGTCATCTTTAAATTCTAGCAAATCTCAAATGAACTCCCCCTGAACCAAAACAATAAACAAGAGGAAAGAAGCTAGGATAGAAAGAAAAAATGGCAGTCCTTAAAGCATAGACAAGATACAGAGAATATCATGGCTTAGACTGACTCTCATCTACCCCATATGACTCTAGAACTATTAGCTGGTTATCTAACACACTAAGGAGTAAACACATTTCCTATCTACCCAAGGGGGGCCCAACTCTTGCTAGACCTACAAGAAGTGAGTGAACTCAACCTAGTGTGAAGAGAACCACCTAATAAGCAGCATCCTAGGATCATAAGATGAGAGAAAGAAATCTAACTGACCGACAAAGTGAACCACTCTCATCTATGTAAGAAGGACTACCCCAAATGCACCTAATGAAATGCAACAGGAGAAACAGAAGCATATGAAAAATATATTACATAAAGAACATGAAGCTCCCCTTCAAAATAATCCATAAGGACAGACCACCTCGAGCTCTCTCCGCAAGGTTGAAAACTTGAGCTATCCAAAGGCTTGGTGAAAATGTTAGTCAACTGGTGGTCACTCTTCACAAACTGAAGCACTATGTCACCCTTCTCCACATGTTCTCTAAGGAAATGATATCTGATACCTATGTGCTTGGTCCTGGAGTGCTGCACTGGGTTCTTGGCAATGTTAATGGCAGAAGTATTATCGCAGAAGAGAGGAACACTATCTATGATTAACCCAAAGTCCCGCAAGGTTGAAACCATCCAAAGCACCTGACAACAGCAACTGCAATATATTCGGCCTCTGCAGTGGACTGTGCAACACTGGACTGCTTTCTAGAGGGCCAAGAAACAAGAGAAGTGCTAATGAATTGTTAAGTGTCAGAAGTGCTCTTCCTATCTATCATACACCCAACAAAGCCTGCATCGGAGTAGGCTCTAAGGGAAAGACAGGAAGCTGAAGAGTACCAGATACCATAGTCTATGGTAGCTCGAAGGTACCTAAAGACGTGCTTCACCACCTGGCGGTGAGATACGCGAGGAGAGGCCTGGAATCGAGCGCATTGACACACGACGAAGTGTATGTCGGTCCTCGAGGCAGTGAGGTACAAGAGAGAGCCAATCATGCTTCTGTACTCCTTCTGATCTACTGGCTCGCCATCCTCATCTGGATCGAGTGAAGTTGAAGTTGCCATCGGAGTTGACACTGGCTTACCATCACTGATGTCAGAGCATCTCAGGAGGTCTCGAGTGTACTTGCTTTGATGCAAGAAAGTACCCTCCAGAGTCTGCTTAATCTAGAAACCAAGGAAGAATCTCAACTCGTCCATCGTGCTCATCTCAAACTCTGTGCTCATGACATCATAGAACTGGAAAATTAGATCATGAGAATAGCCGCCAAAGATAATGTCATCCACATAAATATGGACGAGTAGAAAGTCATTACCATGCCTGTGAATGAACAAGGTCTTATCTACCTTACCCATCTCAAACATATGACTCTAACAAATACGACTTAAGCCTCTCATACCAAGCTCTAGGTGCTTGCTTAAGTCCATACAAGGCTTTAAAAATCTTGTAGACATGGTTGGGTATTTGGGGTTCCCGAAACCTGGAGGTTGTCTAACATAGACCTCTTCCTCAATATACCCATTGAGGAAGGCACTTTTGACATCCATCTGGTATAGCTTAAAGCCCTTAGATGCTACGAATGCTAGTAGAATCCTAATGGCCTCTTGCCTAGCTATAGGGGCGAAAGTCTCCTCAAAATCTAAGCCCTCAACCTGGGAGAAACCCTGAGCTACCAGTCTAGCCTTGTTTAGAATGACTACTCCATTCTCACTCTGCTTGTTTTTGAAAACCCACTTGGTTCCTATGACATTGTGACCGTTAGGGGGCTCAACAAGCGACCAGACCTTGTTCCTCTCAAAATTTTCTAGCTCATGCATGGCATTAACCTAAGACTCGTCAGAAAGGGCATGACAAACATCCTTGGGCTTGAAAGAGGCGACGAAAGCAGAATGAAGACAGAAGTGAGATAAGCCAAATTTTGAGTGTGTGACATGCTAAAAAAGATCTCCTATGATCTGCTTTGGAGGATGACGGCTCTGGATATGACGGGGAGGACCTGGATGAGAAGAGGAAGTGGCCTCTACCTCATGAGCTGAGGAGGTAGGAGCAGAGCCACTAACTCCAGAGGAATTGGAAGGAATGGGCTGATCTCCCTGAGGTGCAGTGGTAGAAGCAGGCACCTCGAGGGAAGAATGGACTGGATTAGGTAAACAACCTTCATCTCCATCCTCCTCATTATCTACAAAGATTGTCTCAGACTATACTACAGATCCTGAGATATTGGGCCTAGTGCCTGGATTGGCCTCATCGAAGGTCACCTCATAGGTCTTTATAATCCTGCTAGTCTCGCATTTCTAGACCCTATAACCCCGCGAAGAAATCGAGTAACCCAGAAAAATACCATCATAAGATCGTGACTCAAACTTATCTAGATTCCCAGACATCAAGATAAAACACTTGCAACCAAACACACGAAAATGTGAGACACTGGGTTTTCGCCCATACCTTAACTCATAAGAAGTGTGATGCAAGTGTGCCCTCAGAAAAACTTTATTTGAAACATGGCACGCGGTGGCTATAGCCTCAGCCCAAAACTTCCTAGCTATAGAATACACATCTAGCATCGTCCTGGCCATCTCGACCAAGGTACGAATCTTCCTCTCCACGACGCCATTTTGCTGAGGGACGTGCAGAGAAGAGAACTGATGTTCTACACCCATCTCATCACAGAACTTGTCAAAGTAGGAATTTTTGAACTCCGTGCCATTGTCACTACGGATTGCTCGTAAGGCACTAGGGAGCTCAATAGATAGCCTACTAAATAATCCCCAAAAATGATTGAATGTCTCATCCTTCGAAGCTAAGAAAAATACCCAAGAAAAACTTGAGAAGTCATAAACCACGATAAGAACATACCACTTCTCACCAGCCGACTACACTCTAGCTGGACCAACAGTGTCCATATGAAGAAGCTGTCCTGGTGCATCGGTCATAGTCACTGTGACTGGGCGATGAGAAGCAGCAACCATCTTGCCATGGTGGCAAGGAGCACAAACTAAGTCTTTGACCGTCTTGAGTTTGGGCAGACCACGTATAAGACCGTGGTCGCTAACTCGAGTCAAATGATCAAATCCAATGTGACCAAGTCTCCTATGCCAAAAAGAAAGATCATGGGACTCTAAAGCAACTAAGCACCTAAGAGAATCGCCAGAAGACTCGACAAAATCAGCATGAAAGATCCTCCCAAATCTAGAAATCCCGCAAACAAGACTCCCTAAAGAATCAATAATTTTGCAAGCATTTTTCTTAAAACGTACCTCGAAATTTTCATCAGTAAGCTAAGAAATAGAAAGCAAATTATAACATAGCTTACTCACTAAGGCAACATCCTTAAGAATAAAAAAATCATTAATGCACACAGTACATTTAACGATGACTCAACCAGAAGAGGCATCTCCAAAGGTGATCGTCTTATCACCTGGAGCTCGGATTAGGGAAGAGAACCAATGGGAGTCTTCGGTCATGTGTCGAGAACAGCTGGAGTCAACAAGCCAACCTCTCCCTTCCCAGCCCGGCGAACCTGAGTCAACAAGAGAACGACATCTGTGGCTCAATACTAGGGTAAATGAAAACAGACTTGGGAACCTAGTACTAAGTCACACGATGAGTAAAAGAAGCAGTCACATGCACAGACGACTGACCTCTAGCTATCCTACGCTTTTCGCCTCTCACAAACTCAGACGATCTGAGAGCAGACCTAAAGCTTTTGTTGGGTCCGACCGCAATTGAGGAGCGGGTTGACCAATAGCAATGTGCTGATCACGCCGTGGATAGCTATCTCGGCAGGAAAAATGAGATCTATCCGTAGGACAGCGGATATCCTGACTAGAAGCAACTCGAGGACCAAGAACAGAAAGAGCAGAAAAACCAAGTCCTCAACGCTGCCTAAACACCTCAGAAGAGTTTGCTATGACTCTGGACCTCGTGTTGGTCTTAGGTGCACTCCGAGTCTGGGGCTAACCCTGAATACACCTAAGAGCACAAACACGGTCTCTTCGCGTGATCTTGGCATGCCTGAAACATCTCTCAACACCATGTCCATCCTTCTGACAGAACGTATAGTGATACTTGACCTTCTAGGAGGTCAAAGCAGCATGATGAGGCTTCACCTTCTGAGAGGTCAAAGCAACAGGTGGTACACCCTTACTGTTAGAAATCCCCTGGACAAAGCCCATAGATTTAAACTCAATTTTCTTGGATTCGGGCGCAATTTTGATCACACCTGCTGTTATAGGTCTGATAACAGTAGGTTGATGTTTCCTGACATCCTCTAAAAAATTATATCCTAGACCTTGATTAAACATGCAAATCTTGGATTTATCTAGGATAAGATTAAGCTTTTTCTTGCCTCCAATGAATTTTTCAAGAGTGTTTATGAGGTACTGACACTCCTGAAAAGAGAGGCGCATGAAGAGCAGGGAAGAGGAGAAGATGAAGAACCAGAAGGAGAGGAAGAAGAACCAAAAGCGGAAGATCGAATAGCTCATGCATTTCTCTCCTTGTACACGACCACCTCAATCTTGAGGGTTTTGTAAGATGCACAGAGGGCAGTCCTAATCCTAGCTGTCTGGTTCTCTTGACTCTTCCTAAAGGTCTCTAGCATTTCCTTAGATTTCTCCCGCACTCCAGCACAGAAAGAGCAAGCAGATTGTGGCTTTTCTAGTAAGTCCTTAGTTAGCTTCACACACTTCTCATCCAAAGCAATCAATTCAGATTTTAGTTTTTCACAATTATTGCATGGTGAGCTAACAGAGTTCTTAGAAGCATATTGAACCATTTTCTTGTTGTGATCAACCATTTTTTGAAATTATTTTGAAACAGATTCAAGTTCAGCAGTCAGTTTAGGGCAGTTGACACAAGAAGCAACAGGTTCTAGTAGAGCAACTTGTATTTTAGCAATTTTATGATCTGTCTTTTTTTAAGTTAATCTCAAATTATTACAACTTTCACAAGTTTCAGGCAGATCAAGAAGCATGGTGTAAAGACCTCTAAAAGTATTGTCCTTATCCTCGCATGAGGTGCAAAATATAGTCTCAACAAAATTAGATGAAATGGATGCTACTCTAGTCATCTCTATCTCAGCTAGCAGATTAACATTCTCCACCTTAAGCAAGTCTAATTCATAAATCACACTATCATGAGAGGTCCTTAGCTTCACCATATCATCCAACAAAGAAGTGTAAATATCACAATCATCATGGGAGGAAGCAGATCTAAGTGAAGTAAGCTCCCATGACAAGCTCTCTACTTCCTTCTCTAACTCACTACACCTAACTCTAAATCTAGCATAAAATTTTTCTAACTTGACAAAAGCATCATTGAGCTGGTCATAGGAAGGGTCTACCTCATCGGAGTCGCTGTAGAGATCATCATCGCTGATGCCGTCCTCGTTAGCCATGAAGCACATGACGATGAAGTCGTCGCCGTCTTTGATATCCTTGTCTGGTTTATACTTGCCGTTGTCGTCGCTCCAGCCTTCCATGTCGCTGAAGTCAAGGTTGTCGAAGGCGGTAAGGACGTGGTAGAAGAGCTTCTTAGCTTTGCCAAGGTTGTGGTACTTCTTCTCTTTGCCATAAGCTTGGGGCTTCTTGTTGCGGTTCTTGTTGATATAGTTGTTCTTGCCACATAGCCGTAGTCATTCTTGCCCTCTCCAGCTTGGGGCAGTTTGCTCGAATGTGATTGGGGCCACCACACTCAAAGCAAATCACTGGTCCACCCCTCATTCTCTCCTAACCCTTTTGTATGCATGTGAGAATTTTCTGGCTAAGAGGGCTAGCTCACTTTCTGGAAACTACTCAAATTAATCATCAGTCATTTCACACAAAGCAGCTAAAGAGAAGCCAGAAGCACCATCAGAAGATGCTCCAGAACCAGGATCGGTGACCAAAGCCATCGACTGTGATTTCGACTTGTGAGAGACAATATTAATCTCGTGAGTCTTGAGGTGTGAGTACAATGCATCAAGAGTGAAAGTTGATAGGTTAGTCGTGTCCTTGATAGTGGTCACTTTCATCTCCCACACTCTCAGGTCCAAAGCAGAAAGCATTTGGCGAGCATTGTCCGAGTCTGGGTATGTAAGACCAACAGCTTGGAGGTTGCTCAAAATCTTATGAAATCTGGCAAATCACTCATACAAGGACTCGCCATCTCAAACTTGTTGTACTCTCGCTTGTATTGGTCCTGTTGGACAATTTTGATTTGGATGGTGCCCTCATGGTATGCATCAAGGGTCACTCAAATGTCATATGCCGACGAAAGATGAGAGATTCGATCAAACTCATTCTGCTAAGTCCTTGAATGATAATATTCCTTGCCTTAGCATTTGCCTCCACATCTGGCATATTCACTGCTGTGATGTGCTTATCGGCAGGAACAACAAATCGAGTCTTAACTTTTCTCCAGATTGCATAGCCTTGAGCCTGTATGTAAGACTCTATCCTACACTTTCAAAAGGGATAGTCAATCCCATCGAAGATAGGAGGCTTGGTGGAATACTTGTCTGTTGCCATGGCTCTATAGACGGGTTAAGATCAATTGACAAGTGCTAACCGGGTTTTGATACCACTTTTAGGATCGGATAGGCAACAGAGGGGGTAAATGGTGCCTTCAAAATCTTCCCAAGTATCCACTTAACCCTTTTTCTCCAATAGTTATAGAGCTATGGAGACTAGGGTTGAATGCTCACTGGAAAACCAAGAAGACAGACCGAACAAAGCAAGAGAGTCAAGTTCTGTGAAGGTGGTCAAAACTTACAACGTGGTCGTAAGTCTCAATGTGGTCGAAACTTACAACGTGGCCGTAAGTCGACCGAGAGATGGTTGTCCGACTACTTGACAAAAGTACACCGTGGTCAGTAGTCGATAACACCCGAGACCAGAACAACAGTGAACAGACACCAGAGAACAGACCGTGGTCGGAGACCAACGCTGTGGTCGAAATGTGACAATGTGGTCGTAAGCCAACAAGTGGTTGAACAACCAACGTAACAGTAAACAGTCAGCTCTCTATGGTCGTAACCGACGTGGTCGTAAGCTAACAAGTGGTCGAGCCACCAACGTGGTCAAAACCACTTTGCAACCCAAAGATCAACAAGGTCGAAAGCAATCGAAACCCGAGGACTAACTGGACTGAACGTGGTCTTAACGCTCTCGGGAAAATAGAGGAGGGTCAGTGAGGCGCACGAGTACATGGCCAAGATTCCCAATAACTTTCGACTTAAAGAGCAATTGACCAAGAGGCTTTGCACACAAGAAGGTGAGGATCTTAAGAGGTTACTCTGATCTTTAATTGAAAACTTATCAAGTCTACAACCACTCAGTAAGTTGTTATGACCACCACACTGGTCGCTACGACCATGAAACAGCTGTTACGACTGCGTAGCAGATGCTACGACCACCGCTTACAACAGCTATGACTTTAACGTACCTGGCCGCTATGACTTACGATCACCCAGACAGAGTGTTACGACCATCGCTCTCAGCCAAAAGAATCTACGACCATCGATGAGACTGCTACGATCACGAAGACAGATGTTACGACCATGGCTAGTAGAATCATTGACCACGGCCAGTCAGATCTACGACTATCGACCATGGCCAGTCAGATATACGACTATTGACTACGGCTAGTTAGATCTATGACTATCAACTACGGCCAGTCAGATCTACGACTATCGATCACGGCTATGACTATCAACCACGAAGTCGTAAAATCGACTACCGACCACAAAATCGTAAAATCGACTGTCGACCACAAAGTCGTAAACTCGACTGTCGACCACATAGTCGTAAACTCTTCTGCCGATCACAGAGGCACACAGCGTGGTCGAAAAGAGCAAGTCGTAAAAGCACCTACGACCACCAAGTTGTAAATACACCTACGACCATCAAGTCGTAGCAGCGCCTACGACCACAAAGTCGTAACAGCGCCTATGACCACAAAGTCGTAACAACATCTACGACCACCAAGTCGTAACAGTGGCTATCGACACATGGTCGTAAAATCGGCTGTCGACCACAAAGTCGTAAACACTACTACCGATCACAGACACCTAACGTGGTCGTAAAGAGCAAGTCGTAAGGACACTTACGACCACCAAGTCGTAGCAATGCCTACCACCATAAGTCGTAACGGCACCTACAACCACCTGGTCGTAACAACACCTACGACCAAGAAGTCATAAGGATGACTGCCGAACACACAGAGACGAGCACAGAGATCGTAATGAAGGAATACGCGTATGCTACGAGAGCAGAAAACAAAAATTTCTACCGCGCACACCAGGACATCATGCTAAGGAGGGATCATGGATCGTTACCACTAGACGCGCAGCGCAGCGGAAGAAGAGTTGGAGAAGCCGATCCAACCACGCGCGTCGAGGTAGTAGTGGAAGTAGCCGATCGTCCCGAACAGATCGTCTCCTCCACGCGATCAACCACACCACGAGCAGATCCAATCTGTAGGTTGTTGATGCCGATCAACGCTGCAACGAGCAGCGCCTCCACCGGTATCCACACGTCTGGGGCTGGAACGCCGATCGCGAGTGTACCAGCACTCGCGAGCGGCTAGGGTTTGGCTCGGGAGGTGGCGGCTAGGGTTTTGCCGCCTCCATATATATAGACCTCCTCACTTGGGCCTCGTGGGCCGAGGCCCAATAGGAGTCTATCCGGATCTCTATCCGAATTGAGCCCACATTCGAATCACATTCGAATTAGTGTTCCAACCCGTTAAGTGTGCGACCCTGTAGGTTCACGTATACTTGGTCGCGACCCGAAAACGCCTTTCCGGTCACCCTGTTAATAGCGGCCTCTAGTAAGACATATTAACCCCAAAGTATACGTAAAGATCATATCGACTGAACCTGTAATGTTCTCATGTACGAATCCCTTTGCCTCACGATATAGATTCAGCTCAAGGCGAGACCTGTGTCATCCTCTTAATAGCTCAATCACTCTCTCGATTCCGTGATGGATTATAAACTCGTGATTGACTCCTCAATCACCTTGGCATGGCCATACACTTTCATAATCCATTACATCGAGGGGCCCAGAGATATCTCTCCCATAAGGAGGGGCAAATTCTATCTTGATCATTCACATCCCACTACATGTTTCATGGCAAACCCAAAGACTACTTTTATGACTACCTAGTTACGGAGTAGTGTTTAGTAGTCCCAAAATAAGCTACTACGCATGTTGGGAACCATGATGATCTCAAGTCTAAGGATTCCACATAAACACTACTTGAGACCAACTGATGACACATGGAATCTCTGCAGTGTCTAATGACGGGTCTATCCAACATATGTTCACTAACACATGTCCATATTATTGATTTGGTATCTCCATACCATGATCCATGAGACATGATCATCAATCAATACATATGCTGATATTTGAATGATATTTGTTCCTCATATGATATATAATCAGGGATCATTTAGAAATAGCAACATTTTGGCATTAAGAGTCTCATGAATAAGTCACATACTCATTGATCAATAATGATAATGTCTATTTCAAGGAACAAACTAATGCATCATAAACATAGGATGTGATATATAACATCTCCATGTTGCCTCTAGGGCATATCACTAACACGTAAAGCCAGCATCCTTCTGCACAGACCTCAAAAATCATACTCAGCCTTTACACAAACTCTAAAGTAAAGATCAATTACTCATCACAACCATGAGGTGACCTCCGTATGGTCTCACAAAGAGCAGCTACTGTTTATCTAATCCACGTGATCCTGGTGATTCTTCTTGTGATTCTTTCCACGCGATTGGTTCACAAGTTTACTTCTCCTGTTTGCATCTATTAGCGAATTCCTTTGCTGTTCTTGTAAACCTGAGTTTGTCCATCAAGTTTGCTGCTGTGAGTGCGACTAGAGACTTCCTTTATTTAGTGCTGCTGGTTGAGAGACGACTGCGCACATACCAATCAGTTCTATCTATCGGTTGGAAGGGAGAATATTGTGGGGTTCCTTGTTCATTTACCATCAGAAGACATCAATTACCGCTAGCTGCTCCTATAAGCTATTTAGGTTTTTGCATATATTCAGTATATACATCTTACTGTCTATTTGCTTGAGAGGATAAATTCAGTGCGGGCTCGCCAACGAACAATGCAACGGAACTTTTCTACCGTTGGAGGGGTTGAAGATGGTTTCTTCGGGCAAACGATCGCTATAGTTGGGCTTGTTTAGGCTTCAAAAAATTCAGAGCTCTGCCACCGGATAAATTGCTGTGCTGCCGCTGTTGTATCGTGAAAGATCGACCAAAACACATGATCCCCTGTGTCCGCGTTTCCGAGGGCACCCCTCTTGAAGCTAGTTTACTAGTTAGATCCTTATCGATGATACTCGAAATGAGAGGCCAAGTTGGCTTGCTTTGCTCTGAAATTATTGTAGCTGTCCTGCAATTGGAATCTGCGTGACAGCAATAGCCGCTTCAAATTCTCTGGAGAGCAAGCAGATGCAAGTCAGTAGTCAAAAGCATGCTATTTTCTTCTTACCTGAAACTTTGCTGATAAAAACTTTGCTGATAAAACCGCATTGCACTAAGCAGTGCTGATAGCCTGATGCTGACAAAACTGTATCAAAGTAAATCAGCTTCTGTGGCTGACCGGTTATCCTGTCATCCATAACATTAGCTCTAATATGCAAACTTCGACCGATGATGTGGCGGTGACGTTTCAGCCGTCTTGCATTGCTTTGCAGCAGCCTACAGATGTTGAACCTTGTGCCACAAAGTTCATCGGAGAGCTAAAAGAGTAGCTGAAATCAGAATGCAGAAATTGGTGGCGCGAGTGTTACTTTGCAATGCTTCTCACCTTTATAGATCTCTATGTTAAGATTCAGGTAGACTGCACTAGTGCAAATTAAAATTTTCTACCACATAAACTAAAAAGCCATACGAATAAAAAGAACATAAATCGTTATCACTAGACACGCAGTGCAGTGGAAGCAGAGTTAAAGCGTTGAACTACGTGTCGGTGGAGTAGAAATATTCGATCATCATCTGACCAACCATCTCCTCACGATCGTCTCGATCAACGTCGTATTTACAGCAGCGCCTCTACCGAACCAATATGAGTAGAGATTGTATCCTATTTAGAGACTATCATCTAGTCCCTATCGTTAGGACCTGTCAAATGGTGACTCTATAGGTTCATGTATATTTGGCCATGGGTCAAAAACTCCTTTCCAGTCCATAAGTCGGTAGTGATCCCTAGTAGAATATAACAACTCCTAAACATATGTAAAGATCATATTGGATGAACATATGTAGTGTTTATGTATCGATCCCTTTGTCTCATGATATCAGATTAAATTCAGGGTGAGAAGCATGCCATCCTTTGATAACTTGATCCTTCACTCAAACTTGTAGTGGATTACTTAGTTATGATTGACTCCTGTAGTGGATTACTCAGTTATAATTGACTCCTCAACCATATTCGGTATGAACATGCACTTTCTTAATCTAACTACATCGAGAGACCCAGAGATATCTCTTTCGTTATATAGGAGGGGTAAATTCCGTCTTAATCACTCATATTCCTTATAGTAAATACGAAATCTACCTTTATAACCACCTAGTTATAGAGTAGTGTTTAACAGTTCCTAAGTAAACTATTACATATATAGAAAACTATGACGGTTTTAAGTCTAAAGATTCTGTATACACTATGCATAGGATCAATTAATGACACTAAACAATATAACAATTCCCGTAGTATCTTATGGTAGGTTAATCCAACACCATGTTCTCTAACATGTGTCTAAATTATTAATTTGATATCTCCATATCCATAATCTATGAAACATAATTATCGATCAATATATATGTTGATCTATCAATCATAATTGTCCCCACATAATAACATAAGATGAGGAATGATTTAGAATAACATCAAAAAATATGAATAAAGAGTTTTACGAATAAGTCATATACTTGTTGATTAATATGAAAGATATTTATTCAAGAAACAAAATAACATATTATTCAAAAAATCATAAATATAGACGTGATACATTCATTTTTTTATTGCCTCTAAAGTATATCACTAACACTCTATGCTTCCTGTACTCATCAATAGTGTTGCTTTTGGCTTTGGTGATGGTTGATTGGATGCACGTATTTCTGCTTTGGTTGGTGACATCTGATCTAGAAAGGCATGAAAAAAGCAGCAGCACTTGGCCCCCGCTTCAAACGGCTTCGGTTTATTTAAGTAAGAATCCACTTAGAACGTGCCAACTTTTAATTTTGATTTATTTTATCTTTTTTCTCTTTATTTCTTTGTATTGTCTGTAACGATATAACGGTTTTTTTTTATTTTTTTTCTATTTTTTTATCAGAAAAAACTAACCGCCGCTACAATACAATTTTAACCATAAATCAAAAACTATAGCCAGAAAGTTATGCCATGAGTCAGTTGGAGCCGGGAATGCACACTGAGGTCAGAACTAGAGCCTTCAACAGCAGAACATTGCTGAACAGTAAAGCAGCTTTATCTTGCATGCTTTGCAGAGAGATAGGTGCGTATGTGCCATTAGGCGCACGCCTTCTTCACCATGAATTGAGTGGAATTGTCTGAATAATGGCAAAGTGGATGCAAGTGGCCTGTCTGACAAGTAATTAGGCAGATGTAAGCATCAAGAGCCAGGCAGGTACAATAGTGATGTTCTTGCTCTCCACATGAAGCCATCCCAGATCAAAGCATTTCATCATTTGTGAAAATTTAAATTGCCTACCTAATTCATCTCCTGACGCAGGAGAGAACCAAGTACAATAGCACATGTAATTTGGATGCTGGTAAACAATATTTCCCTTGAAATATGAGCATACTTGAGAAACAGTGAACCATGTGGCAACTTGCCACTGGCATGGCTATTTCCAGACCAAAATTTGCGTCCAGACTCCCAAGAATCACAACTGGAAGTCTGGAACACAATTTTCCATCACTTATAAGTTATGATGCACACAAGTGGCATAGAACAGTATATTACTAGAACAACGTAACATATGAATGTTTAATATCAATAAGGATGACCTTCCTTTAAATTAGGCAAAAAAAAAGACAGTACAAAAATTGTGTTTGCCATTGAAACGTTCAGATACATCTGACAAGTAACACTGCGTACAAAAGGTAAAAAAGAACAAAAACTCTTTGCTGTGCTACATTAAATTGTTATATCACGAGCATAGCACAGTAGAGCAACTCATTCTTAAGTACAAGAGAAATAAAGCCTTTTCCAAGTCGGTGGTTGGTCGAAGAGATGCCATGTAAAGTGCTTGACACATTGCAGATGGCTACACATTGTTCCAGGCTAGATTTTATGCAAGGGAATGCTCCATGGGCTAACAGGGGCATCTTGGCCATGTACTTTTGTATTTCGGTGTATCCACAAACTTGAACAAAAGCAGTTAAAATGGGGCATGCTAAGGTCATCAGCTACATGCCTACATCTATCTCCAGTACTCTAAGAATGGCGGTGGACAAACTGAACGGCAAGAGCAACATAATCAAGATATTTACACTGGATAAATATACGGAGAAAATATCACCGCCTCCTTTTTCTGCCTTTCCCCAGCTGTCCAGATTTAAAAGCATGTTCCTGTTCTTGAAGGAAAGCCATTGCTTTTCCATACTTTTCAGCTCTCTCTTGCTCTTGTTTTATACTCTCCTTCTCTTTCACAGCAGACAGGAAATAATTATCTTTACGAAGCTCACGCATTGCCCCCTTCTTCTCACTCTTCAGGCGTTTCTTCAGCTTCTTCATTTGTGCCCTTTCTCGGTCAGGATCGTAATCAAGACCCTTTATGTAACTGCAGAAAGAGAAGAAAGGAAGTTGATAAAAGGTATCAACGCTTTTACATTAAATACAAAATTAGACCCTTCAAGAACAAAACAGCAGAGAAAAAGAATATGGCATACTGACAACACAGAATACCAACAAATACATACTTCTCTTCGAATTTCGGATTCAACTGCTTGATTGGTTCAGGCTTCTGCTTTCGCATTTGGAGTGGCTCTCTTGAAGCATGGTGTTCATCACTTCTCTTTTTAATCAAGTCAATGACTTCATGAAAAATGTCTTGTAACAGGCCAGTTAAGTTGGATTTATCCAGAATTTGTTGCAGAAGAGAAGAGATTGGAAGGAAAATTTCTGGGAAAGAGCGCAGTTCTTCATGTATAATAACAAAGCCCCTTAAACATTCAGCCACAGATAGAAGTACACCAGCCCTGTCACAAAATGTACGAATATAAGATGATATGCAAAAACAACTTTCAGTATCCAGTCTTGAAGCCAGTAAAACCACATACTTACTTGAAATTATCGGATGAGAAATAAGGGGAATCGGGATCCATGCTCATGACTTCCAGGACATTCACTCGATTCACCTCATGCACTTGCTCATGGATATGAAGCCATGGTTTCAATGTCTTGAGCTCCATAAATTGATCATTAATCTATACCAAATGGGATTCCACT